>OU342867.1:10000000-11252416 GCA_910591665.1 Ectemnius continuus
CAATGCCATGAATGGTATATTTTATTCTAAAAACAACCAAGTTTCCACATAATAAAAGAATTTTTCAAATCCGTTCAACAATTCCAGAGATTATCTTTTTCACGTAAATAAACACCTTGCATCACATCTTAAGATTCATCTTGTAAGAAACACCGAAAGAATAACTGAAAAGCGAGAAATTCGGATCCTCTTCTGCATGTTTCCATCCCTCGACATTGCCATTGTTTTCTCGCTAATGAACTTCTACAGGAGATGGAAAGAAATGAAGCCAGTTTCTGTCGAACTATCGTAATAGTCATTTATTGGGTTATTTCAACTGTGATATATCTGAATGTTTATCTATCAGGCTGCTTCCATCGAAGTCTTATGTCTGTTCCTTAGTCCCTGCTTCCATGAAGTATTTCGTACGAAAATGTTGTTTTCAAAGTTTGAACTGACTTCGACCATTTTCAAAATTAATCGAATGTCCTGTGAACGACTTAAAGCGACAAAGAACTATGAGTTTTATTAGAAACAATAACTTTAATGATATAATTCATGAACATTTATTAATTATTTTTAAAAAGTAATCCATTTTTATCATTTCGAGTTTTGAAGATTCTTAAAATTCTCCTGAAAACACATAAACACATAATATCTTTTATTCATTTCATTCATCGCCATCTTTTATTCATTTCTCTAGTGGGCTTTTTGCCATCTTATTCGTACTATCATTAGGTTTACGTCAATTATTCTGTTTCTCTATTGGGCCTAAGCCATCTTTTAAAACTTCTTATTATGAAAGTAATCTGATTACTTACAATAGGTGATCTCGTCACTGTCTCTCTTTCCTTCAGTCTCAAACTCACTTCGACGATCTGTAGCACACTACTGATCGCTCTCGCCTCGGCTCCTTGACCGACGTCTCATGCAATTGTTTCGGCACAATCTCGGCCTCACATATATTCTACGCTGACACACACATACCGGAGCGATGCACTCTGACACCCCGCACGCCGGTTCTCCCTTTCCCTGTGCTCCTTAACACTTTGACGGCCGCACATTTTCTTAATTTCTTATACGTTGCCGCGGGTGGAATTAAAGCATACTTTTTTAACCTTTCAATGGCTATTTAAACGCAATTGTCTGTAAAACAGTCATTTGCAACTTTATTATCATTTAAAATGTCAACGAGTTTATTTCATAACTTTAAATAAGCCTACTTATGTTTCCAATATTTAGAGTAACGAAATACTGTTTCAATCTAAAGTAACAAATTACAGAATAAGAGAGCACAAAAACCCATAAATAAATCTGTATGTTTAAAGAAATATAAGAAAAAATTTCGTAAATTTTTTACATCTGCATATCTCTCTTAGAATACATCAAAATAAAACATTTTATTTTTAAAAAAAAGTCACGTGTACGTGAGTTTGGCCAATAACCGCTGGCTCGTAAACTCACGTATACGTGACAACGGCCGTCAAAGTGTTAAGAGCCACACATCCATATTTTGACTGCATTGACGTAATCCTTAATTCATATGCATATTTCACGGTCGTGATCACTTACACGCCGTAACAGCCATTATTGCGCGAAGGAGACTGGTGACAATCATTCGCGCCGAAACGAAGTAGGAAGAGAAAGGGGATGGTAAAGCGGAAGGGGGTTGGAAGATGGCTCGATTCGGCGTCGGGTTACGTAAGCGAGCGGTTCGCCAAAGCATGCGAATCGCGCGAAATAACTTCGCGGAACAGAGCCGCCGGCACTGCTTTGCAATTACGTGAAGTGTCCACGTAATAGGGTATAATCCGGGCGAGGCCCTCTCCTCCTCACCGCTCGGCTCCTCTCTCGAGCGCTCGAAGAAGCCGCCGCGCCGCGCCGCTTTCGTGCCGCTCCTAATTTGCCGCCGAAAAGTTGAGTGGAAGGTTGGTTCTCTCCACTCGACTTCCTTGCCGGCGGCGCTCGGCGGCGCTCGGCGGCGCTCGTCTCCGATATCGCTAATTCAAAGTAATTCGAACACGCCTACAATTAGCCCTCGGCCCATCATTTATTCCCGGAAATCGATCGCTCGGCTATCGAAACTGCCAGTGAATATAAAGAGAGAGAGAAGGAGAAAGAGTGTTGGGACGAGCGATGCGTGTACGATGATAAGAGTCATTAGTCATTGTGCTCTTTGACCTTTCGAAATGCCACAACTGCCCAAATGAGCCGTCGAATGCGATTATCGTTAGCCGGACACGCACTCATACATTGCTCTCAGCTCTGACCTTCCTTTTTCAATAATGAAGTCCTCATGCTCTCCCTGATACGCATGGCGTGCAACCCAACCGACCGTAAACTCCACTCTTGTGTCCGAGCACCGCCTATAAAACCTATGAATGCCGTCCAATCCGCTGCGAATTAGCATCGACTTCCTCTCAGCTCTTTTCGAATTAAGCTAGTTGTCACGACAGATCTTACTTTTCTCGGTTTATTTTGTAATTTGTACTCCTTTGGGAATTTCTCGAGATTTTTTCATATTTTTTTGACATGTATAAAAGGTTGTTGGAATTGTAGGTTTGCATAGAATTTTTTTCGCGGCTAATTATTCCCAATGTTAATAATTTATTGTATTATTTGTTACTGTACGTGATTTTCTCACTCTCTGGGAATTTCCCCAGTTTGTTTGACATGTTAAGAAGATTGTTGAATATGTTGATTTATATACAAAAAATTTGGGCGCGTAATTATTTAAAATGTCAATAATTTATTGGTTTATTTATTGCTCTATGCGATTCTCTCATTTAACAGTTGTAGCAATTTCTTTGAAGCAATGAGAGTTTGTATAACGATTTGTTCTTTTAGTATTTCGTAAAAAAGCAGGTCAAAAATAATCGAGTCGAAAATAATCTAATCAGTTTTGCGTGAAAGACCAAAGTTTGTGATTAAATTTTCAAAATTGAGAATTATCGGACAGATAGTAAAGTTGTATTCGAACAGTAAAGAAATTAATTTGTTGCCCATATAGACTTTCATACATAGAACTTTGACAATATTTATACTTTGACAATATGTATAATTCATAGTGCGCTCCTTTTTCAAGAAACAAAACATAACGATTAATACAATAATTTCTTTAAATAAATCGTTAAAACATCCTAAATAATTCACAAGCAACTTTTGCAACAATTACAACATTCTTTGAAAATGTGACAGCTGAAAGAAATATTTTTTACTTTTTTATCCACTTTACTAAAACTGTAAAAAGCTTTTTCTATTTTTTTATTTTTACACCTTTCGAAAACTGAAATATGAAAAAAACTGTTCACTCCAACTTGTAACACAATTGGAAATCCGTTCGCCAAAAGCTTTTCATAGATATTGTTTCAAGGGGATACATTCGAACTTGATAAAGTATTGTATTATCATCACAAATACGAGTGTAAAACTTTCAGGAAGTTTATATGGAAGTAGGTCAAAAATTGATTTCAAGATTTTATCTGGCGAAAGAAACGGAGAAATCAAGTCGAACAGAACCATGTAAAATCAGCGATTTCAGAAAAACACGTACAGGAATTGCAAACAACAATCCTGGAATACTTTAACTGGGTTTTTAGAATAGAATTCGCAAACCTGGAATTGCATAGAAGCAGTGAAAAAAATGTCAAGAATTGATTGTTATATTTGAAAAGTTTTGGAAAAAAATCGCCGCCATGAACAAAGGAAATAAACCCAAGAAAAACCACACAACTATAAAATATCCTAATTGATGTTTATATTAGTGGTGAAAAAACTCTAACTGCGAGATTTTGAAAAAAATTCATTCTGCGAGGTTGATCAAAAATTGATTTCAAGATTTTATTCCGGCAAACAAACATCCAAATCGACTTAGATAAAATGTCGTACTATCGCCATATTTTTCACATTAATGATTATTAGTCAGAAATAAACAAATCGAAATCGATTTTTCCGGTAAATATTTAGAAACAATCGAACTGCCATTGTTATATTTTGAAGATAGAAATTAGCCTAATGAGCAATCAGATAGCGCCATGTGTAAATTGGCTTGCCTGTGTAAACAGCCATATGCAAACAGATTGCCAAAATTGCGACGGTGCAATTTGGACGAAAACAGGCAGGTGCAATTTAGGAAACCTAACAACATTGTAGTTTATTTTATTTATTAGCCTAGAAACATAAGTGAACAAAAATTAAATGTGTCAAAAACTATCATCAATGTAACGACTTTACTATAAACATTAATAATAACTCTCTGCCTTTGCCGCAAATGTTTAAAAACAATTGAGACATCACTGGTATACTCTGAAGCCATAAACTAATTTAATAAAAAATCGCATGGCGTAACGCGTGAATTACATACAGGGATGCGATTTTGGCAACCCTAACCTAAAATCATAATAGAAACTAGATAGTCAAGATCGAATAGATGTACGATCATGCATTTAATTTCGTGAATATGCATTTAATGTTAGCACCAAATGGCTCATAAGGTTATAATAAAAAAATACTGATTTATAAAACAATATGATGCAAATACTAAAAAAAAATAAAATCCTAGCAGTGCAAATTATTGACTGCTTTGTTAATAAGATCAGATTGCGGTATGTGTCAATTAACACAGACATACGATTTTGGCAACCCTAACCTACAATCATAATGGAAACCAGAAAGTCATGATCGAATAGATGTACGATAGTTGCATTTAATTTTAGCACTAAATGGCTCGTAAGGTTATGGTAAAAAAACAGCCACCGCCTTATGAAATAATATGATGCAAATATTAAAAAAATAAGATTCTTAACAGTGTAAACTAATGATTGCCTTGTTAATAAGAATAGATGGCGTTACGTGTGAATCAGACAGAGGGATGCGATTTTGGCGATCCTAACCTACAATCACAATAGAAACTAGGGAGTTATGATCGAATAGATGTACAATAGTTGCATTTAATTTTAGGACTAAATAGCTCATGAAGTTATCATAAAAAACCTACCAGCTTATAAAACAATATGATGCAAATAGTAAAAAAATAAAGATCTTAACAGTGCAAATTATTGATTGCCCTGTTAATAGGATTAGATGGCGTTACGTGTGAATCAGACAGAGGGATGCGATTTTGGCAACCCTAACCTACAATCACAATAGAAACTAGAGAGTCATGAAGGAACAAAACATACGATGGTTAGAGGATGATGGCGTGCCGCGGTACGCGAAGGCAGTGTGAAGGGCTGTAACAGCGAAAACCACGAGGAAAGAAGGTCCGGCGGGGAAACTCGGCTGACTGGGTTGCTACGATAGATTTAGAAGTGCGGCACGTGTTCGCCGTAGAGGAGCGGCGCGGCGCGGCGATCGGTGCTCCGCTGAGGAGAGTCGAGGAGAGTTGCAAGAGTCCGCTCTCGGTAAGCGAGCGAGAGAGGAGGAGGAGGAGGGCGCCGCGCGAACGGGCGAGAATGCCGGGCATATCGTTTTCAGACCGGCTGTAAGCCGATATCTGAACCGAGGCCTGCCGTGCGCTCTCGTTTTAATTACCATTTTTCTTCCTCTCCGATTTCCATGCCTCCTTCTTTTTTCCACTGTGGGAATTAAGGATATCGGTTTCCGTCCTGAGGAAACTGAGAATCATCCAATGTCGCCCGACATCGCGCGCGCGCGCCCGAGCGCCTTCTATGCTTCGTGCCGAAATCATTATCCCCTGCCAATGTCCATCCATTCTCCACCCCCCACTCTTACAAACAACCCACACATACACGGTGATGCGTTTGTTTTGGAATCAAATTATGTGTCGCGTCTACCACGCTGTATTATTTGCGTTCTGCTTGCATGAAATAGTAGATAATTAACGCTAGTTTGCAACCCATGTTTACAATATGTTGGAATCAGCGGCGTTCGCTTTCGAGTCAAATTATACAGTCCGCGGCAAAAGCAAGTGTACAATTAGCAGAAATGATTGTGACAAAAGTTTAGCCGCGATAGTATTACTGTTATGAGCTGAAATTTTATTTCTTATGTACCTTTGTGTTACATAAATTTGTTAGTTAATAGTTATAATTATTAATTGTAAGAAGTGTGCGCGTGAAATATATTTAAATATATTTCGTGTATAAGTCAACCAATTCTTCAGAGAGACAAATAAGTGGATACGTTATTATACATGTAATACAATCAATCACTATTTTAAATAATAAACAATTAATAATTTGTGCTTGGTGTTGCATCGCTTTGCTAGAATTATTGCCTCCAAACAACCTGGCATACTATTTATAAGGCTGTCGATTTAAAAACAACACTAATTGCAATTTTATATAACATAAAGATGCAAAATACACAAAATAAAGTGCATAACAATAATATTTTTTAAGTAAACTTTTGCTACAACCGTTCCTACTATTTATTTACTTGCTTTTATCGACGACTGTATACATATTGTTTCAACTACGGTACGTTGTTTGTGTTCTGCTTGAATGAAATAGTAAATAATAATTGGTAATCTGTATTGGATATGTGCAATGTGTTGGAATCGGCACTGTTTGCTTTGGAATCAAATTATAGAAATAATGCATTGCAATAATCTAATATTGTCCACTATTTGTATATTATTTCTATGTATTAGTAAATTCTGAGTATAATAAAATAACACTTAACGGTATTATTATATGTCTTTATATTAATCCTTGAACTGCTAAATTAACTTTTAATATTCATTTTCACCGGACGCAATAAGTTTTATTTGAACATTTTTTTCACAATTAATTTCGGAGGAAATACATCGTAACTTTTTCATTCTTACAGATTATTATCAGAATTCAAAAATGCATATTACAAATTATTAAAAATTGTAATAAGATGATTGTAATTGTAAATCGATTTGTTGATCCATATCTTTTACAATCGTGAAATATTTAATTTATGCCAAATTTTGTTTTATATTTTGAAATGGAAATTCGGTTCCCATTTGTGGGTGGCGTTCTTTCTCATTTATAGGACATTTAATTTCGAATGACATTGATTTTGTTAGCATATTTAGTTAAACAGAGATTCATTTAGACTTGGCTTTTCAACGATATAAATTAACGTTTTCGATCAATTTAGTAGAAGTAGTTAAATAAATAATTTCTTGCTACACACTGTTATAATTTTTGCGTGCAATTTTATTTTGACTATGAACGTCTTTTATTAGAGTAAGATATTCGACGCTTTTTTACACTTTAATTTCTTTTTAGGGAAACACAAACTCTCCACAATTATCTAAAACATCAGATAAACAATAAACCTTGCAAATAGAAAATTTGTGTAAAAATAGACAAATAAAACGTAGTAATAAATGCGAGCAAATCGAGTCGCTTCTAGAATTTATACAGGCGAGATTGGACGTCGCGTCGGTGGAAAGAGTTGCTGATTCCAAGGCAAACGCATCACCCTGTACATGCATATCGGCGAGACAAGATCGCCGCTGCCATCCGCGTAAACAAAGCTGTACAGTCTCGAATCGGGCGGAGATAGCATCCTCTTCAAACGCACTCCAGATATTAAATGGCAGACGAGACCAGAGAATCTCACGAGTTCTTACGTTGAAAGAGAGAAAGAGGGGAGCGGAGGGGGAAATAAGAGAGATAGGGAAAGAAAGAGAGAGGCGAAAGGACGCGCAGATAAAGTCGAGGCGATCTCGAAAACGGATTTAAAGCAGTTTTCGAGTTGTGCTACTTTTTGCAAGTATCGCAGAAACCTTTATAATATATAAAATAGATTTTTAAGTAATTTGTAAATACTTGTTCTAGTGTAAAACATTTGAATTTAACGCTAATGCAAATTTAACAGGATGTGATATAAAATAGTTTTCGAGTTGTACTACTTTTTGCAAGAGTCGCAGAAACCTTTACAACATATAAAATGGATTCTTAAATAATTTGTAAATATTTGTTCCAGTGTAAAGCATTTGAATTTAACGCTAATGCAAATTTAACAGGATGTGATATAAAACAGTTTTCGAGTTGTACTACTTTTTGCAAGAGTCGCAGAAACCTTTATAACATATAAAATGGATTCTTAAATAATTTGTAAATATTTGTTCCAGTGTAAAGCATTTGAATTTAACGCTAATGCAAATTTAACAGGATGTGATATAAAACAGTTTTCGAGTTGTACTACTTTTTGCAAGAATCGCAGAAACCTTTGTAATATATAAAATGGATTTTTAAATAATTTGTAAATATTTGTTCCAGTGTAAAGCATTTGAATTTAACGCTAATGCAAATTTAACAGGATGTGATATAAAACAGTTTTCGAGTTCTATTAGTTTTTGCAAGAGTCGCACAAACCTTTATAACATATAAAATGGATTCTTAAATAATTTGTAAATATTTGTTTCAGTGTAAAGCATTTGAATTTAACGCTAATGCAAGTTTAACAGGATGTGATATAAAACAGTTTTCGAGTTCTATTACTTTTTTCAAAAATTATGAAACCTGTATAATATATAAAATACATTTGTAAGTAATTTGTAAATTGTTATTCTAATGCAAAACACTTGATCTTAATGCTGTTGCAAATTTATCAGAAGATGATATAAAGCAGTTTTCGAGTTTTATTACTTTGTTAAAGAATTACGAAAATTTGTATACCACATAAAATAGATTATTAGTTGGTTTGTATTTGTAAATTATATTTGTCCCAGTGCAAAACACTTGTACTCAAAAATTTAAATTATTAATCTATTTTTGTAGGAACATGCCTGAAATTTCTATGAGACAAAGAGAAGATTGTTAACTAACCTACGTATGGTTATTATAGTGCAAAATACTTAAATTTAACATTTTCTTTCGTGTGAAATAAAATGCAAATAAATCAGCACATGATTTAAGGTAGTTAACGCATTACACCATTTCTTTAACAATAACCTGTAGCGTTTAGATTATTAATCAATCGTTTATAGAGTTTGAATTCCATTAACAATCTACAAAGGCGAATCTCCCTTAGATTAATAACTGTACCGTTTGTACCAGCAAATTTCAATAACACGCATCTAATTTTAGCATCAAATGGCTCATAAAGTGACAATGAAACAAACGATAGGCTTATAAAACAATATGATGCACAACTAAAAAACTAAAATTCCTAGCAATGCAAATAATTGACTGCCTTGTTAATGAAATCTAGGTAGTCAAAAGAATTATTCGGAGCTATTTCAATGCTTGAAAAATGCTAAACTTACTAAAAAAGCTTTTGAAATAGTATTATTACCCACATTCAAGACACACAACATAAAACTCTGAGAAAAGCGTAAGAAAGCTAATTCCTACGAAGAATCACAAATAAAATCGTTTGATCAATGAATAATAAATACGGCGAAATCCGAAGCGAGTGAGTTGGCTGGCGTGGGTAGTTCTAGTATTAGCCGAGTTGTGTGCCACGTCAGAGAAGCGTGTTGGTCGAGAGTGCGGGGCGCGCGCGGCTGCGCGAGCGTGACCTAGGCTACTGGCTTACGTAAATCGGCAATGTCATACCGTTCTACTCGGAGCAGCGGCAGCGGCGGCGGCGACGGCGACGGCGGCGACGGCGACGTTTCGAAAGCTAGTGAAAAAGGAGCCAAGAGCAGACCAATCTCGCTTTTCTCAGGGCTGACTGACCGAGAAGGAAGCGCGCGGTGCCGGCGGTGCCGGAGAGCTTGCAATCCCAGCGAATGAGAATCACTGACGAAGGCTCTCTCGGAGCTCAAGGTGAACGAGATTCAAAGTGGCAATGGTGAGCTCCAACCAAGGGAGACTCGAAGGGTCCAACGTCCCTAATGCCTGCACTCTCGTTGCACGCTAGATATGCCGGACCCCTCTCCTTCTCTCCTTCTTTCCTCCTCTCACGATCGCCTTTACTCTCCTTCGCTCCCCCCTCTTCCTCTCTCACTCGCGCTCTTTCTCTTCCTCTACCGCTGCACAGTGGTCCAGATACTGGCTAAACCGCGCCAAAAATCCATATTTCAAGTCCCATAATATTGTTTTGCATAATTTTCTCTTAACCCTTTTAGTGCCGGACGACGATATATCGTCGTGCGTCTATTAACGCCTTATTCTTCGCATTGCGAGACAACTTTATGTGTAAATAAATTGATAAAGGATCTAATTTGATTGTCAATGATCAAATTTCGTTGACAAAGAATTTGTAAACCGATTTGGGTCTGACATTTTATACATTCGATCTCTCATCCTTTATTTTTGCTTGTGAAATGTCAATTTCTTTTACAAAATAAATTGGAAATGCAAATTATATGTTGCGTACTGAGTGGTTTATATAAAGGTATGATAAAACAATGCCTTTTTATGTGTGAAAACGATTTGAAAGACAGAACTCAATTTTTATATTATGTATAATTGTGTTGTTTATATTATTTTCAATTGATATTGGAGAATCATTACCATTGCTTTATTCTCCATTTCGTCCTGAATACGTGACATTTTCAAGCATGTAAATATCATTTGTAGTTTGATTTTTATAAGCGTTCTTCCATATAGTTGCATATTTGTCAAATTCGGCCGGTTATCTTCGCATAGGCAGTCGTTTTTCGTCCGGCACTAAAAGGGTTAAAAGAGGAATGTCCAAAGCACCCGAAATCACTTCTGTTGGGTCAATCGCTTGCAGCCTCACTCATGCAGAATTAGTGAAAGTTACGACTCTTGGAAATCAGTACTGTGCATTTTTCGTATCAAATTTGCTTTAGAGTTCTGAAAAAAGTCCCATCGAGTGCCGCCTTCTGACTTACATTTTCTGAAAAGTAAAAGTACAGATTTGAAGGCTATAATAATCGTAATTGCACATACTTGCACATTTTTAATTGGTGGTTAGTAAAAAGGCACAGTACTTAATATGATTTTAAAAGAAATCTGGTATCAATGAGCTTAGAACTATGTTCAACTGCCTTTCATTTGCCAGAGAAACTTTTTTCTATAAAACGAAAGGTACTCCTCAAATTGACCTTACTTTTATTATTTCATTCCAATTGATTTAAGCAATCATACAGAAAACTGCTTATGAAGAAGTTTTCTATTTATGGCGCGGTTTCGGTGCTCGCTGGACCACTGTGCGCTCGTTCGTACGTACAGCATCCGACAAAATAGTTGTCACAATTTGCAATATGACCAGAAATTGAATTTTGGTAGCATGTACAACATCCAACAAAGTAGTTGTCACAATCTTCAAATTAGCCAACGAACACAAAGTAAAATTTGATACCATGAACGCCCCATAAGTCCCATTTTAGGGGTCCTCCTGTCGCAGCCCCCTAAAAAAGTTTTGCATACCGGGTATACATACTACAAAATTTAACTTTCTCTCCGACGGTTCTTGTGCAGATTGTGACAACTATTTTGTCGGATGCTGTACACTCACACACATCTTTACTCCCTTGCTCCTTAAGGGATTTCTTGTCGCAAATGTTAATCTATTTAATCTCTTGTAACCCTACAAATGGGAATTTTTATTTCAGCTCTTGAGATTAAATGCCTTGATTGAATATGTTGATCTATTTAATTTGTTACGTTTAGAAATTATTATTATTAACATTATTTATTTCATTTTGCTTTTCGTGCAAACTCCGTATTAAAATTAAGATTTCTAATTGCAGGACGATTTTGGAAACCTAGGCTGCGATTTATGTTAATAACTGACTGAATCGTACAATTTAGTAGGTTTATAAAATCAATTATTTTTAAACTGATCCTCATGTGCAAAATTATAAATAGAATTGTATAAGAAAAGGGAAATACTGACGATTATTATATGTGAGGAGTATAATAATATGTGGCCAAACTTTTACAAAAATAAATCCAAAGTAATGCTATTACTGCCTTTTCATTTAGAATAAAACTGGAGTATAGAAAAATCTGTCTCTACAGAGTGCGCGATAACCTTATACGCCATTTCAACACGTATTCTTTTTTTTATTTAGCTGATCCAGTTTTGAATTTCATTTAAAAAAAGAACCAAAATACATTTACTTTTAAGGCTCCTTGATAGGCGTTCTTCTTAATCTGCTGTTTCGTGGCGCAAGCTCGCTCTTAAAAGTACGGTTCGTTTCCTATTTTACGCGCGCGCGCGCCTGTTGGTACAAAAACCAAATCCGAATAAAAGCGTCGGCACTCTAACCCATTAAATCCCAAAATTCCGACGGGAGCGCCGTAAACTTCTCGGATATTAGAGCGTAGCACTCGGCGCCACCCGGCTCTTGTTCGATCGGAGCAGGAATCTGTCTGTTAGAAATGTTTCGCGCGTTTATTTTGTCCACGAACGATATCGTGTTCTGTCAAAGGGTCAAAAAGGCGAACTTTCGAGGTATTTCATATACGCATAGAAATGCAAAAAAGAGGGGAAAAAATTCCCAAATTCCCCACGCATCACTTTTTTTAAATACTAACGTTTTGGTTCATGTTTCAATTTTCTGGAATTGTTGACGAACTTTGTCAAAGGGTCAAAAAGGCGAAATTTCGAGGTATTTCATATACGAAAGAATTGCAAAGAAGAGGGAAAAAATTGGAGAATTCTTTCCCCACGCATCACTTGTTTTGAAAATACTGTTTTGTTTGATGTTTCAATTTTCTGGAACTGTTGTCGAATTTTATTGAAGAGTCAAAAAGGCAGACTTTGCAGGTATTTCATATGTGAGAAGAATTGCAAAATAAGGGAATTAAAATTTGGGACATTTTCTTCACGCAGCAAATAGTTTTTTTGAAAGTACTAATGTTGTATTTCACGTCCCAATTTTCTGGAATTGTAGTCGAACTGTGTTGAAGGGTCAAAGAGACTAATTTTAGAGGTATTTCATATAGGAGAAACGTTGCAAAAAGAGAACAAGAATTAAGTAATTTTTTCATTACACATCAGATTATCTTTTGAAAATACGTCATATTCTGTCCATTTGTAATTCTACGAAAAACTTAACAGCAGCTCAACAGATTGTCGAGGTGTTTCAACGGTAACTTTAAAATTTCGAAAAGAAAAAGAAAATTCCTGCAATAATCTGTTATTTTTTAAATTATTATTATTATTTTTATTATTATTAATTAGATCAATGAAAGGTAAAAACATTTACTAAATTATATTTATGTATACTTTGAATTATCAGAAACCTTGTTATAATTTTTCGAACATCAACATACGCATCCATAAAGCTGTGACGTCACAAACATGATTCACGATGCACGCAACAACAAACAACGTTTCTTATTTAAGAGATAAATATTAAGATTAACTGATTACAAAATCGGTTTTTTAAATTCTGATTCGAGCCAAAGTTATCGGTCAAAGTTATATTATCGAAGAATTCGATGAGTTCAAACGCAGCTCAAACAGACAGATATTTATTTTTAATTGTGAATTGTTGGAAAAGCAATCATTAGGATAGAAAAAAAGAAGAGGAACATTTAATAAGGTTCTCCCAGTCAAGTAGACACTCCTGTTGAGAAGATTGAAAATTTCGAGCGAATCGATTCGCTGATAAGCTATGATAAGCACCACTTGGACGATAATGATTTCACGAACGTTGCTACAGTGTGTTTGTTATTGCAAATATCGAAATGAAATCTACAGGATAATTAGTCCAATCGATCTACTTTAACAGGTATATAAAATATATGTATATAAACAATTGCCATATTTCGTTGGTACTTTTGCGATTCACACGATTTAAATGTTATGCTACTGGAAAATCGTGTCATTATTTCTGCGCTTTTAATATCAAAGTCAGCGCGATTAAAATGAATTTTTCGAATTCCTCTTTTCAATAAACAATGTTATTATTTAAACGATAGGTTCCATTCACTATTAATCGTTGTAAACAATTATAAATCAGTTGATAATTTAGTTAGACAGCATAAAAACAGTATAACTAGCTAAACATCGTTAAAAAAATGAAATATAAGCGACAGATAAATTGTTCATTTCTTTCTTCATTAAATTTAAATGGTAGCAATTTCTCAAATTCAAACTTTCTTCGTCAAATTCAAATGGCACCATTTATGTATTTCTGTATGTATGTATACAATTTTATATTTCATTGTATAGTTCTGTCCTACGTAGGAATTGCAGTAGCACAGTTAGACTCAAAATAAATTAGTAAAACGTTATAAATGGTTTAATTTCGTTGCAAAGCAATTGGAAAAATTCTTTATAGGTGCAAATATTGCTTGTCAAAGAGACATTAATTTTGATCTTTTTCCTAATGTTTTATATTTATAATATTCTTGGCATAAGTGCAATATTTTTCGTCGGCACTAAAAGGGTTAATATTGAATAATAAAAATTCAAATGTGACCCGCTTACTTTAAAGGTGACCAAACTCCATTTGCCAATTGATATCCTATACGTATATTTTTAATTTTTATTAAAAAGCCTCTTTAATGCTCCTTTAGAGGCGGTTGTTATTGTGGGAATGAATTTAAGACAACGTTTGGAAGTCGGAATGCAAGAGGGTGGAACAGTTAGTGTGTGTATGTAGAGAGACCGAGACGGCAGGTATGGATGCAGAGTGTGGTGAAGAGTGGTGTGAGGGATGAGCGAGTGGAATGGGGAGCAGTACGGATGACGATTAGGAGTGACTGCAAAGATGAGTACGAAAGTAAGAAGGGTGCATGAGATCGTAAAGAGTGTAGTATATGTGATGTCAAGTGGGTAGCGATAGGCGAGCGAGTGGAATGAGGTACGGATGCGATGACCAGAGTGTCCGAGCAGGAGTGATTGCGAAAAGAGTGTACATGGAGTAAGACTGACCTGTCGTGTGTGCAAAGTTAAAGAGTGAATTATGGGATGCAAGGGTTCGAGTATAAGGAGATGTGTGAGTGCGTCTGTACGAATGCGATGTATGTATGAGGGTAGATATAAGATGTGCTCCTAGGGAGGAGCACAGAGTCAAGTGACGGAGTCCAGTGACAGAGTTCAGAGACAGAGTTTGAGAGATTTCACAGAGAGAGTTCAGAAAGAGCCAGCGGAGAGTTTAGTCAGTGTTCAGAGAGTCGATACAGAGTGTAATAAGAGCGGAGCTCTAAATAATAAAGAAACGGTGCACGATATTCTGACTTATTTCCCCACAATCCCCACATTATTATAAATTCTTTTTCAGCTGAGTAATTGATATGTTCAAGAGCATTTTTAATCGAAACAATACGAGCTGTTTTTGTTGAGCGCATATTATTAATTCGAAATGACACCATTGTTTCCGGCGAAGCCTGTACAATTTAGCTCCGAGCTGACCGAATCTGGCGGCGAGAGAAAAATATTATTGGCTCGTCTTGGAGGCGCAATGTCAAGGGAGATTATCTTGGCGGGGTTCGGGCGTATGCGATCGGTTATCAGCGGCGAGCGACGCCGCGCCGTCAGTGCAAGCGCGCCTGTTTTGCAAGCGATCTTTCTTATCCAAGCGATAGCGGCAATCGAGTGGCGCGTTTTATTGTCACTGACAAAGTGGCAGCGGCTCTTTAAGGTGCTTGTCTGGCGACAGTGGCATGAAAAAACTTGATGATACGATGTATGCGCCGCGGCGCGAATAATCTGAGTCACGTTGTGCTTGACTTTTGCTTGAATTCTGTCGACGCCTCCTCTTGCACATGCATGTTTCTGTTTACGGCTTTTGCGTGCTTGCATATTCATGCACATTTTGACGGCGCGTCAATCGCGTCAAATTTCGAGCTAAGCCACTCAAAATTTCGTATTTTGAATAGTTGTATCTTTTGAGTTAAACGGAGATTTTGTATTTCTTTGCAAATGTTGAATCACAGACGGATTAAATGAAACCCTTGTAATTTGCAATAACGTATTATTAATATTAATACTCAAAACTTCATATTTTAAATACTCGTATTTTTTCAATCAAACGGAGATTTTGTATTTTTTTTCAAATTTTGAATTATAGACAAATTAAATTACATCTTTATAATTTGTAATAACGTATTATTAACACATCTTGCGCATGAAGTGACTAAAGTCGTTTTTCCCGGTACACGGTAACACTTTGGCGGCAAAGTGCCCGTGCAAGATATGGTAACATGTTTCAAATACTTGTATTTTTTAAATCAAACGGAAATTTTGCAGTTTTTTGCAAATGTTAAATTACACCTTCATAATTTGTCATATTGTGTTATTAACATATTTTAAATACTTGTATCTTTTAAATCAAACAGAAATGTTGTATTTTTGTGCAAATTTTGAATTATAGACAAATTAAATTACACTATTATAATTTGTAATAACGTATTATTACCATGTTTTAAACACTCGTATCTTCTAAATTGAACGTACAACATTTTCTATTTTTTTCAAATGTTCAATTATAAACGAGCTAAATAAATACAATATACATGCGATTGTTGTTTGTACCAAACAATTTTTTATCAAGTAAACTGTTATTACAACCATTCCCATTGTTCACCCGCTTACTTTTCCCCTGACTGTACCTACATCCGCTCTAAATTATAGCAGATTTCTTTTCGAAAACATTAAAAACAAAATCTCGAAATAAAAGGCATATCACACGCATGGAAAGGGTGAAAACTTAACCTATTCACGCAGTTTAAGGGTCAACGATGCGCGCGCGCTCGCTATTAGAAAAGAAATCGGGAGTGGCGGGAAAAGGGGGGCTAAAAGAAAAGCCGAAGCGGAGAGAGAAGAGAGAATGGGCGGCGGGGTTGGCGCAACTACGCCGGCAAATAAATCAGAGAGTGAAAATCGAAGAATCAGCGTTAGGGATCAGGCTCGTGGGAGGTGTAACTCTCTCTTGGAGGGGCGAGGAACTCGTCGGCGAGGATCGCGCGTCGCCTATACGGCCCTTTTTCCGCTCTCGCCCTCTGACAGCGAGCGCACATTAATTTCGCCTTTATTTCTCGAGGCAATGCGCACCCGCGCGCACCCGCGCGCACCCGTTACGACCGGAAGGAAACTTTTTCCCCGCATGAATAGACAGCATTGTAAATCAGGGTCTACGCAAGAGTGCGCGCGTCGGCCGGGCGTAATAAGAATTTATAGCGCACTGCCCGATGAGCCAGGCTATAATCGCAGCTACTGAATACCGGCTACTAGAGCTCAACCGAGCTCCAGGCCCATTCAAGATTAAGCGCAGGAAAACTCTCCCTCCTTCCCTTTATCTCTCTCGCTCTCTCTCGCGGATACTGTCTCTTTCTACTGGGTGTTCTGTAAATTAATGTAAGACTGTTACATTATGCGTTTTCCATCCCAGTAACCCAAATAACAAAAAATGACTGTTGCAGTAAATGATAGCAGAAAATTACTGAAACAAATGGCATTTTGTAACATTGCTTTTATAATGTATTATTATTAAAAATGCTTTTATAACGTATTAAAGTATTCAAAAATCGCGCAAGCAGCGGCAGTGTGGCAAATGAAGAAAGCACGGATTAATATTTATAATCGCAGCTACTGAATACCGGCTACTAGAGCTCAACCGAGCTCCAGGCCCATTCAAGATTAGGCGCAGGAAAACTCTCCCTCCTTCCCTTTTTCTCTCTCTTGCGTACACTGTCTCTTTCTACTGGGTGTTCTGTAAATTAATGTAAGACTGTTAGATTATGCGTTTTCCATCCCAGTAACCCAAATAATAGAAGATGAATGAAAAGAATGTTTTTATAACGTATTGAAGTGTTCAAAAATCGCGCAAGAAGCGACAGTGTGGCAAATGAGGAAAGATTATATTCAAGATTAAGTGCAGGAAAACTCTCCCTCCTTCCCTTTATCTCTCTCGCTCTCTCTCGCGGACACTGTCTCTTTCTACTGGGTGTTCTGTACATTTTGTAAGTGAATATAACACTGTTACATTATGCGTTTTCCATCCCAGTAATAATCCATTCAAATAACAAAAAATGACTGTTGCAGTAAATGATAGCAGAAAATGACTGAAAAGAATGCTTTTATAGCGTATTAAAGTGTTCAGAAGTCTTGACAGTAGCGACTGTGTGACAAACGGAGAAAGTATGAACTAATATAAAAGAAAATTAGAAAAGAAAATTACAAATTTGAGAAATAGAAAGATAAACAAGTAATCTTTGAAAGAATGCTTTTATAGCGTGTTAAAGTGTTCAGAAATCTTGACAGCAGCGACACTGTGACAAAGGGAGAAAGTTTGAGTTACTATAAAAGTATATAAAAGAAAATTACAAATTTGAGAAATAGAAAGATAAACAAGTCATTTCTGAAAGAATGCTTTTATAACGTGTTAAAGTATTCAGTATGAATATCGTAAGACATGCAAACGTAAAAATGGAATAAAGAAGACGTGTTTAAGACGTTGTGCGTGATATAAATTTAAAATATTTACAATGTGAGCTATTTTCAAAACCAATCACATATCAAAAATTATTTGAAAAGCACAAAAAGGGAAGAACACTGTCACTTATTATGACATGAAAAGTATAAAGATTAAAATACAATGATTGATACTTTCTGAGCAATAAGTCTTAATATGACTAGTAAAGCAATTTAGCCAGCCTTAACCTACAAAATTGTCGGAACACCCTGTTTGTGTATGTTGCTCGGTGGCACTGGTTGCACGGGTATTTGCATCTACAGGTTGCAGATATTGGCCGGGTGGCGCGCGTTCTGCTTTCTGGAACAGTTCCAGCCCCGAAAGAAGCACTTCGGGAGCGACTGCCCGGCGCGGAGCGGCGCGGGGTGCGCGTGCAGAAGGGCGAATTAAAATTCGGCGCTGCGAACTCCCGCATGACCCTTCCAAAAGCCACTGCTGCCATGGCTAATTCGTTCCGCGCTGCTCCCACCGGAAATTGTAATCCCCACTAATACAAGCAACGTGTTGACTTTTATGTGTCATTTATTCGAAGCAATGATTTCTCGAGGAGAGTTGCGCGAGAGTGGTTGGGGATTTTGAAGTTTTCGTTTTCATTTGGTTGTTGCGACGAATTATAAATTGGAGCGAAATCTAATTGTGATTTGATATTTTGAGATTGTACAAGTAAAATTAGTTGTGAACGATAAATTTCGTGTAAATGCATTCTTTCTTTAATCCTTTCTTTAGTCTTTCAATAGTTCGCCCGAATGTTTTTACAAGAACATTAGTTAAAAACATTTAATTTATTCTATAATATAATATAATACATATAATATGAATTAACGAATTATATAAATTATATTATCTTATAAGTCATTTCATTATAGCTAACAAAAATAGACGCTGATTACAAAATTCTAAGGATCCTCGAAAGATTAAAAATTGGAGTAAAATGCAATTGTAAACTACAATTTTTAAGTACGAATTATAAATCTCGTATAAATGCATTCTCTTTTAGTAATCACCCAAAGTTTGTTATCTGTTAAAAACATTTAACTTGTTCAACTATAATATAATATAATTGAACGAATTTAACTATTTTATGTATTTAATTATAATTAACGGAAGTAGACACTGATTGCAAAATTCTATATTATTCTACAGAGAAAATAGAACAATAAATCCTTCCACCAAACAGGAATCCAACCAGCATTAAGCACACTCGAGCGATGCAAACTGCTGCGCTTGCAAGTCCACCTTTTACCCCGAAGGGTAAAAAATTAGAATGAAATACAACTCTAATCTAACATTTTGAAATATAAAAAGTAAAATTAGTTACGAATTATAAATTACGTAAGTGCAATCTCTTTCAAAAGTTAAATATTTTCAATGCTAAAAACATTTAAAATTCTACATTATTCCATACAGCAAATATAAGAAATCCTTCCACGAAAAAGGCATCGAAGCAGCATTAAGAGAACACTCGAGCGGTGCAAAAGCGCGGCGCTTGGAAGTCCGTCCAACTTTTACCTCGAAGGATCCTCGAAGGATGAAAACTTAGAATGAAATACAACTCTAATCAAACATTTAGAAATATAAAAAGTAAAATTATATTATAAAGTACGAATTATAAATTTCGTAAGTGCAATCTCTTTCAAAAGTTAAATATTTTCAATGCTAAAAACATTTAAAATTCTACATTATTCCATGCAAAAAATAGAAGAAATTCTTCCACAAAAAAGGCATCGAAGCAGCATTAAGAGAACACTCGAGCGGTGCAAAAGCGCGGCGCTTGGAAGTCCGTCCAACTTTTACCTCGAAGGATCCTTGAAGGGTCAAAAATTAGAATGAAATACAACTCTAATCAAACATTTAGAATTATAAAAAGTAAAATTATATTATAAAGTACGAATTATAAATTTCGTAAGTGCAATCTCTTTCAAAAGTTAAATATTTTCATTATTAAAAACATTTAAAATTCTGTATTATTCTATACAGAAAATAGAAGAAATCCTTTCACGAAAAAGGCATCGAAGCAGCATTAAGAGAACACTCGAGCGGTGCAAAAGCGCGGCGCTTGGAAGTCCGTCCAACTTTTACCTCGAAGGATCCTCGAAGGCGATTCCTTATCACGGTGTGCCTTATCGGAATCCGCAAGGACTCTCTCGAGGAGAGCTGTCGTTAAGATTTGATCGGGATAGGTGGTAGCCAGGTAGGGCTGGACTCCTCGGAGCATCGGGAAAGTTCAGCTTCCTCTCCCGGATCCGACGCGCTATCGAGAAGAATCGTTTCTGCCGCTGTGTCGCTGATGTGTCTGATTCGATACAAACACGACCAATACTTCTATACGACCAGACTTCTCACTGTGTGTGTGTGTCAGCGAGATGCAGTGGGACCTAGCGGAGAACCTTCGAGGAGGGCAGTGTACAGGGTGATTCACTTGTCTTCGAATCAGAAATCTCCTAGCCCACTTTTACTATACAGGGTGTTTCAAAAGTGTCAAACCCAAAAGTCATGTTGTAGAGGACAGGGCGGGGATGAGAGTGTTTATTTTCGAATTTGTCATTTTTTTGTAAGAAAATTAAACAAATTGTAAGTCAAGGAGGTGCATCATGCGCCGGGATGAGCATTAGCAAATAAATTAAAGCCGCCAATAATTTTATTGGGACAAAAAATGCCCGCCAATAATTTTCTTGGGACGAAAAATGCCTGCCAATAATTTTTTTGGGGCGGAAAATGAGCGCCAATAATTTTATTGGGAAGCGAAATTCACACCGATAATTTTATTGGCTGGCATTTTCAGTCCCAATAACATTATTGGCGGCCTTAATTTATTGGCTAATACCCATCCCTGGCGGGGATGAGAGTGTCTATTTTCGAATTTGTCATTTTTTTGTAAGAAAATTAAACAAATTGTAAGTCAAGGAGGTGCATCATGCGTTATCATGCGGTGATCACCTTCGAGGAGGACAGTGTACAGGGTGATTCACTTTCCTTCGAATCCGAACTCTCCTAGCCCACCTTTACTATACAGGGTGTTTCAAAAAGGTCGAACCCAAAAGCCATGTTGTAGAGGACAGGGCGGGGATGAGAGTGGCTATTTTCGAATTTGTCATTGGGGCTTCCTTTTGCATGAAAATTAAACAAATTGTAAGCCAACGAGGTGCATCATGCGGTGGGGAGCTACAGAGGCGCAGAAAGAGCGCGAGAACAAGCGGTGGAAGGTTGCGCGGGAAAAGGAGAAAGAGAGAAAGAGAAGAAAGAGAAGATAGAAGGAGAAACGGACGGTGGAAGTAAGGCAGATATCGGCCGGGTTCGTTCTCCTTCGACGCGAGCCTTCTAGGCTCGACAATTACGCGTACTTCACAATCGCGGCTCACCGAAGCCTCTCTTTCTCTTTCTCTTTCTCTCTCTTTCTCTTCCTGCCAAGTCTCAATCTCCGCGAGAAAAACTTGCTCGAGTGCCGTTCTTCTACTAGCCGAGCCAGAGCGAACCCAGGGACAAACCTGCCGAGCGCCCAGTCCCGTCGCTCGCTTCCGTGAGATAAATCTTAGCTAGCGTAGATTTTATCTAGTTTGTATCGAAGTCAGAAATGCGAGTGTTATTTTGATAACAGAAAGAAGAAAAAGTCATTTTTGAAAAGAATGCTTTTATGGCGTATTGAAGTGTTCAGAAATCTTGACAGCAGCAAGAGTGTGACAAACGAAGAAAGCACGAGTTAATATAAAAGTATATAAAAGAAAATACTAATTTCAGAAATTGAAAATTTAAAAAGTCATTTTTGAAAAGAATGCTTTTATGGCGTATTAAAGTGTTGTGAAATCTTGACAGCAGCGATAGTGTGACAAACGGAGAAAGTATGTGTTTTATCAAAGCATATAAAGGAAGATTACAAATTTGAAAAATAGAAGGAATAAAAAATATTTTTTCAAAAACATGCTTTTATAGTGTATTAAAATGTTGAAAATTCTCCCCACCAGTATACCAGACTATCAGAAAACACGAGTTAATAATATAAAAGCATGTGAAGAAAGATTCAAAAATATTTTTTTTAAATATTCTTTTATATCGTACCAAAATATTAAAAAATTTCGTTAATATAACAAGACATAACATACTTCAAAAGATAGTTGATTGATAAAAATCGATTTGAACAATTATTTCATTAATTATATATTAAAAATAGCATTAGAACTTCGAATTCTGACATTTGTCGAATTTCTTTCGATGAAACTTAATATACCTGTGAATCAAATTAATTTCTCATCAATTTCATATCAAAAGAATTAATATAAAATAAATAATAACGTTAATATAAAAAGATATAACAAACTTCAAAAGATAGTTGATTCATAAAAATCGATTTTGAACAATTATTTCATTAATTATATATTAAAAATAGTATTAGAATTTTGAGATCTGACATTTGCGGAATCTTTTTTGAACAAACTCGACAATAAAAGTACCTGTGAATGAAATTGATGAGGAATTACACTCGACGAATGAGTTCCAAGGGTTAAGTTTTAAATAGGAGTCTCAATCTCGGCGAGAAAAACTTGCAGGAGTGTGGCGTTCTTCTAGTATCCGAGGGACAAAGGTAGCGACAAACGGCGGGCAGAGTTGGTGGCTTCCGTGAGATAAACGTCAGCTAGCGTCGACTTTATCCAGTTTGTATGAAAGTCAGAAATGCCGGGGTTCACGCGACGCCGACGTCAATTAGAGCTTTACCGGGAAAAGCACGCTCCCAGAAAAAGACGTTTAAAATGTAGAAAACGCCAAGTCTTTGCGATTTAATGGCACGGAAAGCCACGGGAATTAAGAGCAACTCGAAGTGTCTTTAAGTTTTAAATGAGCGATAAGTTTCTTATAAATCTTTCAACGAAGTTATAGAATTAATGATTTTCGTTCGTTTGTAAAACTTTATTAATGGAATTTGAAATGGCGATCACTGCACGTATTAATTATTCTGAAATGCTTTCTATGAAAAATTATATTTTAAAACTCTACCAAAAAAACGTACGATCCGACAAAAAATATTTAACATGTGTAAAGTGCCAAGTTTTTGTGGTTTGAGGGCAGGAAAAAGTACTGAAATTAAGAGTAAGTAATGCATATTTAAGTTTTAAGGGTATTGTGTTTTAATTGTATTACATACATTGTAGGTATGTAATCAATGCTACAATACTTAATAATTATAAAGTAAAAAAGCTTGTATGTATTTGTCTATCGGAACCTAACAAATTAGTTTAACGGAGTCCATATTTATATTTGTTAATAGAAACATTTGTACAAAATATAATGACAATTTTTTTCATAAGCGGAAAAATTTATATGTAAGTGCATGATTTAAAGAACATTGTAAATTAATTTCATTATTTTACCTGTTCTAGTTACAAAGTTGTAGTTATGAATGTATTTTTGTTTTGTGTTGTTATATTTTTTTAAAAAAACTCGGTTTGCAGCATCCATTGTACATCTGACAATTTGTATCTGAAAGAGTTGAAGTACTTTTGTTTAGAAACTGGACTTGAAACGGGACCTGAAAATTGGCAGATGTACAATGGATGCTGCAAACCGAGTTTTTTTAAAAAAACATAACAACACAAAACAAAAATACATTCATGACTGTATTGATACTTTGTTCTTGCCTTGTAAATGTGCCCCCTTAAACCAATTGGTTTGCTTCCGACAGATAAACACATACAAACTTTGTCACTTTATAATTAGTAAGTATTGTAGCATCGATTGCATACCTACAATGTATGTAATACAATACTTATACTATATTTTTTTCCGCTTATAACAAATATATTCATTGTATCCTTTAAAAATGTAATAATATTAACACTTTCTTTTTGCCTTGTAAATACACCTTCTTAATTCGAGAAGACTCCAACATTATTACACATACACTTCTCTGTTAACCCCCTTTCGAGTAATTCGAAATGCTTACAAATAAACCTGATATTTCGAGGTGTAGCAGGAAAAGCACAATAGCCCCGGGGGTAGTGGACGAGTGGGGCGGTAAAGTGGGAAAAGCGATCTCTAATATCGAGCCACACTCGAGAGCGAGAGAGAAAGAGAGAAAGAGAGAAAGAGGAGAGAGAGTGTGCGGCGGAAGAGTAGGAAGAGTCGGAAGAGGATGCGCCAGGGAAGAGTGTGCGAGAAGGTAAAGTGGAAGGTAGTCGGGTGGGAGTGAGGAGGGCACGCAAGCGCAGAGTGTGTGTCCTTTGCGAAATGCACGGGGCAGAATGCAGCTCTCTCGGCTTCAGGGTCAAGGACGATTCGGTGGAACGTGCACCTCGGCATCTCCTCTCCTCTCACTCACTTCTCACCCTCTCTCTTTCTCTCTTTCTCTCTTTTGTTGGCGAGGCAAAAGATGCGCGCGGATCGCCAATCTCCCGCGAGCGACTCTTCTCTACGTACGCGCAAAATGCGGACGGCATTGCGATAAGAAGAAACGCGTATACAAGTCCGCTCGCTGGCTAGTTAACTGGCCAGTGCATTCGCCGCGAACGATTACCACCGCTACGCACGATGCGCCATCACTCACCAGCGCGCCGCCTGCTTTACACGAATTCCGAGCGAATTCAGCCAAACCGAGCGCTACCACCACTGTGATCCTCTTCGCTAATCGGAAACGTGTGTCAAGTACAAGGCGACGCTTTTGTTTCGGAGTGATGTTGCTATTGTATAATATGTTAGGAATATTAAAAGTGTCGGAATTAACAATGACTAACTAGAAAGCATTGAATAATAAGCAGTAATAAAAATGTTAAAAGTGATTTGAGAAATTTTGCGAAATTATTACTGGGATTTACTGAATGCAATAGAAATTAAGCACACGCATAATAATTGCCTTGTTGTACAAGGTGACGCATTTGTTTCGGAATGATGTTGGTATTGTATAATAGTTAGAAATTATAAAAATGTGGGAATTGGCAATGACTAATTAGCAGTTTATGGAAATAAGGACACAAATAATAGACAGCAATTAATATGAAAAGAGTGGCAATGATTAGTATAGCAATTTTTGTAAACAATAATACAATTAATAGACAAAAATAAATATGATAAAAGTGATCTGCATATTTCGCAAAATTATTACTGGGTCAAAATATTTACTGATTGCAATACAAATTAAGCAAACAGATAATAATTGTTCCCTGTACAAGGTTATGCATTTATTTTGGAATCAATGATGTTGATATTGTATAATATGTTGGACAAACGTTCAGAAACAACTCATTATACTATTGTTCTACTCTGCAGTCAGAAAGAAGCCTAATGAGAAGTACAATAGCATCATGCGTAAATTATTTTATTGGCGATGCGATTCAGGAACGTGCAATCCAATCAATTGGATCACTATTAAAACTATAGTAAATAAACATCAAGACAAGTGAAACAAAAAAATTCTTTTAATAATCGCTTAATCACATAAATATTTAGCCCGCATGATGCATTAGCTGAGAAGACTCAAATAACAATCCAGATAACTGGATCACTTTTAAAACTATATTAAATGAATATCAAAATAAATAAACCCAAAAAACAAGTCCAAAAAGTGTTTTAATAAACACTCAGGTGCATAAATATTTAGCTCGGAACACTCAGACAATAATCCAATCAATTGGATCATTACTAAAATTATATTAAATAAACATCAAAACAAATAAATCCAAAAACCATTTCAACGAACACTTAATTGCATAAACATTTAGTTCGAAAAACTCAGACAATAATCCAATCAATTGGATCACTATTAAAACCATATTAAATAAACGCCAAAACAAATAAATCCAAAAATCATTTCAACGAACACTTAATTGCATAAACATTTAGCTCGAAACACTCAGACAATAATCCAATCAATTGGATCACTATTAAAACCATATTAAATAAACGTCAAAACAAATAAATCCAAAACCCCATTCCAACGAACGCTTAGTTGCATAAATATTTAGCTCGCATGATCCATTAGCTCGGAACAGTCAGAGCTCGATCCTGAGATATCGAAAATTCAGAGAGCGTATCGTGCTGCCGGTTGGGGGGGAAAAGACGTTACCGGGAGAGAAGGCGAGTACGAGTGCGAGTGCGAGTGCGAGTGCGAGAGAGAGAGAGAGAGAGAGAGAGAGAGAGAGAGAGAGACGCAGGTGCTGTTAAAGCCGGAACGCGAACTTCGTTACCGTATTACTTAACGCGACATGCCTATTTTGGCGCGGTTACGTGACGTCCCCGTGGCGATTACTGCCTTGGAAGTAGTATAGTCCGTATAATAGCGGCGCGGCTGCCTTTTTACGGTCACCTCAAACTCCCCCCTCCTGCGAACCCCCCCCCCCCCTCCTCGTCGTCCTTCCGTTCAGTTGACTAATAAAAACGTGTTTATCGAACTTGCGCAACTGAGGCGAGCGCGCTCGGCCGCAACGGACTTTTTCCACGTTGATAGTGAAAATAGGGGCGGGCAGCAGCAGGAGAGAAGGAGAGAAGAAGAGAGAGAGAGAGGACGACGCTTACCGCCGGAAGATTCGAAGCTTTGCCAAGCGATAGATAATACTTTATCGGATCGGGCTACTCTCTCCAGGCTCCATCAAATATGTGTGTGTGTGTATAAGAGGAGCGCGCGTTGGATGTGCACTCTCTACATTTTCCCCACTAGCGCCCTTTTTTGCTCAGTTTTATTTCGGTTGGATACGCTGTTTGTTTGTTTGTTTGTTTGTCTGGCTGGGTTTAGATATCTTCGAATCAATTTTTGATCCACTTCCGTCCGGCTGGATTTTCGGGAAATTTTGCAGCACTGTGTTGTGTTTTGTAGTGCGCGATGTTTTGTTGGATTGGAGTTGGTCCTCCTGGATTTTTATTTTTGGCGGGAAGCTTCGTAATATGGGTGTCTGTGGAAAGGTCTTTGTGAGCGGAAATCAAATTGAGGAGGTGGTTAGTTTTTTGGGGTTGTTTTGAATGGATATCGGGGAAAAATTAATCACGGAGTTGTGAAACATTGAAAAGTATCGAAATAAAAATAGATGTGAAAAAACAAAATAATTCCTTTTATGCGCGAGTCACGTGTTTGTTTTTAAGATTCGTGTAAGATCAAGAATATTCTGACGTCAACACATGTCTTTTTATTCCTTGATGTGTTTCAGTAAAGCCGGATAACTTGACAAATTCGTTACATATATTTGTATTTTTGTACTTTATACGCTTTTGCGATTTTATACACAGTCAATTTTCGATCAAACATCCATTCAAGTGAAACAAAACTAATACAATCCTTTTGTAAGAGCCCAACGATTTCATTTTTATTATAACCAAGAATATTGTTATAGGTGAGAGAATTGTTTTTAACTTTTTAATAGATTTGATTAAAATTTCCCGACTTTAAAAGTCTTCCATATACATATGTATACAATATTTTGATATTTTGATACTTAATGTTCTTTTACGATCTGGCAATCAATTTTCGATGAAACATCCATTCAAACCAAAGAAAACCAACACAATTCTTTTACAAACGTTCCACTATTTTTGTTTTATTAGTCATACATATATGTATAACCAACAACATTGTGATAACTAAGAAAATTATTTTTTACTTTTAATTATGCTATCTTCATTCCTTTTTCTGATACTTTATGCTTTTTAGCGTATTTGTGATAAATCTTCGATCAAACATTCATACAAATCAAAGGAAATCAACACAATTCTTTTATAAGCTCCCCACGATTTCATTTGTATAAACACGAAGAACATTGTGATAACTATGAGAATTATTTGTTACTTTTTAATTAAGCTATCTTCCTTCCTTTTTTGCTACTTTATGCTCTTTTGCGAGTTTGTAATAAATTTTTGATCAAACATTCATACAAATCAAAGGAAATCACCACAATTCTTTTATAGGCTCCCCACGATTTCATTCGTATAAACACGAAGAACATTGTGATAACTAAGAAAATTATTTGTTACTTTTGAATTAAGCTATCTTCATTCCTTTTTTAGTTCTTTATGCTCTTTTGCGAGTTTGTAATACATTTTTGATCAAATATCCATGCAAACCAAAGAAAACCAACACAACTCTTTTACAAACGTTCCACTATTTCAGTTTTATTAGTCATGTATAACCAAGAACATTATAACAGTTAAGAAAATTCCTTTTTTTGATACTTTATGCTCTTTTGCGTGTTTGTAATAAATTTTCGATCAAACATTCATACAAATCAAAGAAAATCATCACAATTCTTTTATAGGATCCCCACGATTTCATTCATACAAACACGAAGAACATTGTACTTATTGAATTTTTTTCTTGCACCCCATTCTCTTCTCTTGCTTCTCTTCTTTTGCCAGTACGCATGGATACGTCGCGACCAATTTCAGATACAGGCGCATCATGTTTTCGCCCTGGTGCCAGTTATATTTATTTAACGCGCTCCACTGACGCCGCACTATCTTCGTCGAGCACATGCAAATCGCCCACGTATATCTCTATCGAGGACTGAACGCGCGCGGGCGCGCGTGCGTGCGTGATAAATTAATGCAACACAGCATCCCGCCGAGAATCGTGGAAATAACAAGCTGCTGTTGCCCTGTTTATTCTTGGTTGTGTACACGCGTTTGCGGCAACAGAGCGCGCTGATTATTGGAGCGCGAAAGAGAGAGAGAGAGAGAGAACGAGAGAGAGTTGTGCGTTCGCTATTATCAAGTATTAAAGATGTGCGTTTTCGTATGCGGCGAATCATTAGCTGTGAAAAGCAATCAAAATAGGTGCAATCCAAAACTTTTCTAACTTTTAGCACTTTCTTTTCAAGTATTAAAGATGTGCGTTTTCGTATGCGGCGAATCATTAGCTGTGAAAAGAAATCAACATAGGTGCAATACAAAACTTTTCTAACTTTTAGTACTTTCATTTCCTTTATTTTTTACTAGTATTTTTCGGTACTTATTATTTTAAGTGTTTTATTTGAAGTAAACTTCAACGATGGTTCATTGGTAGGAGCCAATTTAAACAGTTTTGTTTTTATTAATTGTGGCCAAATAATAGAAGTGAAACTGTTTTGGAATCTGATGTTAGCGGAATTGGTCTCAACAAACAAATTCTAACGGTTAACTTTTAAATACGAATAGTTTTTCATCGATCTCTCAATTAAATTGTGCAATTAACAATCTTTTAAAATTCAAATTGTCAGGGAACCTGTTTATATTGCATACAAACAAGGCGTGTTTAACTTTTTAACTACGCAATTATAGTCCAGTTCGAAATTTTTGTAGCTAATTTGAAAAATATTGTAATATCGAAAAATCTTTTTTGTTATTATAAAATATCAGCATTGAAAAACAGCGTTTATGAATTATTAGCAATATTAAAACTATCATAATTAAATACTTATTGTAATACATCCAATAATTTGTTTCGTACGATCATAAATTACAATGAACTAATAAAATTATAAAACAAGAAAGTAAAGTGATAAAAGCGTTATTAAAGCTAATTAAATTAAAAGTGTTATAAAAGCTAATCTTGCAGTGTGATTTCACCAGCATTGAAAATTTAACAGCTTTTCCCAAAAACCAGGATAGTTGGAAAGTCACTATCATAAATATGTCTGGTTTCGTTGAGGAAGCAGTTATACTGACTTAATTTTACAGTTTGTCACAAACATAAAAGATTATTTATAAAGTTGCAAGAAGCTAGAATCAGCTGAAAATTATTTATGGGGTCAATGAACAATGCCAGCAGTTAAACGCTTAAGACTATTAAAACGAGAGAGAAATGCGCGATCGCCATTATCAGGTATTAAAGATGTACGCTCTTATGCACAGCCAATCATTAGCTGCTAAAGTGTGCATTGAGTGCGCGGTGCGCGGTGCAATTAGTATTTCAATGGCGCGGCGCGGGCGAGCGCGTTGCTGCTCCGAACGTGCTCCCATTGGCCGCGCCAGATCGATAGCATTTAATTCGATGATGACAGAAATAGCAGTTTCTGCTGGAGAATGATTTTGTAATTGCGGATGAAATTAGTGAATTGAATCTTTTGAAATATTGTTGTCTCATCGACTACCAAAGATTTGACGATAGAAATCACCGTTGTAATTAAAGCCGCTAATTGTGCTATAAAAAATAAAATAAAACTTTGAATTTATCGTTGGAAATTTTTGGGGAAAAGTTTGTATTGATTTTTGAACGTTTTGTGATAGATATTCGAGAAAATAGGAACACAAGATAGATTTTTTGTAAACGTTACTCTGGCAAGGAAAGTGTCAGAGAGAAACTTCTGCCAATCTTTTTTTTTTTTATAAATTTGCAAATCAATGTGGAATATTTCTCAAAAAAACGGCTGGAATGATCAGCTGTAGATATTTATTAAAAATCATCGAAAATCCAGATTTTATATATTTGACGGCGTTCAAAAACTAGGTTCATTAGATTTTCAGGCACTTGAAATGCTACATGGTAGCTGAAATTTTGCGAGTGCTTTTTGCATCGCATTATAAATAAATACCGAAATTATCATGAACAGTTCCGACTCGACAGGTCCGACACTTCAAAATAGCGGACGTAGTTGTTAAGCGCTTTCGAATAGCTAAAATTTGGCTTTTCGATAATTTGTAAAAAATATCTAAGTACATAAATAACTGCTAAATTTTGGAGAAAACATTTTTCATTGGTTTGCGATCTTATACCAAAAAAGTGAGGATGTACATGAGCAGCCATTTTTGCACAAAAGTTGTTTAAGGAATAAAATTTTAAGGCCATGAAAACAACTTGAAAAAATATTGAGCTATACAAGTGACTTGAAATAACCAAAAAAAAAGATTAATGCAAATTTTCAATCAGCTCCGATATAAGATCTTACAAAATCACAAAATATGCTAGAAAATCGTGCTAAAAAAAATTCTTTCTGGCGATACTATTGATTTTTTGAAAATACCCCGAAGGACTTTTTCAATCCACTTATCAGGCTTTCTAATACAATATTTTTTTCAAGTTGACAAGAACAATACGACCTGGTTTATTTTTCAGTCAATGTTCAGGGATTTATGGAGTTAATAATGTATTTATACCAATTGTTATTAAATCAACTAGTATAGAATTATTTATAAATTGAATTAATGAAAAAATAGTGTTTATGTTCTCGCAAACCGCAACTAGTTGAGTCAGAACCTGTCAAAAAGTGGTGTTGCCAAGTTGTGGCTTCTCCTTGTGAGAGGTATGACACTCTCTTGTTGCGAAGTATGCTTCAGTAGAAAAGGTCTGGTTATTACGAAAAGCCAGGAATGTTTCTTTCTACTTAGCTCTCGTAATCTCAACATTCGCGATCTTTTCCACATCGCTCAGACAGCACAGTTACGCGATGTGCTAGTTAACTTTGTTCTTATACAACGATCTCTCAACTGGAACGATTAACAAGGAGAATAAACAGATACGACGAAATTAAACTGTGACGTGTGATAAGATACCTCTAATAATCCAAACATAACGCTACACGCATTCTAATTTAACCCTTTTAGTACCGAACGACGATATATCGTTGTTCGCAATACTTGCGACAGTATTGTCTATCTCAAAATATATTTATAAAACATTATAAATGATTTCATTTCGTTGCAACGCAATTGAAAGAATTGTTTATAAATTTAAATATTGCTTGTAAAAGAGACATTCATTTTTATCTTTCTCCTAATGTATTATATTTATAATATTCTTGGCATAGCTGAGATAGTTAAGCTAATGTTAAATATTGTTAAACCAAGGAAAAAAAGAAGCAACGCCAAATAAATAAGTGATTTTAGAAAACGAACAACAAATACAGTAAAATTAGAAAGCAAAATTAGAAAGGAAAGTGTATAATACATCATTTTTAATTAATAATTGTCTGCATTTTACACATACATACATGTATATCACTTATACTTTCTGTATAAGAAAGTCTGTTTTTCACGAGCAATTATACTGTGACATGTGATAAGATGCCTCTAATAATCCCAACACAGCGCTACACGCATTCTAATGCAAGCTAATGTTAAATATTGTTAAACCAAGGAAAGAAAGAAGAAACGCCAAATAAATAAGTGATACCAAAAAATGAAGAAAAAATACATTAAAAATTATATAGCAAAATTAGAAAGGAAAGTGTATAATACATCATTTTTAATAACTGTCTGAATTTCACACATAAATATATGTATAACAGGGTGTTTTAATTAAGAAAAACGTTTTATTGTATAGAATGCAATTCAAGTTAGTAAATAATTGATAATTATACTACAATTAGTAATACACATGCATGTGTGTTCCTGCTAATGGTAAGTTAAAAACCAGTTAATCAGCCGTTAATCTTGTAGCAGAGAGTTCTATCATTTAAACCTACTTCCTGTTTAGGCTAATAATCAATTGAAACATTACGTATTTGTAAAGAACCTCATCTTCCACCAAGTAACTAGCAGCATTAATTGCGTCATCGATTACAGGTTTCGAGTAAACTTTTCCAGTAATTGAAAAGATTCTAAATCATTTTAAATACTTCTATCTTAAGGATTTTAAATATCTAGTCATCAAAATAGGATAAAACTGCCAAAATTACACTTTTCACACGAAGGCCAGTCAAGAAGGGTGTGTAAAATTAAGATTTTAAATTATTGCAAATATTTCTATTTTAAAGATTTTAAATATCTTGTCATCAAAACAGGATAAAACTGCCAAAATCACACTTTTCACACGAAGGCCATTCAGGAAGGGCGTGTAAAATTAAGATTCTAAATCATTTTAAATACTTCTATTTTAAAGATTTTAAATATTTTCTCGGCAAAATAGGATAAAACTGCCAAAATCACACTTTTCACACGAAGGCCATTCAGGAAAGGTGTATAAAATTAAGATACTTTACTGCGCGCTATAAAACGGCGAGTCATTGCAATCATTAAAATGATTATAAAATTAAAGGTATAATTAAGTGTGACGGCCTCGAAAGGAGAGTTTTTGTAGAAGCGAAGGTTAATAGCTCGCGAGTGGAGTCGAGGCAAGCCTGGACACAAATTCGGCCGATCGCGCTTCCGGCCAGAATTATGACGAGCTGCCTGAGGACTGGCGCGGAGCCGAACCGGAAGTTGGCTATCTCGCAGGAGCGGCGCACAAAGGGGATGCTTAAAAATTCAATGCATTTCAAATGGGCCAGGAATTCGCCTCCCACAACCTTTCTCTCCTTTCTCTCCTTTCTCCGGTGTTCCAGGCGACTCTCGATGTAGCTCAATTTTCGCCGCACCGACACTGTTATTTTTCGAGGCTTTGAACTCTCGTTTTCCGGGCGCGCACCGAGAGAGAGAGCCTTCTTTCGATCGGCCCTGCTGACACATGGCTCGCTCACCCGCTCGACTCTCCCACCTCCTCTTTTATCCCCCTCGTGTACCAATCAGTCGATCCGCCGTCGGGCTTTTATTCGATATACTTCGCCAATACACCCCGCCGATTACCGCTCTTCAAACGCTGGACACGCGCCTTTGCATAGAAATGCGCCCCTCGCCATTTTTCGGATACGTTCTTCGAGAATATTGTGCTAGAGTTTCATTTTAGACTTTCATTTCTCGGTTTCTTTTCGTGATTATTTATCGTAACGATATAAATTTGTATTAATATAAAAATAAATAGTGCGAGCGTAAATTGCTGGCTTAGTAGTTATGTTACTCAAAACCTGCTGAAATGTCAACAGGTTATAAGTAAGTTAACTAGGTTAGGTTTTTGATTAACGTCGACTCGCCTCAGGGTTTGTGGTGGGAACTAACTTAACTAATAAACCTAGGAAATTAAGATTTCTAAAAAATCTTAATCTATAAATAGGCAAGGAACTTTATTTGATATTCTTTGTCAATTACTGCTCTTCAAACGCTGGACACGCGCCTTTGCATATAAATGCGCGCCTCGCCATTTTTCGGATACGTTCTTCGAGAATATTGTGCTAGAGTTTCATTTTAGAGTTTCATTTCTCGGTTTCTTTTCGTGATTATTTATCGTAACGATATAAATTTGTATTAATATAAAAATAAATAGTGGGAGCATAAATTGCTGGCTTAGTAGTTAGGTTACTCAAAACCTGCTGAAATGTCAACAGGTTATAAGTAACTTAACTAGGTTAGGTTTTTGATTAACGTCGACTCGCCTTGTTTTTGTTTAATACATGACTGTCTTTACTTGACATTACAAAGTCGCATTGGAATTGTCATAAACATAATTACCTTGTATAAGGTTTTCAGGCCTTTTTGACTCTGAGGAATTGAAACAATTCAATAGTGGAAAGTGTTCCTATCTACAGAGTGAAGAATATAAAAATTATGAGTGACAGTGAAGTCGAATGGAATGATGAATAATGTAATGTAACTAAAATAGCCTTATTATTGTTCAAATTGTAAATTATTAGTCGGTGGTTTCCGAATTTTTCTATTACCTCACACTTAAAATCCTGTACTGTCACGTGACATTCTATTAGCTTTTCCTAACAAACGATATAAAAAAGAAAACATAACATACTTCCAACTTTCCTCGAACATTCAATAAAGTGGTAAAATTAAAAAACAACGAATTCCGCATATTTGGGTAATTTTCTATTCACAGCCCTCAAATGTATTAGTGAAACGGAAGATAGTGGCAGAATGCGAGCAGAGGTCTAATTCGCCGTGGAATTTATGCGCTCCCATTAGAGAAAAGTGCCGAATGAAGGTTGTCCCTTGGCGCACTGTTAATTGCCGGTGCAAACCTGGCTAGCAGCGGACGTACGTGCGCGAATGTGCATGCGTTTGCCCTGTTGAAATCAATAAAAGCCATAAATCCCTCTTGGCTAACTGTAGACCGCGTATCGCGCTTATGTACACAGCTATTTACACCTCTCTACTTTACATGCACTGGTAAAAGGAGTTTTGTATTAAAGAGATACAGTTTATACTTGAAACGAGAAAATTCAGGTTTATAACTTCAACATTTTGAAAAATATTTGAAACGTTTTTGTTTTAAAGTTATAAACCGTATGTACAAGTACAGGATTTAAGGTATGTTATAAAATAATTTCATTAATCCATCGGTTATGATTACAAAATTATTGTTATGAATGTATGGCTTTTTTAAATATTAAGAACATTTTTCTTGTAAGCTTATAAAATGTGGTGCTCAAGTATATGATTTAAGGTATACACATTAATTTTTTCAATCTGTTGGTACTAATTACGTAATTATTGTAGACGTTTTTTCATTAATCACGATTATACATTGTCCATTGTAGCCCAGAGAACTTTTATCAAAATAATTTTTTGTAGAAAGTAGACACTTATAAAGCTAGTGCTCAACTGGGTCAACTTTTGAAAGTTTAGTTTTCAACAAAATGGCAGCCTTTTGAATGCAAAAATACATTTTTGATTCTTGAAAATTGCTATACTTTTATTACCGACTTCAAAAAGGGTGAGGTTCTCAATTCGATCGTTACATTTTATTTAGTTTTTTGAGTTTGTCTGCCATTTTGTAAAAATAAAGTAATTACAATTGACAATTGTAGTTACGGTGTACCACTTTTTTAAAAAATTGTCCAAGTTTTTTCTGGCGTTTAAAAAAAATGTTAACCATGCATAAAGACAGAACTCGATTGACAGTCTTCAAAGACGGATCTTTTAGATTAAAAATTAAAACTTTTGCACGCGTTTTCAATACCTGCCAAGTGGCACCCCTTTGATTTTACTATCAAAATAGATGTTAAGATTTCAATAAAAAAAAAAAAAACAACTGCAGGCTTATAAAAGATAACGATATGAATACTAGAAAAGACCATGAAAATTATTGACCCCTTTGAGAAACAAATTTAGCATCGGAAAGAATGTTAATTTCTTATGAAATTGTAGTTGCAGCTTTCCTACTATTATCGTAGCACTCAGTTTCTATTGTATTGATTTATCGATACAATGAAGGTTAAAACTATTCGAAGAGTAACAAGAGTAAGAACGATAAATTCAAAGAAACTGCAATGTGTTCATCATTGATATTGTTGGCATACATTTAATTGTCCTTGTACAGGAACATTACTAGTATAATAATTATTAAAAAAACACGTTAATAGTAAATACAGTAAATAAAAAAAGGTATTCGCACAAATTTTGAAAATAAACTGCCTGAAAAACGAGAACTTTCTTCTCCATGAAAATGTGTTTTCTTTTAGGAACAAAACTTTGCTCTTCAAAACAATGTATTCCTATTTGCAAAAGAGTTATCTTCTTCAAGAAAATGTATTCCAAAAATACTATGCGTGCGAATACTCTTTTTTATCTACCGAATAACAAGAAACTACTCAACCGAAGTACTCGACTTTTTCTTATTGGATATTGCGCGCGAACTAGCGAAAGTTTGTATGAGAAAGCACGAGTGAGACTGTCATTTCTTATGTTTGACGTTTCGATAGCATACGGCGCGCGCGCGACAACTACTTTCAGTGTATTGCATCAGTGGCGACTATGAGCGGCGTTACTAGGCGCTCATTGTCATGCGACAGCAATGTCGTTGAAGCGAGCTAGCTTTAACGGTATTTGCTGCGCTATCTTTACCATCCTTTGCCATTCCTCCTGTCCACTGTCCATTATTGATACTTCGCTTTTATGCTCTACTTCGACCCTTTCACTTCTCCTAAATGTAACCATTTCTATGTATGGGACTGGAAATATTTACGTATCACATCTTTCGATCGTTTTTCTCTTTAAGTGATGAACTTTTTTAATATCAATTTCTTTATGGTGATTCTAAAAAATGGTACATTGTTGTTATTAAGAGAAAGATGGCTGATAATAAAAGATTTAAGACTTAATTGAATAAAGGAAATATTTTCTTTAAAGAGTTTACTTTTGAAGAGTAAGCCACTTTATAGTATTTATTGTTTCTTTCAATTTTCCTGTCATATTGAATGTTTCTCTTTAAAGAAATATTCTCTATTTGTGTAGAGAAATTCTCTTTAGAAACATATTGAATATTACATGGTACAGTTGAGAGAAATAATAAATAATATAAAATGGCTTACTGTTCAAAAGTAAACCTTAAAATTGAAAGTATGGATCTCGCATGTACGGATCACTTATCAAACAGGCCAAATGGCTAAAATAATACTTGGTTCCAAGTACTAATTTTCTAAAAATGTTCTTTTCTAAAATCCTTTCCAATTCTCATGGCAATAAAAATATAATTAATTTCCACATATTTGTCTTCCAGTTTCCTCATTCTTTTTCGAAAATTTATATAATTTCCCTGGCTAACTAGGAATACATTAAAAAATGTCAGTTATTTCTATGTGAATGCTTTGTGACTGTGATGATGTTCCTTTAAAAGTATTAACACTAAACCTACCAATCACCGGTCAAATGCGACCGTTTACAATGTATAAGTGCAGGTATAAAGAAAATGTCGCTAAGTTTAATGTTAATTTCTGAATGATATCATTTTCTTAACACTTTGACGGCCGCTGTCACGTATACGTGACTTTCTAAAAAAAATAATGTTTTATTTTAATATATTCTAAGAGGTGATATGCAGATGTAAAAATTTTACGAAATATTTTCTTATATTAAACATACAGAAACATACAGATTTATTTATGGGTTTTTACGCTCTTTTATTCTGTAATTTGTTAGTTTTGATTGAAACAGTATTTCGTTACTCCAAATATTGGAAACACAAGTAGACCTATTTAAAATTACAAAATAAACTTGTTCACATTTTAAATGATAATAAAGTTACAAATGACTGTTTTACAAACAATTGCATTGAAATAGCCGCTGAAAGGTTAACAAAATGTGCTTTAATTCCACCTGCGGCAACGTATAAGAAATTTAAAAAATGTGCGGCCGTCAAAGTGTTAACACTTGTCCTCGTTTTTATTGGAATATGCATGCTTATTCCAATAATATTAAGATTTCTATGAATTGTAACACAGCTAACAATTTCAATCTCCAATCTACCAATCGGTGCTCTTCTTCCAAAGTGCGAGAGAGAGAGAGAGAGAGAGAGCCGTTTTCTTGGAGAAAAACATCAATTAGTAAAGTAAATGGCATTCCTGTGGACGGCGTGAGGAAGGAATTTATTTTCGCGACTGCGTACGTCGCGCACGCCAAATTTAGGACAAGATGTCATTGCCCTCTCTCTCTCTCTCTCTTTCTCTCTCCCACACCCTCTCTCGTTCTCCCGCGCGATGTTTGTACGTTTGCCTGGCTGGTGTTGCACGTGTTGCATACTTATGCACCTGCACACCGGCCCACTTTCGCGAACGCGCGCTCAGTGTGACTGTTTCTCGAGGCACACACGTCGCGCGAATCAATCGCACTCTCGCCGACCGACGCACCATGCAGACCTTTGCCACGCAATCGGAGATTGTGCCGATTTATCGATTCGGTAGAGCAGGTTAGTTAGGAAATATTAAGTAACAAAAAAGATAGCGATCGAATTGTGTATCCCCTCCTTTTCGAAGTCGGTAAAAATAGGTTATTATAGTTGAATTAACGAGGATGATAGAGTAAGGTAAATCGCCTTACTTTTCGCATTAAAGCTTATTAGTCAGAAACGGATAATCATATTGACGATTTATCGGTTTGGTAGAGCTAGTTAGTTAGAAAATATTCAAAATAAGTGGGTGATAGAGCAAGGAAAATCGTCTTATTTTCGAAATATTGAAAATAAGTTGTTATAGTCGAATCCACGTGTACATACATACATAGTTCGCATTGTCTGCGCGCACTCCTCAGTTACATCTCGGAAGTCAGAGCGAACAGTTCGATCCGTCGAAAAACATTGAAATGTAAAAAATGCGCCAAGTAGTTTGAGTTGCCGACAAAATTGAAATATAACAAAAAAGATAATGAATATCATACGAGAAAGCCAAGTCTTCATTCAAAGAAACATCGATTTAACTCGCATTAGCAACGAACAATGAATTAACAATAAATTGTCACTTAATAATAAACAAAAACTTGGCGTATGCACGCTTCATTTGAGGCACTTGCTCTGGTAATACTGCTAAAAGAACTTTTAAAGAAATTAAATTTTAGTAAAGTCAGTGTTTGGTAAGTCAGTTTCCCATTATCTTTTTAACTCGCAATGAAGTGAGCACACGCCAAGTTTTTTTTATTATTAAGTGACAATTTATTGAATGAGAGCGATTGAGTACGAGAGAGAGAGAGAGAGAGAGAGAGAGAGAGTGAGAGAAAGAGAAAAGCGTATGTGTAGACTGTGTCTGTGTATGCGTGTGCAAAAGAACCGAGCATCGCGACGCCGCGGAAGATTCTGCACGAACGACAAAGGGCAGACGGCGTAGAGGCTTGAAAAAAATCGTCGAGGCGTCGATATGAAATATATCTTTTTCTACCGAGCTGAAAATTCAGAATCAAGACATTTGTGATAATTACACTTACATAATAAATGCGACGACTTTCACAATAACACAATGTCTATGATCGTCAACGCAATAACTCTTTCGTTGTACTATGTACAGAACAAAAATGGGCAACACTGCGCAATTATAATAACAACATTATAGTCTATCCACGCGTAACAACTCATTCTTGCTCGCTTCGCGTGGAATATTTGGCGCCTGCACAAAATTTCAAAATTCAAAAGGGGTGAAAAATTGAACTATGCATTTTTAACACTAACCGTGCATTTTTAACACTATTTGTGTCAATGCCCGGGCAATTGACCGGTTTTAAACTTCGCCCCGCGAAGCACTACTACTACTTTGTTTATAAAAAATGCAAATGTAAATCTAAGTGTTATTAACTTCCTTCATTAAAATATGTTTTTATATCCTGTGTTAAGGCGACTGCTTCGATTGAAAATATTAATCTATTTAATTTGTTTATCTCTATAAATAACTATTAAACTTCCTGTCTATTAATATCCCACATTTTGTAATTAAGTTTCCAACAACCTGTACAAGTGATAAATACTGCAATATTTCATAGCTTGTAATTTTACCTGTTTTACCGGTTTTTGCTTCTCGCAGCATAACATTGTTTCGATTACGATGAAAGAATGTTGCTATTTATACGCTCGCCATTGGAAATGCAATACAAAAAAGGCGAAGTGTTCATTCAAGGATGAATGGAATGAAAATGCTTACTTGCTAATTAAAACTTGACGCGTGCGTGCATTCATGCATTGCTTTGACGATACGTGGAGTACTTTGTTTATGTTTAATCGCATTCTTTTGTTATTTTCGCGCGTGTCACAGGAAATCTTTAAAGGAGCATAATTGGCGTTTCGAAATAAGCGCCTTTCAAATTAATTTCTACCCGATTAAACATTGCAATATCATTTTCCACTTCATTTTCCTTTTTAAATTGTGAATATTTACTAAAATATGAAAGTAATCGATGCACATTGTCGACACGCACAATATTTTCGTTAAGTTTAATTGCATTCTTTTGTTATTTGTGTGTATGACACGAAATCTTTGATGGAGCATAATTCGCGTTTCAAAATAAACGCCTTTCAAATTAATTTCTACCCGATTAAACATTGCAATATTATTTTCCACTTCATTTTCGTTTTTAAATTGTGAATATTTACTAAAATATGAAAGTACAATATTTTGGTTATGTTTAATCACAGTTTTTATTATTTCTGTGTGTGACACGAAATCTTTGATGGAGCATAATTCGCGTTTCGAAATAAGCGCCTTTCAAATTAATTTCTACCCGATTAAACATTGCAATATCATTTTCCACTTCATTTTCGTTTTTAAATTATGAATAATTACTAAAATATGAAAGTACAATATTTTGGTTATGTTTAATCACAGTTTTTATTATTTCTGTGTATCACATGAAATCTTTAAAGGAGCATAATTGGCATTACGAAATAAACGCCTTTCAAATTAATTTCTACCCGATTAAACATTGCAATATCATTTTCCACTTCATTTCCTTTTTTAAATTGCAAATATTTACTAAAATATGAAGGTAATCGACGCGTAATAAAAAAGAAACCAGGACATAATTTCTAAATATTTCGCACACAATCTATAAATACTTCGTTTTCAAATTCGCTGAATAAAAATGTAAAAATGTTGCTATTTATACGCTCGCCACTGCAAATGCAAAAAAAAACAGGCGCGAGGTGTTAATTCAAGGATGAATCGACTGAAACCGCTTACTTGCTAATTAAAGCTTGACGCGCGCGTGCATTGATTGCGTGGGAAAACTCTCAATGGGACGCGGCTACTTTTCAACTACTGGCGGCGCTACAATGTAACGGGCTTTGATTAGCAAATTTTTCCATGCGCGTATGCAAATTTAAAAATTGTATTCGCGGCACTCATTCAGCGCGGCGGCGTTGCATTGACATGACGCGCGCGATCGCGCGCTAATAATTCTAAATAATGGTGCATCGTTGTTATTATGAGAAAGATGGCTGATAATAAAAGATTTAAGACTTAATTGAATAGAGGAAATATTTCTTTAAAAAGTTTATACATACATTTATACATTTTATAGCATTTATTATTTCTTTCAATTTTGCTGTCATTTGGAATTTTTCTCTTTAAAGAAATATTCTCTCTTAGTTTAGAGAAATATTCAATATGACATGATAAAGTTGAACGAAATAATAAATTATACAATTGAATCGACTGAAACCGCTTACTTGCTAATTAAAGCTTGACGCGCGCGTGCATTGATTGCGTGGGAAAAGCCTCAATGGGACGCGGCTACTTTTCAACTACTGGCGACGCTACAATGTAACGGGCTTTGATTTGCAATTTTTCCATGCGCGTATGCAAATGGCGGTATTTGCGGCACTCATTCAGCGCGGCGCGCGCGCGAGCGAATAATGAGAAATGAATCGTGGCGGCCGCATCGGCAATTGGAAAAGTGGGACTGCGGCGGCGGCGGCGGCGGCGGCGGCGGCGGCGGCGGCGGCGGCGCGTGCGAAATTCCACGCGATCGTATTATCATACAAGAAAGCCGAGCGTTCAGTCATTCACGCGTGTCTCTCAGCCATTAAAGCCGACCGCGTGTGTGTGTGTGTGTGTGTGTGCGTGCCAGCTCAAGTAATCAACGCTGAACTACTTTGGACTTGGACTTTATGCTGATTTTGTTATGTAACCAGCTCGATTTATAAGTTCCTCGCTTATTCACGCTGCAGTTGAAGTATTTATTAATGAGAGAGGAATCAACACTGCTGATAGCAATCAAAAAAGTGGGACGATTTTAAGATGACTTTAATGTTGCGTATTAACAGTATTCAAACTTGGCGAGTGTACGTCGCTTCATTGCGTGCTAAAAAAAACCAATGAGAAACTACTTTCAATTTTATGCTAATTTGATTATGTAATCCGCCTCGATTTACAAGTTCTGCGCGTATCCGGATTGTATCGAAAATATACAATTGACACTAGATTTGTCAAAAGGTCAAAATGACTGGAACGATATTTTGTTGCAATTACTAATTCTTCAAAGATTTTATTTTCTACCACTTTCTCAGACTTTTATTGTTGTATTTCTTTGCAATTTCTTTGTTTATTCACACACATGTTAGTATTTTGTAGGTTTATTGCTAATAGGAAATTGCTAATAATTAGAACAATTTTGTGATGGTTTTACTGTCATTATATCTGCGAAATTAAAACTTTGAACTACTTTGGATTTTATGCTAATTTCATTTCGCAATGACCTTGATTTATAACTTGTGGACATATCGAAATTGTATTGAAAATATTCATTAATCAACTGCAATTATAAAACATTAAAACTTGACATGTGCAAAATGTTAGTATTTTATGGTTTTATTACTAATAGGAAAGGAAGTAGAACACTTTTGTGGTGGTTTTACTGTGATTATATCTGCAAAATTAAAACTTCGAACTACTTTGGATTTTATGCTAATTTAATTTCGCAATGACCTTGATTTATAACTTGTGGACATATTGAAATTGTATCGTAAATATCCATTAATCAACTGCAATTATGAAACATAAAAACTTGACGTGTGCAAAATGTTAGTATTTTGTAGTTTCATTACTAATACCAAAGGAATTAGAACAATTTTGTGATGGTTTTACTGTGATTATATCTGCAAAATTAAAACTTTGAACTACTTTGGATTTTATGCTAATTTTACTTCGCAATGACCTTCGTTTATAACTGGTGGACATATCGAAATTGTATCGAAACTATCCATTAATCAACTGCAATTATAAAACATTAAAACTTGGCACGTGAGTGTTTCATTGAGAAGAAGAAAAGCAATGATGAACCATTTTTAAATTTTCAGCCAATTTTGTTTCGAAATGACCTTAATTCACAACATCTGCGCGTATCGAGATTGCATCGAAAAGAAGCATTAATGAGAAAGGAATGCGCACTTCCACCGGCAATTGCAAAACTGGGACTGCGACGGTCCGTGCAAAATTCCGCGCGATCATAAATCACTGGAACGCGCGCGTATCAGCCTGATAACCGGAACGCGGTAACTAGGAAGGTGGAGATGTGTTTCTCTCTCTGTCGTTAGACGTGCAATTGCAGTGTTTCCCGCAAAGCGAGGTCCTCGCAGTTCGATTAGCATAGATAATCAAATAGCTATTATTTCCGACGAGTCACCTGATTCGAATTAACATCAGAACTACCGAACCATTTAAAATGACTGGTTTGAATTTTTACATAATAAATGCAATCTTCTTATAAGTTATTGTTGAATAACTCGACGCTGAGAGCTCAATAATAACTTTTAAATCTCAAGACTTAACTTTCTCTTTCTTAACTTTCAAGAAAAAGTTGTATTTTGAAAAAATGGAGGCCATTAAAGAACGTTCTTTTTCTTCATTTTTCCAGCAGGTTTTTGGTGTTTTTAAGTTGTTACTTTTGAACAATTTAGAACAAACATAGAACAACCTGGAGCAGCCAAAAAAATTTCATTTTCAAAAAGTGGGTATCAGTCAAAAAACGTTCTTTTGATTTTTCCGACATATTTTTCGTGTTTTTGAGTTGTTACTTTAGACCAATTTCGAAGAAACATAGAAACGACCTGGAACAACTAAAAGAACATTGAAAATCCAAAAATCCAAACTTCATAGAAGAGCGATTTAAGTAATCTTACAGTATATTATATTATTCATCCATTATTATTATTGATAGATCAGAAATTGATATTGAATTTACAATTGAAATTACCAGTTACTTTCTGAGTGGAAAAGTGTGTGCAGGCAATAGCGATGATTCAAGCATAAGGGAATCACCCTGTATAGACGAAGCGAAGAGGAGATCGCACGTGATCGCGACGTGATTTGCGCGGTCGTGTCGTTCGGTTAGCATGCCGCCGGGACTATTGTTACTCGGTATCAACAAAGCGCAAATCTTTCCCAGCGGAAGTGGCTCTCGGTGTAACGAGATACCCACGCCAGAAGAGATCTCCGCCGCCTCTCCTTCTCTCACCGCTCAGCTCCGCTCCGCTCCGACGACCTCCTCCTCTTAAAGGCAGTTGCGCACGGAAAACCACTTTTCTTAAGATTTTCTTTCAACGCGGATAGAATCATCTTTATAAAGTCTCGCGAATGCCAGCCGAACTTTCTTGCGGCTGATTGTGTTGTTTCCGCGGTGATCAGCTTTGATGGTTTATCCACAGTAATGTTATTGTTATAAGCCTAAAGGGCATAGCCGGATAAGAACGGCAAAAGTGCCCCCGGCCAAAAAATAATTCAATTAATGCAATTAAAAGAAGCACCGAATCGAAAAATCTGAAAAAATAGAGTGTAATTGTATGCAAAAAAGACATATTGTGTAATTTCTTCGTGATTGACACCCGAAAGAATCTCACGAAAAACCCGAATTTTCACCCGAACTTTGGTTTTAAAAAATAGTAACTTTTTACGGATTAATGAAAAAATCTAGAAAAAATTACATGTGATACATTTTATTAGTAAGATCGTAAAAAAAATCGAGAAAATTCTACATGCGATATTATTGAGGAAATCAAATAAAAACAGAAAAACACATTTTTGCTTAGATCTTTTAAACGGGAAGGGTTACAAGGCTGGTATTTTGAGAAAAATTGTTTGTTTTGAAGAGGAAACTGTGGAGCATGAGAGAATTATTTTTGAGCCGGGGGCACTTTTGCCGTTCTTATCCGGCTATGCCCTTTTATTTTTTATGTATCTTTTCACGCCATATAAATTTATTAGTTAATTGTTGTAATTGTTACTTACATAAGTGTATATGTGAAGTATGTTTAGTGACCAAGTCTGCTAATTATACGAGGGAAAAATGAATGGATAAATTATGATATACGTAATACAAACAATAATTATTTTAAACAATAAATAAGTAATAATTCGTAATTGGTATGGCTTCGCTTGGCTAGAATTACTGCTTCTGTACTGTATTTATAAAATCATCGCTGTAATCTTTACTATTACATTTGAAAGCTGATTGCGAACTTATGTAACATAAAGATACAAAATACTATAAATTAAGTATGCAGTAATAATATTTTCTTAGGGAATCTGTCACAACTATTTCATTATTCCTGCAAATACTTTTATCCACGACTGTAAAGGTCAGACTTTTCATTATTCATTTAATACCAAAACAAACGCAGAAAGTAACGTTTAGATAATAATAGACAAATTATAAATGTACAATTTTTATTTTTAATAAAGACGAAAGAAATAAGTGCATTGTAAAACCGAAAATTAAAACTAGTTAATTGACTGGTTAACACTAGGTTTACGGAGATTTCTGTATACCTCTCTTTATGGGCATTCATTTTCATTAAAAAAGCTATTAATTTAATTTAAAGGCCGCTACAATTTTAATAGACTTAATATAATTTAGTTCAATCTGTCAGGATTGCATAAATAATTGTCAGTATAAATTGGAAGGAAAATTAATAGTTTTTGTAATTTTGTTCGTGAAGTTCGAAATCCGTCAAAATGACGGGTTCCGTAAACCTAGTGTTAATTACATTTGAAAGCTGATTATAAACTTATGTAACATAAAGATACAAAATACTAAAATTTAAGTATGCAGTAATAATATTTTCTTAAGATTTTCTTTCAGCAAGGTTAAAATCATCTTTGCAAAGTCTCGCGAATGCCAGCCGAACTTTCTTGCTGCTGATTATGTTGTTTCCGCGATGGTGCAATCTTCAGACACGCGCGAAATCCAGCATAAAGTCAGTAAAAGTAGCTCGCGTCATTCAGTTTAATTGCATAACGATTCTTGAGAGGCGCGGACAAAAACTGACCAGTCACTCATCAGTGCTCTATGAATTAATGCATACCGCCGCGGCGCAAGTACAGTGACGCGCATAAATATTCGGACAGCTATTATGTTTCACGTGCGTATGCCGTGCTCGCAATGAACCGGAATTGAGCGAAAAAGTTTCTCAACACTGTTTTGCTGCCAGGATCAATTAATTTAAGAGTAAAGAACTCTTTTTTTTATAAGGATATATAAAAGGAGATTTAAAAAGGATTTATGAAAGGAGAAACAGTTAATAGCTGTGGAAAATAATACTTTCTTTCTTTTCATTCCGTGAAAATAAAAGAAAGACAGTTAAAAGAAGAAAGTTAAATGCAGCATATTTTCTGAATATTTCCTCGACGTAGATTTGAAGCTTTTATAGTTTATCGCTTGCTGCGCAAAAAGAAATAAGTATTAATAAATGATGTTTCGCATTTGATGATGTTTACTAGGATTCAGTAAAAAATAGCTGATTCATTAACACAGTTATGTACGAATGTACGGGGATGTAAAAATATGAAAACTGGACCATTCGAGATTAAAGATTTGTTTTGGAAAAACATATTATTCAAGTGACAAATATACATGTATTTTTATACGTTTCTATACTTAAAGTGAAGTTGTCTAAATTGCCCTGTTTTTCACACTAAGGCTCATTTATATTTTAGGTGGTATTTCCCCTTTCTTATGTAATTTGACAAAAATATTTTCTATATTTTCTCAAAATATTGTAGTTAACTCAAGATTTGTGCGTTCCGGGCGCTTGTACCCCCTTAGTTATTCCTAAATTATACCGCAAAACTGTTTTTTACATTTTCTCAAAATATTGAAGATAACTCAACATTTTTGCGATCCAGGAGTTTGCATTCCTTTTATTATCCCCAAATTATACCGCAAAAGTATTATTTACATTTTCTCAAAATGTGAAGTTAACCCAAGATGTAAATTGTCTACCTCAAATAATCCCACAAACATGTTTTTTACACTTTCTCAAAATGCTGCAGTTAACTAAACATTTTTACGTTCCAGGTGTTTGTATTCCTTTTATTATCCCCAAATTATACCGCAAAAATATTATTTACATTTTTTCAAAATGTTTGTGTTTAAGGTGTTTATACCCCTTTAATTACCCCTAAATTTTATATCCCAAATAATCCCACACAAATATTATTTACGACTTTCTCAAAATGTTGAAGTTAACACAAAATGTTTGCGTTTAAGGTGTTTATACCCCTTTAATTACCCCTGAATTATCTATCCCAAATAATCCCACAAAAATATTACGTACGACTTTCTCAAAATGTTGAAGTTAACCCAAAATGTTTGCGTTCAAGGTGTTTATACCCCTTTAATTATCCTTAAATTGTCTATCCCAAATAATCCCACAGAAATATTACGTACGACTTTCTCAAAATGTTGAAGTTAACACAAAATGTTTGCGTTCCAGGTGTTTATGCCTTCTTAATTACCCCTGAATTGTCTATCCCAAATAATCCCACAAAAATATTACGTACGACTTTCTCAAAATGTTGAAGTTAACACAAAATGTTTGCGTTCCAGGTGTTTATGCCTCCTTAATTACCCCTGAATTGTCTATCCCAAATAATCCCACAAAAATATTACGTACGACTTTCTCAAAATGTTGAAGTTAACACAAAATGTTTGCATTCCAGGTGTTTATGCCCCCTTAATTATCCTTAAATTGTCTATCCCAAATAATCCCACAAAAATATTACGTACGACTTTCTCAAAATGTTGAAGTTAACACAAAATGTTTGCGTTCCAGGTGTTTATGCCTCCTTAATTACCCCTGAATTGTCTATCCCAAATAATCCCACAAAAATATTACGTACGACTTTCTCAAAATGTTGAAGTTAACACAAAATGTTTGCATTCCAGGTGTTTATGCCTCCTTAATTATCCTTAAATTGTCTCTCCCAAATAATCCCACACAAATATTATTTGAAACTTTCTCAAGATCTTGAAGTTAATGGAAAATCTTTGCGCTCCATGTGTTTGTACTAGCATAATTATCGGTGGCGATGGGAGGCGTCGTCCTTGCGATATCCTCGGCGAGCAAATGATAGTTTTCCATTAGGTGCGGGTATGTCGATCGGTGCTTTCCCATTCTAGCGGGCACTCCCGATAAAGTGGGCGAGTGCGGCGCGCGAAGCCGATATTTCATAGTGTGGTAGGAAGTAGCGAGCGCGCGCGCGCGGGAGACCGCTCGTCCGCTCTGCTGGACGAGCGCGTACGTACGCCAGCCTCGCCATGTGGAAGTCTGCAGTTACGTTTAAAAGCCTCGCCTCGGTATTTTTAAGCTCGACGGCCGAGGCCACAATGGCCCTCGCGCCATTCTTTTAAAGCACGCTCCCGCTAATACTCGCCGAGTCTTCGCCAAGCCTTCGCCCAGCATCCAGTAAGATTCGACTCTGACGCACTTCTCAGAAGGGGTGCTTGTCAGGAGCGGAACACCAAATGGGTTGAAAAAATTGGGGATGTACGGTTCGACCCCCTAAACAAAACCCTATAACACTTTTTCAGAATGCGTCTTGGTTACCGAGAAAAAAATTCGCAATATAGTCAACTGAGTCAACTAAGAAATAGTTGTGTAGCCTGTTTATAGCCTGAGTAATGATTCTGCGGAATACTTTTTTGTAATCCAATTTCTAATTGCTCGTCTAATAACAAATAATGTGATATTTATGGTTAAATTTACTCTTTACGTATATCTGTAAAAACTACTTCGACCTCTCTGCCATCCTGGTACGCGAGAATTTGTTAATAATATAAAGATTCTATACCCTACATGACCGATCTACACCAATTTTTTGTCGTCAACCAGGGCACATTCTGTAAAATGTTTTATGGGGTTCTATTTAGATGGTCGAACTGTAGGTACACGAATTTCTTCAGCCCAATTGGCATTCCACTCCAGACCATACCTGTTAATAATATAAGGCTACACTATGTATATACATACTTGTGACGAGGGAAGCTGGTTGTAACGTAGATTTGGTTTCTCGAGCATTTCTTGAAATTTCGATGCGTATTTCGTTTACACACAAGTGCAGATATGTAATGTAGGTTGAATTCCTATTTGATAGAATGTTGGTTCTGTTTTTTGTGTACAATAATTACAAAGTTATTGTGATGGATGTATGGATTATTTTTGAAAAATCACGATCTACGGTTCCCAATGTTGATCAAGCAATTTTGATTGGAACCAATACAACACCTTTTTATAAAAAAGTAGATATTTAAAGCTAGTAGTGATTATAATTCATATAATGGAAATGAAGGGATTAACTTTTTAATTTATCGTAGCATCCTTTTTTGATATTGTTTGGTCGTGACCACTGCTGCTCGGAATATCAAAAATCAAAAGTGATGCGTGTTTCGATAGCGTATTACATTATCCTGGACCCTACAGGGCTAAATTTTACGACAAGAAAACATGTACAACAGTATGACGATGCGTTAAACACGACATAATGATTTTTCGTTAAAAAATCGCCCCTTTTTCATTTAGAAAAGCAAACTGGAGGAAACAAAAGAATCTGATTCATCCTAGATCGATAGGACTTTCATTCTATTTTAATAAATCGTATAGTTCGAATTTAAATTTAAATAAACCCTCTTTTTCTATTATTACATATTAAAAAAGCAACTGATGATTCTAATATATTATATTTCTATTATTCTTCAGTTAACAAATAATACATTAGAAACTATTAGAATCATTGATTAATTTCGTTTTTTAATACTCGATTTTTGAAGAAAGAAGATTTATTTTAAATTACATCGAATTAATTACGAACTATACGATTTGTGAAAATCGAACGAAAGTTTTATCGCTCTAGATAACGAATCAGATTTTTTCTGTTGGAAGGAAAGAGTTTGCTTGCAAAAGAGGAACGAAGATGAGTCGAGTGAGAATTCGAAATTACCATCGTGCGCCGACAACCATAGCACGCGCGGCTCTCGCGAATTGCGATGATGTCACCTTCCGTGAAAAACGCGCTTGATGATGGTTGGGAGTGGCAGAGAGAGAGAAAGAAAACGAGAAAGAGAGAAACGCGCGCTTGCGAAACTCTTTTGGCGGCTGCCATTGAAAATCATCGGGCGCTCGCATCAATTAGCTGCCAACACACAGTGCAATCTAGCGAACTCGGCTAAATCAGCGCGCCGAATTCCTGCCAATCACACTCGCGTCGAAATATCAGCGGCGAACAAAAGCCCCAGAATTGCATGAAAATGTGCGAGCACCCGCGCGCCAAATACTTTCGCCGTCCTTTGCCAACATACGCGCGCATAATTACGCGCCGCGAGACCAATTCCAATCAACGGGAAATGACGGCCGACGCAGCCGGATTCCTTTCGATGGCCGCCGACGGATGTTCAAGCAGACGGGAAGACCTGCTTTTTAAATCGATTTCTAAAACGAGCTTCCCATTTTTTTTTCAATATTAACCGTACTGATTGTTTATAATACAGTCAGCGACAAAAGTAAGTGGACAATTAGTAAAAATTATTCTGATGAAGGTTTACCCACAGTAATATTATTGTTATAAGTATAAATTTTATTTCTTATGTGTCTTTACTCCGTATAAATGTATTAGTTAATTATTGTAATTGTTCATTACATAAGTGTATATGTGAAGTAAATAATGGACAATTGGTAGAAATTATTGTGATAGGTTTTAAGTTTTATTTTTTATGTATCTTTACGCCGTATAAATGTATTAGTTACTTATTGTAATTGTTCATTACATAAGTGTATATGTGAAGTATGTTTAGTGACTAAGTCAGCTAAATGTACAAGGTAAAAAACAAATGGATAAATTATTATACATGTAATACAAACAATAATTATTTTAAACAATAAATAAGTAATAATTCGTAATTGGTATGGCTTCGCTTGGCTAGAGTTACTGCTTCTGTACTGTATTTATAAAATCATCGATGTAACCCTTACTATTACATTTGAAAGCTGATTGCGAACTTATGTACCATAAAGATGCAAAATACTATAAATCAAGTATCCAGTAATAATATTTCTTTAGCAAATTTTTTTGGCATTCAGCGGAATCACCCGAAAAAGCATTTAAACGCACAAACCCAAAAAGCAGAATACATTCGCAAGTTTAAAAAAAAAATATTTCACATTTTGTAAAACTTTTCCGCGGTCCTCTTTACAAAAGAAGCTGCACTAAAATGTACGAAGAAATAATTTTAAAAATATAAAACGACTTTAAAAATAGTTGACAAGAAAATATGCCGAAAATTACAAGATCATTTTTGCGCTATTAATACTTATTAATGACCAGCAGGAATTCGCGGCTACTCCGCGAGAAAATCGAAGAGGCAGACAGTATGAATTGGATGCCGAGAGTCTATAAATAGTAGGTTCGAGTGTTTGCAGGGCGTGCGAGTGTCAGAGGTGTGACACGCGAGGTCTGCTTAAAATTACGATTCTTAAAAAAAGCGAAAAAACAACAGTAGCGCTAGGCAGCGGCGGCGATAAAGCACGAAAGCGCGCGCGCGCTAGCAGATGGGCGCCGCGCGTCGTTCCTTCCCCCCGCCTAATCCCGAAGCCCCCGGAGATTGAATCGCCGCACTCCCGGATTCCGGCTACCAATCTCGCTCGGTTTAGTTATTTTAAATATTTGAGAAACGTTGAAATAGTCCTCCCGCTTTATCATTCTTTCAAAAGTCGCCTGAAGCTTTTATTAGTTATAAAAAAGATTATTTGGTTATTTTGAAAATTTGAAAAATGATAAAATAGTCCTCGCATTTTATCAATCTTTCAAAAAATGCCTAAAGCTTTTATTAGTTATAACAAAGATTATGTTACTTATTTTATATATTTGAAAAACATTGAAATAATTTTCGCGTTTTATCATTCTTTCAAAAAGCGCTTGAAGCTATCCATTATAAAAAAGATTATTTACTTATTTTAAATATTTGGGAAGCGTTGAAATAGTTCTCGCTTTTTATCATTCTTTCAAAAAATGCCTGAAATTTATTAGTTATGAAAAAGATTATCGACAAAGTTATTTATAAAATTTAAAGTCGATTGATTGTCTATGATGATACAGGACAAGTACGAATGGAATACATTTTGTTTTAGCATTCAAATGGATTTTAAGATTTCGATAAAAAAAATTGTAGAAATAAAAGAAGCAGGTATGAATACTAGAAAAAATTATTGGCATTCTTTCAGGTGAATTAGGTTAAAACACTAGAATTAGTTTACGCATTAGTAGCAGTGAACAAAAAAGTATTATCACATTCGCTATTTTTGGAATCAATATCTTTAAAAAGAAAATGTTCTTCTTTGAAAAAATGTATTTCTCTTTAGAGATTTTTTCGTTTAAGAAATTTTATTTAAAAAACACTGGCTGTAATAAAAAATTGCGTAACTACAATATTACACTTTTTAGTTTGATATTTGTACAAACTAACAAAAGTTTCAATAAGATAGCATCGGCGAGACTATCATTTCTTATGTTTGACGTTTCAAGAGCACAGAACACGACAACTACTTTAAGAAATAATATCAATTATAGCGCTTAAATAAGACAGACGTTGCAGAGCACAGTAGAAAAAAGGAAGGACTTTCGCTGGCGGCAAGGCAACGTAACAAACGCTCGCAAACACTCACTTCTATCTTGGCTGAGCGACGGATTGGCAGAGAGTTCGATCTGCCAGACGTTTAAAAACAGAAATATTAATTACGTAACGATCGTCGCTGATTACATCTCTGCCGCGAGACTCCGCAAATAGTTTCGACTCTCGCCGTTAACAATACAGCATTGTTTACTTCGAAGATAAATCCACGCGAAGTTTTATCCATTGCACAATAGCACCGAGTGAGAGTGGCTCATCCCCGCGCAAAAATCAATACAAATAAACTGGTTTATTCGAAAATAAAGCAAGTTGTAACTGCGGTATACAAAAGGCTTCTCGAGTGATGCTATTGGCTGAAGAAGACCAGCTTCGCTCTGAAGTTGCGGCAGAAAAACCCTCGCCCACTGTATAAAGGTCCGTTTCCACTAGAACAGTTCGCCGTAACAGAACACCGAACACCGAACACCGAACAGAACTCCGAACACCAAAGCGAACACCCACCCGCTGCGTTGGACTATGCTTACCCGGGAGAATCTCGACCTTCGTCACTTCACAAGTGATCCGCGACCCTTCTTTCTAGCACCCTCTCCTACCATATTAACATATCTTTTTCTCATCGCCGCGAAATACCTTCTAATTGAAATACTAAAGTTTAGACGCAAAGTACAGGGAATAAAACAATCCGAACGAATCTTTGCAATAGCTATTACTTTTCAGTTCTTGCAAGTTTTAGTAGACTTTGAATAATTTGATAAAACCGAGTACATTTCTGACTGCCAATCTGTCCGCTACAGGTAATTAGTGGAAACGGCGTTGCGCGTAGAATGATCGACAATGTCTGGCAATAAAATATATTAAATTTAATTTTCCTATTGCTGATCGTGGATTCAGTAGAGTTCTTCCATTGTCGGCCATTTCACAGGATCGAAATCAACCACTACTTATTACAGAGCCTAATCAATGAGAGTTAATCGTCCGACTTGTTCTTGAGTTGCGATTGCGAGAGCTCATCCTTTCAAGAAATTCAAACTCGACCCCATGCACAGTAGTTCCTAGCGGGCTTCCTACCGTTTCCTTTGATGCGTCGGAGAAAAACCGCCAACTGAGCGTTCGGCCCGTCAAGTGGTTTCCGTAACAAAATTTGGTATGCATTCCACTTATCGCTGGGACGATTGCCTCCTCGCTAGGCTCCGAGACGGTAATACGATATGCGCAACCTTTTTTTTCCTATAGCAAAGCATAGGAAGTTCGGAGTTCTGTTCGGATGTTCGGTGTTCGGTGTTCGGTGTTCTGTTACGGCGAACTGTTCTAGTGGAAACGGGCCTTTAAGGGGATGAGTTCCAATCAGCGCGATCGCGCTGTTCAGATTTTCTGTCGAGAAGAGCCAGCACATTTCGAGTGTTGTGGACAACTGACTGTCGAAATCGCGCGCAAATACATCACACAGCTCCTTATTTTCAAGTAAATAATATAATACATTTCACTATAGCTACAATACCATAATAATAGTGCAATAATACATTACAAAATACAATATTGTTATATTTCAATGTTATCTTCTCAATGGTTTTTATCGAACAAAACTTGAAATATTTATAAACTGACAGTACGCGTATGTAATAATAAAGATGTATTTCATAAAATAACGAATTACAAAATACAAATATTTTTGTGGTAGAGAAAGCGCGATTGCGCTGTTCGGGATTCTTCGACAGTGTTTTTTAAATATTCCCTGGAACTCAAACGGTTAAGGGGATGATGATGCTTGGACTACAGTGGCGATTCTTCAGTTTAGCTCTTTCGAGGGTCTTTTCACCCTAAATCTCTAAAACTGTCTTCGGCTGTAGAGTCTCCTCCCGCTGGTTTCGAGACTCTATTTACATTTAGGGCTACCGTACACCACCAATCCTAGCAGGCTTTGCCTTATTTACATTTCGCACGCACGTGAATAACAATGTAATTTATACAAAGTGCTAATAAAATGGGGAACCTATTTTGGATTCCAAGAAATATGTGGAAACGAAAATGCTGACAAACACACAAAAGCGGATACGCAATCAGAAGAGAATGTTAGTGATAATGCGGTTAGCGTTAAAGGTGTACAAAATTATTTTATAACAATAATTCAATTGTTCAACGACAACAAGAACGAACCGAGTGGAGGCAGAAAAAACAGCTGCGGTATCCGATTTCACTTAACCACGAAAAAAACATTGCAATTTGTTTTGACAAAATGGCGTCGAGTTAAAAGACAAACGTTAAATTTTTGTTATTAATTGACAAATATGTTTTATTATTTTTGCTGCTGGTTCACGCGATGGCCACGTTCATACTAAACAATAATAATTTTATTTTTTTAGTTTCCTATAACTTTAGCGCAAGTTATCGTGTAAACCTTGGTAAAAGAGGTACGATTGACGGTCTACGTCAGTCCTGGATTACAAAATACGGCTTTGAAAAAATCATGAAAGATTGTATATAAATATGGAAATATAGCAATAGTTTTTTAAACAGAACAGCTGTTCCTGAATTATTATTAAAAAAATCCGAAAACCTCAATTGGAAAATGTGTTGAAACGGAAATACCCCCTTAACCCTTTTACTACAGTGCAAAAACGAGGTGCCTGTGCGAGAATAACCGGCTGAATTTCACGATTTTGCTAGGGTTTTGGGAAAAGGCTCATAAAAACCAAACAAAAAACAATATTTACATAATTCAAAAAGCAGTGTATTAAGGACGAAATAGAGAACGAAACAATGACTCTAATTTTTCTATATACATTGAAAATATTTAGATACTGTAAATGTGTGACATTTTCTTATTGTAAACAGGGTTAATAAAGAAAAAGAATCGCAGCACAGCTTCAAGGGTTTCAACTACCAGCAAGGGTACCCAGTTTTGAGCCAAAAATGCTCTGCGAGGACCAACGACATTGAAACCAAAATATTGTATCGTAACTTTCCGCGAAATAGTAATTATAAAATAGCAACTATCCGCGACATGTGCGAGGTTCCAAACAAGCACTCGCTTCTCTCACCTTGTTGATAATATAGTCAAAATAACGAGCACTATGACTGTGTTAACTCTGAGAAGAAACTAAGGGGAAACGCCATAACAAGAATGCTCTGCGAGGAGCAACGACATTGAAACCAAAATATTGTAACTCTCCGCAAAATAGTAATTATAAAATAGTAACTATCCGCGATATGTGCGAGGTTCCAAACAAGCACTCGCTTCTCTCACCTTGTTGATAATATAGTCAAAATAACGAGCACTATGACTGTGTTAAGTCTGAGAAGAAACTAAGGGGAAACGCCATAACAAGAGCGTTCTGCGAGGACCAATGACATTGAAACCAAAATATTGTATTGTAACTTTCCGCAAAATAGTAATTATAAAATAGTAACTATCCGCGATATGTGCGAGGTTCCAAACAAGCACTCGCTTCTCTCACCTTGTTGATAGTATAGTCAAAATAACGAGCACTATGACTGTGTTAACGCCAAGAAGAAACTAAGGGAAAGCGCCATAACAGGCTCCTCGCCCTTTGATACGCATGTATGACTACATATCAATCGCTCCACGTGCATTCTCAGAAATCGCTCTAGATTTTTTCGCATCGCATACATTTTATCCAAGCATTCCTTTCTTTCATAGAGAGTGCCCATTCGTCCTTAATTTCACGCTTCTGCAGTACGAACATATGTGTAGGCACAGAAACATTTTCCTTTGTATCATTAAAAAAAGAAAATGTAACAATGTACAATTCGACTTTCTACTTTTATTTTTGAAATAATATTTGAAATCGACTTCCTATTCGAATAACTGAAATTTTGAATCTAATCTCGAAACATCTGAAAGTAGCAACAATTTACGATATTATGTGGTCTATATTTTACCGGAATAGAAATGCTACAGAAAATCGTATTGAAATCGATTCACTTGTTTCTTGCTTTATCACGAACATAAATGCAGACATGGAAACATTCTCCTTTATAGCAGTAAAAATCTAGCAACCTAACGCATAATTATCTGACCTTTCACTCTTATTGCAATTTTTAATTTATTCTTGAAACACTAACATACATTTAGAGCTATTTCCGATACTAGCAATAAAATACTATATTTTACAGTCAATAATTTTCCCGAGTAACAACACAGCAATTTCTTCTTTTTACCGACTTCGACAAGCAGGAGGTACTCAATTCGATCGCTATGTTTTCTTTGTCATAAAAATACAGACAGACAAACATTCTCCTTTATATCAACAGAAAAGATAGAAGACATGATTATAGTCATCGAACCAGTCAAACAGCTGCTATGGTAAGTGCGGGCCGGTAAGAATATCGGAATCGGGGGATTCGCGTAGCATTTCGAAAATAGCGCGTGGAGGATTCGTGCCGAGTGTTGGGAAGGTAAGCGAGGAAACAAGCTGTCAGAGGTGTGTGTGAATCTATGTATGTATAAGAGAAAAGGAGAGGAAAGGAGACGAAACGAGAGGAAAGGTGATAAGAAGAGAGGGACGGAGAAAAAAGGAAAGAAAAGGAAAGGAAAGCAGAGGAAAGCAGAGGAAAGAAAAGGAAACGAAAGGAAAAGAAAGAAAAGAAAAGAAAAGAAAAGAAAAGGAAAGGACAGGACAGGAAAGGAAAGGAAAGGAAAGGAAAGGAAAGGAAAGGAAAGGAAAGGAAAAGATCGGAAAGCAGAGGAACGGATAGGACAGGAGAGAGGGACAGGGAGAAAAGGTGAGAAAACGAGAGGAAAGGACAGGGAAGGAGAGAAAAAAGGAAGAAAGGATAGAAAAGGAACGGAAAGGAAAGGAAAGGAGAGAAAAGGAGATAAGAGGAGAGGAAAGGAGAGGAAGCGTCATGTAGTTCATTGAATCTCCACGAGTAGAGCATCCATCTATCCTTCTCCCGTGGCTGCGTAGCATTATGTAACGCAACTACATGTTGTAACAGGGCGGTCGCCAGTGGGCTTTTACATTGCCCGGTTTCTGTGCCACGCACACCACCACCTCCTTCTCTCTTTCTCTTGCTCTCTGTTCTCGCTCGACCATCTTCCCCGCTCTCGTTCTCGCCCTGGTGTAGTTTCGTTGCTTGGGGACAAAAAAATCGATAGCCTCTCCCTACAACTGCCACCCCACCCCCCCTCCCAACCCCCTCCGCCACGAATGGCAACCCACTCTCTCTTTCGCTTCTGCCAACATACTACTCTCTTCCTGCTCATTCTCCGCTCTTTGCACATTGCTGCTACACTCCTCCCTCCCTTTCTCCCTTCAGCGAGGAGGACGACTACCTTAAAAAAGGAGAAAGAAGCCGTAAAAATAGATGCATTTTCGGTTCTCTTTTTGCCAAGCATCTTACGCGGTGTTATCGATTTTTTTGTGCAACACTGAACACTATTTTTAGACAATATTGCTTTTTTTCAAGTAGCGTCTTTTGTGGAAGTTTTAGTAATTGTTTAATTCACATTATGATACAAATTGAAAGTGTTAGTAGTTTATTTACTGTAACACCTTGCAACATTGTTGCTCAGAGCTGAAACAATTGCTACTTTTTTGTTTGGAAAAAAGTGGAGCACGCAAAAAACAGGGTCCTAGGTAATCTAATACTACATATAATTTGCTTATTTTAGTTGATCCAGTTTAAAATTAATTAATAGTACTTACAATTTTATTTACTAATAGTGAATTCAAAAATGACTATAATTTTCACAAAAGATGCCTCTTGAAATAAAAAAATATAAATCCATTACACCAGCAACGTTCTTTGCTGAAAAAAATCCCGAAAGCGCATGCAATGAACACTATTTTTAGACGCTATTTTTTTATTTCAAGTGACGTCTTTTGTGGAAGTTTTAGTAAATGTTTAATTCGTATTATAATAGAAATTAAAAATGTTAGTAGTTTATTTAATGTAACACCTTGCAACATTGTTGTCGTGAACATTGTTGCTCAGAGCTGGATCAACTAAAATCAAAACATTATATGGGTTTGGAAAATGTACTAGATCCATAAACATTGCTACTTTTTCGATTAGGAAAAACTGGAGTACGCAAAAAACAGTTTAGTAATTTGTTTATTTTAGTTGATCCAGCTTAAAATTAATTAGTAATACTTACAATTTTATTTACTAATAGTGAATTCAAAAATGACTGTAATTTCCACAAAAGATGCCTCTTGAAATAAAAAAATATAAATCCATTACACGTGCAATGTTCTTGGCTGAAAAAAAATCCCGAAAATGCATGTATTTTTAAGGATTCTAGGTAAGCGTGCACCCTTAACACCAGAGCACGCAACTACTCTCCTCGTCTTCTTTGTCTTGCCCCCACCCTTTCTTTCTCTATTCTACTCGTTTCACCCCATCCGACTAACCAACCCACTCGCACTCTTGCTCGTCCCACACGCTATCAACGGCGAAGCTTCTGCCTGCGCTTCTCTCTCTCTTTTTTTTACCCCTTCTGTTTACGCATACTTCCCTCTCTCGTTCTCCCGTTCAGCCCTCTTTGTTTCACTCCTCCGTTTCTCGCCGGTAACCCTCTTTCCCACTCATTTGCATCGAGGTGTATCACCTACTCGCAGCCGACAACTGGCAGATGCGAGTTTCACCGGAAGGACTCGCGAAATTTGTCTGCCCAGCTCTCCTCGAAAGTGGTGGCGGTGAATTATTGGGTTGTTCGGAAAGTAATTTCGTTTTTTCGCAACAGAGCATTTAATTGTATTCGTTCACATCCACCTTCACACTTAAGTCGATTAATCATTATATGTTTTGAGAGCTAATATAGCAAGGCTTGCTTGTGAAAAAGTCCTATTGATTCAACATAGTTGTTTTTGGTTGGTGCACTTTCAAGTATGGAGCGTGAAACGCAGCGTTTTCGACCCATTTTACTTTTTTACTATCAAAAAGCTAAAAATGCTATTCAAGCAAGAAAAAAATTAGCTGATGCGTATGGAGAAGATGTATTGAGAGTACGCCAGTGCCAAAATTGATTTGCAAAATTTCGATCCGGCTATTTTGATGTTGAAAATGCACCACGTTCTGGAAGACCAGTTGAAAGCTGATAAAGACAGAATAAAGGCATTTATTGATGCAAATCGGCGAATAACAACTCGTAAGATCGCTGTGAGGTTAAGTTTATCGAACTCAACTCTTCATGACCACTTGAATGGCCTGGGTTTAACCTCAAAGCTCGACTTATGGGTTCCTCATATTCTCACGGAAACGAAATTACTTTCCGAACAACCGATTGTACAGCATCCGACAAAATAGTTGTCACAATCTGCAAAATAGCCGCCAGACAAAAAATAAAGTTTGGTAGCATTTACACACGGTATACAAGACTTTTTTAAAGGGTTGCGATATAAGACTTCCTCCCCTAAAAAGGGGCTTTTAAAAAATCATGCGTGCCGGATGTTCATAATACCATATTTCACTTTCTGTGCCACGATCGTTTTGTTGATTGTGACAACTATTTCGTCGGATGCTGTATGTTTCTGCTTGGTTGTAATGATCGGTGGGACTGTCCTTGATTGACATAATGTAAGTATGTAATCGTTGTCGATTGTTATGGTATGAAGGGAATATAGCGGGAGTTATTTTCGAAAATAGTTTGGCCAATTTGGCCTTTAATAGAAAGGTCAATGCAATTGCATGTATTCCTTTAAGACAATACGTATAATAAGTGTCATACACATTCAAGGGATTAAACTTCGACTCTACGATGCACTATTTTCTTGATAAAAAAATGCAAATCTTCAACTAAGTGTTATTAATTTTCTTCAATAAAATATTTGTTTATTTTGTGCTTTAAGCCTGTTCATCTCTATAAATAACTATTAAAATATAAATTATAAACTATTACGCTACAAAAAAATCAATAAGAATTGCGTAAGAATTGAATTTAAAACGTTATTATCCTATTTGTGGCCGAGTGTTCCAACAATGAATATTAAAAAACAGAATAGAAAAGTCTTAATTTGGCAAAATGTTCTTTATAATTATCATGTGTGGAGGAGTGTACAGGGTGAGTCAGTTGCCTTTGAATCACCACTGTCGAGCATACACTGTTCCATATAAAATCATTATAAATAACCTAGACATTTAAATTATACTCAAATGTTTCTCAACATTTGTCTGCATTTTATGCATTTATACTGTTACATGTTTCAGTTATATTAACTCGCACGTGAAATTTCGCCCTGCCGAAGCCAGTTATATATAATATTCCCCTATAAATATAATGTAATAAAATATTTTCTCCTTACGTTGCTAGCTATTCGAAGGAAGTCGATGCTAAAACTTGGTAAAATATTCGCTCGAACAGACTACAGAATTAAATACAGCCTATTGTTAAGCAGAGAATATATAGTATAATTAAATAGATGTCTAGTAAAAGTAAGGTTAGGAGAGTTCTGATTCAAAGGCGATTTAACTACCCTTTAAAATCCTAACCTAAACATTCGACACAAAATGACAGATTTATTTAACTTTCTGATCATTCACAGTAGATTTGAATTTGAAACTCGTTCCAATGTTTTAGTGGGGCAAGCAATTGATCGACATTACAAGTAGAGCATTGCATTTAATATTCCCCTATAACTATAACATAATAAAATATTGTCTCCTTACGTTGCTAGCCATTCAAAGGAAGTGGATGCTAAAACTTGGTAAAATATTCCCTCCAACAGACTACAGAATTTAATACAGCCTATTGTTAAACAGAGAATATATAGTATAATTAAATAGATGTCTAGTAAAAGTGGGCTAGGAGAGTTCTGATTCAAAGGCTAGTGGATCAGCCTGTACATCCGGTATGCAAGACTTTTTTCGAGGTAGCGAAAGTATGCGATCCTCCCCTAAAAGTCGGTTTTTAAAAAGTGATGTATAACAGGCGTACATAGTACAAAATTTCACTTTTTATTCTGCGACCATTTTGTAGATTGTGACAACTATTTTGTCGATTGATAAATCGTAATTTAGTACAGTCTATTGTTAAAGAGAGAATATATAGTATAATGAAATAGATGTCTAGTAAAAGTGGGCTAGGAGAGTTCTGATTCAAAGGCAAGTGAATCAGCCTGTACATCCGGTATGCAAGACTTTTTTCGAGGTAGCGAAAGTATGCGATCCTCCCCTAAAAGTCGGTTTTTAAAAAGTGATGTATAACAGGCGTACATAGTACAAAATTTCACTTTTTATTCTGCGACCATTTTGTAGATTGTGACAACTATTTTGTCGATTGATAAATCGTAATTTAGTACAGTCTATTGTTAAAGAGAGAATATATAGTATAATGAAATAGATGTCTAGTAAAAGTGGGCTAGGAGAGTTCTGATTCAAAGGCAAGTGGATCAGCCTGTACATCCGGTATGCAAGACTTTTTTCGAGGTAGCGAAAGTATGCGATCCTCCCCTAAAAGTCGGTTTTTAAAAAGTGATGTATAACAGGCGTACATAGTACAAAATTTCACTTTTTATTCTGCGACCATTTTGTAGATTGTGACAACTATTTTGTCGATTGATAAATCGTAATTTAGTACAGTCTATTGTTAAAGAGAGAATATATAGTATAATTAAATAGATGTCTAGTAAAAGTGGGGTTAGGAGAGTTCTGATTCAAAGGCAACTGAATCACACTGTACATCCGGTATGCAAGACTTTTTTCGAGGTAGCGAAAGTATGCGATCCTCCCCTAAAAGTCGGTTTTTAAAAAGTGATGTATAACAGGCGTACATAGTACAAAATTTCACTTTTTATTCTGCGACCATTTTGTAGATTGTGACAACTATTTTGTCGATTGATAAATCGTAATTTAGTACAGTCTATTGTTAAAGAGAGAATATATAGTATAATGAAATAGATGTCTAGTAAAAGTGGGCTAGGAGAGTTCTGATTCAAAGGCTAGTGGATCAGCCTGTACATCCGGTATGCAAGACTTTTTTCGAGGTAGCGAAAGTATGCGATCCTCCCCTAAAAGTCGGTTTTGAAAAAGTGATGTATAACAGGCGTACATAGTACAAAATTTCACTTTTTATTCTGCGACCATTTTGTAGATTGTGACAACTATTTTGTCGATTGATAAATCGTAATTTAGTACAGTCTATTGTTAAAGAGAGAATATATAGTATAATTAAATAGATGTCTAGTAAAAGTGAGGTTAGGAGAGTTCTGATTCAAAGGCAAGTGAATCACCCTGCACGAGGAAGAGGAGTATTGGAAGGGAAGTGAATGAGGTTGTACGGGATGGTGTAGCACTGTCCCTTTCGTAGGGTCTTGAGAGGAATGAGGAGGACGAGGGTCGCGCGACTTATAAATCACGGCGAGCAATCCTAGCGAGTAGAGCAAGCACCCTCGGAAACCTGTTCCAGCACGGCCATTGTCCCGCTCTCCTCGTCACGAACTTTCCTGACCCCGGACGTGGAAGGTCGCGCCTAATCAGCCGTAGCACGCATGTTAATTAAAGAGTCGGGCCCTCCATCATAAAGTGGGCCAATCCGGCATCATAGCCGGCAGCGCGCCCGCGCGCCGTCTCATTCTCGATTTAATGCAATCCCATGAGATTCGTGGGACGTTAACCTTACTGAATTTAGGACCGCTTGCGTACTTTACGCATAATTATTAAAGCGCATTTCTTAATCCAGATTCGTCGATTTTAACGTAAGTTTTTTTTAAAGTACAATTCTGAAAATTAGTTGACACATATTTCTCTTATCTACAAATATTCACTTTTAAGTAGAACGAACATTTTAACTTCGTTATCTAATACATAAAAGTTTGTATTTAAAAAAATTAGTGGAGATACAGAAAACAATTATTTCTAATTTATCGCATTATTTCCAGTTTATACAATTAACGCATATTATACAACCCCTAAACGTCGACTTTAACGTAATTTTTTTAAATGTAGATTTCAGAACTTTGACAGAACTATTTGTCTGTTAAATTGTTCGTTATGAATTCCATTTTTTGGGTTAGTCCGTTTTTCAGTAATTCATGTGTAAATAAAAATTTATAAAGGTAAATTGTGAATGTACCAAACGATAGAATAATCAACCACTGATAGTTTGATCTTATTTTATTTTTGACATGATTCTTGATTTTGGTATTTCATTGTTCTCTCGTGACAGCTGACGTAAGTGATACAATATTAAATAAATAATGATTAAATGTATGAATACTCGCAACTTAAGCAAAACTTTAATAACATAGTTGAATTCCTTGCAAGAAAAACAGTCAAATTTGGTAAAAATTTATTTTCTCTCTCCGCAATCATTTTTGAAATATTATATAACATTTTCTATGATCGAGTTGTTTCCATCTTCAATTTCGAATATTAATTTCACAGCTGATGAGCGAATATTCGCACATGTCGACCAGTTTTGCTGAGATTTACTTCCAAAAGCAAGATTTCGTGAAAGTCGACGTGTACAAGTTGGTTAATACGCGCTTGTACTTGTCAGTCTTGTTCTCCACTTGAAATAGGATAGAACGACCCCGTTTGGAAACTTCTCTGTGGCGGCCGATGCGAAAGAAGACGAAGTAAGAGGCCCCGCAATGGGATTGAGTTAATGAGATGAGCAGATTGTCACTCACCTATTTTTCTCCAGCTCATTATGAGTCGTCCTGCGACAGAAAGAGAAACGAGGCTTACGTTAGTTTAATTAGCCAGGCATACAAGCATCTTTCAAGTCGTACTAAAACCTTTTCCAGAAACGACACGAAAACTGTTCACCTTCGCTCGACGAACATTTCGAATTAAGGAACCTTTGCAATCTGAACAACTAAGTTTTTCCACAAAAATTTGTAAGAAAACAAAATATCTCAAATTTAATATACCAGATTTGTTATTTATGCTTTGTATATTGTTCATCATTTTTTATAGCCATTTGTTATGTACTTTGAAAGCTATTATTTTTTAGACAGTGATTGTTAGAAAAAGAGATTTTTGCCTGTGCAGAATTTAAGGTTCGACGTGAAGAAAGAAGATTAGAAATTACTGAAAGATAATAGAATAGCTGGACATGAAAGTATGACAAACCTCTAAAAACCTCTAAAAAGCCTCAAAAAGTAGTAACTTTTGGAATTTAAAAATTCTGTTACTTCATACACTGCTTACAGGCGCATTCAAAATGTGTATCAATTTGGTGAAAATCATCTGGATTATTTTCGATCAATATACTGTAAATAATAATTTTGAAAGAAAGCATTTTCAAAACAAAGACGTCTGAACATGTAACAGCCAAAAAAGGGAAAATTCGATACTTTTCCAGACGGCAAAAGTCCCTTAATTTTTGTTCAGTGGCACTCAAACTATTTAAACAACAATAACGTATTATTAAATAACAATATCATAATCTCATTTAACAAACTTTAAAAGTAGATGCACCAAAAAAACTTTCACGGTCGCTAAAAGCGCCGCAGAATGGGTTGAATCGAGAAGAATGCGGAGAAAATTAATTTTTGAACCTGAAGAACTTGAAGACTTTGTAGAAGATGAATGTGGAATGTGGTTCGAAGATTTTGATGAACTATTATCATACGTAAATTAAGGTAGATACATTTTATATATTTGTTACTATTCATAGTTTCCCTATATGCATAAATATTTTTAAAAACTAACTAATATATCAAAAATAGTGATTGCATACATTTATTTCGTAATATTTGTACTATCTATAATTGATAAGATCATCTGACTTTAATAATTCGATGGAATATTAATTGTACTTCAAAATATATTTGCGTCGATAAACAATCAAGTACCAAAAAATGCCATTAATATGTTTATTTCACGTTATTTACACTACTTGTAATTAACACGTTCCATGCCACGTGTACTATTAATGGTACACGCTGATATACTTATTTAATGTGCTAAAAACATATACTTTGTGACAAATTTCAATCTGTTAAATATATTTCCGCCAAAAGAATGAGGCATAAATGGAACACGATGTGATGACTACTCTAAACAAGCTAATTATTTATGAATTAATGATGTAATGAAATATTATATGATAATATATCAATTTTTAGTTAAAACAACAAGTGGGGCAAAAATGGTTTCGCACGGAACGTATTAATAAGATCTTATCGTTCATTATTCATTTCAATATGTTTCTACTTTTTATAATTCAATATTAAATCTTTTCCTGATATTTAGAATTTATGAACAGCTGCGAAAATAATTTTGGCCCCATTTTCCGTAGTTCATCCCGCAATACGCCAAAAATGGTTTCGCATGGAACGTATTAATAAGATCTTATCGTTCATTATTCATTTGAATATATTTCTACTTTCTATAATTCAATATTAAAGCTTTTCCTGACACTTTGAATTTATGAACAGCTTGAAAAATAATTTTGTCCGCATTTTTCGTAGTTCATCCCACAATGCGTCAAAAATGGTTTAGCACAGAACGTATACGTTAGTCGTACTAAAATCTTTCCAGAAATATAACAATAAGATCTTATCATTCATGATTCATTTAAATATGTTTCTACTTTCTATAATTTAATATTAAAGCTTTTCTTGATACTTTAAACTTATGAACAGTACAATTTTTTCAACAATTTTGTCCACATTTTTCGCGATCCATCCCACAATGCGCGGTTGCGTCTGCTCCGTTTCAAAAGCAAATTAGAATTACGAAATTTTGATATATTACTTATTTTACTGTGAACGGAAATACGAACCTGCTGCCCTGGGATTTTTTCGTCTTTGGCCTTTTTGTGACCGTCCGCATATCATCGGGTATCGGCATCGTCGAAGCATAGCCATGTTCAGCTTCTGCAATCAGAGGAATCAATCATGAGCGAGCGGTCAGTGAGTCAATCGGAGCTAATAATCACATCGCGCGAATTCCACGTGGCACCGCTAGCGATGTGCTGTCGAGATCGGCCAAGGAGGAGGCGATGGAGGGGGAAGAGGGGATTCAATCAGATGAAGAGGCGAACACCAGCACATTCTCTTGGCAGCGTGTCGTCCTGTGAACTCATGCTTGTCAAGCATATTACACGCCGAAGGACGCGCGTGTAACAAAGCAGCGACACTCGATTCCCCCGTCACATTATCCTTAACCTTGAACCCTTCCTCAAGAAACTACCTTCCTCCAATTATTAACACTACGTTCACCGAGATTTTTGTACACCTGTTTTTAAGAACACCCGTCAAGTTGATGGGTGAAGGAAACCACGTATTTTATTTCTAAAGAAAAGCGATTAATTTAATTTAAAAATAATTGCAATCTTAACAGGTATAAGTTAATTCAATCTTTTAGGATTGCATAAATTGGGGGAAAGTGAATAATAATTGTTTTTATAAATTTGATCGTGAAGTCAAATTGATGGGTGAAGAAAACCACGTGTTTTATTTTTTTATAACCGACTAATTTAATTTAAAAACAATTTCAATCTTAACAGGTATAAGTTAATTCAATCTTTTATGACTGCATAAATTGGGGGAAAGTGAATAATAATTGTTTTTATAAATTTGATCGTGAAGTCAAATTGATGGGTGAAGAAAACCACGTATTTTATTTCTAAAGAAAAGCGATTCATTTAATTGAAAAACAATTACAATCTTAACAGTTATAATATAAGTTAAGTAGATCTTTTAGGATTGTATAAATTGGAAGAAAATTAATAATAATTGTTTCTGTAATTTTGCTAACAAAATCAAATTGATGGGTAAAGGAAACCACGTATTTTCTTTAAAGAAAAGCGATTCATTTAATTTGAAAACAATTGCAATCTTCACAGGCAGAATACAAGTTAATTATATCCGTTAGAATTGCATGAATAGTTATTAGCATATATTGGAGAAAAATTTATAATGATTGTTTTTCCAATTTTGTAATTTTGCCGTCATTTTAACGGATATCGGATTTCGTGAGCAAAATTATAAATACAATTACTATTAACTTTTTTCCAATTTGTACTGAAAATTATTTACGCAAGCCTAACAGATTTAATCAACATATATTATGTCTATTAATCCTATTAGTGTCAATTTGGCGAATTTACTAAGGATTGAGAAAAAGCACATAAAAATCAAACTAAAGGTGATATTTACAAAATTCGAAAAGGAGCATATTACGAAATAAAGAGAGAATAAATTAATGCCAATTATATTTCAATGTTTCTTGAAAACCATACGAATAACATAATTATAAAACATTATGAAAAACATAAAAATAAATTTCTCTTTTACGAGCAATATTGAAATCCATAAACAATTTTTTTCAATTGTTATTCAAAGAAATTACCACTAGAACTGCCGGGATTTTTTTATGCACATGAAAATAGGTATAAACCAGCATTTTGACTGGTTTCGGTAGTTCTAGTGATAAGCCATTTATAACGTTTTATGAATTGATTTTGAGATAAAGAACGCTTTCCACAAGTGTTACGAACAATAATACACATGTTTACTGTTGTTCGCCACGAAAAGGGTTAAGATGGAATCAAATTTCCATCCGACACTATTTGCCGTGTGGTTATTCGAAGTAGTAAGTAGTCGGTTCGTGCCCACCTCGGTTTCCACCTCTTTCACCAAAACGAGAGTGAAACCCTGAAGAGAAACGCGTGGACGAGAACGCTTTTCAGATTCCCTGCGCTCTTTTTGCATTGCCTTACGTTTATTCCGGCGAATTTTCGGAGAATTGCGCCGCTCCTTGCAGTCTCGATTTTATTCTAAAAAGCCGAGCGAGAAACCTTCCGCGATCGTTGCCTACAATTGCCGCTCGCGTTTTGCTGCAATCGCTGGTTTCACACAATTTTATTTGGCTTGATTTCCATGTTTCTTTCGATCAAATCTTCCAATCAATTTTTATCCATTTCTGACGATCAGACTTTCCTGGAGTTTTGGAGATTTACTAATTGTTTGAGATGACAATATTTCATTGCGTTTGAATTGATCCCCCGGTGATTTTTATACATTATTTATTTTAGTTGTATTTGCGACGACTCCGAAAAATTGCAATACACTTGGGCTTGCAAAGAGTTGGGTGTTGCATTTGGTTGCAATATAATGAGAGAAGCTTGCCAAAGTCGCACATTATGACTCCAAATTTATGAAAGTATGAAAACAGCAAATTATTTTATACTTTTCAGCGCATTTTTTGTACCGCTTATTTTATTTTTTATTTTACTTTGTCAGCTCTCAGTTTTTAGTTTTCTGGGATGCTGCCGGTTTTTCGAGGTCGCTCACATTTTTTGTAAAAATATTTTTTTTATTGTGTATAACTCGAAAATTAAAGCCGAGCGATGGATAATTTACACCGAATAGTGTCTCCTATGACATATTAAAAATTGATTGAAGTTGGTGAGAAGTACTTTCTTTTATTCACATAACTAGCCAACTATGTAATGAACTTGGTTTCATATCTTTCGGCAATTATTTCCACACCATATTCCACATAAGTTGGCTACATCATTAGCTTGTTTCTACCTACAATCTACTTGTATATTTTACTTATAATATTCGATCCTCCTTAACACTTTAAACGCCGAAGTTGCAAATTTCTAACTCTTGCGCCACACCTTGTTAAAAATGTTTATTAACGTTAATTTTGTCGAAATAAATGTCTGCAAATAGATGTTCGAGTGTCACCCAAATATGGGTGACATGGCGCCGAACGTGTTAAGCATTCTATTATTCCTCTCTTTTCCTTCTATTTCTAAGCCGTTGGCATTCTTGTTCTCTTTATCTTTTCTAAGTCTCTTAGCCACTTTATTATATTTTCGCATTTTTCTCCGTTCACTACATGCTCTAATCTTATTGTACTTCTACCTATGTCTTCGCAGTCGTTTAAATAGTGTTTTAAGGTACCCTGCTTTCTTTGGCAGAAAACACAGTTATACTTTTAATGTAGTATCCTTTTACATACTTTTTAGAGTATTTCACTAAAATCATGTAACATAGAAGCTTTTACTCACGCGCTAAGGTACTTTGGAATAAAAATCTTCTGTTAGATATCTTTTTTATTATAAAATAACTCATCACTTAAATTATTTACAGGTTTCAATATTTTAATTGAGACTGGATCTTTTTTAGATTTATGTTTTATAATACTTTAGATTTATGTTTTATAATACATTTCAGGACTATTTTTAACAACATATTACTGCCCTAATATAAAAATAACCTTGCTTAGCATTATCTATATTATTTAAGACAAACTTTATTAAATCAAATTCAACATTACTTGCTAAAAATATACTATGTAGTTACATACACACGGCCAACTCTTTCCAGTAGAAATTTCTCTTTTAGAAGCTATTGAGGAACGTTTGTCCTTAAGCTTGTCTTTATTTTCTGTTAAATATCATTTGTATTATAAAAAATTATTCATTAATTAAATTCCGCACACTATCCAATGTTTTAATTGAGATTTTCGATCTCTTTTAAGTTCATGTCATAATACAAATTGTTTCTGGAATATTTTCAATATAAAAATCTTTGGAATTATCTATAAAATTATTTACGTTATTTAAAATAAACTTTATTAAATGAAATTCAATGTTACTTACTAAAAATCTACTAGATTAAATTTAAAATTCTACTTTATAGTATTCCTCGACATGTTGATCCCAACACACCACCAAGCCACTCCTTCCAGTAGAAATTTCTCTGTGAGAAGCTATTGAGGAACGTACTTAAGCTTGTCTTTATGTTTTGTTAAATATCTTTTTTACTAGAAAATTTTTCGTTAATTAAATTATCTACAGGGTTCAACATTTTAATTGAGACTTTGGATCTCTTTTAGGTTTATGTCATAATAAAAATTATTTCTGGAATATTTTTTACCACACATTACTGCCCTAATACAAAAATCTTTAGAATTACCTATAGAATTATCTATAGAATTATCTATAGAATTATTTGCATTATTTAAGACAAACTTTATTAAAACAAAATAAATGTCACCGACCGAAAATCTACTAGATTAAATTTAAAATTGCACTTTATAGTATTTCTCGACATGTTGATTCCAACATACACACGGCCAACTCTTTCCAGTAGAAATTTCTCTTTTAAGAGCTGTTGGGGAAGACTCGTCCTTATGGCAGCGGGATGCGAGCGAGTCAGCGGCTTTTCTTCGTTGGCCAGCGGGACAGATGGTCGACGTGTCGCGCGCGTTCTTTTTCGCTGGCCCTGCCATTAAAGCCTGGCGTGCGTCCGTCGTACACGAGGAGGAGAATCGCGGCCGCGTTCGTCACCGAAGGAGACACTTATGATTTACAGTACTCATTATCCTGCCTTATTAGTCCTGGCGGCAACGGCAGCGGTGTCGCTGCTGCCTACTGTTTCCAGCGGGAGTGCCGGCTGCTTTTTGTCTCTGCTTCCGCCGCGAAAGCTACCAAAGACTACCGTCGATTTCCCTGCTAAAATCATGCGTAATTGCGGCCAAGTAACCGCGTCGACCAACCTGGCTACCTCGAATTGCCCTCAATCCTCATTATTCTGTCGTTAATTCCGAGTGGTCTGTCTCACCGGACGTTCGCGGCAACCTGATTCTTGCGGTATTATTCAACAGCGTTCTATCATTACTTTATTAACACTAGTTTATTGCGGTCATTTCTGTATATCTATCTTTACCGACACTCGTCAAATTGAAGAGTAAAAGAAACCACGTATTGTCTTTAAAAAAGAACCATTAATTTAATTCAAAAGTAATGGCAATCTTAGCAGACGTAATATAACTTAATTAAATCTGTTAGGATTGCATAAATAATTGTCAGCATAAGTTGGGGAAAAATTAAGAAAAATTATTTCTGTAATTTTGCTCGTGAAGTCAAATTGACGGGTAAAAGAAACCGTGTATCTTCTTTTGGAAAGCGATTAATTTAATTTAAAAACAGTTGCAATCCTAATACTTCTATTGAAAATATTAATTTATTTAGTGTGTTTCCCCTACAAATAAGATTTATGAATTTCAACTTGCTCTACGTACAAAATTCTTACAAAAATTATGATTTCTAATTGGAGGGCGATTTTAGCAATCTACGCTATAATTTTTGCTACAAGCAACTATTTTGAAGCTGATCATCGTACATTAAAATAATAAAAAAGATACATAAGAAATGGGAAAGATTGCCCTTTAATACCACAATGACTAAACAACACACTGATATTACTGTTCTTATGCAAGAGTTGAAACTCAAGTCAACAATTCGAATGATTGTTCACAATATTCCTAATTTCGATGGAAAAAGAGAGGAACATAAATATTTGGTTGAATGTATTGAGAACGATGCGGATGATTTGCCGTTTGCTTTAGAAACGAAATATTTAAGCGCGGTAATTAAAAAGCTGAAAGGTACCGCTAGAGAGAGCGTGGATGGTGAAGCATTCACAAACATAAATGCTTTGTTACACCGTTTAAAGAGACGATTATGCCGTAACAAAAATAAAAATATGATTCTTTATTTCGGAGCAATAACTTTTAACGCGAAAATAAGGCGATTTATTTAACACCACCCTAAGTGCAAAATCAAAAAATTAATTACAGAATATCAAAGCTCCAAGATTTCTCTTTCAATGTAAGTATTTGAAAAGTTTTTCTCTTTCAATATATTTAAAAAGTTTGTCTCTTTCATTGTATTTGAAATTAGTACATATTAGTACAAATATATTTTCTAACCTAGAAAAGATAGCTAAATATGCCAATTTTTCGTGCTTGAGCCGACTCTGCGCGAGTGGCTAAGTAGAACAACGAGCTGGAAGAATACGAAGTAGGGTGGGAGCGAGTGGGTAAGTGTTGCGATCGTTCTACCACGTGTGACCTTTTATAGAATTCAATTTGATGCAGCGGCAGGGAGCGCCGGAAGTGGCGCGCGGCACTTAGCGAAATCGCATGAAACAAGAGAGCGCGCCATTATTTAATAAGGATAATTATAGTATGTTGGAATCTGGAATGAAGGGGTTGCGCGAGGCACATCGGGCGCAAATGTGGCTCGTTTCCCTATGGTGTTATGTAAATCCATAAACGGCTCACCCGCAATCGTTAATGAGCGCGGAAATACCTGCTCATGATTTAATTAAATCCCTTTCTACGAATTAACGGCGATACCGTTTATCATCGGTCACCGAAACCGCTATAATTCCTTTGTTCGTAGGAAAAAAAGGCCTTTCGCTACCGGAAACGCCAAGTAAGTAGTGAAAATCGCACGTGTTCAGGTAATTGCTGTGCTTCTTAGGAATTCCGTGGTATTATTTTATTCTGCGCTGGAGATTGTTAACACCAACGGTTCTAACTCATAAAAAGCAATTTCTACCGTAACGGGTCAACGACCGGTTATGAAATAAAAGTCATATTTTTCTGATTGTAGCCAATTGTTAATACAATACAAAGGCAAACGCACAAAGTGACATTTAGATAATAATAAAAAAATTAAAATGGTAAATTATAATATAAAAATATAAAATTATACAAATTATAAATTCTGATTATAGCTAATTGTTAATTCAACACAAAACAAACGCACAAAATGACATTTAAATAAAAACAAAAATATAAAGTTATATATTTAGATTTTTATTTTTAATTAGTATGAAATAAGTGCATCGTAGAATGAAAGTTAATCGGGCGTCGAAACGGTTAACGTTAATTATTCATAACGTTTGAATTCGATTGGCAGCTTGTTAAAGCAACTGCAAGTGTATGCAAATGGCGCAGTTTTAGTTCTAGCACCAAAAGATTTAAAAACTTCGAAAAAAAAGCTACAAGCTTATAAAAGAGTATAATACGAATGCTAGGAAAAATCATTAAAGTTATTGACCGTTTTGTTAAAGAGATCTACCACTGCACGAAGAATGTTCTTATGAAACACAAGTTGGAACTTTGCCACTATTACCACAGAACTCGATTTATATTGTACATACATACATGTTATTGCAGATGCCGCATTTTAAATGTCATCATCAAAATAAATATTACAATTTTGCTAAAAAATACGAACTTATAAAAAAGTAGAATTTGAATGGTAGAAGAATAATTAGAATGATTGACCGCTTTCTTAAAGAGATCTGCCACTGCACAAAGAATGTTCTTATGAAACTCAACTTGGAACTTTGCCACTATTACCACAGAGCTCGATTTATACATATTGTTCATACAGTCGAAGACAAAAGTAAGTGGACAATTAGTAGAAATGACTCGGAGAAAAGTTTGCCCACAGTAATGTTATTGTTATAAGCCTAAATGTTATTGCTTACGTATCTTTATGCGATATAAATTTATTAGTTTATAATTATAATTATTAATTGCATACGTGTGTGTGCGAAGTGTTTTACTGACTAAGTCTTCTAATTGTACAAGGCAAAAAATAAATGATCAGAATACAGACACTGATTATTTTAAATAATAAATAATTAATAATTAGTAGTTGCTATGGCTTCGCTTTGTTAGAGTTACTACCTGCAAATGCCATGGAATGTTATTTATATAAATTATCAATGTAATCTTTACTACTGCATTCGAAAGCTAATTGCAAATTTATGTAACATAAAGGTACAAAATAATACAAATAAAGTATGCAACGATAATATGTTTTAAGCGAACTTTTGTCACGACTGTTTGTAATAACTATTTACAGACAGTAATATTATTGTTACAAACCTAAATTTGATTTCTTATGTATTTTTACGCCACATAAATTTATTAGTTAATAAGTATAATTATTAATAACATAGGTGTGCATTGAGTTAGTGAATAAGTTAGCCAATTATGCAAGGAGAAAAATAAGTGGATACATTATTACGCACGTAATACAAACAATTTCTGTTTTAAATAATAAATAATTAATAATACATTTTTAGTGCTGCCCCGCTTTGTTAGAATTCCTGTCTAGAAACGTCCTGGCATACTAAATATTTATAATGCATTCAAGAGCCGAATAGAAATTTATATAACATAAAGATATAAAATACAAAAGTTGAGAATATAACAATAATATTTTTTAAGTAAACTTTTGTCACAACCATATTATTTATCCACTCACTTTTGTCCACGACTGTGTGTGTCCACATTACGTGACATTTCTGTGTATAAAAGTTCAAAGTGTGCGATCCCAACTAAAACTTTCGATGAGAGAGCATCGGTGAGATAATCGTTCCTTATGTTTGACATTTGGATACTTTGCAGCGCGCATACTACCTTAAAGGTGAATTCGCACATGTCAGAGTAAATGTGATGTGGCAGTGTTGAACTGTTTCAACACGTGTCCGTTTTGCTACGTGCGTGTATTTCAAAACAATGAAAAGATGTTTGCCATATCTGAACTGGCATGGCACATGTGTGTGAAATAATTTTGACATTAACCCCTCAACACGTTGACTGCCAAAATTGCAAATTTTTTACTCTTTCACTACACCTTATTAAAAATGTTTATTATAGTTATTCTTGTGAAAATAAACATGTCTGTAAATCTCTGTAAAACTCTTGTCTGTAAATAGATGTTCGAATGTCACCCGAACTCGGGTCACATGGCAGAGTCAACGTGTTAATGCACAGATTTTTTTAAAGAAAAACGGCCAAAAAATCAATTTTTTATGTAACGAAACACACTTTAGAACATTCTCTTTGCAAGAAAGTAAATCTCGATTATATTCCAGTGTGAAAAATTATAGCAGCATCAAATACAACGCTGCTCGAATTATCTCGAGCGCACAAGTTAAGGACTTAAGAACAATGCAGTATTCATTTTTTGATAAATACAAGTCAGACAGAAATAATTTCGCATTTTTTATTACATGTTTGCGTTATCAATTTTCGATGTCAATTGTGCCCGTAATTATGAAAGTGTTCATTCGAAATTTTTAAAAAACATGTTTATCAGTTATTTCACTCCACATTATTTTAAACTAAATTTATTCAATGTAATTTTTACGATATCATTAGATAATGGTTGTAATTTCAACATTATATGGAATTCGTTTAGTGTTAATTATGAAAGTGGTCTAAGTCAAAAATAAGTCAAAAAAGAAATCGCCGTGCAAAAACCTCGCTAAAACTTGTTATTATATGTATATTGTTGTATTCTGTAACAGGAATTTCCGATTGTAAGAAAAGTTATTTTCAGAGTGGCGCTCAATTGGGATTTGTTTCAATTTCCGGTTGTTTGTTTCAAGCGATACACAGTTTTTTCCCGCCTGTGCAATAAAATGTTCGATGTATCTGCCGATCGCGCTCGTCTGGCAGAAAATAACTTTTTGAAACTGAAGCTGCAATAACACAATTATTCTATTTATACTATAAAACTCTTGCATTGATCCAACCGTTCAACTGATATAAGATTAAACAATGTTTCGTTCAACCTATACAAGGATTGACAGTAACTATTAACATACAAAGTATGCTGTTATATGATTCTAAAATGTTGATAAACATCTTTTTTAATTGATATGCTTTTATATTAACCGTTTCACTGCTGGGCGAAAAAGAGGTGGCTATGCGAGAATAATTAACCGGCCGAATTTCACGATTTTACTGGGGTTTCGGAAAAGGCTTATTTAAAACCAAACAAAGAACAATATTTGCAGAATTCCAAAAGCAGTGTATTAAGGACGAAATAGAGAACAAAACAATGACACTAATTTTGGATTCTATCCTATAGCATTCACTCTTAGTTTCTGTTATTTATACATGTATTTGATAAGTTCAGTCGTCTCGTCCACAATGATGTTTGTATGTTTCTAAATCTGTCATAATCTTTCATTCGTCACCAGTCTTTCAAAGAGTTAAGATCAAATAAAGTTATATTTCGTTTCCTAAGTATTTCATACTAATTTCTACGGGAAAAGAATCACTCTTCAACAACTAATTTTTCTACATTCATTGAAAATATTTAGATATTGTAAATGTGTAACATTTTGTTATTATAAGGTGGGGCCCGATATATCGGCCTCCGGCACTAAAAGGGTTAATGTTTTAATGTAAGAATTTAATTTTATAGTATTTCTCGACATGTTGATCCCGACACACCACCAAGCCATTCCTTCCAGTAGAAATTTCTCTGTGAGAAGCTATTGAGGAACGTACGTCCTTAAGTTTGTTTTCTTTTCTATTAAATATCTTTTTTACTACAAAATTATTCGTTAATTAAATTATCTACAGGATTCAATATTTTAATTGAGACTTTGGATCTCTTTTAGGTTTATGTTATAATACACATTATTTCTAGAATATTTTTAATATAAAAATCTTTAGAATTATCCACATTATTTAAAATAAACTTGATTAAAACAAATTCAATATTACCTAATGATGAATGTAAGAATTTAATTTCAATATTACAATTCTAATGTTAAAAATGTACTTATTTCTTAAGAAAATCGTTTTACTCTAAAAGGAAATTAATATAAATAAATATAAAATAGTAAAAAAAAAACTGGAAAACACGCTTCCGCGTTGCGAGCATATTTCTACTTACGTTAAACGTTCTGATCGTTTACAGGGCGACAACTACCTCAAACCATAAACAGAAAAATATGCTGAAGTAATTACGGCTCGAAACACCCTTTTCTCGGCGTCAAACTAACGTGAAGTTGGCTGAATGATTCGCGCACTCAAAGAGCAACTGCATCAGAGTCGGTCACCGACCCCGGCGATGAGGGGCGACCACGCGAGGAGCTTTATGCTCTTTTAATTTCAATTAATTTTGCGCTTTCAATCATAATGAATCGACCACCACCGCGTCGCTTTCGAAATACATTCCGCTTATGCAAATTTGTTGTGAAACGCTGCAATTAGTAAATTTAGCTTGATTTAATCCGCTCGGCGAATGGAATAAATAAGAGCGTATAATTAAGCAACATTGAATTTGCTCCCCCCCGAAAAAGATAAACTGTCTGCGCGACATATACACTGTGACGCATTCGCTTTTGAATCGGCATTGTGTCACTTCGCTTTTTCACCAGACATATACTTTATTAGCGAAACGTAATATTTTTGCAAAATATAATAAAATATATATAGAATGTTGCGAAAAAGGGGCGCTGCTCTCGGCGGCGGCGCACAGTCGGCTTAAATACTGAAAACGCGGACATTGAAACTAAATTGTATTTTATCGTAACAAACACATATTTATCACTGTTCTCTGGATAATTTATCATATAAGTTGTATGACTTTGATGTTGTGCTTTTATTTTACGAATGGCGCTGCCATTTCGAAAATTGCTAAAAAACGAACCAACTGATTTCAGGGCGTTAAAGTAGAACGTTTGACGAATATTTTGAGCTATGTCTGATATATGAAATCCGGTGAAGTTTTCGAGAGAAAAAATCATCCATTTTATACATCATATGGTATGCCGTTGTATGGTAGAGCATAGGTTAGAAACTAAAGTTATAATATCAAAATGAAATCACATCCAAATCATACAACTTATATGATAAATTATCTACAGAACACCGATAGATACGTTTTTGTTAGGATAAAGTATCATTTAGTGCGAATGTCCGCGTTTTTAGCATTTGAGCCCGAAACGAGAAAAACCGTGACATAGGTATTAAATTGCGTTCTATCACTAAAGCTAAACAATATTCAAGTGATTCCAGTATTTGTTGACATATCTATCATATGTGTTACATAATTTAGTTGTTTCATTATAATTCTGCCAGTTTAATTGCGTGCTGAAAACATTACCAAGCTATGGCGAATAGTAAACAATGTAATTTCAAATTGCAGCTAACTCCTACGAACTCCCGCCATGGAACAACAGTCAAAATGATGCTTAGACTTTCTACTTTAAGAGAGAAAAGAACCAACTGCTTTTAGTTGCGAGCTTTCGAGTTATTACGAGTATTGTCGAATTGATGTTTATACTGCCTGTGTAACTAGGAGTTAGCCGCAATTTGAAATTAAATGTTTTACTATTATAAATTATCAGGGTTAAAATCAATCGCCAATAGATGATTGTAGCAGTCTACTACGCAGATCGTCAATAGACGATGCCAGCAGTTAAAGGGTTGAAGAAGAAAGTTTGATTCTTAACAGATATTTTTTACAGAAGACAGTTTTCTTTTTTAAAGAATCGCATTGCAAATAATGCATGAATGCTGTTTTTATTTATTCTATAATACATATAATACAAAACATAATATAATATAAAAATAAATTTTAAAAATAAGAATAAAATAATAATATTAAAATTATATAAAAATAAATATAAAACATAATAGCAGAGAAAGATTCATAGATAATTAACATTATTGAATAATTTATAATTTCAGATATGAAGTGACTTATATTCGACAGTGCTTATTAAAACACTGCATCACCCTGTAGATATTTCGACATTACGCCTCGATCCAATACTGTTTCCACTGGGTTTAGCACGCACTCCTGGCATTTATGTCTCGTTAGAAAGCTCATATGAAAGGTTGGTATGAAAGACGCTTATGCTGCGGGGGATCAAGCCGCGCGATTCTGCCAGAGGAGAAACAAAGAATTCATTCTTTTGGCCCTCGCACATCGGAATATGTATGTACACTTGCCTTGGAATCAGAAGTTTCGTAGCCCACTTTTACTAAACATCTGTTTAATTATACTATATATTCTTCATTTAACAATAGACTGTATTAAATTATGTAGTCTGTTGGTGCGAATATTTTACCAAGTTTTAGCATCGACTTCCTTTCAATGGCTAGCAACGTAAGGAGAAAATATTTTATTATATTATATTTACAAGGGAATATTATACATAACTGGCTTATAATGTTGAAATTGCAACGATTATCTAATGCTTCATTTTTGACGATATCGTCAAAATTACATTGAATAAATTTAGTTTAAAACAATCTGGTGTGAAATAACTGATAAACATGTTTTTTACAAATTTTGACTTAGACCACTTTCATAATTACAGGCGCAATTGACATCGAAAATTGATAACGCAAATATGTGATAAACAGTGGTGTGCAAGTGTGCCTTGGAATCAGAACTCTTCTACCCCACTATTACTAAACATCTGTGTAATTATACTATATATTCTTCATTTAACAATAGACTGTATTAAATTATGTAGTCTGTGGGTGCGAATATTTTACCAAGTTTTAGCATCGACTTCCTTTCAATGGCTAGCAACGTAAGGAGAGAATATTTTATTATATTATATTTACAAGGGAATATTATATATATGTATAACTGGCTTATTCAGGATGAAATTTCATGTGCAAGTTAACATAACTCAAACATATAAAAGTATAAATGCATAAATTGCAGGCAAATGTTGGAAAACATTTGAGTATAATTGACATTTCTAGGTTATTTATAATGATTTTGTATGCAACAGTGTATGCTCGACAGTGGTGATTCGAAGGCAAGTGAATCGCCCTGTACATTATGTAGAAATATAATATAACGTACAAGATGCAGAGACAAATTAAGCAATATTCGTGGATATTTAAAATTTCTAAACAATTGGTAATTATTCTGCATACAGCAGAATTTATTAAATTTATTAAATTTATTAATACTGTAATGCAAAGGCAAATGAAAAAGGCAGAGGCATATAATATAATATACAAGATGCAGGGACAAGTTAAATAATATTCGTGTAGATTTAAAGTTCCTAGACAACTGGTAATTATTCTACGTAGAGCAGAATTATTAAATGTATTAATACCGCAATGCAACGGCAAATGAATCACCCTGTACATTATATAGAAATTTAATATAATCTACAAGATGTAGGGACAAGTTAAACAATATTCGTGTATATTTAAAGTTCCTAGACAACTGATAATTATTCTACATAGAGCAGTCTACATTTAATACCGCAATGCAACGGCGAATGAATCACCCTGTAGATACGAGAGAGTCGGGCGCTGTATAAAGCGTGTTAAAGAAAGAAACGGAGGAGAATTACGGCACCATAAATCTTGGCAGAGTATTTGAAAACAGAGCGTGCGCGCGCGCCGCAATATCTCACGTCCGACTGGCAGAGAGCGGCGCGGCGCGGCTCGGCGCGCGCGATCCTTCGGATACTCGATCACTTCGGTATCGGCTGACCGATAATTATAAAGTGAATTGATAAGCCCTACAACTACGCTCTTAAGCTGGCGAAATAAAAAGCAAAACCTAAACCTGCATATGTGACCATAATTATGAAAGTGGTCTAAGTAAAAATTGTTACAAAAACCTGTTTATCAGTTATTTCAAACTAAATTTGAGCTGATTATTTTGAAAGTGGTCTAAGTAAAAATTGTTACAAAAACCTGTTTATCAGTTATTTCAAACTAAATTTGAGCTGATTATTTTGAAAGTAGCCTAAGTTCATTTATCTTCAAATCGAGATATTTAAGGGTTTGCGTTTCAATGAATTTAAAAATATAAGTATAGGATACTAATGATTCATACTGCTTAAGTGTATCTAAGGGTGTTAAATTTGTAGTCCCTATTAAAATAGTGGCAATTATTGAGTGAATAATATGCGCTTTCTTATCAAGAATGGAGTTAGGCCACTTTCAAAATTAACAACCAGATTCATTATAAAATTTGAAGTTGCCCAAGTCCATTCAACATAATTTAAGATGCTTCAAATTGAAAACTACAATACTCAATTTATTTTACATATCTTTAAAACACTTCGGAAACATAATTTATGCGATTCAAAACATTTTTTAACTACATAACGTACAAAATTACAAACATAAATTTATTACAAAACAATTAACTACTCATTTACATTTTGTGTGTGAGAAAGGGATTTGAAGAAATCATGATGTTCCGGTGGCATATATCGTAATAGGTCAATTTGTTCAATGTAATTTTTGCGATATCGTCAAAAATGAACCATTAGATACTGGTTGTAATTTCCACATTATATGGAATTCATTTAGTGTTAATTATGAAAGTGGTCTAAGTCGAAAATGTAAAGAAATTATATAAACACAACTTGAAAATATAGGGAAATATTAAATTACTTCCATTATACACCACCATTAGACCAGTAACGGAAGAAAAACAAAAAGATATTATGTGTTTACTAGCATACATCCCTCCAGTTTCTCAGCAACATTTTAAGAATCTTAAACACTCGAAATGATAAAAATGGATTACTTTTTAAAAGTAATTAATAAATGTTCATGAATTGTTTCATTAAAGTTATTGCTTCAAATGAAACTCATAGTTCTTTATCGCTTTAAGTCATTTATAAGACATTCAGTTAATTTTGAAAATGGTCGAAGTCAGTGCAAACTTTAAAAACAACATTTTCGTATGAAATTCACACAAAATTTCATATTCATAATAAATGTCCATTAATCCAGACTAATAAAATTATAAATTAAAATGTCGCATAATGTAAAAATATTTCTTAATTTATTCAAATGCAATTCATTAAATATCTCGAAACAAGAAATATGTATATGACTTAGACCACTTTCCTAATTATGGCCACATTACATACAATGCACGCACATTCATGTATCGGCGGCTCGTGAAATTTAAAGGGAAAGCATAAAGATTTTATGGCCCAGTGAAATAGAACGCTCGATGCCGGAAATGAAAGGTAGTGCGCACCGTAACGTGCAGCTGCAGAAGCGCCGGTGTATCAAACTTGGTGCGCGCGTCCATTTATAGAATAGCCGGTATGGCCGAATCTTTTAGCGAGCACCGCGGACCGTGAAAAACGGGGATGGAACGCACAACTGCGAGCGCGCGCGCGCGCAAGCAAGCACCGCTCTGCTCTTCCATGAACTCTAACGAGTATCATTCTCGCAGTCCCGCCAACGCACAGTGGTCCAGATAATGCCAAAACCGTGCCAAAAATCGATATTTCAACTTCCACAATATTTGTTTACATAATTTTTTTCCTAAAAGAGGAATGTCCAAAGCATTCGAAATCACTTTTGTTTGGCCAATTTCTTGCAGCATCACTCCTACAGAAATAGTGCAAGTTAGCACTCGGAAATCGGTACTGTGCATTTTCCATATAAGATTTGGTTCGAGTTATTTCGTTATAAAAGTTTAGAAAAAAAGTCCCACCGTTGATGTAAGTAATCATACAGAAAACAGTCTATGTTACGGCGTGTAATTGATCACGACCGTGAAATATGCATATGAACTAAGGATTACGTCAATACAGTCAAAATATGGATGTGTGGCTCTTAAGGAGCACAGGAAAAGGGACAACCGCCATGCGGGGTGCCAGAGTGCATCGCTCCGGTATGTGTGTGTCAGCGTAGAATATATGTGAGGCCGAGATTGGGCCGAAACAATTGCATGCGACGTCGGTCAAGGAGCCAAACGGCGAGAGCGATCAGTAGTGTGCTACAGATCAAAAACATTTCTTTTAAACATGACATTAAAACATTATTGTGTAAGCATATATCTAAATTTCACGAAAGAAACAATAATTCTTGTTTATCTTTCATAATCTTGCATATTATGTATCATTGCTCGTCCAATGGAAATTAATTCCGATCACTACAACATCCACGTATAAATTTAATACGACCGCAGAGGGTTAATTAAATCTGTCAGGATTGCATGAATAATTGTCAGTATAAATTGGTAGAAAAATTAATAAGGTTTGTAATTTTGTTCGTGAAGTCCGAAATCCATCAAAATCACAGGTTCCGTAAACCTAGTGTTAAATACAACTTCTAAACACGTCCGTACACATAGATGGAATTCTAACAAATTCTTGAAGAAACTAATCTACGCCAGGAGTGTCTTAAACGCGCTGGAACGTAGCGAGCGCGAGCAGCGCCCAGTGCGAATTAAAGAAAAACGAGCGACAGAGAGAAGGAGAGCGACAGAGAGAGAGAGAGGGGGGAAGAGTGAGGCTGCGCGCTGCGGTTTAGCATGCACGCACGGGGGAGCACGGAGGAGAGCACGTCGAGTACGAAGCAGCGGTATTATAAGTGGAGTGATAAAATGAGATCATCGCCGCCGGTTGCCGAGCGCGGGCGCACGAACCCGAGAACGAGAGCGAGCGAGCGAGCGAGAAAGAAAGATGGAGAGGAGAGCCGATGCCGGCTGCTACGCAGTACCCGCTCTGCCAGTAGAGCAGCAACAGTAGCGCACCAAAGAGAGGAGGAGGAACGAAGAAGAAGAAGGAGAGAGAGAAGAGACGGCGAGAGAGCACACAAAATCGTGCAGTCCGCCCACAATAATGCGCCGGCGGGCACACACTCGTTGCGTCAGAGAGCACACGTCGGCGAAGGTCACGTTCGGCCGAGCGAGCGAGCGAGTTGCTCTCCGAGAAAGAAATTCGGACTCGTCCTTTCTATCTTCCTTTCTCCCTCTCTTCTTACTCGGTTCCTCTGGTTCGATGGCTCTCTGGCGGGCTGCTGCTCACCCTGCTGTTCATGCGGTGGTGGACGGGCGAATTTTAATCGCGGCACGATCGCACACGGCAAAACAGACGAGGAGACAATGGGAAGGCGGGCGGCTGCTGGTGGGAGACGCGGGCCGGGAGAAAAAAGCACGATAACAAAGGGCAGGCTGGCCAGGACGGCCGCTGGGACGCCGGGAGCAGCGAGCGAGTGGCAGCGCTGGATGGCAGAGCAGAGCAGAGGAGAGCAGAGCGGCGCGCGCCCTCGCCATGTGCCAACAACGCGAGCGCGACTCGCAACACAGCTCGAGATTTAACCCATGTGCGGTGCACCATGCGGCTCTCGGCTCTCGCGTAACTACCACCAGCCAGCGCGCACGTTCGACTGATATTGCCGCGCGAGATCCTTGCCAACTCTCTCTCTCTCTCTCTCTCTCTGCCGCCCTACCATGCTTTTATTCCCTGCTCCGCAACATGTTCCGCTTGATTTTAAAGCAAGATAGTCCCTTTCCTAAGAGACAGAGCAGTTCACTGAAAAGGGCGGCGAGGAGCGATGCTATAATAGTCGTTATAGTCGTACCGAACCTACCCGTGGAAGATATCTCCTAACGATCAGAACGTAGTCCCAGCGGGTAAAAGGTAGAATGTCAATTGACATCGAAATTTGATAACGCAAATACGTGATAAAAAGTGCGAGATTATTTCTGTCTGATTTATGTTGATTAAAAAATGAATATTGCATTGGTATTATATTGTTAACCATAAAACTTATAACATAAACAATTGGTTTGAACCAACTTCCGCATGATTTTGGTGGCTGCCTTAGGTATGATCTTAAAAAAGAACTCTGTAAAAGTTGAACTTCATTGGACCAACCGTACCAAAGAAATCATCTCCAGAGTCCTATTACGCATAATTAATATTGTAATGTTTAACAATTAATAACTGCCTTATTGTTTTTTTCATTTTGAATGTTTATATCTCAAATTACTCTGTACAAGTATACTAATTAAAGGTAAAATCACTGTGTTTGACAAGTGATTGGCTTAGTTACACGAATTTTTATAAAATTTAGAAAAATTTCAATGTTAACTCTCCTATATCCCTTTAAGGGGTGAAACGCTTCCAAAGTCAGTAATACGGCAAGATCGAGATAGAACCGACTATCTAATATTAATCTCCTATCTCCGAAACGGGAAATATTCAGTAAATATAAATGAGACGCAAACTGTTTCGTGCTTTTCAACGTATTCTAGTGTAGACAATCTATTTGCAAATAGGACCACCACAAGAATACTTTGATCATTAGTCTAGCAATATTTCTGTCTTTCCAAGAATATTTTACAACAATAATTAATCTGATTCTTGTGGAAGATTCGTCGTTAATCCATCCGTCGGAGAGATATCATTGTAGAAAGTAGAAACATTAAGGAGGTTAGGTGCGGTGATTTAGTGCGGGGTGAAGAGGGGAACATGTGAGCGCTGACACAGAATTTTGAGGCCTTTTTAAATTACAATAAAACCAATTTTTGAGCAGTAAAATTCAATTTGCAATTAAGTTTATGCTATGTTACACCTGCTTTTATAAGTTGCTTTTATTTCTATGCTATTTACCACGTTATATCTCCAAATGAACATAATTCCTTTTCACTCTCTGCTCAAACACTCTCGAACCGGACAGACGAAGCTTTTGAAACTTTGCCTGATTATTCGTAAATGTCTCATTCACCACGTAAAATGTTTGTTACTCTTGTATCATTATTGTATCACAGACTTTCAAGTCATAAACGGCAATTTCTGCTCTCGTTGCCATAAGAGCCAATGCATAAGAATAGATTTTTGGACTTCGATTACTCGAAAACTGTACAGACAAACGAGTTAAAATTTTAAAGGTAGCTGCAGTCACTATTGACTCTCATTCTCTGGAAATTCCAATCCGATCTCACTATTTTTATTTTTGCCACCAACCTCCTTAAGGGGTTACATGCATTCGCAGAGCAAACAAGTGTTAATACAAACGTTTTTAAAAGACACAATGAAAATTTTTGTCTTAAGCGGAAAAAATATATATAATACGTGAATGTCTTAAATAAAACATGGTTTTACGCCACCGATTTGATTGTCTTATGAATCCAAATATGAAATCAATTTTTCAAAATTCAACATATTAAGTAAATTTCAATCGGATCTCATTATTTTCATTTTTGGCATCAACCACCTTAAGTGGTTACATGCATTTGCAGAGCAAAAAAGTGTTAATACAAACGTTTTTAAAAGACACAATGAAAATTTTTGTCGTAAGCGGAGAAAATATATATAATACGTGAATGTCTTAAATAAAACATGGTTTTACACTACCGATTTAATTGTCTTATGAATCCAAATATGAAATCAAATTTTCAAAATTCAACATATTCAGTAAATTTCAATCCGATCTCATTATTTTCATTTTTAGCACCAACCACCTTAAAAACAAATGTACGCGAGTAATAGCAAAGTTGTTCCTTTGAGAAGTGAGTGAAAAAGGGTAATGAGAGGGCGGCGTTAGACGTACTCACCTCTTTCCCTTCGTTCAATATACTCGGCGGCCTGCAATAGGGCAGCAATGCTCATATTTCCCCGGTTTGGCGTAATTCTGGCGGCTTCGCTTCACTGCTCTTTCCCCCCCGTGGCCCCCGGTGCCGCCAAAACGCCTCGAGTCCCGCCGCACACCCGCCGCGCACACACACACACACACCCGCGCCCGGAGAATGACCGCGCGCGCGCGCGCGCTCCTTCTCTCTCGAGGGCACAACAACAAAACACAGACACGACGAGACACGAACAGCGTGGTGGTAAACGTTGAGGAGGAGCAATGGCAATGGTAGCAGGAGGAGCAGCAGCAGCAGCAGTAACAGGAGCAGCAGGAGCAGCAGCAGCGAGAGAGAGGAGCGGATGATGATGGTTATCCGTGGAGAGTAGTAGTCCGTGGAGAGTGTTCGGTAGGCCGCGGGGCCGGCGATGTGTTATTGTTGTGTTGTTGTTGTTGTTGTTGGCCGCAGCAGCCGCCGCCGCCGCCACCACACCACCACCGCCGCGCTTACTCCACCTTTTCTCCAGCCGGCTCCTGCTCTAAGCCGCCTCCTCTCCTTCTCCTCCTCCTCCTCCGGCTGCTCCGCCACCTCTTCCTCCTGGTTTCCTCGTGGGTTCGCGCGCGCCTCGTCCTCTCAGCTGCACGTAGACGACGACACAGCCGCACCAGCCACCAGCCAGGCCAGAGCACGAGGAGGCCACCGCTCTCAAAGCCGACTACTACTTGCTGCTCCGCAGAGATTCGCCGGGAGTGGTGCTGCTGCTGCCGCCGCCGCCGCTGCCGCCGCCTCCTGGTGCTGCCGCTGCTGCTCGATGATGATGACCAGGAGCCTCGTCACCTCGTCGATCGCGATACGCATCAAGAAGCCAGGACTACCGCGCGCGCTAGTCTTATTCACTCTCGCTCTCTCCCAGGTTTCTTCTTCCTGGAGTTTCTTTGCCCTGCTACTGCCGCTCTCCTCTATCTAACGCCGCCACTTCTTCCGTCGGCAATCCGCGCGCGGATATCGAACTTCTTCTTCCTCTGCCTCCGCCGCTCCTTCTCGATCTTGTAGGATCGACGCGTCTGAGATCGCCACTCTCACTCTGCACGCTCCTTCTTTCCTTCTTCTCTCCCTTCCTAGCAGCAGCAGCACACTGTCTCCTCCACTTTCCTCGACTCTCGACGCTGCCCTTTAACCGGCCAGCACACACTCACCACACTCGCTCTCGGTTACTGCTTCTCTCGTTCCTTCCTTTCTGCTGCACGTTTCTGCGTGTGTGTGTGTGTGTCTGTTTCTTGCAAGTTTCGATCACCGATATTACTCCTTCTTCTTCTTCCTTGGGTACTTGGCCTTATTCTACTTGGTTCTGCGTGTTGGCTGCGCGATCCTTCGCGGGTTTCTTCTGCCTCACCCTGGTCTCACCACTTCACTAGGATGGCACACTGTATCACGTGAGAAATGAAGGTTCGAGAGCGTGGACGAAGGGGGAGTTGGGAAGAGGGAGAGGATACGCGCCGCCGTCGCCTCTGCCTCGCACACACTTCCTTTACGCGTGCACGCGCCTCTCAGCGAAACGGCACTACTCTTCCCCGCGTTTCAGAGCGACCGGGAGAGGAGAATCGCGGAGAGCATCGTGGAAAAAGCCGGTTAAACGTGCAACTAGCTGGCCCGGTACTCGTCGGCCTATCAACGCTCGCGAGAGAATCTAGCAACGAAGAAGCGAGGAGAGCTTGGCCGCTTTCGAGATACACTATATTATTTTTGGTCGGAAGGTGGCTAACTAAAGAGAGAGAGAGCGTGCAAGGTAGATGCGCGAGAGCACCACTTTGCACGCCGGTTCCTCGCTCCTCCAACGGCGACCTTGAACGCGTTGGTTTCACGGAGAAGCGTGCACCGAGTCTGCCTCCGCGAGAGAGCACACGTTCATACGCGCGTGTTGCAATCCAAGCACGAACGATAGCCTGGATTGGTTGATTATTGCGCGATCCCTCCGAGTTTCTCTCAACTAATTCGCTTCCCTTCGAAAAGCGGCACTCCGAATACTCGCAACACTGAGAACACGATTTCCAAGAGGCCGAGAACTAGGCTAGTGGACGGAGAGGTTGAAAAAATCGAGCCGGTTTGAGGAAGTCGCGCGGGGTCAACGTATCTATGGTAGAAGTGCAAGCAGGCAAAGGTGACGTGTGTGTGCCGTGGATTGCGAAGTGCGATGAAGCACGCGCGCTTGCCAAAGTAGTCCTTTGAAGCACGGTGGTGGAGACGCGCGTTCTCTTCCTACCGTTCTCTCTTTTGCCGGTGGGAGGAAGGCTGGTACCGTTTTCGCGCACAGAACAACACAACAGCACAGGAGAGAGACTCGGGACTCGGTAACACGCGTCACATGCGCTTGATCATGGTCGTGGATATACTGGGGGTCGGTTGCGCGACGAGCGCCGAGAGAGCCGTTTTCTCCGCTCCGTCCTCGGCTGTGAACTGCAGGCAGGCGACTCTCGGGCCAGCCAGGCACACACGCACGCTGCACAGCGCGAACACGCCCACGCACACGCGCGAGACGCAAAGAAAGAGGGAGCGAGAGGGACGGAGAGCGCGAAAATACACGTACGCAATCGGCGCAACGCGACCAACCAAGCCAGAGAGAAGCAAAAGGCTTACAGCGACGCACAGAGAGAGAGCACACACGTCGCGCTCGGTGCACGCGTCCCAGTGCTAGAGCTCGCGCGAATAATGCCCCGCGCTGTGCGTGAGCGCAGTAATACGCCGCGCTATGCAATCTTAAGAGTTACGTACGCGCGTATACGTGTACGCCGCACACATGGCCGCTACCCCCACCCCGCCCGATTGCTCTCTGTGTGTATATATATGTATAAGAGAGCACGATGCAGGCGCCCGCAGCGACGGGTGTATGCGTGTCGCGTGTCTGACAGAAGCTCGTGACAATCGGCCCGCCGCTCCGACTCGCCGAATTCCCGATTCCTGGCGGGGTCGGCCTCGGCCTCGGGCCTCCGCGGTGTTGCTGATCCGGCGGACGCGTGTCCCTTCTCGATATAGGACGTAGGATCGAGCACGAGTCGGCCCAGCCAGTGACATTTGGCAGGGGCCGCGCCGCCGGATATGTACGCTTACAGAAAGACGAAAGTAGGCGCAGCTGAGAGAGCGGCGACGGCGACGACGTGAGGGAAGAGGAGAGAAAAAGAGAAAGAAAGAGAGAGATAGAGATACACGGTCACTGTGGATATCGGCACTGCCTAACACCAGCGCGCACAGGTTTTCGCGGGTGCGAGGGGGTGGCTCGGTGGGTGGGTGGTTGGTTTGGTTGGTCGGGTGGAGTGAGGGGGGGTGGGGGGGTGGGGGAGATTCGAGGGTTTTAACCGGACAAAGGATATAAGGTGCGAACTGACCGACGATGACGAGCCCAGGATCCCCCGGCGACAACGACGAGGACGACGACTGCGACGAGCCGACGAGCGAGCGACAGCCTGGTACCTCCGCACTTCGCGAGCACTCTCACGCATTTATCGATGTCAAACGTCTCTGCACCGTAGAAGCACTAGCCGTCCCCACGTACGCTCCCCAGGATTGGTCGAGCGGTGCGCGAGTGCACTCGCCCGGCCAATCACCGCAGGGGTTACGGGCCTGCCGCGCGAGCCGCCACCAGCACCGCCGGTGTCACGTGAATCTCATGCCCGAAAACAAAACAAACAGCTGGCCGTCTTTCTTCCTTCCCTCGAATGCTAACTCCCTTTATCCTCCACTCTATTACTCGCACGGTAATTTGTACATGTAGTTTTGTGGTAGGATGATTGGGAAATCATTGGAATTGTTGTTTGGAGTTATTTGTTGGGGCTTAGATGTTGTTAGGCTAAAAATATAGGGAAAAGTGGCGGGTTATTTTTGTTTCTACTTGGAAATGGAGTTTTGAGGATGTAGTTGGGACTGAGGGATAGTTGTTTGTTTGTTTTACGAGTGGAAGGACGTAAATTTTAGTCTAGCGGCTTTTAGCGAGGTTTTAATACTTGAAGTTTAGTGTTTAATTCGAAAGAGGAATATTCTTCACTGTTGCCACCCTGGGAAGCTATCTTCAGCTGCGAGTTCAGACTACGCTTAACTTTGAGCGGCTTTCGTTCGACACGTAAAATTCGCACATTCGACTATAACACTTTCGCTGCTTTGACATTAAAATTAAAGCGCTATAATTCAAAGCTATAATTAAAGCAAGCCAACATTAACTTCGACTTTTATATGAAAAGATACCTTCAGGATTCGTAATCCTCTTATCTTGCAGCGCCATCTGTTCTGCACTTGTTCTGTTTTGAAATTGTTTGGGATGACGTTTCTTGCGCTCGCGCTGCGTGCTTCATTTTAGCGCTAAATAATCGGGAAATGTGACGAATCCATTCAGCGTTTTGTGCTGGAACGTGTAATTAAGAGATGGGAAATATCTTGGACAAAGAATTCGTAAGAATGACTGAAATATCTCGGAAGATGTAGAAGCATCAAGAACCAACACTGTCTCAGCGTGGGTAAGAAACTTGTTGATTGTTCTTTGTTGTTTTTATTTGAAGATTTGCAAGAATCGAGTGCGCCTTTTTCGTGAATTTCATAGTAGCTGACCAATTTTTTCAACTGTTGTTTCTAATTTCACACGATTTGTGGACATCGTGCGAATAATTATGATTTGAAATTCTGAATCGCACAATAATTGCGAGCATCGCAACCTCGAAAATATTTAACGGAAATAACAGTTATTCAATTTGCGCAGGGTGATTCACTTGACATCAAAATACAACTATTAGGTTTGTTGTTTATAAAACAATTAGAAATTGTCTAGTAATTTTAATTATACATAAATATTCTTCAACTTTCCAAAATCTATAATATTGCATTAAACATACACGCATTTTAAAAAGTAAATTACAACAATAAATTGCTGTGCACTTTCGGTTTCAGGATTGTTTTTATTGTTGAATTCAGCTACATTTGCGACATTGTTTTTATACCAAGTAGTCCTAACCCATTTTGCAGTACAACTTGCAGCGCTTTTACCATGTAAAGCCTGGCAAACATTGTTGGTAGCAAATGATCGTATTTTTCCTGGAACGAACAAGAAATGTATTTCCGTATCGCTGTTTAAATGTGATTTTATTTAAACAAGTTTTAGAATTTCTCTTACTGTCAGAATCCTAGTTTTTCTATAATATACACTGAATCTTTGGCAAAGTCTTGATAGAAAAATGCACAGAGCTTGCGGATTAGTTTGGAAAGTGTCGTCGTACTTTATACAGTCTTGTAGAACTTGTTGATAGCCCACAATGAAGTTATATACAAGCTCCCACTCGTCCTGCAACAAAATCACAATAAAATAAATGCATTGTCGTATTTATTTTCCAATTTTTGCCATCTGTCAAAAACGATTACAAAAGCATTTATTACATTCACGTTGACTTGTAATCGTCCAATCTTATCAACTATAATTGTTAAACACCAGAATTAATTATAATTTACGGTTTGTTTCATATACAAACTTTGTGAAAAAAATTCGCTTGCCTTTGAATTACTAACTCTCGAATATAAGCAGGATTGTTATATGTTATCTAGTTATTTTCGTTATATGCAAATGTTACGTTCTCCAACATACGATTCTGCATTTTGAGTGAGTTGTTGCAAAGTAAAATACTAAGACTTAATAAAATATTGTCTGCAACTGCCTACTTTCTATATGTAATAATATAATGTACTAACTGTCCTACCCAGCAGGCATTTCATGTGTGTCTTGGGTGGGTTTTTGGGAATGGGGGCTCACAATATTTGTTCCATGGTATGGAAGAATTGTTAAATTTAGTGTGGGTACATTGCAATTGCAATTACAATTTAGTGCGGAATTGCTCTTGCTGAATTTAGTGCAGATACATTGAACATTATAGAAGCTTTTGAGTAACATACACACATATTTTCACTTTTATATTAAAATTATTGTAAGATTATTGTCCAAATTATATACTATATAGCATGCATTTATTTTAATGCCTGAAAAAATGTGTCATGGCAGTCGCAATTCAAAGGCAAATGAATCATCCTGTATGTAAAGTGTTTAATATATGAACGAATGTAACATACTTGCTCATTGAGTATAGAAAAATCAATGTCTCTCATATTTGGTAGGTCAGGGTATTCGCCTCTCAGTCTCTTATTATTGTACTTTGCAAGTATAGTAGAAATCCTTGCAGAATTGTATAATATAAAAGATGCGCCTGTAAGTAAACAAATCTGTAATCAAATTTGACTAAAACAAATATGAAAACACAGTAGATTTTAAAAATCAACCTTTTGTGTTTGTAACGTTTCGATCAGGTGGCACATCGTGTCCTATAAAAACAGAATGGCTCGGCTTTATTGATAGCAGTTCGAAAGTAGCTATCGACGTGGCTATGTCTTTGAGAAAACAATCCAAACTGACATCTCGTCGCTCCATTTCAAATAATTTATCCTCGTTCAATTCCTCTAAATTTTTTATCTTTCTCGCTATATGCTCGTTCCAGCTGAGACACGTTTCTTTGCTGTTAGACTTGGAGTTCTTCACAACGGCGCAAATGTATTTTTTGTAGTCTTCCTCCACTGGTCCCTCGGACTTTGTGGATAATACAAACTTAGAAGCGCTTTCATTGTTTGATACTTGACAACCGTTTAATCTTAAGAGTTTATCCGTTACATCTTTTAATAATTGTAGTCTCATGGTGGTAAGTTCGGATTCTTTGTCTTCAGCAACTTGTAGCTGGAAGTGCCTGTTTGTAGGCTCGCATTGGCCGAAACTCTTGTCATGTTCTATAGCAGTTATTACAGCATTTCGAATCACAGGCACTCTGTTTAAAAATAGGCAAACTCTCTGTTTCTCCAAGCTACAATTATTTATGCTGATCGGCCATTCCGCACTAATTGCTATCAGCTGTTGGAAGACCTGCAATGTTATTCTTTTAGCCTGGAGAGTTAGGTTATCTCAACGTTTAACATAAACACCGCTCGCATCCCCAGATATTACCGTCTGTGCAATTTCTGCCAGAGATTTGCCGTTTGTCTCTTTGCCCTGTTTGCGCAAGCAATAATGGAGTATTGTTGTGCAGTTGTCACTGCAGAAATTGTCGCTTTGGCAAAAGGATTTCCATGCCTTGAAGTTAAGTAGAAAGTATAGTTCGCCATTCTTTAATAAATTCTCATTGTTCAGTTTAACAACAGACACGTTTTTATTAACATTGCCAGTTAAGTACAGTGTTACGTTGTTGACGAGTGTTCTTGTGCAAATAGAATCTGCCATCTGCGAGCCCATGTGTCAAGCATTCCACTGCACACACACGCATACGCACATGCATTCGTTCTCGCACAGCTGTTGCTTGGTTCTATCTTCCATGGTATCGTAGCTAAACTACCACATTGTCCAGGGCCGTTCCTGACGTAGGTGCAAAAGGTGCCAGCGCACTTCGGCGGCCTCAGACCTTTTATTACCGGAAATTACACGTGAAATCAATCACTTTTTTCGGCAGCATGTCTTCCGATTTTGGCTAAATTGTAGTATATTTTTATCTACACGAAATAACAGGGACACAGAATCATTATTTGGCTAAGTTCGCGATTGCTTACAGTTGCAATGTACTAAACAATACGACATTCGTCCAACAATCAATATCTACACAAATGAATTTCTATTTTTTTTAGAATTATTACTTTTCTATTTCGACTTTCTAAAGACATGTTCGTTCTCTCAATACAGACTTATTGTTAACCACCAGTTAGATTGTGAAAATTGGTCAAAAATTAACAAACCTTCCTTTTTCATTATTGCTGTCTAAAAGTATTTGTACTCTTAACCCCTTGCCTTACGAATTAAGTTCCAATGGCGCGGGACGTAAATCATTGCAAGCTCGATTGCACGCCCAGCTATTCATGGTTTTTTAAATACATCTGTATGGTACAAATAACTTTACTTTACAAGATATTTCGTAAATAATTATGATGATTTCATCATTGAACAGTAAAGATTTATGCAATGTCTTAGGGGTGTTTATTTACATTTGGCATTGTCTGCAATCACGTCTCTGACACGACATTGTAAGCTAAGGGGTTAAGTAAGTAATGCTCAATAAGGGCGGTGATATGAGCCATTTATTTTGAAAATGGCTTAAGTCCATTTATATTCGAATCGAGATATTGAAGTGTTTGTGTTGAATTAAATTTAAAAATATGGGTAACAGATAACACAATGGACTAATAATGTTTTTGGATTTCTAAGGCTGTCAAATTTATCATCCCAATTAGCATAATATTAATACTATTAAAAATAGAAATAACGTGTTTTTGATAGCTATGAATGGACTTACGCCACTTTCAAAATGAATAACTCATATTGCCTTTGCACTTGGGCGGCCAGCAAGTTAGGAACGGCCCTGACATTCTCGCCTTAGGAGGGATGTGATAACTACAAAAGTTTTGACAGTACACAAGACGGTGGTTTTTTTAAAAATTTCGTATATAATTTACAGATTAAAGTTTCCCCAAGACAGATCCACTGATTATAAGAGTGTATATATATAAACAGGAAATGTTTCATCGCAAACATGTTCCCTATCAATTTTGCAAATTTCGCCTCGCGGCTTAGCGAGCTAAAAAAAGATGCTGTTTCGCAGCACGCAGATTTGATAAACAGAAAGCCAATGGAAACAACGATTGAAGCTCAAAAATGGTTGATATTTATTGGAATCACAAAAGTGGACTGGTGCAAATAAGAGATTGCGTTGTAACAATATCAATAGACCTACGTAATGTACTTATCAATAGGTTGTTGCATATCTTACAAAGTCATCACAAGGACCAGATTTTTTTTGCGTTGCCTAAGCGATAGACTAGATCGGTAACCAATTATTAAGTAAATTACACGGCCGCATTAATCATAATAATAATATATATAATTATTTATATAATTTACACATCTCATGGATGTTACGTATGTACTTGCTTATCACATAGAATGGTGATATTTAACGTACGCTATCGCTGCGAGCTCTTTACAGAACTCCTCCGTTACGATGACACTCTCGTACAGAATGTTTTCCTTCTCTCTGAAAAAGAGCGACAATTACATTTCACTGGTCTAATCGAGATAATATAAATTTTCGATTATTATTTATCGTAATGAACATTCGCGAAATATGATTGACCGGCAAACTTACCCCTCGTGAGAGTAGTCATTCAGTAAGCGTTCCCTCGTATCTCGCAGCATTTGCTTATGATCAGGTGTCTTTGGTATCTCATTGACCAGCTGTTTGATCACCTTTTGCAAGCAGGTGAATAGACTTTTCGTGCCAGGCGCGAGGGGAAGCAGGGGATTAAGTAGAAATTCGTGCAGGTACGGATGAGGCAAGAGAGCCAGCCTCGAGAGTACGACGCTCAATTGTAAGTTGATCTCGTACTTTTGCCGGGGTATGCTGCTCACTTTCTCGAAGAGCATACTTAGAAAGGGTCCCATGTAGAATCGGCCGGCGCAGTGGTCGGCTTCCGGTCTGGAATCCGAGCTGGCGGAATCGTCGACTGACACCGCTTCCAAAGGCCATGCCATTAACGAGCAATCGCTCAGAACAGTAGAATACTGCCTCTCTAAGTCAGCCATGTACCTCTCGTAATTGTTAATATCACCGTCGGTCTGCAGATAACGCGGGATCAGGGATAGAAAACTGGAAAGAAAGTACCTTTATCAGACTCACTTAATCACCTTTTCATAAAGATAATTTAAGGGATTTTTAAAAAAATAACGCAATTAACTGGATTAAGATACATCACACAAGCAGAACCGCACATAGTGAAAAAAGTACTAATTTATTGTTCGCACACTAACTATGTTTTAAAAAACACATCCGTTTGTTAAAGTCAATAGTTTGAATTAAATATACTGTAAATTTTGTGACGATTTTCATAATAACAAGCGTGCCATAGCAACATCCGCAAAGCTATGGGTGTAGAATTTTTGTTGGGAGATTGATAAGGTTACTTGATTACAGAACTGATCCATTAAATTATCATTCTAGCTAAAGTTATCCGTGTTTGAAGTTACCGATTGAGTTTTCGAAAAACTTTCAATTATTTTAGTACCGTTTGTTGTACAGAAAACATAACTAATCGGAGTATCGAAAAAAGCGTCCCTAATTAAGTAAGTAATCTTGTTGAGAATATTTAGTCAAAATTGCAGTTAAATAGTATCAAAGACGTTGGTTTCGCAAATAATAGACAGTCGAAATGCAATTTGGAGGATAAATAGTCCAAGCTATATACTTTAACATGCATGTGATGTGCTTTCTAAGAAAATGTATTTTTTGGAAGGAACAATTTGTCAAATTGTGCGTCCTTTATGCGATTCCACTTGTATCAGATACCTTAATGCGGTAGAAGGATCTGTTTAATTACCAATTGATTATCCTATGAATATTACTGGGCGCTAGTGTTCGACTGTGACTCTGCTCGTAAGAAAGATCCAGCGAGCCACGTTTCTCTCTCTCATCCTCTTCATCACTCCAAGATGCAATTGCACTATCTGCAGCGGTATTGTCGTAGTAGCCTCTTGTACACAAGTACACCAGAACCAAGCAATGCAAGATGTGTTCGTTTCTCTTGTCAATCATTTCCTCGAACAATTTCAAAGTCTCTACAGTGAGATCGTCGCTCTCGGTGAAGCAGTTGGTTACCAGTTTGTGGAGGACCGGCGACGTCCAAACGTTCGGTATTTCCGGATCCCGATCTTGACCCACCAGCCAGTAGCTTATCTCTATAAAATGATTTCACTACCTACATAATGTTGTTATTTTAACTGAGAGGAGCGGATAGTGAAGAGTTGAAATCGTTTTGACTCGCCTACCCGTGCACAACACGGACGATGTAAGTTCCTTCAAACATTTCGTGACCAAAGCTGTGATAAGTACCACATGGTGATCGCCTAGCGCTGGCGTGACGATCCTCTCGAAGAACATCACGCGGATGCTCTTCGCCAACGCATCCGCCACATCCGGATGCGCTTCCCTTATCAACTGATTGCAATAGTCGAACCACATGAAGAAGGCCGCCACTTGTCTACAACCCGAGAACTTCTTCTCTTTGGTCCACAATGGTGAATCCAAGCCCCACGTAACATCCACGCCGTCGATCTCCGTTGGATCGACGTGCGCGGGGATCGCATTGAACAGATATTCCAATCTTATTGCAACGACATTCGGCAGATCACTCTTAGCAATCATCTGTGCGAAACTGGAATCGTCGAGGGACGCTAGAGCCATTATTCCCTCGCATGCTCTTATCCTCACTGTATTGTCCTACAATCAGAAATTTCCTTAATACATATTTCTCAACGTTGTACTCATCAACACAATTTTTTAACCGTCTTCGAAAATGAAAAGATTCTTAGTTTGTCACGTATACTTTTTTTCTCTTCCTTTTAATGTTTGTTCTCCGATTATTTAAAAAGCTTCCATATTAATTATTATTATTGCAAAATACCAGATTTCCGTTTGTTGCATAACTTTTACACGAATGATTCAATTGTCATGAAATTTCTTGCACTTTGTTATGTACAATATCTTCGAAGTCGGCACACATTTTTTTATTGAATACTCACTGCACTATTCACATAGCTCATCAAGGCATCTAATAAAAGGCATTTCGATCTTTCCGGTACTTTTGATTTGAGAAGACTCTGACCGCTGCTTCCTTCATCGTAGACACTACTACACTCGGTGTCCAGCCGGAGATCTCTTAGGTTCTGGAGGTGTGCTTCTATCTCATTAAACGAGGTCGTGTCATCGCTAGATTTATGGGGAGTTTCGTACTCCTGTATATCAGAGTGTATTACTATCGCTTGGGCCGGTGAATCGGTGATCGGCTTTTGTGCCAGTGGACTTGAGGATTGGGACAAACTCTCCGTGTCTCGGGAGGAGACCGATCCGTTTGATTGGGACTCCTGCGGCAGATCAGCCTTGGTGGAGGATCTGTTGGAGGAGAGCGATCGCCTCCTGCCATTCTCCGGGTTAAATAAATTAGGATTGATTAAGGTCACCGCTTGGGTGTCAAGCGGCTCGAATAATGGATTCGAGTTATTACGTCTCCTAGCAGGTACATAAGTGACTTTCTCCAGCTCCGTCCTATCATTCCCCGTGGCGACGACGCTCCGCTTTTGCACCGAGGGAGCATCGTTTATGATATTCGTCACGTGCGGATACTTGCACACCAGGAAGCATAGAGTCAACAAGAATTGCACCTCCTCCGCTTCAATGGGAGACGGTGGGTTCCCGTTGCAGAGCGATATCAGCCTCTGCACCGGCCCGTAAATCGGTGCGTGGTGCAATAAGGGATACTTAGACCTGCCAAGTAGTTTTCTAAGGAAGGACAGGGAGACTGTTCTCATGCCAGGCGGAGTTTCCGCGCTGGCGAGAGTCGCAAGTAGATCCAGCAGTTTATGTTGCAAGAGATACTCCAGACACGGTCCTGGATCATTCTCATCCTTCTCCTCGTCGAGCAAGATTTCCAGCAGCCTCTCTAAATGCCTTGGAATGCCGGTGGTGTGTATAGGAACTTTGCAGTCGGTCAGGTGATTCACATAAAAGTTCATAAGCTGTTTCCAGTGGTATGTAAAGTCCTGCAAAGGCGTGGCCGGCGGTGCTATCTGCAAATATTTCAGGTACTCGTTAATCGCGATTGAATGGCAAGCGGTGTTGGGAGAGGCGTCGCAAATGCAAATAAATGGCGAGTTTACGTTTTCGGCATGTTGGCGCGTGAAGTGAACGAAGTAGGGTATAAAACAAGAGAGCCTGTTTACGGCGCACATATTAATGAGGTGGCCGCTCTTCGCGTGGCAGGTGCAATTTGATTTTCAAATGATTATATAAGCTGGCTAAAAATAATGACACACATGCCGCTGTTGATTGCACCTCGGCAAGATGACACGGCTCCTACATCCTATACCTTGTCGCCAAGGTGTATGTACTTAATACCTTCGGCCAAGGTGATGGCAATCTCTCAAGCGCCAATTGAGCCGCAAAGGACAAACGAGTACTCGCCGCTTGATGCAGTGATCATACAAGGGGAGAAAATAACACAAGAGATATCAAACGATTGAAAGGAAACAATTTATTCGACCATCAAACAAGCCTCGCTGTACAAGACGAATGAATACAACAGAACGTAAATAAATACAAAGGCACGTGTATGAGATGAGGGTATGCGTGTGTGTATGTGTGTGTGTGTGCGCGCGTGACAAAAAATCACCACGTCGAAGCTCGGCGAAATGAGTGGTGGGCTAAGCGTAGCGAGCGCTACGATCGATGAACGAAAACGAACGGCACCGCTGACTGTTGGCTCGCTCGGCTCGCTCCGGCCGAAAATCAGAGGAGACAGCAGTCGAAGCTTTCCTGATCCGATCCGGAGAAGTGCGCGTTGGCGGCGCACATATGACACGTAGAAGAACACAACGCAGTCCGACGGTCTAATACCAATCGTTATCGCACGGCTTATCCACTCACCACGTCAATGGCATTCTTTAACGCGGTTTGAATGCCGCTGATCATTTTAGCGCTCTCCGGTGGGTTCGCCCTTCGATGACGCCGCCACGCTCACTCCTCGCTGCTACGCGCGGCAGCCTTCCTCGCCGAATTTCCTGGTCCGCTTCGCCCGTGGCTTTGCATAATTTCTCATCGCCGATCCCAACCGCCGCGCGCTGCGCCTACTAACCACTGCACCTCTCTTCTACACCGTGTCTCGCCACTCGCCTCTCGCCTCCTCTCGCCTTTTACCTCCTCCACCAACCGAGCCGAGTTTGACGTATGTCGCCGGAACGACCAGTCCGCCCAGAGGGCGACACCACTCTCTTAATTGCATTTGAAATTCCTCGCCAAGTTTGCCTCATCGCGGATTCTCTTTCTCCTCTTGTGGAAATTGGATTGCCAACTCGAAAAAGTAACCCTGTTAAGATGTCAATGTGTTTGACTTGGATTTGTTAAACGTTTCCATCGACATCCAATTTGTATAGAAATTCAACCGTTTTATCGCATTTAGTACTCTTTATCGTTTATGTTATCGTGTGTGCGAACTGTTAGATAACTATTATTAGCAGCCCACTCCCTGTCCGAGCCAACAGTTTTACGCAGTTGTGTAAATCCGTCTGTCGTCCCAGAGGGCGACACCACTCTGCTGATTGCATTTGAAATTTCGATGTAGTACAAAGTGGACCGGCAATTCGAAAAAGTGATCTTGACTGATCGATTGTGAGTCAGTAAATATTTTTATCGACAACGAATTTTAAGAAGTAATACAGTTTCATCGTATTTATTACAGTCTCTCTTTGTATTATTATGTGCATAAACTGATAGATGACTATTATTCATAGTCAACGTTCCATATTTGAAATATGATTAATATATTGGGTGTAATTTGGGCGGGACGATCGATAATACCGAAATCGTTGATTTTCAAGGCAAACGAAACAAAATGATGCCTCGAATATCGATATCACATATGACATTATAAATATTAAAAAGACGGTGGCTTTCAGTAATCAGCCAAGAGTTGTTTCAAACAATAGCATAATTAATAGAATAAATGCAATAAAATGCATTTATTTTATAAAATTAATAATGAATGAAAACTCTTGCAGATTCTATCATTAGCATCATCCACTTTTAGGGAGATCCAATATTTCGATGAGTAAATGATTTATTATGCTTCCCGTGAGCATAATATCAAAGCAGAACAGACAAATTTCTCTTCTTTTTTTATTCCCGTTTCTTCTCTTCTCTAATTATACGTATAAAAGGTGAACAGTTTAGCTGTTTGTCTACTTATATGTCCGCGATAAACTCGAAAATGGTCCCAACCGAATTTAATGCGATTTTGACTCCTGTATACATATAACTATGTTCCAAGCAAATTATAGGTTATGAAATTTTGCAATACTTATTATTTATATTGGGTATTTCGAAACTTTCAAAATATCAAATCCAAAGACATATCAAGCTAAACATCTTTGAAAATATCTTTTTAGAACGAGTAAATTCAAAAAGAAGTAGTTCTATGATGCTTCCTTTAAACATGGCGGCCATTGAAAGTTTCAAAAATATCACGCGACTCGAGTGCCACCGGGGAAAAGTCGGATAGGATTGCTAATGCATGAATATGATACTAGCAGGTAAGAACGCAGACGCAGGATCAGACTGAATCAGAATACGCATATCCGTAACTGAGTGAGGGAACAATGCAGACATGTGGCGCCCGCTCGTCGAATCATTTAGTTACCCATGAAATGATAAGACGGCATACATTTGATGTTTTGAACACGTCACATGAATTCATTACGATGGCTCTCATTAGCAATACGGGAAATTAAGTGCTTAACTGTGATATCAGGTATACAACCTCTAATGTTCCACTCGTCAATTGGAGCAAAGGCAGTTGGCGTGTTGTAATATTTTTTACGGATCTACTAAACATTTTTATAACTTGCGCAGATGATTATTAACTAATCATTCATAAAGTTTTAACTCGATTGACATAAGAATCACTTCGATTAAAAACTAATTTCTGTACATATTTCGTATACGTGGCAAAAGGTAATAACACAGTTTTAATTTTAACATTAAAAAGAATTTTAAGATATCGATAAAAAATGACAGGTTACAAAAGAATGCAATGTGAATATTGGAAAAAATATTTAAAATAATTTTTGATCATTTTTGACCGTTTTGTTAAAGAGATCCACTGTCAGAAAGAATAGTATTTTCTTATAAACCTGAAGTTGCACCTTTGTAACTATTGTTGTGAACTCAATTTAAGTTGTATGAGTGTATCAATATATTTAGTATACACTTGTATGTGTAAACGTTCAAAGTGTTCGAATCTATCTAGCTAAAAGCTCTGATTAGCAATAATGGAAATGATAATAATTCGTAATGTTTTGTGTTTGGATAGTACATAGCGCGGCAACTACCTTGAGGTGTATCATCATTGGGTAACAACCAGAAACTTTTTGGTGTGCATTGTCACCAAATGTTCGAGCACTTCAAGTATTCCATTTTGTCTAAACTAGCATTGATTTGTTAGCAACATACAGCAAATTTTGTCGCTGGCAAAAGAAACATTAAAGAGCTTTAAAAATGTTTTCTGACTGGTCGAACAATCGGAATTTTCGGTAATGTTTTATTTCTTGAAGAACATGTCGATTTTTTGGAAAAATGCTGAAACTCCTTTAATGTTTCTATTGCCAATAATAGGAATTGTATTGTGTTGTTCAAATGTCGATGTTACTGCAGACAAAATATTAATAAGGATTAATACAAAACACAGCAAGAAAAAATGTTTCGTGACCCTCAAATGAGAAAATACCTTTAAGAAAAATTCTGAAAGAACTGTTGAATTTTTGAAAACAAGTTTCTGGTTGCATCCCCTGCGAGGAGAGTTTTAGAATTCGTGTGTGACATTAATAGGGTAAGAACTGCCCATCGTGAAACACGACTTACGATCGTTTATTCAGCAGTTTTAACGTATACATGTCAACAACATATAACCAATTTGTCTAAGTGTAAAAAAGTCACGACTCCGAAAGCGGAAACCGACTCTGCCGAGGAGAGTTGATTCGATTCGTTGAGTTCGATGATCTTCGGAGATCCGTGCTATTATGCCAATGGATCTTCTGCTCTACTTATACTTAGCATCGGTGTATTTCGTTTACAAGGACAGGGTTTCTTTCCTTTTGATATCGTGATACTAAAGAATTGTCAGCTCCTCGTAAATGGCAGTATAGAAGGTGCCTCTTTCCCAAAGCCGTGCGTTCCCGAGTCTGATTGGGCGCTTCGGAGCGGAATCGAAAAACGGGTTAGAAGCCGAACGAATGCACAGAATCCATAGAAGATTTTCACTGTTAAAAACCCGGGATTTTTGTCTCTAATACGCCGGGGAACGCGATACATTCCGCCGAGTTCTCACACACAACCCGCCTAATTTTGACACTGACAATGTGCGTTAAGTAGACGCTCTGCATTCACGTGTTAAGTACGTACTCACCGGTCTGAGTGCTCGCAGTCGTCGCAGCATGCTGCCTGCAAGAGGAAACGTCACCTTCGAGCGGCGCACGTTCTAACAACCGAGCAAGAATCCGCTGTCACTCCAGCGGAGTAATATGCTCCTGCGAACTCTCGCCTCTACAATGTATAGTACGCTCTCGTTTCTCTTTTTTTTTTATCACTACTGTGTGTCGCAAGGTGCCTTATCGTGCCGGCGATAAAGACGTATGGTAAATACAAGAGTGCCGAGCAAGCAATCATTTGCCGACTAGCGCACCTGCTCGCCGAGCTTCACGTGAACGTCCGCGCCCGGTTTCGTCTTACACGCTCGTCGTCGCAACTGGAGCGTGACTCTCTCCGTGACCGTGATCGAGGTCGGATAGGATGGTTGGAGATGCGTGATTTCATTCTCCTCGGAGAAACATTAAGCAGCCTGTATTTCATCACTCGCTTTTAATTCGATTTCAGGAGAATACTCAATCTCGCGCTATATACAGTGTCAAAGTAGCATCGCTATCGAAGGTGTGCTGACCGACCGACCGAGCTCGACTCGGCCACGCTCGACGGTCCTCTCGGAAATCAAGAATCGCGAGCCTCGGTGGAAATGGAGTTCCTTTTCTTGCCGAAGCTCGCGTTCGGATACGTTAAGTGTGTTGTTGCCGCTGCTGCTGCTGTTGCTGCTATCTAGGAATACATCATCACTCGTGGCCGTGGTGCGTCGTTCTTGCCCGTCGAGCCGCACTCCAAAGTTCGCAAACGCTGGCGCTTCTTGCCGGCGCGTTGATTGGCTCTTCGTTCGACAGCAGAAGAGACGTTCGAAAGCTACGGGGGCGCGACCGCGGCCATTAAGTCTAACAATATTTGAAACGTCGCCTAAGTCCCTTAAAACAGTACTACTCTCTCATTTCTTGCCTAGATAGATTGTTACACATCACCCACGCAATTGCATCTCGCTCTCTCTCTCTCTCTCTCAGCCAGTCTCAAACTCACACTCCCACTCCCGTCCCTCTCGCACGCGTCCACACTAAACGTTACAATAAAGTTACGATAAGATAGAATGACGATACAAATAATTTATAAATCGTTCTATGCGATACCTAATCGAGGATCCGTCTTCGCTCTCCCGCTCCCTCTCCCGGCCTACAGTCACAGACCGCGAGGTTAAGAGCCGGGCGAGAGAGGGAAGTCAAAATTATACTCGCCGCAGGCAGGCGGACATCACCTTTAAATAACACTCCTTTTTTAGAGCGCTCTTCTCTCACGCACACCTGTACCCAATACAGTTTCATCGATTTTTGAACTTTGGAGTGCTCCGCGAACCATTCACCGGACTAAAATCTTCAGTGTCTCAACATGACTATTGCGTCAGAGACTTGTTAGTGTCGTATTTCCCAATTTGACTCGATCCAGCGTTGCAGCATGTCCTCTATGTACAAGTGTGAATAGATATGATTGGTAACGTCCGCCTACTCCTTCTATCTCACCTTTCTCTCGCACTCTTTCTGTCTCTCTCTCTCTCTCTCTTTCCCTATCATTCAGCAGGCACACTCTCTTTCGCTCAGAGTCAATCACTCGTTCTCTTTTACACGCACACTCGCTCTTTTTTGCTTTCTCTCTCCGACGCTCGCTCGCTCGCTTTCTCTCTCTCTCGCTCGCACATTGCACGCCTCGGGTTTTCCTCATGCGCGTGACGTGTATGTATCGTGTGTTGTTAGTGTCGAATTGAAAATATCGTTTACGCTTCGTGTATAACTTAATTTCAGCTAAGTAGAGTGAGACGCGCGGCACAGCCGTGGTATCTTCACCGTTTCCCTGAGGCGACCGCGGCGACCAGCGCCGCGCCGCGACCGCTACCGTCCTCCGAGAGCATTAAGTCGAACTGCAAATCACACAACAAGAGCAATGAATTATTCATTATCCGCGTCAGCGAATGTATTGCGTAAGAAGCTTCTCCATTTCCTGCCAGAGCTCGAGTTCAATATCAAGTTTAATGCGCTTCCAGAGCCGACGACCACCTTGAAGCATCAAGATAGATGCGTTTTTAGAGTGTTTTTTTCTCTCGAATTCTTATGAACCTGGTTAGGAGATGTGCTTTTTATTTCAAGAGGCACCTTTTGAATAAGTACTAGCATGTTTGCATGAAAATTGTACAAGACGTTAATTAATTTAATAAAACTTTCTTTCGAAAGTATTTTCTATCGAAAAATGCGAGATTGCAACCTTAATATTTTCTATATCGTTAATTTGTTTTGATTTATTAACTCATTCGAACTTTGCATTTTTCTTAATTCTCGAAAATTATGCGTTTGTCCTTTCTCAAACGAAATATTTCTAAGAAAAATAAATGTCTAGTATTTCAGAAAAAGGTACCTTTTGAAATAAATCCAACATTTTCAAAAAGAGTTCATTATTTCTTTAAAAAAATCCTTAAACGAAATGTTCTTTTCCACGCTCACAAATACTCAACCTCACTTAATACTTTTGGCATCACAATTCTTTAAAAGAAGCTTCTTACGATTCACCGAGCTCCCAGGAATGAGAAGTTCGGTGAGGAGGAAGGGACGAGGAACGCTTACCTTGTGGCTCTGAAGTTGACTTATTTTCTCGGTCATAAGATCGTGGAAGTGTGGATGGAATCTGTAGACCGAGCCGTCGATGCCGACTGTGACGTTATCCTCGCCCATCCTATTGAGGAGTGTGGCAATGCCCGCGCTCGCCAAGTGAGCTGCTCTCCTGGAAACCACCGAGCAGACATACCTCACATTCTCGCAGTCTTGGTCAGTCGGGTTTCGCACTCCCATTTCCGCTAGCACCTCCCGGCAGTTCGTATACAGTCCTTTGGGATCACTGAAACGGAAGATCCAAGAGTTATTTTATAGTTAACGTTGCAATCGATGACTAGTTTTGATTTTGCGGCAACTTTTGTCCATGTGAAGATAACATTTATATTTTTACCTCGAAAATTGACCGTTTTCAAGAATAGTTGGAGAAAGTAATTATACAGCATTAAATATAGACAACTTTTGAAAGATCCCTTTTGAAATTAAAAACCAAGAAATCGATTAATACAACTACCCACGTTTATATCACAATAAAAGTTAGGCAGAATTTTCGAAATCACAATGCTATAGAAATTGATAATCATCAACAAATGTTAAAGAATTAATTTTTAGCGTATTGATAATTCTAGTGTTAATCTACGAAACTATAAAACGTTCGGACGTTTTTATTTAGGTGGACAGATTATTCCGAGAGATTACTTTCCACTTACGCCTCAATTTCGGAGACACACTTGGTGAAGAATCTGCCGCGCTTCTTGAGATCAGGCGGACACTTGCCACCGAAGAGGAGTCCAGCATTAATCAGCTTTTCGAGGACCAACCTCGTCAGCTCGCCCATGTACATGCCGGAGATCATTTTCTCGAACAATTGCTTGCCGGGATTAATCGAGTTCTCGTCGATCGCTCGATCGAATTCTGTGAGGATGAAGTCTAGGACACCACCTTCTCCGAAAGCACCCCATTCAGTATTAACCAGCATGTGCGGCTTCTCTGGATGATACTCTCCGGGGATCGCGCATGGCACGTTCTCGGTTTTCTCGACGTAACAGGCGTTACTTCCGGTTCCTAGCATAGAAAGTATATTTAAAGATATTAGAATTTGATTAGAAAATAAACAACAAAAATTGCGTTAAAAGTACAAAATTAATTTAAAATAGCGAATAATATTAAAAAGTGTCTTATACTTCAAAATTTGGGAATGTTTAATAATAATTTCGCACTCATTTTGCGCTATCTCCGAAATGCAAAACAATTAGTAAGAACAGAAATGATTTTGTATTTTTACCACAATTTTTGTGCTCTCTATTTTTTTTATAAGAGAAACCGCCGCAGGAAATTCGCGTACAAAGTTCAAAAATTTCATATCCAATATTGTACAATTTTAGCATCGAACCATTCAAAAACCTTCTTCTACAACCCAAAAAAGGTTTTATCTCGCTCGAATAATTGAAAACATCAACAAATAGAGAACTTCCACCTTTTCAAATGTAATTAAAAATAACTTTAACTCCCAAGTTCCCACAATATCATTTATTTATAAAAGACTTATTTATTTATAATCAGGCATTTATGCCTGTATTTGGAATGCGTACCAACAATCAGGCCAATACGGCAATTCCTATTCTTCCAAGCGCAGGACATCAGAGTACCAGTGGTATCATTAAGAATGGCACAGACGTCGATCTTCACGTCCTGAAAGAATTATAGGCGGATAGTTAGGGTGGCAAAAGGAAACTTGTTAGGAAAGGCTAATGAGCGCTAGTAATTTAACCCTTTGCACTCGAAGTTTGTTTTCATTTGTATTACCAGCAACTCGAAGCAATTTCAGTGGAAAGATTCTATTCACATATAAGTAAATGATATGCGCATTAAAAGAAGAGTCACTGTTGTATGTTATTGTTTTTTAATTGATTATGGTTACAAATGTTATAATGTATAAAAAAACAAACAATTGTAGGATTGCTAATGAATGAGACGTGCGACTGCGAATGCGTGTGAACCTTTTTATATGTGTGTGTGTGGAGGTCAAAGATCGACAGAGTGTATCGGAATGTTTGGGATTGGCTGAAAGGTAGAACATTTGGATCAAGTGTGATTGGCGAGTGCGTGGCTCAGCGAATGTGTATATAAGAGGTGTGAATCTGAAGGGCGAAAGAATAGAGAGAACAGTATAGAAGAGAAAAGAGCTGAGTGTTTGTTGTGTGGCAGAGTGCGAACGGCGGACGTTATAAAGAGTACCGAAAGAAGCGAATGTATATGTTCGAATAATATATATTCAAATAAAGAGTTGAATATTTCAAAAAACCTACACAATTATAACATTATTACATTTTGTAATTGTCCAAGGTCTGATTCCTCTCGAAGCAATCGCCAATATGTTAATTTAGCTATTTTATACTCTTCTATTTTCTATATTCTATATTCTATATTCTATATTCTATATTTCAGCTGCGACCGTCTTTTCTCACCAAGAACGGAATATCCTATAGACAATGGTTTTTGCGATTTGTCTTTGTCCTTATATTATGAACTGAAAACTTTTTACATTGCCTCCAGAGCGGAGCCCTCGAGTTTGAAGACAAATTTTAAATGGCTCCGCTCCGGAGCCCTCGAGTGCAAAGGGTTAAGATCAGTCACGTACGTGTCTCCTATTAATGGCGGCCTCGAGTAACGCGACGACATCCTCGTCGATGACTCCGCTACAGTTGAAGCCTTTGGTCCATCGCACCAGCTTGCCTTTAGTCAGGCCATGCTGAGACAGCGGGAAGCTAAACGTGAAACCGAGAGGCAAAACGTGATCCTCGAGGTTCAGGTCCTTGACGAACAGGGCTAAACACTGGGCAATGTGATCGAACAACTGTGTACCAGTGCCCAGCATCAGGCTCTGTGGGATCGCGTAGATCTTGCTCTTCATGTCGAACTTCTGACCGTCCAACGTGATCAGCAGTACACGGAAGTTCGTGCCGCCCAAATCCAATGCCAAGAAATTGCCCTTCTCTGAAAACACAAGTAGTCTTTTTAAAATGGTTGTTTTGTAGTTATGAAAAAATATACAATGAAGCTTGAATAATGTGAATTACAAAAGTTTCTGTATATACGGTTATATAGGGTGTTCTGAAAATATAAATGACTGTAATCACTTTGTAAAGGTGGAGTTGGGGATAAAGATAGATATTTTCAAAAGGTGTTGCTTAAGGGGATGTTGGTTTTCTAATTTTTATAAAAAAATAACAGCCTTATTGTTTATTTAATTTTGAATGTTTATATCTCAAATTACTCTGTACAAGTGTACTAATTAAAGGTAAAATGATTGTGCTTGCCAAGTGATTGGCTTAGTTACACCAATTTTTATAAAATTTGAATGTTAACTCTCCTACATCCCCTTAACATTTTGACGGCCGCTGTTACGTATACTTGAGTTCACGAGTCAGCGGTTATCGGCCGAACTCACATACACATGACTTTTAACAAAAAAATGTTTTATTTTTATGTATTCTAGCAGAGATTTGCAGATGTAAAAAATTTACGAAATACTTTCTTATATTTCTTTAAATATACATATTTATTTATGGGTTTTACGCTCTTTTATTCTGTAATTGGTTAGTTTAGATTGAAACAGTATTTCGTTACTCTAAATATTGGAAACATAAGTAGACCTATTTAAAGTTGTAAAATAAACTCGTTGACATTTTAAATAATAATAAAGTTACAAATGACTGTTTTACAAACAATTGCGTTTAAATAGCCGTTGAAAGGTTAACAAATTATGCTTTAATTCCACCTGCGGCAACGTATAAGAAATTAAAAAAATGTGCGACCGTCAAAGTGTTAAATTAATAAATAACTCGGAATTGAGGATCGAACGAAAATTTTGAAAATAGCCATTTTCATACTTGTTCCCTTTTTCACAAGATAGCTATAGTCAATTACGATATTTTCAGCACACCCTGTACATAAGCGTGCTCATGCACACTGACGGCGCTACGATCGCTTCAAAGGTTCAGTAAAACCGTTTTATATTGTGTACTTTTGACTCTTTAACAGTATTTGTCGAGTACACTCGTTGCGAGGAACAATAAATTCCTTTTTGGTATAAAAATCGCAATTACTACAACAAATGAAAAGTGTGTTGCTGCTCTTAGAATAAAGAAATCAAATGAATGAGAACTTCAACACGACTGACAATATGAAAAACGTATTAAAATTTATGAAAGACATCCGCTTGTACACAAAAATGCAAGGAATAAGACAATTGACCTTAAATAAACCCAAATAAATAAAAAAAATGAACAATAACTGTAAGTAAGGACGAGATAAATGTGGCCATAATTATGAAAGTGGTCTAAGTCATATGTTTCTTGTTTCGAGATATTTAATGAATTGCATTTGAATAAATTAAAAAATATTTTTACATTATGCGACGTTTTAATTTATAATTTTATTAGTCTTGATAAATGGCAATTTATTATCAATATGAAATTCTGTGCGAATTTCATACGAAAATGTTGTTTTTAAAGTTTGAACTGACTTCGACCATTTTCAAAATTAACTGAATGTCCTATAAACGACTTAAAGCGATAAAGAACTATGAGTTTTATTTGAAACAATAACTTTAATGAAATAATTCGTGAACATTTCTTAATTATTTTTAAAAAGTAATCCATTTTTATCATTTCGAGTTTTAAAGATTTTTAAAATCTTCTTGAAAAACTGGAGGGATGTATGGTAGTAAACACTTTGGTAATATCTTTATGTTTTTCTTCCGTTACTGGCCTAATAGTGGTGTATAATGGAAGTAATTTAATATTTTCCTATATTTTCAAGTTATGTTTATAGAATTTCTTTAAATTTTCGACTTAGACCACTTTCATAATTAACATTAAATGAATTCCATATAATGTTGAAATTACAACCACTATCTAATTGTTCATTTTTGACGATATCGTAAAAATTACATTGAATATATTTAGTTTAAAATAATGTGGTGTGAAATAACTGATAAACATGTTTTTTTTAAATTTTGACTTAGACCACTTTCATAATTATGGGCACATATGTCGTCAATGTGCGAGAAAGCATTCATTCCAATGAAACTACAGAGATGTTAAGACGATCGACGAGCGTCCACTCAACAATTGTCCTTTGTTTCGGAGTACCATGCTAGGCCACAGTTGGCTTCCCCTATTCTGAGAACTCGCCCAGCCATAACAATATACATATAGATATAGATTATGACAGAGAATATGTTTGACATTTTTTGTTATCAGTTCTGTACTTTACTGAATGGTTTTTTATTTGAATCCTATCAGTAGAGAAAGCATTAAAATTTAATATACGTCATTAGTGGATGACGTATTTTTTAAAGAATTTGAATTTTTGATTTTTTGATTGAATTTTTGAATTTTCATATCTTTGTACAAAGAATACCTAAGGTAACTGAGCAATAAAATAATTTCCTTAAGATTTTCCTTAAACTCTGATAGAATATCCTTTATAATGTCTTGCAACTAGTAACAAAATTTGATTCCACTTGACTATACCATTTCCGAGATAACGGACTTTAAAATTCATACTTTTAACACGGGAGGTACAAGGAAAACTCGTCTGCTACTCACATTATTAATTTTATTTTGAACACTTTTCTTAGGAATCGCATAAAAAACTAACTCGTGTTTCATTAACATTCTACGAATGCATACGAATTTTTGGAGTTTTTTTTACCATTTTGTTTTTGCGTAATATTGTTAATGAAACATAAATTTGCATAAAATTGAAGGCGCAAATTGATTAATTAAGCTGAGTGACGGTGCCGTTATTGCCTTTATGTGCGCGTGTGTGGCTCCAAAATTTATCGGTATATGCAAGCTTGTGTGCGTCGGGCACAGGCGCTGAAAAGAGTTTAGCATACCAGCAGTATGCAAAGCGAAATTAGCAGTTCTTTCAGCGAGCGATTGAATTTTGACTAGTTTTTTAGTTTTGTAACTCGACCCAACTGCCTTAAAAAAAGTCCTAACTTTAATGGTGGTTATTCCAAATTTGGAATACAGAGTTTTCTTTAAATTGCTCCAGGCTGCAAATATGATTTTTAAAACTAAGTGGACAAATAGTAAAAATGGTTGTAACGAAAGTTTACTGATATAATATTATTATTATACACGTAATTCTGTTTTATTTTCTATCTTTATGTTAATAAATTTGAAAACAGCATTTGAATGCATTAGAAAAGATTATATTAAGAATCTTTCAAATAAATGAGTGGACGTTTCAAGGCAGTAATTCTAGCAAAGTGAGATAACACCAAGTACAAATGATTAATTATATATGATTTAAAATTATGATTAATCTGCATTAGGTAAGCAATATCCATTTATTTCTCTTCCGCATAATTGGTTGACGTAATCGCTAAATATGTAATCAATAATCATAATTACTTGCTAATACATCTACGTCGCACGAAAGTCCATAAAAAACAAAATTTAATTTTACAATAATAATATTATTCCCTAGAAACTTCAATCGCAACCATTCCTGCTAATTGTCCACTTCCTTTTGTGATTCTAACAAATTCTTGAAGAAACAGATCTGCGCCGCAACTGCCTTAATTGAATGAACGTCGAGCCAATTATGAAGTCGCGTTTTCGTTGGCTGACATTTTTCTGAATGGGTTTATTGAGCGGAAATGTATCCGGGTCGACTTACCAGTGCCATCGGGAAGGTCTTGGACGTAGGTCGTGAAGCACTTGACGATTGCCGAGTCATGAGTCTCCTTCGTCAGACCTTTTTGAAGCTCGTCGTCGAGCTTCTGCATCACCAGCTTCAGCTGCTCGTCCGAGAGCACGAGATCCTTGCAGGCATCTCGTACCTGAAACACAAGAAAGAGACATTTTAATTGTACTGCTGGATTTCGATTTGAATGACTTATTAGTCCTTTGCCGAATGAGGAGCTTTAATAAAGAAAATTTATTTTTGAGTCAAAAGTGAATATGCAAAATATGAATTTTTTTTGCGCTTTAACTAAAACTCGAAGGAAATATAAAAATATGATATTTTAGGTTTTATAATATTTTTTGTTGTAAAAGGCGAATGTTGTATTGCTTTAGAAATCTTAACATGATAACATACGATTTTGTTTATGGAAATTCGAATCTCATCAACAAACAATTCACATTTTGAATAATAATTAGGCTGTGTTAAATTAATAGCATTCTAGCTATTTTATATTATTTATCACATTATTCGACTTTTAAAAATTAGTACTTGAAAAAAGTATAATTCTTTAGTTAAGTAAATTGTTTAGTAACTTCGCCTTGAAAATGCTAGCGCCGCAAATAACTTTGACATCGTCGGTGTTATTAACCACCTGTTATCGATAATGGACAGTAGAATTGCAGCTGTTACATAACAGCTTTATTTATTATTTATAAAATCCGAATCTCACGAACTAACAATTCACATTTTCAATAATTATTAGGATATTTGTTAAATTAATAGCGTTTTAGCTATTTTATATTATTTATCATATTATTCGACTTTTAAAAATTAGTATTTAAAAAAAGTATAATTCTTTAGTTAAGTAAATTGTTTAGTAACTTCGCCTTGAAAATGCTAGCGCCGCAAATAACTTTGACATCGTCGGTGTTATTAACCACCTGATATCGATAATGGACAGTGGAGTTGCAGCTGTTGCATAACTGTACTTCAGCTGCACGTGTGAAGAGAGCTAAAGAGCCCCTCCCGCCAATCATTTCTCCGATCACGCGATCAATTAGACAGGAGAGCGGAAGATTTCCAATAGAAAAATCGCGAGAAATCAGTGCCGGAACTCAGTTGAAGGCAGCTGCAAAAATGCAAGCACGTGCGCGCTCAGATTTTATTTCGTAAAAAATACTATCGCTCGAGTGTCGATGATAAAGATTCGGATAATGAATTGCACATTTACGGGGAAATCTTTCGGATAATGCTCAAAGCAAATAATTTGTGATACGCTCGAATGAGCTGGCAAAATTCTTTTATAAAGATCTATCGCACGCGACAGACTCTTAGTGGCTGATTTTTTTTCCCTTAGATTGTTATGAGTTTTTACTTTTGCGTCGGTCATTTTTTAGGCCCACAGATTGTCAGTAACAGATTTTTTATCTTTTATATCGTTTATTATGGAGTTTCATTTTTAGCAAAATGCTTTATTTTTTTATAAAGGTCTATCACACGCAACAGATTCTTAGTGGCTGATTCTTTTTTCCCTTAGATTGTTTATTGTGAATTCCTAATTTTATGTTAGTCAGTTACTACCGCATACGATAAATTGTCAGTAACAGATTTTTTATCTTTTACATTGTTCACCACACATTTTTAGTTTTGAATTCCAAATACATAAAAATATAAATTGAACATTGCAATCGGCAAAATAGTTGAGCACAGCTAATCTGTCGTCTGCGGAAATTCTTAACCCTTTAACGGTGTTTAACAAGTATTTGCTATACAAATTTTTGTTATGAAACATTTGCTACAAAAATCGTCATTGTTACAACAAATAAAGAATGTGTTTCTTGTGATAGAATAAGGAAATCGACTATGCAATCAATTTTTGTATTTTTATGAAAATATTGTTATACTTGAAACAAAGGAATTAAAATTAGAACAAATCAAGTATACTTGTCATATCGTTTAGCGTTAAAGGCTTAAGAAGTTAAAGCAACCTTCAAAGCTGAGGGTGGACATACACATATTTCTGATTTCGGAATCCAGCTATTCCTTATACTAATTGACACAGTTGGTACGCTATTCAGTAAACAAATTAAAAGGTGTAAAAAATTACAGAATTTAAGAATAACGGCAACTTGTACAAACATCTCATAACGAAGTTCAATTTCTTACAATCGAGCAAAATAGAGTTGCAATTTTTTGTCTCTTAAATTATTTTCCATACATTTTTGTTTTTTATCCTTTTACTCATCCACGAACGTGTCCCATTCTAATTATTCCAAGCGACAAAATAATCGGCAATTATAGTTTGTCTTTTGTGACAGTCTTTAATCTTACAAGAAGTAACGCAATAGTTGCAAATAATTAAGGTCCATTAGATCCTCTAAAAGGCGTATTAAAATTGGTTCACACATATTCGTGACGTATCCGCGTAGTGTCGTCGGTGCAGATAGCAAGTAACGTTCTATTATTATGTACGCGAATTTACACACGAATACCGAATGCATATGCATTAACAAAGCTCAGCACTGGCACGTTCACTGACACGTGTAAATGGACATTTGACGTTGATTTACAGGAAGCGGGAAAGTATTCGTTCAGTGAGAACGTGAAAATACACGGAACTGCAATACTAAAGCTGTTTTTTCTTCACATATGTATTTACTATTAGAAATCATCGAAAACAACAGCCTTTTAATTATTTTAAGTATTCTTCTGGGATGAAAAAACTATTTTTGAGTTTAAAAGGCTGTCGCATCGGAAAGAAAATAAAATTTTCGAAATCACCTTCGTTGTGCACTTATACATAACTTTAACTATTTACTTTGCAGAGAACATTTTTTGGTCTGTTTAAGATAGAAATTGCGTGCCTCACAATTGGTACCGAAAACCGTAATTTAAAAAAACAACATTGGCACGTGTAAATGGACATTTGAGGTCCATTTACAGTAAGGGAAATAATCTTCGTTTAGTAAGAACGTGAAAATAAAAAGAAGTGGTATACTAAAGTTAACTTTTTTCTTGATATATTTACTATTACCAGTGTTGATGCATAATCAATGAAAGGTGGATGTTAACAAAGAAATATTATTAGTGTTACCCAATAATAGCTATAAAATATAGTGGGTAAGTGAAGATCTCGCACATCCAGTTTGGAAAAAAACTTCTTATCAAAGAAAACTCTTCTCCCGAAATAGGAATACATTTTCTTGAAAAAGAAAGGATTCTTCTTAAGAAAAAATAAATTTACTTGGAAGAGACAGTTTTCTTTTCTAACGAACTTTATTCTAAAAACACTGTGAGCGTCAATATTTTTATTACCCACTATATATGTCAATTTAATTAATGCTGAACAAATTTCAGATCGCAAAAAAGTTTCTTATCAAAGGAAATTCTTCTCCCTAAATTGAAACATATTTTCTTGAATAAGACAGGGTTTTCTTTAACAAAAAATAAATTTACTTAGAGGAAGTAGTTTTCTGAAAACGTGGATGAGTTTCTATTCTTGATTCAAGGTTTGTTTAAATCATACATATTGCGGTGTTTTATAAAAATACACTGAATATGAAAAATGGCAAAATAGTAAGCCACCGATAGAACATCTTATGCGGAAGCCCTAAATTATTCACGTGCAGTGCTGTACAGAAACACATACCGAACATTCCAACTAACAAAATAGTCGACTACCGACAGTCGTCGTTTACACTGACTGAAGCACGACACGCCAAGAGAAGAATTCACATCACAGAAACTGAAACTGACAGCATAACAGCTTGAATTCGAATCAACATTCTTTGCAAACCGCAGGAAACTAGGAAAAAACTGGCGTTGCGTGACAGCTCAGCCGAGCTGTTACGCAAGAGACAGGCAGAAATATTCTTCCCCTTTTCGACAGCGGAAAGAAAGATTCATTGCGATTGGTTAATGAAACCGCTGATTTATTGCCAGGGAATTCAGTTTGCCTAAAACACACAATCCATTCTCGTAAATCATCAACTTTCCACTCGAACGACAGCGGATGCATAACGACAACTGGCGAAGGAAGAAGCTATTGACGCTCGCGTCTGCCGCGAGGAATTAGCTAACGAATTAATGAGCAGTCGATTTAGGTCGCCGGGTTTGCATTGGTTCGGATCGATAACACTTCTGTAAACAGAGTCGCACAGCCGAGACGGAGATGCTCGCTGAGGCTTCTAATTGGGAGCGACAATGCGCCGTCCAACTAATCGATGACCTCCTCTGATCGATGATCGATGATCTTGGAAGCATGCGGGCTTTTGTGATCGACGAAGATCTCGCTCGACTGCGTCGCTATTGTCTTCGGTCGCTCGATCAGGGAAAAGTATTCTCGCGGGCTTTGCTTTGACATTTTTAACCTTTAGAGGACCGGCATGGCCCCGATTGGGGCCATACACGTATAACAATCTAACCCATATAAATCTGTTGTTCACTAACAAGGGGTGCTTGTCAGGACCGGAACACCAAATGGGTTGAAAAAAATTGGGGATGTACAGTTCGATCATCTAAACAGAACCCTATAACACTTTTTCAGAATGTGCCCTGGTTGCCGAGAAAAAAATGAGCGAATATTGGTACATAGTGTAGCCTTATGTTATTAACAGGTATGATCTGGAGTGGAACACCAATTGGGCTGAAAAAATTTGTATACGTACAGTTCGATCATCTAAACAGAACCCCATAACACTTTTTCAGAATGTGCCCTGGTTGCCGAGAAAAAATTGGCATAGATCGGTCATCTAAGTAGTGTACATAATCTTTATATTATTAACAAATTCTCGCGCACCAGGATGGCAGAGAGGTCAAAGTAGTTTTTACAGACATGCGTAATGAGTAAATTTAAACATAGATATCACATTATTTGTTATTAGACGAGTAATTAGAAATTGGATTACAAAAAAGTATTTCGCAAAATCATTACTCAGGCTATAAACAGGCTACACAACTATTTCTTAGTTGACTTAGTTGACTATATCGCAAATTTTTTCTCGGTAACCAAGACGCATTCTGAAAAAGTGTTTTACGGTTTTGTTTAGGAGGTCGAACCGTACATCCCCAATTTTTTTCAACCCATTTCGTGTTCCGGTCCTAACAAGCACCCCTTGTAAGTCAATTTTTCCATAGATATTGTCTTTCAAAATCACCAGAAAAGCCATAAGAATATAAAAGAATTCAATTTTTTTTACTAAAAAATTTTCCAACCGTTAGGGACCGACATGGCCCCTATTGGGGCCCGAGAAAAAAATGGTGTTCTAAACATCATATTCGACATAGATATGTACAAATATAGGCCCAAAAAATGACGATTTTGGCAAAAAGTGGCGGCCCTCTAAAGGTTAAATGTACTCATAACCTCAAATTAACCCCTTAACGCACAGATTTTTTGAAAACGCGTGTAACGCGCTCGAATTAATTCGAGCGTACAAGTTAAGGGGTTAACTGGAGCTCAAATTAACACCAAAAATACAATGAATATGAGAAAAAAATCAATGAAATATTCGTCAATTGTTTGAATTCTAAATTTTCCAAATTTGGTCCGTGGTGCCAGTTTCGATTGATCCCCACTTTGGAGAAGAAGTGGGTTTGTATTTGTAGATGCTAAATGCAGCCTGGTAAACACGACAAATGTTCTTTAACCTTTTGCACTCCACTTTATTTTGTCTAGTTATTCCTGGCCGAGTACGCCTTAACAGTAGAATTGGCAGTAGAATCGAAGTGACTTGTTTGATATTCCTTCATATTTATCATTATTATTTGAAACATTTTGATGTATGAAATATTGTATGATTCTTATATTGTTAATTGTATTAATTGATTTTATCGTTTTGAGTTTGCTTTTGAAACTGATGATTCGCCTGAATCAGTTATTTAGGCTCACTAATATGTAAATTAATTTTGATGCCATTTTCATTGCGAAAGTCTGCCATAAACTTTTTGTCTCCTAGAATTCGAATTTTTAGGTATAATAGTTAAATAATTTAGAAAGTACGTTTGAAAGATGGAATATTATCACTTTTTTTCGAAAATGATTGAATAATGAAAAGTGAAAAGTAAAAAGTGAAATATACATTATTTTTATATTTACATTCTTTTAATAAGAAAGATGTTATGTTTGATTTAGTTTTTGAATAGTAACGTTATTTCGTATTTCTAGCAAATTTATAGCAAATTTATAGCAAATTCACATACAAATTTGTGCATGCAAAAATGTACGTTTTTCTTGAACGACGTATATTTCGAAAATAAGTCTCTTTTGCGCCTTCAGTAAAAATTCGTAAAAAAATAGTTCATCTTGGGAAGTTTTAGTGTTAATTTCAAGGAGAATGACTGTGAATAGTTATTGGAATGTCAAGGTTTCGCCGACAAAAGGCGTCAAAAAGTTAATGCGCAGTACAGGAACGTATCTTTACGTGCTGATTCCATTAACATTGCACTAAATTAAAATGCGAGCATGCACTGCACATTACAAAGTACGTGTAAACAACTTTTTATCTACAGGCATTGAACGTAGCCTGGCAATCGCAACAAATATTCTTTAATATAGTATTTAATTGTTATTTAATATAACTTAGCCGAACGTGCATATATCTGTAAATTGTTCATTAAAGAATATTTATTGTCTCTAGTAAATTCCGTTTAATATTTACAAATATAAAAGAACTCAAAAGGTCCATTTGTTCATGCGAGTGCCGAATTACGACAATAAATAAAATACAGTGTACAAAAAAGTATTCGAACACCCAGTTTTCGGTGTAAATTTTCGTAAAGAAGAAAACTCTTCTCTTTAATAAGAAATACATTTTCTTGAAGAAATAAATTTCATTCGTAAAAGAAAGTAAATTTTCTTAAAGAAGAGTGTGACGTTGAATTGTTTTCTCAAGAATATGTTAAAATTTGAATTATATATATTTAGTTTGTCAATTTTATTTCGATGGACGTAGATCCTTTCAGTTATGGAATGTTGCGTGAAAAATAGTAATATATACATACATATATTTTGCCACGAATAATTAATAATTCAATTGTTGTTACAAATAAGGTATGAAATTGATTACAAATGGCTAGTTAGTATTCAAAATTAAATAAACTGGACTATATGTATGTGCTGTTTCATTTAAATTAAAATATTACAATGTTTGCGCCCAGTTGTACACTTTACAACACTTACAAAAACATTTGACAAATGGATTTTGGTAACTTTCAAAATAAACAGCTCATTTTTGCAGAATATAGCAGTATTTTGTGAATAGAGCTTACAGTCTATTATATTAATAATATATTTCACAACATATTAGCTGTCGTGGTTCTTTAACATATTAAATTCAACACTATCGACTAATAGAACACAATGCATATCGAAAAATATAAAAAATATTCTCTGTTTCAGTTAAAAGATACAAGCATTTATAGTAGGAAATTTGGAGTAATTTCAGATTTTTGGCGCGACGATCGCATCGTCAATATGCCTGAGCACGTGTATGTAAGTACATACATGCAACGTTGTGCAGAAACTGCTATGTGTCAATGAGTAGTACGTCTGCACTCAACCAAAAATTTATCGCCATTTGACTCATATTATTCAAGCGTCACTGCATGCATCGTATCATAAACTTTTTAGTGCTACTATTCCGGGAAAACCATTTTAAAGTTAAAATGCAGTGACTTTTCTTAACAATAGAACAAGCAGTAGCATAGAAATGACTTGTTTCCAATTTGTTTATGTTAAGCAAGTTTTTAACGCTACTATTGTGGGACAACCACTTTAAAGTTAAAATGTAGTGACTTGTTTTAACAATAGAACAAGCAATAGCATAGAAATGGCTTGTTTGAAATTTGTTTATGTTAATGAAGTTTTCAATGCTATTATTGCAGGACCACGACTTTAAAGTTAAAATGCAGTGACTTGTTTTAACAATAGAACAAACAATAGCATGCAAATGACTTGTACAAAATTTGTTTATGCTTATCCTTTTTTGTAAAATATATCATTTTACGGATGTTTTTCGACTTTTAATGTTACTGTCGTGAGATTATCATCATTCCAAAAAAACTGGATGTCCAAATACTTTTTTTATTCGCTGTATGCGTTCCATATACAAGTGCGAATATGTCTACTTATAAACAATAGAACACTTTCCTATTTGCACTGATAAGGCGCAGTAATGGATACGTCACGAATATAGTGTGCAAATTGACCATAAAGGTTGGTTCGCACGTACCCGTGATGGTAGCAGTGCAGTGTCGTGTGTATGTGTAAATGGAAAATAGCATTCTATTGTTTTCAAACACGTTCGTTCGTAAATGCATGCGGAAGGAGTTTATATTCTCACAGAAAGGGATTGTGACGCCACGTTTATTGGTATACATATGTATTATACAATGACAATCGAAACTATTCATGCAGTGCAAATGTGAAAATAGAATGAACTGGAATTTTTTCAGTATTAATTAAATTGACATATATAGTGGGCAATAAAAATATCCGAGTCTTGAAAAATATCCCAAATGATCCCAGTCTTTTTAGATTAAAGTTCTTTAGAAAATAAAATTGTCTCTTCAAAGTAAATTTCTTTTTTGTTAAGGAAAACCCTCTCTTTTAAAAAGAATATTTCTATTTAGGAAGAAGAGTTTTCTTTGATACGAAATTTGTTTTACAAACTGGATGTGCGAGTACTTTATTTGCCCACTATATTTTATAGTGATTTTTGGATAACATTAATATTTTTTCGTTAATATCCATCTTTCATTCATTATGTATCAACAGTGGCAATAGTAAATATATCAAGAAAAAGTGAAATTTAGTATTGCAGTTCTTTTTGTTTTCTCTATTACTGCAAATCGACCTTAAATGTCCATTTACACATGTCAACATTTTTTTCACAAATCGCGGTTTACGAAACTCATTGTGGGTCGGACAATTTTCGTTTTAAACCGATGCAACAATTTTTTCTAGAAAGTACATACTTAAAGTTAGTGCAGAACGAAGATGACTTCCATTTTTTTTCGATGCTGCAGCCTTTTAAACTCAAAAATAGTTTTTTCATCCTAAAAAATTACTATACTTTTATAGCTTTTAGAGGTTAGAAAGTAAATACACACAAAAACTTTAACTTTAATATTGCAGTTCCTTTTACTTTCACGTTCTAACTGAAGAAATACTTTCTCCCTTACTGTAAATCGACCTCAAATGACCATTTGCATGTGTCAGCGCACGTGCCAGTGCTAAACTTTGTTAATGCATATGCATTCGACGTTCCTCTGTAAGTACGTGTACAACTTAGAAATAATAGAACGTTACTTGCTATCTGCACCGACGGCACCACACGGATACGTCACGGACATGTGTGAACCAACTTTAATACCCCTTTTAGAGGATCTAATGATCCTAAATTATTTGCAACTATCATGCAAGATTAAACGCTGCCGCACGAGACTATTAGTAAGACAGCACAAGGCTGCTCGACTAATTCGTCGTATCGAATAATTACTACGTAGTTTTATGGAGCAATATTCATGGATGATTAAAATATTTTTAATTGTCGTGAGCAATAAAAGAAACATTCAGAAATATTCATGGATGATTACAATACTTTTAATCATCCTTCTTAATCATCAAGTTTAATACTCTTATTATTATTATATTATTATACTTTTAGTATTAAGCAAGAATGTTATTATTAATAATAAAAAATAAACATCAGGTTTAAAAATAGAAATCCATAGTGAACAATTTAATAGATAAAACGATCGGGCATTGATAGTTAGTGGAGTGCAGTAACTCTGAATTAATTATTATTAGAAAAGATAACCAAAATGATTATCGTACATTTTTATGGGGCATCGCACATGATCGATTTCCAATGGTCGATTTTATCGTCCGTTAGATTGTCCACTGGAAATTCTTATTTCACGAGTCGATTCTATTGGGCTGGCAAGAAAGTAATTTCGATTTTCTATTTGTGCAAATAGAAATTACTTTCTTGCCAACACAATACCTTTTTCTTTCTATTTGAGCAAACTGAAATTACTTTCTTGCCAACCCAATACTTTATAGGTTAATCATGCGCGGTGCTGCATAAAAACACGAAGAAAATAAAATAGTCAGCCATTGAAAATTTGTCTTTTCTGACGATAATGAATTCTGACTGAAAGAAACGAAATTCTCACGGATAAAAAAACGAAGTAAGTGAAAAATAAGAACAAATAATAAACAATCTGACAAAGAAAAAGTCAGCTAGTAAGAGTCTGTCATGTACAGAAGGTTTAAAGAACAAACAGACGCCTGGTTGCACGTTGGATATGCGCTGCTAGGAACGCGTAATGACAATTGGCGATCGTACGACGACTAATTAGTAAACACGTGTGTGACGAACGAAGTGGTCGATCGCGCGACGACACGCGTGACGTACCAGCATGACAGCCTGCAAAGTAGTTCATTAACTCGCGGGACGCCGGAGAAACGAGCGGTGTTATTTTCAAAGGTCACTCGACTTATTCTACTCTCGAAAATGAAAGTCTTTTTCGAGGTAAGCGAACGCCTCTACTCGCTTGGCTGGCGGCGACGTCACATTCTACTGGCGAATGCCGTTCCTTGAATTGTGCCCATAATTATGAAAGTGGTCTAAGTCAACATTTTAAAAAAGTATGTTTATCAGTTATTTCACACCACATTATTTTAAACTAAATGGATTCAATGTAATTTTTACGATATCGTCAAAAATGAACCATTAGATAGTGGTTGTAATTTCAACATTATATGGAATTCATTTAGTGTTAAATATGAAAGTGGTCTAAGTCAAAATTAAAGAAAAATATGTTTATCAGTTATTTCACACCACATTATTTTAAACTAAATTTATTCAATGTAATTTTTACGATATCGTGAAAAATGAATCGTTAGATAGTGGTTGTCATTTCAACATTATATGGAATTCATTTAGTGTGAATTATGAAAGTGGTCTAAGTCGAAAATATAAAGAAATTATATAAACATAACTTGAAAATATAGGGAAATATTAAATTACTTCTATTATACACCACCACGAGACCAGTAACGGAAGAAAAACAAAGATATTATGTGTTTACTAGCATACATCCCTCCAGTTTTTCAGCAACATTTTAAGAATCTTAAAAACTCGAAATGACAAAAATGGATTACTTTTTGAAAATAATTAATAAATGTTCGTGAATTATTTCATTAAAGTTATTGTTTCACATAAAACTCATAGTTCTTTATCGCTTTAAGTCATTTATAGGACATTCAGTTAATTTTGAAAATGTTCGAAGTCAGTTCAAACTTTAAAAACAACATTTTCGTATGAAATTCACACAAAATTTCATAGTCATAATAAATTTCCATTAATCAAGACTAATAGAATTATAAATTAAAATGTCGTATAATGTACAAATATTTGTTAATTTATTCAAATGCAATTCATTAAATATCTCGAAACAAGAAACATATGACTTAGACCACTTTCATAATTATGGGCACAATTGTCATTGGCATTGCAATCGGTTGGGGATTTCCCCATTGTAAGTTGGATGACATGTTCTAAGATCATTGAATATTTATGATGATCTAATACCGTCCAAACTGTATTCATTTGTATTTATATTTCTACACTCATATTGTATAGAGAGAGAAAGTTTCTCTGTGTGTGTGTCGAAGGTCGTTGCATAAGGAGAGTGTCAGAGCTGGCAGGGTCCAAATCTATCCTTATTTTTTGTATAAGTTCGAAAGCCAATATAGAGTGCTTCTCCAAAAAACTTGCTACAATGATCAACTACAGGTATTCTTTGAAAATCGTCGAAAACAGCAGCTTTTTAAACTTGAAAAGCTATGAAAGTATAGTAAGTTTCAAAGATAAAAAAACTATTTTTGAGGTTAAAACGCTGCCGCTTTGGAATAAAACAAAATTTTGGAAATCAGCTTTGTTGTGCACTAACTTTAAATATCTACTTTCTAGAAAAAATTGTTTCAACTGTTTATAAGTAAACAGTGATTTATAAAAAAAAGTGGAGCATCTATGACAATAATTTTGTCATTATGACCGATTAATAATATACCTTAAATCATGGACTTGCACATTTATATTTTACAATCTTAGAACACAAATTTTGGATATATTTTTTTAAAACGCTAAAGTTAACTCACAATTTTCGTACTTCAAAATTTTTACAGAATACTCATAATTGGCCATGACATCTGAATTTTGGAGAACGTCTTCTATATTAATTATACCTACGAACTTATAAAAAAATGAACATAGCTTTCAATCTAACAGATTTGTCAATCTCTTCCTCAGAAACTACTGAACCGATTAAAATAATTGTTTCACCATTGGAAAGTTTATTTCCTCCAGGTTGATATTGGTTAGATTTGCAGTTGCTTAATAGGGAAACGAACATTAAAGATAATGCGTGACAAGACGGATCAAAACACTTTTTTGCGCAAAGAAAACTTGTTATAATCTTGACAATCACTCAACAGGTCTTAATAAATTTTTTTCTTGTGTATAAAAATAAGGTTAAGGCAAATTGTAGGCTATAAAATATTTAAATACTTAGTACTTGTATAGCGTGCTTCAAAAGCAATTAGAAAATCTAATTCATTTTTTACAAATTTTTATATCAAATTTAATCAAAAACATTTAATAATTAATAATCCAAAATCTATTAATCCATCTATAACTTAAAAGCATTCGTAGAGTAAGAATATGAGAGTAAACAGAATAACAATTAAGCTTTTCTTTATATTTACATGTTTTACTGATGAATTCGTGACACCGAAAAAAGATCATTTGATAAAATAATGACTATCAATTATCTATCAATATAATCAATTATGGAGAAATTACTGTTCTTCCTATTTTTGCGCTCGTTCTACACAAAAACTCGTGATTTTCACTGTGTATAGTTAGAAAATATTAGCAACAAAGACAGCTACAACAATCTTTAAATTAAGTTATTATCGGAACAATTAAGACAACTATTATATAATAAACTGAAGGTGATTTAATACAAAATAAACGACCGATGTTTTCTGAAGGGTGATGAGCGGTAATTTCGCGAAATCAAATGACTCAGAAATCGATTTCCTGTATACGAGAATTAGTTAATAAACTGAAGCTGGTTTAATACATAATAAACGTCGAATTTTTTTCTGAAGGGTGATGAGCATTAATATCGCGAAATCAAATGACTCAGAAATCGATTTGCTGTTTACGAGAATTAGAATTATAAGGCAGAGAAATCTTGGAAAATTCAAATCTGCCGCCGAGCGCGAGAGCACTTCCTTCTTCCTTTCTCGGAGGGCACGGCATTGATCCCGCCATGACGTCACAGACACACCCGCCAGCCAGCCAATAGGCTCTCCATGAATGGGTAGTATAGAAAGGCATGCGGACAGCCAGATATAGCCATCCAGATATAGTAAGAATATTTCTAACAAAGGTTTACTTCAATAATGTTATTGTAAACTAAGCAAATTATATACAAAATACAAAGCAAAATCTATCAAAAATGCAACAAATTATATACTTAATTTATACTCAAAAATGCAACAAATTATATACTTAATTTATACTCAAAAATACAACATTATTATATATTTATTCTGTGCTCAAAAAAAACAAATTATATGCTCAATTTTTCGTACTTTGTATCTTTGTATTATATAAATTTGCAGTCAGGTTTAGAACGCATTAGCAAAATTACATTGAGAACCTTACAATTAGTGTATCAGAATATTTTGAGGCAGTAATTTTTGCACAGTGCAGCAATACCGAGTACTAATTATTCATTATTTATTATTTAAAATCCTAATTGTCTGTATTACGAGTGCAATAAAGCATCCACTTATTTTTCTCGCTGAATAATTATAATTACAATTATTAACCAATCAATTTTTCTAGCATACAGATGCATAAGAAATAAAATCGAGGTTTATTATAATGATATTACTCCGTGCAAACTTTTATCAGAATTATTTTTACTAATTGTCCATTTATTTTTGTTCCAGATGGTATAATTCGGAGGGAAGAAAGAGAGAAAGAGACAGAAAAAAGAGAGAAAGAGAAAGAAAGAGGAGAATGATAAATGAATACACATAGAAAAGAAAAGGGACTTGCAAAGGCCAATGTAAACTGATTCGCATAGTGCACGTGTGCTCATAATGCAACACGCGTGTCCTTTCGGCTTTTTTTGGAAATCCGCTCGATTAACATCCTAATGTAATGATTCTTATTTGCCGATCTTGAATATACAGTGACTCGTATTAATCTTTGCGCATCCTCGTTTTTGGGAGACCATTGTCACGTACGTTTATTTAAACATCGTTAACGAATCCATTACTTTTTACTAAGTTAAAAGAAAGATCGTTGTTTCCAGGGGTTTATTATTTATTTATTTAATGGAGCTATGTTTTTATGTTGTGCTAGCGATAAAGTAAAGTATGCTCAGAATTTATGACGAAAAAGTATTTGGTCAAACGCTGTGTTTAATGTTTATTTTAATGATAAAAAGATTGTACTTTTTTTATATCTGCGCCTAGAAATAATTCAGATTTTCGCTGTACATCGTTAGAAGATATTAGCAAGAAAGAAAGTTGCAATAATCTTATTATTTAAATGACGTTACTATGAAAAACGTTGAGACAATTAGTGTTTACTTAGAAGGAAGGAAAGCATTGTTTGACACAGCTCTTAGTTTTCTCTCCTTTTTCTCTAAATTTATTTATTTATTCTCGCATCTCCCTTTTAGGATTTTACTGACTTTCTCTACCATTATTTTACATCCACCGAATTTGGCAAAGAAAGAGTTCTGCCGTCGAACATTAGTTGGGAACTTCAGAAATGTTAACAAACCGTCTCATTCATGGCTGACTCATTTGGCGTATCGGATTCACATGTCAGAGAGATGGGTGTACAAATATTTCTGCGACGTCACCGCTCATTGGCGGCGAAAGTAGTGCTGGCGCGAGAAGGCGACCGGCGAACGCCGCTTTTACAATTCCCTTGGACCTAATCAGCCGGATTGGCTCTCGGATTTTATGCTCTCGACAAAGTTCCGCGCATTAAGGAGGTTCGGTGCAGTGATTTGGTGCGGGGCGAAGAGGGGAAACAAATTTACAGAATATGTAGTTTACAATATGTACTTTAATATGTAAATAATACTTTTCCCGGAAAAATTGATTTGTAAGAGAAAAAAAATCGCATTTTGGCACCGTTTTCTAGTATTTTACTTGTATGTGGTACCTTAACCTCTTAACTGTGGAATTTAGTTTTAAAAATCCCCCGCACAGTGCAGAATTAAAATTAAGCAAATGCAAGTACGACAAGTATACACGTCAACCGCACCACAATAGAGATTTGATTCGACGTGTATACACGTCAAACGCAGTTAACTGGTTAAACGCTTCCAAAGTCAGTAATACAGCAAGATCAAGATAGGACCGACTATCTAATATTAATCTCCTATCTCCGAAACGGGAAATATTCAGTAAATATAAATGAGACGCAAACTGTTTCGTGCTTTTCAACGTATTCTAGTGTAGACAATCTATTTGCAAAGAGAACCACCACAAGAATACTTTGATCATTCGTCTAGCAATATTTCTGTCTTTCCAAGAATATTTTACAACAATAATTAATGTGATTCTTGTGGAAGATTCGTCATTAATTCATCCGTCGGAGAGATATTATTGTAGAAAGTAGAAACATTAAGGAGGTTAGGTGCGGTGATTTGGTGCGGGGCGAAGAGGGGAACATGTGAGCGCTGACACAGAATTTTGAGACCTTTTTAAATTATGTACAATAAAACCAATTTTCGAGTAGTAAAGTTCAATTTGCAATTAAATTTGTGCTATCTCACACCTGCTTTTATAAGTTACTTTTATTTCTATACTATTTACCACGTTATTTCTCCAAATGAAAATATTTCCTTTTCACTCTCTGGTCAAACACTCTCGAAAACCGGACAGACGAAGCTTTTGAAAATTTGCCTGATTATTCGTAAATGTCCCATTTACCACGTGAAATGTGTTTTATTCATGTGTCATTATTGTATCACATACTTTTAAACCGTAAACGGCAATTTCTGCTCTCGTTGCCATAAGAGCCAATGTATAAGAATGGATTTTTCGACAATGATTACTCGAAAACTGTACAGGGTTAATCACTTGCCTTTGAATGAGAACTCTCCTACTCTACTTTTACTAGACATCTATTTAATTATACTATATATTCTCTGTTTAACAATAGACTGTATTAAATTCTGTAGTCTGTTGGAGCGAATATTTTAGCAAGTTTTAGCATCGACTTCCTTCGAATGGCTAGAAACGTAAGGCGACAATATTTTATTATATTACATTCATAGGGGAATATTATATATAACTGGCTTCTGTTGAGTGAAATTTCATTGGCGAGTTAACATAATTCAAACATGTAAAAGTATAAATACATAAAATGCAGACAAATATTGAGCAACATTTGAGTGTAATTGAAATGTCTAGGTTATTTATAATGATTTTCTATGGAACAGTGTATGCTCGACAGTGGTGATTCAAAGGCAAGTGACTCATCCTGTAGAGACAAACAAGTTCAAATTTTGACGGTAGCTGCAGTGATCATTGACTATCATTCTCTGGAAATTTCAATCCGATCTCATTATCTTCATAAGCAAGCACAGGCGGAGTGTCAAGGACGACGGAGTAGACAGGTACATTTCTCCAGCACGACGACCTCGTTTCCGAGGTCCTAGAAAACTTTGGCTACTTCGTAGCGCACCACTCGAGCGCTCCTCTGTAATTTAGCCACTGCAGTCACACCGCGCACTGTTTATTTTAAGCTCTTTCAGCGTCGCTTTCTTTCTTTCGCGCGCGAAACACGCTGACAGAGTCGCGGGCGGACATAACGTTACACGTGCTATGCAACACGTTGCGGAAATCGCATGTCCAGCATGCTTTGAAAGTAGTTCTCGTGTTCTGTGTTATTGGAACATCAAACATACGAAATTACTTTTGCTTGTTATGCTTCATTGAAATTTTTCGCTTGGTTTAATACTTTGAAGTTTTTTTTGAGGTTGTCTTTATAACCCTACTTTTCATATGAAGATTTATTACTTGAAAATGAGAAATCGCATTTTTATTTTTTTAAGTCAAAATAAATGGCGGTACTTCCTCTTTGATATGTATTTTTTAATAATTTAAATAGATAATGATCAGTTTGAAAATCATTGATTTTTTTAACAATTTCCAAATCATGCAATTTTGGTAACCGATATCGTAAATCACACCTCAGATTACTAAAATTACCCTCCAATTGTAAAACATAATTTTTATAAGAATTTTAATAAGAATTTTAAGAATGAAATAAATAATTCTTATTTGTAGAAGTAACACATTAAATAGATTGATATTTGCAATCGAGGAATTAATCTTAATAGCTAACATCACAAATATTTTATTAAAGGAAGCCATAGATGAACACAAAAATGAATAAAAATATTATGTTAGCAAAAATGGCTATTTTTGGGATCGAAATCTAACTTTTCGATCATTTGAAAAAGCATATCTAAAGTCAATTATAGCTACTGATTTCATGATGCAATATTCCACACTGATTTACGAATTTAAGTAGCAAAATTTGAACTTGAATGGTTTGACAGTCACTTTGTTAGTACAGCTTAATGTGAAAGAGAGTCGTTTAGGATCTCTTGAATTTGTCTTTTGACATTTCGGATGAGCTATTACTTCAAGCCTGGCTAGACTGGGTCCGATAATTCGATAATTTTGTAATTCATCGATTTTAGCGGGGGGTAACGGCGTCTTATTCATATTCGAATTTATTTGCTGTCCTTCGCAAGTGATAACCGGTTGCGTTGTGATTAAGAAGGTATTCGCATCCGGAGACGTCATTTTCGACAATTTTTTGAAATGAAAGTGGAAAGGAACATGTGTGTTTCGAAATATTCCAAGAACATACAGCAAAATTTGTGTACAATTACTTTTTATATTAATGAAATTTGTAAATATCATTTGACATGTGTAAAATAAGAAATGCTCCTAAAATCTTCCATGAATGATGTTCTTGCTCTCACCGGAAACAGAAAAAACAAACACAATGTTAAACTATACGAAATGGTTATTGTATCAACCAACAGAAAAGTTTGAAAATGGGTTTTGACAAAATGATTGCTATGAAACAAAAATATTGGTTTTAAAAAACTAGTTTAGAAATTGGTTGTAATTCTTATTAAGAATTCATAGCAGTCATTTGTTTACACTTGCCAAACAATGTTTAATAATTTTGCTAAATTAACACACGAAACTATACAAAGTTTATTGTGCATTTTTGAAATAGGCCAAACATTCATGTAAAATTTCAAACTTTTCATCTAACATTCCCTTTCTATTTCAGATAAATCATTTTAATCAGAATAAATATTTTTAAAAAATATTATCTGCCCAAAGGAAATTTATTGCTAGTCAAAAAGAAAATATACTTCTATTTAAATAGAAAAATTTTGATCCTTCGAAATTTTTTTTTCCAAAAAGACCTATTTTCAATTCCCGGGCATTAGTTTCATCCACTTAAGTAAAAGCATTCTGTCCTAACCTATCAACTGGAGACTCGCCGAAGGAACTATCGCACTATCGCATAATTAAAACTATCAGCGAACGGAGTTATGTCGGAAATAACGACTTAGAGGCGTTATCAGAGTGGCGCGATGAATAAGTGGCAGTGAATGAAGGGAGTGCAATCGAAGGGGGCAGTCCCGCGTATAAGAGGATTTTTATCGCATTTGCAAACAGATACCACTTGGTCACGGCTAGTTTCCTGCTGTCGCGTCGCGTCGCGTCGCGAGTGTATTCGCCGAGATAGTGTCAGCGAGCGGTTTCGCTGGACTTCGGAAGGATCTGGCTGAGAGGGGCTTTTTATCATTATTGTAATAGACGGCGCTCTAACTCGAGCGGCGACCGAGTTAGACTCTCTTCTTGCCCGTCTCTGTCTGTCTCTCCCACAATCGATAGCGACACGCGGGCTCATCGCACCGCGTCCTCCTTTAACATTTTATATCTGCTCCAGTTCGATACGAGAATCGAGCCTCCACCTATGAATATAGAATTATAGCACTCCTTCCTTAATTACGTAATTAAGTATACACGAAGGGGAAGGACAGTGACTATTAAGCGGCTCATTATCGCTGACGGATTTACCAGGCGCACACACCAATCGCTTTCCTCGGTCCTATCAATGATTACGAATGCCGGGCTTCAGGAAGCGATAAAAAACGACGGGGAAAAACGAGTCGCGCACGACGTGCCTTCGACCCAGACAGCACGGGTGGGGGACAGCCAGAAAGAGAGGAAGAGAGAAAGAGAGAGAAAGTGAGAGACAGCCCTTCGTTTTAACCGAGACGAGGAACTATACTCGGATCGTTGAAAGAATTCCCTTCGAATCTTCCTTGCAATTATAATATTAACAAGTTAAAAAAGCGACTTTTCAAAGTCAGTTCAAAAGTCCTTTGACTGAATGTTTCGAAGGGCGGAGAGGAAAATGACAGACTGTCAGAACAAGCACACTTCTGACAGTTTCTACAAGCTTCCGAGCGAAACCCGAGTGTAGAAGGAAGAATTCAGAGTGGCATGTCGAAGCAGACGCGCGCACACCCGCCGAGAAAACGTGGGGTGTCAGCGCCGAAACAACGCAGGGCAAGGACTTCACTAATCAAAACCTCCCGTCTCACTCTGGGCTCCAAAGTCTTTCGTTTGGACTGATTACAAGTTCAAATTCATTCTTTCGATTGCGAGTCGAAGGTCGATAAGGGAATCCTGCGAGGACTCGGCGAATTGTCTTCGAATTCTCTCACCTCCGGTTTGATCAAGTCGCTGGTGAAGAGTGTCGTCTTCATGATGGGCCTCCCTTTGCGGCACCTCGGCGTGCTGGCCTGGAGAAGCGTCGTGGTTGTGGCGGTTCCGGCAACGGCGTGGGAATAGAGGCGACAGAGCGCGCGCACCGCCGCAGAGAGAGGTTTCTCCGGCTCTCGAAAGTACGAATACGAGAACGAGAGTGGTTTAATTCGGGAGAGCTTTCTCCGAATGTTAAGCTTTCTTTCACTCGGCGCCCTTCGGATTGTTTGTTTCGTTGGTGGTTGCACCCGCGTCACACACTCGGCGACACTGACAGTGGCGTATTATGTGTACGGTACTGTTTGCTGCTGGTTGCTGCTGCTCGTCAAAGGAGCTACGTGCGATTCGATGCGGAGGAGCACGCTTTACGAGTTTTATATCGCGACTACCTAGTCGCAGCCGCCTGTTCCACGCGCGTACCTACGCTTTGACGGGCGAGCGTGCTCGATGGCGGGGGCACCTCCTGGTGGGGCGAAAGGAGGCCACCGAGGAGACACCAGGGAACCACTCACCGATCGAACCCACCGCGCTTGAGCAACGTGTCCTAGCAGTTGCATGCTCCTTCCGAATTCGAAGGACTTTTTCCACACTTCCTCGAAATCTCTCAAATTTTGCCTTAAAATAAAACGAATTCTACTAATTGTACTAATAGTTCTTTTCTTGTCTACAGTTAAAACAAGTCTTTTCTATAAAATAAACAGTAGGAAACTGGAAAAACTTTGTAGTAACATTTCAATTTTTAATTTTTGCTTTAGGGAACTCGAATTCCCAAGAAAAAGCGATGCGAGATATAAGGAAAAAATTCAAGGCCTGTTATCGTAACATGACATTAAGATAATGTTTGTTCTACAGTTGAAAAGTTCTAAACTTTGTAGTAATACTCATACACAAACGTTCGTTTCAATTATGATTATTAATTCGAGGAACTCGAATTCCTAAGGAGGAGCGGCGCAAGGTACGAGGAAGAAATTCAAGGCTTTTAATCATCTCCTCATTAAGACCAGTCAAGAATCGACTCTCTGTCCGTCGGACTGTTCGCGGAAGTATTGCGCAATTAGTCCAAAAACGACAGCACACGTGGCTGTAATCCTGCGATAGACTAGCAATTGGTACCGAATGAGACGGCACTGGGCCTGCGACGTGTGTGTGTGCGTTGGGAGTAGAATGTGGTCGGTGGTGGTGGCAAGCGAGGGGTGCTTTTTCCCCCCCTCCGAGAGAGCCCGTTAGTCGAAAGGCTCGTTGCCGTGGATGAATGAGGCATGCGCGAGACTGCTGGAGGCTCGTCCCTCAAGGGCGAAAAGGTCACTAGAATCCTGCGATCGGTGATTTTGATATTCTTGCATCACGTGCGCCGGGAATCTCCTGCCGCCAATTGGGATGACGTTATCAGTCGTGAAGCTTGCCGCCGAAAGCGACATTACTCCGAGTCACTTGCATCAGGCATCGCGGGGGCGTCGCATTCAACTCTATTTTTGAACGCTTTCGAAAAGCAGCTGGAACTATGTTTCACACGCATATGACGTTGATGTTTCGAGGTTTTATGACGAAGTACTCGCATACTTTGATATAGAAAAGGTTTTCTTTTTTATGAAAAAACAAATTTTCTCAAAGTAGAGTGTTTGCTATTTTGGTAAAATTGATTTTAGAAAGTCTGGGTGTGTGAATACCTTTTTCACGCTCATCGCAAGTGCATCCTTAAAGAGCTTGTGCTAATCGCTGGAAACGTAATCTTTCGGCTTAAGTTACGTTCTTATAGCTAATACTTTTGGTGCGGCTGATTCAATCTTCGTCTCCGATTGGCTCGTTCTCCTGAGACTATCGCACGCGATACGACGATTCTAATGATTGTCCTTCGCAGAAATCGTATTTATGCTCCACTGTCGTCTGATTATCATAGTACTGTAGCTAATGGTTAGTGCAAAGCAAGAACTCTGTCATGGAACATGCACATCCTCGATCGATCGGTGATTGGTTGGTTCGTCCATATAAAGATAGATCTTTCAACCTTCGCGCTTCAACATTCACTCAAAATTAATATTCCATTCACACGAATTGAAAATTTCTCTATAAAAACCAACATACTTCAGAGAAAGTTATTTACGAGAATTGCCAATTCTGTTTTTATATTGATGGCAAAATGGTATGTTTTGCGACGTCGTTGAGAAATACGAGGAGCGAGAATGTAGGGATTTTGCGGGGTGACGCAACGGTGTGTGTTCTCGGTAGAGGCTGAGCAAGGGAAGGAAACTCGCGATGCGATTGGCTGGCGAGGAGGGCTCGCACGGTCGATCCCTCTCCCATGACGTCATCGAGTTCTCCTGGTGTCCGACCCCGACCCCTCCACTAGGGCATACTACTTTTCAATGATCCGCCGCGCCGTTTTCACTGGCGGTAAGAAGGCGAGCGAGCGAGCAACGCGGCTGCGAACTCGCCTCGAAGGTAGGCCGCCGCGCCGCCGCGCCGCCGCGCGCTCTCCGGCCTACGTCCGTCGCGACACGTGCGCCACACTAGAGTCCACCCATTCACACTCGCATTCTTAACCTTTTCTCTCTCGCCAGATCAAGATCTTGCCCGGTATGCACTTTTTTATAGAGTGAGTTACGCAGTTCGGATATTCTTGAAGTAATCAATCTTTCAAATATTGAAAAGCGGATTGTTTTGTTTTAATACTAAAATTATCGTTTAATATTAGAATGATCAATTTTTAAAAATAAATCCATTCACAGTGACATACTTAACCTTGTTTCTCACTAGATCGAGATCCAGTTCATCTATTTACGCATCTTGGATACCCCGAAGCATTCGATATTTTATCGATTTAAGAGCGAATTGTTTTGTTTTAATACTAAGATTATCATTTAATATTAGAATGAACAGTTTTCAAAAATAAATCCATTCACAATGACACATTTAACCTTGTTTCTTATTAAATCGAGATCCAGTTCGATACGCAATTTATTATGCAGCCATTTACGCATTTTGGATATCCTCGAAGTATTCAATCTTTCAAATATTGAAAAGCGGATTATTTTGTTTTAATGTTAGAATTATCGTTTAATATTAGAATGATCAATTTTTAAAAATAAATCCATTCACGAGATCCAGTTCGGTAAGCAATTTGTTATGCAGCCATTTACGTATTTCGGATATTCTTGAAGTATTCAATCTTTCAAATATTGAAAAGCGGATTATTTTGTTTTAATGTTAGAATTATCGTTTAATATTAGAATGATCAGTTTTAAAAATAAATCCATTCACGAGATCCAGTTCGGTAAGCAATTTGTTATGCAGCCATTTACGTATTTCGGATATTCTTGAAGTATTCAATCTTTCAACTATTTAAGAGCGGATTGTTTTATTTGAATACTAAAATTATCGTTTAATATTAGAATGATCAGTTTTTAAAAATAAATCCATTCACAGTGACATACTTAACCTTGTCTCTCATTAGATCGAGATCTCGCGCAGTATTCAATTTGTTATGCAATCATTTATACATTCCGGATATCTTTTATTAATTTGAATCCTTCAACTACTCAAGGACGGATTGTTTTGTTTCGATATTAGAATTATCGTTTTTCAATAATCCATTCATTGACAGTGGTATACTTAACCTTTTCTCTTAGTAGATTAAGATACAATTCAGTATGCATTTTTTTTTGCAGTAATTTACGCATTTCGAATATCTTTCGACTAATGAATTTTTCCACTATTGAAAGACGAAATATTTCGTTTTAATACTCCAACTGTTGATAATTGACATGCATTTATTTCCATCGAAAAGATCAAAATAATTGGTTTTAAAAAACGATATTAAAAAAAGAACTCTATACATATTTACGTAAAAAAATGTATATTGATTTTGTGAAAATGGGAAATATGATTATTATACCAAAAAGTAAGTTATACAGGAAATCCTTCTTACTAAGAAAACATAAATATAAACAAATATATGTGCGTCTTATTTATTGATTTACGCATCTTCGGTACACAATTAGTAAATATTTACAATGAGCGATATACAACCTCAAACTGTAATATTAATTTGATAGCAGAGAATCATTAAAAGCCATGACTGGCAAGATGAAACAATGATGAAATTCTAAAAATCGGTAACCGATAAGAAACATGTTGAACATGGAATAATGATGAAAATTATACGATCGAAAATCCCTTGACGCGATAAGTCGACGCAATTGCGAGCACACACAGAGAAAGCGTTGAGGGTCTGATAAAATCGATGGTATTATTACATTAGCCAATGGAGTCATTCGCGATGACAAGTGGAGTAAGTCGAGAGAGATAAAGCGCCGCGCAGTGGTTCAAAAAGCGAATCTAGCTGGGCAAAATCTATTATGGCGATCATTACAGAATTGATTTATTTCTATATCAATAGTTTGCTAAAAGATTGAATTAAGTGAAAACACAACAATAAATCGATTTAGAAAAATACAACGACCTTGGCAACCACGCAATGTTACTCATACTACGGATATGCACAGTGTACAATCAAATGTGATCTTTGTTGAAACTCTTAACTATGAACTCAGCTTACTTTCGCCTTAATTTTGTTTTTCTATATATTCTGTCATTCATTATCTAACTTTCAAAGGAAGATTCATCTGGCGACAAGTGCCGAGGTGCATAATATTGCCATTTTTATGTAACGCTGTCAGATTCGCATAGCCGCAGCTCGATACTCCAACCATCCGTTAATCTTTATGTGCTGCGTTAATCTTTTAAATTCCCAAGCATGCGCCCTGTTATTTATAATCTTAAATAGCGCCATTGTAATCCGATTATAGCAGAAACGAATGCTAAAACTTTTGGGTTGAAAAAAATGGAGGATGTACGGTTCGACCTCCTAAACAAAACCATATAACACTTTTTCAGAATGCATTTTGGTTACCGAGAAAAAAATTCGCGATATAGTCAACTAAGTCAACTAAGAAATAGTTGTGTAGCCTGTTTATAGCCTGAGTAATGATTTTGCGAAATACTTTTTTGTAATCTAATTTCTAATTACTCGTCTAATAACAAATAATGTGATATTTATGTTTAAATTTACTCTTTACGCATGTCTGTAAAAACTACTTCGACCTCTCTGCCATCCTGGTACGCGAGAATTTGTTAATAATATAAAGATTATATACACTACATGAGCGATCTATGCCAATTTTTTCTCATCAACCAGGGAACATTCTGAAAAAGTGTTATGAGGTTCTGTTTAGATGGTCGAACTGTACGGGGTGAGTCACTTGCCTTTGAATCAGAACTCTCCTAGCCCACTTTTACTAGACATCTATTTAATTATACTACATATTCTCTGTTTAACAATGGACTGTATTAAATTATGAAGTCTGTTGGTGCGAATATTCTACCAAGTTTAAGCATCGACTTCCTTCGAATAGTTAACAACGTAAGGAGAAAATATTTTATCATATTATATTTATAGGGGAATATTATATATAACTGGCTTCTGAAGAGTGAAATTTCATGTGCGAATTAACATAACTCCAACATGTAAAAGTATAAATGCATAAAATGCAGATAAATGTTGAGAAACATTTGAGTATAATTGAAATCTCTAGGTTATTTATAATGATTTTATATGGAACAGTGGTGATTCAAAGACAAGTGACTCACCCTGTACATACACACATTTTTTCAGCCCATTTGGTGTTCCACTCCAGACCATACCTGTTAATAACATAAGGCTACGCTATGTACCAATATTCGCTCATTTTTTTCTCAGTAACCAGGGCGCATTCTGAAAAAGTGTTATAGGGTTTTGTTTAGGGGGTCGAACCGCACATCCCCAATTTTTTTCAACCCATTTGGTGTGCCGGACCTGACAAGCACTCCTTGTTAGCCATTAAATCGCGTTCTATCACAAAAGCTACACAACTATTCAGGGGATTCCAGTATTTGTTCACATATTTATCATATCTGTTACATAATTTGCTCGTTTCATTATAATTCTGCCGTTTTAGTTGCGTGCTGAAAAATGTACCATGCTATGGCCAATAGTAACAAGCATCCCTTGTGGGGTGAAAAAGCTCAACTGGTAGTTTTGTCGAGCTAGATTCGGGATTGGGTGTTTCGATCTGTTTGAAAGTGCTGAAGTAGCACGTATAGAAAAACTGATGAGTTTGATCTGAAGTAGAAAAAGGATCTATCGATCCAAAGTTTATATTCCATGACAACCGAGTTGTCATTTCAATAAGCAAAAACACTTCATCGAAGATAGACGTACAAAGACGTACAGAACCCAAGAGAGAATTCAGAAGGCGCATACGATCGTATATTGAACTGTAAGTAATCCGCATAGCGGTTATCTATATTATTAGAAGTGCATGCCTCGCCAACAGACTACCAGTCTGTTGGAAATAAGGTTCATAAATGAACTAATATTATTATTCGATATTAGAGGTCATACCTCGCCGTCGATAACCAATGACGGAAATGATTCAACAAACTGATATTGAAAGACCCTTAATCCTTGTTCTTGATTGAGATTACTAATTCCCTAATTTGCTGTTAGCTCTCCGATCCATTAGCTCCAAACATTGGGATCACTGTGCGCCGCCGTGCGGAAAGAGAGAAAGAAAGGCGGGAGTGGCAGGTGGACGCCCCCACAGCCGCTTAAAAATAGAAGCTCCATCAGAGGAAATCTCAGCCGGGGAAATTGCTCGCTCTCTTCCGAGAAGCGATTTCGTCAGGATTACTCGCGAAGAATGCGAACGCATCGCTGAAACGTGTACGATCTCACGCACGTGCATTCCAGCCGCGTTCGCCACTGATAGGAGGACGTGTAGCGGCTGCTCGCTCGACTTCTGCAAGCCGAGAACTCGTCACGGCCTATCGAATGTCCGTCCCGCCGGCGACGGACACCTTTATGCTTAAGCGGCGAATACCGCAAGCGAGGAGGCTCGCTGCATAACAAATCTACGCATGATCCCTCGCCGACGTCAGACTGATCTCCTCGGTGATTGGAATTATCGTTTGGTGTTGTAAAAGTCTATCTGTTTGTATTTTAGCGATTTGGCCTCAAACAATAAATAATATAAAATAAGTAAAATAATAATGATATTAATTCGTCGTAATAATAACTAGTTTAACTTCTTCGACTCATTTGCACGTACTCAGCAAAATCTTTGTCAAGCTATGCTTATAAATTTTCGGATTTTAATTTTCAGGAAAATCATCTTTATCGAAAATATCCGACAGAGATATCGTAGACAGTCAAAATGAAGAATTACATTAAAAAAGAATTATAAAAAACGTCCATGTTCAAACCAAATAAAAATTATTTCAAGTTGTACTTTATATTAGTACCGCAAGCGAGGAGGCTCGCTGCATAACAAATGTACGCATGATCCCTCGCCGACGTCAGACTGATCTCCTCGGTGATTGGAATTATCGTTTGGTGATGTAAAAGCCTCTCTGTTTGTATGTTAGCGATTTGGCCTCAAACAATAAATAATATAAAATAAATAAAATAATAATGAAGTAATACAATAAAATGTTGGAATTTTTTTTACTTTTGAAGAATGTTGCGAAGGTAATGGTTTTTTTTTATTACCTTTACTACTCAGAAAATCAAACTCTGTGCGAACTTTTTATGTTGGGAAAATTTGACATAACCTCAAGAGCCGCTCGTCGGATTGTAATGCGATTTTTTCTCGTTATAAAATTATGATAAGGTCGAACTATAGCTTATAAAATATCGCAACATTTATTAGTTTTACGGTATTTCAAAAGTGCGTAAGAAAATATAACAAAATTTTCTAACATTTCAAACAATAAATAATATAAACTAAATAAAATAATAATAAAATAATAAAATAAAATGTTGGAATATTTTTTACTTATAGAGAGATAAATGTTTAGTTTTTTAAAATTAGATGAGTGGTGTAAATATGCATCGGAAAATATTTGTAACAATCTATTGTTTTTAAAATAAGTTATTGTTATGATTGCTAGTTTTTCTTCTTTTTACTAATATAAAATACCGTGTTTTTCTGTCGAAAACAACTAAACCAGTTCTAATACGATTTTTCTTCATCTTTAAAATACGAATTAAAACAAACTGTGTATAAAATATTGCAATATTAACAACACTGGATGTTTTAAAATTAATTATATATTATTCTTTCGATGAAATTATTATTGAAGTGCACGGGAAATGCTAGTCGAATGAAGGCGACTGGGACAGCTAGTACACGATAACTCTAAGTAAATATAGACAGAGCCCTCGAACACGGCATGTGCGTTATTTACTCAAAGACAGTTTTAGAGAGTTCCTGTGAAAAGGCCCCCGAAAGGCCCAAACTGCAATATACACTCTTGTTCACCATTTTCTAAAATTCCACGGAGGTTGTCTCATAAAAGTTTCACAAAAAAACTAGTACAATCACTTGAGAAATCGTTTTTGTAACATAATTGCATTTGTTATTTTATTTTTCTATTAATACTCGTTTTTTGTGTTTCGTACATTTTTTAAGAAATTGAAATCTTTGAACTTTGAATACGTTTATTTTCTTTGCATACAATCATTTGAGAAATTGTTTCTGTAATGCAATTATATTTGCCATTTCATTTTTCAATTAGTTCTCGTTTTTTGTATCTCATACAATATTTTTTGAGGAATTGAAATCCGTAGACTTTGAATATGTTTATTTCCTTGTATACAATCACTTGAAGAATTGTTTTTGTAATGCAATTGTATTTGCCATTTCATTTTTCAATTATTTCTCATTATTTGTATTTCGTACAATATTTTTTGAGGAATTGAAATCTTTGAACTTTGAATACAATCATACAATCATTTGAGAAATTGTTTTTCTAATGCAATTACATTTGTCATTTTACTTTTCAATTAGTTCTCATTATTTCTTTTCTGTACCATTTTTTTGAGGAATTGAAATTTTTGGACTTCGATTGCATTCATTTTTGTTGCATGCTTCCCAATAATATTACAAATCGTAGTTCATTTCAGTTATCAGACAATGTTGTTTGACGCTAAGTGTGATTTAGGGGTGATTGGAAAAATGGCGATTATCATAATATTTTTTCTAGGGCATTGAAGAATACTCGTGCAAAATTTGGCGCGAATATGTCGAACAGTCTTTGCGGAACATGCATGCATACATACTTTAACATTCATATATTAAGATAAAGCAGTTCATTTGCAATAATTACGCTACCGAGATTAGCGGCCCGGAATCGAGCATATCGAGGACATAGCATCCGATAACGCGATTGGTGACGGTGTGCCTCCAAAAAATTTCTGTCGCAACAATTGCGACATCGACGCACGCGGGAAACATTCTCGGAATGAGAGATCTTAGTCATCGCTTTACTAGTCACTGGCTTTCCTCCCGATAAGAGGAGAACACTCAGGGCCGAGCAATTAAAGATGATGATGCCAAACATGAAAATAATGAGATCGGATTGAAATTTCATTTCACTGCAACTACCTTCAAAATGTTAACTTGTTTGTGTGTACAGTTTTCGAGTAATCAATGTCGACAAATCCATTCTTATGCATGGACTGTTATGGCAACGAGAGCAGAAATTGTCGTTTATGACTTAAAAGTATGTGATACAATAATGACACATGAATAAACAACATTTGACGTAGTAAATGGGACATTTACGAATCGTCAGGCAAAGTTTTGTAAGTTTCGTCTGTCCGGTGTTCGAGAGTGTTTGAGCAGAGAGTGAAAAGGAAATATTTTCATTTGTAGAAATAACGTGGTAAATAGTATAGAAGTAAGAAGTAACTTATAAAAGGAGGTGTGACATAGCACAAACTTAATTGCAAATTGAATTGTACTCAAAAATTGGTTTTATTGTAATTTCAAAAGGCCTCAAAATTCTGTGTCAGCGCTCACATGACCTTAACCCTTTGAGCCCCAAGGATATTTAAAAAACACTGTCGAAGAATCCCGAACAGCGCAATCGCGCTTTCTCTAACACAAAAATATTTTTATTTTGTAATTCGTTATTTTATGAAATACATCTTTATTATTACATATGCGTACTGTCAGTTTATAAATATTTCAAGTTTTGTTCGATAAAAATCATTGAGAAGATAACATTGAAATACAACAATATTTTATTTTGTAATGTATTATTGCACTATTATTATGGTATTGTACCTATTGTAAAATGTATTATATTATTTACTTGAAAAGAAGGAGCTGTGTGATGTATGTGCGTCAGTCACTTGCCTTTGAATCACCACTGTCGAGCATACACTGTTCCATATAAAATCATTATAAATAACCTAGAAATTTCTATTATACTTAAATGTTTCTCAACATTTGTCTTCATTTTATGCATTTCTACTTTTACATGTTTAAGTTATGTTAACTCGCGCATGAAATTTCACCCTGAAGAAGTCAGTTATATACAATATTCCCCTATAAATATAATATAATAAAATATTGTCTCCTTACGTTGCTACCCATTCGAAGGAAGTCGATGCTAAAACTTGGTAAAATATTCGCTCCAGCAGGCCACATAATTTAATACAGTCTATTGTTAAAGAGAGAATATATAGTATAATTAAATAGATGTCTAGTAAAAGTGGGGTTAGGAGAGTTCTGATTCAAAGGCAAGTGAATCACCCTGTACTTGCGTGAGTAAATCTGAGCGCGCGACTTGGACAGTCAGTCGTCCACAACGCTCGAAATGTGCTGGCTCTTCTCGACATAAAATCTGAACAGCGCGATCGCGCTGTTTGGGACTCAAACGGTTAAAGATGATGATGATGCGTAGGCGATGTTTTGGCGAAAACGGCGGATGGAATGGGGACGAAAGTCCACGACGAGGCGAAGATCAAGCCTATCCCAACGTCATTAACCGATTATCAGTAGGCTCGACCGGAGATTGATCTCCGCGGACTTTGTACGTAATCAGAAAGTGACGAAATCAACTAGCGCGATGCACGGCCGTGACGAGATCTTTTTCTGACCTAGGGGAGCAGTCTAGACGAACCTTATCATCCTATCGTTATCGGAAACAATCGGATTTAGTGAAAGTGCGCAGTGACTCCTTGAATCCGAGTTCGATCTTAGCCCCCAAGATCATCAATATCATTTCGTCGATCGCTTTATCGGCACCACTTCGATAACGTGTTATCGCACCTGGATTAGATCACTCGGGCGTTTCAAAGCGGAAACTTTCCCGCTGACACGGATTAATGCCGGCTTTGTCCACTTCCGCCGGCAACGATTGCCATCTTTGGTTATGTAAACTATTGTATGTGTATTGTTGTCACTTGGCGCAGAGCAGGGATTTCATCTCTTTGTAGGAATTATACAAGGTGTCTCATAAGTGATTACAGTTGTCTTGTTAAGAATAAGGCAGAGATGAAGGTAAATATTTTCGAAATTCTTATTTGAGCTGGTTTGCTTTGACCATAACCTAGTTTTTCACTTTCGCTTATTTAGAAGCAGTGAACAGTCGGTGGAGATTCGTCAAGTGTTCCAAGAAAGTTGTTCAACTTATTATTGAATAATTTAAAATTGTGGGTCGGAACAGAATTTTAAAAACAGCCATCTTGATTTTCATCTTGCGCTTTACAAGACGGCTGTAGCTCCTTATAACATTTATGAGTACACATATTTCGACATATTCTCCGTTTTTTGATTTGTCATTTTGGAACTATTTAAAACAAAAATATAACAATAACGAAAAAAATTTGCTAAATTGAAAAGTGGGTTAATACAGGCATTTTCATCTTCGCCTGATTTTTTACAAAGTGATTGTGGTCATTTATGGTATTTATGAATACACTTTTTCCGACATATTCTCCGTTTTTTGATTCATCATTTTGGAAGAATTTAAAACAAAAATAGAACAATTTGGAATAATGAAATAAAATATCTTAAATTGAAAAACAGGTTAATATAGGCATTTTCATCTTCGCCAGATTCTCTAGAAGGTGATTTCTTTCGACGCACTTTCCGTTTTTTGATTCATCATTTTGAAACAATTTAAAACAAAAATAGAACAATTTCTAATAACGAAAAAAAAGTATTCTAAACTGAAAAATGGGTTAATACAGGCATTTTCATTTCCGCCTAATTCTCTGCAAAGTGATTGTGGTCATTTATAATATGTATGAGTACATTTTGTTCGACATATTTTGTGTTTTTTGTTTGTCAGTTTGAAACAGCTTAAAGAAAAAATAGGTTAATACATTTCCATCGCCACCTGATTCTCTATAAGACGATTGTGGGCATTTATGGTATTTATAAGACCTTGTGTGGTCTTCGCGATCCGATCTTTCGCTATATTCGACCACCTTTCGTGAAACGTACGTGACGTTTGAAGACGCAGAAATTGGTCAACGTCCAGGAAGAGGGGCATACGTGTTCCGGCGCACGTACCGAACTCCATTCAGTAACCGAATCCTTTTTAGCTCGCCGCCGGCGCGCTCTACCGCCGAGCCTCTTCCATCAATACTGAGTGAGCCGCCAAGAATCCTCGCATCAGTAAAAAGATGTATACAAAAAGTTTTTTTAGTCACGCACACGAAAAAGGAAGATATTATTTGTGTAGCTATCATAACATTTTTGATTATGTAAGATGGGAATTAAAATTATGGACGCCAGTAGAAGAAGTTTATCGCTTGAAAAGTTTATAATGCACAAAACTAATTGTTTTATGAATGCTTGATGTTTTTAATTTTTGTTTTATATGACCAAGAAATTTTTGGTAGTTAGTAAGACTATTTTAGTAGCCTTTTAATATTTAGCCGTAATTTTTGGTAGTATTTTGTCGCAACAATAACTAATTTAACTTTTTCGAGTCATTTACATTTGTGTAGCTATCATAACATTTTTGATTATGTAAGATGGAAATTAAAATTAAGGACGTCAGTAAAAGAATTTTATTGCTTGAAAAGTTTATAATGCACAAAACTAATTGTTTTATGAAGGCTTGATGTTTTTAATTTTTGTTTTATATGACCAAGAACTTTTTTATACCTACTAACACTATTTTAGTAGCTTTTTAATATTTGACCGTGATTTTTTATATTAAATCGTCGTAATAATGACTAATTTAACTTCTTCGAGTCATTTACGTGTACACAGCAAAATCTTCATCAAGCTATGCTTATAAATTTTCAGATTATAATTTTCTGCAAAGTCATGTTTATCGAAAATATCTGATAGAGATGTCCTAGACAGTCAAAAAGAAGAGTTACTCCAAAAAGAATGATAATTCGTCATAACAACAACTAATTTAACTTCCTCGAATTATTTACACGTACCCAGCGAAATCTTTATTAAGCTATGCCTGTAAGTTTTCAGATTTTTATTTTTAGCAAAGTCATCTTTACCGAAAATATCTGACAGAGATCTCCTAGACAATCAAAAAGAAGAATTACACAAAAAAAGAATGATAAAAAAGTCCATGTTCAAATAAAATAAAAATTATTCCAATTTGTATTTTATATTAACGACGCGGTAAACGGATTACATTCTTTTTAAAGACGAACTTGTCTGTGAAAGCCTGAAAACTTTCAGATTTTAATTTTAAGCAAAGTCATCTTCATCGAAAATATCTAATAGAAATGTCCTAGACAATCAAGAAGAAGAGTTACTCCAAAACAGAATTATAAAATAAGTCCATGTCCAAATCAAATAAAAATGATCTCAATTTGTATTTTATATTAGCGACGTGATAGACGGATTACATTCTTCTTAAAGATGCACTTGTCTGTGAAAGACGAGCGAAGACTTCACTCGTGCGACCTGGAAATTTACTTGGAGAGTGGAGCGCGAAGTAACGCGTTTTCTCGGCGGTCTTCCACGCGATATGCTAATGGGAAGCACGCTTGTCAGTTTCCTGGCAAGGGAATCGCAAATATGCACAGCCGATCGCCGCTCGCTGACGTTCCCGGAAGAAGAAGAGCGGTCATTATCTACGCAGCCAGGAATTGCGTGCAATATCGGCACGCCCACTCCACCTATGCATAGAGGAATCGTGTGTAGCTCTCACCGCTCACGTGTATTAACACTAAACCTACCAATCAGCGGCCGAATGACCGTTTTCAATGGGGAAGTACGGGTATAAAAAAAGTGTCGGTAGGTTTAGTGTTAAGAAATCAATATTCCCCGAATGGCCAATCAATCCGCAGTTGGATCGGCTCTATTTCATTCCACAGATAAATATTTGTAATTCAATTATTTCAGATAAACTGCTTTGTTTGAAAGTAAAATAACATGTAACTTTGGTATATCAAATGTTTTCCCATTGCGAGGTAAACTTCTGAGTCCATCTGGTTAACATTTTGACGGCCGGACATTTTTTTTATTTCTTATACGTTGCCGCAGGTGGAATTAAAGCATATTTCTTTAACCTTTCAATGGCTATTTAAACGCAATTGTTTATAAAACAGTCATTTGTAACTGTATTATTATTTAAAATGTCAACGAGTTTATTTTATAGATTTAAATAGGTCTACTTATGTTTTCAATATTTGGAGTAACGAAATACTGTTTCAATCTAAACTAACCAATTACAGAATAAAAGAGCGTGAAAACCCATAAATCAATATGTATGTTTAAAGAAATATAGGAAAAGATTTCGTACATTTTTTACATCTGCATATCTCTCTCAGAATACATCAAAATAAAACATTAAGTTTTTTAAAAAGTCACGTATGCGTCAAAGTGTTGAATTGCAGAGATTTATTTCTGCAGTTTTGTTATTTTAGATTAGTTAGTTTATTTAACACGTTGACTGTCATGTCACCCGAATTCGGGTGACACTCGAACATCTATTTACAGACATGTTTATTTTCACGAGAATAACTATAATAAACATTTTTAACACGGTGTAGTGAAAGAGTTAATAATGTGCAATTTTGGCAGTCAACGTGTTAAAGATAAAACAAGATGCAATTACGGTTATATAAAAGACTTATGAGCGTGTTAATTAAGGATCAAGTTCATTGTGAACGTCTAGTGAGAAAATTCTTGCGGAGTGTAAGAGATGGTCGGACTATAGCGTGTTCTACATTTTGGGCCTTACGAGGGCCTTTTCACCTTGACTCTCTAAAAGTGCTTCGACTAAATAGCGTTCATGTGGTGTCGAATATTTTGTCCACTTTTAACCTTTAGAGGACCGGCATGGCCCCGATTGGGACTATACACATACATATAAGAATCTAACCCATCTCCGTAGATATTATCTTTCAAAATCATCAGAAAAGCCATAAAAATATAAAAAATTCAATTTTTTTACCAAAGAATTTTCCGGGCGTTAGGGCCCGGAGAAAAAATGGTGTTCTAAACATCATATTCGACATAGATATGTACAAATATAGGCCCAAAAAATGACGATTTTGGCCAAAAAATGCCGGCCCTCTAAGGGTTAAGGTTCACTAATATAATTTGATATAATAATAATATATTATATAATATATTAACAATATAATAATAATATAATATACTACATAATCCATAATGTGTTATGTGTAATGTGTAATATATAATATTTAATAACCTATACTAATATAAAGACAGAAAGTTCGTATGTGCATGCAGCCAAGGTAATCTCAGAAACTGCTGACCCGATTTCCATAATTCTTTCAATATTGGAAAGTGCATTTGCTCCAGATAGACATACGCTATATTGTATTACCTCTACTCCTCAGAAAATCAAACTCTGAGCGTGAATGCGTCGTAATTTGAATTAAAAGAACTTTTTATGCTGAAAAAATTAACATAACCTCAAGAGCCGCTCATCGGATTTTAATGCGATTTTCTCTCGTTATAAAGTTATGATAGAGTCAAACAACAGCTTATAAAATATCGCAATATTTATTAGTTGTACGGAGTGTTTCAAAAGTGCGTGAGAAAATATAAAAAAATGTCTAATAAAAGCCTGTCTGGTTGTATTTTAACTAGAAGGGCTGAAAAAACAAATAATATAAAGTAAATAAAATAATAATGAAATAATAAAATCAAATGTTGGAATATTTTTAACTTATACAGAGTGTTGTAAAGGTAATGTTTAGTTTTTTAAACTTAGACGATAAAATATAAAAAAATGTCCAACTTCAAATTTTTTTAAAAAATATACGTGACGAGTTGATAACCTCTTCCTTTTTGAAATTGATTAACAAATGGAACGTCGAGCTACACATTGTTGGAAAATATTTACAATGAACATAGTTGCATGTTCGCTATAATTATAATTAATCTTAATTATAATACTAATTATCAATAGATAATTTTCTATATGTAATTACTATGAAAAATTCGTAATTACAAATACGTAATTTTATATACGTAATTATTATTAAAAATTCGTTATTCCAAATATGTAATTAATATTAAAGGATTATAAAGATTAATTAAACAAAATTATGAGACATTCAACAATCCGGTTGGCACACATGACTAAACCAGTGGCAATCAGAAAGCTTGCCGGCGAACTTTCCGGCGATTGAGAAAGTTCGGTGCCAGTAAATTAACAGCTTGCTGGCGGTCGGGCAGGTTCCCTCGTGCGCCGATATGACGCAGAGTCATGCTCGAGTTGCATCACGTGCTCCCGGCGCTTTGCTAGACGCTCTCACACCCACACACACACATACACACACACACACCTGAACGCATACACGTGCGCGCGCGCGCGGGATTTATGGCGTCGTCGTCGTCGTCCGTCGAGTGACGGCACATTCGGTCGGCTGCTCGATTCGCGATTCGTATACACACGCTTTTCCATCCCAGCAATTTCCTTCGTTCGAGAGCAATTGATTCAGCGCAATTGACTAGGCGATCCTCCGCCCGAGAACTTCAACGAGGTCTAAATTGACCTCGCTTCAGTTCGACCCAACTCGAAGGGCGCGATCTAATTGCATATTTTGCATCGGTTCTTTGTTGGGATCTTTGTTTGGTGATATTCGTTTTTCGTTTGTACTTTCACTTAGAAGTGGAAAGGTTGGAAAATAATTTTTTTAAATATGTGGTTGTATTGTTGTAAAATATATTATGCAAAAAAATATTGAAAATAGTAAAAATATGATGAAAAATTGCTTCAATAGAAGCAGCGTGACAGATGGATAGAAAACACTAGTTAATATAAAAACATATAATAATATATTTTGTATTAATTGTTCTTAATTTTTTTCTGGTGATATCTTGATCTCACGTTTATGATACTTTTGCTTAAATTAGTTATCACGCTACATTAATTACTTGGATTTGCTTAAAATTCGTGCGATTTGTAGAGGAGATTATTAACATTTTCATATTCGGTGATTTTAACACGAAAACTTTAATTACATTCCAGGTAAAATTTTGAAACAGTTGCATTTGAATGTCGCAAGATTATGGTTCGAGATTAAAAAGTGTTGTTTCACAACATCATGCCTATAATTATCTGTTATTTAAAATCGAAAAAATTTAAAAGAAATAAGTGAAAATTGACTATTTTAAAAATTTAGAAATATAGAAATACAATAATTCATCCATTTTGATAACAAATATACAATTACGTGAAAACACATCAACCACTTTTAGATTTAAAAATGACGTCGAATTACGTAATCAGTTGTGAATGTGTTAATTACGCATTCGTAAAATTTGAACTTGATTAACGTTCCACAGAAGTAGATGTTTCCACATTGAAAACGCAGCCGGATGCGTACAGAATGATTCATGTGCCTTTGAATCACCGCTGTCAGCTACAAACTGCATAAGATAATTATAAATTATCTCGTAATTTTAATTGCGTAGAGAAGCTTCTAAACTTTTCCCTATGCCATTTATATTAAAGTACGTGTCATCTCATGCTACTTTTAGAGGAATTGCTTAGAATTTGTATGACGCACGAAAGAGTTTGTCAATGAAGTATCTATTGATTAAGTATTGATTGTTTACGATATTATTTACGATATATTGCTGACAGCCGCAAATGTTATAGATTTAATGTTAACTTCATGAACAGATGTTAAAAATCCAATAGAAAATCAATTTCGAAAATCAAAAAAAAGAAAAGTTAATTAAAATAGAAATTAATAATTAAATAATAAAATAAAAATTCAACAAAAAGTTTATAGCAGAGTGTGATAGGAATATTGGAAAAAATATCGACTATCGTTTACTGTTCTGCTAAAAAAGATGCAATTCTCGAAAGAATGCTGGTATCTTACGAAACTTGAGCTGCAGCACTGCAATCATTACCGTGGCACTCAGTTCATACGCAGTGTGTGGGTGTATCTGTGTATACTGTATATCTGTATATGTATCTGTATATATCTAAAAGTCATACTCGGTTGATTTTAACCACGCGATTTATTAATTGTTCCACTACTATTTTCAAATTAATCGGTCGAAGTTATTAAACTTTTAATTTTTAAATTATTAAAATTTCGGTCCAAAAAATGCTTGCATGATTTTTAAACCATTCTGAAAGTATATTTAAAGTTAGGGAAATACTTCCGAATAAATAAATTGTGTCGAGCTTTTAAAATATAATATAAAGTCTCTTTAATGTTTCCTATTGGTGGAAAGGACTTATCTGACTGTTGCTATGATTGCAGAAAGAAAGTATGATATCTGTTGAATTATTCAACTTTTACAAAAACTACGATCCATTTATTCAATTCAATGTCTGTCTTTATACAGTTTTACAGAATTCGATAGCTATTTCTATCGTCTTTTAAAAAAATTTTAAGTAATTTCTACCGAGCCGATTTTCTTGAGATTTTGCAGAAATATTTACTTGCAGTTACAATACAATGTTTTATCAAATTAGTTGCTCGACCCTCTCATTTCTGTATTTTGACTCACTCCCATTCCCTATTGCCAGGCAACCCTGACAAAAATATAAGTATGATTAAGATAGAGGGATCAAGCTAAAGTATCACATACAAGTAAAATGTTGAAAAAGGCTTCAAAATATAGTATTTTTTTTACACATCAATTTTGTTCTCACAAATTTATTATACACATATTTAAGTGCACATTGCAAGTTATATATCCTGTAAATTTCATTGCGATATTTGCAGCAGTTAGTGCGTCACAGCATCTTTCATGATGTCACAGTCACTGAACGAGTGTTACGATGTTCATAGTCAGTGAAACATGCCACCATTTTTTATCCGAAATTAATGAAATTACTTCTTATTTAGAAGACATAACCCTACTGGACTACAGGAAGAGATTTTTTTAATTTCATTTTTAGCCAAACATATTGCTGCTTAGAATCATAAGGCTAAGGCTGATGCAGTAAAAAAATTGGAATGGGTGTTCAAAAAAATAAAAATTGATCTGTAAGAAAAAAAATACGATTTTCTCAACCCTTTTTCAAAATTTTACTTGTACATGATACCTTAACACTTCGACGGCCGCTGTCGCACATACGTGACTTTTTAAAGAAACTAATGTTTTATTTTGATGTATTCTAAGAGAGATCGGCGGATGTAAAAAATTGACGAACTATTTTCTTTATATTTCTTTAAACATACATATTTACTTATGGGTTTTCACGCTCTTTTATTCTGTAATTTGTCAGTTTAGATCGAAAGAGTATTTCGTTACTCTAAATATTGGAAAGATAAGTAGACCTATTTAAAGTTATAAAATAAACTCGTTGACATTTTAAATAATAATAAAATTACAAATTACTGTTTTACAAACAATTGCGTTTAAATAGCCGTTGGAAGGTTAAAAAAAATATGCTTTAATTCCACCTACGGCAACTATATAAATAGAACCGTTAAATAGAAAATATATTCTGTTTTATAAATAGAACCGTGTAAAAGGGTGAACTATTTATTACGAAAACGATTTCTCAAGAAAATTTCGTTGTAACGACAACGCACTTTTAAGTGCACTGAATAAACAGCAAGGACCGACTCGCTCGGAGAGTCTCGAGCTCTTAGAGCGACGCGGCATTGCATTGCGCAATACGGACAGAAAACGAGATGCATATAAGCATTGCTCGACCGTGTAATACAATACACGATGTACGTAGTACATCGGCGGCTGAAACAAACAGAGGCGCCAGGAGTCCTCCGCGTCTTCTTGGTGACGCGCGCCGCACCGCGCCGCGCCGCCTTCCACGATTTCTCGCGAGCGGCGATTTTTCCTTGCAGTTTCGTGCAGTTACGTGTGCCGCCGCCGGATTACGTAAGGCGAACCTGAGCGCGTTGCAAATCGGCTGCTTTTATCACTGAAAGACAGCGCCGGGCGTACAGGAAAGGTTTGCCGCTCGCTCTTGGAATGCGATGCCTGATGTAATGAGTGGCTCCGTTTAAAGATACTCATACTTTTGATCGATCAATCGCATAATCGCTCCGATACAAAGCCCGTACTCGGAAATGCCGGATTAGATTGTGATTAGAGTTGTTCCAGTTTCTTGATCAAAAAATCCTTGGATTATTTGGGCTCAAAGTGAACGCTTGAAGATTAGCTTGAGTGGTACAATTTCCGGTCGAAATATTCGGATTAGAATAGTTATCAAGTCGATGTGTAATACTTTCACTTTTTAGCAAATGAAAATAAATAAAAAATCATTTTTGAGTTACGTGGTTTTAGTACAATATTCTCAAAAGTAAAAAATATATATTTTCAAATAAAAGACGTTCGACAAATGTACAAACTTCATATCGTTTGATTGTTTGAAACATCTCTTTTCTATACGGTTGTTTAATAATTGCACATTGCTCGAATTGTACAGTATAACCTCGAAATTGGTTGTTTCCTTCAAACTACACGCTGATTTTTCTGCAGTAACATTTTGAACTACAGCTTCTAGAATAATTTTTTATATTATTATTATATATACTTTATTAAAAGTCCTATCATTCACGTATTAACCCTTCGGCTACTATTGGCACTTTTAGGCGCTTTAAAATTTCGGTCATTGTAAACTGTTGGCGCCTATAACACGTTGACTGCCAAAATTGCAAATTTTTAACTCTGTCACTACACCTTGTTAAAAATATTTAATATAGTTATTCTCGTGAAAATAAACATATCTGTAAATTGATGTTCGAAGGTCACCCAAATTTGGAAGCATGGCAGTCAGAGTGATAAGCGCTTTAAAAATGCATTAAGATTTCATTCATCACAGCTAAAATCTCGTCGATTGAAATTAGCATTCTCCCACAGATTTCACTGTAGTCAAAGAGTTAAAAGATATTTAAAATGGCTTGTACATGTCTTCTTGCAGCAGTATTTGTAACGTCTTTTATATATCCGTTCGGACATATTGTGGATGCTTCTACAATGTTGCGTTTTGTAACATCAAACATTTGTCAAACATACGTGAGACGATTCCAAAGAGGATGCGCATTTCCTCATCCGGCGTTTTAAAGACTTTTTTAAAACGTCAGTATGCTATCTAGTTTGTGACTAAGAAAATCGTGGAGCAGCCATAAATGAAAAATACACGATACAGTTATGGATGTTCCACGATTTTCTTACTCGCGAGTTACCAAGAATGTCATGGCATAAATTATGTTTTACTTTTCAGAGTAAAAAGGAAAAAGTTATTCTATTAAAACTGTGTAACTTAACAATTTTTGTATTTATTTTTTCATTTGGCTCATGTTAACCTTTAACAGTGTCAACGCCCAAGTTATAAATTTTTAACTCTTTGACTACGCCTTGTTAAAAATATTTATTAATGTGAAATATATTATATTACATTATTATTAATATGAAATAAATACGTCTGTGAATAAATGTTCGAGCGTCACCCAGATGTGGCTGAGATGGCGATGAACGTGTTAAGGGATGAAAAACAACCCTTAATGTTGAGAATGGATATCATATTTGTGATTTGTAGCAAGATTCGTTAATAATGTATAATTCTCGAAATAAATACAGGAACGTTTCTGAAACCTCAGTTTTCGAGCATTTAAGTAAAAAATTGCAATTTTAACAAAATTCCTCAACATATTTCTGATTTATATACGTGACTTTCCTTTATAGCTGTTGACATAATTATTAACAAGTGCTATGCTATTGTATAAACAAATTGAAATACATGAAAATTTGTAATATGTATTTGTAATATGTATGAGTAATTGCACGATTTGCAAATATCTACTAACGTAGTTCAAATACACCGTAGAAACACATCTAAATTTTGAGAAAGATTTTTATCTCTTTCTAAAATACACTTGCATTTGTTTCCACTCCACATTTGGAATTTTGATTTCAACCCGAAGAAGTGAACATTCGCCGATAAAATGAATGGGTTTCATTTTTTACAAAAATTCATTGACATTGGCGTGTTTGCCTTGGATAATTCGTCTTATAAAACAATCTTTAAAAATTCTTTATCAACCTGATGAAATTTATATTTCAATTCTAACTCTTAATGTTACTTCCGAAGAAATAGATTTTGTCGAGTTTCTAAAATATAATATAAAACCTCTTTAAGTATTCTAATTTGTTCAAAGAACTTATCTGACTGCTGCTGTAATTGCAGAAACATAGTATGATATCTGCTATATTACTTAATTTTTCCAAAAACTACAAATCCATTTTTTCAAATTATTATTTGTTTTTACACGGTTTTACTTAACTCATTATCTATCTTGATCAATTCTTTCAATATTTGTATTTGGGTTGTATAATTCGTCTTATAAAACAATCTTTAAAAATTCTTTATAAACCTGATGAAATTTATATTTCAATTCTAACTTTTAATGTTACTTCTGAAAAATAGATTTTATCGAGTTTCTAAAATATAATATAAAACCTCTTTAAGTATTCTAATTTGTTCAAAGAACTTATCTGACTGCTGCTGTAATTGCAGAAACATAGTATGATATCTGCTATATTACTCAATTTTTCCAAAAACAAGGAATCCATTTTTTCAATTCAATATTTGTTTTTACACGGTTTTACTTAATTCGATATCTATCTTAATCAACTCTTGCAATCAAACCGCCTAATTGGATTGCATAATTTGTCTTATAAAACAATCTTTAAAAATTCTTTGTCGAATTGACGAAATTTATACTTCAATTCTAACCTTTAGTGTTGGGTATCAATGATACTGAAGCTATGAATGTTACGTGAGAGGTAGGCGTGAAATTCATGCGGTTTGAAAGTGTAGCGACATTTCCTCAACACATTCCGGAAATTCACCGAGATCCTGACTGACTTGTTATAGTTCTATATTTGTCTGTCTTGGAAACCGGGGAAGTACCCAACACGTTTATCTCCCACCAGCGCAAACAACCGGGACTACGCTGCCAACTAAAGCTCGAGATAATTCCGCGTAAAAGTACTTGAGAACACACATCATGAATTTTAATAGAGATTCCTTTGTCACGAACTACTTAAGTCGATTTTAAGAAGTGATGCGCATCAGATATGTCGTTTATTTTCTAAAAATATATGAACATATATTAGAGTAAAATATATAGAAAGTATACAAAAATATACAAAATATATTTTTCAAAAATAACTATTTGTACTGGCTGCGAAAACTAATAATTGTTGTAAGCGAAACTTTAAACGTTTGTAAGAATTAACAATACCGGAATATTCTGATTTTATGACATATTTCTCATACCAAATTACACTTTTAAAAATCAAAATTTAATTTTACAGCAGATACCCAATTTGACTGCTTTTTTTAAATGTTTGTCCGATGATATCTGTGAGATGAATGCACCGTTCAGGATGAAACCTTTTCTATTTTATGGGGGATGTTTCCAGAATGGTTCCATTCTGAATTTTTTCGACATTGTTTGACATTAACTATTGTTATTGCAGAAACTCGATATTTCGTTTGTCCGATGATAGTTTCGCGATGGTTTGACAGATCAGTGTGAAACTTTAATTAACTTGTAAAAGAAGTTCTCACGCTACTCCCTTTGTACAAAGTTTCCAAATAAAATGGAATGAAATGAAATGAAAGTGAAATTTTGTTCAAATTAAATTAAATATTATTTTTAAAAATATAATTTGGTATTAGAAATCTGTAAGCAGAGTGTTCTGGTAATGTTAATTCTTAAAAACGTTGGAAGTTTCACTTACAAGAATTCTTACAGAATCGTTTCATGAATTCAAATTAGTTTGGAACGTTGCTTTTGTTACACAATTGTAACATAAATGTATATTTTTAATCATTATATTGTTTCTCTTATCAGAATTCTCCAAAGGAGTTTTCAAATGCTTTTATAAGTGAGCATTATGTCATTTTCTTTCTAACTGTATTTTGTTATTATCAGCATTTTAAACACGTTGCTTTTATTGTTCATTTACAATATGAAATCATACTTTAAAAAATCAGTTTTTACTTAGTATATTTCAATGTTAATCTTATTTAAGAGTTTCAAGAATACATCATTAATATTCTGTTTTTAAAAGAATCCTATTTTTTTATACAATACATTATGGTTTACTTATTTAATTACTTCGTTTGCATCAGGAAGTATTCAAAAATAATTTTGTTCAAATTTTGAATTAAACCGCCCGCCAGCGTTCTGATGGGCCCGAATTGGTGGGGCGCCAATGAAGTAGCAGACCGTTCGTTTACTAATGTGATTTTCCCACCAGCAGCTGCACGACAGACGGACAGTAGGGTGCGTGTATTTTTACAGACGTCGAACGTAGCATGGCAGACACAACAAATATACTTTAACCCTTTCCGGTCTAATGTTTCTCGTTTACGATAGTCTGTCTAGTGGATTAAAGAGTTTGGTTATATTTTTATACAGTGTGGGTCAAAATAACTCTGATAGACAAAAACTAGTAATTGTTCATGCAAAATCGCAGCTAAAGTGATAAAGTTACTTTGAAAAATTCGACTTCGCTCATTAATTATAGCGATTTGAAAAATGATCGAAAAAAGGTTGATTAGGAATCAACGATATCAGTATTGTAATAAATATTAAAGACGCGGGGATTATCTATGCTCATTGAGCGGTTTGTACACACAATAACAACTAATAGACAGCAATAAATGAGATAACATTGACTTTTTTCGCAAAATTTATAGTCAGTAAAATTTTTTGTCGATTCTAACGGAAATGCGTCATCTTCTACATATATCATTTTTCATTTTTTCTACATTTTCTTTTGCAAGACATGTATGTATATTAGTTTGGCTCTTATTTAGGTGATTTTTAAATTCAAAAAAATTAAAAATATACTCTCAAGGTTTCATTGTTTCATCTCAATATTAATCCAATGACCATGGATTTATTATTGACTTTGGTTGATAATTCTGTAACATAAGTAATACCCACACGAAAAGTATGATTGTTATATAGTTTTCTTATGAAATCTATATACTTTTTTTTAGTAAATATTTATATTTCAACAATTCAATATGGCGGACCCAACATGGCGGCTTAAAAAATGAAGATTCGTCAAATTTGGACAAGATTGTATTAAAACTCGTTGTATATGGGTTTTATAGATTCCTCGAGCTAAATTTTGCATCAAAAGTATACAATTCAAAATAGTAGCTTGCTGGAAAGAATATTTAACTAAATACTTTTGACATTTTATATTGCCGCGACTTACTTCGAATGGGAGCAACGACCTGAAGAAAATCTATAATATCTTATTATTGTATCATATTTTACACATTATGCAAATAATATGATAATTCCTACTAATATAAAGAACAACATTTGTCTGTTTATCTGTACGTTCACATTTTTATATATTTGTGAAATATAACAATTTTAAAAAGAATAGGACGTCTTCCTAGACATTGTCTAAATATATTACAACAATCTATTATTTTTAACATGGAATTATATGACTGAATAACTAAATTCAATACTCAACAAATCTAGTGTACATATAATTAAATTTAGTAGATAACACTTGACAGTGGTGATATCAATGCAAGCGATTCATTCTTTATGGCCCCCCTCATTTACTGTGCTCTATCTCATATTTGTCATGTCTGCCACGCTACCTCCCATACTTATAAATATAGATGAATCATTAATACAAAGCTATATAATGATAATAACGCACAGAAAAGATATAATAAATAGAATTATTAATAATAATAAATAGAATACGTTATTCTAATTATTAAATTATTTGGACCGTTTATTTTGAAAGTGGTGTAAGTCTATTTTTGAAAAAAATGAGACATCACGTAATTTATGCTTAATTAAGGGTAAACTTTTTATTTATAACTAGTTAGTATGTAATTTCTTAAAAAATGCCCATGCTGTGTCTAATTTAAAATTGGTCGGTAAAAGAAATTGCGTAAGCATTGATTATGAAAGTGGTGTAAGTCCAATTTGCATAGAGAGGTGGCAGAGTGAGTGGCCTAAAATTTGAAAAAATCGCCCTGGCGCCGTTATATGGCGATGCCCAGCCTATTATTTATGAAAAATCGAAGGATATCGAGCAGTTATTAGCGTATATACCTCCTGTGCATCACGAATATTTCAAAACACTGCCACATGAAGAGCATAAGTAAATGCTACCAATATCCTATGTTAATTTTAACAATATTATTAACGTTTAAAATTAAAAATACTACTTCTATTTCGTCTCGTGTTATTATTGTTAAACAAAATTGGATTAATACGAAATATATTTTGAGTGGTATTTGATTTTTTAAAATTGATATTAAACGATTTCTACAATTGACTAATTTTGAAAGTGATGTAAGTCCATTTGCAGCCCGAAAATATACATTATTTTCGTTAAAATCGCCTAAAACAAATTATTATAATCAAATTATAGATTCATAAATCAGTAGCAACATTGCCAGACTTGATATAATTGATCTATATTTTTTCATTGACAGATATGCGAACATTTAATTCTCTCAAAACAACAGAAAATGGACTTACACCACTTTCAAAATAAACGATCCATTTATTAAAGCTAAATGTTTTTATTTTAAGTTTGATTTCTCGAAATTCTACTTCCTCAACTAATACGAAACGAATAAAACAGGTGCGTTTAATCTACGAGCAAAGTACATTCAATTTTAAGACGCATTCGACGAGGAAATCGATGCTTCTCATAATCTTCGATGTATCTACTCTAATTAATTCGGTGGCGCCGCAAATTTTAATCGCGCGTAAAAACGGCCCACTGATAAATGCTTATCGATGATCGATGAGAATTTCGCGATGGCCGAAAAACAATTCACTTCTAGCCAAATATTATTGTAATCGGCGATTTTTGACTTCTGCCGGAGAAGGAGGAATTCGTGACGCTTGATGTATGTGCCCATAATTATGAAAGTGCTCTAATTGTAAGTCATATATTTCTTGTTTCGAGATATTGAATGAATTGCATTTGAATAAATTAGAAAATATTTTGACATTATGCGACATTTATATTTATATTTTTATTAGTCTTGATTAATGGAAATTTATTATGAATATGAAATTTTGTGTGAAATTTATACGAAAATGTTTTCAAAGTTTGAAATGACCGACCATTTTCAAAATTAACAGAATGTCCTATAAATGACTTAAAGCGATAAAGAACTGTGAGTTTTAGTTGAAACAATAACTTTAATGAAATAATTCATGAACATTTATTACCTATTTTTAAAAAGTGATCCGTTTTTATCATTTCGAGTTTTTAAGATTCTTAAAATCTTTCTGAAAAACTGGAGGGATGTATGCTAGTAAACACATAATATCTTTATGTTTTTCTTCCGTTACTGGTCTAGTGGTGCTGTATAATCGAAGTAATTTAATATTTCCCTACATTTTCAAGTTATGTTTATATAATTTCTTGAAATTTTTGACTTATACCACTTTCATAATTAACACTAAATGAATTCCATATAATATTAAAATTACAACCATTATCTAATGGTTCATTTTTGACGATATTATAAAAATTACATTGAATATATTTAGTTTAAAATAATGTGGTGTGAAATAACTGATAAACATGTTTTTTTAGAAATTTCGACTTAGACCACTTTCATAATTACGGGCAGATATTCAAGAACAGAGTAGTGTCGTTCCAATTCGTTATCGGACTCATGCAACTCGTTATTTGATTGCCTGCAAATGCCTGTAAATATTGACTGTGTCGAATGACGGAAATTGTGTAAGAGTCCGTTCCTGTCGGCTGGGACGAAAAGGAATCATAGTGTGGCGCACGAACAGCCAGTGTATCAGTGAGGAGCATACAAAGAAAGGACGCCGCCGCTGCTAGTGGCTCTTCTCTTCTATGTATGTACACGTTTTATCTTCGTCGCCTGCCTAATTACCGTCGCACGAGGAAGCGGAGATAACAAACGCGTCACCTGAATAGTGCCTTTTTTCCTCTCGCTGCCGTCATACCAGTCACAGAACAATAAAGCAAATTAACATTAGATTTACCGAGCAGTCGAAATGACTGCAATAATCATATTTTGTTGCAAGTATTAATTCATCAGGGGCTTTGTTTTTTTAGAAGTTTTCCTTCATTACTGTTACAATGTTTACGTGATGAATTTTATATATTTCTTTATATTTATATTTTTCTTTAGTGAAAATATACAATATGTTAATCTTTGATAGTTTTAGTGCTAAATCTTTCAATAGGGTTTTCAATAAATTTTGTACAAGTGAGCAACAAAAGTCTTCAGACACTACTTTGATGATATTGTGATGTGAAATATCAGTTACTTATTTATTATTCCTGTTAATAAAAAGTTCACAAATAAAACATTTTAATCGCGATGTATTAAAACCAATTGTACACTGACAAAATTAATCCTGGAAAAACTTATTTTGTGTCTGAGTATTTTTTTCACAAGGCAATAAAATGCTATTTTATTTAACAATTGTTATTTTATAAAGTACTCGCTGTCCTAAACAGCTTCGCCCGGCTCATATTTCATGTGGATGTTAACAATAACTTAATTTAAAAAATAATAGATTGTAGCATCGATTTTTGTAAATATATTCTACCAATGTATAACCTAACCCCTGAATTCTTTTGAAATATACGATTAGTTTTGAAACACCGCGTATAAGTAATAAATATTGCAATATTTTATAGCTTATAATTTGCCTCAACTATAGTGTAATATATTATATTTCTATATTATATTATTATAGCCTATTATAACCTATAAATCGCAGTAGAATCGGTTCAATTGTTCTCAAGTTTATTACGAATCACGAAATTATATATTTTTGTTTAAAACGATGAATCACTAAGTGTTAGAAACAACAACGAAGACCATTGTTTTACAACTGAAATTAAAGTCTTCTATTTTTGGACTCGTTTTGAAATGTTGAAGTTACCCTAGATAAGTAATAAATATCGAACTATTTTAAAGTCTATAATTTGTATAAATTATAACTCATTATAACTTACTATAATAATGTATTATAATTCATAAATCGTATTAAAATTGTTCAACTTTTTCCAAGTTTTTTGATAAACATAAACAAACGAACAAAAGCTGCATTTAAGAAAATGATTTAAAAGCTTTCTTTCATAAACAACTGAACAAATATGAAGTCGCAACATTTCAAATTCTCGATATTCTCGGTTAGTTCGGCAGACAACGACACTGTCACACCAATGTTATTGACTTTCGCGCGCTCTGCCGACCGCCGATCACTAACCCCTGTCACCAGACTGACATTCACGCAATCATCTTTGCCGAGAGCAGCTCGGCGCCGAAGAAAGGGGAAAACCGGCTCACTAATAATAAACGAAGGCATAGAGAGACCGGTCGAGAGAGATTTTTCGTCGAACCGGTTGGCGCGCGCACGTGTCTCTCGCACGCGTTGGCCTCGTCGTCGTCGTCGTCGGGAATACGAGTCTCCCTCACTCGAGGACACGTGCTTCTCTCGCACGCATTCCTCGCAAAACGTGAATTGCACTCACGGATCTCTCTGCCGATGTGTTCCTCATGTTGTCTGCGCTTCGGAGTCACGAAAATAGAGCTCGAAGAAGACTGGAAGGAAGAAGCACGCCGAGGAAGAAACTAAGCAAGTCCGCTGGAAAGCCGTGCGTGCTCGGCTGCGCGATTGGTACTGTCTGACTAGCAGCGTACTAGAACTACTTGTGGCGGGCAGCACTCACTAAGCCCGCGCTTAGAAGGAAGCCGCACCGCCGATCGAGCCGGAACTCGTAAATCATCTCGCTAATCTTACAACGACAATCAAGCTGAGCCTGTTTGATCCATCACGGCACTCTTTCTCTCTCTTTCATTCGTTCGATCGAGTTATACTCAAAGCTGTTTGTCAACAATGCTCGCTCGGAAATTCAAGAGCGCGCGCGCGCGCCGCATTGGAGGAATGGAATTTTGGATGGCTCCGCTTCCCGAATTAGACGAGCGCCGAAAGAAGCGGCCAGCTAATGGTAGCTTGAATCGCGGCGGCGACGCGTGCGCCACTTGTGTTTTTCCTGCAAATTCCCGGGAAACCGGTGTAACGAGTGCTCGCGACGAGTCGCTCCTTTCGAAACGGGTCAGGAAGGTTGGAAGCTACTCTGACAAGATGTGCAGTTCTTTCTGTTTTTGTGACTCATATTTGTGGAATGCGGTGCAACCCTGTCGACTATCAGCGGAATCCTGCATGGGTTCTTTGATCTTTAAATGGTATTCAATTTGAAACGTATTTTTCTGTGTTGTTTTAAAATGTTTCTCTAAGGATATCTTTGTAATGGATGCATCGATCAGAAATTGTTTCCTATTTTGAAGAGCAGACTTCTAAAATTGCAAAATATATTTGAAGATATGAAATGTTTTTCATGCCATGAATTTGTTTAATTTAATTTATTGTTGTTTTAATATATATTTTCATAGCATGAAATGTTTTTCATGAACTGGTCAATTTTGCAATGGATGGATCAATTAGAATGAAATTTGTCCTATTTTGTAAAACACTTCGTTAACCAAATTTTTCGAGTTTCTTTAATTTGATTCATTGTTATTGCAAAATATATTTTCATGACATAAATGTTCTTCATCTCAGGTTCTTTGACCTCCAAACTATATTCAATTTGAAACGTATTTTTTAATGTTTATTAAAGGATATCTTTATAATGGATGCGTCGAGCAGAATGAAATCTTTTCCTATTTTGCAGAGCACACTTCCAGAATGATTGCATTAACAAAAATCTTTGAATTTGTTTAACTTAATTCATTGTTATTGGAAAATATATTTTTCATGTCATGAATTTGTTTAATTAAATTCATTGTTGTTGTAAAGTATATTTCTATGATATGAAATGTTTTTCATGAATTAGTCGATTTTCCAATGGACGGCTCGATCAGAATGAAATTTTTTCTATTTTCTACAGCAGACTTTCAGAATACTTGTATTAACAAAACTTTTCGAATTTGTTTAACTTAATTCATAGTAATTGCATAATATATTTTCATGACGTGAAATATTTTGCATTTTGTGGAGGGCATCCTCACGGTGGTTTCTTTCGCAAACAAATTTTCCAACACCAAAAAGTGTAATACAAATAAGTCTAGAAAAATATTATCCAATTTCTAAAATAGATGACAAATGTGCTAAAAAGGCCAGAATAACTTTCATCTTATTTATAGATATGATATTTATCTTCTCTTTCAGAAACAATGTGAAATTAATATTGCACTATTATTAAATAATTTCAAACATAAAACAACACTGCTTTCTTCTAATATCAAAATACCACGTTTGAAAGAGGAGGTTTTAAATAAGTATAAATAAGACAAACATCACTTTGTTCTTCAAATCACATTGTTGTGCATTTTGAAATTCGTTCTCATAGTTTTCAGCATTCAATATTGTTTGGGTGAGCAAAGGATGTTCGCGTTCTGATTCGTACTTTGTTCTTTAAATCACATTGTTGTCCATATTGAAGTTGGTTCTCATAGTTTTCAGCATTCAATATTGTTTGGGTGAGCAAAGGATGTTCACGTTCTGATTCGTACTTTGTTCTTTAAATCACATTGTTGTTCATTTTGAAATTGGTTCTCATATTTTTTCTGCATTCAATATTGTTTGGGTGAGCAAAGGATGTTCTCGTTCTGATTCGTACTTTGTTCTTTAAATCAGATTGTTGTTCATTTTGAAGTTGGTTCTACATATTTTTCAGCATTCAATATTGTTTGGGTGAGCAAAGGATGTTCGCGTTCTGATTCGTACTTTGTTCTTTAAATCACATTGTTGTCCATTTTGAAATTGGTTCTCATATTTTTTCAGCATTCAATATTGTTTGGGTGAGCAAAGGATGTTCGCGTTCTGATTCATACTTTGTTCCTTAAATCACATTGTTGTTCATTTTGAAGTCGCTCTACATATTTTTCAGCATTCAATATTGTTTGGGTGAGCAAAGAATGTTCGCGTTCTGATTCGTAGTTTGTTCTTTAAATCACATTGTTGTCCATTTTGAAGTTGCTCTACATATTTTTCAACATTCAATATTGTTTGGGTGAGCAAAGGATGTTCGCGTTCTGATTCGTACTTTGTTCTTTAAATCACATTGTTGTCCATTTTGAAGTTGCTCTACATATTTTTCAGCATTGAATAATGTTTGGGTGAGCAAAGGATGTTCGCGTTCTGATTCGTACTTTGTTCTTTAAATCACATTGTTGTCCATTTTGAAATTGGTTCTCATATTTTTTCAGCATTCAATATTGTTTATGTGAGCAAAGGATGTTCTCGTTCTAATTCGTACTTTGTTCTTTAAATTACATTGTTGTACATTTTGAAGTTGTTCTACATATTTTTCAGCATTTAATATTGTTTGGGTGAGCAAAGGATGTTTGCGTTCTGATTCGTACTTTGTTCTTTAAATCACATTGTTGTCCATTTTGAAATTGGTTCTACATATTTTTCAGCATTCAATATTGTTTGGGTGAGCAAAGGATGTTCTCGTTCTGATTCGTAGGGGCTGCGAGTTATCAGCTTTATCCTGAGATCGCAACGCATGCGTGTCTAGCAAAGTCAATACTAGGAAGCGTAAGTGGACTGGCATTATATGTGACAGTGACCTCGAAAACAATAGCTTCCCATCACTGCTTTTGCGTGCCGCTCTAATTCGGATTCACTGTAATCCACTTTTAGAACACTCGCATAAATATTCATGCACTCGTATGTTTCTTAATGTACAGCATCCGACAAAATAGTTGTCGCAATCAGCAAAATCTTCGATGGGCAAGAAGTGAAATTTAATAGCATGTACATCCGGTATGCTTGACTTTTTTAGGGGCTTCGAGAGGGTGCGAACTTCCTCTAAAGTGGACTTTTAAGAAGTCATATATAACAGGTGCGCATAGTACAAAATTTCACTTTTGATTCAGCAAACATTTTCTAGATTATGACAGCTATTTTGTTGTTTGGTATTCCAAATTAATCACAGATGGCTGAAAAGGTTTATCAACATTATGTCACCGCGGAAATAAAGATCTTATAACCTTTGAGCGGTGACTGACAAGAATTCTCGTATTTGGGAAAATATAAATTAGCTTTTGCTATAAAAATGGTAGTTATGATAACAAGAACAAAATGTCTTTCTTCTCTAAGAATAAAGAAATCAAATCAGTACTAACTTTTCGCATGTGTGGGAAAAGATTCTTATATTTGTCGATTGATTTTAACTATGTTACTAAATAGACATTTTCAAAAACTGGAATTCACCGTTAATAGGTTAACTAATACAGAAGCATTGATCCGTTTTTACTCTATTCGATAAATTAAGTGAGAGGAGCGAAAACTAAAAGTTGTATCGGTAAACATCGACTTTAGCTCCTTCTGCAGGGAAAAGCAAGATTTTATCATTTTTGCTTTAAATAGGTCTGCCATTTAATATTTCACGATAATTAGGTGGCGGAAAGTCGATAATCACCGTTGTGTCAAATACTGCTTTTGCACAAACGTTAAACATAACATATATCCGAATATGTTTGCAATATACATTTTTAAAACAATTTACTTTATCACTTACATGGTAAAATGTAAAGAAATGAAATTAATTGAATAATATCAAATAAGTAAATGTTATATCATCACAAATTAGAATAATACATTTTTAAAACAATTTACTTTATCATTTACATGGCAAAAAGTAAAAAAATTAAGTTATTTGAATAATATTACTTTGAATTGAATGCTACACGAGAGTAATGTTTCGAATAGGAGGACATCCGAGTATTAAGGGACCACATACAAGTAAAATGTTAGAAAACGGTGCAAAAGTTCGACTTTTTCCCCTTACAAATAATTTTGTTTCGGAAAAAATATTATCTACATATTAAAGTACATTATGTAAACAATATATCCTGTAATTTGTTTACAATCCTTGCAGTAATTAGCGTGCCACAGCAACTTTCGTAACGTCATAATGAATGAAATATGGCTGCGGTAACCGAAGTAGCTCCACTATTTTTCATCTGAATCAAATAAAAAAGTACTCTTTATTTAATAGAAAGATAACTCGACTGCACTACGGAAGCAGTTCCTTTAAGTTTCATTTTGTACGGAACATATCGCTATTTATAATCATCAGATCGATTTTTTCTATAAAATTAAGCACTTTATATAGAAACAACAAAAAACTGGGATAGGTATGCAAAAACACGCTACGTAGTGCAGTAGATAACCCTATGAAGAAGATCTGATTAAATGTTCAGCTTGATCCGTTCAATGGTGAATTAGTTGTGCTGGTAACCGCCCGCAGAAATAGTGTTTGAAGAGTTGGATATGTTTAGAAACTATCTTTCGTATCTTTTTACGCAATACATGAGAAAGTTTCTAAATTCGCTAAACATAAAATCGTCAATTCCTGCAACATATAGCATTATTAATACAATTTTCGAGAGAAAATTTAAGGTTTTCGACTCATTCACTTGTATGTGGTACTTTAAGAGGATGTAGGAGAGTTAACATTCAAATTGTTCTAAATTTTATAAAAATTGGTGTAACTAAGCCAATCACTTGGCAAGCACAGTCATTTTACCTTTAACTAGTACACTTGTACAGAGTAATTTGAGATATAAACATTGAAAATTAAATAAAGAATAAGGCAGTTATTAATTGGTAAACATTACAATGTTAATTATGCGTGATAGGACTCTGCAGATGATTTCTTTGGTACGGTTGGTCCAATGAAGTTCAACTTTTACAGAGTTCTTTTTTAAGATCATACCTAAGGCAGCCACCAAAATCATGCGGATAAGTCATGTGGAAGTTGGTTCAAACCAATTGTATATTGTTAACCATAAAACTTATAACATATACAATTGGTTTAAACCAACTTTCACATGACTTAACCGCATGATTTTGGTGGCTGCCTTAGGTATGATCTTAGAAAAGAACTCTGTAAAAGTGGAACTTCATTGGACCAACCGTACCAAAGAAATCATCTGCAGAGTCCTATTACGCATTATTAATATTGTAATGTTTAACAATTAATAACTGCCTTATTGTTTATTTAATTTTGAATGTTTATATCTCAAATTATTCTATACAAATGTACTAATTAAAGGTAAAATAACTGTGCTTGCCAAGTGATTAGCTTAGTTACAGCAATTTTTATAAAATTTAGACAAATTTGAATGTTAACTCTCCTACATCCCCTTAATAGGTGTGAGAGGACGGAATTTCATTAGCGGTTATCAAGAGGACGATAGAGCGACTATTTGCGAGTGCGAGCCAATTATAGGAGAAACGGTAAAATGTCATTGCCTTTTGTATCACTGTTGGCACGCACATCTCAGCTTTATTGGTGGTCTTGCAGCAGGGCCTCCGCACGATCACCGTGAACGGCTGCAAATAAACACGAGCCTCGTATTTCTAAAGCTCTCGAATCAGGTTCGCTCGCAATTACCAGGTTCTCCCCAGGCGTGTAACTGTGCTCCATGATTCGTTGATGATCCCTACTCTTTTATGCACTGACTTGACTTTCTCCGCCACGTGCGTTGACGTTTCTTTTAGTACGTGAAATTCGTTCGTTCTGTTTGCCAACTTCGAGATAATAAAAAAGCTTTGTTTTTACGCCGATAAATTCAGGGACTTGTTTCTTGAGGGCAATTCGTGCGAGGAGGAAAAGGAATTGGGCTGAACAAAGAGTGTTTATGTTCAATGTAGAGTTGTAATAAAATCGACGCGAAGCTTCCTCGTTGGATTGCTATTTCGGTTCGACGCTTTTGGCACAAAGTCGATTTATGGCACGTTATTGCGCGACGCTCAATCCAAATACTCTTTTGGGTTTTACTTTACACAGGGTGCCTCATAAATCTCGTAATGAGAATAATCATCTTATAAAGACTGATGAAAATAATCATTTTTGAAATTCTCTTTTCAATATAATAATTGATAGTGTTATACATTATTGATAAATATCGAATTGACTATAATACAGTATTCATAGTAATATAATAATTAGAACAGATAAAAAGGACTCGCACGTCTAATATTTGTGGAAAAAAAATTCTTACAGACAAAAACTTTTTTCTGTTAATAGAAATATATTTTCTTGAATAACAAAGTATTTTTCTTGAGAAAAAATAAATTTCCTTGGAGGAGACAGTTTCCTGTTCTAAGAAGCTTTACTCTAAAAATACTGGGTGTGCCAATTCATTTTTACTCGCACTTAAACCAATTGTCAATTCTTTTTTTAAAAATCAGTGGACAATCAGCCGAAATTAGCGGTGAGTAAATTATCTAGAATAACTTGAAAACGACGGCCAAATCAGAATTTTCATTCACAAAATTCATGAGATGTCCTGAAGACTTTTTTCGACATCGTTCCTTGACTCATTATTTTGAAAGAATTTAGAACAAATGGTGAGCAATCAAGAACAACCAGAAAAATTATTTTACAAAAGCATCTTCATTTCTATGTCATTTTTTAAGGTGGCAATGGTTATTCACGAAATTTATGAGACATCCTGTTGACTTTCTTCGATATCTTTGTTCCTTGGCCCATAATTTTCAAACAGTTTAGTAGAAATGCAGAACAATAAAAAAACTAGAACAATTATTTTATACACGCATCTTCATTTCTGTGTAATTTTTGAAGGTGTCAATGATTGTTCACAAAATTTGTGAGACATCCTGTAGACTATAATGGATTTGCATAGCGGCAGAGTATCGAGTAGTGCATTAGCGCAAACGGTTCAAGAGCCGCTGACCTTTTTACCAAGGCAGAAATCATCGGATTTCCGAGATGCGGGAGCCGACCTTCGGCTATAAAGCGCTCGTCTAGACAATTCATCACGCGCAACGTCTAATTAGATGACCCACACTGCTGTTACGGATTATCTTGTTGACGTTCGGCCGGAATTGGTAATAATTGCTCGAAGGTTACCTCCAACGTAGAAGTGCAGGCGCGCGTGCTACTAGTTGCTCTTCTCCCATAACACTTGCAGATCTTGGCAAGGAGGGATCGGTTCTTCGTTTTCATTCTGACTGAATGGCTAGCCTTGACCTTTTCACCCAGGCAACCAATCGAGCGACACTTTCCTCCGAGGAAGTTTCTTGCCGGACGCGAACTCGACGCACGATCGAACCTCTCTGACTCGCAGGACTAATCGACGCACTCCTCAACGGTCCACCTCGAGTTCGACATTCCGATAACCGCGCGCACCAATCCACCAAGAATTTTCTCTTTTCCTATCTGGAGCAACCGCCCCATTGCGCTTGAGCACAGACTCCACTAGGAAATCCTCCTCCTCGGCTCCTCTCACCGACATTTCTACTGGCACCAAATTCAAACCGCTATCCTCGAATTTTAATCACGGATGTTTTATTGAGAGGGAATGGAGATGATATGCGTTTGCCACAAATATTGTTACAAATATTATTGCAAATAATGTATCAAACATTGTTACTGTTTTATACTACGTTTAGCTCATTTACAAAAAAGCTAAGATAACTAATGATAATAGAAATAATATGTGCTCGTCACAAATATTATTACAAATATTGTTACTGTTTTATACTACTTTTGGCCGAATTACAAAAAAGATAAGATAAATAATAATAATAGAAATAATATATGCTCGTCACAAATATTATTACAAATATTGTATCAAATATTGTTAGTGTTTTATATTACTTTTAACTAACTTGCAACAAAGGTAAGATAAATAATGATAATAGAAATGATGTGCCTGTTACAAATATTGTTACAAATACTATTACAAATAATGTATCAAACGTTTTTACTGTTTTATACTACCTTTGGCCGAATTGCAAAAAAGTTAAGATAGCTAATGATAATAGAAATAATATGTGCTCGTCACAAATATTATTACAAATATTGTTACTGTTTTATACTACTTTTGGCCGAATTACAAAAAAGATAAGATAAATAATAATAATAGAAATAATATATGCTCGTCACAAATATTATTACAAATATTGTATCAAATATTGTTAGTGTTTTATATTACTTTTAACTAACTTGCAACAAAGGTAAGATAAATAATGATAATAGAAATGATGTGCCTGTTACAAATATTGTTACAAATACTATTACAAATAATGTATCAAACGTTTTTACTGTTTTATACTACCTTTGGCCGAATTGCAAAAAAGTTAAGATAGCTAATGATAATAGAAATAATATGTGCTCGTCACAAATATTATTACAAATATTGTTACTGTTTTATACTACTTTTGGCCGAATTACAAAAAAGATGAGATAAATAATAATAATAGAAATAATATATGCTCGTCACAAATATTATTACAAATATTGTATCAAATATTGTTAGTGTTTTATATTACTTTTAACTAACTTGCAACAAAGGTAAGATAAATAATGATAATAGAAATGATGTGCCTGTTACAAATATTGTTACAAATACTATTACAAATAATGTATCAAACGTTTTTACTGTTTTATACTACCTTTGGCCGAATTGCAAAAAAATTAAGATAGCTAATGATAATAGAAATTATATGTTTGTCACAAATATTGTTACAAATAGTATTATAAATACTATTGCAAATAATGTATCAAACATTGTTACTGTTTTATACTATGTATAGCTCTTTTACAACAAAAGCTACGATAACTAATGATAATAGAAATGATGTGTCTGTTACAAATATTGTTACAAATATTATTACAAATATTGTTACTGGTTTATACTACTTTTAGCCGAATTGCAAAAAAGCTAAGATAAATAATAATAATAGAAATGATATGTTTATTACAAATATTGTGTGAAATATTATTACTGTTTTATATTACTTTTAGGTGACTTGCAACAAAGGTAAGATAAACAATCATCCTTGCTAAAACTGGTAATGATTATGATTATATGTTACCTTCCCAAATAAGATTTATTTCTTTCATTTTGGTCTACGCGGAAAATCCTTATTCTCTCGTTATCTCTCGTTTTGATTACGGAATGGAATATGGAATGGAATGGAATACCTCCTGCATTCACATACCAAACCCAGTATAAGCGTCCATAAGTGAGGGGGAACACCAAACTTCTGCTCATACCGGGTGGACCTACTATTTTTAAGGTGGATTCCGAACCATCCCCCGCGCAGTGCGTGAACGTGCTGAAAATCAGCGATGACAGGTGTTGGGATCGAACCCGAGCCCCGCTAATTACGGGTCCTTATTAATATTATCCTTATTAATATTATGACTTCGAATTAGAAGGCGATTATAGTAACTTTAGAAGGATTTAGAAGGTTTGCAAAATCAATGATTTTTAGATTGATTGTATTGAGAGGAAATGATATGTGTTTGAATGGCGTAGTAGATTACCCACAAGTTTATAGAATCAGATTTTTGTAAAAAACAAATTGCAACAGAATGGCGATGGGTTATAAAATAACAATTTTTTGCCCAACAATTGCTCCGTTTTCATTCAGAAAAAAGTCAAGCATATCAAGCAGATGGCCTCTTTACGTGCAAAATACAAATATCCCTAATAACTGCAGTGTTTGGAGTTTCTGTATTTTGTATCAAAACATATTTTTCGAGCCCTAAATTTCAAAAAATATATTAAATAATTTTCGTTTTATTTATACTTACTGAATATATTCTATTTTGAAAGTGTATTAATATTAGAAAGAGCCGATATTATTTTTATAGTGTCATATTTCGAAGTTTTTGATTATTTATTAACAGATTCGTATTTATTTTGCGTTGTCTCTAAAACGGAATTTATTTATATGAACGGTGTAATTTATGTTAACGATATTTATATAATTTATGGAAACTCAAATAAATATGATTACTTAAGGTGGAAATTATGATCTATTTTGTAAGGGATTTTTGTGTTGCCGATTTTAAAAATGGATCTACAGTTTTTTTTTAATATTTGTTTGCATCTTTTTTAATCGTTGAATACATTTTTTCTTGCAATGTAAACTGCTGCTTGATTATTTTCCTCCAAAATACAAAAGATTTTAGGTGAATTTAATTATTTGTGCAAAAGTTATACTAAGGTACACGATAATACGGTATTTTGTAACATGTACCAATAATCTCCGTTAAATAAAATCGTATAATATGTTTTTGTAATAAGACTGGACAAACATTAAAAATAATTTAAAAAATAGTACGCATCGAATTAAGACCTATTTTTTCTTCAAAGTCTGTGAAAAACTAAAAATGAGAGTTTGCAGGTTCGTAGAAATGGCAGAGAAAGAAACAAGCCAGTATTGTATTATAAAAGGATATTTGCTGAAATGCGCTAATCGCATTCGGTATCTTTGAAGTAAAAAAAGAAATGTAACAAAAGACAAATTCCTAACAGAGTTATCGGAACGTAGCACCGTCAAAGACACAAGCTTAAGCTTCGCGTGCAATGCAGTTTTATGAAACTTCTTATTACTCGGGTTAGAAAATTTTACGCCCATTATAAAGATAGGCCAGCTCGAATTGTAAGCGGTGCCATAAAGCGCATAAAATTGAACGACGCATGAACTCGTATACAGCAAAGCCAGTCGCAAACAATATTTAAAGGCTTGCCGCTCCACTGATTGGTTCAATCAAGTCGCGCGGGAGAAAATTCTTGTACTACCTTGGAAAGCTTATAAATTCATCTGACTCTGCTCTGCCCGCTCGATATTCTATCCTTGGCATTGCAGATTTATAGCATCGCAATCAAGCACGTTGTTAGCCTGACGTAACTGCCAAGATATGTACAAGGTGATTCACTTGCCTTTCGATCGGAATTGTCGACTATAAACAATTTCATGCGATGTAGTTACGAATTATTAAGTTATTTCAATTAATAGTATTATCATCTCCCTTTTACTGATATAAAAGAGAATGTTTGTTTGGGTATTTGTAGGTTAAGGCTGCCAAAATTGCGACTGTTTCTAAATCACACTCCTCTGCCTAAAAATTTACGCGAACAAACATTCGGCTTTTTATTAGGTTAGTTTACACCTTCAAAGTATAGTAGTAATTTTTCAATTGTCTTTAAACATTTGCCGCCGAAAACGGAGTTTTTGTTGATATTTACAGAAAAGTCATTAAATTGCAGCTAATTTTTGATAATTTTTGTAGTTGAATAGACGGGAGTGGGTTAGATTTGTGTGACCAATTCTTAACCTAGAACTTGAATTGTTCTATTTTTGGTGATGAAAGGGTTTTGTTCGTAGGTGTTGTTTCTTGGTTTGTGTAGAAATGTTGTTCAAGATTTCCAGTGTTGGTTCCATTCATTTTTAATCTGTTTTTCACAAGTTTAATTTGTTCATTATTAAATACATTTTATATGAATACAGGATTTGCAGTCTAACCTCGCCGTTTTGCATATCAAATTCATCTTTTTACACTTTAAAATCGTCCCTTTGTAAATCGAGGTCATTCCCTTGTAAATCAAACTCACCCACATGTAATTCAAGTTCTTCGACAAAAACAAAATACCATGCAACGACATAAAATACTTAAGTATTTATCATTAAAAATATGGCTAGTTCGTATGCTGCACATAGTGGATATTTTTACTTAATAGGCGGGAGTGAGTTAGATTTGTGTGACCAATTCTTAACCTAGAATTTGAATTGTTCTGCTTTCGGCGATGCAAGAGTTTTGTTCGTACGATAATACACAAAGAGTTATTACATTTTGTCCAAAACATAGAGAATTCCCTAGCACTGTTTTTATACACTGTGTGCAACAATGTTGATTGAGAAGGAAGTGAATCACCTTGCAGCGCGAGAATCCGATGTAACATTCAATTCGAACTGGTCTACCTTGGCGTATCCATTGACCGTCCTCGTGTTTTTTCGCATTTCCTCATCTACCTCACTGCAGGCCGCGGGCCACTGCCAGCTTCCAGCTTGATTAATCATCGTAACGGATATCTAAATCAGCCGATCTCGCAGGCTGCAGATAGCGGAAGACATTTTGGCAAAGAGTTGCTGCCTTCGACTAATATCGAACATCGACATCTTATTTTCGTCAAGGGCTCGAATTTCGGTCGAAAGACTGTGTTTCCACGTATTTTTATTACTACCTTTTTGAAAACATCTTTAACTTGCACGATAGGGATATTTGCATCGTCATTGGAATGCCCATAAATGTTTTAAAAACGTCTTTTGTATGTTTGACAACGTGTAATGTTACAAAATGTTCCAAGATTCGCATAAAAGAGGTTAGAAATACATTTTTACCACATTTAAAGTATTTTAAAAACATCCATAATATGACCGAATATTCGCATAAAAGAGGTTAGAAATACATTTTTAACGCGTTTAGAACACGTTCTGTCAAGCTGCAAGGAGTCACGTAAAACCGCTTTTAATATTAGGTTTACGTTACTCGTCATTTTGACGGAATTCGGACTCTATGAGTAGAATTATAAAAACAATTACTATTAATTTTTTTCAAATTTATACTGATAACTATTTATGCGATCCTAACAGATTTGATTAACTTATTATTATGTCTATTGAGATTGTAATTGCTTTTAAAGTAAATCAATCGTGTTTGTTTCACAACGTCGATTTGACGGATGTCTGTAAAGATAGGTACACAAAAATATCCGTAAACCTAGTGTTAAATATATCTTTAATACGTGAATGATAGGACTTTTATATATATTACTATACTACATTCTAAAATGGTATTTTAAATTGTTAATTCAGTAAAATAAATGTTTGGCTTGGAGAAAACAACCAATTTCGAGATTATACATATATGTTATTGAAAAATGTGCAATTTCTAAACAATCATATAATAAAGGCATTTTTAAAACGGTCCACCAATTTGCTCCACCATTTTCAGTCATATACAATCAGAAACGTTATGATAGCTAAACCAGTAGTTTTTATTTTTCAATTTATGCTACTAAAATTGTCTAACTAAACATTTTTCTTAATAATAATTCTTAGAATAGATATAGATAATAATTTTTAGAATAGATGTAGATAATAATTTTTGGAATAAAAATCTAATAATTATGATAATTAGTAAATAATTAAGATTGTTATTTAATTAATCTTTGTTTTCTTTATATCCAAACTGCAAGAAATCAAGTTCATCAAAGTTAATGCCTTATTTCCTTACAACTAATAGGCCCCGTGCGATCCACTAGCGCTCTAAACAGCCCGATAAATTACCACTCGCTAATGCTATAATTTGATTCGTCCAACTCTAATAGACGCGCGATTCACTTTACACGTGTGCGTGTGTGTGTTCACGCGAGTCACGCGACCGGATGAATCACTGTGGGCGAATGAAAGAGCACGCGAAATCGTACAGTTTGTATGTGTGTGTTTGTCGTTGCGTGTGTGGATTATTATCATATGTTTGGCATTATGCGCAGCTACTCGTGGAAAGATTGAAAGAGATGCGAAATGAAAATCCCTGGCTCTGCACGAGTGCTGCGACATCCGGGCGATATCGAAATGAAAGATCCAACACCGCCGTTGATAAGATCAGCTTGGTTTCCAAAATCCCGCGTTTCCGGTGCACTCTGAAGAGGTATTGTTATTTATACTTATATTTCTATATTTAATGATATAATCGTATAAATGATTGTCTGTCTGCTTGTATGTTCCTGATAAATTCTTTTCCTGTACACAATTAATATTTAATCGAATTATAGGTTATAAAATATTGAATTATAATAAATGTAAAATACAGATTTATACCTATAATTCTATATTTAATTATATAATTGTACAAATGATTGTCTGTCTGCTTGTATGTTCCTGATAAATTCTTTTCTTGTACACAATTAATATTTAATCGAATTATAGGTTATAAAATGTTGAATTATAATGATTGCAAAATATAGATTTATACCTATAATTCTATATTTAATGATATAATTGTATAAATGATTGTCTGTCTAATTGTATGTTCCCGATACATTCTTTTTCTGCAAACAATTATTATTTAATCGAGTTATAGCTTATAAAATATTGAAATGTTTATTATTTACACAGTGTTTCGAGAAAAACTTCGACCTTTTAAGAAGAGTGCAAAGTATTACTTTATGTTGTTCGAAGATTTTTGCAACAACCTATTATTCTTTAAATTCAAATATTGGTAAACTCGAAAATTGTTAATCCCAATTTGATGCAATTTTCTTCCTGTATAAAATTATTACATAATCAAATTATAAAGTATAAAATATTGCAATATTTATTGCCGATACATGACGTTTCACGAATAAGTCAAAAATATCATTAAATATTTTGACAGACACACACTTACTCAACAAAATATGATAATACTGTCTATCGAACCACCGTATAAGCCTACGCATACAGTCAAAATCCAAATGATGTAACGAAATTGAGTTCTAATGTAGTAAGCGTAAACTGCAACCCAATGTACAGGGTGAGTCACTTGCCTTTGAATCAGAACTCTCCTACTCCACTTCTACTAGACATCTATTTAATTATACTATATATTCTCTCTTTAACAATAGACTCTATTAAATTCTGTAGTCTGCTCGAGTGAATATTTTACCAAGTTTTAGCATCGACTTCCTTCGAATCGCTAGCAACGTAAGGAGACAATATTTTATTATATTACATTCATAGGGGAATATTATATATAACTGGCTTCTGTTGAGTGAAATTTCATGCGCGAGTTAGCATAATTCAAACATGTAAAAGTATAAATACATAAAATGCAGACAAATATTGAGCAACATTCGAGTGTAATTGAAATGTCTAGGTTATTTATAATGATTTTCTATGGAACAGTGTATGCTCGACAGTGGTGATTCAAAGGCAAGTGACTCATCTTGTACAGACAAACAAGTTCAAATTTTGAAGGTAGCTGCAGTGATCATTGACTATCATTCTCTAGAAATTTTAATCCGATCTCATTATGAGAGTGTATGCTCGACAGTGGTGATTCAAAGGCAAGTGACTCACCCTGTACAGCATCCGACAAAATAGTTGTCACAATCTGCAAAACGGCCGCCAAGCAAACAATGAAGTTTGATACCATATACACCCGGTATGCAAGATGGTCACAACTACTTAATCGGATGCTGTATGTACTATGTACATTCGAACTTAATTAAGTAACAGTAATAAACATTTCAAAATAAAATTGCAATGCTATTTATTTTGTACGCTTTTTCTATATGAATATTTTTAATTCTCAGTGTATGCATTGTTACGCGATACTTGCAACAAAATTAGTTGCAACAATCTATTCTTCATATTAAGTTATTGTTACCCGCTGACGAAATGTCAGCCGCGTGAAGCCGGCTAGAACAGTTAGCAGGATGTATGGCAGATATAGGTGGCGCCGAATGGCTCGCGAAAGCCTTGAAGACTCGTGTGCACTCGTTAAGAGTGCGGCATTTAGCTTGAAAGGTGCGCGACACTCGGGAAACGCTGCCAAAAGCGTCTCAGCTTACTGATTCTCTTCTTCGCCGATATCCTTCAATGAAGCTCTTCTTAGTTCTCGCAGCCTCTTCATCTCTCCGCAAAGCGAGCATTTCTTTCCCGCATATGTCGCTTCGCTACTTTTAGATATTATTCTATATTCTCGAATAGTAGCATTTTATTTTTGGATACAGTTTAACGACACGCTTTATCTTTTATATATTATTAATGTCATATTATGTAATATGGCACAGATCTTGATTGAGAAATTGTTAATCAAAAATCTTGGAGAATAATAAAACTGTTCTTGGTTTTTGCAATCTGTTCATCTCTCCGCAAAGCGAGCATTTCTTTCCCGCATATGTCGCTTCGCTACTTTTAGATATTATTCTATATTCTCGAATAATAGCATATTATTTTTGTATACAGTTTAATGACACCTTTTATCTTTTATATAATATTTGGCATTATGTTTTATATAATATTAATGTGATATTATGTAATATGAATATAATGGAATGATGGCACAGATCTTGCTTGAGAAATTGTTAATAAAAGGTCTTGAAGAATAATAAGACGGCTCTCGATTTTTGCGATCTGTTCATCTATTCGCAAAATGAATATTTTATTTCCCGCATATGTCGCTTCGCTATTTTTAGATTTTATTTTATGTTTTTATAACAGCACTTTTGATGTTTTATATAATATATGACATTATGTTTTATATAATATTAGTTTAATATTATGTTATACGGCACAGTTGTTGCTTGAGAAACTGTTAATAAAAGAATCTTGAAGAATAATGAAACTGTTCTTGATTTTCGCGGTCTCTTCATCTGTCCGCGCAGCAATCCTTCATTTTCGTCATGCATGGCTTCGCTACTTTTAGATATTATTCAATATGCTCAAAGAACAGGATTATTATTACTGGATACAGTTTAATGACACTTTTTATCTTGTATGTAATATTTGGCATTATGTTTTATATAATATTCATTTGATATTATGTAATACGGCACAGATCTTGCTTGAGAAATTGTTAATTGTTCAAGAAGAATCTTGAAGAATAATAACGCTGTTCTTGATTTTCGCGGTTTCTCCCTCTGTCCGCGCAGCGATCCATTATCGTGCTCATGCATAGCTGCGCTACGTTTAGATATTATTTTATATTTTCGAATAATAGTATATTATTGTTGGATACAGTTTAATGACACTTTTGATGTTTTATATAATATTTGGCATTATATTTTGAATAATATTAATGTGATATTATGTAATATGGCACAAATATTGCTTGAGAAACTATTAATAGAAGAATCTTGAAGAATAATAAAGCTGTTGTTGATTTTTTCATTTCCATGTTGATCAGTCCATCATTTTTTTCAGGCATAGCTTTACTACTTTTGGATATTATTCAATATTCAATTATTCAATATTCTCTAATAATATAGTATTGTTGCATACAGTTCAATGACACTTTTTATGTTTTATATAATATTCATTTGATATTATATGTATAATATGGTACATATGTTGCTTGAGAAGCTGTTAATACAAAAATCTTGAAGAATAATCTGAGACACTGTTCTTGGTTCTCGCGGTCTCTTCATCCGTCCGCGTAGCAATCCTTCATTTTCCTCATACATCGCTTCGCTAGTTTTAGATATTATTATTCCTCACAGTTTAATGACACTGTGAGTTTGGTTCGGCCGACAGTGGAGTTTATTACTCTTATTGAGTGGAGCTATCTCCTCTTCTCTTTTCTTCTATCTTCTATATTTTATTTATATAAAAGGTAAATAGTTTGACTCTCTATTTGTCTATCCGCATTATATTCGAAATCGGTTTAACCGATTTTAATGACATTTTAGTTTCTCTATTATAGTTGTATTCCAGGTAAATTATAGGTTATAAAATTTTGCAATACTTATTATTTACGCAGGATATTCCATAAATATATCAAAAATCTTCAAGTAAAAAGACGTTTCGAGATATACATTGTTAGAAAAGTTTTTTTCAAAAGGTGCAAACCCAAAAGAGAAGTCTGCTATGGCAGTCGAATTAATACTAGGTTTACAGAATCCGATATTTTGACGGATTTCGACCTTCATGAACAACATTACGAAAAGAGTTACTACTAATTTTTGTCCAATTTATGTTGACTATTATTGGTGTAATGAGACGAATATAAACCTAAATTTATTTCCCACTGTTAAGATTGTAATTATGTTTTAATTAAATTAATCGTTTTCTTTTTCAGAAAATTCGAGATTTCCTTTACCCGTCCATTTGACGGTGTTCATAAAGATAGCTTTACAAAAATGTCTGTAAATCTAGTGCTAATATACGGTTGTTTGGTAATTGCACATTGTTCCAATAGCATAGTACAAACTCGAAATATATAATCCCGTATAATTTCAAATTCAATGACAGGTAAGCGAGTTTTATAGTTAATCATAGTGAACCATTTCTTTTATGAAGTTATTTTCCTGGTGACACTACATTCACATTTGTCATTCTATCGCGGTTTCTTACAGCATAAAGTTTTCAAAGTCTATTTCTAAAATTTGATACCGAAGTTGGAGAAGTAATAAGGTTACGATGATTTTGAAAAAGCGCAGGAAGGAACATGAAGCAAAATAAAACAATCCGGACGATGCATCAACCTGTTCATATTAAATTGTGTAGACATGTAAAAGAGATGTGCTTTTGCCGTGCATGCGATGATCAATCAAAAGAGATGGATTTGGAGAAAACAATAGCCATATTAACGACAGGTTCGTAAGACCCGTCATTTTGACGGATTTCGAACTTCATGAGCAAAATTACAAGAAGAATTACCTATTAATCCTTTTGCAAATTATGCTGACAATTATTTATGCAATCCTAATAGATTTAATTGACTTATATTATGTCTGTTAAGATTGTCATTATTTTTAAATCAAATTAATTGCTGTTTTAGAAAATACGTTGTTTACTTTACCCTTCAATTCGATGGGTGTCCGTAAAGATAGGTATACAAAAATGTTCGTAAACCTAATATTAAAAAGGGTAACCAGACAAAGTTTCTAAAATATAACCCCACTTCACTCGAGTGCCGCGAAACCAAGTAGGGTTGCTATTCCTTATGGTTAATAATATATAATATATAATGAACTAAGTTTGATATAAAAGAGTTTAATTTAAGAATTAACACTTCCGTCGCCCAAGTTGCAAATTTTTAACTCTTTTGTTAGAAAATTCGAAGTAGGCATGGAAATGCATGTGTAGAGCAGACCTCGTGGAGGTTATGTAGGACAGCTCTCCCTTTCGGGGAAAACCCACGGTGTCGTAAACCCCCAAACTGGCCACACTGACACAGAGAACCTGACGGCAAGCGATGTCAGAGAGCATCACACTTGGATAGACTTTGGCTTTAACACAACTCTACTCTTCGACGGATATCTCAATACATTTGCATTCCGCGTTTTACTGTATTTATTCCACGCGCCCACCAACACAACTTAAGACGCCGCACAGTGGGCTCGAATGCTGAAAACGCGAACATTGAAACTAAATTGTATTTTATCGCAACAAAAACATATTTATCGCTGTTCTCTCGATAATTGATCATATAAGTTGTATGACTTTGATGTTGTGCTTTCATTTTACGAATGACGCTGCCATTTCGAAAATGGCAAAAAAACGAACCAACTGATTTCAGGGCGTTAAGGTAGAAGGTTTGACGAATATTTTGAGCTATGTCTGATATATGAAATCCGGTGAAGTTTTCGTGGGAAAAAATCATCCATTTTATACATCATATGGTGTGCCGTTGTATGGTAGAGCATAGGTTAGAGACTAAACTTATAATATCAAAATGAAAGCACATCCAAATTATACAACTTATATGATAAATTATCGAGAGAACAGCGATAAATACATTTTTGTTAAGATAAAGTACGATTTAGTGCGAATGGCCGCGTTTTTAGCATTTGAGTCCACTGTGCGCCGTATAGTCTTACAGGTGATATAGTCCTTTTCCCTATATTTTCTCATGATGAAAATGGGTTAAAAGAAAAGTCCTCAAAACAAGTATTTCACAAAATCCAAAATCCAAAATCAAAACAGGAATGTATTTCACGACAACAACCCAAAAGTATTACATAGTTGTTTACTTCATATGTTCTGTTGGTGAAATACATGTCAAACCGTTACAATTTGTGAACTTTCATAGCAATAAGGATAAGAAAGAAAATGGTTGGAAAATATTTGTGCAATATTTGTCGGTATTCGGTACTCCATAATTTTCAATTAATTTCTAGTATTAGTTTCGGATTCACAAGAGCTTCCGTTGTTAGTATCACATGGTTTAATGTATTGGAGCTACTAATACAATAAACGCTTTTCCCAATAGACATTTAGTTCATGGACTGTGAAAGTAAAGTACATTCCAATATCGTTAAAGCTTGCCAACTTTCATAGCAATAAAGATAAAAAACAAAACTTTCTAAAAAAATATTTATAAATATGACATATTTATTCCACGCGCCCACCAACACAACTTAAGACGCCCTATAGTCTTACACTTTCGGCACACCTTGTTAAAAATGTCTATTAACGCTATTTTTGTCGAAATAAATATGTCTGCGAATAGATTTTTTACATCGCTTCAGGTGTCAGCCAGATATGGCTGACGTGGCGAGGAAAGTGTCAATATAAAAGCATACAAAAATAAAAAGATATTAATGAAAGACCGAAATCTCGACTAGCGCGTCATCAGCGTGCGATTGGCGTCGAGCGAAATCATGAATGAAAGCTCATAGTCGCTCTCTCCTCGTAGTGTTTCTCTCTTTCCTCGGGTTGGCACTCTTCGTCGCCAGCTCATGCAGCACACCACGCGCGACATTGCACTGTGTTGGTGAGAGGAGGCTCTCACGTGTGCGCCTCGCCGTAAATTCGTACCCGCGTCCTCGTTTCGAGTTTCGAGATATCGCCAGCGCGGTCAGAGTGGCGCAGAATAATATCGTTTCGTAACGATTACGAATATTTGGCCGACCCTACCACTTATCGCCTCTTCTCTTTTTTTCTGCCTTCTGCTTATATAAAGGACAAACCGCTTGGCTCTCTGTCTGCTTGTATTTGCACGGTAAACTCAAAAGTAGCTTAACTAATTTTAATGTGATTTTGAATGTAGTTTTTGTTTTTATCGACTTCGAAAAGGAGGTACTCAATTCGACCTATATTTTTTTTTGAATTTGTCCGGCAAGAATTGTTAGATGGATGGACCGATTAGGATGAAATCTTCCCTATCTCATAAAGAATGTTCACAGTTTGGTCCCATTATAATTTATTTCTATTGTGTCTCTTTTGAATATAGTTCTAGAATATACTTCTATAATAATATAAAATATAGAATATAGAATACAAAATATAATAATACAGAATATAGTTCTAATAGATGTTCCAAGCAAATTATAGGTTATGAAATTTCGCATCAATTATTATTTCAATAGGCTATTCCAAAACTAAATAAAAATTTCAATTTAATTATTACCCTATAATTCTCTGAACGATCTATTATTTTATGTTTCTGTGTATCATAAGATAAATCAATAAATAGTAATACAATGTTAATTATAGGATGATATAATATAATGATGGAAAAAAGCTTTTTAAACATATGCTTTTGCATTAAACCTGATTAAGTATTTAGAATAGAAAAATATTGAAAATAATGAAATACAGCAGAGAACAGGATCATTCAAAAATGGTAATTAATAAAAGCATTTGGAGCCTTCAATTCAGTATACTTCTGAAGGAGACCTAATTATTTATTAATTACTACTATCTGATTTTATTCTAAGCTGTTATTTGTTATCTACAATATTTTATTGTGCTATATATTCGAGACACGTGTTTAATAAATAAGCAAAATTTTTTAAAAGCTATCTTTAATAGCTTCTTCAATTTTAAAGCCAGAGAAGAACTTTTTTAGAGTTCAGCCATATAAATCAAAATAATAAAAGTGAAATAGTTTCTCTTATTCAACAGTCACAACAACGTGTCATCCATGCTTCTTTGTAGCGTGTTCGACTGCTGCAGTTTGCCAACACCTTGTTATTATTACGGCTTTATTCTCTTTCGGTAGAAATTACATTTTCGTTTGTTTGAGCTTCCTCAAAAACTGTTTAACCAGTTAACTGCGTTTGACGTGTACACTCGTCGTACTTGCAATTGCTTAATTTTAATTCCGCACTGTGTGGGCGATTTTTAAAACTAAATTCCACAGTTAAGAGGTTAAAATATACTTACGCTCCTTGTCATACAATACGGTACAAATTGAGTACAAACTGGTGGAAAAATACTAATCAAATTGTACAAAATTGGAATAGAATGCGATACAAACTGAATAAAAGCTAGCGAAAAAATAAAATCAAACAGCACCAATCCGGTGCAAACTGAATACAAACTAGTAATGAAAACAAAAATCGACACATGAAAAGTGTCAGTAAAATGTAATACATACTAGTGAAAAAAATCAAACTCGAATCATGCAAAATTAGGGTTGCACACCAACAGGTATATTAAAGAGATCAGCCGTTCAACACGTATATCGATCGAGAAAGCGGATTACGTTCGATTAATGCTTCGCCCGCGACATTGTATCGTGTCGTAACAATCTAACATTGGCCGTCAAGTTCTGCTGCTTCGTAATCGCGCCACTATGTCCGTCCGTGTGACTCTGCTGACGCGCGCGGGCGCGCGTGTGTGTGGCTGCGCGCGGCGAGCTGCAAGAGTTCACAGAGTGGGAGCGCAACTTTCGCATCGTGGATCGAGGTGCATTCTTGCGCGTCACCTGATCCCGTGCTCGCCGGGGCATCGCGTTTCCAGCCGTGGATGACGAATGACGCCAGGCTACGCGACGCTTGGATAATTACTAGCGAACGCCGCCACCGCCGTCACCGTCACAGCCGCTCCAATTAGCACGGTTTTCGCAGGGGATTGGCGCGACTTATGCAACAGGCAAGCAAGGAAAGTCAAGGGCGCGGGTCGAACGGGCCTGGAAGAGGGCCGCTCGAACACTCACCGTCTCGTCTATGTCCTCCCACTTCTCGTGCAAGTAATCCCAAGTGCGTGCGGTCATCGTCGTGGGGCTGCGCGAACTTGAGCCGAGGCGAGCAGCAGCAGCAGTAGCAGCTTTCACGAGGAAGAAGGAAGGAGAACGATTGTCGGAGACTGTCGATTTGCGGGCGGGCAGCAATCCGGGCGCCCCTCTAGAGACCACTAAAGCCTTACATCACGCGCTCTTCTTCGAGCAGCCCTACATCGAATCTCCTTTTCCCACTCGACACATAGCCGCTCCACCGTTGAACCTATCGCCGATCCCCGAGTATTTTCGGCTAGCACGAGCCTTTCAGGAGTGCACGCCTGCCCAGTACACACGTCATTCATTCGCCGCGTAACAGTATGAATACGTTCACGCTCGCTTGCAACTAGCGTTGCACCTTCTTTCTTAACCCCCTTGTCGTACTCTGCCGAGTCTCACTCGTCATACAAATTCTGTACTAAACATAAATAACACTAATCAAACTCGTGGAATGAAGATTGGATGAACACTGTTGCATTGTTTTTTTGTTTATTTTTTTATATTTTGGGATTGGGTCTTGCAACTCTTTTTGAGGATCACTCTACCCTGTTTTTCCGGATTTTATTGAACTAAATAGTATGGCAATTGATTCTAGTTGAATCAGTAGCTTTTATAAACGAAGAAAGAGTTCAAGTTAAACTTCAACATTTTGAGAAAATATAAACAAAATGTTTGTTTTGAGGTTATAGAATTTGTATAGAAACACATGATTTACGCTACATTATAAATTAATTTCATTAATCTGTCGGTAATAATTACAAAATCATTCATACGTTTTTGCATTTCATTCATACGCCATCATCATACGTTTTTTTACAAATAATTATTTACGCTGCCCATCATCATGTGAAACGGATAAAACAATTTTTTTTAGAATGTCAACACTTAAAGCTAGTGAAAAAATGATTGAAAATAGGTTATGTGCGGTGCTACACAAAATTCATCGGCCCTGAGTTAAGAGGGGGTGGAATTTAGGGGTTAGCTGGAGGGATGGAGACTCTCAAAATATTATCTGAGGTATATAAGAATACTCATGCCGAATTTCGTAATAATATGTCGAATGGTACAGGAGCGTTTTAAAAGGGGAGGTTTTTAAGGGTGGTTTTGATGTAGCTCTTAGTATTCTTCTTAAATTGTCGACTAACTAATACAGCAAACTTTGCGAAACATATTTTGATTTTGATTTTTTAATACAGTCAATAAAAAAAGTATTCACACAATTTTAATATTAGCCCTTTTAGTGCCGATTAAAAATATCGAACCTATGTAAAGAGTACCATAAATATAAAACATCATGAAAACATACAAATTAATTTCTCTTTCTCAAGCAATATTTAAATCCACAGACAATCCACAGAAATCTACATTTACAACATTTTATAACTTTATTTTGAGACGGAGAACACTTTTCGCAAGTGTTGATATATCGTCGTTCGGTACCAAAAGGGTTAATAGAAGAACGATTCTTTTTTAAGAAAAATAGATTTCTCATTCCTTCCCCACTCGAGATAAACTCTACCGTTGAACCAATCGGCTGCCGAGTATTTTCGGCGAGCGCAAGTACTTCGAGGAGTGCACGCGTGCCGAGTCTACGTCATTCATTCGGCGCGTACGAGTACGAATAATGCACGCTCTCCTGCAACTACTCGCACCACCTTGCTCTTATCTTGGAGCCCTGCACTAGAAATAACTCGCTCCAGTTTTCACTGAGGCATCGCTGCGCTGCCGAAGTAATTCTTCAAGATCCAGTTCAGAATGTTTGAATAATTAACAAGGATTAAATTTGATTTGATATTTGCTGAAATTACTATTTTTAACTATAAAATTACCAATACGGTGTAGTTTAATAAGTTTGACATTTATCATACTAATTTGTCATTCATGAAACCAGTTCCATAAAATCCATAATTCATATTAATTGCGGATTATTGATTAATTTTTGTACTATATTATTTAAGCCGTTTATTTTGAAAGTGGCGTAAGTCCAATCATAGCTATGAAAACAATGTTAATTCTTAAATAATGTTAATATTATGTTACTTGGAAAGATAAATTTGACACCCTTAGAAACCCAAAAACATTATTCCACTGTTATCTGTTACTCATATTTTTAAATTTAATTCAACGGAAACCCTTCAATATCCCGATTCGAACATAAATGAACTTAAGCCACTTTCAAAATAAACGGCTCATTTTATTATCTAGTATATTATATATATTAAATATATTATAATATATAAACATAATTAAATAATTTAAACAAATAATAATAACAAACATAAAAATCAGTTTGTGAAATCTTTTGTAACTTTTATTGAAATATACAAATGATTAGTGCGTAAATTAATGTTCTCTTTTTACGTTTTTCGTGTAAGATTTTTATGTGTTGTAGTATTTCGGAGAAGTTCATTTATATTTGACTGGTTTGTTACAAACTTTTATGGGTTTTCCTGCACTGAAATATCCAGGAACAATATACATATATGTATAAATTTCAGAAAGTATGACATGTGCAATGCATATGCATGTGTCATACATATTTCTTCTCGAGCTAGTAAAAAATGATTAAACTGTAAGGCGATGAAAAGTAAAATATGCATACATGTACATACTTTGCAGTACGTTTACGAAGCCTGCTCTACAATGCATTTCTATGCCTACTTCTAATTTTCTAAGAAAAGAGTTAAAAATTTGCAACTTGGGCGACGAAAGTGTTAATTCTCATATCAAACTCTTTTATATTAAACTTAAATGTGTTTGATACGATTAATAAGAGTAATAAGATTAACTATGAGCAATAGCAAGCTTACTTGGTTTCACTTGAGTGAAGTGAGGTTATATTTTTGAAACTTCGTCTGGTCGCCCTTTTTAATACTATAAGGTTTACCGACATTTTTGTATATCTATCTTTACGGAGACCCATCAAATTCAAGGGTAAAGTAAATAACGTATTTTCTAAAACAGCGATTAATTTGATTTAAAAATAATGACAATCTTAACAGACATAATATAATCCATTAAATCTGTTACGATTGCAGAAATAATTGTCAGCATAATTTGGAAAAGGATTAATAGGTAATTGTTCTTGTAATTTTGCTCATGAAATTCGAAATCCGTCAAAATGACGGGTCTTACAAAGCCGTTGCTAATACGGCTATTATTTTATCCAAATCCATCTCTTTTGATTGATCATCGGATGCACGTGGAGAAGCTCAAGGGCAAGGGAAGAGCTGTCCTACATAACCTCTACGAGGTCTGCTTTACACATGCATTTCCATGCCTACTTCTGATTTTCTAACAAGTGACAGTAATAGTTTTTGTAATTCTGTTCACGAAGGTAGAAATCCATGAAAATAACGGCTCCAGTAAACCAAGTGTTAAAAGAATGGCATACTGGATGGTGGCGAGAGATTTGGGACTTTGAGGGGTCAAAAAGCGAAAGCGATAGACCCGTCACCGCTATTGATAACGGGGCATCGACAGTCGGCTCAGTGGACTGGGAAACAAAGGGCTCCAAAGCTTTTGTCTGTAGCCGCGAATTCCATGAAAAGGATTTCATCACAGGGTGAGAAAAGCGATATGCTTTCCGAGCACAGAACCGTATCACTGATTGGATCGCATAACCTATTAAAAGTGGATAATTTCTAATAGAGGAATGTTTATTGGCGAGGAAGCGTTTAGGTAATTATGCATAATAGGGCTAACTCCGCCGATTTTAATGAGATTGATATATGTTGTAGAAAACATCATGCTGAACAACTTTTGTCTATGCATTTACCCACCACTCGGCTTTCGTTTTCGAGATATGTGTGACTGAAGCAGTGGTTTGCCCCCCAACAAACACACACACACTACCCACACACCATCACCCAATCCCCAGTTTAAACCCACTGGGAAAAAAGTTTCCCACATACTCCATAATAAAATTAATCGATTTTGCGTGTATGATTACTCTGTTTTGAATTACGCAATTCACTCCAATAACCCAAAATTAGATGGACTAGTTGTGCTTCTATGTTGTGTGGTAATCTATTCTATTCTATTATGAACATATTCTATATATGTCTTATGCTTGTTTTTATTATGGTTTTTCTTCAGTATTATGCATAATTACCTATTTCGCGTCCACAATCCAAAAGTACTTGTAGTAAGCACAACTGCAACCCAATGTACCTAAAGAAATTGTCACAATACCCTAAAGGGGGATGTGACAATAATAAACACATATATATAAAAAAACGAGTAAAGAAATTAAAATTATATCGGCCTATAACGGAGAACGCACATTCAGTACTCGCAGTACTTGCAGTATATACATATAAAATATAAACGAACGCACCCGAGTAGTCCCCGTTTCACCCCTAACCATTCGAAGCCTTAGTGAACAGCAGATTTATATGCTAAGTCGATTTCTCCGTAGATATTATCTTTCAAAATCATGAGAAAAGCCATACGAATATAAAAAAATTCAATTTTTGTTACTAAAAATTTTTCCGACAGTTAGGGACCGACATGGCCCCTATTGGGACCGTAGAAAAAAATGGTGTTCTAAACATCATATTCGACATAGATATGTACAAATATAGGTCCAAAAAATGACGATTTTGGCAAAAAATTGCCGGCCCTCTAAGGGTTAAATAGGGTCAGAGGTTATGGTGAACGGAAGAAAAGACGAAAATGTAGTAAAGTGGCTAAGAGACTTAAAAAAGATAAAGAGAACAAGAATGCCAATGGCTTAGAAATAGAAAACAAAGAAGGGAATAGGATAATGCCTAAGGAAGATCGATAGTTAAGTAGGATATACAGATAAATAATATATCAGAACAGGTTATGTTGTAGGCCATTGATCTGGAATATGATGTGAACTGAATGTGATAGGAACATGTAAAACCAAGTCCATTACATAGTTGCATAACTGTAATGAATAAAATATAAACATACAACATTGCAGTTGTAATATTGAAATATTAATATTCTGCAGTACGCTTATAATTAACCGAAACCAGTAGTCATTGAATGAATGTAGATCGCGTCCTCATTTACAGGTCTTCATTTCTTATTCATATTTCCATTGCAGCAGCTTTTGAACGTTATTTCTGTGCTTCCATTGAATGCAAGCGACTTTTGTACTAAATAAAGCAGCAGGAAAAAGTGGACAAAGAAGAGCGTCCAATTCTGTGCGCATAAAAAATAGGAGAACATATCGTCAGGATGGCCGAGCGGTCTAAGGCGCTGCGTTCAGGTCGCAGTCCACTTCTGTGGGCGTGGGTTCGAATCCCACTTCTGACATCTTTCTTTTGCCGATTTATACTCCTAACTCGAGCGTAGGTTTTTATTTTACAAATTTTTCTACTATCTAATTGTAAGTCATACTCAATAATTACACGCAATACAAGATATATGCAATATATGTGAAGTGTTCAAGTTCCTAGATGCAGATAAGTCAAAACTCTCGATAGGTACTACAAACCCACTAGAAATATAAGATACAAACTGTTATTCTAGTTTTGTATTTTTTGAATGTACAGGGTGATTCAGTTGCCTTTGAATCAGAACTCTCCTAGCCCGCTTTTACTAGACATCTATCAATTATACTATATATTCTCTGTTTAACAACAGACTGTATTCAATTCTGTAGTCTGTTGGAGGGAATATTTTACCAAGTTTTAGCATCGACTTCCTTCGAATGGCTAGCAACGTAAGGAGAAAATATTTTATTATATTATATTTGTAGGGGAATATTATATATAACTGGCTTCTGCAGGGTGAAATTTTATGTGCTAGTTAACATAACTGAAACATGTAAAAGTAGAAATGCATAAAATGCAGACAAATATTGGGAAACATTTGAGTATAATTTAAATGTTTAGGTTATTTATAATGATTTTATTATGGAAGAGTTTATGCTCGACAGTGGTGATTCAAAGGCAAGTGACTCACCCTGTACAATAAATATGCACTTGTTAAACAAAAAGAAAAAGAAAAATATACTCCTAAATAATAATCGATTCTTAGTGGCTGAAAGAATGCAAATCCGCAAAACAAGTCCTAAACTTAAAATTCTAGTACTGTAGGAAGCTGCTTCGTTTAACAATAGGAATTTTTATTATACATTTGTTAACAATAGTTTTGGTCTTTGCAAGGTTTGTTTTAAAATCATAGATTGTGAATGAATGTGCGATGTGAAACATATACATACATGGGTAGATTTAGACAATTTTAATATACAGAATTGTATAATACATTATAAATATTACAAACCTGAAGACTATCACTGCTCAACCTTATTTACTGTATAACTTTATTTTGCTTTTCATAAATAGATTTATTTCACAAAAATAATAGTGGGTAAAAATACTTGCTGATTTTAATGTAAACCGATGACCCTGCACATTATCTCAGATGGTCTGAGATACTGAGAATGATAATTCTATGAATTTGTAAAAGATAATTTAGTAATATAAGTAAGAACGAAAATCGAGAAACTTTATCGACATTATTAAACCTAAGCATGCATGGCTAATTATAAGAGTTACCACGAAACGGGCGCATAAACGGGAAATTTATTTATAGACACCCTAATTGCAAATGCAAGTGAACACGAATCTAGATAGAATCGGTTAATAAAAACTGTTTAAAGAATATGGATATTAATGAATCGATTTATTAATGTATTAATATATTAAGCATTGGTAATTCCGATACTATTTTTACCATACATAATTTACGTGCATTATATATAAATATAATTATATAAGATGTGGAATAAAATAGCAAAACGTTCGAGCATAATTAGAATTAATAATTGTTTTATAATTATCGTATATACGCCAGTTTATACCCGACAGTAGTGATTGACAGCAACTGAATTATCCCAGACATATAGTTTTCAAACTTCACGGACTTCTTTCTTTATTACCCCTGTGTGACATTGGTACTTTCGAAGTTACGTAGCAATGAAAAGTCTATTAGAGGCATTAGAAAAAGAAGTAGAAAACTGCTCGCGTAACATGGATTGAATACTATAAAAGACATTTAATTTAAACTAAAATCGTATTAAATTAATGCAAAAATAACCAGACGCAAAGTTTCGTGATGAATTCGAGCGTGTTATGATTTTCGGTGGAAAGATTCATTCAAACAGACGAGACACGCTAATTTTAGTCGGCGTTGGTAACTGCGTCTCATTACAGCAGTTTTCCAATATTTGGCGGGCGAAAGTACCTGTTTGCGGGGTGGCACGTGACAGCGTCACCGCCAGTGGAAGTGCATGGAAGTGACTACAAATGCGAATCGCAACAATAGGATGCGTGTCGGAGGTTCCATCGAGAGAGGACATCTGCAGCAGCAGCGTTTCCGGTGGGACTAGCAGCGTGGGAGGGAATTCGGGCGAACTCTGCAAACATGGCAGGAATGCAGTAAGCCCGGGAAAGGCAGAGGCTCGCCGAGCAAGTGCAAGGTGTTGCGGCGGACTAACAGTTAATTGTCAACATGGCGGATGGTGATTTACTAGTGACGATTTCGGGCGCCGCACTCTCATTGCTCTTCTACGAGAATGTTCGAAGTCGCGGGGACCAGGTAAACAACATCCTTTCAACCCTCTTACTCTCTCAATGAAAACTCCTCTTCTTCGCGGCTTCCTTTTCCATCCTCCACCACGCGCATCCCGACACCTCCGTCGGCGAAAGTAACCTCGTCCTGGCCCGCCAGAACCACCGCTCAAATGTCAGTTGTCCATGTTGCAGATGGGCTTCTTGCTCGGAGAGACACTTCAATTCGTTGTTAAAACGTACACGGACTCCGACAACCAGGTCGAAACAGTCAAGATACACAACAGTAAGTCTTCCTCTTTGTGTGCTTCTACGATGGAAACGAGTATCTTTTCATGTTATGACGTTTTAGACATTCAAACGGTGGTGAGTTGTCCTCTGCCGGATATCTTGCACGACTCCACTGGCAGAGTTAACAAGGAGAAGCTGAAGGAGTTCGTGCACGACAAGAGCAAGCAAGTGATAGGCTGGTTCCGCTTCAGGCGAAACACTTCCTTGGTGCCCACGTTGAGAGACAAACTATTGCATATGGAATTCGCGTCGCACTTCTCAGCCGGCAATGGTTCTAAGGAAGAGTTCTTTGTTACGTGTCTTCTAAGTTCCTCCACTTCCGATGTTAGGGGTACACACAAGTTCAGACATGTCTTTCTTAGAAATAGAAGAGGGTAAGTGAATGAAACTTAGTTTTGGTAGTACAAAAGTTACAAGAAGATATTGCTTTCAGGTTGTACGAGCCAATACCGTTGAGGATAAATAACTTGGGGGTGGATTCGTTTAGACACGATGGCTCTGATTATAAGCCTACACCCACTAAAAAGTTGTCAGATATACCAGATGTGTTTTCTAATCTCATAGGATCTTTAAAGTGAGCGAACTTGCATTTCACATTTTTATACACACTTCTATGGTCTGTGTTTCTGATAGTAACTTTATGGTATATGCTTTGTTGCTTTCATTTTCAAAGAGTATTTTTGCTAATTTTGAAGTAACTCACAAAGAACATAATTCAGAAGTGGATGTTGAAAACAATGAAAGTGTTACAAAATTTGTAAGCAACTTTGAGAAGAAATTATTTGTATTTTCTACGAATAGGATACTTTTTTGTATCTTAGCATGTTTTGGCACTTTTCGCATTGCAATAAGTCTGGTGGAATCACATACGTCTTCAATGTTTTGATACAAAATATAGTTGGTCGCATCTATTTTTAGTTTGGATGTAACGAGATTGGGAGGGCTGGAGTCAGCCATCACGATACAGAAAGCAGCTGAGCAGTATTTGGATCGGCTAATACCCGAGATATGCGAGTCCGATCTCGAAGTAGCCGAATTGGAAACACAAGTGCGCGAATTGCGGGCCAATCTTTTGATGCGCAAGTTACATAAAAGGTTGAAGGTAAACGGCACATCGGAAACAAACGAACCAAGGAGCGAAGGTAGAACAGATAATCCTGTCGAAGATGTTCGGATAGCGGAGTTATCACCTTCCAGAATGGAAGTTTCAAACGACATATGCAACGAGACGCAATTAGTAAAAGATCACCCAATGTCTACTGTAAGTTTCACAGAATCCCCTGGTCAGCAGTTATATTTAGCATTTTACAATTTCTCGATGTATTTTATACTATTTTTAGAGTCAAACGATCAGTACCCCAAAAACTAGGAATACAACTACAAATATCGCACAAACAGTTGGCCAAGATAAAGCGAAGAAGTCGGAGGGCCAGAGTAATCCAAAGCAAGATTCACATGTAAATACAGTGTCCGAGGTTAAACTGGATGTGGTGGATGGTGTGATGCCACGGAGCAGACGTATTCCTAGTGCGATGTCGGAAATGACGAAAGATTCGATATCCAAAGAACAGAGCGATGGTGCTAGTAAAGCCAAGGTGAAATCCGCGCACGAACATAGTACTGGCATGAAAAGACCGCGGCGTTCAGTTGGCGCGAGCACGGCTACGACGCGCACCACCAGTGACAGGAGTTCCTATTCACAATTATCAGATCAAGAACCTACTGAATCGAGTTCCTTCAGAAGTACCTCTCCCGTGATTGGGTCAAGAAAATCCATTGACAGTACTCGCAGTCCTTCGGATCTCGCTGACAACCATTGAGAAGAGACATCTGTGGGATTACGCTTACGAGAGTTAGTTCCATGGCTTTTCCAGAATACTTAAACTTGTTGCAGAGATTTTTATTCGAGGAAGTGGGACACTTCTTAGAACGCTTATGCCACATGCATTGTAAATATTTCGTACGCGAAATACGTACACCGCGTTTCTCGAACAGGGTTAAACATACTGTGTGTGTGTTTTGTGTCAAAGTGTACAGAAGGCTTCGATGTCTTCGAGAGTTGGAACCGCGCGAGAGTCTCGAGATCAGTGGTACCGTGTTGGGCTTGGCTACGCAGACTTTAACATCAATGCGGTATTGGACCTTATTAAAGTAATTTTAATTTAAAAACTTTTTCAAAACGCCTTCTAACTCGTGTTTCCGCACTTTGCGTACTAAAAAGGATAATTTGATTTTAGTTTAACGTCCTTTTGTACTCTTTCAATGTGATCAGTGTACATGCTGGTATCTATGACACTCTGTACCGAAAGATTCTTTAAATTTTAAAACATGTCAGAGAGAAATATAAAGTATTTTTCTTTGTTTTTCTATGTGTTTACATTGCGCCATCACACTCTCAAGTGTCGACCGTATGAAATAAATGAGCATGGTTTTCATTACGTTATGCTTTATAAATATTGCGCTATTACATGTGTTAAGTACTTCGCAGTTCATTAAAAACTCTTAACTAGCTTGTGACGTTCATGGGGGAATTAGCGGCATTCTTGCCTAGAAATGGGTTCGTGTGTCGTCTGTACAAATGCAGGGTCGTGGAATGTTTCTAAAGAATGTCAGCCGGATTGTTTGGAACGCCCGTCACCTCCCATATCGTTGCCGCGAGTCTTCTCGAGTGCTCGAGCACACATGACGAGGTAGCCAATCCGAGATGTACGCAGTACAATTCATAGATCCTAATCTTGTTCGGTGATATCTTTGGGAAGCACGTCTCTGCCAATTTCCTACAACGCAAGAACAATTGATCTTCAAAAGTCAGACGAGAGAAATCTTAAGTTCTGTCTTCACTGGAGAAACACCGAGGAACATTTTGTTGCTTACTGTTGCCAAATATTTGCTATTGTTACTACTCGTATTTGTTTTGAAATAATATTGACATAGTGACGCGTTATTATTTGGATATCCTCGATTTCAAGAGATTATTGTAGTCTACGTTTGTTTATAATAGCATTAGCTAATTGATTGCTTTTTGCCTAATTGAAGCAAGCATTTTAAATTATACTCGCATCATTTTTTGATTTTATACTCATTGCTTATACTACTATTATGATGTGGCAACAAGTTCCTCAATGTTCTTCTGTGTAAAAACGCTGCTTTTTGTTGCAATGAACTATCAAACCTGTAATAATCCCCACAGAGTATTCCTGGTACTGGAAAATTCTTCATGATATGATTCAAGTAGACTTTACATTTCAGTGGTGATCCCTGAAATGCACATAAAACACGGAGTATTAGGAATTCTAAACAAATACTGTCAAAATAAGAGAATATACTGACCGAGCTATCCTCAAACCACAGAAAGTAAGCGTAATTAAAGGTGGTGTCCTTCCACATGACGGATAAGTGGCCTTCTTGCAAGTGCATTCGGCTTTGTTTAACCATGGTCCATATCTGCGCAATAATCGTATCATCGCATTGTTCGACATTTGTCAGATATCAATCTTTACCTTCTTCGTTGTGAGTGCAAGAGTCTCGGGATTGGTAAAGTCTAGCGTCGGTGCCGTCAACCGGTGAGTGGTCCTGTCGACGTAGATGAAGTGTACGAGGCCTGGAAACTCTTCTAAATATTTGTTGATGGTTAGGGAAGTTCTCGTGGATTACGTGGCATTAAGGAGCTATACATTGCAAGTTACAAACAATTGGCTACAGGGAAACTGCATCTAAACTAAACAGCAATAGGAATCTCTCTACATTACAGTACTTCCAAAGGATATGATCCAAGGGTGAAGTTCTTCAAGGCTTTCACTTTAAGAAAGTCACTGAAATCGTTTAGTTTCTGTCGAACCAGTCTCCCGACCGTCATCAGAACATCGACGCCCTGTTTTAAGAAACTCCTGTCGAAACAAGTTAATCGGAACAATTCTTTCATCGTGTCTGTGAAGCCAGATGTGTTCGATTCTATCTGTAAAATAGATCCTGGGTCTCGAGACTTTAATAGATCCGTGTATTTCTTCCTGACGAACTCCCACTTAACTTGCAGTCGCCTTTGGCACATGTCGACGTCATTACTGACATTCGCTCTGTTCTTTTTGATCCCGTCTAGAGTTTTCTTTATGGCTACGTCGAAACTATCAAAGGCTGGCCTTAATTCGTCGATGTCCCTTTGGAGTTGTAGTCCGTTAATTATATTTAAGTAGTGAAAGCTGTCGTACAGTCCGGTGGACGTCGCCAGGTTCGTTACTTCCACTATCGTTACAAGATTAATACCCTCCGCTAGCTCGAATATGTGAATGGCGTTCGCCGTGAAATCGTGTTCCGATCCTAGCAGCACCAATTGGCTATACAAGTCGTCGTCATTCAATGAGTAGAGAGCTTCATTAACGGAAGATTCTCTCGAGCCCCCTATAACAATAGTATGTGTTGTCAGTTCTTTTAGACGCAATATCGAGATGCTTAACTCCGCGAACCAAGTGCGATTAAATCAATTCCGCTTGGTTCACGCAGAATTAAAAAGCAAAAAAAACATACTAAATAGATCTGTGATATCTTCGGAAGTAGGATTGCCAAGTTTCGATCCGAAAGGTACAGCCGTTTCGTCTTTGGAAGCACTATTGTCGGGCAAAAGAATATCGCTACCGTCTTCGTCGTTATTGCTTTTTTCAGGTTTATCAGCACCCTTTCGTTTCTCGTTAACCACCCAACATAGCAGCGTCATCAGTAGTATATCGGAAGCACAGAGATCGTGAGCATTTTTGCTCGAGTACAAGGAGAGAAATTTCTCCTCGACTAAAATCAGCACATGGACGTTCGAGAATTCCGATTGGGCCTTCAATTTATCACAGGCATCGCTTAGCACTTTCAGTGTTGCCGACGCTAAATCAGCATTCACTGACAATTGTTCTACTGCCTCTGTGAGCATGCTTTGCTCATAATTCCTCAGATGCATCCATGCATCCAACAGAGACGAGACTAGGCAGACCTTCTGCCTGTTGGTTTTCAATCTAAAACAATCAGTGATTGCCTATAAATGGTAAAAGTCGCGGCGAACCACTGGCGATCCTCGGATTAACTTACATTCCAACGTCTGGGCCGCAGACATGCCTGACAATCGCGACACACACGCCGAGCGTTCGCTTCATAAGCTCGACTTCCTCCGTCGAGATGTAAATAAAGCTGTAGCCCATAAATTCGTCGAAGACCATATTCGTGCCGTCGTGACATCTCATCGAGGTATAGGAATTGCCGAATTGCGATGCCATCACATGCTGGGATGTGACGATCGGCGAGAATAGTTGCATGATAATATTAGCGCTGAGTTTGGAGTCATCGTTGTCCGCATCCTGAGTATGCAAATGTTAAAGTTAGTCATCGGCTATGGAAAGATGTAATATATCTCGAGGAATAAAAGAGGTGTGTTATATTCGTTGAGGCTAAATGTGTCCGAGAGGGGTGAGTCCTACCTTGCCCTCGGAGACCAACCCCTGCATGCGTGCCAGTTTCTGTATGTGATTGGCGAACTTCCTGTTGCACTTGGTGAAAAGGACATCGTTGAGATGATCGAATATCAAGAGGCCCTTCATCTCGCAATGGAATTACTGGTCCTCCCGGCCGCCTCGCTATCTATCGGCATCCGATACCGACAGGCAAATGTCGCGATACCACCAAGTATTGATAGGGCGCACGACGCGAACCCGCTTCACCCGGCGTGCCACCGCCGTGCGCAATACATATTACCCTTTATATTATTCCTCTCTATCGCATATATGTCGGTCAAGTGGCGAGGAGGAATGTGTGTGTGCGTGCACGGCGCCTCAGATAGCCGTAACGCACCCGCCGTCCACCCACCGGCACAGAGAACTAACGTGCTTGCGAGAAAAAAAAGCGGATAATCAGGTCTCGCCAATGTTACGTGCGTCCTAGATGGCGCTCGCGTAACTCGTACACAAGTAAATACGCTTCTAGGTGTGTATGTAACGAGTACGAACAGTTACCGCAGTATGTCTGAGAAGGAAAATGGGATAGCTCGCTTCACCGCATACCACAACTCGACTTGGCAGGATTCTCGTCGGCTCGCCACTTTAAGGAGCATCGACACATAAACAACCAGCGGATTACATAGTTGCAGAGCAGCCGGCTTAACTAATAATAAGTAGAGCTCGATCGATAGCAGAACTATGTCGTCTCTTTGGTGATCTGGAGTACGCGAATATGATGGCTTGAATTGCTTTATCTAAGATTATGTATATCAGTTAGAGGTTCTTCTCGACTTAATAATAACTTAAATTAAAACTAGATCTGTCAACAAGTCCAAGTGACTCCAATGATATTTTATTGTAAGTAGTAATTTATCAAAGATTGTATTTTTGACAACAATATTTCTGGCTTTTATTGCAATGTATTCACGATTGATTTTAGTAGTTTTGTTTTCCGCTTACAGTTTTCTCTTTTTAATATGCACATTTCTAGGATAAAAATTCATGTAAGATAATTTTTGGTAGTTTACTAGTTAAAGAATAATAAATTTCAGCGATTATGTTGATAAAAAATCTTGTGACAAACCTGATTTCTTTGAAAATTTTGAAGTCACTTTTAAAGCAGCCTGTAGAAATAATCAATGTTGCAATGTTTTACAGTTCGCAATTTGTTTCTGTCAAAATTCTCGATAAGAGTGAAAGGTGATATTAAAATCTGTTCAGTGGTTCTCAAAATTATGTTAAATTTTCTCTGCGTAAGCTGTTTTGAAATATTATCAAATATAGCATATGTTTATTTGGAAGAAACATACTTTCCGATGACGAGAGAATTATCCAAATCGTTCGGAGTAGTTTTCGAGATTACATCGGGCACACACCCACACATGAACTTTCTCCCTTTATGTTAGTGTAGATTATGATGTATTAGGAATGTGTCGAAACCTGTGATTTGGCCGGGCGATAACTGCGTCCGAAATATCTGCAGAACGTGTACGGAGAATGACGCGTACGATGCGTTATTATATAAGCAAGCGCACGTTAGATAAGCCGTCGCACGAGGAGTGCCACTCTACCAGTTTGCCTTGCGTCACTTTACAACTAAATCACGCGCATGTTTATGCTTGCTATTCTTACTTACTTCTTTTAGAATGCAGTCGTTTCGTCTTTCTTTCAGTTCAGAATTAAATTATACTAAAATAGAGAAAGCCAACATAATTTTCATTTTAATTATAATTTGCAAAGTGCACATATTTGCATATATCGAATTTTAAATAGCTTTGTGTCGAATTAACGCTCCGTAATATTTACAAGAAATATATTATGCCAAGAATGCAATTAAAACACAATTTTACAACTAAATGAATCGCACCTTTATGTAAGATTTATGTTTATGTTTGCAATACTTACTTCATTTAGAATGCAGTTGTTCCTTCTTTTTTTCACTTCAATGTTAAATTATAATAAAATAGAGAAACCCAACATAATTACGATTTCAATTGTAATTTGCAAAGTGCTGATATTTGCAAATGTCGAATTTTAAATTTCGTGTTGGATCAAATCTCTTTAATATTTGCAAGAAATATATTATGCCAACAATGCAATTAAAACAATTTTACAACTAAATGAATCGTAAATTTATGTAAGATTTATGTTTATGTTTGCAATACTTACTTGATTTATAATGCACTGCTTTCTTCTCTATTCATTCAAGGTACGAATTTATGCAACGTCGACTCTGAGCATTTTCCATTCGATACTTAAAATTCTTGTATTAAATTATAGTATTATTATAGCTTTGACCTTAGATTTTACCAAAAATTCTGACTCTATACAGTGCTAGGTAATCTAATACGCTATCCAAATATACATTTTCTGACTTTAACTGATCTAGTTCCGGGTAGCAGTGTTGTCACAAACAATGCTAATACAATCAATTAATTAGTAGCAGTTATAATTTTAATTACATGTGAAAAGAGAATTGCTAAAATTTCGGTAAAAGAATCCTCTTGAAACAGAAAAAAATATTAATTTATCGCATAAGTCTGCGTCCCCCTTTAAGGAGGTTGGTGCGGGGGTAAGATTGGAACATGTGAACGCTGACACAGAATTTTGAGGCCTTTTTAAATTACAATAAAACCAATTTTTGGGTAGGGAAATTCAATTTGCAATTAAACGTATGCTATGTCACACCTGTTTTTATACGTTATTTTAATTTTTATACTATTTATCACATTATTACTACAAATGAAATCATTTCCCTTTCACTCGCTGCCCAAATTCTCTCGAACCGGCAGACGAAGCTTTTGAAACTTAGCGTGATTATTAGTAAATGTCTTATTTATCACATGAAATGTTTTTTATTCACGGGTCAATATTGTATTATATATTTTGAAGCCATAAACAGTAATCTCTGCTATCGTCGCCATAAGGGCCCATGTGTAAGAATAGATTTTTGGAAATTGATTGGTCAAAAACTGTATAGAGAAATATGTTGACATTTTGAAGAGAGCTGCAGTGATCGTTGACTATCATTGTTTGCAAATTTTAAATCTATCTCATTATTATCGACTTCGAAAGTAAGGAGGTACTGAATTCGACCGCTATATGTATATATATATTTTTTTTAAATGTTTGTTCAACGTGAATTTTGAGATGGATGGACCGATTGCGATGAAACCTAGCCTATTTTATCGATTAAGCTCACAGTTTAATTTCATTATATATTCTTCCGAAACTGTTTAACACTAACCATTGTTATAGAATAAAAACCAAATTTTACACTAATTTTACGTATCTACTTAAATTTTGTTTATACGGCGATATCTCTGAGATGGATGGACCGATTGGGATGAAATCTTCATATCTTGTAAAGGAAGCTCACATTTTAGACCCATTATACATTTTTTCGAAATTCATTAAAGCTAACAATTTTGATTGCACAAAAACCGATTTTATCGCGGATTTTACATTTCTACTAAAAGTTCTTTTCTTTTTCGACACCAACCTCCTTAATCAGTTAAGTGCATTTGACGTGTGTACAAATCGAACCAAATTTCTATTGTGATGCGATCGATGTGTATACTTGTCGTACTTGCTATTTGTTAATTTTTATTCCGCAGTGGGATTTTTAAAACTAAATTCCGCAGTTAAGAGGTTAAAAGAAGTATTGACCCAACGTAGACCAATTCGAATTTCAACTTCCACATCAAAAATCGCAGAATCTGAAGGGGAAATAATTGACACACAGTATTACAGTAACACAAATATATTTCATTTTTATTGGAAAACAACAAACACATCTAGAGACCACGGTTTCAAACTCGCGATCGCAGAACGCATATGACTTCCTGCCTCGAAATTGTATCGTTTTACCACCTTTGCCACATTGCGTGTGTCTCTCTGTCTGTTGTGTGTGTGTGTGTGTGTTTGAGTGTCCAATTAATTCGGCACTCGCGACAAGTCCTTAAGTAAGTGTATCTGAGATTATGCGCTAGAGCTTACTGTAGCATGCAATGAATCTTGGAGACGCAATGAGCTACTACGTTAATTGAGTACACGTCCGAGAGACCACGCGGCGAAACACCTTTCAAGTCCTTTCAAAGTCATCCTTGCAATCATCCACCAAGTACTTTGTCTGTGACGCGACACGTTTGCCTTGGAATCAATAGTTTCAATATTGCAATTATTGCAATATTAGAAATACTAAAAACGTACGAAATATTTTAAAAAAAATATATCAATAATCTTTTAACAGTTTTTGCTAATAATAATAGAATTAATAGATAATAATAATTGTTATAAGAGAGATTTGCTAAGAAAGTGTGTTAATAGAACACTTGCTGATTCTAACTCAAACGCATCACACGTGCCTTTTTTGAAAATCCATTGCTAATCCATGCTTTTAATCCTTCGAGAGTCGATCCAATTATAATTCTAATAAGCTCACAGATTTCAAGTGCGTGTTTCATACGATCATGTTTGCATTGCCGATCGTGCGCCATTGAACGGCGTCCGATGGATTAAATCATCGCAGGATTAAATTCCTGGAGAGCATTCAATGTTTGCCGCGCGAGCGGTCTCTCTTTTTCATACAATGATCGATCAATCAGCTGCAACGCTGTTCTATCTCGTCGCTGGTTTAATTGTGAATATTGACGGAGCAAAACAATTTAGAGCGAAAAAGTTGCCTCGGCCTTTGATTAACCCTTTTAGTGTCGAACGACCATCTTGTCAAAATCCATTTTTGGCAATCTTGACAGCCATTAAAGGCACATGTCAAACGATATTTAGTAATTTGGTAATATAAATGGTAATTGCATAATAATTTTGCGGTCTTATAAAGTTTAGTGTCGAACGACGAAATTTCGCCAATACTTGCAAAATGTGTTTTCTATCTCAAAATAAATGTATAAAACGCTATAAGTCGTTTAATTTCATTGCAACAAAATTGAAAACATTGTTTACGGATTTAAATATTGCACATTAATTTGTATGTTTTTCATAATGTTTTATGTTTAAGGTATTCTTTGCACACGTGCGATATTTCCGGTCGCCACTGAAAGGGTTAAAGCGAGGATGCGGACCATTTTTCGAACTTTTCAATCAATGAGAAACACCGAGAGAAATGATGGCGATATTGACAGATTTCGTAGCACGCTGGCAGGATACATAGGAACTTCTACTTATCCTTACTAAATCGATACTGAACCCATATCAGATATCTCATACTAACAAGGAAGTTTGTTCAATCCTGGCACTCCATTTTAATTTTAATGATTTTAATGATAAATATTGATGGTTTTGAGAAGTAGATTTTGGAAAAGTTGAGGGCTGAAAACAACCCTTGAATTTTGTAGTAATTGCGACTTTTATAAAAGTCTAATAACACGGTTTTGTCCAATTTTCTTTTTGGTTTTATTTTTTGATAAAAGATTTTTGTTATCCGTTGCCGTAATTTGACAAGTCTGACTCGTGGAATGAAAATTGGGCATACATTGTTGCATTGTTTTTTTGGGATATTTTGGGAAATTTTGGGAATTGAGTATTGCAAATTTTCTTGAGCATCACTCCAACCTGTTTTCCCGGATTTCGTCGAACTAAATGCAACGGCAAAGGGTTAACTCCTATTGTTTGTTATACAGAACTTGAATTTGTTTTTATTTTCCCCTTTTAAGAGTTGGTTATGCGGGTAAATGTTGACCAATAAGAAAAATATATTCTAACTAGTTTTTGATTGATTTCAAAAGCGAGAAAAATCTTCTTTTCTATTTTTTTCATTAAAAAACGTTATAAAATATAATTGAAAAATGGCAACCGACTTTAAAACTAACCAACACAAAACTGTGCTTATACTTACAAAATATCTTTCGCTCTCTTCATTTCGTGGTATTTCCAAAACAGAAGATACTTCTCCAAAATCGACTTCTCAAAAATATTTCTTTGAAACGGGCGTGCCTCGATTGAGCAATGTGCCTTGTAAGTGGATAAGCTTAATACTAATCAGTAATTTCCGTAAATCGAAGGAAATCAAAGTGTCCGCTAAGTATGACAGTACTTTCTTAGACACTCGTTCCGCCATGATTTTTCACTTGCTTTTCGCTTGAAACCGTTTTGGTCCATCAATGCGCGTGCTGTTGCGAGGGAACGCAATTTGTCAGGTATCGATACAATGAGTAAAGAGGACGGAAATTAACGGAGGATAATGATAATCGTAACGAGAAATCGCTGGACCTTGTTTGCGGGAATTCTGGCTTTCCTGGTTTCCTTGGTCTCACCAAGGCCGAAAGAAAGCACCGGTCGTCTTATAATTGTTAGTCAGAACATTCGTCATCCTGTGTTTCGCCGATTCAAATCTCTCGATATAATTAGTCGAACAATCGCTAACACTAGAACCACCGGTGACTAACATCCGCTACACAAATATATATTTAATCAAAAATAGCAGTGAATAAAAATAGTACTAGCACAGTCAGTGTTTCTAAAATCAATTTTCTTCAAAAAGAAAATCGTCTCTAAAGGAATCCATTTTTTCTTAAGAACATTTTCTTGTTGAAGAAAGTGTATTTCTACTTAGAGAGAAAGGTATTCTTAAGGAAAATCTTTTTCAAAAAGAGTAGGAGTGCTTTTTTGTATAATGTATATATTCCAATAAACGCTACGATTTTTTGTATAAAATAAAATCTGAAGAATTAATAAAGAAAATATGATTTTCGTCGTTTCGACTGTTTGGTAAATCTAGTGTTGAGTGAGTGTCCGCCGGAAAAGGTTGGGTTCGCGAGGCTCTCTCTCGCGTTATACTTATACAATTGTCAACTACTGTTAAATAAGTTTCTCTACTGCTGTCTTCCTTCCGTCGTCGTCGCCGCTTTAAAAGCCGCCGCCTTCCAACGAGTAACCCACGTGTGTACACATAACCTTAATGTTCTAGATTCGCATAGGATAGAAATAATCTCAATTCTCGGCGACGACGACTCTGCGCGAGCCGGAGCCGCCGATAATAACTTTCTAAATTTCATCTCGCGCGACAACTACGATGAGCGATTTCAATATCAACCCTGCTAAACGCCGCGTCTCGGCCACCTTTTACAGCCCTGCTGCGTTTTCCCGCCTCTTCGAAGCGGGAAAAACTTTCCGCGGACTGAATTCCGACAGTTTGGCGGCAATTTCAAAAATATCTTGCCAACTGACCAGTGCATGGTAAAGACTATCAATTTTTCTGTTGTTTTATCTGGCAAAATTGCACTCGTCGTTTGTCAAGATCTTTGCGAAGTTCGCCTTTGTTATCCGAATAATTGTTTCGCACGTTTTTGTGACGCATCTGTGTCAGTGCGTTGCCAGTGCAGTTGGCAAATAAAGTTGTATCGTTTATACATATTTATTGACATGGTTTGGCACTGGCACGTCACGTTCACTGGCTAAAACTGCTTGTGCGAATTATAGTTTTTTATATTACAAAAACTTTGACAAGTCACAAGTATCCAATTGTAATCATTTTGATTGCTGTTTTGAATTGTTATTGTTATATTTGTGACTTGTCAAAATTATTGTGAAATTAACTTATGGTGTACGTTGGAATTGTTCCACCGAGTAATTAATTACAATAGCGCAGTTCTATGGTTGACATTTAAAGATGTGTTTATGCTTACAGATGTTGAACGTAGACAAATATTCCTTAAGGAGACTCTCACTGAGTCGGCCGGAAAATAGGTGTTCTTTAGGCATTTTTTTTCAAACTGTCATAATTATCAAAATTAAACTTGGCACTTGTTACTATTTTATTAATTTATACATGCAATCTTTTGTATTGCCTAATATTGCAGAGTTTTTATCTGATGTGGATTACATGAAATATTTGCACCAAAAAATCTATGGTGAAAATGTGTGCAAAAATTCATAACAACCCTTCGAACAATTTTCGACAAAATCTGCACATTCGAAATTCCTTTCTTTATTCAATTTTATCCACATCATAGAGAAACTGTTTTATTTTGCAATGAAAAATTTAATAAAATTAATATGTATATTTTTAAAAATTATATAAAATTAATATGTTAATAATAAACTTGCCAAGTTTGATTTCGATATTCGTGACAGTTGTCTTTAGGAAAATTAAAAATCCAGCGCATTAAAGAATGTCTGTCATCTTCCACGTTCAAGGTCTCTAAAAATAAACGAACCTTAACACGGACGAGTCGAGGGCGGCCGAGGACACGCGACTAATTAAAATTACTTTCGGCCCAGCGCAGTGGTAACCTTGTTAAGTTCGCGGGAGGCAGAGAAACCAGTGTGACTAAACTGGAGTGTTGTGTGCGTTGAGACTTCGTAGACGACAACCTCTATGATTATGCGTTACGCGACCTTTGTGCTGAGACGGCGAGTCTCGGAACTGTCAAGTCGAAATCTATACTCATTCTTTTGATATAAATTTGTAAAACCAATGTAGAATACTCTTTCAAAAATTTCAATGCCATGATTAACTATAAGTACTTTTTAGAAATCATCGAAAAGCCAGCTTTTACTTATTCGATGGTTTTTAAGAATTATTGCTATGTTGAAACATTTTAGAAAAAGAGAAAACCAAATAGAATACAAATTTACAAAATCAATGTACACTATTTTTAGAATGAGTTTTCGTAAAAACGAAAACTGCCTCTAAAGTCATTAATTTTTCCTTAAGAACACTTTCTTGTTCAAGAAAATGTTCTACTTAGAGAGAAAAGTTTTCTTCTAGAAGAAAAACTTTTTCAAACAGACTTGTTGCGCTTTTTTTATACACTTCGTATATTCCAATAAAAGCTAGGCTTTTTTCTAAAATTAAATTCGAAAAATTAATGAAGAAAATAATAAAGAACTACGTCCGTTATTTTGGAGCGTCAGACACCTGTCAGTTCAAAAGCCTCCACGATATTTTCGATACTTGCTCATAATATGATGCAAAAAACACTCGAAAAATTTTAGCTGCCATGTTGCATTTTAAGAGCATGAAAATTTAACGAACGTAGTTCTTAAATGATGTCGAATAAGTAAAATCTCTAGTTCATCATGGCCGTCGATTTTTTGAAGAAGTATTCTGCATTGATTCAAATCCTTATACAAAAATTGAGGTTAGATTTCGAGATGGCAGGTCGGAGACTCTCCTTGTGAGATGTAGGAGCCTTCGTTCCCGGAAAAAGGATGGCGTCGCCGAGTGACCGGCGAACGAAAGTTCCCGCGGACTATTGACAAAACTTTCCCCGCTCTCCGCCGCCTCCGCCAGCTAATAAAAAAGTCCTTAACCCTACGCTTTTACTCCGACGTCCGGGAGTATACATTGTTCAGGCCTACACATTTGGCGCATCGTCAGCGCTAAAAATAATCTGCGCGGTAAATCAATAGACTCTCTCTCTCTCTTCTCGAGAAGAGGCGCTTTTCCACGCTCTTTAACAATCGCCTCGGCAATAGCAATTTCACTCGACACTAACCGCACCCCGCGCGCCTTTCTACAGGGTGAGTCACTTGCCTTTGAATCACCACTGTCCAGCATATACTGTTCCATATAAAATCATTATAAATAACCTAGACATTTAAATTATACTCAAATGTTTCTTAACATTTGTCTGCATTTTATGCATTTAGACTTTTATATGTTTCAGTTATGTTAACTCGCACATGAAATGTCACCCTGCAGAAGCCAGTTATGTATAATATTCCCCTAAAAATATAATATAATAAAATATTTTCTCCTTACGTTGTTAACTATCCGAAGGAAGTCGATGCTAAAACTTGGTAAAATATTCCCTCCAACAGACTACATAATTTAATAGAGTCTATTGTTAAACAGAGAATATATAGTATAATTAAATAGATGTCTAGTAAAAGTGGGGTTAGGAGAGTCCTGATTCCAAGGCAACTGAATCACCCTATACATTTTTATGTCTACCGTGTGCGATCGAATGATCTGTTGCAAAATAAAGCTTATAGTTTTCTGATTTTCACATAGCTAATTGGTAATTTGATACAAGAACGAATGCGCTAAGTGAACACTTAGATAATAATAAAAAATATATATAATTACATTGTTATTTTTAACGAGGACGAAACAAACAAGTTCATCGGAACATCGAAGTTTGAAATCGGTCAGCTGATTCGGCGTTGGTGCGGTTAGTGGTGAAGGGATATTCTCATTTAGATGATCAGTTTTATAGAGTCAATTTTGGCAATTAATTTTGAAAAAGCGCAATCTACCAATTACCATTAATTATATATAATACGCAAAGAGTTATTATACATAACACAGCGGTATAATTAAAAGAATCATTTAAACGTTCTTTAATGCCTACCAAATTGAAGTTAATAGTATAAACTTGAGCTTTCTAAAAAACATTGCCGTTTAATTCAGGAAATTAGGTGTAAACATTTGAAAAAATATTTTCTTACAGTTTGGATTTTGGTAAACAAGATGAAATGATTCTTGTAAGGTTAGAATTTATAATAATTCGCGTTTTATAATAACTCTTTGTGTATTATGTATAATTAACTCTAATTTATAGAATGATTGGTTAAGATCATCACAAAGATGTGCACATACAAAATTCCAATTTTGTATCGTTATGCATTTTTTCAAAATTAATTGCCAAAATTGATTTTAAAACTGACCATTTAGATGAGAATATCTCCTGAACTCTTTGAAGCATTTTGGTACGCAAGATCTTCCAATTTTTGGAACTTGAGCGTCCATGCTGGGACGTTTTATTCATACCACATATAAACCATCAATTATTAAAAGCGCAGAAATCATTTCTGTGCAACAAGGCTGTTTCTGTTGTTGCAAAATCATGTGCTTCAAAGAGTTAAAAAAAGGGCGCAATGAACGTATTAAAAATTGACTCGTTTAAGTAATATTAAAGGCTACTTTCAGAGACGAAACGAGGAACTTTTTATTGCTCATTGTTGCCGAATTTTATTATCAATATTTCGTTTTTGATGGTGTTTTGTCAACTGTCGAATATATTTATGACACTTCGTTGATTGGTATAATAAGATTATAAAACGAATGAATTTCCAAAAGTAAGGCAATTCAAATTCCTACTTTCAGCCCACTTTTACTTTGTAAAGGCTTTTTCATACACACAGTGGGTAAAAAAAGTATTGGCACTCCAAGATTTCTGAAGTCCATTTCCTCAAAGGCGAAAACATTCTGCTTTGAGAACATTTATTTGTTCCCAAAAAAGCTTTCTTTAGACAAAGAAAATGATTACTTTTTTCTTTCAAATAATCCGTCTACTTTTCTATTACTTTTTTTATTCACCGCATGTAAAAAACAGCATTCATAACAGATAACAAAAACACCAAAGATTAAGAAAGTTTTGTTAAGGTCGAATAACTTTTTGCCGAAAAGCATCCAAAAAGTTCCTCGTTCCTACTCGAACAAGAGCACACCTTCGCATTACTGGAATCGCGCTGGCAAAGAAGTTGGCGTAACAGCAGAAAGTAGTTGGTGGAGACTAAGTCGCAAGTAGTATGTAAGCTAATAGAATGCCGAAGAAACTTATCGATCAGTGGATGACCGCGATACAAAGTTGTACGGTTATTAATAGGAGATTGTGCTGTAAATCGAAGCGTGTCACTGCGACAGAAGAAATCGGCCCTCTGGTGCCACTGGACGCAGACATTAAAGCTTTCGAGTCGCTGCTGACGATGATTGGCGAGGAATAGTCCCATTAAAACGGTATTTCCAGTCGAAGGCGTCATTGCTTAATCATTCTTAAGAATTGAAACTCAAAATAAACTATTGGACGAAGAATTTATACACAATAAAATATTATGTTATTGACTTTTATATTAGTAAAATTATTAAATATTGTTCGACATGCTTGCATTAGATTTCGTTTTCGGTCTCAAAAAATTGAAAATTTTATGATGAAATCAAATTTTTGCCGAACCATTTTGCCAAAATCCATTTTTGGCAATCTTGACAGCCATTAAAGGCACATGTCAAACGATATTTAGTAATTTGGTAATATAAATGGTAATTGCATAATAATTTTGCCGTGTATTATTGAAACATATTCAAACACGTATGCAGAAGTTGAAACTTCTCTATCCAATAGTTCCTTTCTGTGTTTAATTCAAGAAATTAGTTAAAAACGACGCAGCCTAATGACAATACCCTTTAATCCCGTTCAAACCCTTTAGACTTTCTAGATTAGTTAAAATAACATACGCTTAACTTTATCGCTAGGTTCTCGATTATTAGTCCGCGCGGGAATTGCTTCCGCGCGCGCGCGCAATCCTCTCGGCCTTGTCGGGCCATAGAAAAAAGGTGTCTGGTGCCGTCTCTAAATGCATTTCTATTATAGTAAGCGTTACCGACAGTTACAAATCTCTGTTAAGACTTCCTCTCTCTCTGTTTGTATGCCGCTGACCAGCGAGCCAAGTCGAGTCTCGCATTTCCACAACTATTCAAACGCGGATCAATTGACTGGAATGATGCGCGCGCGCCGCACAGTGGTCCGAAACGAGAAAAACCGTGACATAATCATTAAATTGCCTTCTATCATTAAAGCTATACAATATTCAGGGAATTCCAGTATTCGTTCACATATTTATCATATCTGTTACATAATTTAGTTGTTTCATTATAATTCTGCCATTTTAGTTCCGTGCTGAAAAAATTACCATACTACGGCCAATAGTAAAAAATTGAATTTCAAATTGCGGCTAACTCCTAGTTACACAGGCAGTATAAATATCAACTCGATAATACTCGTAATAACTTGAAAGTTCGCAACTAAACGCAGTTGGTTTTTTCTCTCTCTTAAAGTAGAAAGTCTAAGCATCATTTTGACTGTTGTTCCATGGCGGGAGTTCGTAGGAGTTAGCCGCAATTTGAAATTCAATTTTTTACTATTAGCCATAGCATAGTATTTTTTCAGCACGCAACTAAAATGGCAGAATTATAATGAAACAACTAAATTATGTAACAGATGTGATAAATATGTGAATAAATACTGGAATTCCCTGAATATTGTACAGTTTTTGTGATAGAACGCAATTTAATGCCTATCGTTTCGTACCACTGTGCGCCGCCGCAGAGAGCAGCGCCCTTTTGCGCAGCATCCGCGCGGCGCACTGGGGAATTAGAGAGGTAGTCGGTGCTGCTGTCATTGTCAGATCGCCAACGCGAATGCCGGCTCGATCCGCGCGAACCTAGGCCGCCGTTAATCGTATATGTTTGCAGTTCAGCGAGGATCAATCGATTTCTGCATACAATTGCAGGCGCAACTTACAACCGATTTAAGCAATCGCATCAATCCTCAGCTGTACAAAGTTACAACTGAAATTGCGCTTTTAAGCAGTGTCCTTATTGGAGAGACGTCGGAGAACTTTTTCTTGCTAATTGTTGCTGAATTGTCAGCCGGCATTTAGCAACGTTTGTTCTTGGCAACGGAAAGATTAACACTAGAACTATCGGAGATTAACCTCTTTGTACCAAAAAAATCAAAATGATTTGGTTTCGGAAAACATATCGTTCAAGAAGCAAATATGTGTTTATAGATAGTGTTGTACTGATTTCGTGAAATTACAAAACAAGATTATTATTTTAAAAAATCAATCATAAAATGTGTCATTTACATTTTATTTTTGGGTGACTCTTAATGTCAATTGTTTGTCTACGGCAAGTAATAACATTATACCTTGCATACGGAATGTTATCTAAAGTATTTATGTATTATTCTCAGGTATTCCAGTATTGGAAAAATCCTAAAAGTTTGTAAGAAACTTTGGAAATGTAAACGTTATCAAGATTCACCTACATTTTGTGTACGGTCAAAATGACCGGGTTCAGTATATCTAGGTATACTACATAAAGACGTCAAAAAGGGAAAAGCGATTTCTACAATTAGCCATCTATATATATTTGAATAAAAATCGGGAAAGATTTTATAAAATAAAACTAGTTTTACAAACTAGAAGTAACTATGAATAAAAGTTGAACAAGTCATTTCGACCTTGTTAGTAATTCTAGTGTTAAAAGAGCGGCTCAAAAAATCCTCCACGAAATACCAGGAACTGTTCGAAAGACGGCAAAATCTCTAAAAAAAAGTTCCTCATTGTTCCTCCAACGAGGACACACTTGTTTCGGCTTTCGCAAGTTTCAGGGTTATTTTCTTCATCAACCGACTATGTTTCTTCGAGCTTTCATTACTGTTCTTGCGCACTCTCACCTCTCCGCAGACCTCAGATTCAGTAGTGGTAATCTTCCAATGGTGTGCTCGAGAGAGGAGGAACTCGATTGGCGTACACGTACAATCTCATCAAAGGAGAATGACTCGAGAGGAATTGGCCCTCGGACATTCTAGGCTGCGGCGCTGCGTGCTTGCAGCCGGTTCAGGAAAAATGCGAGAGCGAGCGAGTACGAAGGCTCCCTCGCTCTCCAGTGGCGCCTCTCTCGCCGACGAAGGGTAACACACACATCGGCTTCGCAGCAGCAGCAGCAGCAGCAGCAGCAACGTGCGCGTGCGTGCGCGTGCGCCTCTTTCGAGCGCGCGGAAAACCAACGGCCGGCGTCCGACCAGCCCACCCGAGACGTGGAGAGAGAGCTTTTTTACTCGCTCGACATCAGCTGCACGCTGTCGTCCGCCGATCTATGGAGCCGCCTGACATCCGACAGCGAACGAATCGGCGTCGGGTGCAGCAGCGAGAACGGATGCGAGTGGCGATCTGAAACACGTCAACCCCATCAGAACTGACCTTCTCTTAACCCTCTCGCTACGGCGCCACAGTGGCCCGAAACGAGAAAAACCGTGACATAGGCATTAAACTGCCTTCTATCACGAAAGCTGCACAACCATTCAGAGGGTTCCAGTATTTGTAAACATATTTATCATATCTGTTACATAATTTGGCCGTTTCATTATAATTCTGCCATTTTACTTTCACCCTGAAAAAAATACCATGCTGTGGCCAATAATAAAAAATGTAATTTGAAATTGCGGCGAACTCCTACGAATTCCTGCCATGGGACAACAGTCGAAATGATGCTTAGACTCTCTACTTTAAGAGAGAGAAAACAAACCAATTGCGTTTAGTTGCGATCTTTCGAGTTATTACGAATATTGTCGAAATGATGCTTATACTGCCTAGGTAACTAGGAATTAGCCGCAATTTGAAATTATATTTTTTACTATTGGCCATAGCATGGTAATTTTTTCAGCACGGGACTCAAATGGCAGAATTATAATGAAACGACCAAATTATGTAACAGATATGAATAACAGATATAAATATATGAACAAATACTGGAATCCCCTGAGTGGTTGTATCGCTTTAGTGATAGAAGGCAATTTAATGCCTATGTCACGGTTTTTCTTGTTTCGGACCACTGTGCGGCGCCAGGCTAATTGCAGAGCGCTCGTTTTGAACGACTGGATTCTAGCTGCAAAAAATAAAGAGTGTTCCAATAAGAATGTATGAATGTTCGACAGGAATTGTATTGGCTGTTTATAGATATAAAAATGTTCACTATTCATCGAATTGATTGGTTGCAAATCGATCAAACATGAATTTACCAGTTGTAAACATCAATTCTACGATGTATTAATTTTTTTCATTCTCGTTAAACATAAAAATGTAAATTTATAGTTGCGAGCCAATAAAACATCGATTTACCGACTATAAACATTAATTCTACGATGTATGTACTTATTTTTTTTTCATTCTTATTAAACATAAAACTGTAAATTTATAGCATTTGAACGATGTGGAAATATCATATGCTGCGACACGAAATTAATTACGATAATATATGAAGCGAACAAGAGTACCCCTGGAAAACCATGGTTGCCATTTATTTGATATTTCACTCTATTTGTAATCCTCCGCAAATCAGGGGAAGAAATGTCGCGCAGTGAACCACGTACGTTTCATTTTAGCCCGACATACTTTTCGAATGGCAAATGGCAATCCGTGTACTATGTTTTAAAATGGAAATAATTATTCTTATTAGAATACCCTTTAAAATCATAATGCAGTTTTAGATAAATAGTTGTATAGATAAAATATCGATAAAATATTAATAGACATTATCGATATTTTATCTATAAAACTATCTCTAAATAGAGCGCTTATAGGTTCGAGCAGTGTACTCTGAGCGATATTTGAAAGTGCCTAGAAGCGCCACCAGTAGCAAAAGGGTTAATTCACTACTCTCTACTGTGTTGCTGTCCCGCATCAGGTTTCAAGCGTCACAGACAAACAAGCTTATAGATCGCTCAGTAAAAGGTAATTCACTCCCCCTTAAATCACCATTCTCGAATGTACTCTGCTGTGTGTAGAATAATTATAAATTATCTAGTAATTTCAATTATACGCAAATGAATTTCTTCTACATCCTATATGTTATTTGAAATATTACATTCTGTGTACAATGCACATAGTAAATTATTCTGTAAAGGAAAATGCATTCGAATTTGAAACAGCACTTTTATACCTAACTTTTTATTAGATATACGTATTATTATTATATAATATAATAATATACGTATTATTATATATGTATTAGATTATGTGCATTGTATTTACAAGTAGTTGTCCTAACCGAATTTACTCGAATGAAATTTTGTGTGTGTTTTAATTACGGCTCAATTTGAAGAATAATAGCTTCTTGCAACTATCTTTCTTGAAAAAATCTTGAACGATGTACAGTTCTCATTATTTTAGAAATTTTTGAAATTACTTTTGAAACAGCCTGTGCAAGTAATAAATATTGCAATATTTCATAGCTTGTAGTTTGGTTAAATTGAAATTCTACAGAGAAGAGAAAACCGCATTAAAATTCGTTTTTGTCGTTTTTGAGAATTATATCAATTTTTTGAGCGAAAGAAGCTCTTTTAATCTTTTGAAATGCATTTATGCTTACTGTTTCGGTTCTCTAACCCTTTTAGTGCCGTACGAAAATATATCGTTGTTCGCGACACTTGCGAAAAATGTTCCCTATTCCAAAATAAATTTATAAAACGTTACAAATGGTTTACTTTCATTGCAACAAAATTGAAAAAATTGTCTATGAACTTAAATATTGCTTGTAGAAGAGAAATTAAGTTTGATGTTTTTAATAATGTTTTATATTTATGGTATTCTTCGCATAGGTGCGATATTTTTGCTCGGCACTAAAAGGATTAAAGAGTGAAGGTAATCAAGTATTGTTTGTCTAGAGTCTTAAGAAAAATGTTTTGTTCCTTTTGAAATTTTATTATTATTGTTCGAACACCCGCTATCACTGATGTATATCGCAATGTTTTATAGCCTGCAGTTTGCCAGGGTCATAACTTTATACACAAGAGAAAATTCCACTAAAATCGATTCTGAGTTTATAGCGAACGTATAGACCGACCAATAAACTTTGCCTGTTATATTGGTGGAGAAGAGAAGACATAACGTTAGATATACAGTGGCCAAACAAGTATTCGCACACACCCCTTTGTTGGAATAAAGTTTGCTACGGAAGAAAGATTCTTTGTTGAGAAAAAACAAACTCTCTTAAAGAAGTAAGTTTCTTTTTTAACCTATTTCTATCATAGCGCATATATACACTCAATTTTCGTGACCGCTATCACCGGAAGTATTTATTAAACTTAAGTATATACAAACTTATTGCATGTAAATAACAAACTATGTACGAGTGCATTCTTGCTTCCTATAAATATTTAGACCTCAAACACAGTTAGATCTCTGGCAATCTTACTCCCACCATAACCCCTTTCATTGGGTTTTTCGGGTATATAAACCCTGAATTCTAGTGGAAAACGTAAGGAATCAGTTCCGAAGTCTCATCGACACCGAACCTCTGTCTCTCGCACCGGGGAAGAACATCGTAGTAAATCGAGTATTATTCTCTTTCGAAGGAGTTACAATTACCGTACTACATCATGAATAACCATGATCATTACGCACGTCACAGTTCTTTTGTTTGCTTTCTCCCCCATTTAATTTGTAACGTAAAACAAACTTGCATGAAATCTTTTGTAACAACATCTCATAATCACTGAAACTGTCGTTGTATTTTTGTATTATTTTGTATATTACATTATGTATTATGCATATTGTATTTTGTATTTTGCATTACATACATTTTGTATTTTGTATATTACATTGTCATTGAGAATATATTGAATTTTATTTTGGATGTCATTAAGAAAATCAATCTCATCAGTACAAAATTCTTGTTTAGTCAACCATGTTTCAAAGATTCGTAATAAGGAAAGAAGTAATAAAAGGTCCCATGAGACATCTTTACCGCTCGAGATGTATTGAGTGAGCCATAGTGAGGTTAAATTCAGCTTAGGGCATTCTTTCATGATAGTTGAGCAGATTTAAGTCTGGTTACAGTGAAATAGTTCTTACGCTTCAAAGTTCTGTTCTGAGCTAAAGGAAGCAACTTGTCAATCTTTTATTAACAAAGCCAAGTCTTAAGTCTGGTTCGATTGAAATAACCCTTAGTACGATCACAAGTTTTGTTCTAAGTTATTGAAAGTAACCATAACCTCTTTATAGTACAAAGAGATTACTTTACACTTTATATAAGGTTACTTTATAGTTTAAAGAGCTTACTTTACACTTTATAAATGGTTACTTTATAGTTTAAAGAGGTTAGTAGGAGATTAGGGACCTGAGTACGGTTGAATTGAAATAGCACTCAGCAATATTTCAGGATTAACACAGGGCTGATTGGGAACTAGAACACTCGAGTCTGGCTAAAGTGAAATCACCCTTAAGACGATCTTAGAGCATATTTTAGGACTTACGAAGTCTGGCTCGTAACAACAAAGTTATTTCCAATTAAAGAAAAAACTGTCTAGACTGGCTTAACACGTTCGCAATAGGGTTTGAATTTACTGTCTCCCTTGTGGAGCGGCTTTGTTTTTCGTACTTTCGCCCACCTAGCGGCGCTGATTCGAACAAGATCATATACTACTTATTTGACATTCTCCAACTTTTGTGGACATGAAATAATTAATATAAAAACACATTCTTGTTTCTGTCAGAACTACACCTGACTATTGTTATTCATTAAGCAAAATAACAAAATAATTATTTTGCTACAGTAATTTATGTAATATTTTTCGTCCCGAGGTGGTGCTTTGTATATATCTCAATATTTATATGTTTTAAGTATAAAATATATTATGTAACACTGTTATTCGTAAACGCTGTGGAGAATCGCACAGAAAATTATCTGAACAGACGGGCGTTAATGTTAATATGGCAGTTTTCGATACTCGATCGCCTATTGACGCGAATATATTCATGAAGTACAATTAATATTCGATCGAATAATCATTAATATGATCTTATTAACTCTAGATTTACCGGGTTTTTTTGATGCCCATGAAAATAAGTATAAACCAGTAATTCTTACTGGTTTTGGTAAATCTAGTGTTAATTATCGACAATATGAATACTATGAAATAAATGTATCCGGCACTTTTTCGATATATTAGTTATTATTTGATAATATTTATGCATATAGGGAAACTATAAATACTAGCAAATATATAACGATGGTTAACCCCATCGCAGAGTGAGTTAAGTCGAGAAAAGCGGACAAAAATAGTTTTCGAATTTGGCGAACTTGACACACGTTCTATATGTATTTGCTAGTATTTATAGTTTCCCTATATGCATAAAAATTATCAAAAATAACTAATAAATCCAAAAAAACTGCTGGATGCGTTTATTTCATACTATTTATATTGTAGATAATTAACACTAGATTTACCAAAACCAGTAAAGATGACTGGTTTATACTTATTTTTATGGGTATAAAGAAATCCCGGTAAATCTAGTGTTAATAAGATCATTTTACTTTGATTATTCGATCGAATATTAATTATACTTCATGCATATATTCGCGTTAATAGGCTATGCGTCGTGAGCGTTTTCACCCACCGATGATTCCACATTATAATTATTCTATACACAGCAGAGTATCTTGACAGTGGCGATTCCAAGATAAGTGAATCACCCTGTACAGCGGAACTACAGGGCTACCATCTAACGTCTAGCAGAGAAGCAGTCTACGGTTCTTGATCAATGAATCTGGAGCAGAAAGCGGAAGCTGGAACCGAGTGACATTGGCATGCCCGGTGTTAGTCATGTCTCGAGAATGATTCCATTAAAATGGTCGCGTGTGCCGCGCCGATGGTATCATCGAGATCGATCGATCCGCATTACGGAAGCGCGCCGCTATCGAGCTGGAACTTTTCCTGTTCGTGTCCGCGGCGCTTCCGGCGTTCAGGGAAACAGCCGATCGAAAAGTACGTAACAGGAGACGCGATAGTCCAAGTCACCTTCGTCATTGAGCTGTGTATTAATTCATGATAGTAATTTATGCCAGCGACATTGAAACAAACTTTCTATGTTGCACGATTTTAGTAAAATGTACGAAAAAAGTAAAATGTATTTTTTTTGTCGTAATATTTTTGTTTGTATGCGACTAAAAATGGAATCGCAGTGCATTTACAAATAATTACAACTCACATAATTAAATCACATAAATAATTGTGTTAGTTGAGAATGCATATTTATAATGCATAAAACTAATTCTGTTATTAGCGCACCACGGTTTTATTTTTAGTCACACATTGCGATAAAAAAGTATGTTCTAGTGCAGTGCACTGAAACCGTGTAACACAACAAGTTTCTTTTAGATATATTTTTTGTGTTCTCCGATTTTGCAATTATTTTTTCATCGGATATCCATTTAAACCGAAGAAAATAAATAAATTATCCATCTCAATTCTGTAACTCAATTTAATTATATATTTTGCTGAAGTTGTTTGTCAATATAACATTCCAAGGAAGATCAACTCAAATTTGACGAAATATTGGGTTGTTCGGAAAGTGATTTCATTTTTTCCCGACAGAGGATTTGATTGTATTTTTTCACGCCCAATTTCACACTTAAGCTGATTAATCATTATATGTTTTGAGAGCTGATATAGCAAGGCTTGCTTGTGAAAAACGCCGATTGATTCAACACAGTAGTTTTTGGTTGATGCACTTTCAAATATCGAGAGTGAAAAACAGCGTTTTCGGCATATTTTACTTTTTTACTATCGAAAAGGTAAAAATGCTGTTCAAGCAAGAAAACAATTAGCCGATGTGTATGGAGATGTATTGACAGTACGTCAGTGTCAAAATTGGTTTGCAAAATTTCGATCCGGCCATTTTGATGTTGAAGATGCACCAAGTTCTGGAAGGCCAGTTGAAGCTGATAAAGACGCAATAACGGCATTTATTGATGCAAATCGGCGAATAACAACTCGTGAGATAGCTGAGAGGTTAAATTTATCGAATTCAACTGTTCATGACCACTTGAAAAACCCGGGTTTAACCTCAAAACTCGACATATGGGTTCCTCATGTTCTCACGGAAACGAAAATACTTTCCAAACAGCCCAATATTATCTTCTAAATACATACATTTCCTAAATTCAAACAAATCGGTCCCATAATGGTTATTCAAAAATTGATTTCGAAATTTCATTGAGAAAATCGAACACAAAAGCCAACCTAAATAAAAAGAAATAAAAATGTAGGATTGTTAACGAGAGAGACTGCGAGCGAATGGTGAGAGAATGAAATATGCGATTGTGAATGCGTGTGAATTTCTTTATATGTGTGTTTAGGGTGAAAGATCGACAGAGTGTATCGGGAGGTTTGGGATTGGCTGAAAGGTAGGACATTAGGAATAAGTGTGATTGGCGAGTGCATGGCTCAGCGAATGTGTATATGTATAAGAGGTGTGAATCTGAAGGGCGTAACAGAGAAGTCGAACGTGTTGTTATTGTGTGGTCGAAAGCGAACGTGGTAAAGAAGCAGAGTGCGAACCGACGAACGTTGGAAAGAGTATAAGATGTTGAAGAGTGATTCCTTTCCGTAGAAATCAGTATGAAATAATGAAATACTTAGGAAACAAATATAACTTTATTGATCTGAACTGTTTGAAGGACTGGTGACGAATGAAACATTATAACAGATTTAGAAACATATGGACCGTTTATTTTGAAAGTGGTGTAAGTCCATTTTTAAACAAAAATGAGACATCACGTAATTCATGCTTAATTTAGAGTAAACTTTTTATTTATAACTAGTTAATATGTGGTTTCTTGAAAAATGCCCGTGCTATGTCCAATTTAAAATTGGTCGGTAAAAGAAATTGCGTAAGCATTGATTATGAAAGTGGTGTAAGTCCAATTGCATAGAGAGGTGACAGAGTGAGTGGCCTAAAATTTGAAGAAATCGCCCTGGTGCCTTTATATCACGATGCCAGGCCAATTACTAACGAAAAATCTAAGGATATCGAGCAGTTATTACCGTATATACCTCCTGTGCATCACGAATATTTCAAAACACTGCCACATGAAGAGCATAAGTAAATACTACCAATATCCTATGTTAATTTTAACAATATTATTAACGTTTAAAATTAAAAATACTACTTCTATTTTATATCCTGTTATTTTTTGTAAACAAAATTGGATTAATATGAAATATATTTTAAGTGGTATTTGATTTTTCAAAATTGAAATTAAACGATTTTTACAATTGACTAATTTTGAAAGTGATGTAAGTCCATATGCAGCCCGAAAATATACATTATTTTCGTTAAGTTCGCCTAAAACAAATTTAAATAATCAAATTACACATTCATAAATCAGTAGAAACATTGCCAGACTTGATATAATGAATCTATATTTTTTCATTGACAGATATGCGAATATTTAATTTTCTCAAAACAACAGGAAATAGACTTACACCACTTTCAAAATAAACGGTCCATACAAACATCATTGTCGACGAGACAACTGAACTTATCAAATATAAATAACAGAAGCTAAGCCTGAATGCTATAAGATAGAATCCAACATAAGAAAACGAGTGTATGTTAACACTTGGCATGCGGGCAACGTACTTTTACGTTTTTCGCAGTCTGTCACTGTCACTGTCTGGCCACGTAAAAATACGTACTGAGGAGATTTCTGCCGGAGAGCGAGTATCGTATAATTACGATGGACATTCTATGTTTGCTGTTTGCGTTGTTAGGCAACGCTTTACATTGTTGCTTCAAAAAGGCCCGTTTCCACTAGAACATTTCGCCGTAACAGAACACCGAACACCGAACATCCGAACAGAACTCCGAACTTCCTATGCTTTGCTATAGGAAAAAAATGGTTGCCCATATCGTATTACCGTCTCGGAGCCTAGCGAGGAGGCAATCGTCCCGGTGATAAGTGGAATGTATACCAAATTTTGTTACGGAAACCATTTGACAGGCCGAACGCTCAGTTGGCGGTTTTTCCCCGACGCATCAAAGGAAACGGTAGGAAGCCCGGTAGGAACTACTGTGCATGGGGTCGAGTTTGAATTTCTTGAAAGAACGAGCTCCCGCAATCACAACTCAAGAACAAGTCGGACGATAAACTCTCATTGATTAGGCTCTGTAATAAGTAGTGGTTGATTTCGATCCTGTGAAATGGCCGACAGTGGAAAAACTCTACTGAATCCACGATCGGCAATAGGAAAATTAAATTTAATACATTTTATTGCCAGACATTGTCGATCATTCTACGCGCAACGCCGTTTCCACTAACTACCTGTAGCGGACACATTGGCAGTCAGAAATGTACTCGGTTTTATCAAATTATTCAAAGTCTACTAAAACTTGCAAGAACTGAAAAGTAATAGTTGTTGCAAACATTCATTCCGATTGTTTTATTCCCTGTACTTTGCGTCTAAACTTTAGTATTTCAATTAGAAAGTATTTCGCGGCGATGAGAAAAAGATATGTTAATATAGTAGGAGACGGTGCTGGAAAGAAGGGTCGCGGGCCACTTGTCAAGTGACGAAGGTCGAGATTCTCCCGGGTAAGCATAGTCCAACGCAGCGGGGGATGTTCGGTTTGGTGTTCGGAGTTCTGTTCGGATGTTCGGTGTTCGGTGTTCTGTTACGGCGAAATGTTCTAATGGAAACGGGCCTTAGATGTTTCGTTCCAGTGACAGACTGCGAAAAATGTAAAAGTACGTTGCCCGCATGCCAAGTGTTAAAATAAAGGAAAAGCTGAAAAAACCTACAAAAATGAACGAGTTCAGATTTTACCCAGAGAAACGAGAATCAAGAATGAAGAATCGAAGGGAAAGGAAAGCGAGTAAAAAGTAAGTTGTGAGGGGTGGTCGTCGAGGTTGAGATCGATCGAGCAGATATGTGAGAATCGGTGGAGTGGCGCAATAAGGTCGAGGACAAGTGGCCATCGCGAATATATGCGAGATGAGCTGCCAAAGTCTCGGCGGATGATGCGGCGGCGGCGCCCGCAGTGGATTGGGCCGGCGGCGTAACACAGACCAGAGCAGAGTCATTAGAGAGTAGTTAGTCAAGTGCTTTATTCGAGTATCGGTTCACGTGCGGCAAGTGCTAAGATTATATAGCAGCTACATACAGAGCCGGAAAGCTGTGTGTCTGCGTGTACAATGGATAAAGAAAGCTTTTTGGGACACATCCTTTTTCTTCGACTAAATTTTCGTATAGAAAGTTCTTTTCTTTGGAAGACGCAAATTTTCTTAAACAAAGCATTAACTAATAAATATTTTTTATGATAATTCTTCTGTTTTTTATTCGCCTATTTTTAAAACAATTTTGAAATTTATATTTTATAGGATTTATCTTATAATTTTGAAATTTATATTTTATAGAAATTTAAAGTTATATCTAATACCGCGGAAAACGGTGATTTTCTAGGGAATAATACATGTTTGGGAGTTAATTCTCAATTAACAATAATAGATTATAATCTCGAAAACGTACTCTTCAATCGCAATTTAAGTCAGAGAACAAATGTATTCGTTTGCAATTTTAATTAATTTTTGGCAAAATATTGAGAATGAAATCTTCAAAGAAAAATAACTATTTACGCATGGAAAGAGAGGAAAACTAATCTATTTGGTCAACTTAAAAGTTAAAGCATGTTCATTTACAGTTTGCGAGGAAAATATTTGCACACACACTTTTTATCCAATTAAACTTTCATACAGAAAAAAACATTTTTTTAAAGAAAACACGAATATTCTTGAATGTTTTCTCCTTTAAGAAAATTTACCTTAGAAAATCTGTCTGCGCGATTACTTTTTTTATCCACCGTGTGTGTCTGCGTGTGTGTGTGTGTGTGTGTCTTTCTTGTTACAGTGAGGGACGTCGCTTAACACTGATTTGATCAGCCTATGCGCATCTCGCTCGAGAAACGGAGCGAGTGCATTAACTATTTTAGTAGAAAGACTTTATATAGACATTTAGGTTTCTCTCCTGTGAAAGCAGTCTACTCTCGCAGCTTTAAAGCTCCTGCCGATATGTCTATCGCTTTTATCGAAAGGTCTCCTCGGATACTTCACCTCTCTTCAACCAATTGTTTATAGTGTTAACCAGAAAACTTATAACACAAACAATTGGTTTGAACCAACTTCCACATGATTTTGGTGCCTGTCTTAGGTATGATCTTAAAAAAGTACTCTGTAAAAGTAGAACTTCATTGGACCAACCGTACCAAAGAAATCATCTGCAGAGTCCTATTACGCATAATTAATATTGTAATGTTTAACAATTAATAACTGCCTTATTGTTTATTTAATTTTGAATGTTTGTATCTCAAATTACTCTGTACAAGTGTACTAATTAAAGGTAAAATGACTGTGCTTGCCAAGTGATTGGCTTAGTTACACCAATTTTTATAAAATTTAGAAAAATTTCAATGTTAACTGTCTTACATCCTCTTAAAGGTACATCTTATCGCAAACTAATTCCTAGGTACTCGGATTCCTCGGTTAATATAAAACAGTTTCGAGTCTAATTTTAAACTCGCGATAAAGCCTCTTCTCAGTACTTTTTTATCTTCGATCTAAAATCCTCGAAATATCGCACTGGAGATCTGAATCCATTGCACAGTGGTCCAGCGAGCCTCGAAACCGCGCCATAAATAGAAAACTTCGCTTTATGCCTGTTTTCTATATGATTACTTAAATCAATTGGAATGAAATAATAAAAGATTATATATAATTATGATTATATCACCCATGGTCCCTGATAGAAACTTGTAGGTTAGGTTTATACGCTTTGATCAGAAACACATAAAAGTATATGATACTTTTATGTGTTTTATGTGTTATAAGCACGTTTCGAAGTCAAGGTAGCTGTTACGGTAGATACTATCGCGACGTCAATCATAAGAAACGATTATATCACTCGTGTTCCTTGATCGAAGCTTCTAGCTAGCTTTATACACTCTCGATCTTTACACACAGAAGTGTAACATATCCAAGAGTCGAACATAGGAATGATTATATCACTTATGGTCCCTGATAGAAACTTGTAGGTTAGGTTTATACGCTTTGATCAGAAACACATAAAAGTATCATAGAGTAATGCATTTGCCTTGAAGTAAATTCTTGCTGAGGTTGTATAACACATTGCCAATATTGAAAACCGTGGGGATAACCGCGTCCAAGTTAGTAGTCTTTGCGAACATTAACATAATTAATAGGTAGCATTAAATATGCCCATAATTATGAAAGTGGTCCAAGTCATATGTTTCTTGTTTCGAGATATTGAATGAATTGGATTTGAATAAATTCAAAAATATTTGTACATTATGCGAAATTTTAATTTATAATTTTATTAGTCTTGATTAGTGAAAATTTAATATGAATATGAAATTTTGTGTGTTACGTACAAAAATCTTGTTTTTAAAGTTTGAACTGACTTCGACCATTTTCAAAATTAACTGAATGTCCTATAAATGACTTAAAGCGATAAAGAACTACGAGTTTTATTTGAAACAATAACTTTAATGAAATAATTCATGAACATTTATTAATTATTTGTAGAAAGTGATCCATTTTTATCATTTCGAGTTTTAAGCTTCTTAAAATGTTGCTGAAAAACTGGAGGAATGTATGCTAGTAAACACATAATATCTTTATGTTTTTCTTCCGTTACTGGTCTAGTGCTGGTGTATAATCGAAGTAATTTAATATTTCCCTATATTTTCAAGTTATGTTTATATAATTACTTTAAATTTTTGACTTAGACCACTTTCATAATTAACACTAAATGAATCCCATATAATGTTGAAATGACAACCACTATCTAACGGTTCATTTTTGACGATATCGTACAAATTACATTGAATAAATTTAGTTTAAAATAATGTGGTGTGAAATAACTGATAAACATATTTTTTTACAATTTTGACTTAGACCACTTTCATCATAATTATGGGCACAAACGAAAGACAGTTGAACATAGTTCTAAGCTCATTGATACCAGATTTGTTTTAAAATCATACTGCGTACTGTGTCCTTTTACTGACCATCAATCAAAAATGTGCAAGTACGTGCAATTCTTATTATTATAGCCTTCAAATATGTACTTTTACTTTTCAGAAAATGTAAGTTAGAAGGCGGGACTTGGTGGGACTTTTTTTAGAACTCTAAAACAAATTTGATATGGAAAATGCACTGTGCCGATTTTTGAGTTCTAACTTTCACTAATTCTGCAGGAGTGAGGCTGCAACGAATTGACCAAACAAAAGTGATTTCGGCTGCTTTGGAGATTCCACTTTTAAGAGAAAGTTGTAACAAAAAATATTGCGGGACTTGAAATATCGATTTTTGGCGCGGTTTAAGCAGTATCTGGATCACTGTGCATTGGTTCGATTAGCTTTATTCTTGTGGACGTTCTCATGGTTGAAGGACGCTATCAGTTTTTAGAACAAGCCTCGCACATTAACAATTAGAAGTCGCAGTAACAAAGTACAAAACGCTCGCGTGGTACGAAGAACCTTTTACAAAGGTAGTCAGTCGTGTTTTGAATGTCATATAGGTTCACTGATGATAGAATAAAATATAATAATTCAAACAAATATTTTCGAAAACTAGGCTTTTTCTATTTCAAATGTGTAACAAAAGCAACTGGCTTAAATTTACAATAAATAGACTTCAAACACTTTTAAAAATTACGATTCTCTTTCAATACTTTTAACATTTTAACACGCTGTCTTTGTTACACATTTGTAATATAATACAAGAGCGCATTTTCAAGAAATATTCTTTTAATTAGTATATTTCATTTCAACTACTTATTGCTTAAGAATTCAAAGTGTACATCAATGACATTTTGATCCTACAAGGACGCTATTTTTCTATGTAACTCAAACTATCTTGATTCACTTATTTGGCTAATTCGTTTATAACAAATACTATATAAAAATGTGGTCTGAATCTTGAATTGAACCGCGCGCCGGCTCACTGAGATTGGGCCCTATGGGGACAACGTGTCGAGTGGGGAGCCAATGGCAGTAACGGACCCTTCCCCCACCACATTATGCTATCCCCACCACCGCCAGCGTGGCAGACACACAAAAAGTACAACTTAAGGTTCGTTTATATTAACAAATATCGAGCGTAGCGTGGCAGACACAAGTATTTTTCAATTTCATAGTAAACGAGCATGTTTAAAGTTGCCAAATTTCCTTATCAAATTATTTGTTGTGAAAAAATCCGGCTTTTTATTAAATTAGTTCAATGAAAATATTGTTACTATTTTCTGATATATTTCGTAGTCGAATTCCAATAAAGATATGATAAATAGTTGTTTTCAAACATGAATAATTTAGATTACATTTTTTTTCGCACGTATTAACAGGTTACAAAAATTATAAAATTGAACGATTTCTTAAATTGCGACTTTCTCAAAAATAGATATTTTTCTAATAAAACATTTAAATCTTTTAACTGTAATTATTGAGCCTACTTCCTCGACTGAAACTATTAGACTATTCAATGTGTTATCCTTATAAATAGAAGTTATTTATTATTGTAAGTTGCAATACGAATTTGCTGTATTGCGTTGCTTAAATTGTACCCCTTAAAAGGATCGCAAAACTAGTTATTTTCAAAATAAATATGGCACATTACAACTATACAAAAAAATCCACAAGAAAGGGAAATACTGTTGTTTATTATGATATAAAAAATACATAAATATTCTCCGTCTCCAAGTAATACCCCTAATTTGAAAAGTGTTGCGATTTAAACAACCTTGTTCTACCACACCAAAGTATATTAATTATTGTGTCAGCCACACTGCGTTCGATATCTCGAAATAGAAACGAAGCTTTAATACAAAAGCATATAAAAAAGTGCGAGTAATCGAGGGGGCTGTGCTGTCGTTGAGTTTGTCCCTCACTGTATTGTATAGTATAAAAGAGAGAGTAAAGAGAGAGGTTAGAGTAACGAGAAGCACAAAGAAAGAGGCAGAGAGAGAGGCAGAGAGAGCAAAGAGATGCGAGGCAGCATCGGTACAACAAGAAAGCGCTTGTCTACTTGCTTGGGATCGCACCTCTGATGTCGTTGGAAGGCTCGCTCCTGGAAAGCTCCCGCTCGTTGCCCTCTCGGTGCGAGGGCGCCTTCGTCGGACTCTTGTAGTTCAGGAGAACGTCGCTCTTCCCGTTGCTGTTTTGATTCTGGTGGGGAAAGTGGAACGCCGTGTGCGGCCACGAGGCCGGCGGCGGACTGCGCACCAGGTGCTCGTGCACTTGGGCCAGTGTTAGTGGATCTGTGTCGCCCAGTTCCTGGTGACAAACCAACAGAAAACACATCAGCCAGTATACCTTTGGTGTTCTAGTTTTTTGCCCCAGAATTATTAACCCTTTCACTACGAAAGACGTATACATAGTAATTATCGCAGGCCCACAGTCAAGATGTTTTCTGTGACTTCCCTTTTTCTAGGAGCAAGGAATAACTGGCCAGGATTTGTCAAGAGCTCGGAGGGCGTTACCTAACTTTGTTGACGAATAACTCGGAATTGGAGGTCTAACGAAAATTTTTAAAAACGACATCATCATCCCCGCCCCCTTCCCAACAAGATGGCTATAGTGATATTCAACATTTTTTGGACACCCTGTATATACGCCCTCACAAGTCCATCAATATATACGAAAGACGTAAATATACGCCTTGCATTTAATAAGGCCCTCTATAATTGAAATATGCGTAGCGCAGCGACTGACGTGCGAATAACACGCCGTAACTACTAATGGATTACTTCGAGATCGCAATCAAAGAGTTAAAGAGATCGATATTTATTCTCTTGGCATTTTTTGTGGTATAATTCGGCTAAATTGGAAATGGTTTTTCTTATATAAATAGTTGTCAAAATCTAGAAAACATTCGCCGAATAGAAAGTTGACATTTGGTAGCATGCACAACCTGTATGCATGACTTTTTAAAAGTCCCCTTTTAGGGGAGCATGACACCCTCTTGCAACCCCCTAAAACAGTCCTGCATATTGGGTGTTTATGCTATCAAACTTGGTCGTCTACTTGGCGGCCGTTTTGCAGATCGTGACAACTATTTTGTCGGATGCTGTACATTGTGTATTTTCAGTAAAAAAAAAAACTTCAAAAATACTGCGACAAATTTGTGTTTTAGTTTTTCCCCCCCGAATTGTTAAAAAGATCGATATTTACTCTCTGCATATTTGTTATGGTATAATTCGGGTAAATTGGACATTGTTTTTCTTTATTATACATTGTGTATTTTTAGTAAAAAAAAACACTTCAAAAGTACTGCGAAAAATTTGTGTTTATTTCGATTATACCACCATTTTTATACATCATATATTAACTTGGAAAGCTAGTCCATTTTAAAAGCGGAAAATGATTGTTTTTTTGTAATTTCAGTGTGTTCTGGGAGTTCACTGCATGCGCAATATAAATTTACAGTTTCATTAGTGAAAAAGGTCTCGAGTTGAAAGGGTTAGAATTACTGAAGATTAACCTACACCTCGTTCATAAGTGTGATTTAAAAGTTTCATAAAAACTTGTAAAAAGGAGAATCAAGATATACCATTATTTATTTGTATTTGTTACTAAAGGACAAGAAAAAATTTGTAGACTAAAATGTTTTTGAATTAAAGAATAAGTGTGAAACAAGCGGTTTTAAACTTCCATTCTACGATGCACTTATTATTAATTAATTTTTTTATTATTATCTAAATGTCACAGTGTCCATTTGCTTTCGTATTAAATTAACAATCAGCTATACCCGAATCAGAAAAACATAACCTTTTTTCAAAACCGATCGATTAATCGGCTACAGTAGAAGTAACTGTTTATTTCTAAGTTAGGACGATATAGTTATGGCTAAACAATTAATTGTAAGCTCGTTGATAATTTCCGGGCTAAAAACCACATTTAAAAATAAAAGCTCGTGGTATTCCGTGGGTCCAGTGCCGTAACAATAAGTGTGCTATAGAAATTTCATAAAATGCTTTAAAAAGGAGAATCAAGATATACAATTATATATCTGTATTTCTTACAGAAGGCAAAGAAAAAATGTCAAGACTAAAATGTTTTTGGAATAAATAATAAGGGTAAAACAAGCGGTTTTAAACTTCGATTCTACGATGCACTTATTATCAATTAATTTTTTTATTCTTATCTAAATGTCACAATGTCCATTTGCTTTTGTATTAAATTAACAAGTAGCTAACTGCTTAACTAAAACTGATCGTTTAATCGGCTACAGTAGAAATAACTGTTTATTTCTAGGTTAGGACGATATAGTTATGGTTAAACAATTAATTGTAAGCCCGTTGATAATTTCCGGGTTAAAAACCACATTTAAAAATAAAAGCTCGTGGTATTCCGTGGGTCCAGTGCCGTAACAATAAGTGTGCTATAAAAATTTCATAAAATGCTTTAAAAAGGAGAATCAAGATATACAATTATATATCTGTATTTCTTACAGAAGGCAAAGAAAAAATGTCAAGACTAAAATGTTTTTGGAATAAATAATAAGGGTAAAACAAGCGGTTTTAAACTTCGATTCTACGATGCACTTATTATCAATTAATTTTTGTATTATTATCTAAATGTCACAATGTCCATTTGCTTTTGTATTAAATTAATAAGTAGCTAACTGCTTAACCAAAACTGATCGTTTAATCGGCTACAGTAGAAATAACTGTTTATTTCTAGGTTAGGACGATACAGTTAGGGTTAAACAATTAATTGTAAGCCCGTTGATAATTTCCGGGCTAAAAACCACATTTAAAAATAAAAGCTCGGGGTATTCCGTGGGTCCAGTGCCGTCGCGAAAGGATGAACTTCCAATCTTCCTGAGAGAAGTCGAGGAGGAACTCGGGCCGAGCAATTCCATTGGAATCTAGCAGTAACCGTGACACAGTGAGAGGCCGGGGCAAGAAGGGGGCTTTCAGCGGATTAAACGAGACCTAGATTTTATTCCGCTCTCTTGAAGCCCGCTCAAGAACCACTAGCAATAACTGGCACGGCCAGGATCGCCGAGCCCAGCCGACTCCAGCCGGGCGAATTCACTTCGCCTCCTCTCCACCGCCCTTCGATCCCCACTAATGAACAACTACTATTTAACATGCGACTGTCCTCGACAATTAAGAGCCAGCACTTCCCTTCCCTAAAGATATCTATTGGGCCAATCTCCATCCGATTTACATCGCCATTTGTCTAACAAGATTACTTCAGTTCGAATTATAATGTCAAACAAAATGGTTCCACGGGACTTACGGTGAATAGCAAAAATTGTTCGACACTAATGTTTTATTAACGTTATAGCTCAATATTTCCTTGTTTAAAAAGTAACTATTTTGGTTATGTTTTCTTATTTTGTTCGCTATCTATCATATAAAATATTATTTCCTGGATTAATTGTAGCGGTACACACTTGATTTAATATAATATCTATTGGGCCAATCTGCATCTGATTTACATCGCCATTTGTCTAATAAGATTACTTCAGTTCGAATTATAATGTAAAACAAAATGGTTGCACGTGACTTACAGTGAATAGCAAAAATAATTCGACACTAATGTTTTGTTAATGTTATAATCAATATTTCAGTTGTTTATAAAACTATCTTAGTTATTTCTTCTTATTTTTTTTGTTATTGTCTATCATACAAAATAATCTTTTTCTGGATTAATTGTAGCGGTAATACGTGACTTACAATGAATACCAAAAATAATTTGACACTAATGCTTTGTTAACGTTATAACTGAATATTTCTTTGTTTAAAAAGCAACTGTAAGACCAAATGGTTGCACGTGACTTATAGTGAATACGAAAAAAAATAACTTGACACTAATGTTTTCTTTAACGTTATAACTCAATATTTCTTTGTTTAAAAAGTAACTGTATTGGTTATGTTTTCTTATTTTCTTCGTTATTACCTATTATACAAAATAATCTTTTGCGGGATTAATTGTAGTGGTACACACTTGATTTAATATAATATCTATTGGGTTTATCTGTGTCCCATTAACATCGTCATTTATCTAACAAGATTACTTCAGCTCTAATTATAATGCAAAACAAAATAACTGTATGCGATTCACGGTGAATACCAAAAGTAATTCAATACTAATGTTTTGTTAACGTTATAATTCAATATTTCAATTGTTTAAAAAGCAACTGTCATGGTTATTTCTTTTTATTTTCTTTGTTATTATCTATCATGCAAAATAATCTTTTGCGGGATTAATTGTAGTGGTACACACTTGATTTAATATAATATCAATTGGGCCAATCTGCGTCCGATTTACATCACCGATGGCCCAATTTGTTATGGACTAGCTGTCCTAGCCGGCTTCACTTGAGTGACATGTCGCGTGTGCCTTAATATTAACTTAATTTAAAGAACAATATATTCTTGAAATTATCTTTGCCGAAATAATTTTGTAACGATGAATAGCTTCATCTCACGTTAAATGTAAAATTATGGAATTTCTTTTGGAACAACCTGTATAAATAATAAATATTGCAATATTTTTTAGTCTACAGAATCTGCAAACTGCGGGGAGAAAAATGTTCTAATGTGACTTTTTATTTTACGCTTCTGTTTGTTAGTTATAGCAAGTTAAATAATCAGTAGAAAAGGTGATTGTATACGAGGGTTGCTCGCTTTCAGGCGCCTTTTCTACTGATCATTTTCTTGATATAACTGACAAACGGAATCGTAAAATGAAATATCACATTAGAATTTCTTTCTTTTTTTGACATGTAGAATCAACCCGTGCAACATTCAGCACATGAATATTTCACCCATGTAATATTTGTTTAAAACGTAACTTTATACGAAACAGAAAACCGCATTAAAATCGATTTTGCCATTTCCCACACGGTAATTTTAATTAACGAAATTTTAGTTCTAACTAACACAATCGCAATCTATTTTTGGAACGTCTATTGCTGTCAATAATCAACAGTGGACGGAAATTCGAACCGCCTGAAGGCGAGGACAGTAATGGAAGGGTTAAATCAGTAGAGGTTAGGGTTAACAGTTTTAGCCCTGCAATAATTGACATGCGCGTCAAAAATTATTTAATTAAAAAAATAATAGCTTGTTTCAAAACTCTTTCAATTTATATCTCGCTATCTAATTCTTTTGAAGATTTAAGTTGCTTTTGAAACAGCCTGTATCGGTGATACATATATTTCAGTGTTTTATAGCGTCTAGATTGATTGGGTCATAATTCTATATAGAAAAGAAATTGCACTAAAATCGATACAGCCGTTGCCAACTTTATCACCGACATAATAGAGACTGACAAACGTTGTCCTTTATATGTTTAGCAAATAAGAAATATAATATTAAATATATAGAAAGCAAATAAAGATTTGCAAACAATAATTTAATTTAATGAATAGATTTTACCACTTATCTTAATTGTCGTTATTTTTTAATAATATACATACAAAATAAAAGAACTTCTTACACACCGCGTATTTCTAGGAAAAATGTCTGATAAAAGAAGACTCGTCTCTTTAAATAGAAGCACATTTTCTTCAACAAGAAAGTGTCTTTAAGAAGAAATAAGTTTCTCTCGACACAGTTTTCTTTTTCCAGGAAATTTATTCTATAAATACCGAGTGTGCTAGTTATTTTTTTACACATTCTACCTCGATTGTTTCATGCCTTTTGAAAATTTGATGTTGCTCTGCGAACACCTTGTATCAGTTACATATATTTCCATATTTTATAGCCTATAATTTTCGTCATTTATAACTTTCATGGGGAAAGATTATCGTCTTGAAATGAACTTTCTTATTGTAATTAGTAAGCAGTATTTCTGATTTGTTGATTTATTGATTTCTTTAACACTATAACTACCGACAATTAATACATATTTATTTCTACCACACCAATCAAAATAGCTGGTTATTCATAAAACATTATATCCAAAGAAAATATATTTTTCTCATAACTATTCATCGAATCTAAAGTTGAAAAAATTTCTCATAGAAGAAGACACTTGTCTTTAAATAGAAGTACATTTCTTGAACAAGAAAGTGTCTTTAAGAAGAAATAAGTTTCTCTCGAGACTGTTTTTTTTCCAGGAAATTTATTCTAAAAATACCGAGTGTGCTGCATCATTTTTTTATACATTCTACTTCGAATTTTTTTATGGCTTTTAAAAATTTGATGGTGCTCTCTGAACACCTTGTATCAAATATACAATACAAGAAAACAGCGCCCCCATTACATCAGACACGAGGTGTCCAATGTACAGAGTGTCTTATAAATATTGTAATGAGCATAGGCGTCTTGTAGATGGCTAGTTTCAAAACTCTTGGTCAAGTTTCCTTTTGCAAGAAATTCATAACAATTCTATGTTAATTAAGTCCCTCATAACCATTTGGCAGCAGATTGGCGTCAGATTGGTAGCTGAGAGAGCAGAATCTACCATATTTCTGCTGCATTTCTGCCGGCAGATAGCGTGTGTATACAGGGTGTAAACGATATAACTGCCGGCGCTTTGGGGGATGGTAAAGGGGAAATTCTAAGGCCATAGAGGACAAATGTTCAGTCCTATTTCTTTTAGTTTAGTTATTATTCAAGCTTAAAGTTAGCTGTAAGTTATTGGAACGGCAGGACGGCAACATTGGGGGATGGCTGAGGACCCCCTTTAATTTTTTCCATTTTTGTCTTTGTCCCTCTCGGTGATTCGGCGATGTTGACCCATTCGGATGTGATTAGTATAACTATATCGGTTCGAATCGGAGAAAACAATTAGGTCCAGCCTATTCTAAAGAGAGATAAGGAACTGCCCTTCAAAGGTGTCACGTTACATCCCGCTAAGGCACCGACACTTGGGGGGCACCGGAACCCACTCTTTCCACTACGCTCGTGGACTATCAATTCTGCAAACATCGTTCATCCGGAGCAGAAATACTCTGTTAATTATTATCTAAACCAATCACAGTATCGAATCGCCTTTTTAGGAGTTACCTCCAATCGCACCGGAGCACACATACCCGAATTTATGGGACGATTCTAGCAGTGGGATCGAAGATGGCGCCATGTCAGCCATATTTGGGTGACACTCGAACATCTATTTGCAGACATATTTATTTCGACAAAATTAACGTTAATAAACATTTGTAACAAGGTGTGGCGCAAGAGTTAAAAATTTACAACTTCGGTGTCGAAAGTGTTAATATGTTATAACAAACTAACAAAGATCGGACATCATAATACGAGCTTAAATTGCTTAAAATTTTCTCCTCTACCTTCCTTCAAAACGCCGGGAATTATATCGTTTACATCCTGTATATTGCAATATTTTATAGCCCATTATTTTCGTCGTTTATAACTTTATAGGGGAAAGAATATCGCCTTGAAATCGACTTTCTTATTGCAATTAGTGAGGCTGAGATTCGATGCGACAGAAAGGAGAGAATATCTGAGCGCTAGTTTCGTGGAGGATGGAATCACACTGATCTATAACAAATAATCTGATATTTATGTTTAAATTTACTCTTTACGCATGTTTGTAAAAACTACTTCGAGCTCTGTGCCATCCTGGTACGCGAGAATTTCTTAATAATATAAAGATTCTATACACTACATGACCGATCTATGCCAATTTTTTCTCGGTAACCAGGGCGCATTCTGAAAAAGTGTTATAGGGTTCTGTTTAGATGGTCGAACTGTAGGTACACAAATTTTTTCAGCCCGATTGGTGTTCCACTCGAGACCATACATGTTAATAACATAAGGCTACGCTATGTACCAATATTCGCGAATTTTTTTCTCGGTAACCAGGGCGCATTCTGAAAAAGTGTTATAGGGTTTTGTTTAGAGGGTCGAACTGTACAGGGTGAGTCAGTTGCCTTTGAATCACCACTGTCGAGCATACACTGTTCCATATAAAATCATTGAAAATAACCTAGACATTTCAATTATACTCAAATGTTTCCCAACATTTGTCTGCATTTTATGCATTTAGACTATTACATGTTTGAGTTATGCTAACTCGCACATGAAATTTCACTCTGCAGAAGCCAGTTATATATAATATTCCCCTATAAATATAATATAATAAAATATTGTCTCCTTACGTTGCTAGCCATTCGAAGGAAGTCGATGCTAAAACTTGGTCAAATATTCGCTCCAACAGACTACATAATTTAATAGAGTCTATTGTTAAACAGAGAATATAATCGTCGTATCGTCGTATTTAATTAACGTCGACTCCCCTGAGGGGTTCGCGACGGGTATGGAATACCTCCTGCATTCACATACCAACCCGGTATAAGCGTCCATAAGGGGGAGGGGGGCACCAAACTTCTGCTTATACCGGGTGGACCTACTATTTTTAAGGTGGGTTCCGCCGAACCACCCCCCGCGCAGTGCGTAAACGTGCTGAAAATCAGCGATGACAGGTGCTGGGATCGAACCCGAACCCCGCTAATTACGGGTCGAGCACTTATCCCCCTGAGACACTGCGCGGGATTAACAGAGAATATATAATATAATTAAATAGATGTCTAGTAAAAGTGGGCTAGGAGAGTTCTGATTCAAAGGCAAGTGAATCACCCTGTACATCCCCAATTTTTTTCAAGCCATTTGGTGTTCCGGTCCTGTCAAGCACCCCTTGTAAGATCTTGATGCGCGAGCCAGCATTAATAATGTAATGCGGCCAGGCGATCGATAGCCCATCTTCGAGGACAGGTATGAAAATGCAGAAGCACTCACCTGAGACATAAGAATGGCATCGTCGGACTCGGACTCCTCGATCGATTCGACCAGGCTCTCTCGACTCGCCAGTACCTGAAAAGCAACCCATCGATTCCTTTTATTCTACCAGACCGGGCCATCCTTCTTTTCTCTCTCCTATCAAGCTTTTTTATCGCCACCTTTTCACCACTCACCGGCCACTTTGCACCCCTTTCCGTGCCCTGATTAACACCAACCCTCCCGAGATTAAGATCATCCGAGATCGCAATTTCGGAGATAAAATGATCTTGGCTTCTAATTAATATTGAAGATGATAGTTGCATGTGACGTACAGTGTCGGTTTGGTTGTTTGTTTTTAACAATGAATAACTGGATGAATACCGTAAATATAAAACATAGCGAAAGCATAAAAATTAATTTCTGTTTTACAAGCAATATTTAAATCCATAGACAATGTTTTCAATTGTGTTGCAACGAAATTAAACCATTTATAACGTTTTATATATTTATTTTGAGATGGAGAACACTTTTCGCAAGTGTTGTGAACAACGATATATAATTATTATCGTCGTTCGGTACTAAAAGGGTTAATATTTCTGTATAAATTATTTCATAAAATTACTTGAATTCATATTAATATTAAACCAAATGGTTGCATGTGATTTACAGTGAATACCAAAAATAATTATATATTAATGTCTTATGAATGTTATAACACACTACTTCAGTTATTGGTAAAGCAACTGTCTCGGTTATTATTTCTTATTTTCTTCGTTATTATCTATCATACAAAATATTTCTTTTCTCGGTTAATTGTACTGATACACATTTGGTTTAATATAATATTGCATCGCGGCAAAACCATTTTATTTTACATCTCGTTAGAAAAATAATCAAGAGAGTTTGCTTTACAAATAATTGAAATATCAAATCTTGACGTTTTGCATTTACTAAAGCTCGAATTTTTTTGTTTCATTGTACATAATTCTTTATAGTATGAAAAGGGTTGTGCCGGACAATATACATTAACCCTTTCGCTGCTGCAGACGCTTTTAATCCAGATATGCACATATGATTTATTGTTGTTGCGACAAAACAGTTCTAAAAGTAGAAAATCCCGATTTTTTGTCGCAAATGTGTAAGCTTCCATGAGAAACTCTGTTTTATTTTTGCGGTTGAGAAATCACGAGTCCGCGCCAACCCTCAGGCATTTTGAAATTTCGCCCAACGTAAATTGTTAACACCTACATACGTTTGAAATATGTATTGTGTTGGTATTTATTACAATGAACAAAAATGCGCATAAAGAAAAACTTTTTAAAGAAGGTGGGATTTTAGTAAAAAATGTAACATATTTCACTGGAAAATGTAAAATACCGTTTTTAACTATCACAATACTTTTGACACGTTTTATAAATCGTAGTATAATTATCAGTATAAAATCTTTTTCGATTTTCTTTTCTGAGATGTTTTTGTAGGGTAAAAGGAATATACGATTTTGATTATCTGGCCATTCTCATTTCATTTTGGCCTCTCCCAATTTTAGAATTCTTTCATGACTGGAATATTATTATTTCTTTTCGAAAAATTATTGTATTGTGAGTTAATCAAAGTATGTATGATTTACTTTCCGCGGCGACAACATTATTTCGCTTTTCCGGTAAATAAGCGTAAAAGTTTATATAAAATAACTTGATTCATGAATAATATATTTTCCAAAAACAACTTACTTCGCACTAAGGCAAAGCGAAAAAAAAGACTAAAGCAAATACTGATCCTCAACCATACAAGAAAACATTTGGAGCTCTGAAGGACTAGACCAATTAATAAAGTAGGGCAAGGTTGCCTTAATTGCCCTACTTTTCACATTAAGACTTATTACTCAGAAATGGAAAATCATGTGTAATTCTTTTATAATTTTAATACATGATGTTCAGTTTGAATATAATTGATTTTCCAAAGCAGTTATTAGCAACTTTTTGCAAACATGCAAAATGCGGTAAAAAATAGAAGCAACAACGGTTTTTCTGTAAGAATTAATAATGACCCTGTATTTTGCGATAAATTTTTGAAGACAATTAAAATATTACTGCTACGTTCTAAAGGTGTAAACTAATTTAATAAAAAACCAGGTAGTGAATTTTTAGGCAAGGTGATGCCATTTAAGAACAGATCTTATTCTGAGAACCCAAAATGTCACTCTATATCACAGAATATAAACATTTTATATATAATTATCAATTAAAAGCCTCCTAATTATATGCGGATGAGACCTTAAACAACTAAACTATAAAAAAAGCATTGCACATACCAAAAAAATAGTTTTTCGAACATCTATTTACGGACATAATTATTTCGACAAAAATAACGTTAATAAACATTTTTAACCAGGTGTAACGCAAGAGTTAAAAATTTGCAACTTGGGCGACGAAAGTGTTAAAAATTCCGTTCTGCATCAGACTTCACCGCAGCGATAAGATTAATGATGGGCGAATCGATGTTTTTCGGCGCAGTGTGGCGTGGCGCGGCATGTCGTGGCGGATATAATATGCTAATGTAAGTTGGCCGATACCTGCAGGAAGGGATTGTCCTGTCGGCTGAGTCGAAGTGCCTCCATGTCTTGATCGATGTTCCGGGTTCTGCCAGGTGTCAAGGTCAGAATAGAGTGCGACGGCGAGGGTTGACAGGCGACGACCACGTCGACAGCTGCCACGCTCAAGGTTGACGGAATCCGGGAGACCTGGTGCTCATTGTCATTCTCGTTGCGCCGGTAGGCGTTCGTGATCATCGCTGTAGCAAATAAAACGTGTCGCATAGTGACAATTAGGAAAGTTGGCCCTGCCTTTTTTGTTTAGCGTGTTTCGTCCTCACATAACCTATAATCAGTCGTATTAACACTAGATTTACCAAAACTAGTCAAAATGACTGGTTTATACCTATTTTCGTAGACATAAAAAATCCCTGTGAATCTAGTGTTAACACTAGAATTGCCAAAACAGTTAAAATGACTAGTTTATGCCTATTTTCGTAGACATAAAAAGTCCCGGTAAATTTAGTGTTAACACTAGACCTGCCAAAACAATTAAAATGACTAGTTTATACCTATTTTCGTAGACATAAAAAATCCTGGTGAATCTAGTGTTAACACTAGAACTGCCGAAATAGTTAAAATGACTGGTTTATACCTATTTTTGCAGACATAAAAAGTCCCGGTAAATCTAGTGTTAACACCAAAACTGTCAAACCACTCAAAATGACTGATTTCAAATGTTTTATAAACACTACTTATATTCATGGCTTGGAATTTTCGTGACATTTTACATCATTTTTATTACAATATTGAAAGAATTAAATGTAGCAATTTGTTTATCCTTCCTCCCCTTTTTCGAAGTTATATGTTGGTGTACTAGAACCATTCAAACTGACTGATTTCTACCTCAGCAAAGAAATGTCAATTTTGGAGAATATCAAGTAAAAAACTGTGAAACCAACATATTTTTGACATACACTTATATTCATCAACAACAAATGTGTTAGAAAGAAACACAAGGACTGGAACTGTTATTTCTTTCTTGACGTCAGTGGCGCTTCTTACGATACGTGCAGTATTTTGTTTATATTTGATAACCACAACCATTTCATTCTTTTGTTATTTGTTGTTTATCACGCAAACAGTTTGATGGAGTATAGTCCGTGTTTTTAATTAAGAGACTTACAAATCAGATTATACCCGATAATTATTGTAATATTATTTTCTATTTCAAATTTTTTCCAAGACTGTATCTACCAAAATACAAAGGTGAGTGATGTACATGTATAATACAAAAGAAAATAGGACATAGAAACTTGTAAAAACTTCCTGTATAACCTATAAATCTTCCACCATTCGCTGAATAATGATGAACACATCATAATTTCCTTGGACATAATATTTTATTAATAACCAGTTAGTTTGTATTACTATTATTCAGACGTCCTTATCTGTAAGATATTAATTAATCGAACTAACTAATTGTTCATTTGTAATTGTCAATTTAGTTTGATTTATAGTAATAATAGCAGAAGACTAATAAATTTAGGGCATGGCTATTCGAAAAGTGTTAACCAATTAATTATTTGTTTCTCAACTCCCAAATATCGCAGTTTTTAGAGACGTATCGTTTATAATAAACTCGTTTAAAATAATAACAAAAGGAGATTAATTAATAGAGAGCATCAATAGTCGGACAGCATTACTTAAATGATTATTTTACTGTACTCAGGCAAATTAAAAATTTCTAGAAACATATCATTTATTTATTTAACGTTAATAGGTTTTTTTTATTCTGGAAGCTCTAAAATAGCATATTTTAGTTCCTTTTAATTTAATTGAGATTAATAATAGGAGAAACATACATTGTGATTTATAGAGCGAAATCCTTTATTTATTTAATGCCCACTGCTTTTATGCTGTAGCCGATGAACTAGAATATGCTCAGAATTTTCGCTCTAAAAATATTCAACCGTGTATCGTGTTTCACGTGTGTTTTAACGGGTTTCGGGGAAGGAAAACTTTATTTGATAAAGCTTTTAACATTTTGCTGGATTATAAAGTTCATCGGGTGCGGTGTGGAAAAGTTGTTTATTCGCGCGTTAGTTCGGGATGACGCGCCGATAAAATGTTAACAAACTTTTACATAGCCGCAAGATTTATTTTACATAATATTCAAAGCACAAGTTTCGATTGTCCGAATATTTACGCGGTGTTGTTGTACGAATGCAACAATTTGTGTAAACGCAATTTCCTTTCTGTCAGTACACGCTCAGTTGACCGATATAAAGCTGCGGCGAGACACTTTTTTTTCCTTTCAACCTACTTTCCAATATAAAATCTATACTTTCGCTGCCTACACTTTTTTCGCTTATTTCAAGAGTTTGAAGAGGCGTGCGAGAACTTGTCGTGTAAGAATAGTTATCTTAGGGGTCGTCTGAAATTCTTATAATGTATAAAAGAGATTATTAATGAACCGTCCGTCAAGTTTGAATTTAATTGATTGTCTATGAAAGCAAATACTTTCTACTAAAAACTGTATTTTTGATTTTGTTATCACATTAAATTCCAAGTTTCAATGAAAACATTATAAGTTTATAGCAGAATAAAATTGTAATAATAGACAAAACATTGAAAATTATTGACCTTCTATAAAAACAGATAACTTCAATTAAAAATTGTATCGTTTTTACAATCAATCTTGGAATATCGATAAAAAAAATAATTGGTTTATAGAAACGTATAGTTTGAGTACTAAACAAAATGTTGAACATTATTGACTATTTTGTTAAAATGATCTAGCGCAGCAAGAATGTTGGTTTTTATCAAATTGAAATTGCAGCGTTGCCATCATTATCGTAATTTATTTATTTTTGTTATGTTGATTTATTGATTTCTTTAACACCATAACTAACACATAACTATCACACCAATCAAAATAACTAGTTATTCATGAAATATTATATCCAAAGAAAATATAATTTTTCGTAATTATTCATCAAATCTAAAATTGAAATATTTATAGGTTACGTTCTATTTTCTTTTCCATTGTATGTGCACTTCGTTAACCTTTACATTTGAGTAAAGGCAATCTTAGAAAGATTATAAAATAGAAAATAATATTACAACAATTATCGGATATAAAATATTTTGATGGTCTCTTATTTAAAAACACGAGCTTTACTCTATCAAAGTTTTCATGAGTCTCACAGGAAATAACAAAATTAATGCTGTTGGCGACATAAGAAAAAAACAATAACAGCTGCGATCTTCGTTTTTCTAATATGTTTGCCGGCGCAGTATACGTCTACGTTATAAATGTTCTCGTTTCACTGTTTTTCTAATTGACATTCTGTAAAGTTTACATTTTTCTTGCTGAGTTATTATTCAGTCATTTCACTGGTTCCGGTATATTTAGCTGTAGCGTATATAAACTTTTAAAAAATGGTGGAAGGTTGCAAAACATATTGATAAACTTGTTCTTTTAAATATTATGTGTTATGTGTTTGAATAATTTTTATCAAAAGCTTAAAATCGGTAATTTTTACTGCTTTGCTAATGTTAGACACAAATATATTACCTAAAAAAAGTGTTCTCTTAAGAAAAAATAAATTTCTTCGGCTTAAACAATTTTCCACCAGATTTCCACAAAGTAGTTTATTAACTATTTAAAATTGATTATTATATTCATTATACGCATTATACATACGACTAATTGATGCGTTTACAGTAGCATCTGCAGGAATTTTCACACACTTTTAATTTTACGAAAGAAATTACTTTTATCACATTTAGAACCACCTATTAATTATGTTATTGTTCACAAAGACTACTAACTTGCACGCGGTTATACCCACGGTTCTTAATACTCGCAATATGTTATACAATCTCAGCAAGAATTTACTTCAAGGCAAACGCATTACTCTGTGATACTTTATGTGTTTGCGATCAAAGTGTATAAACCTAACCTACAAGTTTCTATCAGGGACCATAAGTGATATAATCATTCCTATGTTCGATGGTTGGATATGTTACACTTCTGTGTGTAAAGATCGAGAGTGTATAAAGCTAGCTAGAAGCTTCGATCAAGGAACACGAGTCATATAATCGTTTCTTATGATTGACGTTGCGATAGTATCTACCGTAACAGCTACCTTGACTTCGAAACGTGCTTCTTTCTACAGGGTGATTCACTTGTCCTTGAATCAGAATTATCGAATACCATTTTCCATTGAACATGTTTGCAGTTATGTACTTTTCTGCTTGTATTATTCAGGTTTTACACTGCAGTTTGATTGTTTTGTATATCAAATTCACTTTTTTATAAAACAAATTCATCTTGCAACTCAAGTTCTTCGATAACAACAAAATACTCGACAGAAAAATTGTATTGCATATATGTAATAATATTCCTATTTAAAACAATGTAAACTACTATAAAATGACATAAAATGCTTTTTTATTATAAAAAATATGTATATAAATTCATTTATAATATGTCTTTTGCTGCTTCGCGGCATAATTTGATTACATATTCATGGAATAATTATTGCAATTTATAAGGGTAACAGTAGTTAGAGAACAATTAATCGCATTAATTATATGTGATTGTTTAAAGAATTAAGCACAATATTCCTTGCAGAGAATTTAATTTTGGAGAACACTTCTTCAACGGTGTTTATAAGTAGAAAATATGATGGAAGAAGCAATAAAGTATGAGTTTCACTTTAATTACAACAGCTTAAGAAAATAAATTTGTAAATAAATTGATTTTCAACAGGGTGAATTTGATTCGCAGAATATTCAAACGAGTGAACTTGATACACAAAAGGGTGAAATTGCTGTACAAAACTCGCATACAATGTGTATAATAATACAATACAATATTGTATATTTAATGTATTGCAAGATAATGAGTATGTTAAGTTACTCAGTATGTTCAATGTATGTACACACACACGGTATATATTAAACAAAAGAATGGTTTCCAGTTGTTATTTAAAATCGAAATTGTTGTTGCTGATCTATGAAATCGTTGTATCACGTCGTAATTATCGAAGTCGTCATCGTGCCTTTTAACGTTTAAAAGTTAAATAAATAAAATAAAAACTTTCAACTTATAATAAATATATTCCTTGTTTGTTCTGTCGTTCTTACTATTTTCAAATGTTTTATAAACACTAGTTACATTCATGGCAGCGAATTTTCGTGATATTTTACATAATTTTTATTACAACATTGAAAGAATTAAATGTAGCAATTTGCTTATTCTTTCTCCCCCTTTTCAAAGTTATATTGGTGCATTAGAATCAGTCAAAATGACTGATTTGTATCTCAGCAAAGAAATGTAAATTTTCGAGAATAAAGTTATGAATTTGCTGATGCTTACCAGGTGCTTCGACTCTCGGTGCACGCTCCATCTCCTCGTCCTCGTTGATCTTCATTCCTAACATGAGTTTCCTCGCCTTGAAGAAATTGGTGAGAAAGGCTGCACCCTTACGCTTTACCCGGTCGTATCTCTGACTGCTTTCGGACGACACGTGTATCATAATTCGTCTGAAAGGAAAGAAGCTCGGTTCCAGTGGTGTCTCTTCATGGTTCGGACACCAATAACGCTTTCGCGAGTATTATCAGGAAAATACTAAATTTTTCCCTCGAGGCTCGAAGGCTGCGTGGCCTCGAGAGAAAATACGTTAATAAAGAGATTGTCTTTCAACTTTTCGTTAGTAAGAATGTGGGAATGAATCTAAGATAGTGTTTGGAAGTTTGGAATGTAAGGGGATTGAGCAGTGTATGTGTGCGTAAAAAGATAGAGACGGCAGGCATGGATGCAGAGTGTGGTGAAGAGTGGTGTGAGAGATGAGCGAGTGGAATGGGGAGCAATACGAAAGATGATCAGGAGTGACTGCGAGGATGAGTATGAAAGTAGGAAGGGTGCATGAAGTCGTAAAGTGTCTAATGTCTGAGATGTCAAGTGGGTAGAGATAGGCGAGCGAGTGGAATGGGGTACGAATGCGATGACCAGAGCGTCCGAGCAGGAGTGATTGTGAAAAGGGTGTACATGCAGTAAGACTGACCTGTCGCGTGTGTAAAATTAAAGAAGAGTGAATTATGGGATGCAAGGGTTCGAGAGTAAGGAGATGTGTGAGTGTGTCTGTACGAATGCGATGTATGTATGAGGGTAAATATAAGATGTGCTCCTGGGGAGAAGCAGAGAGTCTTCGCAGAGTGTTTAGAGAGTCTTTAGCGAGTTTTTACAGAGTCTTCACAGAGTCTTCAGAGAGCGGGGTCACAGCAGAGTGTCAAGGAATAAAAACCGTTTTGCCACGATATTCCGTCTTATTTCTAAACCACAATCCCCACAAGAATGTTGGACTTTAATGGATTTGTTCTTCGTTAGTTCTCTATATTCTGTACAATGTATTTCCCGACACTTCGGCTTGGGGAATTAGCAGTCAACAGTTTCTCTACCACAAAAGATATGGGCACACAAAACTTAAGCATATACTGTTATCACTTAATCCGACTCCTGCCACTCGCTTGCTTTCTCATTATACCGAGAGCAATTCGCCGAGCTGCCCTCGCGTTACTCTCCCAAATTAGGTTATTACGAAATCCCCCACCGAAAAACATTAAAGGGATCGCCAAACACGTCCGTTTTATTGCCTATTAAATCTAAATCACTAACTTCATTCTACAATATTAATTGTGAAGAACAATGGAAAATTGTTCGTTCGAACAAATCATTTGTCACGACACTCTAAATAATGCTAGATATTTTATATTGTTTTTTTTTTATCGAATTTGCCGAGCTGCCCTCGCGTTACTTTTCAAAATTACGTTATTACGAAATCCCCGCCGCAAAACATTAAAGGGATCGCCAAACACGTCCGTTTTATTGCCTATTAAATCTAAAGCACTAACTCCAGATTCATTGTGAAGAATAATGGAAAATTGTTCATTCAAACAAACCATTTTTCACGACACTCTAAATAATACTAGATATTTTATATTGTTTTCTTATTGGCTTTGAAAAGGAGGAATTTAATTCGTCGAGTATATTGTAAATGTCAGTTGTCTATTAAATTTAAGTCACTAACACCACTTGACTATTGTCAATATTAATTGTTAAAAACCAATGAAAAATAGTTAATCCAAGCAAACATTCTCACAACTCACTAAATAATACTTCACATTTTTTTGTGACCGATTTTGAAAAGAAGGAATTCAATTTGTCGAATATATGTATGCTTGTAAAGTTATATTTTCTATTAAATTTAAATCACTAACTCCATTCTACTATTGTCAATATTAATTGTAAAACACAATGAAAAATAGTTCATTCAAACGAATATTTTCACGACTCCCTAAACAATGCTGAATATTTTATATTGTTTGTTTATTGATTTCGTAAAGGAGGAATTCAATTTATCGAATATATGTTTGTAAATGTCAGTTGTCTATTAAATTTAAATCACTAACACCATTCTACTATTGTCAATATTAATTGCAAAGAACAATGAAAAATAGTTCATTCAAACAAACATTTTCACACCTCTCTAAACAATGCTCAATGTTTTATATTATTTTTTTTTATCGATTTCGAAAAGGAGTAATTTAATTTATCGAGTATATGTTTGTAAATGTTTTCGTTCTAACTTTTTGGAATTCCAAGCGCAGTCGAAAAGAAATCCCGGAAACACTGGCGGTGAGAATCACGAGTTCTCCGAAATGGAGGGTGCGTGGAGGAGGGCGACGCTTGGGGAGCACACGGGCGACTGCAGCTGCGGAAGGGTGTGCTCGTCTGGTCCTCGTAGGACTTTGCGCAGCTGCAAGTGGCGGTGGGCGAGGGTGCGCGAGGGTGGTGGGTTGCTGAAGAGAGCGTGCGTAAACCGACTTAACACTAGAACCACCGAAGATTGACCTATGCTTGCTGTTACCGAAAGGATTCATATTGTTTGTTTTCGAAGAAATACGCTATTCGAGAAAGAAATTTATATTTGAAGATATTTTTAATTAGAAATGGGGCATTTTAACAGGTTCGGCGCCATGTCACCCATATTTGAGTGACACTCGAACATCTATTTGCAGACATATTTGTTTCGACAAAATTAACGTTAATAAACATTTTTAACAAGGTGTGGCGCAAGAGTTAAAAATTTGCAACTTCGGCGCCGAAAGTGTTAATAAGAAAATATAAATATAAAAAAATAGGCGTCGATTTTAATTTTGAATTACTTGTAATTTAACCCTTTTAGTGCCTTATAATAACCAAATACATATTACACATTTACAATATCTAAATATTATCAATGAATATAGAAAAATTGGTGTCATTGTTTCGTTCTCTATTTCGTCCTTAATACACTGCTTTTTGAATTATGTAAATATTGTGTTTTGTTTGGTTTTTATGAGCCTTTTCCCAAAATCCTAGTAAAATCGTGAAATTCGGCCGGTTATTCTCGCATAGGCAACTCTTTTTCGCCCGCCACTAAAAGGGTTAATAATTCCTTGTTATTTTACAATAATTCCAGTGTCGAAAAAACGGTAAAAGTTTACCAGAAAGCTTTGAAATGCAAATGTTATCAAGATTTTCCTACATTTTGTGATTTTCTCATTTAAAATATTTTAAAAGTGAGAAATAAGTATGAATAAATGTGTCACACAACAAAAATACAAAGAGAAAGCCGCTTTAAACTCTTTACACGATTACCATTTCTATTTCTATGCTTTTCTATGCTTCAAGAATGCCAGAAAAAATGCAAAACAAAAATGTTTTAGGAATCAGAAATAAATATGAACGAGTGTTAAGCAAGTAATTTCAATTGTCTCACCCATTATATTTAAATACAAAATATAAAAATCATACAAAAACGTACAAAGAGAAAGCTGCTTTAAACTCTTTACACAATTACCATTTCTATGTTTCAATAAATGTCAGAAAAAATGTCAAAACAAAAATATTTTAGAAATCAGAAATAAATATGAACGAATGTTAAGAAAGTGATTTGAATGTTCCCATCCATTATATTTAGATACAAAATATATAAATTACACAAAAAACGTACAAAGAGAAAAAGGCCTTTAAACTCTTTACACGATTACCATTTCTGTGTTTCAATAAATATCAGAAAAGATTTCAAAACAAAAATATTTTAGAAATGAGAAATAAATATGAACGAATGTTAAGAAAGTGATTTGAATTTTCCCATTCATTATATTTAGATACAAAATATAAAAATCGCACAACGAACGTACAAAGAGAACACAAACAACTAACCGTTTATACATAAATTTAAATCCTTCCGAGCAACAATATATTCTTTTACACGAAATTCTTTCGGTCATCACTAAACCGGTTATAATAAGACACAGAAAAGGTTTTTCTAAATTAAAATATATCGTCGCGGGAATTATAACGACGAGCAAATATTAAGCAAGTGATGTTGATTCGGTTGGTAGTTGTAGTGCGAAAAAGGAAAGGTCGTAAGAAAGAGAGGAGGAGACAGGTAGGGGTGGTGGGACACACAGGGTCACCGCCAAGTGTTCCCGGAGTGTCACGGAGTGGAGGAGGCCCTCCGGACGACTGGCTTTTTCGGCTCCACACCCTCCTGACCCACATCGGCCTCTCGTGCCCGACTGTTTTCAAATTTTTCGCCACGCTTTAACCCACTCTCTCACCCCTAATGGCTCACCCCGGCATTCCTCCTATTCCACCAACCCTTTACCAGCCCCTTCCCTCGCAAAGATCGCATTCTATACGGGGTGTTTTATAAATGTCGGAAACGCCATAACCATCTTCTGGAGAATGGAACCAGGGCCGTTCCTGACGTAGGTGCTGGGGGTGCCAGCGCACTTGGGCGGCCACAGACCTTTTGTTACCGGAAATTACACGTGAAATCAATCACTTTTTTCGACAGCGTGTCTTCCGATTTTGGCTAAATTGTAATATGTTTCTATCTATACGAAATAACAGCGACACGGAATCATTATTTGGCTAAGTTCGCGATTGCTTACAGTTGCAATGTACTAAATAATACAACATTCCTCCAACGATCATCATCTACACAAATGAATTTCTATTTCGAAAGCTTAGTCTTACAGGTGTACTTTGATTAACAAGGGGTGCTTGTCAGGACCGAAACTCGAAATGGGTTGACAAAAATTGGGGATGTACGGTTCGACCCTCTAAACAGAACCCCATAACACTTTTTCAGAATGCGCCCTGGTTGACGAGAAAAAATTGGCATAGATCGGTCATGTAGTGTATATAATCTTTATATTATTAACAAATTCTTGCGTACCAGGATGGCAGAGAGGTCGAAGTAGTTTTTACAGACATGCGTAAAGAGTAAATTTAGACATAAATATCACATTATTTGTTATTAGACGAGTAATTAGAAATTGGATTACAAAAAAGTATTTCGCAAAATCATTACCCAGGCTATAAACAGGCTACACAACTATTTCTTAGTTGACTTAGTTGACTATATCGCGAATTTTTTTCTCGGTAACCAAGACGCATTCTGAAAAAGTGTTATAGGGTTTTGTTTTGGGGGGTCGAACCGTACATCCTCAATTTTTTTCAACCCATTTGGTGTTCCGGTCCTGACAAGCACCCCTTGTCAGTCACATGGCAATATATTGGACTTTCTACAGACATGTTCATTTTCTCAATACAGACTTATTTTTGACCACCAGTTAGATTGTTAAAATTGTTCAAAAACGAAAAAATCTTTGTTTTTCATGATTGCTGTCTAAAAGTGTTTATACTCTTCCTAAATGTGGATATAAAAGTAAACACAGCGTATCGAATTCTTAAGCAAGTAATGCTCAATAAGGGCGGCGATACTGCCTTTGGACCTGGGTGGCCACCAAGTTAGGAACGGCCCTGAATGGAACGGTGATAAAGGTGGCTGTTTGAAAAATTCTCATTTCAACCCCCATTTTCAAGGTAATAATAACAATTGTATGCTAATGAGACGTTTCTTGCGGAGTGGTTGAGGTTATGGCGGCAACTGATTAGTTGAGGCTTCACCCGTATTGGCGGGCAGAATCAGAGGTGCTCAAGGAAATTTTCTCTGGGGACATAACTAATTGTTTCACCCCCTCTTTTTTAACACTGGGTTTATGGGACTTGTCATTTTGACATATTTGGAACTTTATGTGTAAAATTACAAAAACAATTGCTATTCATTTTTTTCCAATTTATACTGACAATTATTGGTGTAATGAGATGAATATATATCCAAATTTATTTCACCCTGTTAAGATTGTAATTGTTTTAATTTAAATTAACCATTTTCCTTAAAAAGAAAATCCGTGTAAATAAAATAAAAAAATATCCGTAAACCAAGTATTAACTAAAATTATTATCGAATTATTTTGAATTGAGGGTGGAACGAGAATTTGGAAACTAGCCATTTTCATCCCCTTCTGCTTTTATGTAAGGTTGCCGCGGTCAGTTGAAATATTCACGAGACACCCCGTATAAAGTAAAAAACAACTTTCTAAGATGGAGTGAAACAACGAGGTGGAATATACACGAGGAAAAGTCGAGCTTGAGGGAAAAGCTTAGTGTAATTGTTTCTAATTTAAATTAATCATTTCTCTTAAAAAGAAAATACGTGTAAATAAAATAAAAAACTATCCGTAAACCTAGTCGAAATACTTGGAATTGAGGGTGGAACAAGAATTTAGAAAATAGCCATTTTCATCCCTTTTCTGCTTTTATATAAGGTTGCTGCGGTCAGTTGAAATATTCACGAGACACCCCGTATAAAGTAAAAGACAACTTTCTAAGATGGACTGGAACAACGAGGTGGAATATACACGAGGAAAAGTCGAGCTTGAGGGAGAAGCTTAGTGTAATGAGACGAATATATATCCAAATTGATTTCCCTCTGTTAATATTTCAATTCTTTTTAAATTAAATTAATCATTTAAAAAAAGAAAATAAGTGTAAATAAAAAAAATATCCCTAAACCAAGTATTAACTAAAATTATTATCGAATATTTAGAATTGAGGGTGGAACGAGAATTTGGAAAATAGCCATTTTCATCCCCTTCTTGTTTTATATAAGTTTGCTGCGGTCAGTTAAAATATTCGCGAGACACCCCGTATAAAAACAACTTTCTAAGATGGACTGGAACAACGAGGTGGAATATACACGAGGAAAAGTCGAGCTTGAGGGAAAAGCTGAGGGCCTTGGAACGATTGCCCGAAGGCGACGAGGAATGTGTCGCGCGTCGAGGAAGCGCACTCTCTTTTTTCCCTGCTACTCACCTTGGTGACCTACATCTCGCCCGCTTAGCCGATCCAATTCACGCCAGGTGAAACGCTGCCAGGCGGAAATCGCTGTCCTGCTAAAGAAAATACACGGCGCGTAAGTCCCGGCAACCCTCGCTCACTCACACATCCACGCCTGTCATGTAACACTCGAACGCCCGGGGAGCCACCATTTACCGGCCAATACGCTCCTGCCGTGATTTTCACCCCCGTCAATTACATCTTTCCAATCTCCGAGTCCTCGCCCAATCAAGCACCGACAAGCTAATATTTAGTTAACCTTTTTTCACGCGTGGATTTTAGCAAATTTGTACGGATTTCTTTTGTTCGCTAATGTTCGCCCATTAAGGGTTGAAATTAATATTTGGAGTCCAATTCAATCGCGCTGATTTCAATGATACTTTTTTGAGGAGTAGATTTTGGAAAATTGGTCGACATATATTTTTTTTATGCGTGAATGGTTACTTGAAAGGGCTGAAACGAATATCTGAAGTTGGGGGTGGAAATAAGTACTAGTATTAGATTTAAGAAACAAATGTTCATTAAGTCTTTCTGGAAGGAATTGAAATATGTTATTCAATTTTTGTAAAAGTTACTATTGTTCATACATTTTACAATTACAATTAATTTTTACACCCCAAAATTCAAGGCTCGCTTTCAACCCTTTCAAATAAACGTTGGCACATAAAAAGAACACGTGTCGACTAATTTTCATTTCACCAAAATCAGTGTTCATGTTCTAAGTAAGATTCCACACCCCATTGTCAAGCTGCGGCGCAGAAATTCGAAGTTTTGTACACCAAAAATTGTATCATAGAATCTCGAAATCATTTTTCTCGAAATAAGAAAGCCAATCAGGATGAGGGAAAAGTGATGGGAGGAGTGAAGAAGATCCTTAAGACTGCATAAACCAGCAAAGGGGTGTTCGACAGGGGCGAGGAGAGTGTATGTACTCGAACGTGTGTGTAACTCCTCGAGCGGCCGGCTTATTCGATCGATCGTCGTATGCACTCCACCCGCGAGACCCGAGGAGAACGACACCACGTCACATCCACCCTCTACTTCGGTGTCCCGGTACTATCAACCGATACAACCCCCTCTCAACAACCTTCCACCGTGCTCGTCAACACCAACAAAAACCTCCCCATCCCAAAATTAACACTAAACCTACCGACACTTCTTTTATACCCGTACTTCCCCATTAGAAACGGTCATTTGACCGTTGATTGGTAGGTTGAGTGTTAACACATAACCTTTCCGAATTGGTCCCCGAACAGACTTTATCAATAGCACAAAGTAAAAACAATATCAACTTCAAATTCCCCACAAGAATTCGCTTTAGGTAACATTTCACTATCCTCGAAACGCGAACAAAGTATTCCCCGATGCATGAAAAATCACCACATTTCATTAGTCAGTGAATCTTCCTCCAATCAAGTATATCAGTGGCACAGTGCAAGGGGAATATCGACGGCAAATCCTCCGATGGAAATCGCGCTCCGCGTAACCCATGGTGACGAGCACGTTGGGGGGCTCGAAAGCTGCGAGCGGTTGAAGGAGAGCGTGGACCGCAACGCACCTTCTTCTCGCGCCCTCCCATTTTCCGCCCTCCGGCACGAAGGCTGCCCACGAAACCGGCGGCGGCGCTGACACTTTTCTCCTCGCGCGGGACTCTCCGAATGTGTGTCTCGAGTGAAGAATCGGGGCGTCGGTGAGCTTCGCCGGGCATCGGCACCGGGGCGAGCCACCCTCCTTCCTGCGACCACGACGACGACGACGACGACGAGTGCGATGTGCTCCGCCACGCATGCCACCCGGGCAAGCGCACACCTACCATCCATCCCCCTTTCGCTTCCCTCTCTCTCTCGCTCTCTCACCCTTTCTCTTTCTGTCCTTCTCTCTATTTATCCTTCTCTCTCGTTCTGTATGTCTCTTTCGCTCCCTATCGTTCTCTATCTCTATTTCTCTCCCTGAAAGCTCTTCTTTCTCCTTCGCTATCTCTATTTCTCTCCCCAACGCTGTGTATCTCTATTTCTCTCTCTGGCACTCCTTCACTCTCGTTTTCTATCTCTCTTTCTCTTCCTATCACTCCTTCTTTCTCTTTCACTATCTCTATTTCTTTCTCCATCGTTGTGTATCTCTGTTTCTCTCCCTATCGTTCTCTATCTCTCTTTCTCTCCCTGTAAGTTCTTGTTTCTCGTTTACTATCTCTATTTCTCTCCCCCTCGTTGTGTATCTCTATTTCTCTCTCTAGCACTCCTCTCTCGTTCTCTATCTTTCTTTCTCTCCCTATCACTCCTCCTTTCTTGTTCTCTATCTCTCTTGCTCTCTCTATTACTCCTTCTCCCTCATTTTCTACCCCTCTTTCTCGCAGTATCAATCTTCCTCTCTTTACCTTTCCTTTTCTTTCTACTTCTACCTCTCTCTTGCTCTCATTCCCGTTCTCTTTTTATTTCCCTTTCTCTTTCTCTCTTTCTTTTTCTCCCTCGCTTGCTCTCTCTGTTTCCTTCTCGCTTTCTCTTTTTACCTTTCTCTTTCGATCTCTATTTCTCGTTCTCTCTCGTTTTCTCCCTCTTCCCTGCTCTTTCTCGCGTCCTGCCTCGTTCTCTCTCATTCTTTCTCGCCTGCTTTCACGTTGTGCAGCGCCCTCTCTTTCTGTCTTGTGTTACCTCGCTTGCTCTCCGTCTTTCGTTCTCTAGCAGTTTTATACGCATCCACGCGAGCGCACCCCTTTTGCCGGTTATCGCCGCAGCTCACCGCGAAACCTCATCGCACGATTTATGCGAGGCTCGATTAATTTCGCGATAGGAGGGATTGATCATCGCGGCGGGCGAGCGCGGGAACATTGAACGCCGGATTGAGCGATTAATCTTGGAATAGTAGAGTTGCAGTTGAGTTGGTGGAGCTTTTGGTTGATGGAGGGAATATCGGGGATTAGTGTGTATGTGGTTTTGGTGAAAGGGTTGAGGTGATTTGTTTTCGAGAAATTGGGGTATTGAAGGGAACGAAAGTGGATTTATGTATGTTTATGTATTGATTTTGTAAAGCTATGAAATGAGATTGTTAGTCAAAAAATTAAATCATACGTAACCTCCTTTTTGCAAGGAGAATGTTGGGGCTACGAAATCAAAGCATGTTAGAAAGAAACAACCAAATAGAAAACAAATTTATAAAATTAACCTGCGGTAGATAAAGTTTCAAAATTCGTTATGCTTACATAAAATCGTCAATTACTGCGCCATACACCATTATCAACACAACTTTCCTGGGAAAATTTGTTCTTTTTGACCCATTTACTTTTTATACCAATTGTTTCTATTGTTAACCATAAAACTCATAACATAAACCATTGGTTTGAACCAACTTCCATATGACTTGTCCGCATGATTTTGGTGGCTGCCTTAGGTATGATCTTAAAAAAGAACTCTGTAAAAGTTGAACTTCATTGGACCAACCGTACCAAAGAAATCATCTGCAGAGTCCTATTACACATAATTAATATTGTAACGTTTAACAATTAATAACTGCCTTATTGTTTATTTAATTTTGAATGTTTATATCTCAAATGACTCTGTACAAGTGTACTAATTAAAGGTAAAATGACTGTGCTTGCCAAGTGATTGGCTTAGTTACACCAATTTTTATAAAATTTAGAAAAATTTTAATGTTAACTGTCCTACATCCCCTTAAAGACCTATTTTTATCTATTGTAGCTTGATCAGAACGTGTTCTAAACGTTATAGAGATATATTTGTAACGTCTTTTATACAAGCCTTCGAACATATTACGGACGTCATTAAAATATTTCATTTTTTAACACGTTCCGTGCCAAACCGTTTTTACGCGACATGATCACCAGGCCATTTGTTGTTTTGACTAAAAATTAATATATTATTACACAATGTGTCATTGTATCATCAATCCATATGTAATTAGCTTGTTTAGAGTAGTTATCACACCGTGTACCATTTATGATAGACGTGGCGCTGCGGTCAGATCGACTTCAAAGGACAGTCAGTTTGAAAATTTTCTATTAGTAAAAGGAACGTGTTGCATTCGAATTTGTTAAGTAAAAAACGAGGGAAACAGAATATTTAACAAAAGAGGCAGTAAGTAAATATACAGAAATAATATTGTTTGTTTTTCGTTCGTTTCGGTTGGAAAACAAGTTTCTATCGTTAACTCTCATTAGTTTATTTTTGCATCTTTTAATTCTTTGTATTGATCGAGTGATCCTACTCTTACTTTTGTTCCCTAATTATAGGCAATTTGTCATAAAACATATGTTTTCAGCGCATTAAATAAATATATCCGCGTGTACCATTTATGGTACACGTCGCCTGCAGATCAAGTTTAGCGTGTACCATTTATGGTACACGTGGCACGGAATGTGTTAACGACACATATCTTTAAGGTTATTCTTTTAAAAACGTTTCTAAAGATGCGTTTACCGGGCGTTTTAAAGACGTTTCTAAAGACGCGTTTAGCGGGCGTTTTAAAGGCGTTTCTAAAGACGCGTTTAGCAGGCGTTTTAAAGACGTTTCTAAAACGTCATTGTGCTGTCCGAAATTATTAAGATGTACAACAAAGAATTCTTAGAAAAGGCATGCAAAAAGAAAGAAGCGAGTTTTACCAAGCCGTTTGTATGTTTCAATAAAAGTCGGGGAAAATGTCAGAAATTAAAATGTTTTAGAAATGGGTAACAAATACGAAGAAATGCTAAACAAGGCGTTTTGACGTCGTTGCTGGTTCTTGTGTTGTATTCATTGAGCATTCACTCTTGCGTAGTCTGCTACAATTCCCCTGAGCGCCACGGTGCGCCTGTGTACTGAACTACTTATTGTTGAAGGTTAGGACAAAAGGTTAAAAATTAGAAGATTTTTAGTATTTTCTTACGCATAGACAAAACTTGATTAAATTAGAACATTTTTAGTATTTTCTTACGCACAGATAAAATTTGAATAAAATTAGAAAAGTTTGAAAGAGTTGTCGGAACAAAACGGTATTAATTAAACAAAACTGTAATGTATGAACCTACATACTTTTTCGAAAACAGGTAACAAGAAAAGTCTTACTTGTATTAATTAAATATTTGCCTTATCTTAGGTGATATATTAAGGTTAGAAAAACCAGGTTGGGTCTTCGTAGTTTTGCATTTCTAAATTTGGAATCAGTTCATACTAGAACTAGCAATGAAATGAAAATAACTTGTTTAACATTTGCTCATTCTTACTACAAATTTCGATAACATTTTTAATTTATGCATTTCTTCCTAATTTTATATTAACATATGTTAATTCTATAACATCATTTTCTGCTCTCACATTTTTTTGTGCAAAACTTCGATGTGGTTTACTTAGATACACTAGAAGGGGCCCTAACCTCTCACAAAATGTAGGTAAATCTTGATAACATTTGCATTTGAAAATTTTCTTATAGACCTTGAAGATTTTTTCGGCACCAGGGAATGTAACAATATATAAAAATATTAAAAAATGGTTTATATGCAAGGTGTAATATTACTACTTGCTTTATAGGAGAATTGGAACTTTAATTTACTGAATGTATTTAGGTTTTCTTAGTAAAGAAGATGTTATTATTATTAAGTGTTTAGAATAATCGTTTTACTCTGTATTTCCGCTAGATCAATGGAAACTTCTATAAAAATCTGCATTATGTGTAACATCTGATAGTACATAAGATAAGTTTTGTTTCTCAGTCTGCATTTTCGTAATAATATCAAAAATAGTTGAACTAATTTCATACAATTTATTATTTATTCAGACAGTTTTAAGAGTAACTTTAACATTTTAAAAGGAATGGAATATTGTGCATCGTGAAAAGAGTTTTCTAATAAAGATAGTTGTAGAGCTACCAATTATTTTTTAAATTAAGTTCTTAACTCCTAGGCTACTGTGGGCGACTATAGGCCCTTAGAAATTTTGCGTTTATGACGCTGAAGGCGTCTATAGGCGCTCTAAAAATCCATTAAGATTGCATTTATTACAGATAAAATGTCGTCCGTTGAAATTAGCGTTCTCCCTTAGATTTTTCCGGAGTCGAAGGGTTAATTGTGCAAAATAATTTTTTATTCATAAATTAAGCCCTTAATTCGTCGTTGCTTTTTTATTCTTTAAATTAGTCATTAATAAAGTCCACACGAAATATCACTTGAGCGAAGCCTGATAGAGCAGCAAATATTTATTAAACCTACGTTCACAATGAAGAACTTCAAATCAATTAATTATATTATTAACGTGAACCAATAATGCGATTTACAATGGCAAGTAGAAACAGTGATCGATCGTTGCTCTCTCGCCCAGCGGTCCAATAAAAAAGCAGAGCATTCAATTATCTAATTAACAAGTAAATGTCGAGTTTCCTTGAAAGCGGCATTGTGTGATTTCGTGTCGCGTCTCGTGATAGGAGGCTCTTTCGACAATGAAATGGAATGGCATATGGAATTACAGCCGCGCACGCACCGAATCTGTATGTAAATATTAGATGAATAAAGCTTTTCGTCGATTGCCTTCCCCACCGTTTATGTACAGGGTGATGCATTTGCTACGAATCGGTGATATTGGTATTGCCATTTAACCTATAAAAATTAACAACCTATACAAATTAACCTATAAAAATATTAACTTCTAATATTTTATATAGCAACTCGGTGCATTTTAATGTATAATTTAATAATCTACTTTGAAATTCTAAACTTATTTTGTTGGAAGATATTTGCAACATTCTAGTATATGTTAAAGTAAATTTTAAAAATTTTGTAATTATTTTTTGGAGCAATCTGTGCAAACGATAATTAATATTGGAGGAAAGTGTAGGAGAATTTTATACACATATTAACGTATAAAAGTATTATATTCTAATATTTTATGCAGCGACTCGATGTATTTTAATGTATGCGAATATTATTTTCTAATATTTTACGTATTTTTACTTGTTTCTTTCTGTGAAAGCAAATCTCATAACCCTTTTTTGTTTCCATTAGAATGACGAAATCTTGGATGGCAACGAATTTCATCAAAACTTGTGCGCGAAAAACCAAGCGATTAGGTTAGGTTGGATATACTAAAAATGTAGGATAAAAATTACTGATTCTTATTTAATAGTTTATGCAAACAATATCACAAATAGCAGTTTGTAACACAATAAATACAGGATGAGTCAAATCAAATCTAAAAAAATAAAATCATCGATTGTTCTTGTGTTTGAAAAAATTTTGCTCATATAATTATTTTTTAATGGTTATAACTAACCAGCAATGCCGAATTTTCCAAAATGACTTTTGCATTTTCAGTTCAATTTACCAATCCATCGTTCAATTATTTCATACTTGGTCCGACACACCCTGTATAATAAAACAGTTTCATTTCGTAAAGCTTGATGTGAGTAAAAAATGGAGTCGCTGATTACAAGGCAAACACATCACCCTTTACTTCGGACGTGAAACGCGCGCCTTCTCCTTTTTTGCTTCGGACACGCGCGCGCGTTGAACGAGCTAATATTTCATACTGATATGTGCTCTTATCATGCAATTGCCCAGGGATGAAATCGGAGCTGGTGCACTTACACGTGTCAATTCAATTCCACCTTGTGACACGAAGTATATCAGGCAAATTGATAGCTCGCGTTTCGTATTGGAGAAATCTATTTCCAAGTCTTGGACAAGGCGAAAATTTGTGTTTCACACTTCAAATTAGTTGCAGTTGCATGTTTTTAATATGCTTTTATATTATGAAATTTACGCTTGGATAACGTGCACATATTTTGTGTGCACATTAATAATAACTTGATTTCTCAAAAAGGAGAATTTGTCGACATATTGTAATTATTTTTTAAAAAACGCTATATAAGTGATAAATATTGCAGTATTTTATAGCACATATTTTGCTTGGTTCATAATTGTATATAAGAACGAAAATCGTATTAAAGTTAGTTTAGTCGTTTTCAAGTTTATCGCAAATAGAGAAACAAATAGTCAAATAAGCGTTGCCTTTTGCACATATTAATTAATAAACATTTTTTCTTGGAAAGAGTTTTTAAATATAATGATTTTACGACAATGTATTATAACTAAATACATGCTCGTGCATTTAATATTGAAAAAATTATGTTGAATTGTGTCCGAATTTCCTTATATTAGTAAAGATTATATTTCCTTATTGTATTATATTACCTATTTACATTGTATTTATATTATTATATTATGTATATTTGTGTTTATAGTGTTCTATATATTTTTTGCGTTGGTATTAACTAGTACTTTCTTTCTGCCAGTTACGCTGCTATTAATGGAGAGAATTTATGTAATAGGGAAACCTGCTTCTGCATTGGCTTCCCACCAGTGCGAGCCAGCGCGCGATTCGATGCAAGATTAAAATGTAATTCTTGTAAATACGATGCAAATGAATTACATAGACAACTAGTGTCCTTGTAAAACTAGAATACTAAACCTGTCAACTCTGAACTGTTATGCAGTGCAAAAATGGTAAAGAAAAATGAAAAGAAATATTCTTTAAGAATATGCTTAATATGACAAATGTGTAACAAAAACAGCATACTAAGATCTTCGCAATAAGAAGATGCAATCCAGAAAAAAATGACAAGACTATTTTATATAAGCATCTTTTTCAAATATTCTAGCAAGAAAAACAATTTACATTTTGTTATTTCCAACATTTTATTACCCTATTTTTATTACACAGTTCTAATGTAAAAGTATATTTTAAACAATATTTCTTTAAAATTGGACTGTTTATTTTGAAAGTGATGTAAGTAAGTCCATTTTTGAAAAAAAATGAGACCACGTATTTTATGCTTAATTTAGGGTAAACTTTTTATTTGTAACTAGTTAGCATGTAATTTCTTAAAAAATGCCCGTGCTGTGTCCAATTTAAAATTGGTCAGTAAAAGAAATTGCGTAACCATTCATTATGAAAGTGGTGTAAGTCCAATTTGCATAGACATGTGGCAGAGTCAGTAGCCTAAAATTTGAAAAAATCGCCCTGGCGCCTTTATATGACGATGCCAGGCCAATTACTAACGAAAAATCTAAGGATATCGAGCAGTTATTACCGTATATACCTGCTGTGCATCGCGAATATTTCAAAACACTGCCACATGAAGAGCATAAGTAAATGCTACCAATATCTTATGGTAATTTTAACAATATTATTGACGTTTACAATTAAAACTACTACTTCTATTTCATATCATGTTATTATTTGTAAACAAAATTGGATTAATATGAAATAGATTTTAAGTGGTATTTGACTTTTCAAAATTGAAATTAAACGATTTGTACTATTGACTAATTTTGAAAGTGATGTAAGTCCATTTGCAACCCGAAAATATATATTGTTTTCGTTAAGTTCGCCTAAAACAAATTTATATAATCAAATTACACATTCGTAAATCAGTAGAAACATTGCCAGACTTGATATAAGTAATCTATATTTTTTCATTGATACATATGCGAACATTTGTGCCCATAATTATGAAAGTGGTCTAAGTCAAAATTTAAAAAAAATATGTTTATCAGTTATTTCAGACCACATTATGTTAAACTAAATATATTCAATGTAATTTTGACGATATCGTCAAAAATGAACCATTAGATAATGGTTGTAAGTTCAACATTATATGGAATTCATTTAGTGTTAATTATGAAAGTGGTCTAACTCAAAAATTTAAAGAAATTACATAAACATAACTTAAAAATATACGGAAATATTAAATTACTTCGATTATACACCACCACCAGACCAGTCACGGAAGAAAAACATAAAGATATTATGTGTTTATTACCATACATCCCTCCAGTTTTTCAGCAACATTTTAAGAATCTTAAAAACTCGAAATGATAAAAATGAATTACTTTTTAAAAATAATTAAGAAATGTTCATAAATCATTTCATTAAAGTTATTGTTTCCAATAAAATTCATAGTTCTTTATCGCTTTAAATCATTTATAGGACATTCAGTTAATTTTGAAAATGGTCGAAGTCAGTTCAAACTTTAGAAACATTTTCGTATGAAATTCACACAAAATTTCATATTCATAATAAATTTCCATTAATCAAGACTAATAAAATTATAAATTAAAATGTCGCATAAAGTAAAATATTTTTTAATTTATGCAAATGCAATTCATTCAATATCACGAAACAAGAAACATATGACTTGGACCACTTTCATAATTATGGGCACATTTAATTTTCTCAAAACCACAGAAAATGGACTTACACCACTTTCAAGATAAACGGTCCATAATATTACATTTACAGAAAGATGAATGCCTGAAAATCAGCTGAATACGCTTCCGTGGGTGAACCTTGTCTGACGGGATCAATCCTGCTTCTACTTGACAGTGCTATCTCGACGATATCTTCAGGCGGCCGCGCCGCGGCGCATCGGCGTATCAGACTCTCCTCAAACAGTGATACACTTTAGGTGCGCGGCGATATTCCTGCATGCACACTTCAGCGATCTCCAAGTCGAAGGTACGCGCTGCTTGTGGCTTTTGTCCTCGGCGTGCACCGGCGGCGAAGGGCAAGTTCGGCCTTTTGTCCCTTCTATTGTAGGCGCGCGTGGCGTCGCGTCGCGGGCACACGTCACACTTCTCGATCGTTGCACTTCCGTTCTGCGATGCGGCCATTTACCGCAGCGTGCATCAGCCGAGGGAGGATTTCTGAGTGCCGCCGGCTGATATCAAGTGGACGTGTCTAGCAGTGCGCGCACGTGACGCGAGATAACGCGCGACCGAGTGCGGGAACTCCGCGTGCATCATTCTCTACCCGGTAAAGGAAGGTGCGTCATGGATATTCATCCGGCGGCTGCGGCGGCGGCGGCGGCGGCGAACCGCCCACTCGAAACTGCTCCCTCTCCTTCCTTCGATAAATCCAATTTGATCGTAATGAATGATTTGCAACCGACGATGATATCGATTTAGTTCTTTTATAACGAAACTTGTGATGGGACACGCTCGACTAGGCTTTAGCAGTTTTTAAAAGCGAGTTTTGCAACATCTACTTCTGCTACTTTTTGTAGGCGACTGAAGTATTTATTGGGTTTTTATATTTCATTTCTTTCGGGCGGATTATACGCATTTGTGTTGTATTTTATATTAAAGCACCCCAATCACTGAACATGTTCTTGTGTTGGTTGTTGTTGTCTTTATATTAAGACCATAATAAGGTACATTTTATCTTATATACTTACATACAAATCCTTAAACTATTTTAACTTCTTAGAGTCCTTTTTTAAACGGACTCTTTTACAAATCACGTCGTTTTTTAACAGACTTATCTGAAGATCTAAATTAATCTTCCAATTATTTTTTGTACCTTCTTTTTAGTTTTATCGTTATCGTTTACTAAGTCTCGCTTTATAGTAGCGCACTTCGGTTTTGATTTGAGCGCCATGTTCGAAATTACTTTTAAATAAGTATTTCTCAACAATTTGCGATCAGTTTTATTATCTAAATTGTTGTAAAATATATCTGTTTTATAAATTAGATAATTTATTGGACCGAATTTTACTGGGAAAATCAGTTAAATAGATTATTTATCTATCTGGCTGTCCTAGTTTCAATCACATAACATTTCACGTACACACTAAAAATAATATCATTAAAAATTTGAAGTTACTTTGCTAGAAAGAGTTGCAGCAACCTAGTATACGTTAAAGTGACTTTTAAAATGTTGTAATTATTTTTGAAGCAATCTGTATGAACGATAATTAATATTGGCGGAAATTGTGTAAGTGGAAATATCGCGAGTTTATCCCAAACATACAAATAGGTAGATAAATGTTTTCTTTCATATTAGTACAAATTATATTTTATATACATGCATATTTGAACTTAATTTAAATATTATTTGTTAATTTCATAAAGTAATTTAGGTAATATGACTTAATACTTCTGCAACTCTCAGGTTCTCTTTGCTACTTCTTTAACACTAGATTTACGGCGCACGTCATTTTGACGGAATTCACTAGCAAAATTGCAAAGCTTATTAATTTTCCTTCCAATTTAGAGTGACAATTATTTATGCAATCGTGACAGATTTAATTAACTTATATCATGCCTGTTAACATTGTAATTGTCTAAACTAAATTAATAGTTTTTTTCCAATGAAAATAAGTGTCTATAAAGAGAGGTATACTGAAATGTCCGCAAATCTATTGTTAAACTTGTGCTTGAGAGCAGAATTTAAATTTTAACATTCGTAATTCTTTTTCAATTCCCTAATATCGTTTAAAAACTTCCTATTATTTTACGTGTTTTATTTCCAACGAATTTCAAAAGATAGTGAATTGATTGGGACAAAAATACAAAAAATATTGTGATATTTAATACATGTTTAAATTGGCAATTTAAAAATATCTAATATGACTCAACATGAGAATATTTGTGTATAAAATTGATGTTGAGTCACACTCGACAGACGAGTGCTAAAGGTTAGGAAACTTCCGCAATTGCCATAGCAAATTGCGAGAATTTCATTTCCTGAAAAGTACGTTTCCAAAAATCGATGTCCTCGAACGTAAAAGTGTTTGCGCTGAAATGTTTGCGCATCAACGCCCGCACGTCGCCTGTTTACTCTTCGATATCGATCAATGCTCTAATCGGTAACGATCTTTATCTATTATATCCGCCGCGTGTGTTACTTTCTAGAAATAGCGCGAAACTAGGAATCCAGTCATTAGCCATCCGCTGGGTGAATAAGACTCGTACTGATCCACATATGGGCGATTCCACGTAAAATGATCACACCTTTTAGTGAGTTATGATTTTTAAAAAAAAAACGTTGCATCAAATTTGCAATGCACATAATTTACATAATAATTGACATTTTTACAAACGGAATGTACCAAAGGTGGTTGTATACTAAAGACTACAGGCTCACCAAATTTCATCAAAATCGGAGACAAAGTGTCAAAAGGTGTGATCATTTTGCGTGGAATCGCCCACATATTAGGGGGACCGGAAAGTAATGTCGTTTTTTTTCATTAAATTCAAACAAATAATGTATTGACAAGTTTTTATTTTTAATCAATAATATAACCACCCTCGTTATCAACAACCTTTTGCCATCTAGTGTGCAAATTTTCAATACCGCATCAATAAAAATCAATTGGTTTTTCTGTAAAATGTCTGGAGATGACATTTTGGAGATCATGTAAATTTTCAAATTTTTTGCCACTTAAAAAATGTTGAAGCGATCGGAATAAATGAAAATCCGATGGTGCAATATCGGGCGAGTATGGTGAGTGAGGCAATGTCTGCCACCCCAACTCATTAATTTTTGCCAGGGTTCGTCTTAACTTCCGCCCTTAACATGTCATTGTTTAATGTTTGTAAATTACCGGGCTTGAATTTTGAAAACCACCTTTGGCATTTACGAACGATGAATGCATTTGGATACACATCGCAAATGTTTTTGGTAGCAATTGTTGCGTCACTAGCCTTGCGAAACTGGAAAAGCATACAATGCCGGATATGTTCCTCTTCTGGTACTTGGCTTGCCATTCCACCGTATATTGCGAAAAAAATTTTAAATGGTTATTATTTACGAGTAAGCGAGTCACTCCAACCTTACAATGTCTTTGGTAGACTTTGAAGTACATACTGAGCTGATAAATGACAAACGAATCTCGACAAGCGCAGAAACGACATTACTTTCCGGTCCCCCTAATACTTGTGTCCTCCATTAACACATACGTGCAGAATGAAGTGCTGTATTAAGTGTTGGCGTACGTATAATGGCATTGACACAGATTAGAAATTTATATAGTACCATATAAGTTTATCTATCGGATTCGCTCGCATGATAATTCATATGTGCCTTAACTCTTTGGGTCATGGTGGGATTAAAAACGTCCCACTTTTTTGGTGTACGGTAAAGCATGGTGGGACACTTTTAGACCCACCTCGAAATATTTTAATGACTGCATGCGCATAGCTTTATAATTCGTCTTTTGTTTCATTTAAAATGCAAAAAAGTGTCTGTGCAACATGGGTCTATTTATTCTCTGAAATCCTGTGCCTCAAAGAGTTAACATTCAAATTGTTCTAAATTTTATAGAAATTGGTGTAACTAAGCCAATCACTTGGCAATTTTACCTTTAACCCTTTGCGCACGTATGTCTGCTTTCAGGACACCATAACAAAAAATCACATTAATTATAACCATATAAAAAACATATAAAAACACATTTTTTTAAACACGACATTAAAATAATATTGTGTAAACATATATCTACAGTTCACGAAAGAAACAATAAATCTTGTTTATCCTTCATAATCTTGCATATTATGTATCATTGCTCGTTCAATGGAAATTAATTCCAATCACTACGACATCCATGTAGAAATTTAACACGACCGCAAAGGGTTAATTAGTACACTTGTACAGAGTAATTTGGGATATAAACATTCAAAATTAAATAAACGATAAGGCTGTTATTAATTGTTAAACATTACAATATTAATTATGCGTAATAGGACTCTGAAGATGATTTCTTTGGTACGCTTGGTCCAATGAAGTTCAACTTTTACAGAGTTCTTTTTTAAGATCATACCTAAGGCAGGCACCAAAATCATGCGGATAAGTCATCTGGAAGTTGGTTCGAACCAATGGTTTATGTTATGAGTTTTATGGTTAACAACAGAAACAATTGGTATAAAAAGTAAATGGGTCAAAAAGAACAAATTTTTGCCCAGAAATTTGCGTTGATAATGGTGTATGGCGCAGTAATTGACGATTTTATGTAAGCATAACGAATTTTGAAACTTTTTCATGTATCGCGTAAAAAGATACGAAAGATATTTTCTAAACATTCCGAAAACTTCAAACACGTTTTTCTCAAAACACTGTTTCTGCGGGCGGCAACCAGCATAACTAATTTACCATTGAACGTATCAAGCTGAAAATTTAATCAGAACTTCTTCATATGGTTATCTACTGCATTACGTAGCGTTTTTTTGCTTACCAACCCCAGTCTTTTTTTGTTTCTATATAAAATGCTTAATTTTCTAGAAATAATCGATCTGATGATTATAAATAGCGATTCGTTCCGCAGGAAATGAAACTTAAAGGATCTACTTCCGCAGTACAATTGATTTATCTATCTATTAAATAAAGAGTACTTTTTTATTCGATTCGGATGAAAAATAGTGGAGCTTCCGTGGTTACCGCAGCCATGTTTCATTCACTATGACATTACGAGAGTCGCCGTAACATGCTAGTTACTACAAGGATTGTAAACAAATTTACAGGATATATTGTTTACAAAATGTACTTTAATATGTAGATAATGCTTTTTCCGAAACAAAATTATTTGTAAGGGAAAAAAATTGAATTTTTGTACCATTTTCTAATATTTTACTTGTACGTGGTACCTTAACTCTTTGAAGCACAGGATTTCAGAGAATAAATAGAGCCATGTTACACAGACATTTTTTTACTTTTTAAGCCTTTGACTACGGCAAAATTTAATGCAGAACGCTAATTTCAATGAATGAGATTTTAGCTGTGATAAATGTTATTTTAATGGATCTTTAGAGCGCCTATTGGCGCCAACAGTCTGCAGTGAGCGAAACTTGAAAAGCGCCTAAAGGCGCCAATAGTAGCCAAATGGTTAAATGAAACAAAAGTGCAAAACTATTGCAATATTACGAGGTGGGTCTAAAAATGTCCCACAATGCTTAACTGTACACCAAAAAGGTGGGACGTTTTTAATCCCAACGAGCCCCAAATAGTTAACAATTATTTAATATAACAAATAGTACTTTGTTGCAGCTATCTTTGTAGCAAATATTTTCCACAAATATGTAACGACCTTTGTTACTTTTGTAGGATTTTTCAATTCCCTCTTTATTTCAACAAACTCGTTTCCTCATACACTTTGTAACGTTCGCACTCTGCTTCTTTATACGCTCCCTTTCGACCACACAATAACACGACTCGTCTTCTCTCGCCCTTCAGATTCGCACCTCTTATATACACTTTCGCTGACCCACTCACTCGCCAATCACACTTATTTTTCGGCTCTTACCTTTCAGCCAATCCCAGACATTCCGATACACTCTGTCGATCATACGACATGCTCTACGATTTTTGACTCTAAATACATACACGCATTCACAATCGCACATCTCACCAGTCGCTCACAGTCTTTCTCTCGTTAGCAATCCTACACTTTTGAAATTTGCAATAGTTTTGAAACGCCCTGTATAAGTGCGGAATAAAAAATTGCGAGGTTAGGTGACCTTTTTATGATGAAAATTGTTCGAGCGACCTTTCGAACACAATCCTATTAACATCAGCATTGTCCAAGGTGTAGTACGTAGCTCAAATAGTCAAACTTTCCGCTTTTTTACCGTTAGAGGTATGGAAATCGATGGAAGTGGCTTGTAATCGATTCAAACTTGTTATGCTTGATATACTGACACAGAGTTCATTTATATGGAAAAGAACACAGTCCTTGTATAAGAATCAATGTAAGGAGGTTAGTGTCATTTGATGCGAGAGTAAGAGGCGAAAATGTAAGTGCAGACAGAATTTTGAGGCTTTTTCAAATTACAGTAAAACCAGTTTTTGATTAGGAAAATTTGTGATTCAGCTTATGCTGTGTCACATAACCTTTTATAAATTACTTTTATTTCAATACTATCTACATATCATGTTATTTCTAAAAATGGAATCATTTCCTTTTCACTCTCTGCTCAAATACTCTCGAACCGTATAGACGAAGCTTTTGAAACTACCACATGAAATGTTTTTTATTCGTGTGTCATTATTGCATCACATATTTTTAAACCATCAACAGTAATCTCTGATCTCGTCGCCATAAAAATCCATGCATAATAATGGATTTGTTGATGTTGATAATTCGAAAACTGTACAGACAAATAAGTTGAACTTTTGAAGAGAGCTATCGTAACCATTGACTATCAATCTCTGTAAATATCAATCCGATCTCATTATTTTCATTTTCGACACCAATCTTCTTAATACGTCTTTCATCTCTGAAGGTTCGAACAAGAAGAGGACCGTAAGAAATCGTTCGCTAAGAAAGTCAGGACCTTAATTTTGACGCCCTCTATATCTAATGCTTTAAGTTCATCAGTGCCTCTCTTTGTACTTCCGCTATTTGATTCCCCACAGATTGTCTAACATATACATACTTTTGACGCAAAGTATATAACAAAATCAACGTCTGATAAAAAATAGCAGAGATTAATATTAACTCAAAGCTAAGGTTAGGTTTAATTGATAATCACGACTCTTTCCTCTGCATAGAATTATGATCCAGACTATAACCTATAAAATATTACAATATTTATTAGTTACAGAGGCAGTTTCAAGGCCAACTTCAAAATTTCAAAAGGAAATGGAAGATTATGCTATACGCCGTCAAAAGATTTTTCAAAACAGAAGAGTATTAATCGTTGCAACCTGTTATGCTTAAAATTCTTCAAACTCACTTTTTATTGTTTCACTTAAGCTGTTGATCCTTTAAATTAATTCCTTATTCTTTGAATTAAGAGAGATTTAAATGAAGAGGATTTCTTTAAAGAGAGGGTGCATCAAAACGGATTGGTGACCTTTTTATGACAAATACTGTTCGAGTTATAACCTTTCAAAGACGTAGTTTAATCAACATCAACATTATCCCACGTGCACCACGTAAAGTTTACATAATTGAATTTTATATGTTTGTACATACTTTTTCCACAGCTTATATAACAAAATAAATGTCTGACAAAAAATGGGGGAAACCAATATTGATTCAAAGCCAAACTCAGGTTTAATTGATAATCACTTGTGTTTTATTCGTCGACAGGAGATCGCCCTTACAAAATATCGACACTATGTTCCAGAGATAGCATATTTATTCCGTAAACTCGACACTCGCACGACCTCTCCTCCACTCTCCTTCGGCAGTTGAATCTCAATTCTGAAAGGTTGAAACGTTCCTGAAACTTTGTGGCTAGCACACATTCTATACGCCTGAATACGTGTGTGTGTGTACGTGAATATGTGTGTGTACGTGTGTGTGTTAGGCTAATAATCGCAGTCCACCGTGCCTGAGATTCACGGCACTTTTCAGTAGTAAAAAAAATAATATGTACAAGTATATCCCAGGGTTCTCTTATACATCGCGCGCCCCGCGAAATCCGGGAGCTCGCACTACGAATGAAACCCAACTGCTGCCCAACCGATTCGAACTGGTATTCCCATTCTAAGGTCACATTTTGAAGAATTTTTTGGATTTTGAAAATGAAAAGGAACTACTACATATAGAAATTTTCAATTTTGTATTTGTATTTGGGTATGTTTCAAGAATGCATGGTCATTTTTATTTAATTATTTCTTAAGTAAATTAGTAAATATTGCTTAGCATGTTCGAAATAAAAAATTCTTTCAATATTTGTCATGATTGACAAAAATACAATTTATGCATGTAGTTACAATTTCTACGAAAATAAAATGTGAAAAACAAAAAAATTAAACTTATCACGAAATTGTTAACATTTTGTTGCAATGAAAAAAGACTAGAAAATATAAGGGGGCTACTTTTTTACACATGCCGAACTATAATAATTTCGCTAATATAAGATATAATTACATAAAAATTGCACTCTCCATTCTTGATTAAAAATACCCAGCTTTCCATCCAATAGTTTCTTTCCGTTTTTATCCCAAAAATCTACAATAACAATGACGCCTTTAAATGGGAATATCGACTTAATCCGATAGTTTATCGTGGCCTCGCCGATTCTACGAGAAGAATCCCGGTTCGGACTAACTCCATATTGAATATATCGAAGATACAAAGATCTATCTGCACAAACCCTTCGCTCGGCTCCTCCCGCTGCGATAACCTATCGCTATCTATCAGTAGCTATCAATGCGCGTCAAGTGATATATTCATCTACCGGCGGAGTAATAGGACAGTTGTATTAAAAAAATACAGATCGAGCGGTGCGATAGCCATTACGAGATCTCTCATCTCGGTTTAGCAGTCACTGGTCGCATCGTGGCCCGCACGGCGCTCCGCGCTGGCCATTTACTTACTTCTTACTCGAATGTGTCTGTCTGTGTACGTGTCTCTCGCTCTCTCGCACTCTCTCTCTGTTTCTCTTTCTCACTCTCTCTCTCTCTCGTTCGCTTCATCAGTGTCGCGGGCACACGAGCGCGCCTGAGTATATGTGTGTCTGCATGCGCCAATGCATGGTAGTCTCGTCGACTTTATGTACTTCGTTCTCCACACAGTGGATTTACTCGAAAAATGAACACTTCTTTAAGGACAGATAAGCTGCACCGCCCCCGAGCGTCCGACACAGCAGGGTGACGCCAGAGTCCTCTCGGCTCGCCGCCGCCGCCGCCGGGCAAAAGTCTCCGAAACGGACAAAGAAACGGTCCAGCGCGCGCGCTATTTAAAACAATAGCTCCTCGCTGAAAGGAGAAATGATCGGATCGCCTAAGTACAGCTCACGGCGAGAGAAACTTAAGGGGATGTAGGACAGTTAACATTGAAATTTTTCAGAATTTTATAAAAATTGGTGTAACTAAGCCAATCACTTGGCAAGCACAGTCATTTTACCTTTAATTAGTACACTTGTACAGAGTAATTTGAGATATAAAGAGTCAAAATTAAATAAACAATACGGCAGTTATTAATTGTTGAATATTAGATTATTAATTATACGTAATAGAACTTTGCAGAGAATTTGTTTGGTACGGTTGGTCCAATGAAGTTCAACTTTTGCAGAGTTCTTTTTTAAGATCGTGCGGATAAGTCACGTGGAAGTTGGTGCAAACCAATTGTATTTTGTTAATCATAAAACTTTTGAGATATAAACATTCAAAATTAAATAAACAATAAGGCAGTTATTAATTGTTGAACATTAGATTATTAATTATACGTAATAGGACTTTGCAGAGAATTTGTTTGGTACGGTTGGTCCAATGAAGTTCAACTTTTGCAGAGTTCTTTTTTAAGATCGTGCGGATAAGTCACGTGCAAGTTGGTGCAAACCAATTGTATATTGTTAATCATAAAACTTATAACATAATCAATTGGTTTGAACCAACCTCCACATGACTTAACCGCGTGATCTTAAGAAAGAACTCTGTAAAAGTTGAACTTCATTGGACCAACTGTACCAAACAAATCATCCGCAGAGTCCTATTACGCATAATAAATATTGCAATGTTTAACACTTAATAATTGCCTTATTTTTTATTTAATTTGTAATGTTTATATCTCAAACTACTCTGTACAAGTGTACTAATTAAAGGTAAAATGACTGTGCTTGCCATGTGATTGGCTTAGTTACACCAATTTTATAAAATTTAGAAAAACTTGAATGTTAACTCTCTTACATCCCCTTAAAGCGAGGTGGGAAAAGTAGCGGTGGTTTCTTGCGGATTCTGTGCCACCCATTTTCAGCGTCCTTCGGCTCGACGGATGTGCAGCGTATGCACGATACAACGTGGATAGGAACAGCCCGTGAACAGAGAGATCGATTGCAAAAAAGAGCGGTGTTCGGTGCCAGGCGGCGAAAAAGACGACGATCCTCTCGATCGGAGCCGAAAAGTCCGCCCTCCGGGAAACAATGCTTTCTACAATATCTGGAGCAGCTGCTGCTCCCCTTGATACACCCAATACCGACGACACCGGTGTGTGTGTGTGTGTGATCACACGTGCGCTTGCTTACCCCCGACAAAGCAATTAACAATCGAACTCCGTATTTAACGATTAGGCAATGCACTCGTGCATCTTCTGTCGCATGCGGCTAAACACACCTCTTACTCGCGCGGTAAGGAGAGAATCATAATATATAGCGGTAATCAGAATAATTATATCCGTCGCTAAACGCTACCGATATGTTAGTCTAGAAAGGTCCTACTGCGTGCTCTGCTTTTCTTTCGTATAAACACAGCGACATTGAAACATCCTTTATATTATGCATAGAAATTAATTCATATCTATGTATATATAATATATAATATATATATATGTAATATAAAACATTTGAAAAAATCACAGTTACTTAAAAACATCTTAGATTTACCAGTTATTTTTCTACCTCGCCCCGCGCATACAACTTCTTTCTCTCTCTCTCTCTCGTGCATACTTCCACGTTCACCCCCGCTGGCGTCTTTTGCCTTCGCGTACAAGATAGTCTCTCGAGGCAATGACAGTATCGCGAGTGGTGCGCCTCGTAAATAGGTCATTGCTTCTATGCAAAGATCAATGAAATTAGCTAAATGAAACGTCACGTGGAAAGAAGCGTTTCTCTCTGTTCTTAATTGCGCTATTTAGGTGTCGACGATGCGCCTTTTCTACCCAACATCGCACATTCAAGTTGCCACGATTTCACGTCGACTTCGAGTAAGTTGCGGAATACATGTGCCGACGCTTTTTTGCGATAAATCCGGTGGATTTCGGGCATTGCGATTGTTTGTTGATTAATTCAAGGTCACACGCAGCAGCCAGACGTGAAACACTGATAATGGAGACGGTGAATGAGCGCTAAGATGCGATCGCGATAACAGTAAGTACAACAATAACGTTCGCACTCCTAATGAGTTCCGCCAGCGAGCCTTTCAGAACGAAAGAATGCTCCTTCGTTTTGTTCGCATTGTTTTTCCCTGCCTTTTCCAGTTGGAATTGTATAGTTACAAATGGGTTACTACAAAGTCTTGAAATAACAGTGCTTGATTCGCAAAAGTCGTCGAATCTATTTTGCTTGGGGCTCAAAGAATCGGAATAGCAAATGCAAGATTCACAAGGTTGACATACCAATGCTGTAGACCGCATCTTCGTTGAGATAATACGAGTTCGAAGAACAACACTTGAAGAACAACACTTTGTCTCTTGACACGCACCCGAGACTAATTATAACAACACTCCACTCAACAATCTGATGTCGTATAAAATTGTCAACGTTTTTCGCGATGGATTCTATTGCGAGAAGAAACATAGACTGAGAAGAAATGAAGTGCGGGTTCAGAGGTTCTCGGAGAAAAAGGAGTTGAGAATACTGAAGTACTGATTATCGTTGAGAGCGAACAAAACGAAGGCTTTCAGGGGAATCGTGAACAGTGATGAATGAAGTAATGGTGGAGAGAAGGATGGACGATCGAATCACTATTTCCAAGAGTTCTGTTATCGCATACTAATCTCCCCTTAACATGATTTCGCTGCGAGGTTGTAATGACACTTGAAAACGAGAATTATAAGAAGCGACAAGAATAGCTTTCATCACACTTTCTCGATATTGCACGTAACTCTTCTAAAGAAAGTGTAAATACGAAACGTTCGGGAGCCGGCCAAAATCATCCTTGGAAACATGGCAGTCAAGTGTAATCAGGTGAACAGTTTTGGTAGCAATGACTGATTGAAGTCGAACGTGGCTTATTCGGCAGTGTTGGCACAAAGCGAGAGCAGCCGCGCTCACGCTTGTCCCTCACGACACGACGACGACCAAGGCGAATGAAAATGACGCAAACAGTCAGTCACCTTTCGTACTTATGAATTCCACTAAGAAACTCGTCTTCGCACGACGTCTTTTTAAGTAAGAACACTTCATAAGAGTCTAGTTAAAGTCTAAACTGCGACGCCCTCGTGCGACTCTTGCAAACATAGTTCGCGCCAATTCCCCCCCCCAAAAAGCTAGTAAACCCTTCTACGTCGCGCATACTTAAAAACGACAATGTTCTATTAACGAAAACGTAACTATCGCCAGTTCTTGATCTGTGCTAACAAAAACAAATCAAAGAGTCAATTGTCAGAGCATCATAGACTACAAAAAAGTACGCGTACCGCAAAACAGATAATGAATCTCTCGCAACGCATCCGCCGGCGGCTACAAAGACCATGTTTGCAAAGCCGGAAACATTTATATGCGACGAAGTCTAAATATTCAGCCGCGAAAGCCCAGAAATTGCCAACATACAGTGGCGAGCATATAAATAGTAGCATTCTGTCTTTGTAAGTAATACACACAATGTTATATTGTTAAGAACAAAACAAATTCCAATCGTATGATGCTCCTTTGCAATATTCTGTCTGTCAGTTACAAGCTGAAATGATTGCTCCACGGAAGAAGTCTTGGTTAATATTCCTACCAAAAATTTACGTTATTCGAAATCAACTGAGTTCGGCCGTGTTATCTAAATATGTCCTATTTATTTCTAAATTAATATTATATTATCGTGGAACCACCACGCATTCGCAAGACTATAATGACAATTCAAAGAGTACATAGCGTCGAGTTGCGTAATGTTATGTAGAAAGTACATCCGAAACTTACAAACAACAAATAATTTCAGTTAAATTCTCCTATACATTTATACCTGTTTATAATCTCGCCACTGTAAGTTTTGTAAGCAGTATCACACGTGAAATGATATTTGCCCTTTTCATTGAGGCGTACGTGTGTGTGCGCCGAAACTTCACTGATCGCGCTGGACATCTTGGAAGAGTTTCCGGTAAGCGTACAATCTGAACTTCTCGAATGCATTACTAGAATATAAACAGCCCAAGCAACGGAATTCTCATAGAAAAATGCCTGCGACGTACCGCGAGGCTAGATACTAAAAGTGACGAGAAAAAGCTGCGAAGGAGACGCGCCGCACTAGCGGCAGTGTTGAACTTCGCAGGCCTCGGCTTTATTTCGCAAAGATTTTGACAAGAATTGATAAGTGACGAGTACAAAGTCAAGACTATCATTTTAATTGTCGTTTTATCTGTTACGGTCGAACTGTTCACGACAGATTATTAATGGCTATAAATTCCGATTTTTGCGATGGTCTGTCTTTTGTTAATCATTCGCGGTGCTGTAATGCGAAATAATTAGCCACTAATTGTCTGTTGTATAAAGCAGTTCATAGTCACACGCAAGGATTTTGTGACTTGTCAAAATCGTTGGGAAATTGGCCTGTGTTCGCCGTGTGTCGCCGCGGACGTCAGCTGACGTGGCCTGATGGAACATCGAGCGATACTGGTTTCATTAGGACTAAATAGTATGTACAAAAATTTCGTATATTACATGAGAATAGAGTATCCGCTGCGGGAAGCTGACTGGCAGATACTCGGCAGTTAAAGGAATGGTGTCAGGCGACATGCACCTTCCCTTAGGAGAGTACGTTGACCTCGCGCGGCGAGCCGCAGACATTCAGCACGCTGCTCGTCGAGTTAGGCGTGATCTGACTTCGCGCCTCGCTCTGCGCTTGGCGTATCGCCTCCTTATACGGCCCTCTCTTCTTCTTGTTGTACCGAGTCTTAAACAAACAACGCAAAAAATGCCGTGTATCAACATAAATGCGAACTTGAGTCTATGAATCGAAACTCAGAAAGTTTTAGCTGATATGTGCCCATAATTATGAAAGTGGTCTAAGTCCAAATTTTAAAAAAATATGTTTATCAGTTATTTCAAACCACATTATGTTAAACTAAATATATTCAATGTAATTTTGACGATATCGTCACAAATGAACCATTAGATAATGGTTGCAATTTCAACATTATATGGAATTCATTTAGTGTTAATTCTGTAAGTGGTCTAAGTTAAAAATTTAAAGAAATTATATAAACAACTTGAAAATATAGGGAAATATTAAATTACTTCCATTATACACCACCACTAGACCAGTAACGGAAGAAAAATATAAAGATATTATGTGTTTACTACCATACATATCCCTCCAGTTTTTCAGGAAGATTTTAAGAACCTTAAATGCTCGAAATGATAAAAATGGATTACTTTGTAAAAATAATTAATAACTGTTCATGAATTATATCATTAAAGTTACTGTTTCAAATAAAACTCATAGTTCTTTATCGCTTTAAGTCATTTATAGGACATTCAGTTAATTTCGAAAATGGTCCAAGTCAGTTCAAACTTTAAAAACAACATTTTTGTATGAAATTCACACAAAATTTCATATTCATAATAAATTTCCATTAATCAAGACTAATAAAATTATAAATTAAAATGTCGGATAATGTAAAAATATTGTTTCAGTTTATTCAAATGCAATTCATTCAATATCTCGAAACAAGAAACATATGACTTAGACCACTTTCATAATTATGGGCACATGTGTTGTATAAAGGATATCGAAATTGAATATAGCAATTACTGTAAATAATAAAACTAGAGTTTTATTTACCTTGAATGTTTCTAAAAATGGGCTCAGTTGGTCGCAGGACATAAGGGAGCTTGTTGACGAACCGTACCAAGCAACGTGGGCCTGCGGACCTGACGATGAACCGTCTTCCTTACAGGACACTGTGATACTCAATACCTATCGAACAGAAATAGACATAATAGAAATTGTACCAGTTAAGAATCCTTACTTGTTTTTATTAACCCTTTGCACTCGAGATTTCCCATTTTCCATTCATTTTGGTGCCTCGGAAGAAATAATCGAGTGCAAAGAGATAATATTAAGGGCAACGCTCTTTCTTTATATATTCGCAATAAACTCGGAAGCGGCAACACCAATTTTAATATGATTTTCTTTCCTGTGTAGAATCACAATGCGGGAAAACCGTAGGCTATACAATCATGCAATATTTATTAATTATTACTACAACTACCGATGATTAACCTACATCTATTTATACCAAAAAGGTCAAACTGATATCTTTTGGAAATTTATATGTTACATATATTTTTATATTCATTTCCTGTAAATATAAATAAAAATTATTGTATTAAAAAATTAATCATTCGTAACAATCTACTTGTTAAGAAAAGGTAAATGAAAAAAATGTGTATGTTTTATTGAAAACATGAAAAAATAAGGTTTTGAGACGACCGAGTATAATTTGCTCAAATTATCGCAATTTTGGGAAATATAAAAACAATATAATTATATAAAATAATATTACTTAAAGTAACATTTTCTTATTTTATGTGGGGGAATGCGGGGCAAGACGATTTAGCATGTGCGTGTTACAGAGATTTTTCAATCTTGTAAAAGATGTAATTAAATACAAATTATGCAATAGTGCCATTTAAATGAGAAGAATGAATATTTACAAAAACAGTAATTTTTCAAGTCCGTGTTTTTGACTTCAATGTCGTTCTGTAAATTTACAGCTCAATATATTTGCTTTTTAGAAATGATCCAAGTAATGTTATCCACATAATACACAGTGGTTAAAAAAGTATTGGCCCAGCCAGAATTTTTAGAACAAAGATTCTGAAAATCGAAGCTTGTTTCGTTTAAAGAACTTTATTTTTGTCAAGAAGAACCCTTTGTTACTCAAGAAAATGTCTAAAACAAAACAATTTCAATTTCCTATTAAATATAATATAAAGTAATCTTTCCAATTAAAAAGAAAAATTCTATTCAGACGGAGGAGTTTTCTTCTAAAAGAAAAACCTTTTCAAAAGCATCGAGCGGGAAAATATATCTTTTATCCAGTGCATCTGACTTTCTCTATAATTATTCTTAGCGTTCTCATATTACCACGCATTCCTCTAATACAGTATTTTTTATAGTCGTACCTTTCCCGGCCACCATGGGAAACCGTGGATTTTTCCCCAGACGACGTCGCCGACGTCCATTCTCCTGCCATTAGTAGTGAGGCAATGTGCGACGGGCGTCGCCGCTAAACGCATCACCAAAGGGTGCGAGGGGGGTGGAAAGTCGGGCGCAGTTTCGGCAGTGTCTACTTCCGGTTCCTGTTCACTAAGTTCGTCACTACTGGCACCAGGAGTTTTACAACCTGAGGAAGCGTTGCTGACTGGGTAATCGCATCGGGCGTAAGCGTTCGTGTTCAATCTCTTCAGCGATATAGACAACTTTTGCTTGAGGCACTGCTCTTTTATCGCTGTGTACGACTCCCCTTCCGGCGGAACGTTCCAATTCTGCTGCTCTTCCGGCACGCAGGATTCCACACAGGATTGCTGCTGCTGCTGCTGCTGCTGCTGTTGTGGCTGCGGCTGCGACGGCTGCTGCGGCTGCTGTTGCAAATTCTTATGCTTGCGGTCTTCTTTGTGCTTCTTTTTATGCTTGACTTTATGCTTGCGGCGATGGTAAGAGAGCGGGTCGTACGTCGGATTGTATCTGTCGAACGAAAGTGATAAACTTTTATGCATACGTGTCATTCGAAAGTCTTTGGGAATAAAATTGGATAGATGGGGAAAATATTTTCTTAAACATTATCAAACCCAGAATTTTATTGAGAAATAAATTTCAGAAGACTTGTCAACATATATTTCTTTTATCAGCTCGCGTTCATTTATAACACTTGAGACCAAAATTCAAAGTTGGGATTGGAAACAAGTGCAAATATTTTATTTTAAAAATGATTGAAGATGGAAAAATCGTTGACCAAATTTGATTGCATTTCTATAAGCAAGTGAATTATATTATGAAATTTTTGTAAATATTTCCATTATTTATATATTTTAAAGTTATTCATTTTAAAAATAAAAGTCTGCAAATAAAGTTGGATAGAAGGGGAAAATACTTTCTAAAACATTATCAAACCCAGGCACATCAACTCGAATGGAATTTTATTGAGAAGTAAATTTCAGAAAACTAGTCAACACATATTTCTTTTATCAACTCGCGTTCATTTATAAAACTTGAGACCAATATTCAAAGTTTGGATTGGAAACAAGTGCAAATATTCTATTTTAAAAATGACTGAAGATGGAAAAATCGTTGACCAAATTTGATTGCATTTCTATAAGCAAGTGAATTATATTATGAAATTTTTGTAAATATTTCCATTATTTATACACCTGAAAATTGTTTGCGTACTTTAATTTTGTTAGTTAACAGCATACAATCTATATCAACTACTGCGAGGAACAATAACTACCCCTCATTTCGAGGGTTGATTTCACCCTTAAAAACGAATATTGGCCAAGGCACAACAATATATCTTGACTACTTTTCTGAAATCTATTTCTCAACAAAATCTCGCTGCAATCCGCAGAACTGGGTTGGCTAATGTTCGCCGTGATATAAGAAAAAGGTAGATTTCTTACCGCGGTGAACCGTTGCAGGGCGAGCGTGCTGGCGAAACGCCACCGAGCATTTTTCTCCTAGCTTCCTTCTTTGCTTTCTTAAGTGCCCGCTTCGCAGCTTTCGCGCTGGCGTCTTTAACGCCCTGTTTTTGCGGGTCCACCTGCTCTTGGCCATCATCCTCGCCCTCCTCCCGGTTGTCATACTCATGCTCAAAAGTTCTCGGCAATTCCAACGGGTCCCTTTCGGGTTCTGTCTGAGTGTCCTCCGCGTCATCGGTTTCCTGCTCGTATTCCGGATCTTGGATCTTCGAGGGTATCTTGAGGACGGTGCCTTCGCCCTGGGCGCCGAACGAGATCTTAATTACAGGCGTCGTTCGAGCGGTTCTCGTTGGATCTTCGAAGACAGTCTCGTCCCAGAGATCCTCCATCGAGCCGACCGAACGCTTCTTTCTTGGTACTCTGCCGGCGCGCAGCCTCATCGTTGAATCTGCCGCGGCCAGTGTTTTCTTCTCGTCCTCCTCGGGGATTTTGGCGCTCTCCACCGACGAACTGCTCAACCTCCGTGGCGTCGCACAGTACGCCATCGATGGATTACTGTCGCAATCCGTCAGCTCGATCTGCTCCTCTGTCGGCCGCGCCACGTTCTCCGAGGAGTCGCTCTCTTCCCGCCGATTGCTCCAGTAGGAGGATTGCGCGCCCATGCCGAGTTTCACTTTGCCTGGAACATTACCGAGAGCAGTCAAGAACGTGCGCTTCCAATAAAGCCGAGCGATCGTAATTGCGCGAGCGAACAATCCTGTAACTCCGAGTACAATACCCTTCAAAACTCGACACAATGCACCCTGAATTCTGGGAAAATCCTCAGCCTAATTGCAAGATAATTACGCGCCGGGGAAATAACGAGTGCAATTAGGAGATCGCGGCTGTTGAAGAATTTATAGTTGATATACAAAAAGAGAAAGTTTGATGTGTCAGTGGTAGTTTTCAGAAGCTGTACAAACCGTTCGGATAATTATTTCATTATTGGAAAGTACATTTCCTGCAGGCGAATATAGGTTAGATTTGATTACACTTATTAGACGGGGAATCGAGCAGTGAGCACAAATGTGTCGCAGGATGAATTAAAAGAGTTTCTTACAGACAGGAAGTTTAAAATAACCTCGCGAACTATTTAACGAATTTTAATCCATTTTTATCCCCATTATAGAATTATGGTACGACCAAGTTATAACCAATAAAACGAAGTGTTTCAAAAGTAATTCTGAAATTCCATAAGGAATAAGAAATTAAGATACACGTCGTTAGAAGATTCGTGTAAACAAGAAATTGTTAGAACTTATTATTCTTTAAATTGAGTTATTCTTGACGCGGACAACAAAATTTCATTCAAAAAAATAATGGTCGTTAGATTTTTGTAACAAAATATTATTCTTTAAATTAACTCTTCTCTGTATTCTAAACAATTATATTACATCTCTTCTTTATTAATATAAAGAGTACCGTTTGAATGTCTGTATGTTTATGATGAAATTGGAAATGACAGAATCGACTTTAATATGATTGTCCTGTGCAGAAATATGATTCAGGCAAATTATAAGTTATAAAATATTGCGATACTTATTACTTATACAACGTGTTGCAAAAGTAATTGCAATTATCAAGAGGGATAGAGAATCGTGTTATACGAAATTTCAAAACAAAAATAGTAGCAATAAGCTATTACTTGTTAAATTAAATTATTATAAATATCAGTTGATACAGATAATTAACAAAAAGAAATACTAAATCGATTTTAATGCAATCTCTTCTCCTGCAATAAGATATGAATGTTACAAAATACGAGAAGACCTGTCATTCTTTAAATTAAATTATTGTAAATGTCTTCTGATACAAATAATTAGTAAAAATAAATACTTCATCGACTTTAATGCAATTTTTCCTCCTGCACAGAGATGTGATTGTTAAAAGGTATGAGAATATCAGTTAATCTTTAAATTAAATTATTGTAAACGTCTCCTCATACAGATAATTAATAAAAATAAATACTAAATCGATTTTAATACAATCTTTTTTCCTGCAAAGAGATGGGATTTGTTAAAAGTTATAAGAATATCTATTATTCGTTAATTTAAATTTTTGTAAACGTGTTCTGATACAGATAATTAAGAAAAATAAATAGTAAATCGATTTTAATACAACTCTCCCTCCTGTAAAGAGATGTGATTGTTAAAAGGTATGAGAATATCAGTTAATCTTTAAATTAAATTATTGTAAACGTCTCCTCATACAGATAATTAATAAAAAAAATACTACAACGATTTTAAAGCAATTTTTCCTCCTGCACAGAGATGTGATTATTAAAAGATACGAGAAGACCTGTCATTCTTTAAATTAAGTTGTTATCAACCTGCACTCAAAATGTCATCGAAATAAAACCGTTTAGAGCAGCTAGCAGTAAATGTACATCACGAAGCTAATCGGAAGGCTGAAATGTGCGCTATAAAAGTGGACTCGGGAGATTACGATCGGCGGTAAAAAGGCTCGCGAAGAGTGGTAGATTATGTTAAAGGGGGACAAAAACTGACCGGTCCCTTGGATGGCACTGTTGATCTCATTCGGCTGGAGTCTCGAGAGTTTCGGTATGAGGGACGATCCAAGCTTCGAGGAGTCCGGACTCAAGGCCGCCGATGACGATGATGACGACGACGATGACGACGAGGAGGATGCTGGCTTGGTGGTTGGATGCGATGACACCGCAGCGCTTTCAGACTGACACTCCGCCGGCAGCACTCGCTGTGCTTTTTGCGGCTGCTGACCGCAACGGCGATCACTTCTTCTCGTCGAACCGTGACTCGTGACCTAATCGAGTTGCGGCACCAGCCAATCATTTAAATCAGTCCTCGCGTCAACTAGGTTTTATGCTTATCGTGAAAAGAAAAGTGTCCACCGACTTGGGAAATAGTTAATGCAAAAGTCCGGTCGAAAGTATATAATTATTTTTGTTTTGTTTATTGTTGTTAACATTTTTGCTACGGTGGTTCTACTCAGATAGTAGAATGACGGTTTAAAAATGTCTTTAACACTATTTCTACCACGATTTTGTGTATATCTATTTCGAACAAGTGCTGTTTTTTGACACCTTTGCGTTTGAATACAAATAATTGCCGAAACTGTCAAGATTTCTAATTATCCGTTAAATACAGATATTAGTCAAAGATATTTTACCTCAAAAAGAACAATAATTATTCAAGATAGGAATATTCGCGTCATCTTTGGAATGTCCACCAATGTATCAAATATGTTTTACGTATGTTTGACAAACATCAGATGTTACAAAATGGAATGTTTTAAAGACATTTGCAACACGTCCGAAGGGATGTATAAAGTCGTTGCAAATACATCTCCAACACATCTAAAAAACGTTCTGACCGAGGTACAAGAAGAGATGCAGGAACTATTTTAAAGACGCCTTTAACACGTGAATCACAGGATTACAATAAATATCATTACAACATACTGTAAAAGCAGTATTTTAAAATGTTAATTCAGTAAAATCATCATTTTTTGGAGGAAACAACCAGTTTTGAGGTTAGACCTACGATTGGAACAATGCGCAATTACGAAACAACCGTATATGAAAGGCATTTTTAAAACCCTTAAAAGATGTAAAATTCACACGTTATTAAAACGTCTCTTACTCGACATTTTTGCGACACTCTAAGAATACGGTAAAAAGGCAAATGAAAAGATGATGTTTCGCAGACGTTTAAAAAATTAAAAAATATGGATATCTTTGAACCGTCTTCGGCAAAACATCTTTGAAACAACCTGCGAATGTTAAAAGACGTACAGATGTAAAAGTCGCATAAAAAAGACATCTTTAAGGTCTTGTAAGCTATTAAGGGTTGCTTAAAGACATTTCCCTTATGCAGTTTTCATATTTGTACATATTATGACATTCGGAGGATGTTTCAAATATGTTCTACCGAAGGCGAATGGATGTTCATATTTTTTCATTTTTAAACGTCTCCGAGGGGTCATTTTTGTGCTTTTGCGTTACATTTTTGGATAATTTGCGAAATGCCTTTAATTCGTTGGTACTATTGTTCCAATAGTATATGTATGTAATTTCGAAATTGGTTGCATCCTCCAAAAAACGTTGATTTTATTAAATTAATAGTTTGAAACACAGTTTTCAGAATGTAGTATAGTAATACACATTGAAAGTCCAATCATTCACGTATTAAAGACATATTTAAAATGCTTTTTCATGTCTTCTTATCGCTTGCTTAGAATGCGTTCTAGATGTGTTTTTGATATGTTTCTTCGGACGTGTTGCGAACGTCTTTAAGAAGTTCCATTTTATATCATCGATCGTTTCTCAAACATACATGAGACGTTTCGAACATTGGTGAACATCCAAAAAATTACGCGAATATCTCTATTGGACATTTTAAAGACGTTTTTAAAACGTCATTGTGTCATTTAGGTAATAGAGAACAATATTTACAGTTAAATACATAATGTATCATAACCTCAATCATTAGTTCTTCATAAAAAGTTGAATGACTCAAAAATCGAATTAATACCTGTTGCTGTTGCGACTGCTGTTGCGACTGTTGCTGTTCCCGCTGAACCTCATCGTGCTTTCGCTTTCTGCTGACGTCGACATTCTCGCTGTTCTCATTGCAGATCGACCTGCATTTGCTGCAGAGGACCTGGCGAGGTCTGAGCCTGACTGTCGGACGTGCATTCTTGTACCTAGCTGGAGGGTTGATATTCCTACGTAGGTCGACTTTGTTCGCAGGAGTGGCACTCGCCGCGGTATTTCTTCGCTCCTGGAAGTAGCTGAAGCGGGCGGCGATCGTCGCAAGCTTGTCGCCGTCGGGATCCGGCACCGGTTCCGGGGGTTGCACGCCACAGGGCAGTCCTCTGAAAACAGACAAAGGAAAGAATGTACCGTCAATAATCAGCAATTGAAATTCCAAAAAGACATTTTTGGCGAGTTTTGACTTTTGCGAGAAAGAGTTTTTGCAAACGAAGCGCGCCCGCCTATTCTACAAAAAATATTATTTGTTCTAACAGAAGTGTATTACAAACGTTAAATGTCAAAATGATCGCTGTAGAAATAATGTAGCATCGAAATGATTTAGGGTTAAAATGTCCTGACGTCGATATTGTTGGATTCTATCCATAACATTCACGTTTAGCTTCTGTTACTTATATTTGACAAGTTCAGTCATCTCGTCTAGAATGATGTTTATATGTTCCAATATCTGTTAATGTGTCAATCGTCACCAGTCCTTCAAGAAGTTCGGATCAATAAAGTTATATTTGTTTCTAATTATTTCACATTAATTTCCACGGAAAGGAATCACTCTTCAACAGATATGACCCGACACCACAGTGTGATATTTTCCCTATCTAGCGGAACTTTATTCATTTGGTGGCATGCCGTATAAAGTAAGCTTTTGTATAGTGATATCTATATTTTGAGCAACATTATGCTACATTATCCTGCATTCTTATCATATACGAAATGAAGTTGGACCAATAGACTATCAAAAATGCGCATTACAATGTTGTTAAAACATTGATATTGTCAAATAATGCCTGTTTGCATTGATGAAATGATTGTTTTCTCCTGAGTGCGCAAACATGCGCAAGATTTTGTTGTTGTTGTTAATAGTCTAAGAGTCTAGCTTCACTTTGTATATGGTGAAAAGGTGGTATTTTGCGGTAAAATGTTCTTAAAACAGAGATATTGCAAAATAATATCTTTTTGCATTGATGAAATGACAGTATTTCTGCGAAGTACGCCAATGTACGTAATAGCTTTTTTTCTTTTTTGATAGTCTATGGCTCCAACTTCATTTCGTATATGATAAGAATGCAGGATAATGTAGCATAATGTTGCGGAAAATATAGATATCATTATACAAAACCTTGCTGTATACGGCATGGTATCAAATGAATAAAGTTCCGCTAGATTGGGAAAATATCACACTGTGCGACGGTGGGGTTGAAACGAAACCTACGTCGAACCGGCGGCGTCGAGATAACCTGTACCCATAATACGTTATTTATAAATATACCACGATATTTATAGATATTATAGTGTAAGATGATATAATGTGATATATTGTAGGAGAATTATAAAATAATATAAGAGACTAGTATGATCAAGTGAGAGAGAATGTGTGTGTGTGAGAGAGAAAGATAGAAAGAGTGAGAGTGAAGGATGCTGCTATAGTTATCTAATTGTAAGACTACATTTGTATGTTTTAAAAAAGAGACAGCCGTGTGCAAGGAGGGCTCACTTATTGATTTGTGAATTCATTCCTTTACGAGCCTTAAAAGAGACAAGACGTGTAATAAAATCGTTCAATCACTCGCGTTCCTGTTTATTTACTACATACATATAGGTTATGTTTGACAAAATTGCATCCACCTGCCTAAAAATTCGCGCGTACCAAAATCTGTTTTTTTATTAAATTAGTTTATATATTTAGAGAATATAATATAATCCAATGCAGACGGAATTTTTAACAGTAGAGCAAAAGTGGTTATTCGAAAAAGTTTTCTTTTGTTGGGCGCAATACTGTTTTTCAAACAATTAAGGTTATGAAAATATTAATGTTCTGTGGTATAGATTGTCAGATTCTAAGTAGGGTTAGTTTCTCAGAATCAGACTTGTTCCTAAATTTCAATCCCCTGCCTAAAAATTCGCACGTATCAACATCTGTTTTTTTATTAAATTAGCTTATACTTTTGGAGCATAGCAGTGATATTTTAGATATTTTTAAATATTTGCTGCACAAGACAATTATTATTAATATTTACAGAAAAGTCGTAACGTTGATAATGATTTTTTTACGCATTCTGTGGTCCAGTTGCAAAAAAAGAAATGTTTTCCCGGTGTTGCCCAAATCACACATTTTTACTGTTTTGTATTACATTTTGAAGCCGATTTTGAAAAAAGTAATAAAATAATAATGGTTGTTAAAACTAGTAACAGTTACAATATCATTAAATTTACATCCCAAAATCGGCATTCTTGCTAATGAAACATTTTAACCTAATTCTACGTGTCCTTCAATGCCTTCGATTACTAAAACATTTGTTTATTTTAGCTATTTAAATTAATGCGTCAATCATGTTTGCAAAAATTGGAAACAAATACAATACTGTTAGATTTCGATTCGCACATTACACTTTTGTTTCACTAATGTTTCTAGGTTAATAAATAAAAAAACTACAAAGTCGCCAGGATTCCAAAAACTTGACTTGTATTTTTTCGGTGATGTGTAAACATCAGCAGCATCATATTTTGCGGTAATTGATTCTGAATGATTGCGCAGATATATTTAAGCAAAAGTTTTTCTATATTATACTAGAAATATTATACAAAATTCAAATAGGGAAAACTTGGTACAAAATTAAGCTTACTGAAAAACTTATAAATTATAATAACTCATAACAAGTGAATTAGCCAGCACAAAGAAAAGGAAAGCTGAAATGCAAAACTGAGAAGTGTGGTTGTCGGATGAAAATTTCTGAAGGCGGAGAATCGAATCAGTAGCGAAGTCACGTAGATCGGAGTAACTCTTCGGATTCTGTTAGGAACTTTCGGCTCCCCCGCTCTTTCGAGGCCAATGTAACGCGCGGCAACTTTTATCGTTAAGTCGCAACTTTCCGCAGAGCAGAGCTACAATCCTTAACGACGGAACTTGGTACGAGGCTCGTTTGTGGCCGAGGGAGCGATTTCCGAAGACTTGATTTACCAGGGCGGATGTCAGCGTCGAAACACTGCCTCTAATTGGACACGATGCCTCCTCTTATACACTCAACCCCAGGGATTATATAAGAAAAACTTTATTATTGCATTATTAACTTTTTTATTTCATTAAAGGAAAAACTTTTATGATTACATATAAATGAAAGTAAATAAATCACTGGAAATTCTGCGTGAACAGGAATAAATTTTTGTATAAGAAAAAACTGTTTTCTTTAAGGAAATTTATTTTTTCTTAAGAAGAATACTTTCTTGTTCAAGAAAACGTATTTTTATTTGGAAAGAAGTTCTCTTTTTTAGGAACATGTGCGAGTACTTCTTTTATCCACTGAATTTATTTTTTATGTTATTGACTTTTTCTTAAGAAGAACATTTTCTTGTTCAAGAAAGTTTATTTTTATTTAGAAAAAGTTTTCTTCCTTTAAGAACATTTTTCCAAGACCACTAGCTGTGCGAGTACTTCTTTTATACACTGAATTTATTTTCAGTGCAATCTTGTATCACCTATTTTTGAAAGACGGTTCATACTTTTTTAAAAGTATTGTTTATTTTAATGCAGGAAAATTGATCTATAAAGTGTAAAAGATTTTATGTCAAACCAATTATTTGTGCAAAAGTTATATTAACACAAACGAAACTATGGTATTTGGCTATAACAATCACATAAATACGTGAGTTTTCGAATACTGTCAACTCCAGAAATTCAAAGGAACAACTTTTCCTATTACGTGTAAACGAAGATAAATAAATTAATGAGGCTTCTACGCTGACACATTCGCTTTTTAGTAGATTTTTGTGTTACTATCTTGAAAATCCGCCCACACTTTTTTAAAAGTATGGATTTTCTATACTTTTTAAAGTTAAACCACACTAAATGAAAGTTTGGTATTTTGCAATAGTCATTTGAAGCAGAAAAAGTATCTCTAATTAAACACATGGGTTTCCAAATATACTCAGCCTCTGACATTCGAGGGGAAAACTTTTATAATTACATGTAAATGAAGATAAATTAACGAGTGGAAATTTTACGTCAACACATTTGCTTTTTAATGGATCCTCGTGTTATCGAGTTCCAGTTCAAGTTTATTATTTAATTCAGTCCTGACACCAAGCAGGTTTTGCACTTATTGCAAAAATAAAATTGTCGCCTCACTTGGAAAATAAGCAAGAAAAAAGTTGCGATAAAAAATATAAGATGATTTCAGTTAAATTTATTCTTTCTAAATATTACCTGTTTATTTAGGGTCATATTTCTAAGTTTGAGATTGTTTAATAATAGTATTTATTTTGCGCTGCCTCCGAAAACGGAAGATATTTATCAAGTAAAAATAAGTCGAACTTATTTCGTGCTTTTAGGATATTTTTGTATTAGTCATTTCCAAAAGCAATTTGCGCGTTTCAAAAATATTATTTATTCACAAGAGATTTCGTGTCAGTGCAATCATTCGTTTAAAAGTAATGCTGTGCCAAATGAAAATATGATGTTTTGTGTTATTCATTTTTAAAAGCAATTTGCGCGTTTCAAAAATATTATTTATTCACAAGAGATTTCATGTCAGTGCAATCATTTGTTTAAAAGTAATGCTGGGCCAAATATGGAATATATTTGACATATGAAAATATGGCGTTTTGTGGATTTTGTAGTAACAATCGGATAATTAATGTAATTTGCCAGGATGGCCACGGAATACTAATTGGACGCGTGAGTCTGCAAATGTAATCAACTCCGAGGATTTGAGGGGAAAAGTTCTATAATGTCATGTAAATGAAGATGAATAAATCAGCTGGAATTCTACGTCAACACATTTATTCCAATGTTTGCGGGATAACGCACCACATTGACTGATATTCTGCTTGCTTCGCTTTTTGCAACAAGTTTTTGCAAACCTGTATGAAGAATGAGGAACAAATACTGTTCGGTAAATTCCACGGCGAATTGAAACGAGTTAACTGAAAGCGGTGATTTGAAGTCTCAGAAGATTTCCGTGCGCAAGGTCAAGAAAGCAAAAAATTCAATAACTTTTGAGCCATTTTCTTCTCGAGAGACAAAATCAACTTTTGTTATTGCGGTTTCTTAAAGCATAAAAGTCTGTTTCTACAATTTTATATTAGAAGATGAAGAAATGAAAAGGTTACGATGTTTTTGAAAAAGCGCAATAAAAAACATCATACAATATAAAAAAATCCGAACAATGGAACAATTTACTTATATTAAATTTTCTAAACATATAAAAGAGATAATCATATAAAATAATTTCCGTCTTATTTATTCTTTCCAAATAACCCCCTTTTTGAAGACGCGACTATAATTAGTCTGGAGTGTTAAAACTATCAGGTAGAAACCCTTTATGATAATTTCAATAATTATTCAGAGTATTATATAAAAAGCTTTCAAAATTTCAACTACCATGATGTATTTCAAATGCACGAAAATCAAACCATAAGTATTCTAGCCAACTTCAGGTGACACTTCGTATGCACGATAACAATAATTTACTTTAAAAAATAAGAACTTTGTTGCAATATATAGTTCGACCGTTCTCTTTAGAAATTTAAAATTAGTTTTGAAGCACCATGTATAAGTAATAAATATTATATTTTATTTAAAAACAATTTACTTTAAAGAATTATAATTTTATAATATAGTTCGAGCATTTCCTTTCAAAATTTAGGGTCACTCTTAAAGCACGGTGTATAGATGATAAATGTTATAATATTTTATTTAACAATACTTTAAGTTAACAATAATTTACTTTAAAGAATAATAGTTTTATAATATAGTTCAAGCATTTCCTTTCAAAATTTAGAATTACTCTTGAAGCGCTCTGTATAAGTGATAAACATTATAATATTTTATGACCATAACTTGAATGAGTCATAACTCTATGGAAGAGCGAGCATCGCATTAAAGTCCGTTAAGTAGTTCTCGAGATTATATGCCATGATGCGTTTCAAGTGCATGAGCATCTAACGCACGTCGTTCTTAACCTCTTGCTGTGCTGAGATTAATGCACAGATTGAAAATATCAATCTATTTAATGTGTTACATCTACATATAAATAAGAATTATGTATTTCATTTCGCTCAACGTACAAAATCCTTACTAAAATTATGATTTCTAATAACAGGGTGATTATACCATTTAGAAGTTTTGGAAATTCAATTCTTTTCAAACTGAACATCGTATATGAAAATTATACAAAAGATACATATGAAAAGGAAAACACTGCCATTTATTGTAACGCAAAGAGCAACGATATATCGTCGTTCGCCACTAAAAGGGTTAAGGTACGACATACAAGTAAATGGGTAGAAAAAATCAAATTTTCCCCCAAAATTGTGTTGATAATGGTGTGTGGCGCAGGAGTTGGCGATTTTATGTAAGCATAACGAATTTTGAAAGTTTCTGATGTATCGCGTAAAAAGATACGAAACATATTTTCTAAACATTTCCAAAACTTCAAACACGTTTTTCTCGAAACATTGTTTCTTGTCTCCGACACGACTTGTTAAGGGGATGTGGGACAGTTAACATTCAAATTGTTCTAAATTTTATAAAAATGGGTGTAACTAAGTCAATCATTTGGCAAGCACAGTCATTTTACCTTTAATTAGTACACTTGTACAGAGTAGTTTGAGATATAAACATTGAAAATTAAATAAACAATAAGGCAGTTATTAATTGTTAAACATTACAATATTAATTATGCGTAATAGGGCTCTGCAGATGATTTCTTTAGTATTTTTGGCCCGATGAAGTTCAACTTTTAGAGAGTTCTTTTTTAAGATCATACCTAACGCAGGCACCAAAATCATGCGGATAAGTCATGTGGAAGTTGGTTCGAACCAATTGTTTATGTTATAAGTTTTATGGTTAACAATATACAACAATATAACAAACAATAACAATAGCGATCATTGTCAGATTATTTTTATAACCTATTGTGAGTCACGTGCGATAATTATTTAAAATAATGCATACATTATACAATAACAATTGGAAGAGGACAATAATGCCTTATTTCGCGGGGACAGCAATATTCGCAAATTACGGACCAATTAATTACTTCCTATTGATCGTATATTTAAAATGAATTAATAATACATTTGTCTTCAAATATTTTTGTTACTCACTCTACACGAGAGGAGGATGAGAACAATATTCACATATTATGGACCAATTAATTATTTCATATTGATTATATGCTTAAAATGAATTAGCAATACGCTTGTCCTCCATGTATTTAAAAAGAATTGGAAGTACACTTGTCCTCAAATGATTTCGTTACTCATTTTACACGAGAAGATGTTGGACAGCAACAATCACATATTACCAACCAATTAATTACTTCATATTGATCATATATTTTAAAAAGAATTAACAATACACTTGTCCTCAAATATTTTCGTTACTCATTCTACACGAGAAAATGTTGCACAGCAATATTCATATATTATCGACCAATTAATTATTTCCTATTGGTCATATATTTAAAAAGTGTTAGTAATACACTTGCCCTCAAATATTTTCGTTACTCATTCTACACGAGAAAATGTTGCACAGCAATATTCATATATTATCGACCAATTAATTATTTCCTATTGGTCATATATTTAAAAAGTGTTAGCAATACACTTGTCGTCAAATGATTTCGTTACTTATTCTACACGAGAAAATGTTGGACAGCAACAATCACATTTACAATACATTTGTCCTCAATTATTTTTGTTACGCATTCTCCACAAGAAGAAGATGACAACGAGATTCACATATTACCGACCAATTAATTACTTCATGTTGATTATATAGTTGAAAAGAATTAAAAGTACACTTGTCCCTAAATATTTTCGTTCCTCATTTAACACGAGAAGAGAATGGCAACAATATTCACATATTATGGACCAATTAATTATTTCTTATTGATCATATATTTAAGAAGTGTTAGAAATACACTTGTCCTCAAATATTTTTGTTGGGCACTTGACACGCGAGGAGGACCACACGACGAAAGTTCTATATATCCGCGTGGGCAACGATAAAGATTTCCCCACATTTTTCGTTCCCCTCTTGTTTTGAGAGGCATATGCGCCACATGCGGGGTTCCTTTTTATAAGAGCTCTGCCATCGGTTCTACACCGCCACTAGTATTTACCCTGCGCGCGCTATGTTTTTATCATTCCGCTTTTTCCGATACAAGCACTCGCGCCGGGAAAAACTCCGGCAGCGTATGGTCGACCCGATCCGGTGAATCGGCGACGTCGCGACGCGCCGCGCCGCGCCGCCGTGCAAAATCACCGGCCCGGAAACCCACCGGATGTGAACTTTACATCGAACAAACCTATCTATTCCATTCCATTTGCGCTGCCGGTGACGGCCATGCACGTGTTATGGATTTCTGTAGTAACGTAAATGATTTGGAAATTTATTCATATGTCGATTATTATGCAAAATGTTTACTTTGACCTTTTTAGTGCCGAACGACGATATATCGACGACATATAGTTCGACCATTTCCTTTCAAAATAGTAGAGTTACTCTTGAAGCAACCTGTATAAGTAATAAATGTTATAATATTTTAAGTTAACAATAATTTACTTTAACTCTTTGACTGCTAAATAGTTTATCTCAATAACTATCGCTGGGCCTGAATACTTTTTCACACAATATGAATCGGTTCGGCGGTATATTAAATTATAATACGTACAGAATCCAATTACTGTTACTTTATCCACTTCAAAATTAAAAATTTTTCATTTCTTTATTTTCAATATATATTGTTTATTCATCAATGCTAAAGTTTTGAAATACCATAATTTGATAAGTATAATGTATGTATTTGCATATTGAACATTGGGAAATTGAACATGTATTAAGTAAAATCTCTATAGATTCTATAGATAAACAAAAACGATCGAAGCCAAAGGGTTAACGAATAATAGTTTTATAATATAGTTCGATAATTACCATTCAAGATTTAGAGTTACTCTTAAACCGCCGTGTATAAGTAATAAATGTTATAATATTTTAAGCAAAATGTTTACTTTGACCCTTTTAGTGCCGAACGACGATATATCGTTGTTCGCAACACTTGCGAAAAGTGTCGTCTAATCTCAAAATAAGTTTGTAAAACATTATAAATAGTTTGATTTCGTTGCAACACAATTGAAGAAATTGTTCATAGATTTCAATATTGCTTGTAAAAGAGAAATTAATTTCTATCTTTTTCATTTTTATATTTATGATATTCCTGGTATGGGTGCGATATTTTTGATCGGCATTGAAACGGTTAACATTAGGTTTACGGAAATTTTTGAATACCCCTCTTTACGGACACCCGTCATATTGACGTTCTTAACCCTTTTAGTGCCCACTGAAATTATCGTATTCATGCGAAGAATAGCGTACGAAGAAAATCTACACATTTCTAATAAATCAAAGGTATGCTAGGTCACCACAATTTTATTATTTTACAAATAAATTGCTATAGTATTTCATGACATTTTTGGGACACCCTGTACATATTGACCGTCTGTCATAAATATGATGACGCAAATATTGTTATTGAACGTTTGGAAACGGTTTGGAAACAGCAGACTGTACTGTCTACACATTTCTAATAAATCAAAGATAGGCCAGACTACTACAATTGCTACAATATATTATGACATTTTTGGGACACCCTGTATAGCTAAAGCTTGATTGGAACGTGTTCTGGATGTAATTAAAATGTATTTCTAACATTTTTTACGTTTATGTCGTCTCAAATTGACCGTCTGTCGTAAATATGATGACGCAAATATTGTTATTGAACGTTTTGAAAACGTTTTTGAAACTTCAGACTGTACTGTCTACACATTTCTAATAAATCAAAGATATGCCAGATCACTACAATTGCTACAATATATTATGACATTTTTGGGACACCCTGTATAGCTAAAGCTTGATTGGAACGTGCTCTGGATGTATTAAAAACGTATTTCTAACATTTTTTACGTTTATATCGTTCCATATTGACCGTCTGTCGTAAATATGATGACGCAAATATTGTTATTGGACGTTTTTGAAACTTCAGACTGTACTCTCTACACATTTCTAATAAATCAAAGATACGTCAGACTACTACAATTGCTACAATATATTATGACATTTTTGGGACACCCTGTATAGCAAAAGTTTGATTGTTCTGTACGTGTCAAAGATGTATTTCAAACATTTTTTATGTTTATACCATCCTATTTTATCATATTGACCGTCTGTCGTAAATATGATGAAGCAAATATTGTTATTGGACGTTTTTGAAACTTCAGACTGTACGGTCTACACATTTCTAATAAATCAAAGATACGCCAGGTCAGGACAATTGCTACAATATATGATGACATTTTTGGGACACCCTGTATATATGGCTGAAGGGAAGCGAGGGTAGAATCGAGCCAGGAATACGAGCCAGGAATACAGTTGGCAGAGTTGCATTACGGCATCACGATATGAAAGCCATATTTTCACGTCACGGGAGACACAGCTAACCAGTGGAGTGTGTGTGTGTGTGTGTGTGTGTGTGTGTGTGTGCCGAGCGAGCGGGCGATGCGCTAGACAGTAATCCTTTAAGAAAATTTCAGAAATGTTGGAACAACGCACCGTTGAAGTGTGCAGCTTGATTCTGACGTCTTTGAATTACTGGCGTAACCCAATTTTTCACTCACTTTTAAAAGGTTTTTTGAATTTTCTTTTCTTTGTCGAGCGATATCTCTGCGATTGATGGACCAATTGCAATGAAACATTCTCTGGATTGTAAGAGAAGGTTCCCGTGCCACTTACGAAAATGTCAAACTTTGTTTAACTCTTTAACGAGGGATCTTTCTTTAGAAAATTCCTTACAATTTTTATGATAATGCAAAATATTGTTCATTTGGTTTTTTTATTTTAAAAGTAGAAACGCTTTCTATTGATTATAATAATTTCGGAATGATACGGCAGTCTTTTAAACTCAAAACTAGCTTTGTGACTCTTGAAAATTTCTATAATTTTATAGCTTTTTGAGTTTAACACGTTCACGTTCCCGCATTTTTTGATATAATAGGATTTTGAACTAACTGTCAGCCACCGATGATACACGTCGTCGTGAACGTATTAAATGACTGCCATTTCGCTAAAAACTGAAATCTTAAAATTCATCCCTTTTATTCATTGCTTAAAACGCCTACTTTTTAGAAAACATTATTTCATCTATTTCAGATACAAATTGTCTGACCAGAAATGGCTATCATAAATCGTGATTTTTTGAAAAAACGTTCATATATCAATGACAATAATTGTGAAATTATAACCGACATATTAATGAATTTAATTTATGATATAATATGTTAATGAATTTAATTTATAATTTATAATATTCAGGTGCATATATTTTATAAGTTCAAAATACATTTTTTTTGTATTTGCTACAAATATTGAAGTTAACTTGCAATTTTTGTGCTCCCGGTGTATGAACCGCCTTAATGTGTTCGTTCAAGGACGAGTGCTCCATTCCACTCCACTCCTGGCCTGACTTTAGCGATCCTCTTTCATGTTTTTCTGAGGAGGGCGAGCTCTGTCAGTGACGGCTACGCTTATTGTTTACTAGTTCTTCTACCCGGTTTCACTTGGCAGACATTTCGTGTGCAACCACACGAAAATTTGATTCAATAAATCGTAGATTGTAGCGTCTATCTTTCTTGCAAGTATCTTCAAATAATGTGCAACTTAACCTCGTATTACATTTGAAATTTTGAAATTTCTTATAAAGCACGCCGTATAAATAATAAATATTATAGTGTTCTGGTGTAAATATCTTCAAACAATGGTGAATAAAGCTTAACTTCATATTACAATTGAAATTTTGAATTTTTTTGGGAAACACATTGTATAAGTGACAAATATTACAATGTTTTGTACTTAATAGTCTGCTTTGAACAGAAAAATGTACAGAGAAAATTACAATAATAACGGTTCACGACTTCTCTTATAAATATTTTCAAACAATGTAACGCTTAACCTCATATTTCATTTGAAATTTTGAAGTTTTTTAGGAAACACACCGCAGGGGTGATAAATATTACAATGTTTTGTAGTTTATGGTCAGCTTGAAACATAAATCTGTACAGAGAAAATCGCAGTAAAATTGGTTGAGACGTTTACTTGCGTATTACGCTTATACGGGCGGACAAGCAAAAATAACCCTTTATATTAGTAGAGGAGAGAAGGCACTGTTTTATCCGGTTTCATTGGGAATTTCATGTGCACGTTAACAATTATTTAATTTGAAGAATAATAAGTTAATAATAGATTACTAAAAACAGTTATAAATGCTGCAATATATTTGATAGCCTATGCTTTGCTGTGATTGCTATGAAAAATCGCATTGAAGTGTATATTTTGAGGCACTCTGTATTAGGGATCAATATTTTCACATATTAGTAATTAACCCTACAGATTTGTCCAAGTTTTTCAGTGTTAAGGTTTTTGAAATTGGTAAATTCGAATATGGAAAGAAAATTTCAAAATTCGAAACGGCGATCCCACTATGGCTGATGGAAATTCGAAAAATAGTTGCGTTTTAACGAGAGTTTCTATGTTTTGGTATTTAAAGTCGTAAATTTAACATCATAATTTAAAAATTCGTATCGTTTTATATATTAAAACAAACTTAAATTACTAGATAGTGCGATCTCAAACATCAAAACATACAAACTTGAGTCGAATTTTCACCAGCCATATTGGATCCAGCATTTTAGTTTTTGAAAATCTGATTTCAGATTCTATTTAATGTTCAACCTCTACGAATAAGAATTATTTATATCATTAAAGGGCAATTAAATTGCACGATTTAGAGGGTTTGCAAGATAAATGAATTTCAAACTGATCAAGCGCCATGAATTAAAAAAAGAAATTGTATGAAAGGAAAGAAAAAACTGCCGTTTATTATGACGCAAAGAATATAAAAATATGAATCATCATTTTTTTAATAAACCTTATTGTAAAAAGTAAGAAGATTTACATAACCTTACTCTACATTTTGCTTTGATCATCACTCTAGACAAAACTGAAAATCACATGAAAATTAATTTAGCTGTTTTCTTCTTTGACAGAAACATAAAGACAGGCGGAAAAACATTGTCTTTCATATTTATTAAAGACGAAGAGAAGAGATACACGTGGCGGCGACGTCTTATGACGTCCTCATTTCCCAGGGCTGCGGACTGCACTGGGAGGCAGGGCTGCCGCGCTGGCAGCGAGTAATTAAGGGAGGTGCAATTAGAGAGATTCTGCCCTCTCCTCCGAAATGAGTAATGAGTCGCAGCGAGCGGACGACACAGGTAATCCCGCGTGCATGAAAGCGAGCCACGCTGATATGCTTGGAAAGCGCCAAAGTCCTACGCGATATCTGCGAAACTCATAATTGCCCAAGATATTACTCATTCGGAACTCCGCTTCAACCTTTTCTGACTCATCGGATAAACTCGCCATTTGTCCGAGTAGAAATGTCAAGCTCTTCGCCAATAATGAAACAATGCCGTGCGATATATTACTCCATTGTTCAAAATTTAACAGTCAGAGTAGAAATTTAAATGTTTTTAACAATGTCCATTCAATGCTCAATGCAAAACAACTGTACAAAAAAGTACTGGAATATCCACAAAAAACTTTGCTATTGTTCTCAACTTAAATCACATCACAGATAGCAGAATGACGTTAAACACTAAGTTTGGGGATATTTTTGTATACCTATCTTTACGAATACCCGTCAAATTGACGTAAAAGAGAAAAAAGTGTTGAAAAAAAGAAATTAATTTCTATCTTTTTCATAATGTTTTATATTTATGATATTCTTGGCATAGGAGCGATGTTTTTGATTGACATTAAAAGGCTTAACATTAGGTTTATGGAAATTTTTGAATACCTATCTTTACGAACACCCGTCATATTGACATTCTTAACCCTTTCAGTGCCGACCGAAATTATCGTATCTATGCGAAGAATAGCGGACTAATTTGTCGAATTTGCTAAGGTTTGAGAAAAAGCTAATAAAAACAAAATGACAATGATATTTACAAAATTCAAAAAGGAGCATATTACGTAACGAAGGGAGAATAAAATAATGCCAATGATATTTCAATATTTCTTGAAAATCATACGAATAACAGAAATATGAAATATAAAAATTAATTTCTCCTTTACGAACAATATTTAAATCCATCACCAATTTTTATCCGGATACCTGTCAAGTTGACGTGTAAAGAAAAACCATATATTTTCTTTAAAAAAATGGTTTATTTAATTTAAAAACAATTATAGTCTTAACAGACATAAGATAAGTTAATTAAATCTGTTAGGATTGCATAAATAATTGTCAGCATAAATTGGAAAGGAATTAATAGTAACTATTTTTGTAATTTTCCTTGCGAAGTCCGAAACGCTTCAAAATGACGGATCCCGAAAACCTAGTGCTAAAAACGTCTTTGAAACGCTCGATGGGGATATTCGCGTTATTTTCGGGACACATCAATCTTCCAAAAAGGTAAATTAGGTACGTTTAACAAACGTTCGATATTACCAAAAATGGAACATTTGAAGAGTGTTAAGAATACGTCCGAAGACATATAAGATAGATAATACATTTCCAATACGTCAAGAATACGTTCTGACAAGCTGCAAGAAGACACGTAGAAGCTATTTTGAATTCGTCTTTAGTACGTCAATTATAGGACTTTCGATTTATATTGCATTCTAAAAGCAGTATTTCAAAATGTTAATTCAATGAAATCAACGTTCGGTTTGGAGAGTTCAGCCAATTTCGAAATAATACATATGCACTATTGGAACAATGAACTATTGACAAACAATTGCATATCAAAGGCATCTTAAAATGTTCAAAAATGCAAAGTTGAAACGTTATTAAAACGTCTGTCGCTCTGCATCTTTGTGGTGCTCTAAAAATATCGCAGAGGGGCAAACTTAAAGATGTGTCTCAAATATTTAAAAAATGTAAAAATGTGGACCACTTCGAAACATCTTCAGCAGAACATCTTTAAAACGTCATACGAAAGACGTTTTCCGGTCTATTAACCAATGTAAACATATGTAGTGCTTCGCAAAATAAATGATTTAAAAAAAGTCACGCAAGACCATTTGCAAAAAGTAGAAGACATAAAACTGCTCTACAAAATACAAAATAATTTCCATCTTATTCATATTCAAAAGTATGAATTTACAAAAAATATTATAAAAACTAGTCAACTTTTTCTTGATGGTATTATTTCTGAGTTCGGAATAGTTTTACAAGTTTTCTGTTCGTTTTGCGTCGTCTTCGAAACAGCACTAACAACAAATTCAAACGGGTGCGTTGGAACTTTAGTGGCAGCATTTTTACGAGCACTGTGCAATTTTATTGGGAGAAAACGGTGAACAGTAAAATACGTTGAAAGCCCTGCTAACTCTGTTTTACTATTTTGATGCTTTTTCTTGATTCTAGTATTTATGTGTTCGACAAAAAAAAGTATAAACATATTATATAGTGGATAACAAAAGTACAACTGGTGTTTTTGAAAAAACGTTCTTAAAAAAGAGATATTTTTTAAACAAGAAAGTATTTCTCATGAAACAAATAAAAAATAATATAATTACTAATATTTATATAGAGAAGACAAAATAAAAGACAAAATTGTATACAATAATAAACAAAATGAAACTTCTTTATTTTCTTTCTAATGCTACATTAAAATCTTTATTATTTTTTCATGCAGCTTTAATAATTCACTCCCTAAATAATATTCAAGGTATTCGTTTTTACGATTTTTTCTCGTACGAATCGAATTTTCGAAATCCTCAGGCCATCGCGTGTCCAATGAGAGAAGGGCGCTCGTCTGCTACGCGGTAAAGCAAAGCCGGCTGTCGGAGGCGAAGCTCTCGAAATGGCCTGGAAACACTGGGGTGGATATTTGATGAAGTCCTTATTGGACACGGCGTGCAAATGGAACGAACATAACCTTCTTCAAATATTCATGAACGCGCAAGATAACGTGGCGCTTGCTGAAAGAGACTGAAATGCGCCGTGATTGCTTTGTGCGAAGCGCTTTCGCGCTCTTTTTACGTGCGCTGCGTGCGTGTAGGGTGTGTTTAGACTTGTAAATCAAGCATAAGGTTTATATGTGAACCAATCAAAAAGTTTCTACGTATATATATGTGTTATAACGAAGTTACAAGTTTAGACTTTTGCTGTCTTTTAGTGATTTGTAATGCGTCCCCCTAACAATCCTAAAAATTTCCCAAAACATTAGAATGTAAAAAAAGACGCCATTAATCTTGAAAGTCCTATTTGAAAGATGGCTTTCCTTCTATTAAATTTTCCGAAAAGATATTTTGGGAAATTTAATATTAACTTATCTTGCAGCTATAATGTAAAAAAACTTGGCGTGTACGCGCTTCAATATTACGACATATTTGCAACAAAAATAGTTGCAATAACTTATTACTTCTTAAGTTAAGTTCTTATTAATGGGCACACAAAATGTAATCCGGATGAAACCGAGTAAGAAAACTAATGTAAAATATGAAAAGATTCCCGATTAATAAATTATTAGATAATTTATAATTATTGCTGTTTTATGTCGAAATAATTAGAGGCAATTAGAAATAATCCAGCAATTTTAATTGTACACAAGTGCTTCCAAATTCTTTTCTAAATCTTGTATATTTTATGTAATATTAGACTGTGCGTGCAATGCATTTAATATAATACATATTTCAATTACAATATTGAAAATACAATTCATAATTTAATTAATAATTGAATTTATGGAAACATAACTTATTCCAATTATCATTGTTGTTATAAATTTTAGAACGATGTATCGTTCAACTCCCCATTATTATTAACATTTTTAATTATTGCTTGAGCAATTTGTACAAATAATAACTATTTCAATACTCTACAACCTACAATTATCCTGGATTGTAACTCAAAACAGGAGAGAAAACGGGATTAAAATCCATTGAATAATTCTCGGGTTAACCTCAAATTTATGTACGCGAGAAGCACTTTAATTCTATCGTGTGGCGTATTTATGCTTACTGCTCGATTCGCAGACTATTACGTATAATCAAATATAGTTTACGTCCAAAATCAAATATAGTTTATTACGCGTAATCAAAAACAGGTTATGTTCGAAAAAAACGTCCTTTTCAATAATGACAGAATTACCCGAATCGTTTCAGCAGTTCCCGGGATTAACTTGGACATATACACACATACGAATTATCCCTTTTTATTCGCATATTAGTACACAAATATGGAGCCGTAAGATGTCGAGATGAGTTCGGAAGCACTCGTTAAATGAAATAATCCGACGGGAGTTAAATCGGCCAAATGAGGTTAAGTGAAACTCGATAAGAGTCAAATTACTGAATAATTATTTGGTGCTTATTGCTTCTTTTTTAATTATCCGGCATTCATGGCTGCTTATCTCGACGGAGGGGATTTAAATAATGCAAAAGGAGAGAGCATATCAACTGGTGCATATCGGCGGGGATGCCCTGTCTCATTATCTATGGTAAATGACTCTCCGCTTGGACAGGGATACGTCATTAACGACATGCCGGCAGAGTGCGCTTCGAGGAAACATGCACCCATAATTCATGGCTGCGATGGCATTTATAGTATCTGGAAAATGATGCCTTATGATCGGAGTGTCATGTGCCGCGAATGCCTCCCGGAATTCCAATGAAATATCCACTTTGAGGATCATTTTACTGGTACAGTCATTCCCATCAATTTTCGGACGTCCTCGTCTTCGAGAGATTATTGTATTTTTATAGTCTTTATATCAGTATTTACTAATTATCTTTAACCGAGTTCGAATAAATATTGCGATTTTTATTTTATACTGCGATTTTCTCTGTACAGATTTATGTTTCAAGCTGACCATAAACTACAAAACATTGTAATATTTATCACTCCTACGGCGTGTTTCCTAAAAAACTTCAAAATTTCAAATGAAATATGAGGTTAAGTCACACATTGTTTGACAGCATTTACAACAGAACTCGTGAACGGTTATTAGTGTAATTTTCTCTCCTGTATAGATTTATGTTCAAAGCAGACTGTTAAGTACAAAACATTGTAATATTTGTCGCTTATACGGTGTGTTTCGTAAACTTGTCAAACTTGTTTTAGTTTAACTTAATTTAAGTTAAATTAATAATGGTAGAAGAATCATGAATTCGGAACATTAACATATACACCTGGTTAATTAATTGATTATTTTCTCCTATGTTCAAATAAACATTGCGATTTTTAAAAACATATCGTTTATTTATTTAATGATCATTGCGTTTTAACTGCAAGCGATAAAATAGTTAAGGGAACTTCGGTTCGATTTATTATAATTGGGATAATATTTAGAATGTTAATATTTGGGAAATGCTCAATAATTGATTATTTTTAACTGAGTTCAAATAAACATTGTCCGACGACTTTTGTTTTTTCCGTTGCAAACGATAAAGAAGCATTGGTACTTTGGATTAATTTAGATTAATAATAGCAAAATTATTAACGCATGCACTGCATTAACTAATTGATTCTTTTTTCTTATATTCAAATAGTCATTGCGATTTTTAAGGACTTATCAGTTATTTATTTAATCACCATTGCGTAATACACTGCAAACGATAAATTAAAATATGTTATGAATGTTTAACATTTATTTTAACGGAATGGAAAGAAAAAAATTATTATTTAACATGGCTTTTAATTTTTTCTTCTACTGTTAAGTGCATTGCGCGGGGTAAAAAAAAGTGGTTTGCTCTTGCATTAGTTGGAAATTTCCTGGCAACTTAATGTTGACACTAGAACTACTAATGAAGTCAAAACGACCTATTTAACGTGTTTTCGTACTTATTCCTGATTTTGAAAAGCTTTTAATTTATAAAATATTTCCTCATTTTAGTTAAATAAACGAATGGTCAATTGTAATGGATATTTTCCTTTTACGTTTTCCATTCCATACTTCAATGTAAAATAGCTCAACACACCGGAAGTGGTATTTTGATCACTCACAAAGCGTAGATAAGTTTTTGGAAAACTCGCATTTTGAAAGTTTCTTATCAACCATTAGAATTCTCTCAACAACTTTATATGTAAAATTAGTACAATTATTAATATTAATACAATTATTACATAGAATTTTGGAACACAGTTTTCTTTTAAAAGGCGAATGTTATTACTGATTTTAAACAAAATAATAGAACTATAAGTCACAAAATAGAAAAACACATAAACATCTTTTTATATTTAGCTTTTGTGTTCGACTTTTCAAAATAATAGTCTTATATCATATTTTTAAATCAATACAAAATTATATATAAATATACATTTGCTTTTTGAATACTATATTTTTCAAAAACGAGTCATTTCGATCTTCCTAGAAGAAATTTTCAGTTAGCTTAGTGTAAAGCCACGTTTTTATTCATCTCTGATTCATTCGCAATAACGATTACACAACTAAAACATACGACTGTCCGAATGTTTATGCGAGTCACTGCTGTGCTCTCAAAGTTTCCTCACTTTCTCGTTTAATTAATGCTCCTGGCAGTGGTGGTGCTGCTTTTAGCGAATGATGTGGATGAGGGAACTTCGAGGAATTGGCACACATCAGATAACGAACAACCCTCAACTCTCCTAGTGGTTTCCGGTGCTCGAAAAACAAACTCAAAAACTGCGAAATAATTATACTTATGAAATATTTCCTTTTTTGGAGACTCTGGTAATATTACTAAAACACTTTAAAAGAAATAAAATTGTAGTAAAGTCAGTGTTTGGTAAATCAGTTTCCCATTGTCGTTTTACCTCACAATGAAGTGCGCATACGCCAAATTTTGTTATTATTAATCGTTAATTAATCGCTAATTTATTGTTCATTGCGAATGTGAATTAAATCGAGGTATCTTGGAATGAAAACTTGGATTTCTTGTATGATATCTGTTATCTTTTTCGTTATATTTCGATTTTGTCAGGAAATCAAACTACTTAACGCACTTTTTCCAGTTTTAACGTTTTTGGAGTGATTTTCTTCTTTGGAGACAGCATTAATATCAGAGAGATTTGATCGTATTTTTATGGTATTGTATTTGCAAGTTTGAGATTGTTTAACAAGAGTGCTTCATTTATTTCGCACTGTCAATAAAGTATCCTACTAAATAAATTTAGTAGACAACAAAGAAATTTCGTAGGATAAGATTGTCAAAATCGCAATCTTTCCAAAATCATATCCTTCTGCCAAAAATTCGCACGTACCGCTTTCGCCTTCTGAATTTTTATTAAATTAGTTTACACCTTGCACCATCTTTTTCACGGCAACTAAGACGCATTCTGAAAGAATGTTGTACGGTTTTGTTTAGTGGATCGAACCGTACTTCCACAATTTTTTCAGTCCAATTGCTGTTCGAATCTTAACAACACCTCTTTTCAGTATAAATAAGTAAAAGAGACTTTTTTAAATTTCGTAATTGTGGAATTGAGTGATGAGTGAGAGAAAGAGAAAGCATATTGCAGTATGTGTGTGTGTACATACTTGGGAGAAAAGTTGAACATCACGAAGTGCGAAAGATTTTGGACGCCGCACAGTGTGATATTTTCGCAATCTAGCGGAACTTAATTCATTTTGTGCTATGCCGCATAAAGCAAGGTATTGTATAATAATATCTATATTTTTAGCAACATTATGTTGCATTATGCTGCACTTTTATCATATACGAAATGAAGTTGGATCTACAGAGTATAAAAAAAAAGCTGTTGTGCACTTTGGCGCACTTGGCAGAAACACTGTTATTTCATGAATAAACAGCTATTATTTTACAATATCTACTTTTTAACAACATTATACCGCAAAATACCACCTTTTCGTCATGAAACTGCAGTATTTCTGCCAAGTATGCCAATGCACACAACAGTTTTTTTTATTTTTGATAGACTATGAGTTCAACTTCATTTCGTATATGATAAGAATGCAGGATAATGCAGCATAATGTTGCTAAAAACATAGATATTATTATAAGAATCGACTCATGAAATAAGAATCTCTAGTGGACAATCTAACGGACGATAAAATCGACCATTGGAAATTTATCGTGTGCCGCATAAAAATTTATGATGATCATTTTCGTGGTTTTTTCTAATAATAATTAATTTATGGTTAGTGCACACCATTGACTATCAATGACCGATCGTTTTATCTATTGAATTGTTCACTATGGATTTTTATTTTTAACCCTGATGCTTATTTCGTATTATTGGCTTGGCAAGAAAGTAATTTCGGTTTGCACCAGTAGATAGGGACTGTTACGGATGGATAAACTAAGTTATTATTATTATTGTGCAGTGTTGCCCATTTTTGCTCTGTATAGTGAAGGAGTTGTTGCGTGGACGACCTAAAACATTGTATTATTGTGAAGGTCGTCGCATTTATTATGTAAGTGCAGATATCACGATTTGTAAGGGATGCGTGCAGACCATGAGAGCGAAATGTCTAGTTTCTGAGGTTTTTGGGTTCCCGTTGGCCGAGCGTCTAGTGCGCGGTAACGTGAAAACGTGCCGTGGCCTATAAGCCATTAGTGCTCAGGTAGAGGTTCGCCTTTACCTGAGGCCGAGATCGACCTCGTTAGGGAAGGTAAAACTTCCCGGGTTTTGAAGGTCCCGCGTGCACGGGGAGACCATATGGTCGAACCGGGGCCGCTAGGCTAACCCTTGCTGACGCCGCGGCAATCGGCCTGTGATAAGGATAGTAGAATTAGGGACAATAGTCCCCCTCCTAAAGGCCCAAATATGTACATAGTTCGAATTGTCTGCGCGCAGTCCTCAGTTACGTCTCGGAAGTCAGAGCGAGCAGTTCGATTACAGAAGAGTCGACTACAGGGACTAAAAAACCGAAATTACTTTGTTGCCAACCGAATACAATGCCTTGCTTTATACGGCATGGCAACGAATGAATTAAGTTTCGTTAGATTGCGAAAATATCACACTGCGCCACGATGAAATGACTGAATGCGTTGAGAAAAGCTAATCGCAAGACGAAGCGTCATTACAATTAAATAAAGCAATAAAATACCCCTTTTTCGATATGAAACACTTCCCCGTTACTATCACCCCTTATAACTTTCTCGCTTAATTAATATTTTCGCGATAGCGGTGCTACTTTCAACGAATGACGAGGGTGAGGAAGCTTCGTGGAATTGGTACAGATCTGATAAGGGAACTCTTAACTCTCTCGGTGGTTCCCCGGGGCTCGGAAAACTCCGACGTTGCTCGCGTTCGAAACTTATTTTATTAGTTGGCGGCATATACGCCTACCAGGCGTTCAGATATGTGGAGCGCGAGCGTTGGCTGCGTCGGACACGTGTTGAAACGATTACGCATTGCCAGCGTATGTGGAATTAATCCCTGAAACCCTGGCGCAATCCTCCGCGCCGCACAGTGGGCTCAAATGCTGAAAACGCGGACATTGAAACTAAATTGTATTTTATCGCAACAAAAACATATTTATCGCTGTTCTCTCGATAATTTATCATATAAGTTGTATGACTTTGATGTTGTGCTTTCATTTTACGAATGGCGCTGTAATCGTCACTGCGAATCACCACTGTCGAGCATACACTGTTCCATCTAAAATCATTAGAAATAACCTAGACATTTCAATTATACTCAAATGTTTCACAACATTTGTCTGCATTTTATGGATTTAGACTTTTACATGTTTCAGTTATGTTAAATTGCACATGAAATTTCAGCCTGCAGAAGCCAGTTCTATATAATATTCCCCTATAAATATAATAGAATAAAATATTTTCTCCTTACGTTGCTAGCCATTCGAAGGAAGTCGATGCTAAAACTTGGTAAAATATTCCCTCCAACAGACTACAGAATTTAATACAGTCTATTGTTAAGTAGAGAATATATAGGATAATTAAATAGACGTCTAGTAAAAGTGCGCACAGTGGGCTCAAATGCTGAAAACGCGGACATTGAAACTAAATTGTATTTTATCGCAACAAAAACATATTTATCGCTGTTCTCTCGATAATTTATCATATAAGTTGTATGACTTTGATGTTGTGCTTTAATTTTACGAATGGCGCTGCCATTTCGAAAATTGCAAAAAAACGAACCAACTGATTTCAGGGCGTTAACGTAGAAGGTTTGACGAATATTTTCACCTATGTCTGATATATGAAATCCGGTGAAGTTTTCGTGGGAAAAAATCATCCATTTTATACATCATATGGTATGCCGTTGTATGGTAGAGTATAGGTTAGAAACTAAAGTTATAATATCAAAATGAAAGGACATCCAAATCATACAACTTATATGATAAATTATCTAGAAAACACCGATAAATACGTTTTTGTTAGGATAAAGTACAACGAACGAAAGAGAACACCGATAAATACGTTTTTGCTAGGATAAAGTATACATATGGCGCTGCCATGTCTAAAATTGCTAAAAAACGAACCAACTGATTTCAGGGCGTTAAAGTAGAAGGTTTGACGAATATTTTGAGCTATGTCTGATATATGAAATCCGGTGAAATTTTCGAGAGAAAAAATCATCCATTTTATACATCATATGGTATGCCGTTGTATGGTAGAGCATAGGTTAGAAACTAAAGTTATAATATCAAAATGAAAGCACATCCAAATCATACAACTTATATGATAAATTATCTAGAGAACACCGATAAATACGTTTTTGTTAAGATAAAGTACCATTTAGTGCGAATGTCCGCGTTTTTAGCATTTAAGCCGACTGTGCGCCGTCTGCTTTTTGTGCGCGTCATCGACAAAATGGCCGAGCCGGCTTAATTCGTTCGTTCTGTTTTTGAGCGATGGATACACCGCTCTCGAGAACCGCCCTTTTGTCGCTGCTTTTTCAGAAGCATCCGCTCAATTGTTCTTATTTCACTGGGCGAGCACAATCGGGGAAAACTGCCGGCCGACAATTCTGCCCTTTTGTCCTCCTCTCAGAAGCCTTCTCCTCCTTCCACTATTTTTTATACCCTCTGCGACCCACTTCTTTCTCACGCGTAGAAATAGTTATGTAACACGAAAATAGCTAATATTAACCTCCATGTGCGATTGATAATTATTTCGCAATTCTCAAACGTTTTAAATATTCTTTCTGTTATTCATTTGACCGTTCCTCAATAATTTCTTTTGTCAATACAAATAATTACGTAACGTACAAAAAGCAATTATTAACCTCCACATGTGATTTAATAATTAATTTACAGTTTTCAAACGTTCGATTCTGTAAAAATATGCTGCTTTCAGGTACAATCTGCTTCTTTTATTATTTGTTGAATCGTTGTTACACACTTTTATATTTTACGTATAAATAATTATGTAATGCGAAAGTAGTAAATATTAACACACAGATGTGACTGACCAACACAATTACTACTTCCAACATTTTAGAAATATTTTATTCTAAAGAAATGTGCGATGCAAGAGTTGAAAATCACGATAAATCAAAATTTGTGATGATAAAAGTAAGGTTAAGAAGATTGTGAAGGTTAAGACGTCACGTTGCCAAGTGACGCAAGTTAATTAACGTCACTGTAGCGAATTTCGAACTATTTCACTATATTTTCTTATAAATGTTTATCAGTATTGTAAGTATTTCGTGCCTTTCCTTCCTAATTTGATTAAAATTTTCGCACAACGCGCCTCCATTCTCGAAACTTTAACACAATTTATTCCAAAAATTCTTAGCGCGCAATTCTCTCGTTCACTGCAACTGGCGAATTGAGAACCTTTTGGTTCTCGAAATCGGTTAAAAATTGACGTGCATCAGACGGAGTCCTGTCAGACACACCCTTAGGCGTGCGTGCGTGCGTGCGTGCGTGGGCCCTTTCTGGCGGGCGTGGATTTTCTTTTCTAGAGCGTCGAGTGCAGCGGCATTGCCGCAGCTGTCGACTGCTTTCTTCCTCGATGGAACTTGTGTCAGTGTCTCGGGAAGACAGAGAAAGCAAAAGTAGCAGGAAATGTTAAATATTGGGTTGTCCGGAAAGTAAGTAAGTTCGTTTTTACCCGACAGAGGATTTAACTCTTTGCGGTCGTATTAACCCTTTGACTACGGCAGACTTTGGTACGCACCGGCCGTACTGTACGGTATGAATTCGCGACGTATACCGAGAACAGTGAAGTTTTTCGTTAGTTGTATATTTCTGACGAAGTATAATAAAATATTTAAAATATTGAATTCTATTACATTAAACCAATATTATTTCTTTATTAATATTCTGCTTTAAATTGTTAGGGCACATATGATGTATGTATGATACATTTCAAAACATGAATAAATATCAAACTGATACAACAATTCGGAAAATTGCAAGGCGTAAATGTGCAGTGTGTGCAAAAAATGACAAGAGAAAGGTTACACATTTTTTACATTCGTAATGTGTATCCTTTCTCTTGTCATTTTTTGCACACACTACACATTTACGCCTTGCAATTTTCCCAATTGTTGTATCAGCTTGATATTTATCCATGTTTTGAAATGTATCATACATATTTTTTACATTCGTAATATGTTTCCTTTCTCTTGTCATTTTTTGCACACACTACACATTTACGCCTTGCAATTTTCCGAATTGTTGTATTAGTTTGATCCGGACGCCTATTGGCGCCAACAGTACCAGCGGAGCAAAATAAGTCAAGCGCCCATTGGCGGCTACAGTACCAAGAAGCCAATATGTTTCAGACGCCAATAGGCGCCAACAGTAGTCAAAGGGTTAAATTTCTACATGGATGTTATAGTGATTGGAATTAATTTCCATTGAACGAGCAATAATACATAATATGCAAGATTATGAAAGATAAACAAGATTTATTGTTTCTTTCGTGAACTTTAGATATATGTTTACACAATAATGTTTTAATGTCATGTTTAATACGTTGGCTGCCATGTCAGCTGAATTTGGGTGACACTCTAACATCCACTTACAAACATGTTTATTTTCACGAGAATAACTATAATAAGCATTTTTAACAAGGTGTAGTGAAAGAGTTAAAACTCTGCAATTGTGGCAGTCAACGTGTTTCAAAAAATGCGTTTTTATATGTTTTTTATATGTTTACAATTAATATGGTTTTTTGTTATGGCCGCAAAGGGTTAATTGTATTCTTTCACATCCAACTTCACACTTAAGCCGTATAATGATTATATGTTTCGGGAGCTGATATTGCAAGGCTTGCTTGTGAAAAAGTCGGATTGCTTCAACACAGTAGTTTTTGGTTGGCGCCCTTTCAAATATGGAAAGTGAAAAGCAGCGTTTTCGGCATATTTTACTTTTTTACTATCGAAAAGGTAACAATGCTGTTCAAGCAAGACAAAAATTAGCTGATGTGTATGGAGAAGATGTATTGAGAGTACGCCAGTGCCAAAATTGGTTTGCAAAATTTCGATCCGGCAATTTTAATGTTGAAGATGCACCACGTTTTAGAAGGCCAGTTGAAGCTGATAAAGACATAATGAAGGTATTTATTGATGCAAATCGGCGAATAACAACTCGTGAGATCGCTGAGAGGTTAAATTTATCGAATTCAACTGTTCCTGACCACTTGAAAAACCCAAGTTTAACCTCAAAGCTCGAGATATGGGTTCCTCATCTTCTCACGGAAACGAAATTACTTTCCAAACAACCTAATATTATCTTCTAAATACATACATTTCGTAAATTAAGAAAATCAGCCCCTTAATGGTTATTCAAAAATTGATTTCGAAATTTCATCGAGAAAATCGAACGCAAAAGCCAATGTAAATAAAAAGGAATAAAAATGTAGGATTGTTAACGAGAGAGAGCTCATCTTCTCACGGAAACGAAATTACTTTCCGAACAACCTAATAGCAGGTTTCACTTGAGTGATATTGTGTGTGTTCGTTAAAAATAACTTAATGTGATAAATAATAAATTGTAACATTTGTCTTTGTTGCAAGAATCTTTTAATAATGTCTTCTACCTTTCGAAACATGCGATTTCTTTTGTAACGCTCTGTATAAGAGATAGATATTGCAAGATTTGATAGCCTATAGTTTGCCTGGATCGTAATTCTATACAGAAGAGAAAATTGTATTGAAATCGAATGAGGTGATATTCCTATTAATTATCTATACTGATATCTATAATAATAATAGATAGACGTTAGTAATAAAAATGATGTATAACTTGACTCCTCTTGCTTCGGAAACACTACAACTGCTTTTGGAATACCTTGTATAATTAATAATGATTGCGATATGTTATAACCTATAATTTGTCTGGATTATTACTTTATAAATGAAATAAAATTGCCGTGACCATACCAACGAACACTGTTCTTTATAATATTGTAAATTTATTTATGAAAATTAGTTATATGTTATATAATATGTAATATTATATGTTATTTAAACACTGTATTTGATTTCGCATACAACTAACCCTCCTATCTAGTTTCACTTGCCTGACATTTCATGAACACATTAAAATTAACTTAATATAAAGAATAGTAAATCATTGTAACTACATTTGTTGCAGGAATCTTCTAACAATGTATAGCACAACTTATTCCTTTTGAAATTCTGCAATTACTTTTAAAATTCTCTGTATACGAAATTTTGTAGTATTTTATACCCTAAAGTTTATTTGGATCATAATTCTATAAGGGAAGAGAATCGTATTAAAATCGGTTCAGTTCACAGGTTTATCATAAACATACCGCCAGATGAACAAACGCTGTTCTTTTTGTATTAGTGGAGCGTAGTTATCTTACACAACTTCGTGCGGGTGACATTTCATTTATACTTCAACATTAACATAATTTAGACAATAATATTACGAAAATAATGTCCTAATATTGTATAGCAGCTATCTCAGATACAAATATCTTCCAAAAAGCATAACCTAACCTTGCATTCCTCTTGAAATTCTGCAACTACTTTCAAAACACCCAATATAATGAGTAAATACTTCAATATTTCATAACCAATAATCTGCTTTAATCATTTATCGATCACAATACATTACCAATCACGAAAAACCACATTAAAATCGATCCACCTATTTTTGAGGTTACCGCGAACATAAAGACGAACAGATAAACGCTGTCCTTTGCACATTAGTAGGGAAGGGATGTGACTGGTCGTATCCCGTGTCCCGTGTGGCAATTGCAGGAGAACGGGCCTGGCATGGCTTAGACTGGAGTACCAAGAACACAGAAAGAGCGAGCGAGAGAGAGAGAGAGAGAGAGAGAGAGAGAGAGAGAGAGAGAGAGAGAGACTCGGGCAGTTTTACTCTGTTAGAGGGTATAGCACGGCCAGCTCTCTCGTGTTCGTGGGGACAAAGGGACAGCAACGTGGAGCAGCGTCGATGTCTCTCCGAGAACGACACCAATTGCGGCCCGGCGATACTCCGCTCTATGTGTACGTCTATCTATATAATACGTATGTACAGGGTGATTCACTTGCCTTGGAATCAGGACTCTCCTAACCCCACTTTTACTAGACATCTATTTAATTATACTATATATTCTCTGTTTAACAATAGACTGTTTTAAATTATGTGGTCTGTTGGAGCGAATATTTTACCAAGTTTTAGCATCGACTTCCTTCGAATGAGTAGCAGCGTAAGGAGACAATATTTTATTCTATTATATTTACAGTAGAATATTATATATAACTGGCTTCGGCAAGGTGAAATTTCAGGTGCGAGTTAACATAACTCAAACATGTAAAAGTCGAAATGCATAAAATGCAGATAAATGTTGAGCAACATTTGAGTGTAATTTAAATGTCTAGGTTATTTATAATGGATTTGTATGGAACAATGTATGCTCGACAGTGGTGATTCAAAGGCAAGTGACTCACCCTGTACGTGTACAGGCTCATTCACAATGTGTATAATGGATTTTGTTCATTGACCTTTTTGCGTCAAATTGAATAAAAATTTACTTGAAACTGTTTGTTTTTGCATTTATATTTAAGTATTAGCATTGTTTAGATTGAATTTAGATTTGGTTGAAGTTTAGAATGTTTAGCTGTACTTCATTGGTTTTATAGAATTTCGTTGTTTTCAAGGGTTTCTTAGATTTGATGAAGTTTTCAATTTTTATGCTGAGGTTATTGAATTTGGGTCATTTCATTAGAATGTTTGTAATATTATTATGGAGGGTAAAAGTTTGTATGCGTCTGAGTCCAAGGTAATTTCAAGTACTACTGAAAGATTTGGACAATTTTTTCACCATTGAAAAAGTATATTTGCTTCAAATGGACACAGGCTAGATTTTATTATTAAACCATTTTATCATTAAATTATGTTATTTCATGAAACTTGCACCTGAAGGAATTGGACACTGAATGTAACAGTGTTGCAAGACCAACTAGAAGAGTTCCTGCACACCCCAAACCCAACATAACCTCCAATACTACGTGATTGTAACGCAGTTTTCCCTTTTGTAGAGAGTTATGATACAAGGAAATTGCCAGGAGTAAAATATTGCAGTTCTTATTATTTATACAAGTAGCTTCAACATTAACTCCAAAAACATTCCTCTATGAGAAAGAGAAATGTTGAGGTTTTCATCGTTAGAAGATTTTTGCAACAAAGATAGTAGCAACAACTTATTATTCATCAACGTCAACTAGCATATGAAATTCGAATTCTTTTCAAAATCAAAACTTTTATTTCAAGATCTCACAAGGTTTCATTTATTATCTTCTTGTTAATACAACCTAATTTTAACTACACTTTAAAAAATTTGGCTTAGTTAGTTTGTCAGCTACAACCACCTAAAAGAAAAAGTTAATATTCCTTTCCCCTGTTTTTATAATTTTTCAAATTGCTATAATTAACAAACTTCGTCGAATTTTATAAAATGCCAAGTAGAATATTCAATCTGTTTGCCCTGAAGAATCGATTATTAAAATCTCTCATGCATTTTGCGAACCAGTGTGATTTATTTGCAATTGAATTATCATGCCGACTGTTATATACAAAACAATAATAAATTATCTTGTAATATTAAGTGGTGCACACGAATACTTATCGACTTTCCCTTCCTTCCTTTATAATTTGTATAACATATTATGTTGAATGCATAGTATTTATAATATAATATAGTAACATATTTCTTCAGGGGACGACGCTCCATTCCAAAAAAGTCGTCGCGAACTAAGATGCCATTGATACTTATCAATGAAAGATATGCTTGACAAAATATAGGTCACAACTGTCCAGATTCAGAGGAAAATGATTCATCCTACACAGGGTGTCTAAGAATTAGGATTGTCGAATGTAGGATGATTATAAATTATAAATTGATGCAAATTATAGTGTAATATTTGCCTCGTTTTCCGTGCATCCACTACATTCCACATTATATGTATCATACATAACATTATATTGTATACATATTGTGTAATATAATACTGTAATGTATTATTATACGTATTTTATATGCATAATATTTCCTACAGGTTTGATAAAAAATGAAATTAAATTCAAAGGCATGTGAATCATCCTGTACAGGGTGTCTAAGAATTAGGATTGTCGAATGTAGGATGATTATAAATTATAAATTGATACAAATTATAGTGTAATATTTCCCAACTATTCCGTGCACCCAATACATTCCACATTATATGTACATAAAATTATATGTATACATATTGTGTAATAAAATGCTGTAATGCATTATTGTATGTATTGTATATGTATAATATTTCCCACAGATTCGATAAAAAATGAAATCAAATTCAAAGGCATGTGAATCATCCTGTACAGGATGTCTAAGAATTAGGATTGTCGAATACATATAGGATGATTATAAATTATAAATTGATACAAATTATAGTGTAATAAAATGCTATAATGTATTATTGTGTGTATTGTTTACGTATAACATTTCTTACAGGTTTGATAAAAAATGAAATAATTCCAAGGCATCCTGTACAGGATGCCCAATAATTAACACTCTATATAAGATAATTATAAGTTACATGCTGATTTTAAAGAATACTGTATGTATAATGTATGTAATATACGATAATGTATTATTATAAGCAGTATCTATACATCAATGGTGATTGAAGGACAAGTGAATGGTGCTGTAGAGGTGAGCTAGCCGGTTGTTCAGGACGAGGTACAAAAGTAGAGGATGGCCACGTAAGCGGCGCCATGGATCGTTAAACTAAAATCTGCCGGAGCAACCCCGTACAATGCTGTCGAGTTCAACGGCCGGCGCTCGCAATCAGCTACTGCTCTTTCTATCCTCGCGCCAACCCAACCAACGCACCAACCACACTTCTTTCCGAGCGATGCGACGCTCCTCTCCTATCTCTTCGACGTCTTGATTAACTTTCACAGTCGAACACGATGGACTGTCGCACGTCGACTATTATGGACCGTTTATTTTGAGAGTGGTGTAAGTCCATTTTTGAACAAAAATGAGACTACGTAATTTATGCTTAATTTAGAGTAAACTTTTTATTTATAACTAGTTAGTATGTAATTTCTTAAAAAATGCCCGTGCTGTGCCCAATTTAAAATTGGTCGGTAAAAGAAATTGCGTAAGCATTGATTATGAAAGTGGTGTAAGTTCAATTTGCATAGACAGGTGGCAGAGTGAGTGGCCTAAAATTTGAAGAAATCACCCTGGTGTCTTTATATCACGATGCCAGGGCTATTACTTACGAAAAATCTAAGGATATCGAGCAGTTATTAGCGTATATACCTCCTGTGCATCACGAATATTTCAAAACAACGCCACAAGAAGAGCATAAGTAAATGCTACCAATATCTTATGTTAATTTTAACAATATTATTAACGTTTAAAATTAAAAATACTACTTCTATTTCATATCGTGTTATTGTTTCTAAACAAAATTGGATTAATATGAAATATATTTTAAGTGGTATTTGATTTTTCAAAATGGAAATTAAACGATTTTTACAATTGACTAATTTTGAAAGTGATGTAAGTCCATTTGCAGCCCGAAAATGTACATTATTTTCGTTAAATTCGCCTAAAACAAATTTATATAATCAAATTACACATTCATAAATCAGCAGAAACATTGCCAGACTTGATATAATTAATCTATATTTTTTCATTGACAGATATGCGAATATTTAATTTTCTCAAAACAACAGAAAATGGACTTACAGCACTTTCAAAATAAACGGTCCATTTGTTAGTATGGAATCTTATTTTTAGAAATGTTTATGTTTTTACATGCATCTGCGATACAGCATAAATGTGAGTTTATAGTGAATAATCTAATCGACAGAAAATAGTCAGCCATTGATAGCCTGCTGTGTGGAAACGGACACCACAGACTATCGGTAACCGATGGTTTTGTTGGTTAGGTTGTTCTGCGGGCTCTTGTTTTTGGAATTCTTCACATTTTTAGTCCACGCGCAATAAAAATACACAGTGAATACTTCTACCGATAAAATAATCGACCACAGATTGTCGCGTGCCCGCAGATACCGTAAACTGTTAGTGGTCGAGCTTTTTGTAGGTTAGATTGCTCACTATGGAATTATATTTTTGGTACGATAAAAGTGTGTTTATAGTAAACATTTCAACCGACATAAAATAGTCAGCCATTGATAGTCTACTGTGTGGAATCGGACACCACAGACTATCGGCAGCCGATGGTTTTATTGGTTAGGTTGTTCTGCGGGTTCATGTTTTTGCAGTGGTTCATCTTTTTATAATATTCCTGCCAACAAAATAGTTAGTTATCGATAGTCCACCGTGAGATACGACAGACTATGAGTGGCAAACCTCTTTGTTAAGAAAGGTCACCAATTGGCCACCATGGATTCTTATTTTTGGAATGGTCCACTTTTTTAGTCCATGTACAGTGCTTCGTAAAAATGCATAGTGAATATTTCTACTGACTAACTAATCGATTGCAAATAGTCTATCGTGCGCAGGCAGATACCACAAACTATTAATGACTAACCTTTTTGTAGGTTAGATTTTCACTATGGATTCTTATTTTTGGAACAGCATAAAAGTGTGTTCATAGGAGGCATTCTAACCAACAAATTATAGTCGGTCACTGATAGTCTGTTGTGTGCACACAAATACTGCAACCTATTGGTGAATGACCTTTTTATAGGTTACATTGCTCAATATAGATTCTTAGTTTCGGGACCATAAAAGTGTATTCATAGTAAACATTCTAACCAACAAACAATAGTCGGCCACTGATAGTCTGTTATGTGAAGACAAATAATGCAACCTATTGGTGCTTGACCTTTTTATAGGTTAGATTTCTCATTATGGATTTTTTTAGGACGCCAACATTGTGTTCATAGTAAATATTCTAACCAACAAAACATAGTCGGCCACTGATGGTCTATTGTGGGCAAACAAATACTGCAACCTATTGGTGGTTGACCTTTTTATAGGTTAGATTGCTCACTATGGATTCTTATTTTTGGGACAGTATAAAAGTGTGTTCATAGCAGATATTCTAACCAAATAGTGGGCCACTGACAGTCTGTTGTGTGCAGACAAATACTTCTTTCAATTTATTAGTCGTCAACCTTTTTTTAGGTTAGAATGCTCACTGTGGATTCTTAGTTTTGAGGTTCGTCTTTTTAGTAATTCATCTGTGGTGTTATATCAAAATAAAAATTGTTTATTGGGTTGCGATAGTTTATTTTAGTAACTCAGTCAAATCGTCAAAGTTTGGCTTTCAAGCTCGATCTTGTATCCTAAATTGATATTTCACAACTCTGAACATTTCTGCAAAATGGATTACAGATTGCTTTTTCTTTTTTATGACAACTCTTCGATTAACATCGACGAGTCTCGATGGAGTTCGCTTAGAAGAAAATAATTTTCAACAAAAAATCCATTAGAGACAGAATGGCTAGTTATAGGCTTTCGAAAAGTTGGAAAACTGGCAGGAAGGATTTCTTACGGTTTCTTTGAAACATCCACCGCTAACAAACTTGGCCGAGTGTCGACGACTAGCATGTGTTAGCCCGACACGCCGCGCCGGCTGCTCTTTTTTTAAATTACCGGCTGTATCCTGGGACAGCCGGGGGCGTCAGCGACCGTACGTTTCGTTCGGAATCCATACCGAAGCCGCCAGATGAAAAACCTGCCGCGAAACTTCAATTTCCGCGGCGACGCCCACCCACCATAAACTGGCGCTGCCACGTAGCCAGAATCCTTTTTCCCTCGGTGAACATACAGGGTGACTCAGACGTCTTTGAATCGACGCTGCCAGGTGTGAGAGAAACCTGAATTCTACTACGAAGACTCAAAAATACTGCATTCGACCCCAAAGATGGCGCGCGTTGTCATTGATCTGTCGTAGACGTTGAAGTTCTTAACGTTTTTGAGTTATAATTATATTTTCGAAGAATATTTACGTAGCTTTTTTCGATATTAAAAATCAGTGCTCCACTATTTGTCTTATCATTCCTCAAATAAATAAGTATATGTTTTTTGAAATGATTTATATTTTAGAGGGGGTCGCGATTGGTTGACAAACCAAAATAGTTTTTTAAATCGCCGTTATGGAGCGCTACCATTTCTTTTTTGTGTATGTAAGGCAATTACACATTACCCATATTTAACTTTTTCAAATGTTATACTTTTCTATTTTCAACGCCTTTATTTAAATAAATTTTTCATAAGCTGTGCTGTGTTGAATGTACGGTTATTTTGGTTTCATGTAGTAGATATTTTGTTTTACAATTCATTCATTTAGCATTTGTAATTCCAAGTAACTTGCCGAAAGTATGAACTTCTTGTACAATTTTACATTTTCAAGGAAAGCTAAGCGAAAATTAATTAAAATTTAATAAGTAAAAACTGTGTCAATTAGTCCCAGTCTCTCCTATACAGTGATTCAGTGAACAAAAATGTTTTCGCGCACACTCCTTTCCTTGAAGTAAATTTTGATGTAGAAGAATGATTCTTATTTAAGAAAAAGAAATTTTCTTAAATAAGCAAGCTTCTCTTTCAAGAGAAAATAATAAATGTTTTCCACCCAGAATGTTTTCTTTAAGAAAATCTGCTCCAAAAACGCTGGTTATATAAATACTTTTTTGATGCTAAATTTTTACTGGGAAAACCCATTTTTGCGAGTTTTTTCACACCAAAATTATAAGTTGGTTGTGTTATTTTCTAACAAAACACCTAATTGATCAATTTCAATGCAGTTTATTTCAATGTATAAGTTTCTGCAAAGGTTTTCAAGTGTGTAACTTTATCAATACAGAAATCCGTGAGCGGTGAGGAGGGAAAGATTGGAGTAACCAAACGGAATTTGACACTTTCCAATTACTCCACGGGTGTTTCTTCACGCTTTATTTGTATTATTAAACTAGGCTGACTAAATTGGATCGCGTTGCCAATGCCCAGGTGACAGATTCGTAGAGTTAGGGCGGCGCCCCTAAATCACACCCTCACCCTAACAATTTATACATGGGACTGTCTGCTCTTTTATTAGGTTAGTTTCTACCTTCAAATCACATCAATCATAACTTCAGTTCTTTCGAAATATTTGCAACAAAAACCCATTTCTACAATTTTTTTAGTAGGTTTCTTTATTAAAATATTTTTTTATTTTAGCTTTTGGGGCTAATCTTTCACTTCAAAATGTTAATCTATTTAGTACGTTACCGGTACAAAGAAGAATTATTTCTTTCATTTCATTCTACATGCGAAGTTCTTACTGAAATTTTGATTTCCAATAGAAGAGCAATTTTGATAACCTCGAATTTCAGATACCAATTGTGTAAATCGTGTGATTCAGAAGGTTTTCAAAATTAATTATTTTCAAATTGATCATCACGGATTAAAATTACTAAAAAATTACATAAGAAAAGGGAAATCTTGACGTTTGTTATGACGTAAAGAATATAAAGATATGATTTTTTATTTCCGAGTAATAAGGTTTAATATGAAAAATACGGAGAATTAGAAAACCCTTCCGTACATAATTGCAACTTTATTGCTTATATAATGTGAATAATAATACAATACATTGTATGTACAATGTAACCTGATTTTCTGAAATAATATCTTAGAACATCTTATGTTCCAACAACGTACTGAGTGAAATGTTTTTCTGAATTACTAGTTACAGATGGATTTATATTGTCTTTTATATGTTTCTTTAGACGTATTGTGGACGCCTTTAAAATGTTCCATTTTGTAACATCGGAAATTTGTCAAACATATAAGAGACGTTTTTTGAACATTGGCAACACGAATATTCCTACATGTTGTTTTAAAGACGTTTTAAAATTGGCATTGTTCAATCTGGGTTCTTGAACCTTGGCCGAAACGTCTTCAAGACGTGTTAGAGATGTATTTGCAACGTCTTTTATACATCCTTTCGAAGGTATTATGGACGCTGTATAAATCTTCCATTTTGTAATATCGGACGTTTCTTAAACGTACGTGAGACGTTTCCGGGACATTGGCAACGCGAATATTCCTACAGGTTGTTTTAAAGACGTTTTTAAAACGTTATTATGCTATCTTGGTCGAAACGTCTTCAAGACATGTTAGAGATGTATTTGCAACGTCCTTTGTACATCCCTTCGGGAATATTATGGACGCCTTCAAAATGTTCCATTTTGCAACATCAAACGTTTCTTAAACGTTTTCGGGACATTGGAGAACATCCCAAGGACGTCGCGAACATCCCTATCGGGTGTTTAAAGACGTTTTCAGAACATCATTGTGCTATCTGGGTACTTGCACCTTTATAGGAACGTCTTTTAGACATATTAGAGATGTAGTTGCAACATCTTTGATACATCCTTTCGGACGTTTTTTGCACATTAGCCAACATCCCAAAAACAACATTTTAAACCCATTTTTAAAACGTCATATTATCTGGGTGGTGGCCGGTGTGCGCAGTTTAGTAAGTCTCGAAGCGCACTCTGTCGCAAGTCTTTTTTCCAGAGAATTATGCGAGCATTCTTAAACGTTATGCGGTACGTTTCTTAAACGTACGAGAGACGTTTATTGGATATTGGAGAACATCCCAAAGACGTCGCGAATATCTGTATCGGACGTTTTAAAGGCATTTTTAAAACGTCACTGTGCTATCTTGGTAGTAATTTAAGAGTACATGAATTAGCCTGTACAAGTAAGACCAGCGCTCTGTTGCAAGTCACAGCCCAATGAAATATCCTTCGAAGAAACCTTCCAATGCTTTATTGCTTTTTAATGCCAGGACGTGCCGCGAGAAATTAAACTCGAACTCTAGAGCTTCGATTCCCATTAGTACTTCACACGTTCGCCTGAATCGATTCCCGTAACTAGGTGGCGGACGCTCTGTCTTGAAATATGAAAGGAATAAAATCAGGAGGGTCGAACTGCGAGGAAAAGTACTACGAATCCTCAGAAATACTCCGCTTTATAAAGCCTTTATAAAGTTTTTATAATTCAAGAAATTTTGCTGTTGGAAATGAGACGTTTTTACTGAATTGTGAATGGAAGAAATGTGGAAGTTGTAATACACACAGTTTATTTATTTTAGCCCCTGAAAAACCCTTGCACGTAATCAAATGGAGTTTACCTTTAGAAAAACTCAACTTGAAGTTTCTTATAAACTCTTTATTGTTAAAAAAAATGTATCGTTGGAAATAAAATCTTTCTACTAAACTATGAATGGGACAAATCTAGAAGTTTTAATACACACAGTTTATTTATTTAAAACCCTGAAAAACCCTTGCACGTAATCAAATGGAGTTTACCTTTAGAAAAACACAATTTGAAAATATTTATAAAATCTTTACATTGTTAAAGAAATTTTATGGTTGGAAATACAATATTTGTACTAAACTGAAAAATCTGAAAGTTGTAATACACACAGACCAATTTCTCCAGTCCTTCAAAAATGCTTTAAAAGTGTTCGCTAATGTTTACTAAATTTAATTTATTAGAAAAAATCCATTTGAGAATCTTTCTAAATATTTATATTATAACAAAATTTTTTTGTTGAGAATAAAATATGTTTATTAAGCTACGAATGGGAAAAGTTTTGAAGTTATGATACACACAGTTTAATCTTTTCAATTCCTGCAAGATATTTACATATAATTAAATGGAATCTATCCTTAGAAAAACTCCATTCGAGGATCTTTATAAATCTTTGTATTATGAAATAAATCTTTTTATTGTAACTAATATATTTCGAAAAAAGTACAATTCTAACCGTGCAATGGGAAGTTCATTTGTAAGAAGTTCAATTTCATCTTTACAAAGCCCAATTATATGCACACAAGCTTTTATTCATTGCAATTAGCAAGACTATAACAATAAAAAAACGTTAAGGTAATCAAATCCGAATATTCTTTTTACGATAACTTATTCACGCAATTATTTCTCTTTTATGGTTCACGAACTTATAATAACAGTTTTTTTTTCACTTTACACATACACAAAAAATACCATATTTAGAAATCTAAAAAAATATTCTCCTGAAAGATTTAATTTAAGTTTATGGCTTTTTCTAGATTCATCCGCTTCTCAGTTCGCTCGAACGTATCTCGTAACGAGGAATTTCATATCGACGAAATTGCTATCGAGGTTTGAAAAAATTCCAGCTTCCGACTGCGTCGAAGAATAGAAAATCAGGAAGGAATATTGGAAATTAATTAAATCCCCGTCGGAGCGAAACTACTCGGGCAACCGGCAAATATTTAATTAACGCGCGCGTACATGTGTGAGTGTACGAACATAGTTGAAAACTCAGACGGCTAATAAATAAAATGCGCATGCAGCCGCGTGCGAGTATCGAATTACTAGAGCGACTGCCACGTATCGGAGAAGTTCTGCAAGTTATAATGCGCAAAGTTTGAAACTAGTCTTCGGCTTCTTTTTCTCCGCCGCGTTCTTATTTTCTTAAAGAGTTTACTGCTTGAAAAAAGTATGCTTTGAAAGTGCGATGAATACGCTTGACAGAAAATAGATTTCATTTTTAATAAATATTTTTATTAAATGTTTGGTAAATTGGTTTTCTTCTCTTTCGAAGTTCCATGGGAGTGCCATGCTTACTTCAAAGAGCGATATGAACCTTGCAAATAAAAATAAATACAATTTTTGTTTAAATTACTCTCATAAATGAGACCCAACCAATACAGTAATGAATGCTCTTCTTTTAGTTATGGGAACATTCAAACAAGTATTTTAGTTACATATGTTCAAGAATGTTGTGAGAGTTAAATAAATTGTTGCTTCAAATATTTAAAGACTAATTGAAAAAGTATTATAATAACAAATCAGATGGCAGTAGGTGTGGACGTTTATGTGAATTTTATGCAACTTAACTCTAATAGCAACAGTAAGATGTTAAATCTTTGGGTATATTTTGATTTTAACTAGTTGAAGCACAATTCGATAATGGGAATCTTTTTCTTAAAACGAAATATCTCAAAATTACGACTGACAGTAAAATCGATTAAAAAGATAAACAATGTGGAATAATTAAAATAGTCTTATTACTGCCTAAAATATAATAAAAACTGTTACTTATTAATTAAAACACAATTGAATGACGATAATCTTTTTCCACAATGAAATACTTTTAAATCATGACTGATAGTAACGTCGAATAAAATGATAAGTAACTCAAAATAACTTACAGTTTTATTATTGTTCTTTATGTGAATTGTTAGTGAATCTATGTTTGTTAATAAACTTCGAATTTTGCAATGATACAAATGAAATTAAATCGTATATTGTTATGTCAAACTTTCTCGAACAATACAATTATTATATTAGCATTTCGTACTGAAAGGTGTTAACAAAGATAAACTAACATATTTCTACATTTTTTAAAATCTTTTTGTTAAACCGTAAAGTTAAAAATATATATTTCGCATATTCGAGACATATTTGATCCAAAGATCTTAAGTGTATAGTTGAATCGAAGAGCGCAGCGGGGTTAATCTAGACTTATGGCTTTAGCTAGGGTCATAGCTCTCGCAAAGTTTATTTAGACCAATAAAGGGTAGTATATTCCCATAAGGATTACATGGCAAAGCATTAGCCTCCGAGGGTTTAGAAATTTACATAACCCCTACGTGCTATAAACCTGCAAGACACCAATCTCAGATTAAGCTAGGTACTCTAATAACAATATGTATTAAAAAAAATTTCAAATCACACGGTTTTAATAACAAAAAATGCAATACATTTTTTTATGGCAAGAATTTTGACTACTACTTTGGTAAGTTTATATGACTTACAAAAATCGTTGGGTGCTCATAAAAATATAGGTTCATGCATAATAAATGTGGACTCCAAACCGATGAAATTCTTTTACGGATGTTCCACGATTTTATTTTTTATCACATTGACCGAAAATCTTTTGGTAGTTAAGAAAATTTCTTTCTCTTTTTAGTGGATTTGGTTAAAAGTGTGCATTTTATGAAAGGAAATGCTTTTTGTACAGGGTGATTCATTTGCCTTAATCATTACATTACTGCATATATGTATATAGAATAACAGAAAATAGTCATGTGATTTCAATTCTTTGCGTATTTATTAGAAATTTTTTATTAAGAAAACTCTACCAGATATTAAAACAATTAAAAGTATTCGTGCATTAAGAGATATCGAAATCTACTATTTTCTAACATAGTAGAACTGCGAAGCATAGTTAATTATTAATTCGATCGACCTGATATTTAGCCACGCAAGAATTCTTTTCAAAATGCTGCAAATTCAAAGCTTAACGAATACTGCAGCGAAATTTTTTAACTTTATCAAACTATATCAAGGATTCTAATGTAAAATACTGCGTGCTATACATTTTCCCATACAAAACAGGTGACACAAATATTTTTAACATAATATGAGCCGATTTCGAAATATGTAACACAAAAGTGAGCTAAAAAATAAAAAATAATTTCCTTCTTACAAAATCTATGCAAATCTTTCAAATTCGAAATATTCACAGGAGGATAAGTTTCAAATTTTCAAAGTGTACTGAATAATATTAAAAAATGTGTTAAATAGAGAATGCAGAGTACTGCATACTAAAAGATAAAAGCATTTTGAAAACAGTGTAACCAACTCGAAAAAACAAGTAACATAAAAATACGTTGGAAACTATCGAACAATTTCTTTTTATTTAACTGAGCGAGGCCGATGTGGGCGAACCTTTATAACCAAATCGCGAACACATTGGAAAGAACGCGGGACGTGGCGAAGCATAAAAATTCATGGCTTCATCAATTCGTGACGCGATGGTACGCGCCGACATCTCTCCTGTGGTTTCCAGGCCGAGTCACCTTCCTCTTTCAATTCCCCCTGCATTCTCTTCTCCGGCGTTATATTCGCCGTTTCCGCGTGGCTCGATACATCGATCGCCCGGCAATATCCATAGAGACGCTTTCGCATAATTCTCCGGAAAAAAGACTTGCGACCGAGTGCGCTTCGAGACTTAGTAAACTGCGCACATCGGCCACCACCTAGATAATATAATGACGTTTTAAAAATGGGTTTAAAACGTTGTTTTTGGGATGTTTGCTAATGTGCAAAAACGTCTCTTGTATGTTTGACAAACGTCCGATATTACAAAATGGAACATTTCGAAGGCGTCCACAATACGTTCGAAAGGATGTATAAAGGACGTTGCAAATATATCTCTAACATGTCTCGAAGACGTTTCGACCAAAATGCAAGAACCAACATAGCATAATGACGTTTTAAAAACGTCTTTAAAACACCCGACAGGGATATTCGCGTCATCTTTAAGATGACCGCCAATGTTCAAAAAACGTCTTTTCTATGCTTGACAAACGTCCGATGTTACAAAATGAAACATTTATAAAGCGTCCACAATACGTCCGAAAGAATGTATCAAAGATGTTGCAAATACATCTCTTACATGTCTAAAAGACGTTCCTATCAAGGTGCAAGTACCCCGATAGCAAATGATGTTTTGAAAACGTCTTTAAACATCCGATAGGGATGTTTGCGTTGTTCTTGGGATGTTCGCCAATGTCCAAAAAACGTCTCTCGTACATTTGACAAACGCCCGACGTTACAAAATGGAACGATGTTGAAAATGGATATATAAAGGACGTTGCAAATACATCTCTAACATGACTAAAAGACGTTCCTATCAAGATGCAAGAACCCAGATAGCAAATGATGTTCTAAAAACGTCTTTAAACATCCGATAGGGATATTTGCGTTGTTCTTGGGATGTTCGCCAATGTCCAAAAAACGTCTCTTGTACATTTGACAAACGCCCGACGTTACAAAATGGAACGATGTTGAAAATGGATATATAAAAGACGTTGCAAATACATCTCTAACATGACTAAAAGACGTTCCTATCAAGGTGCAAGTACCCCGATAGCAAATAATGTTCCAAAAACGTTTTAAACATCCGATAGGGATGTTCACCAATGTCCAAAAAACGTCTCTCGTATGTTTGACAAACGTCCGATGTTACAAAATGAAACATTTTGAAGTCGTCCATAATGTTCCCGAAAAGATGTATAAAGGGCGTTGCAAATACTTCTCTAACATGTCTAAAAGACGTTTCGACCAAGGTGCAAAAATGTCTTTAAAACACCCAATACGAATATAAGAAATATTACAAACTCTTTTCTATGTGATTTTTATCTCGACCAAAGAAATATTCGGATACTAATAAATGTTACAGTTACTTTAGGAAGACGATGGATAAATAATAAATGTGCAATATTCCATGTATAGTTTATAGTTTGATCAAAGTATAACCTTATAGAAGATATAAATTGCATTAAAATTGGTTCAGCCGATTTCGAATTTAACGCGAACATACAAACAGACAAATTATGTCCTTTATATTTGCAGAAGTATTTTCTAAAAATCAATCAATCCTTAAACAAGATTATTTTATGTATGTATAAATTAAAACAAAATGTAATAAATCCAGAAAAACTTCTTTAGAATAATGTTTGACTATTCTTTTCTCTCGAAAATAAGGCATTATTTATTTTACAGTGGAATATTCTATATAACTGGCTTCTGCAGGGTGAAATTTCATGTGCGATTTAACATAACTGAAACATGTAAAAGTCTAAATGCATAAAATGCAGACAAATGTTGAGAAACATTTGAGTATAATTGAAATGTCTAGATTATTTATAATGATTTTATATGGAACAGTGTATGCTCGACAGTGGTGATTCAAAGGCAACTGACTCACCCTGTACAATTATGATTAAACTTCTCTTAGGTAAGTTCGTTTAATAATACATGCAATAATCCCATACGAAGTGGTTTATATTCGACAGTGCTTATTGAAACACTGCATCACCCTGTAGATATTTCAACATTACGTATAACTTATTATATAATAATATAATATGCATTGTATGGTACAATACAAATAATACAATACACATATTTATCGGATAAAAATGAAGCCGCGAGCAGTGATTCAAAGGCGAGTGAATCATTCAGTACGTAAACGGGAGCCAATTGAAATTTTGTGTGGAAGAGCAAGATTGCCATAAAAACATCTTGCTCGAGAGACCTTGGCGCTTCCTTTCGAGAGGCTTTCAAGAGCGAAAGACCGACTCCGAACACTTAGTACGAGCTCCTCGAGACTCTTGCAACGCTCTTCCATTTCACGGCCGCTCTAAGGGCGCTCTTTTTAAAACACATCCACTCCAAATGCCCGGAGATACGGCTGAATTTCATGCTGGCCCTTTTTGCCCTCGCGGAGCTGAGCAGTTTTTCGGGCACACCCGGTGCATCCGGCAAAACCGCAGGCACACAAGTGCGCAAAGGCACACGCATATGGAATTCGTACAGGGTGATTCGATTGCGTTTAACCAGTCAACGGTCTTGTTTTTATTACACGAGGATTTTCGGAGATTTTGCACACATAGTTGCTGTGACAAAACAATGTTGCATCGATTTTGAATTGATTGCTCAAACACCCTTCGTCTTTTTTGGGGGTTAGGGTTTTTTTAGAGTTTCAACGACAATTCTATTCTTCCAAAACCATTGAAATCTAAAAACATGCGTCAAGTAGCAGTTTAATCCTCCACAAAATTACTTTTTGGTTTCGTTTTCAAAAAAAAACTATAGATAGATTTCTACCGGAAATGTCTTACATTAATTGAAACTTTTTAAAGAAATATAACAAAAAAGAGAAGAAGAAAGCCATGTTTTCATACGAAGATACCTTGATTTATCTCGCATTCGTAATTAACGATGAATTAGCAATAAAGAAAATTTTGCGTGTGAGCGCTTCATTTGAGGCACTTGAGAGCACTTGAAAGATAATTCCCATCGTTTTAAAATTTATAATGTATTTTACAACGACGCTAGTACTTGCATTGTTGCTAATTTTGCAAAGTAAATCAGTTTTATTGAACTTATTGCAGTTAACTACTACTGTTTCAGAAAACGAGTAAATTGGTAATCTCAACGTTTTGAATATTTGTAATATATAGAATGACTCGCACAAAGTGGGACAAAAGTTCAACATAGATTCTTCATGCCAAGCTGAATCGAGATTGATAACGTCATTTCGCTAAATTTAGCTTTCTTTATGTGACTCACCCTGTATAGAATCTAACACGGACATCAATGATTCAGAACGAATGAGTCACCCTATACACGAATTAGCTATCACCGGAGATAGAACATATGTTATTGATAATTTTGCAAAATCGATCAATTTTATTCATATTAATTTCCTATTAAATGCCTTATTTTTTTCATGAACTACTAAATGACAAATTCATAGTACCTACATTTTTCATATTTACTGTATTTAACGTTTTCATTGTATTTAATGATAGTTATTAATGGCAGTATTTTTGTACAGCTACTAACTAACCCTATTATGCTGATTCGAAGAGAAGTGAATCACCTTGTACATACGAAGCAGCTATCATCGCCGATAATACGTATTTATATTGTTGATAATTTTGCGAAATGAATCAGTTTTCTTCCCTATTAATTCCCTATTAATTGCTTTATTTTTTTCATAAACTACTAAAGGACCATTGACAATCCCGACATTTTTGATATTTACTATATTTAGTATTTTTATTGTACTTACTGTTAGCTGTTAATTGCCTTATTTTTTTCATTAACTACTAAATGAACATTGGTAGTCCCTACATTTCTGATATTTACTATATTTAATATTTTTATTTTATTTATCATTACCCATTATTTTACTTATTTTTTTCATAAACTACTATCTGACCCTGTTATTATTGTAATTTTTTTCATAAATTACTAACTGACTCTGTTATTATTGTGATATATTATACCGACATCGCTGATTCGACGAGAAATGAATCACCCAGTACACACGTAGCAGCCGGCAGCCCGCGGCGATAGCACATATTGCTTTTCCCGAATGAGAAGCGGCAGCGGCAGCAGCGGCCGATTTCCACGACGATTTGCAAGAGGAGTCATTAGGAGGACCATCAATCAGCCACCGAAACGGTGCGGTGGTGGTACGATCGGCAGCAGGGCACGGCAAGGATATCTGGCTCTCACAACAATACCACACCGAGGCCACCGCCCATCCAGCCTCGATTTCCGCCAGAGGCCAACACCGCCCTCCTCTCCCTCTTTCCCATTCCCTCCTCTTACACTGCCATTGCCTTCTTTTCTTTTAGCTCTCCGCCGCGCCACGAAAAACTCTCCCAGCGCATACTTCCAACCCGGAATCCCAAAACCGACGGTCGTAATGTGAAAGCGAAACGATGATTAAGCTGATCGAGTTATGCTACTTTTTTTAAATATAATTTTACACGAAATAGTAGTGTTATTATTGTTATTTTTGTATTAGATTATTAATATAATTTTGTGTAAAATAGTATTATATGTCTGTTGAAGCAATATATTAAAAAAAATATTCTATATAATGTGCAGGAGAACTCAAATCACTAGATGGTTTATAATTATATATGTTGTATTGTATATTAATCCTTGTCCGCTTGAACTGTATATATCCATTGGTTTGGGATCAGATATAAATCATTATTGCATCATTAAGATAGTTCTTGTGTTATGCCACTTTTTTAAAAAAATTGTCTGAACAATACATACAAATCTTTTTCCAAAAAATATATGTATAATCAAAATTAGTATAATTACTTTTTATTCCAAACATAAAGAATGACTTGCATATTGCATAATTAACAGATTATTTATAATATATATTTATATATTATATTTGTTATACAAAATACAAGTCATTCTTTATGTGTGGAATAAAAAGTTTATCATGTTTAATAAAGTGCATTTGATGAAGTATTTGGACTTGTATGTATAACAGTAGCTAACTGAAGCATTCATGTAAAAATCGATCAAAAAGAGAGCAGCGTGCTTATTGAAGAAAGAACTCACTGTATCGAAGGAACAAACGAATTAGTCATGGAAGAAGGTGTTTTCTTTTCGGACCTTGTCGAACTTTTTTCCGACCGACTATTTGAAGAAGGACTGGAATGAGTATTCAGATAGCTGATTTTCAACGGTAAATTCCGCTGGCTGCGGAACCAAAAGGCCCAAAACATTGAAAATTAAGGATCGCATGAGAGTAATCAGTTAAGTAATCCTGCATAACTGAAATTTCTTCCATGAAAAAATGATATATCAAGAAACCAGCGAATATTAACCAGATAACATGAAGAATTGTTGTTAAAATTGTATAATTAGTTGCATAGAATTTTCATACAATATTTTTTTAACTCTTAATAGCCCAATTTCTCTTTCATGAAAAGAAAATGATACGTCATGAAGCCAGCAAATATTAATCTGAAGATATCAATGAATTGCAATGAAAATTTTATAATTAGTTGTATACAATTTTTATACATTTTCTTAACTCTTTATAGCCCAATTTCCCTTTTATGGAAAGAAAATGAAAGTAACAAATATTAACGAGAAAGTATGAATTAACAATTATTAGTTCTGATCGATAAACACGAGTGGTTGCGTGACCAAGTGGCCGAAAACTCGTAGAATTAAGGATCGCATCAGAGTAACATTATAAATACAATTAAGCCTGCTTAACTCAATTTTCCATGAATACAAATATGCAAATGATATATCAAGAATCCAACAAATATTAACTAGAAAACATGAATGAATTGTTATTGAAATTTTATAATTACTTGTACAGAATTTTCATATATTTTCGTAACTCTTCCTATCTCAATTTCTTTTTCATAAAAAGGCAATTATTTGTCATGAAATCAATTATTGCAACAATTATTAACAATTATTAACACTTTACCGACCGGCAGTCGATTAATCGACTTTTTTTATTTATTAATCCATTAGACTCAGTTAGGTTAGGCTGACAAGCAGTAGACATTTCTTACTCCATAGTCAGGTACTCTTGATTTGACAGATAAATTTGGTTATCCTATAATAACACAAAGCGTACAATTTTACCAGAGCATAAGAAAAGTGCATATATTCCCGCACGACAGTCGAAGCCGAAACCGAGCTGGTGTTTGGGAAGATCTACGGCTGAGTGTTAACAATTATTAACAATTATTGACAATTATTAACAATTATTGACAATTATCAACAATTATTGACAATTATCAACAATTATTATCAATTATTAACAATTATTAACAATTATTAACAATTATTAATTCTGTTCTGTTTAGTGTAAACATGACTTGGTGGTTGCGTGACCAAGTGGCCGAAAACTTGTGGAATTAAGGATCGCATGAGTGATTGGAGGGTCTCGAATGACAGCTTATCGCATTTCATATATCTGGCATGCGTAGGTGGAGCGGCTGGAAGGTGAGCTGCGCCCGCGCTCCAAGCTGGCCATTTCCAAGTGGAAAACCGAGTCCGGCCGTTACGTAATCCAATCGGTAAAAGGCAGCTGACGAAAAATGATGCGCCTCTCGATTGGTTCGACTTTATCTTCCATCGAGGAATCTCGCATCGACCAAATTCTATTATCGATCCAAGAATTCCTGCAACTCTGACATTCCAGGCTCGAGAATCGAATGCCATCAGCCGCGAATATTGGAAATTAATTGTAATTTCGTTAGCGGAGAAGCAGTCAGACGTCAGGAAAATATTTCATTAACGAATGTATATGTTCATCCTCAAATTTACAGGGTGATTCAGATTTCTTTCAATCAGTACTGCCAAACTTCACGTATTCTTCAACGGACAATGTTTAAAAAAAAGTATTCACACAAGTACAACGTATTCACAAAGTACAAAATTGTACTTTGAAATTATTTCTTTCCTCGTGAAAGAAGATTTTTCTTGATTAAAACAGTTTTCTTACAAAGAAATATTTTGTGTCAAAATTTACTCCAAAAAAAGGAGTGTGTACGAGTAACTTTTTATCCACTGTATATAAATGTGTATTTATTATGTTATTAAAATTGTACACACGACGAAATATTAGAAATAATATATGTAATGCAAAGAACAATTGTTAAAGATTTGTATATGATTACACTGTTTAAATAGTTTAGAATCATTCAAGTTACAGCAACTAATTATCTATTGTTACATAATTAGTTGCTGTATAATTATCTTTACAAACTGTCTAGTTATTCTAATTATACACGAATCTTTTTTAACTCCTCTCACATCCTAAACTAGCTGTCCTAACCTATAATTATAGTTCACCTGAGTAATATTGCAAGTGCCTGTAATACGTTTTCGCGAGTATTTTTGGTATAAAATCGTTTAACGGTATAAATACAACTCGACTTCCCAGAATGCATCCGAATTCTTTGCATAATTGGTGCAGAATGATTTATTTGCGTTTCAACCTGTATGAATTATTAATAATTAGCTCTCCAACCCAACGTCAGCCCTGCTTAAATTTCGTAGTAATTAAACGAAATCATATTCATTAATCAATTTCGAATTAATTAAGCACGTTAACGGTAACTCGATTTAAAGAATACGTTTATTGAAACTATCTCTGTAATAAAAATCTTTTAACAGAGTGTAATTCTACTCGCATTCGTTTTGAAAAATAGAACTACTCTTGAATGACCCTGTGTAAATAATAGATTTTGCTTCGATTACAATTGTACAATAGAGAAAATAAAAATAATATATCAAGAATCCAGCAAATATAAACCAGAAGATATGAGTGAGTTCTTATCAAAATTTTATAATTACTTGTATAGAATTTTTATATATTAGAATTTTCGTATATTGAAATTGTTATATATTAAAATCCACATCCAAATCCTTTGAGTGCTTTTTGAGATTATATATATGCAGCATTTTGTGCGTAAGAAGCTCTCTAAATCTGTCTTGTAATGCATTTATGTTCATTGCTCGATTTTCTGAAAAAAAAGGGTAATAAAATATAGCTTGTGTCCGACGTAAAGAAGTATCATTTCCAGTGACAAAAAAATCGGTTCTGTACTTTTTGAGATTACCACCGATTCACACATTTTCATAAATTTTTAGTTTTTTCTACCGTACACATACAAGATGAAACTGTTCATGTATGTGCTGTTCAAAGGGTTCTAATGGTTCTAAGGGTTTTAAGGGTTTTAATGGTTTGCGCACCTGTTTCTTAGTTATAGCAAATTAAATAATCAGTAGAAAAAGCACCGTCAGGCGAGTTGCAGTCACCTTTTGACCGGCTGGACAGGCATGGGCCTCTTCTACTGATTGTTTAACTTGCCATAACTAACAAACCGGACCTCAAAATTCAAAGTTGCATTAGAATTTTTTGTAGATTAAACCCTTTAAATAGCAGACACATAAACAGTTTTACCTTGTATATGTGGGAAATTCAGAAAAACACTGACTCAGTGAATTCAAGTTTACGTGAGTCCGACCGTCACAATTAAGGAAATTTTTTTTAGGTTTCTTCTTCAAGAAAATCTATTTCTATTTAGAAAGAAGACTTCTCTTTTGCAAGAACATTTTTTCCAAAATTGCAGTGATCGCGAGTACTTTTTTATCCACTGGATATCTGATATTCCAAATGAATGAAATTCGAGTGATAAGGTTTGTTAACATTTTGCCGTCGCATTTCCGTGAAAATATCCATTAAATACAGCATACATCCGAGTATTTTTGTAATGGAAATTCAGAGCTTGTTTCAGTTTATCGTTAACAGCGTAAAAAGCAGTGGCCGTTAAATAAATAACTGATACATTCTCCCAAATTACAATGTGTTTTTTAGTGAAAAAACATTCAGTTATTTTTCTTATAATTACATTACTGTCTTTATAAAACACGCGCATAACAATAATTAATGTTTCCAACGCGAGCATATTAAAATAGTAACAGTAAAAATGTAATTCTTACATTCGCGTATTTATTTTCGTGCTAAATTAAGCGTTAATATTAATGCGAGTTAAATCCAGGAAAATATTACCAACAAAATCATCTTTAAAGTGGATATTTCATTCTAATGCACCGAGACACTCGTGGCAGATGACAGTTTGATCATAAGGCATCGTTTTGCGGGTACTAGAAATGCCACCGCGGCCATAAATTACATAATCTCGTATGTCTGGTAAGAAATATGGTCGAATCCAACAGAATCATCTTGTAAAGATTGATGCGTTCGCGTTAGATCAGCAAGTATTTTCATACGGAAGTTATTTTTCGAAATGAATCAAATTTATCGTAAATATTGCTATCAATCAGTTGTATTATTATTTCAACAACCCAGCGACATTTGAGACGTTGATTCCATGGTTGTTTCTAACACTGTTATAATCGATAACTATTTTCGCATGCCATTAATTGTGTTATTGTTGTGACAAATTCTTAAATAACCATTGACAATTCCCACGTTATTAATATTGCTAATATAATGATAAAATACCAAATCTGTCGGTTCCAATAAAAGGAGGTTGATTTCAACACTATGTTAGGGTCAAGAATTATTTTCACTCTCTTTTAATTATATTATTGTTTCGACAAATTCTTAAATAACCATTGACAGTTCCCATGTTATTAATTCTGATAATATAATAATACAATAGCAACATTGTTGAGTCTAAGAAAAGACTTTGTGTTAGAACTAATAACTACTTTCACCCGCTTTTAATTGTGGTAAATAAATCAGTTTTATTGTGTTAATGGTTATCTATTAGTTGTAGTATTATTTCACCAAATGCCTAGATAACAATTGACAGTTCCCATGTTATTAATATTGAAAATATAATAATACAATACCAAGATTGTCGAGTCTAAGAAAAGATTGTGTGTTAGAACCAATAACTACTCTTAGCAGTTTTCAACTTTAGGAAATAAATCAGTTTTATTGTGTTGCTGTTTCAATAAAATGCTACATAACCATTGACAGTCCTCACACTGTTAAAAGATTTGACTTTGTGTTTATCATGTTGTATTTCTAAGTTTGAGATTGTTTGGGTATTAATTGTTAAGTGTTTGATTTAGTTTGCACTATCAATAAAATACCACATATTTCATAAGATATTTAATATTTGGGATAAGTTTGAAAATTGCACCTGTTTCTCAACCGCAACCCCTCTGCTAAAAATTCACGTACACTATCATTTGATTTGTTATTAAATTAGTCTGCGCCTTCAGAGTATAGCAATAACATTTCAACTGTCTTTAAACATTTGCCGCAGAAGTCAGAGTTATTATTAGTGTTCATAGAAAAGTCGTAATATTGATGCTACTTTTTGAGACATTTTGTAGTGAAATTGCAGAAAAGTTAAAGCACATAATCATGTTTACCACAATTAGTAATCCCCACAATACTGTTAGATTGAGATTGACATATTAAATTTTTGTTTCACTAATGTTTGTAGGTTAACTCTTTGACCACTATTGCGGCTGAATTTTATCCAGTTTTGTCCACCATTGAGATTGCATTTATCATGACAAAAAGCTGCCGTATTTGCAAAAATTAGTAATGACTATAATACCATTAGATTTAGATTAGTACATTAAATTTTTGTTTCACTAATGTTTTTAGGTTATCAAATAAAAAAAAGTACAATGTTGCTACAGTTCCAAAATCGCTCCACACCCTGTTGTCGCCTAAATCGTACCGGTATGATTTTCTTTCTTTCTACGATATTGTTGCTGTTTTATATTGAATTTTATAGCCGATTGACAAAAAAAAGATAAGATAAATTGTAATGCTTGCTAAAACTACTAATGGTTGCAATACTATTAAATTTGGAGCCCAAAACTACGCATTTTTGGTAACAAAACATTTTGACCTATTCTTACGTGTTTTTCATCGATTTCCTTTAATAAACCTTTACAAATAAGAGTTATTAGTTTCATTTTGCTCCAAAATGAATTTTTGTGCAAAATCCTTATTATAATTATGATTTCCAATTGGAGGTAAATTTTGGTAATATCGTGGGCGATTTACAATATTAGATGCCTAAATCGTACGATTTAAAAGATTTGTTATATTAATTAGTTTCAAACAAAAATCCAGGAAAGGGGAAATGTTGCCGTTTACTATGACGTAAAAATATAAAAATATGATTCTTCATTTTTGAGTAACAACCCATTAATATGACAACCTTACCTTGTTTATATAATATAATTATAAAACACGTACATCGTCGATCGAAAATCAACTGAATCACCCTGTACACGCGTACCAATGCGACGCAGCCAAACATTCGTCCAATAAATAAAGCACGCATTCAACTGTGCATCGAATATTGCGAGGAAAAGGAGACGCGCAATATTTTGCCCGTTCTGCTCAATAATAAACACGATGTGTTTGCACGGTTTCACTTTTCCCACCATTTATTTTCGCCCGCCGCGCCGCCGCCGCCGCCGCGCCGCTTCTCGGCGAGCGGGCAATTTCGCCGCGCGCGCGCGCGCGGCGGCGGCAGAATATCCGCCACAATGCGGGAATGGGACAAATATCAATTTACTCGTTAGTCTGATATTACATCCCCCTCGGAATTGTTCGGGCGTGCATCGCCGGGAGATAAAGATCCTCGGTTTATTATGAAACCAGATACAAGAAACAAACAAAAAAAGAGGGGGGGACGACAGCGCGGCGGCGGCTCGTCGTCGTCATTTTCATTTATAATGCCATTGTATTCCGCCAGCGCGCTACGAACGGCGGCGCTGCAGAGAGGGAGGGAGAGAGAGAGGATAACGGCCGACATTTTACCACGGCCCATTATGGATTTATCATGAAAGCCCGAGGGAAAGGTGATTAAGCAAATGGACAGAGGACCGGCTGGCGAAATAGCGTATTATTAAGACAAGCTTGAATGCCTTCATTATTACAGGGCAACACAGCATGAAAACATGCCGCCGAGAGCAAAAAAGTTCGGCGGTTTCAACCTCGAAAAATGGGTAACACAGAAATCCGTGAAAAAGTACAAAATAATTTCCGTTCTATTTGTGGCTGATACATATTTTCCTTCTTTTCCGAGATTCTGCGTTCGTATTAGAAAGAGTCTTTGTTTTGTGCCACGTCTGCGAAACGAGAGATATTTAGTAAGTGTAAATAAGAATATTTTTTGCTTGTTTAATTTATTTGATGTAGCTATACAATTGCAGCTTTTAGCAGTGGGTGTTTACAATGTGTCATACATACAGTATTTTGCATTGTCTATTTTGTATTATTTTTTTAAATATTGTTTAATAAGTTTCAAAAATTCGTCCCATTTATACAGTTTTCCTTTGAATGCAGTATAAAACAAAAGTCTAGTAAGTGTAAATAAGAACATTTTTTTGCTTGTTTAATTTATTTTAGGTCGCTATACAACTGTAGCTTTTTAACTATGGGTGTCTAGAATGTGTCATACATACAGTATTCTGCATTGTCTATTTTGTACTATTTTTTTTAAAATTGTTTAATAAGTTTCAAAAATTCGTTCCATTTATACAGTTTTTCTTTGAATTCCGTATGAAACAAAAGTCTGTCTACAATTATAGTGGATGAAAAATCACACTCGTACACAATTTGTTTCTTGTAGTACATTTTGACATAGACAAAAGCTTCTTCTTTAAAGAAACACAAACTTTCTTCAAAATGAAAGATTTCTTCTTGAAAGACAATAAACTTTCTCAAAGTAGAAATTTCTCTTTGAAGAAAAATTACTTCAAGAAATCTAGGTGTGCGAATACTTTTTGACCCACTGTATAATAATATTCGTGATCTTCTGAATCTGAGTGTTTGGAAGACGTCAATATATCGCAGGATGAGCATAATTTTTCGTAAGATACTAATTATTTTGCATTTCTTCACATTTTTTTGTATTACTTATTTTCAAAGTTAACATTCCTTAAAAAATAATACTTCCACCATTTTTACTGTACAAAATTTTGTTTGATTTCATTTTCATCCGTGCAAAAGTTATGTCAGGAGAAACAAAGAACATTTCTATTCAGGTAGAAGAGTTGTTCTTCTTTAAGAGCATTTTTTCCAAAAACACTGTATGTGTGAATATTTCTTTATTCATTCTAAAAATTTTCCGCCAACAGTTAAAAATATCTTTCCGACGATGAAATGTACGATCAATAGCTTGAACGTCGAGGAAATCGGGGAACTCGTTTTTCCTGAATTATGTGCTGCGCGTTTATACGGCGCGAGTTGAACGAAAATGTCCGGGCGCAGCGCGCGCATCGTTACAAGGTAATTAAGCGCCGTTTCACTTTCACTTACAAGATCGTCGGCTCGTGCTACAATAGCCCGTGAGAAAGCAAATGAAAGAGTGCTCACCACCGCATAAAACTGGTAGGAGGATGAGCAGCTAATTAATAAACCAGTATAACTCAATTTCTTTTTCATGACTAAAGAAATTGTGTAACGTCAAGCTAAAAAAATTAAACTGTGAATAGGATTACAATTAATTAATTATTTTGTAATTATTAGAGTAAAGATTGTATGTTTTCGTAATCCTCCGAAATCCAAATTCTTTTTTGGCAGCAAAAATTCTTGTAACGTGGAAAAGAAAAATTAGGCTCCGAGTATGAATTAACAATTAATTTAGAATTTAGAAACATTTTATTTTACAAAATGTATGAAACAGGTATTGAAAAGGATCGTAAACAAATTCTTTGATTATGAAAGGAAGGTGAGGATCGAAAATAGTATACCACGTGGTGATCGAAAACTGAAGTATTAAGATTAAAACAGTATGAATATGTGTGGCAGTTATAGGTTATAAAAACACCACAATATTTATCCGGAAGTGTGTGAAGTAATACTTTATAATGGCGATGAAGTTATTCCTTGATTACAAAAGAGAGGTGAAGTAAGAATATGTAAGTATGTGTGCCCCAGATTGTAACCTAAAAGTGGACTAACAAGGGGAATCCACGACCTGGAACTCTCCGATTTGACCATATTAAAAATAACTTCGAACATTAAAAATGCTTGAACTTTAACGTCGTCCGATTTTATTGTAAAATAATACTTTGGGCAATAATTTTGTTTATTTCCTTACTATTCCATTCCCATGGACTAGGTTAGGTAAGAATATGTACGTGTGCCTTAGATTATAACCTAAAAGTGGACTAAAACCCCAAAAATATTACAATATCACTATGGAAATTATAACCTATAAAAATACTACAATAATTATCAGTTGTATAATACGTAAGCTTTTCATCATTTAAGAAACGAATTCTTTCTCGACAGACAAGTCATTTAGCGGCAACGATACGAATTAACGCGACTAAAAGAATGATGAATGCTGCTTGAACTTTAACGTCGTGCTATTTTATTGCAAAATAATACTTTGAGCAATAATTTTGTTTATTTCCTTACTTTTCCATTCCCATCAACTAGGTTAAGTAAGAATATGTGCGCGTGCCTCAGATTATAACCCAAAAGTTGACTAAAACCCCAAAAATATTACAATATCGGCATGGAAATTATAACCTATAAAAATACTACAATAATTATCAGTTATACAACACGAAATCATTTAAGAAACGAATTCCCTCTCAACAGACAAGTCATTTAGTGGCAACGATACGAATTAACACGACTAAAAGAATGATGAATAGTGTCGGATGCGGGCATGAAGAGTTTAAAATAGTAGGTGAATATAAATCGACGAATTAAAATGATTCGAGGGGTCAACCGTACACTCTTTTTCCACTTCTCTCCTTCTCTCGTCGCATAAGTCGACAATAAATGACTGACGCAAATGTTACGTCAGAATAATAATTATTTACGAGCGATTCGCGACCGAGCAAACACCGTCGACGGCGGCAATCGAGCTAAAATAGTTCTTGCACTTTATATTATGCAAATTTTGATCGTAAGAAATCTGTCTTTTTAGCATTAAGTTCTCGTAGAAAGTTGTTTTACCACGATGTATTAAAAGCAAACATTTGCCATTAATTAATCTAGGAGAAATTATGTTCTAAAGTGTTTTTGTCACTCAAAGATAAGGTATAATTATTATTGTATACTATATTGGACTTTTTTTAGATAATTTCTCTTTTAAAACGCTTGTTGCCACGTCATCCATATTTGGACGACGCTCGAACATTCATTCACAGACATATTTAATTCGACGAAAATAACGTCAATAAATATTTTTAACAAGGTGTAGTGAAAGAGTTAAAACTTAAAACTTGAAAATTTACAACTTGGGCATTGAAAGTGTTAAATGGAGATGAAACGGAATCGAATACGAGTTGGCATGTACTGCTTGGCCTTTTAAGGTAGCTCTCGTGTTGCATACTGTCGAAGCGTCAAACATGAAAAAGCATAAGAAACTACCTAACCTTGCTTTTTAAGAAAAACTGTTAAGTAACTTCGCACACTTTGAATTCTTAAATTATGTATTTATCGATACGTTCAAACAAATATAAACTGTGTGTTGCGTTAATGGTAGCAGCACTGCAGTTTTAGTATCAAGAGAAACAAAAACAAAGAAAAGAAAAAGGTGCAGTTTCGGTTAATTCAATTCGAACTTTGCAGGAGCTTTGTTAATAGTATCTTGTCATAAAAATTTTAAATAATTCTGGGAAAACAGTATTGCTCAAAAATTACTTTAAAGAGTTCTTAAAGTTTTTATTTAATTACAAGTATGACATTGAACACTAGAACTACCGACGAATCAAAATGACTGCTTTTTACGTAGTTCGCTATAACAACATCACAATTGTCGGTCGTTCTACTATTAAAGTTACCGGTTATATGTGTATGGAATGCATAAAAAAGGCGCAGTTTTGATCAAGAAATCTGTTTTCATATCCACTTTAGACACTCTGAATGGTTAGTTAATAATACTTTTTATCATAAAAATTGTAGATAATTCTGGAAAAATAGTGTTGCGGGAGAACTACCTTAAAGAGTGCTCAATGTTTTTATTTAATTACAAATATGTATTTATTTTATTACAAATATTACCGATTATTTATGGAATGCAAACAAAAGGCGAAGTTTTGATCCAAAAATTTCTGTTTTCATACAATTAATTCCGTTCAGACGCCTAGGAATGCTTTATTAATAATCTCTCCTATCATAAAAATTGGAGATAGTTCTCGAAAAGGATATTGAGCGAGAACTACCTTAAAGAGCGCTCATTGTTTCTATTTAATTACAAATGTGGCATTTACAGTTACCGATTATTTATGGAAAGCCTTCAAAAGGCGAAGTTTTGATCCAAAAATTTCTGTTTTCATACAATTAATTCAGTTCAGACGCCTAGGAATGCTTTATTAATAATCTCACCTATCATAAAAATTGGAGATAGTTCTGGAAAAGGATATTGAGCGACAACTACCTTAAAGAGCGCTCGTTGTTTCTATTTAATTACAAATGTGGCATTCACAATTACCGATTATTTATGGAAAGCCTTCAAAATGCGAAGTTTTAATCCAAAAAAACTGTTTTCGCACAGATAATTCCGTTCAGACGCCTAGGAATGCTTTATTAATAATCTCTCCATCATAAAAATTGGAGATAGTTCTGGGAAAGGATATTGAGCGAGAACTACCTTAAAGAGCGCTGGGGGTTTTTACGAGGTGGAGGGCGACACCTTGGTATCCCAGGGATATTGCCAGGAATCAGAAGAGAACGAGACTGGAATGAAAGTGGGGAAGATACAGCCGAGTCGAAGATGCTCCTCGGCGAGACAAAATTCTCGTCTCGGTGGAAGCCAGCACGTCACGAGGAATCCAGGATGGCAGTGTCGCATGAAGAGGCAACGAGCTCACAAGAAATATGAAGAATTCTTTGACTCTCCTCGAGAAACTCCACGGAGCATCTCGTCTCTTTCTTTCTCTTTCTTCTGCCTTTCTCTCATTCTAGTCGTTCCAGTTTATTCGATACTAGCTGCCCTCGCGGGCTTCGCCCCGCTGGCATTTCGTGTGCACGCGAAGAGTGATTCAATTTAAGGAATAATAGGTTATTCCACTGTCAGTTAGAGGTTTTGATAACCTTTTTCACTGATACCTTCGCTTCTACAAAAGATGTGAAAATATAATTGATGGAAGTTTAAAAGGAAACAGATAATTTGTACTAATCTGTATTTCTATAAATATATAGTGGATACAAAAAATGTTAATAATAAAAAATTATAGGTTAGTTCACAGTCACTTGGATTTTTTGCTAACATTTTTTAGTGGTATACTTATTTTTGTGAACATATAATTAATGAAAGTATACTAATCTGTGTTTCTATAAATTATATACTGGATACAAAAATGTTTATAATAAAAATTTATAGGTTATTCCACTGTCAGTTCGAGATTTTGATAACCTTTTTCACTGATACCTTCGCTTCTACAAAAGATGTGAAAATATAATTGATGGAAGTTTAAAAGGAAGTGGATAATTTGTACTAATCTGTATTTCTATAAATATATAGTGGATACAAAAAATGTTAGTAATAAAAAATTATAGGTTAGTTCACAGTCACTTGGATTTTTTGCTAACATTTTTAGTTGTATACTTATTTTTGTGAACATATAATTCATGAAAGTATACTAATCTATGTTTCTATAAATATATACTGGATACAAAAATGTTTATAATAAAAATTTATAGGTTATTCCACTGTCAGTTCGAGATTTTGATAACCATTTTCACTGATACGTTTGCTTCCACAAAAGATGTGACTGTGGAAATATAATTAATGAAAGTTTAAAAGGAAACTGTTCATTTGTAGAAATCTATATTTTTATAAATATGTAGCGGATTCAAAAAATGTTCGTAATAAAAAATTATAGGTTAGTTCACTGTCATTTGGATGTTCTGCTGACCTGTTTCAGTAGTATACTTATTTTGGTAAGATATATGACTGTGAAGATGTAATCCATAAAAGTTTAGAAGGAAACAACTATATTTGTATAAACGCACAGTGGAAGTACAAAGTATTCATCCATCCAATATTTTCGGAATAAAAGTTCGTAAAGAAGGAAACTTTTCTCTTTAAATAGAATTACATTTTTTCATTTGGGACTTGATAGTTCAGGCTTTGCTAGTCGAAGGTACAAACTTCTTGCACATATTTTACAACTTCAAGTTACCGAAAATTAATTAATATTCACTAAGTGAAAAGTGTATTAAATATTGAAGCACAAACTGATGTAGAAGAATAGTTATATTTCCAAGTTATGGCTGACAAGCTTTTTTCAATGTTGCTGTTCTGCTATTTGTCGCGTCGTTTCTAATACAATGTATAAATAATTATTATTCTTGTTATAAATAAATCTAATAGTTCGTACCAAAAGATAAATTAAAAGCGTCAATATCAAAATCATTTTCACCAACTATAAATTTTTACGAAACAAAATAGTTTTTTCGCATTCATCACTGCTTATTAATTGTATTATTGTTTCGATAAATTCATATAATTTTTATAAATAACCATTTACAGTTCCCACGTTATTTGAAACCAGCGAGTATTTTCACCCAGTGTTAATTTTATGAAACTAATCAGTTCCGCCATAATTATTACTGCTTACTAATTGCATTACTGGTAATGGACTGAATTACATAAATAGCAGTACAAATTAGCAAACACACTCAATTCGATTAGTTTCGCGGGGCGCTCTCGAATTTGCACGCCGGTTGACTTTGACACTAGAACTACCAACAGTTAGTGTATACCTATTTCGGACCAGTCAAAATCACTAATTATTGACAAAATATTATATTCGAGGAAAATATAATTTTTGCGTAATTACTCAACAAATCTAAAAGCAATATATTTATTATTTATACTTTTATTAAGAGTACAAATATTTTTGTATATTTTATTGTACTTTTATTAAAAGTACAAATATATTCAAATGAATAGTGAACAATAAGATTTTGGTAATTATTAGTAGTATAAATAATGTGAAGTAAACGTGTGAAAAAGAAGTAAATATAATATAGCATTTTTCGGTACTTGATTGCTTATTGACGCGAATATATTATAAAGTACAATTAATATTCGATCAAATAATCAAAGTGAGATGATCTTATCAGTTATAGGTAGTGTAAATGTTATGAAATAAACATATGCAATCACTGTTTTCTGATAGTATTAGTGATTTTTTGATAGTATTTATGCAAATAGGGAAACTATCAATAGTACCAAATATATAACATGTACTACCTCAATTTACATATAATTACAGTTCATCAAAATCTTCAAACCACACTCCACATTCATTTTCAACAAGGTCTTTAAGTATTTCAAATTCAAAAACTATATTTCCCCCCAATTTTCTTCGATTCAACCCACTATGCGACGGTTTATAACACGCTTGGTGGGACAATTATTTATGTACTAATTTACCAGCAAGTATTTATAATATAATTATACAATTATGTATGTAATATCAGTGGCGCATCCGATCCCTTGCGAAAAACTTGAATGTACTACCAGTTAGTTCAGCTCATTGTGAACGTGTTAAATATTGTAACAAAATTTGTGTAAAATTTCACGAAAATGCAGCGCCATAGATTTGACTAGTTTTTATAAAAAAAAAAGATTTAAATAAATCATTTTGACTGGTTTGATAGTCCTAGTGTTAATAATTACCTTCTCGTTTAAGAAAGCTTTCGAACAGCGAACTACACCTGTTAATTTAAGAATTAAATGTAAAAACATAGTTTGTACGGATTAGTCAATCACGTTTGTATTTACATTAAGAAAGTTGGCGCCATCATTTGGTGGAAACAAGACTGGAACATGTGAGCGCTGACACAGAATTTTGAAACCTCTCCAAATTACAATAAAACCAAATTTTGAATAGGAAAATTCAATTTGCAATTAAGCTTATGCTATGTCACACTTGCTTTTGTAAGTTAGTTTTGTTTCTATGTTATTTGTCACGTTAATTCTACAAATGAAATCATTTTATTTTCACTCTCTGCTCAAATACTCTCGAACCGCATAGATGAAGCTTTTACAACTTAGTCTGATTATTCGTAAATGTCTCATTTGCCAGATGAAATATTTTTTATTCATGTGTCACATATTTTTAAGTCCTAAATCGTAATTTCTGCTCTCATCGCCATAACAGCCGACGCACAAAAATGGATATTTCAAAATTGATTACTCGAAAACTGTACAAACAAATAAATTGAAATTTGGAAGAAAGCTGTAATGAATTGACTATCATTCTCTATAAATTTCAATCCGTTCTCATTATTTTCATTTTCAACACCAAACTCCTTAAAGTCTAAAGTCTAACGACTACGACTTAAGAATAAAAAAAAAAGAAGTAAAAGAATGGCCGGTGACCCACATTAGAGACGAGATTACCGAGGGTGCACGCGACCGAGAGATAACCAGCAGTTGAAAAGAATTAAAGTTAATTCGCTTTCCTTTCCTCCGCCATCTCTTCCCTTAACCACCATTTCTTTGTTCTCCCCGACTGTGTTGGATGTGCGGTGGTTTCGAATAATGAAATTTTCGCCCAAGCTAATCCTACCGGTGAACAACTCTCCGTCTTTCTCGTGTAACCATGATTCTCCTTCAACAACACACAATTCTGCCTTTCTCTGCCTTTCGGCACTAACAATGCCACGTGGAAAATGGAAGTTTTCTTCTCGAGCGTCTTTCTTTTGCTGACTGCTAATACGATTCCTTGAACTGTACGTGCTATTGATTATACAGGGCGTCTCAGAAATATTGAGTCGTTGAAGTTTTTTAGGGATTTTCCCTAATAGCACGAAAGGTAGAAGGACGATTTTTATGAGATTTTCGTGTTTGCACGTTTTACATAATTCGTAGGATATTTTAAAATCCTTAAAATTGTTTAAGAAAAAGTATATTTCCTTATCAGAATGTTTTTTGTTTTTGTTAGTCACTTACAGCAGGACTAAGCTAGTTGTCGCGTTATACCAAATTTGGACGATTTTTATGAGATTTTCGAGTTTACATGTTTTACATAATTCGTGGGATATTTTAAAATCCTTAAAATTGTTCAAGAAAAAGTATATTTCCTTATGAAATACATATATTTATATGTCGATGATACAGGAGATCAGAATGTTTTTTGTTTTTGTTAGTCACTTACAGCAGGACTAAGCTAGTTGTCGCGTTATACCAAATTTGGACGATTTTTATGAGATTTTCGAGTTTACATGTTTTACATAATTCGTGGGATATTTTAAAATCCTTAAAATTGTTCAAGAAAAAGTATATTTCCTTATGAAATACATATATTTATATGTCGATGATACAGGAGATCAGAATATTTTTTGTTTTTGTTAGTCACTTACAGCAGGACGTAAGCTAGTTGTCGCGTTATACCAAATTTTTAGTTTGCCGATGCTGGCAAAAAAGTGTCACATTTTGGTGAACAATGCTCTGTCTTTCTCTGACTTTCGGCACTGACAATGCCACGTGGAAAATGGAAGTTTTCTTCTCGAGCGTCTTTCTTTTGCTGACTGCTAATACGATTTCTTGAATCTTGCTATTGATTATACAGGGCGTCTCAGAAATATTGAGTCGTTGAAGTTTTTTTAGGGATTTTCCCTAATAGCACGAAAGGTATAAGGACGATTTTTATGAGATTTTCGTGTTTGCATGTTTTACATAATTCGTAGGATATTTTAAAATCCTTAAAATTGTTCAAGAAAAAGTATATTTCCTTATGAAATGTATTTATATGTCGATGATACAGGAGATCACAATATTTTTTGTTTTTGTTAGTCACTTACAGCAGAACTAAGCTAGTTGTCACGTTATACCAAATTTTTAGTTTGCTGATGCTGGCAAAAAAGCGTCGCATTTTAGTTGTGGTAAGTAAATCTTTGCAACCCAATGCAAGGGACTGTTGAGAACAAACACTACATTTTTTCATTTGAGACTTGAAAGTCCAGGGATTGTTAGTCAAAGGTACGAAATTTTTATGCATATTTTACAATTTCAAGTAACCGAAAATGAATTAATATACGCTAAGTGAAAAGCGGCTTTAATATTGGAGACAGCAGACGCAACAGAATTAGAGAGAATCCCAGAAAGACGACTTGTTTATGCGATTCTCGCATTTACATATCTTACATCATTCGCAGAACGCTTTAAAGATGTTTTGTCGAAGAAGTTTTAAAGATGTAGATTTTTTTTCATTTTTCAAACGTATCCGCTGTGAAACCGTTTTTCATTCCCTGTTTGTTCAAATTCTCTCGAAAGCGACAGAAAAAGTTTTTGAAACTTAGCCTAATTGTTCGTACATGTCTTATTTATCACATGAAACGTTCTTTTATTCCCGTGTAACTATTTATCGCATATTTTGAAGCCATAATTAAGCCGTCATCTCTGTTCTCTTAGACATAAAACCCAATGTTTTATTGGTTAATAACCCAACGATATAAACCCCAACGATATAAAACCCCCCAAAAAAAACAAAAAAATGTATAAGAATAGATTTTTGAACGTTGATCACTCGAAAACTATACAGACAAATAAATGAGTATATGTTTGATGAAGCATGAATGTTTGGATAGTGTGCGGCATGTTAAATGAAATTTTGAAACACTTCGTTTTCTTACATCGAACTTTTATGAAAAGCACATAAAAGATGGTGTGACATCCAAGAAACAAATGACAAAATACAAAACAATTATCCCCATCGTATGTTTTTAAGACGGTTTTAAAACGTTTTTATGCTATCTGAGTTCATGTTTGACAAAGTAATTCATATTTGATAGGAATGACTTACGTTTGATAGAAATTACTTACGTTTGAATAAAACTACTTTTAGTACCGAATCAAATATCGATGCAAAAGAATATAATTATATTCCAGTGAAACATGAAACATGTTGGACATCGATGAACATCCAAAAAACATTGCGAATTTCCCTATCAAACATTTTTAAGAGGTTTTTAGAAGGAAATAATTTATATTTGATATGAGTAATTTAGTAAGTTCAAACAAAAGAACGCGTACAAAAGAACGTGAAACGTGTTGGTACGCGAATATCCAAAAAATGTATTTTGGAAACGTTGTTAAAACGTTTTTATGTTATCTGTTTTTATGTTATAATTTATGTTTGAATGAAATATGACTTTTGTCATATTACTCATAATATGACTTATGTTTGAATGAAAATAATTTTAGTTCTGAAGCAGACATCGATGTAAAAGAATATAGTTATATATTTGAGTTATTAAACAATCTCTTCATAGTAATCTTTTCCTAACATTCGTGTTCAGCCGGTTGTTCCCCTTTTCCTAATCTAAATGACTTCATGTTTGATGAAGTAACTTCTGTTTGAATAGCATGTGGCACGATAAATGACAGCTATCTTAAGTATCGAAGGACAAATGAATGCAAAAAGCATGCAGCGCGATCATTAATCCGGTGATCTAACATCAATCTCTCGTGACTATCAAGAGGAGTCTGTCTGTTGGAGAAAGAACTCGCTACACATCGAAGGAACAAGCGAATTAGTCATGGAAGAGGGTCTTTTCTTTTCCGACCCCCTCCAACTTTTTTCGTCTGGCTATTTGAAGAACTGAACGAGTATTCAGATGGATGGCTCTCATCTGTAAAAAATTAAGGATCCCACCAGAATAATCTGTTAAGTCTGTGTAACTGAATTTCTTTTTCATGAGCACATAAAATCATATAACATAATACTAAGAAATATTTTCGATAAGATATGAATTGACAATTACTTTAGAGTTAAGAAATGAATAGTGTACAATTCGTATATATTTTCTTAATACTGCACAATTAAATTTTTTTTTCATTCTTAAAAACACAACATGAAGTTGGCAAATATAAAACTCGAAATATAAATTATTAATTAGTTTGCAATTTTGAAAATTAGTTGTGTAGAATATTCATTATCTTTTTAGTTCTTTATAATGCAATTTCTTTTTCATGCGATAAAATGATATAACACGAAATTAATAAATATTAATCACGAAATATAAATGAATAAAAATTAGTTTTCATCGATGATGAAGCAGTCGAAAAATTCGAGAATTAAAAATTGCATTAGTATTCTATTGATTCGTGATATAAATAAGTGCTTTCAAGACTCTTATCAGACACCCTGTAGAGGGCTTTGAATGGGCGAGCCGATGGCCCTCGTCCCGATGGAATAGCGAAATCAACATCATTCAAGAGGGGTTGCCGCCACGAATCATTTTTGGGGTCCTCATCCCCCACGTGTGGCCGTGTAATATCGTGCTGCGACATCATATCGATCGTTTTCCTCGCTAGTTTCTGCCGCACGTTTATATCTGCCCGAAAGATTGACGATACGCATGTTAAAGTATTTGGGTCGCAAAATCATTTTCTTAAGATTTTCTTTAATCTTTGATAGAACATCTTTTGTAAGATCTTGCAACAACTGGCAAAATTTTATTCGATTTGACTATTTCGTTTTCGAGATAATGAATATGAGTTATAATTATGAATGTCACATGCGCTCAGTTTTAATTACCCAACCGATAGTCATTTAAGAAAAAATCCCTCGTTAAAGGGTTAGATCCTTGTAGAGTTTAAATCAAACAAAATATTTTTGATATGTTTTGCTGTTAATTATATCATGTCCTACTCTAGTGGGTAGTTTTTTATTTGAATTCTATCAGTAGATAAAAGATTGGAATTTAATGTATGTCATTAGTAGATCCTTTATAAAGTCTTACAACTACTAACAAAATTTTAATCGACTTGATCATGCCGTTTCCGAGATAATGGACTTTTAAATTCATACTTTTACCATGGGAAACATTAGGAAAACTCGTAAATCATTCACATTATTAATTTTATCTGGAATACTTGTCTTAAGAATCGCATGAGAAACTAACTCGTGTTTCATGAACACCTTACGAATGCGTACAAATTTTTGAAGAATTTTTTACCATTTCGTTTTTGCGTAATATAGTTAATTAAACTTAAATTTTCGTGAAATTGAAGGCGCCAGCTGACAACCCAAGCTAAGTGACGTTGCCAGCATTGAATGTTTACCACAGAGGAAAATGAATCAATTCTGCCATAATTATTACTGCTTACTAATTGTAAGCCAATAGAAAAGACTGGTTAACGTACAATTTTTGGAAACTTGGAAAAAGATATCTGGAAACCTGAACATAATGTGCAAGTCACTTTTCTTTGCAGGAACTCCTGTACATAACCTGCAAACGCAGAATATATGCAGGATAACATGAAAATAGTCTGCAAGTCACTTTTCTTTGCAAGGACTTCTGTTCATAACCTGCAAACGCAGAATATATGCAGGATAACCTAAAAATAGCCTGCAAGTAGCTTTTCTTTAGAGAGACTTTTGGAGGAACCCCCGCATAGATATCGTGCCGTGCTTGAATGTTCAAAATAATACAAGCAAAGGCAACATAATTTTTGTCACTTCCCTTTTTTTAGAAGTAAAGAATAACCAGTCACGACTCGTCAAGAGCTCGGAGGACGTCAGCTAATTTTGTTGTTAAACAACTCGGAATTAGACGTCTAACACAAATTTTTGAAAAACGGCAATTTCATTCGCGGCAAAATGACAGTAATGTTATCCAACATTTTTGGGACATCTTGTACAACCTGTGTTGGATTCCAAGGTTGATTTTACCGAGAGAAAATTCGGAGGATTTTAAAGTTTGAAGGTTAGCACAATTCTGACAAAAAGAACAGACTTTCGGACAAAGCAGGGGTAACTTAGGGGTTTTCTACCTTGTTGTCTCGACTTTCCATGGGTTTTTCCATGACGATACTCGGATGTACATTTCATATGCATCACGAAACTAAAGCCAACTCTATTGAATTTCTTCGTTATCTGACACCTACATGCGCAGATCTTTTACAGGATAACCTGCATATGGGTTGCAAGTAACCTTTCTTTGCAGGAAATTTTCGTAGTTTGCCGCACAGAATATTTGCAGGGTTGTCTGAACATAACCTGCGATTTAAGGTGGTTGGTGTTGAAAGTGAAAATAGTGAGAATAAAAAATAATGAGATTAGTCTAAAATTGACAGAAAATGATAGTCAATAGTCCCTGCTCCTCTCTTCCAAATTTCTCTTTCAAAAACTTATTTATCTGTACAATTTTCGAGTGATCAATGTTCAAAAATCCATTCTTATGCATGGCTTCTTATGGCGATGAGAACAGAAATTACCATTTATGGCTTACAAATATCTAATACAATAATGACACGCGAATAAAAAAAATTTCATATGATAGATGAAACATATTCGAATAATCAGGCTAAGTTTCAAAAATATCGACTGCCAGCTTCGAGAGAATTCGAACAGAGAGTGAAAGGGAAATTACATTTATAGAAATAACGTGATAAATAATATAGAAATAAAAGTAACTTATAAAAAGAGGTGCAAAGTAGCTTATGCTACTACTCTTTTGTAAAAATACAAAGCTTATGCTTTGTTGATTCTTGTTACTCAAAAATTGGTTTTATTGTAGTCTGAAAAGACCTCAGATTTCTGTATCAGCGCTCACATGTCCTACCAATGTCGTAAGACGTTCAGATGTGAAAATCGTATAAAAAAGACATTTTTAAGACGCTCCCTGCTATTTGGGTAATTTGCATATCCCCTGCGCCGAGATAATTACAAGCTTTGGTCAGAATCATTCCTGCATAAAACCGTCCAAAACCCACTTGCATACGATATGCATATGATCGTAACGTCCTTTTAAACGTCCCATCGGATTTATTGTGAACGTCTTTTAAAATGTTCGATTTTTGTAACATCGGAAGTCTATCAAACGTATATGAGCCATTTTTCAGACATTTAGTAGACGCGAATATCTCATTCGGGCGTTTTAAAAACATTTTTAAACCGCAATTGTACTATTTAACCCTTTGACTGCTAAGTAGTCTACGTCAATAACTATCGCTGGGCCTGAATACTTTTTCACGCGTTATGAATCTGTTCCGCGATGTATTAAATTATAATATGATACAAAATCCAATTACTGTTACTTTATCCACTTCAAAATGAAAATTTTTCATTTTTTTATTTTCAATATATATTGTTTATTCTTCAATGCTAAAGTTTTGAAATACCATAATTTGATAAGTGGAATGTATGTATTTGCATATTGAACATTGAACATTGAAAAATTGAACATCTAATAAGTAAAATAAGTACTCTGTATGTACATAAACAAAAACGATCGAAGCCTGCGGCGAGCGTGCATACACCGATGCTTTTTACTGGACGCATATGTGCGCCCATACCAGTCAAAGGGTTAAGTAATAATCTCCGTTCTACGCCAATAAAATTTCGAGCAATTATTAAACAAAGTATATTAAACAAAGTAGTATAACTCAAGGACTACCTTTACGCGAATACAGAACGGAGAAACACGAAAAAGGAAGCGATAGTTTGTGTTAGAGGTTAGGTCCGCCAACATTTCCATAGAAAGCAAAGGTTAAGTAATAATCTCCGTTCTACGCCAATAAAATTTCGAACAATTATTAAATAAAGTATATTAAACAAAGTAGTATAATTCAAGAACTACCTTTACGCGAATACAGAACGGAGGAACATGAAAAAGGAAGCGATAGTTTGTGTTAGAGGTTAGGTCCGCCAACATTTCCATAGAAAGCAAAGGGTTAAGTAATAATCTCCGTTCTACGCCAATAAAATTTCGAACAATTTATTAAACAAAGCATACTAAACAAAGTAGTATAACTCAAGGACTACCTTTACGCGAGTACAGAACGAAGAAACACGAAAAAGGAAGCGATAGTTTGTGTTAGAGGTTAGGTCCGCCAACATTTCAATAGAAAGCAAAGGTTAAGTAATAATCTCCGTTCTACGCCAATAAAATTTCGAACAATTATTAAACAAAGGATATTAAACAAAGTAGCATAACTCAACGACTACCTTTACGCGAGTACAGAACGGAGAAACACGAAAAAGGAGGCGATAGTTTGCGTTAGAGGTTAGATCCGCCAACATTTCAATAGAATGCCAAGATAATTGTCTACACACATCTTCCGTTTTGTCGAAAGTGTGTGTGTGGGTGGAAGAAGACAGTGCTGGAAGGGGAGAGACGGAAGACTGTTCGATTGGCACAATATTTATCGACCTGCGAGTGGCACGCCTCTCAATTTGCACGCCATTAGAGCTGCGAAATCTGAGAGATGCCGGCTAGAGCCCATCTTGTAATTTAATCGATCCGGCACTACTCCCGCCCGGCCCTTCCAAGCACTCGGTCATATATTTCTCTTAGTTTCACTAACACTAGAAATAGCAACCATATCAAAATTACTCTTACTTATGTATTATTACTAAAATATATAGATAATTAATTGTATAAATCGATTTCATCTTGTTACTTTTTCTTGAGCAAGGTTTGTATATAGTAAAATGTAAGTCTATCTTGATTTGAATATTTACGTTTCAAAGATTCTTCAAACAATCTTTTAACATTTACTCTTACTTATGTATTATTACTAAAATATATAGATAATTAATTATGTAAACAGATTTCATCTTGTTACTATTTCTTGTGTAAGGTTTTCATGTAGTAAAATGTAAGTCCATCTTGATTTGAATATTTACGTTTTAAAGATTTCGAATAATCTTTTAGCATTTATGACTTTTTTAACATTTATTCTTACTTATGTATTATTACTAAAATATATAGATAATTAATTACATAAATCGATTTCATCTTGTTACTATTTCTTGGGTAAGGTTTCTATGTAGTAAAATGTAAATCCATCTTGATTTGAATATTACGTTTCAAAGATTTTTCGAACAATCTTTTAACATTTTTATAACATTGAAATATGTTGCAATAATATAAGTTCTTTAGAAAGCCTGTCATATTCAACATATCTAATGATATTAAATTATTCCCGTCGGAAAGTAATTGTATTGTGATTTGTTAAAAGATAAAACATGTTTATACTCAGTTAAAACTGTGCGCTTTAATAAGTATGTGATTAAATTTCAAAGTAAATTTTGTAAATTTTGTTGCAGTCTAATTATTGTACGCTATACAGCTTTGTAAATTTTGTAATAGAATTTACGGTATACTTGGCTTAATAAATATACTTTAACACTAGGTTTACGGACATTTCTGAACACCTCTCTTTTTATGGACACTTATTTTCATTAAAAAGACCTATAAATTTAATTTAAAGACAATTATAATCTTAACAGACATAATATAAGTTAAATAAATCTGTCAGGATTGCATAAATAATTGCCAGTATAAATTGAAAGAAGCATTAATAAGCTTTGTAATTGTGCTCGTGAAGTCCGAAATCAATCAAAATGACGGGTGTCGTAAACCTAGTGTTAACAATAAAGCAATGAGTTTCTAAATCAATATTTGTAAAAATTAATGCAATTTAATTACTGTAATACGTTTTACTAGTTTTATTCTGTTATATTATCTGTTATTCTAATAAATTTTCCTGTATGTTTGACACAAACTGTGTAACAAATTGCAAAGCTTCCCGCTTTTTTGCGATTGCTCTTGTTGGAAATACTTGAAATTCATTGGAAAATGAAAAGTGGATGTGGTAATAGTCGCGAGCTCCTAGATTAGATATGCAGCCACGTAGAACGCGCGAGCGTGTTACTACATTTAGTAGAAAGAAATGAATGAATAAATGGTACTTGTGAAATCTACACCGGAGGCCACGCAATCTCGCTGCAAATGCGATTTCATATACAAGGTGATTCACTTGCCTTTGAATGTTAGATTATTAATAAATTGTAGCACATTGCACACTACGGTGTGTTGCGTTTGCCTTGGAATCAGAAAGCTTTTCACTCAATGCTCAAATTTCGAAATAAAATGATTTTGTCGCTTTTTTTAGTGTTGAGTGTTTCTATTGTTCCTCGCATAAAGTGCTTCATACTTAGTTTATTAATTCTTTTGTTAATAATTGTTCATGATTGTCAATATTTCATGTTCTTCAGGGTGTGTAACTTATTCTAAATCAGTCACATTTTGAGTAAAACCGTTTATAGGTTGATTCAGTTACATTTCACACTATCTAATTTACACTATTATTTTATAAATTAACAATCAAATTTTTAAGGATCGCAGAAAATGCTACATGATTTGCAATAGGTTGGACAATCAGTTATTAATCATTCATGCAGGACAAATGTTAATTCACCACCTTCTACGAGTAATATAAGAATAGACAAGAAGTTGGAAAAATTGTCGAAACAAAACATTCCAGTATTTATTAATTATACAGTGTTCTTTAACAGTCTCGAAAATTTTAAAAGGAATGAAAGTTGAGATGTACGTTGTTAAAATATTTTGCAACAAAGATAGTTGTAACAACCTATTATTCTCTAAATTAAGTTATTGGTAATGTCCACGTGCTTGCAATTAGCCAAGAGAAGAATTTACTTATAATTTATGAGTTCAACAATTTGAAATTATAAGTTATAATTTCAAATTTCCAAAAAGAATGGAAGTCGATTTTTACAACAAAAAGAGTAGTAGCATCCAATAATTTTTTAAATTCAATTATTGTTAACTTGCACACTTCTGTTACTGACTATAGTAGCTAGTTGTTAACAATTTATAAGAATTTGAAAATTAATAAATCATTTTGAATAGGCATTATAATAATGGACGAAAATTGGAAAAGGCACCGAATTTATAGGTTACAATGCATTACAATATTAATTCCTTATTCACAATATTTCTAATGCAATTGCAAAACTTCAACAAGAATAAAAGTCGATTTTTGCAGCAAAGTTAGTCACAATAAACTTTTGTTCTTTATATTAAATTACTGTTAAAGTACTCACAAAATGTTAGGCAGCTGAAACTGACTTAGACAGCTATTTACTAGTAATTTATACAAATTCCAATTTCAAATGCAAATATCATAAATTATTCTGAACAAGCAGCATAATAATGACCGAAAATTGGAGAAGACTCCGAATTTAGAGCAAATGCTAATAAAATTCCAAAACATCGACAAAAACGGAAATCGATTTTTGCAACAAAGTTAGTTACAAGAATTTATTGTTCTCTATATTTATTTAATTACTGTTAAAGTACTCACAGAATGTTAGAAAGAGAACTGACTTGGACAGTTATTTACAAGTAATTTATGCAAGTTCGAATTTCAAATGCAAATAAATTATTCTGAAGAAACAGTATAATAATGGCCGAAAATTGACGAAGGCTCCAAAATTATACTAAATAAAACTAAACTTCAACAACAATGAAAATCGATTTTTGCAACAAAGTTAGTTGCAAGAACCTATTATTGTTTATATTAAATTACTGTTAAAGTACACACAAAACGTTACACAACTGAAACTGACTTGGACAGCTATTTCCTAGTAATTTATACAAGTTCGAATTTCAAATGCAAATAAATTATTCTGAACAAGCATAATAATAGACGAGAGTTTGAAAATGCTCTAAAAGTATAGTGCGATTTCAAATGGCTGAGAACAGCGGCTCCAATTCTTTCAGAGTTTACTAAATGCAAATTGGACGACCTTCCGGTATTCCTAGCCATAACCTCAACCTTTCATCAACTTGTATTCGAGCACATCATAGCTCGCCGACTAAAAGATGGCCGGTTGAAAGTGTGCTCGCCGCGGTGACATCGAATTTGTGAGTCAGTAGTCGCACGGGGTCAAAAGGACCCCGAAGCAGCAATGCTTCTTTAACTTGGAAATCGACGCGACGCGCCGCCGCCGCCGCCGCCTCACTGTCAATCTGCTCGACGCTGCTCTAGTTTAAATGCAAGGGCTTCGGCTAAATCGACGAAACACGTTTATACTCCGCACGAATCTACTCAAGCAATTTCAGAAAGGGAATAATGCAGAAGAGACTCTTTTATCCGATTTTTCTTGTATTCAAACACTCTTTTATATTGCTTTTATGAGTTTTCTTGAAGTACGTGAGAAGAATAGCATACAAAAAAATTAATAAGGTAGTTTGAGAAACTGTTTGGATACAAAAAATTGGATAAAGCGAATCGCAGAAAAACGTTCAACTTATTATTCGTTTCTTCAAGAAGTTCTAATGTATCCGAATTTTTTACAAATCGAACAGTGTTACATTACTTTTATGTTTATGATTTAAATACACGAATATTTTTAAAAAATCTACCAAAATGTTAACAATCCAACATTTACATAGTGAAAAATTCTATACTATTCTTTTTTTTTCTATACAATTATTATTTTGAGTTTTCGTGATGCCAGTTCTATACATTTCAAGAAAAATCATAAATATAACAATAATTGTTTGGATAGCAAGCAATTTCGATACAGAACGTTTCGTGCAAAGAAATAATACAGAAGAATCTCTATTGCGTAAATCTTTTCTACTAACCGAGTACTTTGTTATACAATCTTTATAGTTTTTCTTGGTGCTATTTTTTACGCATTCCAAGAAAAATTATAAAAATAATGTGATAGTTTTCTCGGATAGTAGAAAGTTCAAATAGAGTAGTATTCCTAAAAAAAATGAATAATTTCTCTAACGCGAATCAGATTATCCAAAATTTTCTTTTGTTGAAATACTTTGTTGTACTAGTTTATAGATTTCCTTAATAATTCTATGTATATAATATTTATATGTCTATTCATTAATAAAATAATATATGTATATTATAATTCTAAATATATTAGAATTATAATAAAAATAATAAATATAATATTGACCTATTACGATATATACCACCGGAACATCATGATTTCTTCAAATCCCTTTCACACACACAAAATGTAGATAAGTAGTAAATTGTTTTCTAATAAATTTATGTTTGTAATTTTGTACGTTATGTAGTTAAAAGATGTTTTGAATCGCATAAATTATGCTTCCGAAGTGTTTTAAAGATATGTAGAATAAATTGAGTATTGTTTTTTTCAATTTGAAGCATCTTAAATGATGTTGAATGGACTTGGGCACCTTCAAAGTTTATAATGAATCTGGTTGTTCATTTTGAAAGTGGCCTAACTCCATTCTTGATAAGAAAACGCATATTATTCACTTAATAATTGCCACTATTTTAATAGGAACTATAAATTTAACACCCTCAGATACACTTAAGCAGTACGACTCATTAGCATCCTATACGTATATTTTTAAATTCATTGAAACGCAAAGCCTTAAATATCTCGATTTGAAGATAAATAGACTTAGGTCACTTTCGAAAATAAACGGCTCATATATCGTATAAATAACTGTATTTGAAGAAGAATCGCAAAACTAAAATCCCAGAGTGTTTGAAAAGCAGAAAATCCGAAGAACGTGACTCGCATAAAAAGAGCTTCGGCTGAATCCTCTCATTTCACACGCTGTTACAGGAGGATAATGAAAAGAGGTCAGCCGTGTTATTAGTATCAAGATGCTTCACTTATGTAATAATTCGTCGCACGGAACGCATCCGTTTCATAGCGATATTTTCTCGCCGAGGTTCGGATAACATTGCGCGTGCGATTCAGCTGGCAGAAACGTGATCGACCGATTGATGGAAGGCGCCGCCCGCCGAACAGAAGACTCTTCGCTGAACAAGAGGAACTGTCGAGGGTGGATGGAGAAACGAGGGTTGTCAAGATAGGCTCCGCGATCGATGGAAGATTATATTAATACGCGTTCTTATGGTAGTCTTTACCGCACGTTCCCCTATGCTAACATCGCTCTCTCCCCGAAATCCTCGAATTCCCCGCGGTTGCCATACAAAATGTGGAATATACAGTGGAGGGAAAAAGTACTTGCACACCCAGTGACATTTTTGAAACCACATATGTGCCCATAATTATGAAAGTGGTATAACAAGGGGTGCTTGTCAGGAGCGGAAGACCAAATGGGTTAAAAAAAATTGAGGATGTACGGTTCGACCTTCTAAACAAAATCCTATAACACTTTTTCAGAATGCGTCTTGGTTACCGAGAAAAAAATTCGCGATATAGTCAACTAAGAAATAGTTGTATAGCCTGTTTATAGCCTGAGTAATGATTTTGCGAAATACTTTTTTGTAATCCAATTTCTAATTACTCGTCTAATAACACATAATGTGATATTTATGTTTAAATTTACTCTTTACGCATCTCTGTAATAACTACTTCGACCTCTCTGCCATCCTGGTACGCGAGAATTTGTTAATAATATAAAGATTCTATACACTACATGACCGATCTATGCCAATTTTTTTTCGCCAACCAGGGCACATTCTGAAAAAGTGTTATGGGCTTCTGTTTAGATGGTCGAACTGTACATCCCCAATTTGTTTCAACCCATTTGGTGTTCCGGTCCTGACAAGCACCACTTGTAAGTCAAAATTTCTAAAAAACATGTTTATCAGTTATTTCACACCACATTATTTTAAACTAAATTTATTCAATGTGATTTTTACGTTATCATTAAAAATGAACCATTAGATAATGATTGTAATTTCAACATTATATGGAATTCATGTAGTGTTAATTATGAAAGTGGTCTAAGTCAAAAATTTCAAGAAATTATATAAATATAACTTGAAAATATAGGGAAATATTAAATTACTTCCATTATACACCACCACTAGACCAGTAAGCGAAGAAAAACATAAAGATATTATGTGTTTACTATCATACATCCCTCCAGAGTTAATTAAATCAAAGGGTCAAAGGGTTAATTAAATCTGTTAGAGTTGCATGAATAATCACAAACTTATACAAACTTTTATTGTTCATACATTTTTGCCATGTAATTTCCGAATTCTGTATGACATTCATTTATCTCTCCGGATGCCCGTTAAAATGACGAGTAAGCTAGCTTCATAGTTAATCGTAATAAACCACTTTTTTCATAAAATTCATAATTTCAAAAAATTTCATTAAAAAAACATGGCTCTCTCCCCGAAATCTTCGAATTCCCTGGTTGCCATACAAAATGTGGAATATACAGTGGAGGGAAAAAGTATGTGCTTGCATACCCAGTGTTTTTGAAAACACAATGTATATAATGGGAAAAAAAAATGTTTTTTTCATGAAATTATTTTTCTGGTGACACTACTTTTACATTTGCCACATTTTAAGGAAGAAACCTTTCTTTACGGAGAGCTTTCTTCTTTACGAGAAGGAATGAACTCTCTTTTATATGTATGTAATATAATAATAATATGCAGAATATTACTATTTTACACATTAAATAAATGGCAAAATGAATGTAGTTGTTTTGATTCGGTTTGACATTACTTATTGTTAAATTTTGTCACATTTTTTCTCAGACACCCTGTATGTAAGGGTATTCATGAAAGTATTCTTTAAAGCCTGTGTTTTTAGAAAAAATGTTCTTGAAGAAGCAAAGTCTTCCCTCTAAATAGAAACATACTTTCATGAATAAGAAAGTGCCCTGCGTAAGAAAAAATAAATGTCCTCGGAGAAGACAGTTTTGTTCTAAAAGAAAATTCATATTACAAATATGGAGTGTGCCAATTCCACTCTTCTTTATTCTTTCTTCTTCACTTTTCTTTACTTTAGCCACTTTTTAACCATTAATATAGCAAAATGCGCACACGCCTTTTCCTGGATAAATTTTGATATAGAAGAAAATTTCGTTTGTCAGGGAAAATATGAGTTTTCAAAGCAAAATGCTTTCCTCTTTGATAAAAATACTGACAATTTAAATTTGTGAATATTTTTTTCCCTGCTACATATCATTGCGTGATATGAAAAAAGGAATCTGATAATTTTCATTTTTAATACGGACTTTTATACAGATATCTTTCGGAGCAACCTTTCGTTTTTATTGTCAGGACACTTCTATCAGGGATTTTTGGTAAAAATTGTTGTAGAGAAATTTTAAACCCGAAAATTAACAAGAATAACTGTGCGAAAATTTTGTTGATTGCCAGTAAATGAGACGAAAAAGTTAAATTAGATTTTTTTAAAATGCAATACATTCCGCAAGACTGGTTTTCTAAAAAAAATTGGCTGTCCAAGGCACCTTCAATCCAATAAAATTCCATGTGAACATTAACATATGTCTTTAATTAACGAATTATTGCTATTTACAATCATCGTTATTGAAATATTTTTAAAAACCTATAGTCTGACCTCTTATTTCCTTTGAAATATCAAAATCACTCTTGAACCACCCAGTATAAGCGATAAATATTACAATATTTTTCAGCCCACAGTACAATTAAAACATAATTTCCCAGAGAAGAGAAAATTGCAATTAAAATCGGGTTAGCAATTTCCAGGAAACAAAGCAGACAAACTTTGCCCTTTATATTACCACAGATTTTTCCAACAACGCCACCTCAACCAATATTCTCTCATAACATTTTTATCACCACAATATTTTATAACCTCAATTACATTAAATCACAACTTTAGCGTGGAAAAAGTTGGCTGAAGGTTAACTGCTTTTCGAGCTTCCGACGGAAAAACCTTTGCGTGTCGTTCATCAAAAATCATCAGATTACAGTTTGTTTTACAGTTTCAGCCTTTTCTTCACCCTGGCTTCTCTAAAACCGACTTCCGGTATACGACACTCAGGTGAAATTGAGGACTCCGTCTGTATTTAAGGTTATGGTATATAATTACAGTCATCTAACGCCATAAGAAAGTGGTTTTGCGCGAACAGCTGTCTTAATCGTCGATTATTTTCTACTTCCTGCTACTATCTCTTTTAATGGATCTGATAGTTGCCGCAATAAAATTGTATGAATAGTTTGATTTAAGAAGCCTTTCCCATTAAAATGCTTCGCGTATAAACCTCTCACATCAAGATCTTTGTAAATCAACTATCAAGATTGCCAAAATGAAACTTTTCATAAATTTATTACTAATATATTTGGTTATACGCATAGTTTTTTTAATCACTTCGCACTTCCTGCTACTATCTCTTTTAATGGATCTGATAGTTGCCGCAATAAAATTGTATGAATAGTTTGATTTAAGAAGTCTTTCCCATTAAGATGCTTCGAGAATAGATTTCTCGCATCAAAATTTTTGTTAATCAACTATCAAGATTGTCAAAATGAAAATTTTTATCAATTTGTTACTAATATATTTGGTTATACGCATAGTTTTTTTAATCACTTAGCACTTCCTGCTACTATCTCTTTTAATTGATCTGATAGTTGCTGCAATAAAATTGTGTGAATAGTCTGATTTAAGAAGCCATTCCCATTAAGATTGTCAAAATGAAACTTTTCATAAATTTATTACTAATATATTGGGTTATATTAACTGTTTTTTTATCAGTTTGTACTTTCTGTAGCTATCTCTTTTCATCGATCTGACAATTGTGGCAATGAAATTGTATGAATAATTTGATTTAAGAAGCCTTTCCCATTAAAATGCTTCAAGAATAGATTTCTCACATCAAGATTTTTGTAAATCAACTATCAAGATTGTCAAAATCAAACTTTTCATAAATTTATTACTAATACATATATTGGGTTATATGCATATTTTTTTTAATCACTTTGCACTTTCTGTAGCAATCTCTTTCAGTAGATCTGACAGTTGTTGCGATAAAATTCTATGCTTGACCTGGTTTAGGAAGCCTTTCCCTTTCAGATAGTTCAGAAATAGATCTGTCAAATCAAATTTTTTTTACCGTCCCAGTTATCAAAATGAAACTTTTTATAGATTTATTACTAGCATATGGAGTTGTATGTATAGATTGTTTATGAGTTTGTAATTCCTGCGTTTGATAGATTTGACAGTTCATGCAATAAAATTTTACTCCAAAAATTTGGGTTCGAGTGAACTATCAAGGTTATCCAAATAAAACTTCGTACATTTATTATTTGTATGTTAAAATACATGTACAATTTTTGTATAATTAAATATCGCATGGTTAGTGTGTGTTTACTTAAGAAAATCTGGGTGTCTCGAACACTTTTTTTACCCACTGGATTTCACTACGTGATACGAGAATAAACTCAGACTTTCCTTTAATGGATTTAAACGAGGATTTGTTTGTGCTTGTCTTTTACAGCCAATCTTCTTTTTGGTTCGTGCGCGATAAATAAATACAGTTACGACACTCAAATTTTCTTTGAATTTGTTAAAGATTGTTACAAAATTTTGCATACGTGTTCGTCAGAGATGTAAATAGTGCATTATTCATTGTTTTATAAAAATTTCATAAACTACTATTCTTTGAGTTATATTTTTATATATTCCTAATTTCGAATACCACAGTTTTGTTGTTCTTCGGTAATTTTTAACCAAAGTCGACGATTTTTGTACCGCAATGCATACTTTATCGATATTCCGCAGGATTTTTGTCATTTTGCACACATGTTCATCACAGATGTTAATAGAGCATTATTCATTGTTTTATAAAAGTTACATAAATTCTTTGAGTTATATTTTCATATATTTCTCTTATAAAAGTTATATTTCCAATTACAAATACCAAAGTTTTGTCGTTCTTTGACAATTTTTAACCAAAGCCGATGATTTTTCTACCGCAATGCATACTTTATCGTATTCCACAGGATTTTTGGCATTTTGCATACATGTTCATCACAGATGTAAATAGCGCATTGTTTTATAAAAGTTTCATAAACTACTATTCTTTGAGTTTTATTTCTCTTATATTTCTTTTTGAATTGCATTTTCATACATTTCTCTTATAAAAGTTATATTTCCAAGTTCGATTACCACAGTTTCGTCGTTCTTCGACAACTTTTAACCAAAGTTGATGATTTTCTACCGCAATGCATACTTAATCGATATTACACAGAATTTTTGTTTGAGTTGTTTCAGGTCAGAGAAATCCTGCTCACCGCAAACCACTTTTTCGTTCAAGCGCTGCGTGCGATTAACGTCACGCAAAAACTGTACGATGTTTGGGAATAAAAAACATTAAGTATGTGGTTCAATATGCTAATAATACGCGAGCCAAGTCTCATTTTGATAGCTCTGATGGACTTCGGAAAAAATGTCTGAAGAACACCTGTTTCCGGCAGACTTAATGGCAATTACAGCTGCTTGATATGCAAACTTCGCCGACGGTTTATGCAAGAAAATTTGATTATGCAACATAATCAAAATGACCTTACTTAACATTCGTTCGTATTTATTACCCATTTTTAGACAATTTTAATTTGTGAAATCTTGCGCCATTTTTATTGAAATACGGTTAATTGTGGAATTTTCTCTTTTTGCGGCGTTTTATATAAGATTTTTATACTAGATATCATTTTCATGAGCAATCACAAAATATAAATAAATGTTGATAACATTTAAGCGAACATTACCAAAACCACACTGATTCTGATATCGCAATTTTAAGGATATTTGTAAATAGAAAAGTAAAATTTAGAAACCAGTTCGATATTAGCAACATTTCTCTACATTTGAAAGATTTCTTACAAACTTTCGAGACTTTTCCAGCACTGGAATATCCGGGAAAAATACGTAAATATTTCAGAAAATATAACAGCGCAAGCTATAATGCTGTAAAACATACCTATTTTTGCCTGTTATGTATTTTTAGAATAATAATTTCATTTTGTACTTTCTTTAAATCGATCTGAAAATATAAATAAATACATATTTGACTTCAGATTAATCAATTCTTTCAAAAACATATCATTTTGCGCCTTTGATTAGAAACCATCATTTACCAAATATGAATTCGTGAGTTTGATAAATATGAATTTACATCCAAAACAACGTTCTCAAAAACAAATCGTTTTGAGCCTCTGAATAGAAACCATCATTTACCAAATATGAATTCGTGAACTTGATAAATAGAAATTTATTTCCAAGACAGTGTTCTCGAAAACAAATCGTTTTGAGCCTTTCGATATTTTTGTCTGTTATACGTTTAAATGGTTCTAAAAATATAACTAAACACAAATTCGACTCCAGATTAATGTTTTCTTCTAAAAACGAGCCATTTTGAGCCTCTCATTAGAAACTATTATTTACCAAATATGAATTCGTGAATTTGATAAATACGAATTTATTTCCAAAACAACGTGTTTTCTCGAAATAAATCGTTTTGAGCCTCTCGATATTTTTGTCGGTTTTGTATTTAAATCGATCTAAAAGTATAACTAAATACAAATTTAACTCCAAATTAATGTATTCTATCAAAAATCAGCCATTTTAAGCTTCTCAGTAGAAACCATTGTTTAGCGAGCATGAATTGGTAAGCTTTATAAATATTATAAATTTATTTCCTAAACAGGGTATTTTCTCGAAAACAAATCACTTTTGACCTCTCGATAGAAACAACGATAAGTTAATTTTGAGTAGTTCTAACGTTAACGCTGTCACATAGTTGTAAGGCGCGACGGATCATGCAAAACCCGGTGAGATCGGTTGCCGGCGACATCAATCTCTGTCGCTTGCAGAGCGATGAAAAATATTTCGACTGCGCCGGGCGCGCCACGTCGCGCCGCGCCGCCTCAGGCAAATGTGTTTTGCGTGCAAATCGGCTGCACCGCGCGCTATAAGTATGTTGTAGTTCGACGCCAGCCCCAAGACTTGCTGTTTGACTTAGCAAACCAAATTTACGGGGCCACTTTGAAATTCGGACATGCCGGCAGAGGGCACTTTTCTTGGAAATTGTCTGGAATTTTGTGGTGTATAAGCGAGACTATTAACCCTTTTAGTGCCAACCAAAACTGTAGCACCTATGCCAAGAATATCATAAATATAAAACATTATGAACAAGATAAACATTAATTTCTCTTTTGCAAACAATATTGAAATCTATAACCAATTTTTTCAATTGTGTTACAACAAGATTACACCTAGTTATTTATAACGTTTATAATTTTATAACGTTTTAAACGTTTTTAGCCATTTATAACGTTTTATAAATTTATTTTCAGATATACAATATTTCTCGCAAGTATTGCGAACAACGATATATCGTCGAACGGAACTAAAAGGATTAAATAAGCATTTATAAAGTTCAGGCTCAATTAAGCGTCAACGAAGACAAATACTTTCGATTGAAAGCAGACTTTTAGTTTTAGCCACAAAATAGACTTTAGAATTTTAAACAAAAAAAACCACAAGCTTAGAAAAGAGAAGAATATGCATATTAGAGAAAATTGCCAACTTATTAACGACGTTGTTAAGGTTGTTGTCTCGTTAGACTACCTTTTTCAAGGTTGAATGAAATTTTTCTGACGTGTAAAAAAATTCTTAATTAGTTCATAAAGCTGGAACTCAATAGACAATCAACAAATGCTGACACTTTCGACCGAAAACTGTATTTTATGCACGTGTTTTTGATAAAAAAAAAATCTAATTTTATAGAAGAGGGTGATTCAAATACAAAGATTGATATTAAACAATTATAAGTTTTTCATGAAACTGAAATTGCAATAAAAATATTTTAATTAACATATATCGACTCAATATCAACAACTCTTTGTTATAAAAATGGTTTAATGTACCGCAATCTTCTATTCTTCTTGAAATTTGTTAGCTATTCTTGAAGCACCCTGTATAAGTCATAAATATTATAATGTTTCATAGGCTATACTTTGCCCGGATCATAATTCTGTAAAGAAGAGAAAACCGCATTAAATTCTGTTGAGCGGTTCTCGAGATTAAATCAAGTTCTCTGTGCGTAAGAGAAGCTGTTTTAATTAATCTATTAAATATAACCTATATCCTTGTAACGGAAGTGGACTTTCCAATGGCGAAAGCGTTATCAAAATCGGTTGAGTAATTTCTAAGATTACCTCAGTCACACACACACACATAAGACTATCTTTCTTATAGTATTAGTAGCACAGATAACTTTTCAATATAAGACAAGAACTTTAATCAAAATGCTTTGGCAGAGTATGAAAAATCCCATCAATTGTGCCCATAATTATGAAAGTGGTCTAAGTCAAAATTTAAGAAAAATATATTTATCAGTTATTTCACACCACATTATTTTAAACGAAATTTATTCAATGTAATTTTTACGATATCGTCAAAAATGAACCATTAGATAGTGGTTGTAATTTCAACATTGTATGGAATTCATTTGGTGTTAATCATGAAAGTGGTCTAAGTCAAAATTTTAAAGAAATTATATAAACATAACTTGAAAATATAGGGAAATATTAAATTACTGCCATTATACAGCACTACTAGACCAGTAACGGAAGACAAACATAAAGATATTATGTGTTTATTAACATACATCCCTCCAGTTTTTCAGCAGCATTCTAAGAATCGTAAAAACTCGAAATAATAAAAATGGATTACTTTTTAAAAATAATTAATAAATGTTCATGAATTATTTCATTAAAGTTATTATTTCAAATAAAACTCGTAGTTCTTTGTCGCTTTAAGTCATTTATAGGACATTCAGTTAATTTTGAAAATGGTCGAAGTCAGTTCAAACTTTAAAAACAACATTTTCGTACGAAATTCACACAAAATCTCATATTCATAATAAATTTCCATCAACCAAGACTAATAGAAGTATAAATTAAAATGTCGCATAATGTAAAAATATTTTTTAATTTATTCAAATGCAATTCATTAAATATCTCGAAACAAGAAACATATGACTTAGACCACTTTCATAATTATGGGCACAATTTCGAAATTACGGATCACCTTGAAATCGAGCGATAATAAATTTCAAATCCAATGCGAATATAATTTAAAAGAAATGGATGGAATCGTCAATAACTGATTAAATTCGTCAGAATAATCTCGGAAGAATTATTATTCAGTACCCATCGAATCAGTAATTCCACATCAGTTTCATTGAATATTCATGGCCGCCGGGAAACACGAAATAATTAATAGCCGCAAGATTACTAACACACGGCCACTCAGAAAAGGCAGCGCGGTTCCGCCGGCCGATTTCGCTAATCGTGAATCAGCGACGAGTTTTCGCGAGCGTCGGAAAGTGTATTAACACACGCTTTTCGCGACACGCGGATCAACCAATGGCAGCGTCTCACGCGATCAGCATCTCTGCGAGAATGTATGCTTACAAGCCGCGAAAATTGTAGGCCGATTGTTTTGTAGAATTTCTACTGTTTAACAAAGAAGTTAATAATTTTACATATCTGTTCTAGTATAATATTCATAGCATATAATTTTTAAAATGCAGTTTGATTGCAGAGTTAAAAATGTTTCATTTGCAGTTGTCGAATGAGGAACGCGTGCAAAAGGTATAGTTTTTAATCGAAAATGCTGTAAGTGATTACTTAATAATGTCTTGCATATGTCGAAAAAGTGTCAAAGAAATACCGGAAAAAACGGCAGTGTTTCACACGACGTAGAATTTCTACTTTCTACATTTCGTAGGATTTCTATTGTTTAATAAAACAGTTAATAATTTTATATATTTTGAATCACATAATTCTTAAAACCGTGTTTAGTGGTAGAATTAAAAGTATTCCATTTGCACTTGCCGAATGAAGAACGCTTGCAAAAAGTACAGTTTTCGATGAAAATCTTTGTAAATGATTACTTAATAATATCTCGAATATGTCGAAAAAGCGTCGGAAAATACCGGAAACAATGGGAGCGTCTCACGCGATGAGAATGTGTGCTTACAAAGCCATGGAAATTGCAGGCCGATTGTTTCACACGATTTTGACTGTTTAACAAAACAGTAAACAATTTTATATATATTGTATCATATAATTTTTAAAATCCTGTATAATAGCAAAATTAAAACTTTCATTTGAACTTTTAGAATAAGGAATGCGAGTAAAAGGTACACTTTTCAACCAAAAACTTTATAAATGATTACTTAATAATATCTCGAATATGTCGAAAAAGCGTCGGAGAATACCGGAAACAATGGGAGCGTCTCACGCGAGGAGAATGTGTGCTTACAAAGCCATGGAAATTGCAGGCCGATTGTTTTACACGATTTTTACTTCAGAAGTTTTCAATCAAAAACTTTATAAATGATTACTTAATAATATCTTGAATATGTGGAAAAAGCGTCGGAGAATACCGGAAACAATGGGAGCGTCTCACGCGAGGAGAATGTGTGCTTACAAAGCCGCGCAAATTGTAGGCCGATTGTTTCGTAGAATTTCTACTGTTTAAAAAAACAGTTAATAATTTTATATATTTCGTATCATATAATTTTTAAAATCCCAGAATTAAATAATAATACCAGAATTAAAACTCTTTCATTTGCACTTTTCGAATGAGAAAAGCGTGCAAAAAGTACACTTTTCAACCAAAAACTTTGTAAATGATTACTTAATAATATCTTGAATATGTGGAAAAAGCGTCGGAGAATACCGGAAACAATGGGAGCGTCTCACGCGAGGAGAATGTGTGCTTACAAAGCCGCGCAAATTGTAGGCTGATTGTTTCGTAGAATTTCTACTGTTTAAAAAAATGGTTACTAATTTTATATATTTTGTATTATATAATTTTTGAAACCCTGTTTAGTGACAGGATTAAAAGTCTTTCATTTGCACTTGTCGAATGAAGAACGCTTGCAAATGGTTGATCAAAAACATTATAAGTGTTACTTAATAATATCTTGAATATGTTGAAAAAGCGTCGGAGAATACCGGAAACAATGGGAGCGTCTCAGGCGAGGAGAATGTGTGCTTACAAAGCCGCGCAAATTGTAGGCCGATTGTTTCGTAGGATTTCTCGAACGAGCGGGCCGAGACGGCGGAGAGAAAGAGAGAGTGGCACTTATGTCGGTGTGACTTAACGGTTGATGCTACGTGACATCGGCATGCAGGAATGCGTGCCATTAATCTGCAATCAGCCACATTTTTTCGCCTGCACCTCGATTGTCGCCACGCCACGGGAAAAGGGACGGCAAAAAGGACATTACCACGCTGGCTGCGTGTACACGCTGATTCACTTGCATTTGAATTGCCACTCGCAGCCGACGTGTACGCGAAAGATGACAAAATTGCACTTCTCTAACACTTTTCACACCAAATCCACTTGCACTTTATATAAACTTATTCCTACCGTAACAGGTAAAGGTTAATTTAATAGTAAAAGAAATAACGTTTAGATAATAATCAAGAAAATTATATATTTTCACTGTTCTTCTGCACAAGAATGAAAAAATAATAATGGCATAGCTTTTATATTTAAACATTCCATTAAAATGAATTATTTCACCGGACGCGCTACGTTTTGCGTTAAATCGGTACTGAATTATCCATCTTCTCATTTGAATTGCATGTATATTTTATTACATAGAGTGATTCGCACGAACATCCAGGCATCCCTGTATTTCGCATGTACATCCGGTATTTACAATAAAATGAATCCGTGAAAACATTTGTTACCATTTTGCTAGCGCGATATCTGCAACTAATACCAAAGGAAACAACTTTTCCTTATCGCACTAGATAAATTTAATAACTGGAAATCTAAAGTTAAACGAAACATGTGTGCGAATATTGTTGAAACGCAAATTTTGAGTATACTTTAGTTCATCACTTGCAGGATGAAAGGGAATGGACATTAAATAAATAAATAATGCTTTCGGAAAGCATATGAATCTGAATTTAGTACACAGTAATTAATTATTGAACATCGTTATAAACAAATGTACAGGAGAATAATCTCTCGAATACGATGTCTAAATATTAATACGAGCCACTGTACATTATAAATAAAATACAATTTTAAGTAAAACACATACAATGCAGGTAAAAGTTGCGAAATACTTCTGTATAATTCAAATAACTCTACATGATTGAAAGGCAAGTGAATCACGGTGTACGCGAGTATTCAGAGACACGCAATTCGGCTGCGTTCACGTGCAGCATGCAACAGACACCAGGATCGACGGACATTGAAAGGATTGAAGAGGGTGGAAAAAAAGAGCAGTAAGAGAATTGCTGATGGTACACGATTTCCTTGGAAGGAATGATTTCCTGCACGGCTTACACCGGCGATACAAGTCATAAGGCGCGAGTCATCGTGAAACTACTTCCGCTCTTGGTCGCAGGACAAAAGCCGCTTTACGGGAAGACTTACGACATGCAGAGCACGTAACTGCCAAGCCAACCCCCGCGAGAGAAAGAGACGGACGTACACACACGCATCCCATGTATGTATGTATGTAGGTCCGCCACCCCAGGCGTTTTCACGGGAAATCTTCGAACGTAAAATTTATCGCCGCCTGTCAAAGCGATACGGGTGTGCGCGCGCGTGTGTGGATCGCGGCTCTCATAAACCTACCCACATCCCCTACGAACAGTTTGTCCAGCTGGACATTTAAAAATGCCGAACCGGCAGAAATAATGGTAGCGTGAGTCAGTGGGAGCGGGCGATTGCCGCTGGTATCTCTTTAATTCGGCCAAGATCGAGCACCCAATGACTCACGCGGTACGCGACATTAAGATAAGCCCGCCGTCGCCGACGACACGGACAATGCTAATTTATACTGGAATTCGGGCGAATCTTACTCATTGCTCGGCGAAGCAGCCAGCTGAGAATCGAAGAGGCCGAGCAGCCGAGCGACGGACGGCGGCCGACGTTCCGACCGTCCGTCGCCTGCCGTCGGAACGCAGCAGCCATTCGGAGCTGCTCTTCCTCGACTTATCAGAAATCCAGAGCCACCAAGCACTCTACTATTTCAAGAATGCTATCAATAGGTATCACAAATTCCTCCCGCACTAACCGCGACCTTCCCACAACTCACAAAACATGTGTCAGATTACGGCGGACTTGGCAGTCTCTCACGGAGTCTCGCAGGACCGCCGGAGGGACTTTCGCCGAACACAATCTCGAGGAACTCCGTACCGGAGAATCTCAACGGCGAGGACAACTAAACTGCCAGGGCTTTCAGCCCTGCACTTGATCCTCCGTCAGGGTGGCGTGTAAGAACATTTCGGAGACACACCAAACAGCCTAAGAAAACTCGCATAGACAGGAGAGGGATTCGTCGGAGGGTGGAAGCTGGTTGCCGAGGATGTGTACAACTAAATGGCAAGAGGAAAGAGAGTTAGGGTATTGTTGTTAGTAGAGGAGGAGTAAGGCGGCAGGTAAGCGCAGGCAGATCGGAGTGCGAGGCATGCCTGCTAGGAAGCTTACCTCTTGGTGGCGTCGAGGAGTGCGCCCTGGAAGCACTTGGCACCGTAGACGAAGGAAACGACGAGGATGTCCGGGAGCGCGGACTCGACGGTCACGAGGATCTTGTCGCCCCTGGCGAGCGTGAGCGCGGACGGGGCCACCGTGTCCGCCGCCATCTTGGCTCGTTAGAATTATTGCTCCTCGCCGTGTCGAGGCCCGTCGTCTCTCTCTCGGCGGCGGATGACGTGAGGAGCGGCGGCGGCTGGGGCTGCCTCACTCTCCTCCGTGTGTACGGAGGCCATGGCTTCTGCGAGGCATGCCGCGCGAGTGGGGAGAGCAGGAGCCAGCCTCGCTCTTCTCTCTGTCCCTTTGCTTGTGCCTGTGCTGCCTGTGCTTGTGCCAGTGCCTGTCCCTGCTTGTCCCTGCCTGTCCCTGCTCGCCTGCCTCTTTGGTGCTTCCTCGCTTCCACGACCGATCCACTCGCTCGCTCGCTCGCTCGCTCGCTGTTTTCCCAGCACCAGCCACCACCGCCGCACAGCTCACGTCCCTGCACAGCTGGCCACTCTCGCACACAACCGTCGCGCTTGCGTCTCACAAACACCCGCCCCACCAAGCCCCCCTCCAAGAGCGTAACTTGCCCCGACCAGTTTGGGTGTCGGTTGGGCACTTTGCATTTCCAAAGATTTCGCCGAGGTCGAAATCCAGTTTCGGTTTAATAGATGTTTGTCAAAGTAATGCTTGGGACTTTGTTTTTTTTGTCGTTTGTTGGAGGTAATTGTATTGTGAAACTAAGTTATGGATTGCTGTGTTTATGTTTCGGAGATTTCTTGGAATTTTTAATATAACTTTGGCATAACAATTTGGTGTAAAGAAGTAGTTTTGCTGGAATGCATTTTGTAAAAGTAAAACTTGGGTTTTTATTTCGATTTGTCGTATGTTTAAGGTGTACTATCGAAACGACAAACATTAGAAATGGGTAAATTAGACGAGCTTTGTGATTTTAACTTTTCGCTAGGTTAACAGACTCTGAACACTTGCAAATAATAGTGTCAGTTATATCAATATTGTTATTTTCATAAGGAAGTAACACAATCTATCCAAAGCTTGGTCTCTTTAATAAAATAGTTAATAATGTTATATATTTGTTCTCGTATTTATATCATACAATTCATATCATACAATTCTTAACATCGATTTTAATGCCAAAATTAGAAGTGTTCAATTTGCACTTACTAAGCACAAGGAGCGCGTAAGAAAGATACCGTTTTAAATAGAAATTTTAATTGAAGCTTTTAGTTGAAACTTTATCAAGTCCTAGTTAATAATATTCTTTATACGTCAAAAGAATGTCAGGCAATTCCTAAAAAAGAATGGTATAATGCGACAATTACTTTTAGATATTAAATATGCACCATATTTATTCCATAATAAATATAACCGAGTATTATTTGTCATTTATAAACAAAGAACAGAGAATACTGACAAGTTGTTAATCAGCTCCTGCAACTCCTTCTAATACGATATTTACTTAAAAACATTGAACATGCAGTACATTTTCACCATAATAATAAATAAAACAAAGTATGATCTTTCATTTACAAACAAACAACAAAGAGTACTGACAAGTGGTTAAAGGGGGTGCTGTGACGCCTCTTGCTCGTCCGTCACTGGGGAGCTATGTTTCAGGGTCGTAAAGCGAGGCGGCAGTGCCCGCTTCCCTGCGTCGACGGAGGCTAACAAAGAGGGTGCAGCACGTTACAACGGCGTGGTCTCTCTTTGACGATGTAGTTTTCCTGCCGATAGAATGCAAATTCGAGAGACGCAACGGATCAGCCGTAGCGGCGGCGGCTGCGAGCCGAGCCGAGCCGAGCCGGGCAGCGTCGTTCAGCCGGTTTGCTGACCGTTCGCTCTTCGCACGCTCCTATACACCGGCTCGGTCCAGGTACGAAATTCGTACACGCGCGTCTACGAGCCGGCGGCCGCTCTTTTTCTTCCCTGCGCGCTGCGAGAGGACCGTCCCGAAGAATGATGTCCTATTCTTCGCAGAAAAACGTATTTCGCCGGCTCGCGCTTCCCAGAGGGGAGAGCTAGCGATCTTTATTTCGTCGGGCGCGGAGCTTCCGAGATTGCCGACCTCCCGTCAGCCTTTCATATCAAATACTGTATGGCTCTAATACTCGGCATTACCAAGCTCATGTATTAGTTAGCAATAATTTAATTCAGGGAATAGTAGATTGTTGCAGCTATCATTGTTGGAAACATAGTCTAACAACAATGTATGACTAACTATCGTTCCTTTCGAAAGTTTATTATTACTTTTCGAACACCCTATATAAGTGATAAATGTTGCTGTATTCTGCAGGTTTGATCATTATTTGTTTATATCCGCTTCCGCTTCTGTAAATTGCCTGTATTAACATATTTAGTAGTATATAAGCAGACGTTAACATTATTTATAACAATCATTTAATTTGATGAATAATAGGTTATCATATCATAGCTATCATTGTTGGCAATATCGTCTAACAACAATGTATGACTAACTATCGTTCCTTCCAAAGTTTACTATTACTTTTCGAACACCCTATATAAGTGACAAATACTGCTATATTCTGCAGGTTTGATCATTATTTGTTTATGTCCGCTTCCGCTTCTGTAAATTGATTGTATCATCATCATCATGTATCAACATCATTTATAACAATCATTTAGTTTGATGAATAATATGTTACTGCAGCTATCATTGTTGGAAATATTGTCTAACAACAATGTATAGGGACTAACCTTTCGTTTCGAAAGATTGTTATTACTTTTCGAACACCCTATATAAGTGACAAATACTGCTATATTCTGCAGGTTTGATCATTATTTATTTATGTCCGCTTCCGCTTCTGTAAATTGACTGTACTAACATATTTAGTAGTATATAACGAAACGTTATTTATTTATACATTAACATTACTTATAACAATCATTTAAATTGATGAATAATAGGTTATCATATCATTTCGAAAGATTGTTATTACTTTGCAAACACCCAGTATAAGTGATCAATATTGCACATGTCATAGTTTATGGTTTAATTAAATAAAAACTGTGTAAATGAGAAAAAATCGCATTGAAATCGGTTCAACCCACATTCCTATTAATTATGTACATTAATATTTATACTAATATGTAAAAAGACGTTAACAATAATTTAATTTAACATCTTTCAACAATGTATGTTCTACGTTCCATTTCTTTTGAAATGTTGGTATTACTTTTGAAACACCGTGTAACTAATAAATATTATAATAATTTGATTAAATCATAATTATGCACAGAAAAGAAAATTGCATTAAGATCAATTAAACAGTTTTCGAGTTTGTCGCGAACATTACAAGCAGGCTGACAAAATGTTGATTTTTATGTTAATAGAGAAGAGGTGGAGACGCATATTTCATAATTGGAATATACTTAACTGTTCTATCCATTTTTAATAGATTAATTTACGTTAACAATAATGTAATATAATGAACAATAAGTTGTTGCAGTTATCTTTGTTGGAAATATCTTCTAACGATGTATAATTCGAACTCTTATTGCTTTTCAAAGAGCAGTTCTTTTCGGAACACCCTGTACACGTTATAAATATCTCATTAATTCGTAATGCAAATGTAAAAGGTAAAAAACCCTTTTTGTACTTATTTATTACGCGTGACGTCAGTGTTTAATGAATGAAAGCATCGATCACCAATTCACTGCCCTTTTTACATTAACGTTTCTGCTTTTCTTGAATATATCTGCAACAAGTAAAAAACTGACACATCAAGGTTTTGTTGCAATAAGTTCTCGTTAAAAAGGAAACTATGTTCTTAGGAGAAAATACATTTCCTTAAAGCAAAAGACTTTCTTCTCGGAGGAAATTTATTCCAGATTATCTTCGAGAACGTATAATTTCTTTGCCTCGTATAATTCTCGAGTTCGCAACTAATCATGAGTCGACAGGCAATCCTCGTTAACGAGAATACTTCTGTAGAATATTTTAGTATTATTCGTATTGACAACTTTTATCGCTAGAAACAGAAGAATTAACAATAGAACTACCGCGAATTAAACTGAACGCGAATCAAAATGGTTAAAATAATGTGTTTTCAGAAAAATACGCTATTCAAGAAGCAAATATATGTTTATATTAATTTGACATTAATTTCGTGGAAATACAAATTAGGATTCTTATTCTAAAGAGTAAATCATTCATAATACCATGCTTATTATGGGAAACGTAAATATAAAACAATATATGTTAGTTAACATACAAATATTTTTCATGATAAACTTAATATAGAAAAGGAAAACTGTGTCTTCGTCATTTCATTCAACTAGAAGATTAAGGACAGTTTAAGGTATTTTCTCTAAAAGCGCACAACTATACTTCCAGCAAAACCAAAAATGAACAAAAAGGCATGAACTGTTCGTCCAGTGAGCACAAACCCGAACGTGTTTATGTTAATAATAACTTTCTTTAAAAAATACTAAATTCTTGCAAGAGTATTTTTACAATCAATCAAGTGTCTTCGACACTCTCTCCTTACGAAATTTAGAAGTTACTCTTCAATCACCCTGTACAGGGTGATTCACTTACCTTTGATTCTGAACTCTCCTAGCCCACTTTTACTAGACATCTATTTAATTATACTATACATTCTCTACTTAACAATAGACTGTATTAAATTCTGTAGTCTGTTGGTGCGAATATTCTACCAAGTTTTAGCATCGACTTCCTTCGAATGGGTAGCACCGTAAGTAGAAAATATTTTATCATATTATATTTATAGGAGAATATTATATGTAACTGGCTTCTGAAGAGTGAAATTTCATGTGCGAATTACCATAACTCAAACATGTAAAAGTATAAATGCATAAAATGCATAAAATGCAGACAAATGTTGAGAAACATTTGAGTATAATTTAACACTAGGTTTACGGACATTTTTGCATACCTATCCACGTATTCGAAATAACGTAATTTCTTTGAAAAAAGAACGAGTAATTTAATTTAATAACAACTACAATCTTAACAAACATAATATGTTAGGATTGCATAAATAATAAACGGCATAAATTGAAGAAAAATGAATTGTAATTGTACTCATGAAGGCTGAAATCCGTCAAAATGACGGGTCCCGTAAATATACATAATTTATTTAACTAGGTTTACTTAACCCGTTAAGTAAACCTAGTGTTAAATGTCTAGGTTATTCATAATGATTTTATATGGAACAGTGATGATTCAAAGACAAGTGACTCACCCTGTACAAGTGATAAATATTGTAACATTTCATAACCTATAATTTGGTGTTCGTCCAAGGAGGACACACCTTAACGCTAACTCAGAAATATCTTAAAACAATGAGCGAGTATGGCTGGAAAGAGCGGCCATATGGTCACGTTCAACGAACCAGGTCGAGTTCTACTTTCGACGGGGCACGGAAGAGCAGCTTGATTCGAGGCTGCTGGCTCCGCTCTTTCCCTGGCGTTCGCAGTCAATGAGCAGGATGGAGCTCTGAGAAAAAGCGGAGAAAGTGACCAAGGAAAACGAGTGGACGTAAATTGGCTAGGAAAACTAGGTATGCGCCGCTCGATCTTGCGGAATTCGACAGTACACCGGCGCCCGTGAACTTGATTTTGTTCGTTGACCCCGATCGAACAGTGTTATTTAAACCTTTCCTGCCTCTTTCGTAACTCTGTCAAGGCGCATTATCCGTTAAGAGCAATGCGACTACGTCAGTGCTCTCGAGTACACCGCTCGGCTGTCTGCGAGCGCCTTTATATAGGGTGATTCACTTGGCTTTCACGATCATTACTCTCAAGTGAACTCTACTCCACACATACTTACGTATTTATGTATAGCATAATTATAAATAGCAAAGGATAATCGCATTAACAAAACCGTGTTAACACTAACAAGTACTTGATCTTGCCTTTCAATTGCTACCCTCAAGTATCTTCCTATTTACAGGATAATTATAAAAACCAAACAATAATCGTATTAACAAAAATGTGTTAACACTAACAAGTATTTACATTTGCCTTTCAATGCTATTCTCAAGTTTATTCTCCTTGTTGCTGGACAATTATAAATAACAAAGTATAATCACATTAACAAAAATATGTTAATGGTTAATCTAAATGTTAAACGTGTTAACACTAACAAGTATTTGGACTTGGTTTTCAATTGCTACCCTCAAGTATCCTCTTCTTTACAGAATATTTATAAAAAACAAACAATAATCGCATTAACAAAAACGTGTTAACACTTGGTTTTCAATTCCTACCCTCAAGTATATTCTCATCTTTACAGGATAATTATAAATAAGAAAGGATAATCACATTAACAAAACCGTGTTAATACTAACAAGTACTAACAGTTGTTTTTCAACTATTACTGCCAACTATACTCTGCTCTACATGTATGTACAGAATAATTATTAGAACAGAAATGTGTTAATACTAATCTTTATTAGTTGTAGTCATTCGAAGAAGAAGGTAAGAATTTGTTGCAACCGTTTTTCTAGTTATCAAATGACTGGAGCAATTAGCTGTAATACTAACAAACTCAGCCGAATTTTGTCAAATGCTTTGTATGTGCAGTGTTAGTAAAATCGAATATACAATTCTTCGATTAGCTATTAACAAACTCTGCCGAATTTTGAAAAATCTTATATACAATGTTGTATTGGCTTGCTTAACCATTTAACTGCTGCCATCATCTGTTAACGATCTGCGCAGTAGACTGCTACAATCATCTATTGGCGATTGATTTTAACCCTGATAATTTTCAATAATTAAAACGATTCTTTTTTACATTGAAATGTTTTTCAAATTAACTATAACAAAATTTGGAACCTGAAATTTTCGCGCATGAAGACCGCGAAATATGAGACTAATTGCGTGATTAAAAGGTTAAAGATATTAAATTAAAATGTTTAATCTTCTTGTTAATATTAAATCGATATACTAAAAAAACTCTCGCGAATTTTGGAAAATCGCAATATAAAATGTCGGATCGGTTTGCTTGAAGAATCGATGGTTAAAGTCTGCTATGCTTCTTGCGAATCACCCTGTACAGTACAGTGCACTTGCCATTTAATGACCAGTGTCCAGTATAGATTGCTATGTACAGGATAATTATAAACTGTTACACAAGTTTAATTATATACAAATGTTTCCCAACGCTTCTGCTGGGAATTGACTGTTTGCATGCGTAATGAAGGCAACAAAATATACAAACACATGTAATAAAAAGTGGAGTTCAACAGTGTCGATGCAAAAGCGATATACAGGGTGACTCACTTGTCTTTATCCGATACAGAAATAATGTGTGTTGCAATACACTATATTATATCGATTATACGTACAGGACGTTTACGTTTATACGTACAGGGTGAGTCACTTGCCTTTGAATCACCACTGTCGAGCATACACTGTTCCATATAAAATCATTATAAATAACCTAGACATTTCAATTATACTCAAATGTTTCTCAACATTTGTCTGCATTTTATGCACTTATAGTTTTACATGTTTCAGTTATGTTAACTTGCACATGAAATTTTACCCTGCAGAAGCCAGTTATACATATATAATATCCCCTTGTAAATACAATAGAATAAAATCTTTTCTCCTTACGTTGCTAGCCATTCAAAGGAAGTCGATGCTAAAACTTCGTAAAATATTCCCTCCAACAGACTACAGAATTTAATACAGTCCATTGTTAAACAGAGAATATATATAGTATAATTAAATAGATGTCTAGTAAAAGTGGGGTTAGGAGAGTTCTGATTCAAAGGCAAGTGAATCACCCTGTACACCTTTTATCACATGTGGGTTTGTATTGTCCTGTATACATTACACATGCGCTGTAAAATTATTATACGATATAGGATCAAGAGAAGAATTAGGAATCGTTTGTGCATAATTATAATTAGAAGACTACTTTTAATTATTCTATATACATATAATATAGAATCACCCTGTATAATTAAAGCAACCAAATAATTTGCAATTATTGTTATAATTATTACAAGATTAGAAGTATAACTATTTATAATTATCGTTCATTAAATGCTAGATAATTCATAATTTTCTTATATTCTACTACAGTTTATACTCGACAGTGATGACTCAAAAACAAACCAATCATCCTGTATAATGCAATGTTACATACAATATTAGAATTTATAACTATTTATAATTGTTTATTGAACGTTAGATAATTCATAATTTTCCTATATACTACACTGCAATCTATACTCGATAGTGAAGAATCTACCATAAATGGATCACCCTGTATAATGTAATTTTACACACAGTATTAGAACGTGAAATTATTTATAATTATCGTTTATTAAACGCTAGATAATTCATCATTTTCCTGTATATTGCTGCAGTCTATACTCGATAATGAAAATTCTACCATAAATGAATCACCCTGTATAATTTAATTTTACACAGTGTTAGAATGTAAAATTATTTTTAATTATTTATTGATCGCTAGATAATTCATCATTTTCCTGCATTCTGCTGCAATCTATACTACACAGTGATCATTCAAAAACAAATGAATCATCTTGTACAATATAATTTTACACACAGTATTAGAATGTAAAATTATTTATTATTATCGCTTATTAAACGATAATAATAATTCATAATTTTCCTATATACTACACTGCAATCTATACTCGATAGTGAAGAATCTACCATAAATGAATCACCCTGTATAATTTAATTTTACACAGTGTTAGAATGTAAAATTATTTTTAATTATTTATTGATCGCTAGATAATTCATCATTTTCCTGCATTTTACTGCAATCTATACTACACAGTGATCATTCAAAAACAAATGAATCATCCTGTATAATGTAATCTTACACGCAGTATTAGAATATATAATTATTTATAATGATCGCTTATTAAACGCTAAATAATTCATCATTTTCCTATATACTACATTGTAGTCTATACTCGATAGTGAAGGCTCTACCATAAATGGATCACCCTGTATAATTTAATTTTACACACAGCATTAGAACGTGAAATTATTTATAATTATCGTTTATTAAACGCTAGATAATTCATCATTTTCCTGTATATTGCTGCAGTCTATACTCGATAGTGAAGATTCTACCATAAATGAATCACCCTGTATAATTTAATTTTACACAGTGTTAGAATGTAAAATTATTTTTAATTATTTATTGATCGCTAGATAATTCATCATTTTCCTGCATTCTGCTGCAATCTATACTACACAGTGATCGTTCAAAAACAAATGAATCATCCTGTATAATGTAATCTTACACGCAGTATTAGAATATATAATTATTTATAATGATCGCTTATTAAACGATAATAATAATTCATAATTTTCCCATATACTACATTGTAGTCTATACTCGATAGTGAAGGCTCTACCATAAATGGATCACCCTGTATAATGTAATTTTACACACAGTATTAGAATGTGAAATTATTTATAATTATCGTTTATTAAACGCTAGATAATTCATCATTTTCCTGTATATTGCTGCAGTCTATACTCGATAGTGAAGATTCTACCATAAATGGATCACCCTGTATAATTTAATTTTACACACAGTATTAGAATGTAAAATTATTTATTATTATCGCTTATTAAACGATAATAATAATTCATAATTTTTCTATATACTAGACTGCAGTCTATACTCGATAGTGAAGGCTCTACCATAAATGGATCACCCTGTAGAGCGCTCGCTCGCAGTCTCGAATGTCAATACGATCCTATTGCGAGATCGAGTGGCCACGGGAAAAAGAGGAAGGCCGGCGCGGCGCGGCGCGAACGCGCGGAATTAAGAGGCCTACTAGAATTTGCAAGACTCGCTGATAACGCGCTATTAACACGACGCGAATTACGTAGCGATAACGGGCCGCGTATATCCTAATGAGCGTCGCGCACTTTATCTTTCTGCGACAAAGCAGTGTATTGAAAGAGCCGTCGACACGAAACTTCGCGTTAAGGCTGTCCCAATTATTTTGGGGAATTCCCAGCGATTTTGGTGACGTGCCAAGTAGATTAATGGGTTATGTAATAAAGATTACATTAAACTTATCGCATTGTGTGGCGCAAATTCGTTCGGCGATTGGTATTAACTTATTCACCCTTTTAACGGTGGCCTTTTTTCTTTTGAAAATATTTATCTGCTTCTATAATTAAAACTGTAATTTTCATACACTATTGAAGTTTAATTGTCTATTAGATGTTAGAATTAGAAATTATTTTTGAGATTTATTCACGAATATAGAAACCATAATTTTCATATACTCAATTTCTCGCAATTTTATAAAAATATTTTCACAAAAATTGCAAGAAGTTATTGCTCGTTCGATTTCACGCAATTTTATAAAAATATTTTCACACAAATTGCAAAAAGTTATCGGCCGTTTGATTTCTTTATCCGAAGAGAAGAAACACAATTTTCATTCCTTATAATAATTACGATTTTTAAAGCGAAGATAATTTACTTGTTATTGTGATGAGTAGATTCGTCATTACCATAAAAATGGTCAGTTTCTCGCGGCGAGCATACACGTCAGACACCGTTACAGGGTTAACCTTCAAAATGTGGTCGCCTGAGCAACGATGAGACATACAACGCGTCAGTCATATTGACTTAAAATAAAAGGTCTTTATTTCCTACATGTCGGAAGCGATAATACAAAATTTGTTATTATTATTTTACTGAAAAACTTTGGTGAATATTATTACTTTATTTGTCCAGTTGAAATGTTGCGGACATACTTTCGTTGCAAGAGCAAAACTGTTTCGACATACGGTTTTTAGGAACTGCCTGAAATTTTTATAACATATAAAAGGGATTATTAATTAATCATAGTCACAGTAAAGTTGAAGTTCGATTAATTTTTTACGAAGGCAGATCCCTTGAATTTAAAAAAACACTTTTTGCACGCTTATCTTATATTTTTACTTTTATTATCAAAATGGATTTTGAGATGTTGATAAAAAACTACACGTTTATAGAAAAGTATGATATGAATGGCAGAAAAGATATATAAAATTATTGATCGTTTTACTAATGAGATATGGTAATGAAAGGAATGTTATTTTCTTATGAAACTGAACTTGTAGCGTTGTGACCATTCTATTTTTATATTGTATGAATGTATTAATATACATGTGTACATGTGTGACATTTGCAATATTTCAAGTCTACGAATTCAACGTGTACGAATCTAACTACAATTTTTGACTGCGATTGAAAAAGCATTTAGTACAAAGTTCGTATGCATTAAATAGTAACAATTAATAAAGTAAATAATGCCTAATTGTTAGATGACAGAAAACCTCAGACACTACGCAAAGCAATTCTGACAATTAATTAAAGCCATGTATATTTAATTTTGAAACATTCTAGTAAAACAAGTTTGCTTGAAGATTTAATATTCGAAAGAGATATTTCTTATCTTTAACATTTGCATATCACACATCGCGATAACTAGCTCATCAAAGGTGTGAAATTTGCTTGAAAAGTAACAAAATATAAAGTAAATAATGCCTTGGTTTAAGATGACAAAATTATTCAGGCATTATACAAAATAACCTTTCCTAATTACTCCTATACCAATTATATCAGTTAATTTCAGTAATTCGCATTTAAAAGAGACGCTTCTTATCTTTAATATTTGCATAACATGCAATATGATAACTATCTTAACAAGGACGTGGAATTTATTTGAATAAATTACATCCATAGTATAATAACAACCAATAAAGTAAGTAATACCTTGTTTAAAAATACAAAAATTATTCAGACGCCATGGAAAATAATCTTTCCTAATTACTCCTGAATCAATTCAATTCCAATCATTATACGAATTAATTCCAGTAGTACACATGTGAAAAACACGTTCCTTATCTTTAACATTTGCATTGTATAGAAAGTCAGAACTACTTCAATAAGGATGTGAAATTTATTTGAATAAATTACATACATCATACAATAACAGCCAATAAAGTAAATAATGCGTTATTTTAAAATAAGAAAACTATCCAAAGGTGATAGAAAGTAATCTTTCCTAATTACTCCTAAATCAATTTTCTTCCCATAAATTATACGAATTAATTCCAGTAGTACACATATGAAAAAGACGTTTCTTATCTTTAACATTTGCATTGTGTAGAAAGTCATAACTGCATTAACAAGGACATCGATTTTATTTGCATAAATTATATTCTTAGTATAATAACAACCAATACAGTAAAAAAACCCTTATTTTAAAATAAGAAAACTATTCAAAGACGATACAAAATAATCTTTCCTAATTACTCCTAAATCAATTTTCATCCCAATCAATTATACCAATCAATTCCAGTAGTACACATGTGAAAAACACATTTCTTATCTTTAACATTTGCATTGTATAGAAAGTCAGAACTACTTCAATAAGGATGTGAAATTTATTTGAATAAATTACATACATCATACAATAACAGCCAATAAAGTAAATAATGCGTTATTTTAAAATAAGAAAACTATTCAAAGACGATACAAACTAATCTTTCCTAATTACTCCTAAATCAATTTTCATCCCAATCAATTATACGAACCAATTCCAGTAGTACACATGTGAAAAACACGTTTCTTATCTTTAACATTTGCATTGTGTAGAAAGTCATAACTGCATTCACAAGGACATCGATTTTATTTGCATAAATTATATTCTTAGTATAATAACAACCAATACAGTAAAAAAAAACCCTTATTTTAAAATAAGAAAACTATTCAAAGACGATACAAAGTAATCTTTCTTAATTACTCCTAAATCAATTTTCTTCCCATCAATTATACGAATCAATTCCAGTGGTACACATGTGAAAAACACATTTCTTTTCTTTGACATTTGCATTGTATACAGCGTAACAACTACTTTAACAAGAACATGGAATTTATTTGTGTAAATGATATACTTAATATAATAAAAAATTTATTTGAAATTTATTTGAATAAATGACATACATCATACAATAACAGCCAATAAAGTAAATAATGCGTTATTTTAAAATAAGACAACTATCCAAAGACGATACAAAATAATCTTTCCTAATTACTCCTAAATCAATTTTCATCCCAATCAATTATACGAATCAATTCCAATAGTGCACCTGTGAAAAACACGTTTCTTATCTTTAACATTTGCATTGTATGTACAGAATGTGACAACTACCTTAACATACGCGACTTTTAAACTAGCTGATTGAACATACTGCTAGCTGTACGTTATAATTACCGATTAAACACGGCTCTGTATTGGCGTAGTGCGCGCATCGGCGCGAGCCAACATGCGGCAGACGGTGTGTTTTGAAAATGCGCGCAGCAGATAACGCCGATCATAGACGCTTATCGTGTAGCGGGAAGGACTATGTACCGGGGCGCAATCAACGCTGCGGAAATTAACACGAGGTGTATATCGTCGCATCTCTCGCGATGCAAGCCTAGCTCCTCTTATCTCCCCAGCTAGTTGTTCGCCGCGGAGATACACGCCGAATAACTCGGCGTTCGATACAATGGATTTTGCCATCGATATATCTATAGATGTACATTCTTAGTCCAGCGCTACAGATATACAGGGTGTTTCACTTGCCTTAGATCACTTACCTAGATTGCAGTAATATACAGGAAGATTATGAATTATCCAGCGTTTTATAAACAGTAATTGTAAATAATTATACATTGTAATATTGTACGTAAAATTACATTATACAGGGTGATCCATTTATGGTAGATTCATCACTATCGAGTCTAGACTGCAATGTAGTATATGTATAGGAAAATGTTGAATTATTTAGCGTTTAATAAGCGATCATTACAAATAATTTTACATTCTAATACTGTGTAAAATTACATGATACAGGGTGATTCATTTATGGCAGAATCTGCATTATCGAGTATAGACTGCAGTGTAGTATATAGGAAAATTATGAATTATCTAGCGTTTTATAAACAGTAATTGTAAATAATTATACATTGTAATATTGTATGTAAAATTACATTATACAGGGTGATCCATTTATGGTAGATTCTACACTATCTATAATAGTCTAGACTGCAGTGTAGCATATAGGAAAGTGATGAATTATTTAGCTTTTAATAAGCGACCATTTTGAATAATTATACATTCTAATACTGTGTGTAAAATTACATTATACAGAATGATCGATTCATGGTAGAATCTTCACTATCGAGTATAGACTGTAGTAGAATACAGGAAAATTATGAATTATTTAGCGTTTAATAAACAGTAATTATAAATAATTTTACATTCTAATACTCTGTGTAAAATCACATTATACAGGATGATTCATTTGTTTCTAAATCTTCACTGTCGAGTATAGATTGCAGTAATATACAGGAAGATTATGAATTATCAAGCGTTTTATAAACAGTAATTGTAAATAATTATACATTGTAATATTGTATGTAAAATTACATTATACAGGGTGATCCATTTATGGTAGATTCTACACTATCTATAATAGTCTAGACTGCAGTGTAGCATATAGGAAAGTGATGAATTATTTAGCTTTTAATAAGCGACCATTTTGAATAATTGTACATTCTAATACTGTGTGTAAAATTACATTATACAGAATGATCGATTCATGGTAGAATCTTCACTATCGAGTATAGACTGTAGTAGAATACAGGAAAATTATGAATTATTTAGCGTTTAATAAACAGTAATTATAAATAATTTTACATTCTAATACTCTGTGTAAAATCACATTATACAGGATGATTCATTTGTTTCTAAATCTTCACTGTCGAGTATAGATTGCAGTAATATACAGGAAGATTATGAATTATCCAGCGTTTAATAAACAGTAATTGTAAATAATTATACATTTCAATCTTGTAATAATTATGAACAATAATTACAAATTATTTAGTTGTTTTAATTACACAGGGTGATTCGCTTGTTCCGAATCATCACAGTCGTGTTTGCTATATTATATTTATATAGAATAATTATAAGTAGTCTACTAATTTTAATTATGCACAAACGATTCCTAATTCTTCTCTTGATCCTATATCTTATAATAATTTTACATAGTATGTGTAATGTATACAGGGCGATACAAACCCACATGTGATAAAAAGTGTACAGGGTGATTCAGTTGCCTTTGAATCAGAACTCTCTTAACCCCACTTTTACTAGATATCTATTTAATTATACTAGATATTCTCTATTTAACAATAGACTGTATTCAATTCTGTCTGTTAGAGCGAATATTTTACCAAGCTTTAGCATCGACTTCCTTTGAATGGCTAGCAACGTAAGGAGAAAATATTTTATTATGTTATATTTACAGGGGAATATTATACATAACTGGCTTCTTCAGAGTGAAATTTCATGTGCGAGTTAGCATAACTCAAACATGTAAAAGTATAAATGCATAAAATATAGACAAATGTTGAGAAACATTTGAGTATAATTGAAATTTCGAGGTTATTTATAATGATTTTATATGCAACAGTGTATATGGTCGACAGTGGTGATTCAAAGGCAAGTGACTCACCCTGTACAACGGGACATCCATTTCAACTCCGTATAAGAAAGAATTTATTGACAGAATAATAATTGATAGTCTGATTAAAAAAAGTCAGTAATTAACTGTGGTGGTGTATATTTGATTTTAATACATAGTGGCAAAATAAAATAGATACAGTTTCATTTTATTGTATTTGTCAACTCATCTCTATTGCTATAGATATACATTCATAAATATATATAAATATGTAAATAAATGCAGAAATGTGTATTAGCGAAAGAATATATTTCCGATACACTATAAATGTTTCAAAAACATCCATATATATGCGCAAAAGTGCTATGTGTAATGATTAGCAGAAAATTTGAAGAGAAAACGAATTTATTTATGCTAAGTACAAGTAATTCGGTAAATTATAGAAAATAATTTCTCGCGGTTTAACTATGGTGCTATTCATTTGATTTTAATACATCGTAGTAAAATCATTTTATGTGACAACTGCTGATTAGAATGACATATTCTTTATGTTTACCATTAAGGTACCACATACAAGTAAATGTGCCAAAAAAAATCAAATTTTCCCCCAATAATTGTATTAATAATGGTGTATGGTGTAGGAATTGACGATTTTATGTAAGTACGACGAAGTTTGAAACTTTTTGATGTATTACGTAAAAAGATACGAAAGATATTTTCAAAACTTCAAACACGTTTTTCTCGGAACACTGTTTGTGGGTGCGGTAACCAGCATAACTAATTCATCATTGAATGGATCAAGCTGAAAATTTAATCAGATATTCTTAATAGGGTTAGCTACTGCACTACGTAGCGTTTTTTCGCATACCTATCTCAGTTTTTTGTTGTTTCTATATAAAATGCTCATTTTATAGAAAAAATCGATCTGATAATTATAAATAGCGATATGTTCCGCACAAAATGAAACTTAAAAGATCTGCCTCCGTAGTGCAGTAGGGTTATCTTTCTATTAAATAAAGAGCACTTGTTTATTCGTTTCAGATGAAAAATGGTGGAGGTATGTACACTGGTTACCGCAGCCATGTTTCATTCACTATGACATTACGAAAGTTGTTGCGGCACGCCACCTACTACAAGGATTCTAAACAAATTTACAGAATATGTAGTTTACAATATGTACTCTAATATGTAAATAATACTTTTCCCGATAAAATTGATTTGTAAGAGAAAAAAAATCGCATTTTGTTACCGTTTTCTAGTATTTTACTTGTTTGTGGTACCTTAGGCGCTTGTTCGTGACGATACACGTTGAATAACTGCGTTTGATATATCGAATGTCTATTGGTACACATATATTAGTAAGTGCATATTCACATGTATGATAAATAACTCATGAAATGCATCGTATTCAAAAACATTCGTATATGTAAATACATATATGAATCCAAGTATGCGTGTGGCATTGCTACGTGTAAGGGTTTAAAGTCTATAAAACTACAACTTTGGATAACGACAACTTTAACACGACATTTTGGGTCTAACAAACCATATTCGACTCGATCTCGACATTAATCAAAAACAAATTTTTCTAAAAAGATCACATTATATAATAACAGCTAATAAAGGAAATAATGCCTTATTTTCATGTAATCAAGATTATTTGCGAAATATATAACATGTTTTCTATTGAATTAATTATAGTAATATATATTTCATTTTAATGCATCGTGGTAAAAGCATTTTCTTTGACAATTCATTAGTAGAAAAAATTTTGATTAATATAAAGGAAAGGTTATGACTGGTCAGTTGCTACCATAAAAGGCAGTGGGTATTACCACTGGACTTTCGTCACAGTCACCGTTCATAGTCTAGTTGTAGTACGTTAACCCATTTGCGTCATAAGGAAGTATAAGGAAAAAGGTCATTATCACCACATTTTTTTTACCATATTTCATGATCAGCAAAATTAAGCGTATGTATACGCTCCGGTGATAGTGAACAGGAAAATTGAGCGCACACATACGCTAATGATGCAAATAGGTTAAGTTTGAGTTCGCGGTCATTCGTAAGCTCGACACGGTTGCCACTTAGTTTGTACGTCCAAGAACGTTGAAAATTCTCCAAACGTGGAGTTTATAGGTTACTAACGATACGCCGGGAAAATACAGCTAATTTGTTTCTATTTTTTTTGTCCATGACCGTCAGCTGCAGATTAGAAAAATCCTTTTTCTACCTTCAGAATTGTGTGATCGTCTTCCTATTAAGTTTAGTTGATTCGTAAGAATACTTATTGCCAGATGATGGATAAGCGTTTTAGGGAAATTGTTCAACAACAATTTCTGATGATGAATAAACAAACTATAAATTAAATTACTATTTAATTATTATTATACTATACTATTAAATTATAACTTTATTACCTAAGAACGGTGAACTGTTTTTGCCATGATATTTAAACTAGTCGTGAATATGTGTTTTGAACTGACAATGGTTCACAATACTGACAATTTTTTATAATGCGAGTGTTGCAAAGCTGGATAAGGCTGTGAGTAATTAGTATGACTGTATGCGGAAACTTTGCAGCTTAACTTCCACTAACATTTATCGTTCATAAAAGGTTCTTCTAGCCTTGTTAGTTCGTGGTCCAATCCAAACTGAAAAATGTGGGCTTTGTGATTCATATTTATATCCCTTAATAGTTTGCCCCTGCCAAATAAAGAATTTACTAACTAATTAACATTAAATGAAAACTGTGCTTTTCTGTTATTACGCCTTCTATAGAACATCTCTTTTACGGATTTTTAAAGACATCTCAATTCTTAATGTATATTATTAATGACTGTTTATTAAAAAAATAAAGATTGTTTATACTGTGAGTAACATTTAGGATTGAAATTACGGGATTGCATGACTTTATAACCCTTACATTGATTGATAATGATTACTGTGTTTAACGAATGGCAATTGTTTAAGAATTGCTTAATAACTACTTTTCTCTTAACCGTAAATGCGTTAACTATTTATGAATGGCTTAATATGTGCTAATTTATCCACTGTAGCTGTCGGCTAGTTACTTTTGTTAAAGGTTAGTAACTTTTTATTGTCATTCATTGATCGCTTGCTTCTGGCGTGTGCCAGAGTTTTTTGGAGGATCTAATTGCCAAGTGGAACATCTTAAAGTCGGCCACAATACATTCGAAGGGACATGGAAAAGACGTTACAAATACATCTTTGAAACGTCAGATCAAACTGCAAGAAGACATTTAGAAGGCGTTTTAAATATGTGAATATTAGGACTTTGAATATTATATTACTACACGATATTTTAAAAGCAGTATTTGAGAATGTTAATCAGTAAAATCAACGTTTGATTTGGAGAAAACCGAAGGGACATGGAAAAGACGTTACAAATACATCTCTTAAACGTTTGACCAAACTGCAAGAAGACATTTAGAAAGCGTTTTAAATATGTGAATATTAGGACTTTGAATATTATATTACTACACGATATTCTAAAAGCAGTGTTCGAGAATGTTAATCAGTAAAATCAACGTTTGATTTGGAGGAAATAATCAATTTCGAGATTAGGATAATTTCAGCCCAATCCAATTTACAAAGAATTATTGAGAGTCTGTGTCCTATACTTTAAAATAAAAGCATTAACGATTTAAAATGAGTGATCTGGTTTAGTAAACAATTAAAATGTTGTTTCTTGTTGGAACACCCTTTAAAAGAGTGTAATATAAATACTTAAAAACTGAATGCATTTAGTATGTTGAGCACCACAGGGGGAATTAAACTGTAACTAGTTGTCTTAGGTGGTTTAATATTAGTATTTAATACTTAGTATTTAGTATTTAGTATTTAGTATTTAGTATTTAGCACTAAAGCTACCAACATTTTCTTAATACTTGTACTTCCCTATTTAAAACGGTCATTTGACCGGTAGTTGGTAGATTTAGTGTTAATATTTCGTATTTAGTATTTGGTATTTGGTATTTCGTATTAGTATTAGTATTAATATTTTTTTTTTTTTTTTTTTTTTTTTTTTAGGAGGGGGGAAATGCTTTATGCACCGTAGGGAGGGCTTACGCTCCTCCCCGTGTGTGGGACTCTCCCGGGTTCAAAGTACCCGGGCCTACCCACTAAAACCCCCCTCCGTTGACTCCAGGACGCCACCCCGGAACCGCCATGTGGCATTACTTCGGGGTGGCGCCGCTAAGGAATTATGGGGCTATGCCCCCCGCCCATCCATCTCCGCCTTCTTCCGGAGAAGGACAGACTTGGTGAAGGCCGAGACCTTCGACCAGGCCTCGGGGCTCGTCAACATAATCCCGACGATGCTGTCGGGAGTTATGTCTCCGAGCCCCTCCGCCAGTCTGTCCCTCTCCGGACTCCACCTACCACACTCAAATAAAGTGTGGAGGACACTGTCCGACCGGGAGTCGCAGTAGACACAGCCAGGATCCGCGACCTTCCCCATCTTGTGGAGATAGGCGCGGAAATAGCCGTGCCCCGTCAGCATTTGTGTGAGGTAGTAGTCTACCTCACCATGCTGACGGTTAAGCCAGGTGTCCAGACGAGGTATCAGCCTCGCTGTCCACCGGCCCCGCGACTCCCGGTCCCACCTCTCCTGCCAGGCGTGAAGGGAGCGCGACCTTGCCTGGTCGGCAGCTCCCTTCTTACCGAGAGCAGGCTTCTCCTGGTGGATGAACGCCCGCTCCTGGGCGAGGAGGTCAATGGGAATGACCCCCGCGACCACGAGGACTGCTGGCTCCGAGACCGTGCGGTACGAGCAAGCGACCCGCAAAGCGCCTCGCCTCTGTACTGAGGCCATGCGCTTGCGGTACTTGTCGCACCGCAGTGCATCGGCCCAGATCTCAGCGCCGTAGAGCATCACCGACTCGGCGACGCGCAGCAGTAGACGCCTTTTGCAGGGCCTGGGACCACCGATGTTGGCCATGACCCTGCTCAGCGACGTCACCACTGCTGCCGCCTTGTCGGCTCTGCTCCTAATAGCCTCCCAGAAGTTGAGCCGGCAATCCAGCTCAACCCCCAGGTGCTTCACGGCGGCCTTGGTCTGGACCGAGACTTCTCCCACCCGCATCTCCACAGTGAGGGGGATGCGTTTTTTGGTGAGGAGAACGATCTCGGTTTTTGCCAAAGCCAGCTCCAGTCCGTGGTCGCTCATCCAGGAGCGGACACGACGCATCACCTGGTTGAGCCGCATCTGAGCCGCCTCCACATCACGTGCGATGATGATGGCGGCGACGTCATCCGCGTACCCAACCAGGGAGCAGCCTTCGGGCATCTCCATACGTAGGATCCCGTCATAGGTGATGTTCCATATGTCGGGTCCTAGTATGGAGCCCTGGGCTGCACCCGAGGTAAGCTCCCTCCTCATCGGGCCATCGTCGGTGGTGTACACGATGAAGCGGTCCTTCAGGTAGTCTCCGATAATTCGGAGAAGGTACTCCGGTACCTTGAAGTCCCGCTCCATCGCGCACAGGGCGTCTGCCCACCGCACCGAGTTGAAAGCGTTCTTGACATCCAGGGTTACCAGCAGGCACACGGGGCGGGAGAAGTGGTTCCCCCGCTCCGTGGCCCTGGCAGCCTCGACAACCTCCTGGACAGCGTGCACTGTCGACCTCCCTCTCCTGAAGCCGTATTGCTTCGGGGAGAGGTCTCCGGCGGCTTGAACGGCCGCGTGGAGGCGAGGTCGCAGCAGCTTTTCCAGGAGCTTGCCGGCAGTGTCCAGCATGCACAGGGGCCTGTACGATGCTGGGCTGCCTGCTGGTCCCTTGCCTTTGGGGATGAGTACGAGACGCGCTGTCTTCCAGCGGGAAGGAAATATTCCCGCCTTCAGACAGGCGTTGTACCCATCGAGCAAGGGCCCTGGATGGCTTTCAACAGCGGCTTTCAGCACCTCTGCTGGAAGCCCGTCCGGCCCTGGAGCTTTCCCGTTCCTCATACTGCGAGCGGCGCTTTGCAGCTCCGCCCGCGTGAAGAGGGGGACTTCCAGGGCTTGGGACGGTGCCGGGAGGATCGACCGCTTGGGGTGGGCGGGGAAGAGGGTGGTGACTATCCCCTCGATAGTCCCCGCGTCGCTGAGGCCGCTCTGCTTTAGAGCGTCCAGCTTGCGGAGGACTATCCTGTAGCCCAGTCCCCAAGGGTCGTTGTTGAGGTCCTCAACCAGCAGCTTCCAGCATCGGCGCTTGCTCGCTTGGATGGCCCGACGGAGCTCCTTCTTGGCCGCCGTGTGCTCGGCGGCCTTCCGGGTTGCGTCGCGATCGCGTTTTCGGCCTCTCAGAGAGAGCCGTCTGAGCTTGAGGCATTTCCGCCTCAGCTCCGCGATCTCGTTCGTCCACCAGTACTTAGCAGGACGACCGGCGCGACTGCTCGACTTCCTCGGCACGGCTGCCTCGCAGGCCCGCAGGAGGAGGTCCATGAGGGCCTCCACCGTAGCGTGGGCCCGCTTGGCTGGCGAGGCGTCATCTGGGATCGCCAAGGGTTGCTGGCCGCGTGTTAGGGCCAGAGACAGCTTCTCGGGATCAAGCTTCGCGACGTTCCACCTGGGTGGGCCCGGATGACGTTGGGCCCTGTCGACTGGCGCGACATCACGCACGCGAAACGTGATGTACTGGTGATCGCTGGCTGTATAGCCCTCGATCACCTGCCAGTCCTGCACACGTGCAGCCAGGCGTTCCGTCGCGAGGGAGACGTCGATGATTGTCTCCCTATACCCCGGTCTCCGAAAGGTGGACGTGGAACCGGCGTTCAGGACTAGGAGACCTAGCCTGGACGCCATGTCCATAACTCGCCCACCCCTGGAGTCCGGGGTAGCTTCTCCCCACTCCCGAGCTTTAGCGTTAAAGTCTCCGGCCACTACCAGCTCCCCTCCCATGGTCCGGACCGCGTCCTCCAGGCCGTCGAGCTTGGCCTGGAAGTCCGCGATGCGCTCGTTCGGGGTGAGGTAGCAGCTGACGTAAGTAACGTCCTTGCTCCTCACCCAAACGTAGCCGCTTCCGGAACCATGGGCCGCGACGATGAATCGCCGCGGGTTTGGGACCCAGATCGCCGCCGTGCCGAGGGCGTCGCTGTACCACCCGGGCTCGTCTCTGTCCCGATACTGCTCGCTGACGAGGACCACGTCAGCGCGCAGTTCGAGACAGATCTGGCCCAGGAGGTGATCCGCCGTCCTGCTCCTATTCAGGTTGCCCTGAAGGACTGCCGCCATTACGAGGCCTGCTTCTTCGCCTGGGCGAGGGCCTTGCGAAAAACTTCGCAAGCGCCCGAGCCCGCAAGGTGCTTGCGGGCGTCGGGCTTACCCTCCACCCCGGGACAGAGGAAGCACGCCGCGTTGGCCGTGCAGGCCGCCGCCTTGTGCCCCTCTGCCCCACAGCGGAAGCAGGCCCTGCTGCGGTCTGCCCCGGTGCAGGCCAGGCTCCGGTGACCGTATCCGAGGCACTTGTAGCACCTCGGGACGGTCACCCTCCTCCTGACCGTGCACATGACCCACCCGATTTTTATTCGGGGGGCCTGGAGCAGCCTCGGGGCCGCTGTTTCGTCTATCGTGACGATAGCCGTGCACTGCTCGCGTGCGTTCGGCTTCGTCACGAAGACCCGCAAGTGCCCCGAGTAGTCCTTCAGGACTTCCCTGATGGCCTCCTCGACCTCCTGCTGGGTGGTGCAGCCGTCCAGGTCCCTGATCTCCAGATCAGTTCTGGGGATCAGTTCCCTGACGGTGCACCTTTCCCCGACGGCCTTTTTCAGAGCCTCCGAGAAGGAGGATCTTGCTTCGGCCGTCGTCTTCTGGAGTTCGAGGAGCACCTCGCCCGCTCTCGTCCGCCTGACCTCTCGGACGGATACCCCGCACGCCTCGGGTTTGACGCCGCTGCGGGCCGCACTCAGTACGTCCGCGTACGTCTTGCCCATTGCGGGCTTCAGGACAATGGCGTCCGGCTTTGCCCTCTTGCGGGAGGGCTTCACCTTGGACGCCTTGTCCGTGGCCCGCGTGGTCACGGGTGCCTTCCGTGACGGGGGCCCTTTAGCGGCCCCGTCACTGCTGGCCTTGGGCTTGGCCGCCCTTGCCGCCTTTCGGCTGACGACTGCAGCCCAGCCCTCCGCCGTTTCGCCCTTCTTTTTCTTGGGGGCTAGCGGCTGCGTTGGAAGAGGGGGGCTAGATGCCGCCCTCTTCTTCCCCGCTCCTGGAGGAGGCGTGCTGACAGCCTGTCCCTGCTCCGCCAGCCTTGCTAGGCTAATGCGAGCTGAGGAACAGGCCTTTGTGTCCTCCTCCAGGACCTCAAGCATTTCTGCCAGTTTAGGCAGCCCCTTTTTAATTTTATTATTTATGTTGGGCTGCTTTGTTAGCGTGCCCAACATTTCCTTTAGCAGGTCACGCATTTGTGCGTGACCTCCTTTTGTCTTCTCCTCCAATTCGGCCAGTTGCCGACGGAGGGAGGACAGCTCCTCTGGGACGCCAGCAGGACTCGTGCTGGCAGCCGTCCCTTCTTTTTTTTTATTTTCTTCGTTTTTTTTGTTTTCGTTGTTATTTTTGTCGTTATTGTCCATGATCTTCGTTTGTTACTCCAGGGTACTGGGCCGTCTCCGAACGCGGTGCCTCCAGGTGTGGGGGGGTGATCACGGCTGCAGCTACCCCCATTGCTACAGCCGCTTTTGGCAATTGGGGCAGGAATGTTACATCTGCCCCTGCCGTGCACCTTCACCCTTCATCGGCATCCCAGTACCCCCGTGGGAGCGGCGCGTTGACGCCGGGAGCCTTCAAGGAGCGTGCGCTGCATGGATCATCCGGCACATCCCTTGCGGGCAGCGTCCCCATGCCCGCTGCGCTCCTTGACCCAATGTGTGTGTGTAAGTGTGTGTGTTCCCTCCGCAATGGACTGCCCCGAGAGGCAGGGTGCGCGGAGGGTGTGTCAGTGTGGGTGTGTGTGTGAGTGTGAGTGCTGGATTTGGTCCGCGCCGGCTATTTTATTTCACCGGTACCCGCCAGGCAAGCCTGGTGAGGGCATTCCCCTATCCGCCACCCGGGGACGCGCCGTGTCGGGGTCCAGCAACCCCACCCCCCGAAGGGGCACGGATTAGTATTAATATTAGTATTACTATAAGTATTAATATTAGTATTACTATTAGTATTACTATTAGTATTAATATTAGTATTAGTATTAGTATTAGTATTAGTATTAGTATTAGTATTAGTATTAGTATTAGTATTAGTATTTAATAGTAGTATTTGGTATTAGTATTAACATTAGTATCGATATTAGTATTAAGATTAATATTCCTATTAGAGTAAGTACACACAAAATATAGGCCATATAGATAGATGAGATGAAATTGAAGGTACAATCGCTTCCCCCTGGCGTAAAAGGGAGATAACGATCTATTGCGAGAGAGAAAGAGAGAAAGAGCGGAAGGGAGTGAGAGATTATACTTTAATACGTATTATGATGCGTCCGAGAAGCCTTGGTATTATACACTTAAAGCTCGAAACTTGATTGTTCAAATAAATAGATTAAGGTCAAACCATTTTAACTCCAACTAATCTCTTGCAAGACTGGACATCGTTGACAACCCGAAACCCTTCGCCTAACTTTATTCATTTAGTCACTGAACGAAGTTAAACACAAAATTCTCGTAGACTCATTCTGCTCCCACTTTATTTCAATCAGATCTTATTTAAAGAGAATCTAAATTTAATGACTAGATCTAGTGAATTTAATTTAACAAGTTTCTATTTCGTGATAACATATTTTTATATAAACGTGTCTACATGTATATGTTTATCTGTATATTTTTATTCTTTGTTGTTTCTTGCCATTTCTTTATGCGCAAAGTCCATATTTATCTTCTTGTTGAAGTATTTCAAGAAAGAATTATCATCAGATTATTAATACATTATAAAACAGTATTCGCACATTCAGATTTTCTAAAGAACATTTTTTGAAAGAAGAAAACCTTTTGATTTAAGAACATTTATTTTGTCCCAAAAAAGCAAACTTTGTATTTTATTACATTTGTTTTCTATTAAAAAAGAAACTTTTATTTATATCAAAGTCTTCTCCAACGAAATTGTTGTCTGTGAACACTTTTTTTTAACCATTGGATAATATATCTGCACTAATCCGTATAATAATATAAAAAGAGAAAACTACTCAACAAAGTTGAATAATTCGTTTATCATACGTCATTGAGTTTGTCTCAAAAAAGGAAGCCGTCTCTAAGAATGTTTTTTAAAGTGGAAATAAATTTAGAAACTACTCAGACGATTCATATAATTCTTTCATCGTTTGTTACATTATAAGATTAGCTGCATTCCACTATGTTTACTCCTCGGAGAAGCGAGCATAAGTGCGCCATAAAAGGGATTAAAAGAGCTTCTTATGCACAGGCAACTTGACGTAATCTCAAGACTCACTCAACGGATTTTAATGCGGGACTCTCACCTTTAAGTATAAAGTTATGGTTCAGCCAAGTAATGATTGTAGTTAGAGGTTATGATTTAAACATATTTTAGGTTATGAATATTCCAATATCTGCCGTGGGAACAGAGTGCTTGAAAAGTAAATATAATAATTCATTACCAACCTCGAAAAACCGATAGAATCCCAGAGAACTGTAAACTAAATAATAAACCATTCAAAAAAATGCGGTGAAAACTAAAAAAATTGCTGTTTTTATCTTTACAGAAATTTGCCTATTCTTTCTATTAAGCTTAAATATACTGCTACTTTTCGGAAGCAAATATAACTAAAATATTACAAAAGTCATGAAGCCCTCAGGCAGAAATCTTTTCGAAATTTCTGTTTTTGACTTTTGTGCTGCCTGGGAATACACGTCATCTTTATGTAAATACATATATTTCTAGAAGTCGAACGGTCGAAGTGTACCATATTCGATATATTAATATTGTTAACATTAATTGGTCTGGTTTATGACAATTCCATACAATTAAAAATACGACATCTTATACGGGTAGGTTAATCTAACGACTACACATATACATACAACTGACTGCAGGCAATAAAACGTCCGTTACTCTCGTGTGTATCATTTTCTCTGGAGGTTGGTGCTGTCATTTGATGCGGGGGTAAGATGGGAACATCTGACGCTGACACAAAACTCTGAGGTCTTATCAAATTACAATAAACCAATTTTTGAGTAGGAAAATTCAATTTGCAATTAAGCTTATGCTATGTTGTACCTGCTTTTATAAGTTACTTTTATTTCTATTCTATTTATCGCGATATTTCTACAAATAAAACCATTTCCTTTTCACTCTAGTCATTTTTAAATTTGAAATATTTAATGATTAAATTATTAAATTAATTATTGAATTATTAAATAATGCAAGCTATTTTTATAAATGAAACCATTTCCTTTTCCCTCTCTCCTTAAGTACTCTCAAATCGGACAGACGAGGCTTTTGAAACTTGACCTGATTATTCGTAATTATGTCTCATTTACCACATGCAATGTTTTTTATTCACCTGTCATTATTGAACCACATATTTTTAAGCCATGAATGGTAATCTGTACTCTCGTCGCCATAAGAGTCCACGCATACGAATGGATTTTTCGACATTGATTGCTCGAAAACTGTGCAGACAAATAAGTTGAAATTTTAAAGAGAGGTGCACTGGACGTTGACTATCATATTCTATAAACTGCAATCCGATCTCGTTATTTTTAGTTTCGGCACCAATTAATTGGTCGAAAACTGTACAGACAAATAAGTTGAAATTTTAAAGAGAGCTGCACTGACCATTGACAATAATTGTCTATAAATTAGAATTCAATCTCGTTATTTTTAGTTTCAGCACCAATTAATTGCTCGAAAACTGTGCAGACAAATAAGTTGAAATTTTAAAGAGAGGTGCACTGACCATTGACTATAATTGTCTGTAAATTAGAATCCAATCTCGTTATTTTTAGTTTCAGCACCAATTAATTGGTCGAAAACTGTACAGACAAATAAGTTGAAATTTTAAAGAGAGGTGCACTGACCATTGACAATAATTGTCTATGAATTAGAATCCAATCTCGTTATTTTTCGTTTCAGCACCAACCACCTTAACACCAGGTTTACGGACGTTTCTGTATACCTCTCTTTATGGACACTTATTTTCATTAAAAGAAACCATTAATTTAATTTAAAGACAATTACAATCTTAGCAGACATAATATAAGTTATTAAATCTGTCAGGATTGCACAAATAATTGTCAGTATAAATTGAATGAAAAATTAATAAGCTTTGCAATTTTCCTAGTGAAATCCAAAATCCGTGAAAATGACGGGTATCGTAAACCTAATGTTAACAATCATGCAATGAGTTCCTAATTCAATATTTGTAAATATTATCGCGATTTAATTACTCTACATATGTTTTATTATTTTTATTTATTATATTCTAATAAAATTTCTTGTATATTTGAGCCAAGGTGTGTAACAAATTGCTAAGCTTCCCACTTTTTTGCTGTAAACTTAGTGTTAAAGTCATCCTGTGGTTGGATGGACAGATATAAAGGAATAGCGAAAGACTAAGAGAGATGGATCGACGGCGGAGAGAGTACGAAAGTGAGAGTGAGTTGGTGAAGGAGCGTGAGCAAGTGGGACAGAGCATAGAACGCGAATGAGAAAGAGAATACGGATAAGCGCAGATGAGACAGATATATTTTATTTATATTTTATTTATATTTACGTCACCTCCAAAAAGTTACAGTACATTTATGCTTAATGAGGGCAATAAACAAATTTCTGTAAATATGAAAACAGCAAATTATTTTTTATTTTCGACGAACTTTTTATGCTGTTTATTTTTTAGTTTTTAGTTCTCTGAAATGCTCTCAGTTTTCCGAGGTGAATTATATTTTTTTTAAATATTTAAAATTTTTAAAAAATGTTAATGTTTTTCAGTACAGGAAATTAATAGAACGATGGATCGTGGTCGGTTTCATCTCAAGCTTCATCGATGCACTTGTGTACCAGTTATAGACAAATAAATGTGGCTGAATTTGCCCGAATTTGAAAAACCTGTACGTTCCGAAATTTATCGAAGTGGGAGTACTGTAAGCACTTTCTTTATAAGGTAGTAAATGTTTCATCCCGATCGAACAATCTGTCCCAAAGTTATCGCCCTGATAAACGAAATATCGGATTTTATGCAATAATAATAGTTAATGTAAAGTTAATACAAAATCGAATATTTTTGTATACGGGATCACTCTGGAAGTTTCTTCTACAAAATAGAAAAGATTTCATCCCGATCGATCCATTCATCTCGGAACTATCGTCGGATAAATATTAAAAATATATAGCGATCGAAGTGAGTATTTAGTCCTTTTCGAAGTCGATAAAAAGGAGTGTGCGGTTGAGTTACACATTGTTATAACACATTTGCAATCTATTTCTTGCTGAATTAAATTAATGTGACCGTGCACGTGTAGTATAAACATAAAGGGTATTCAATATATCTTTAGTAGCAAACATTAACAATAACTAAACTAAATAATCGACAGTAATAATTGGGACTATTCATATGTGTATGTGTCTTCTATTTCTTAGAATTCTGTGTGTGTTAATTAAAAAGTTTACATTTTCGTCAGATTATTCTCCAAATACTTTCAATTACATTTTTCAACAATTTTCTTTTAAACGGTATTATTCCTCGATGAAGGAAAAATAATTGTGTAATAAACTGAAAACAAATGTGTAAAGAGTATTTTTACATACAATTTATATCTTATATATTTTCCACTAACAATCATATTCTAAATTTTCAAGTTATACAAAATAGCAGTCGGGTAAACAAGGATTTGACAGTTACTAAGTGAAACATATAATGAAGACGAGTCTTGATAAATAATTATGTATAATAAAAATCTCTAGATAATTTATAATTATTTATAATCTATAATTATTCACCGTCGATTTCCACTTTTTATCCAATACATATATGTACGTGCATATTTCATAATATACACTCTAGAAATTACAAAGAATGTTTAGTATGTAGATAAGTGTTGTGATAACAGACGAGACTTTAGTCGACCGACTATCACGATGGCTCTAATAGGAAGAAAATTGACAGTAACAATAACAGTGCGCCATAAAAGTGCATTGGATCCAAAAACTTATGATTACCATTAGAAGTTATGATTTATACAAATTATAGGTTATAAAATATTGCAATGTTTATTACTTATACAAATTCTTCGAGAGTATTTACATGAATATTATTAATGCGAGATATCAAGTTATACAATAAGTAGGGTAAAGTTTTTAGAACAAAGTTACTAAATCACACATAGAATGCACAATTAACTCTAAATGATTGATAGTTATTTATAATCTATAATTGTCCACCACTAAACCTCACAATTTGTCTAATATATAATATAATACTATATGTATATAATATTTCTATTATAGACAAAAGTTTGGCTAACAGCTATCCTCTAATAAGCCAGACAAGACTCCGGGCTAGCATTACGAGAGTCCCAATGGGAAGAAAAATGACAGTAATAACAACAGCGTGGCAGAAAAGGGGCATTGGATCCAAATAGAAACTTATGATTACCATTAGAAGTTATGATTTATACAAATTATAGGTTATAAAATGTTACAATTTTGTATATTGTAATTACAATATTTCAAAAGAATGCGAGATATCAAGTTATACAATAAGTCGGGTAAGGTTTTTAGAACAGAATTACTAAATCACACATAGAACGCACAATTAACTCTAAATGATTGATAATTATTTGTAATCTATAATTGTCCGCGACTGAACCTCACAGTTTGTCTAATATAAAATACAATACTACATAATATAATATTTCTATCATAGACAAAAGTTTGGCTAACTTCTATCCTCTAATAAGCCAGACAAGACTCCGACCTAGCATTACGAGAGTCCCAATGGGAAGAAAAATGACAGTAATAACAACAGCGTGGCAGGAGCGGCAGACTGGTGGGGGAAATAGGGAATCCCCAGGGACGTAGCGGATCGAGCGGTCGCCCGAGGAGGGAAACTACACTGGGCACTCAGCTGGAGCGCGTGTGCGCTCTCACGGCGAGTGCGAAGACGAGCGAGGGAAGCCGAGCGAGTGAGCGCGCGCGGTCGCCTCACACTGAGAGAGAGCCGCAACCACGCGTCGATCCACGGTAAGCGGCCAGCACACACGAAATTATGCCGACTTTACATAATCCATTGCATAACGGGTGCGAAAAGCACGCGGCGCGAGTGAGAAATGGTGGAGGGACGCCGGATCCGCGAGCCACGTTGCCAAATTCACGGGTAAAAGAGATCCTCCTGGGAGAGGAGGAGCGTGCCGGTATTAGAACGCGGGAAAAAGTGGGTCGTCGGTCGGAGCTGGCTGCTCGGCGAGCGGCGGAGCCTACTGCCCGAGTCGAGGCGGCTCTGCGGTCGATAATCGTGCAGAAGTGCAGCGCCGGCTGAAATCGCATTTCGAGAATGAAGACCGCCGAGCCGGACGAACCCACCGCCGATCGCTGCACTGTGCATTGACTGGAGAGAGAGACAGTCCCGTCCTACTACTCGATTCGACTGCTACAATAGTTGCCTGCTAGCTACCTGCTAGCCGGCCAATCCTCCGTCCAGGTGCGCGTCTACGCTGCACCGTGTCCCGAAACTCTAAAGTTAAGTGTCTAGTTGAGAGTGACGATCCCGAGCATCGAACATCGAGTCTTGCGACAGAGAGTGCGATTTGTTCATGTGATACGACTTGGACTCACAGTTGAGAGGTCAGGAATCCTCTGAGAGTATTTTCACGTGCTATATATTTGGATATATTCAGCTGAGAGTTTTTTGTGGTATTATACATAGGCAAATATCAATCACCCTCGATAGTTACTGTCGAGAACGATATTTTTTAATCTAATACGACTGGGACACACAGTTGAGAGGTCAGGAATCCTCTGAGAGTATTTTCACGTGCTATATATTGGGATATATTCAGCTGAGAGTTTTTTGTGGTATTATACATAGGCATATATCACCCTCGGTAGTTGCTGTCGAGGACGATATTTGTTAATGTGATGCGTTTGAGACTCATCGTTGAGAGGTCAGGAATCCTCTGAGAGTATTTTCACGTGCTATATATTTGGATATATTCAGCTGAGAGTTTTTTGTGGTATTATACATAGGCATATATCAATCACCCTCGATAGTTGTTGTCGAGGACGATATTTTTGAGTGTGTTGCGTCTGAGACTCATCGTTGAGAGGTCAGGAATCCTCTGAGAGTATTTTCACGTGCTATATATTGGAATATATTCAGCTGAGAGTTTTTTGTGGTATTACACATAGGCATATATCACCCTCGGTAGTTGCCGTCGAGAACGATATTTTTTAATGTGTATGTGACTGAGAGTTCACCTGATAGTACCTGAATTCTCTGAGAGAATTGTCACGTGCTATATATTGGCAAATATCATCCTCAGAATGATATTTCATAACGTGCACGCACCTAGAGTTTTTTTTGGTATTATACATACGCATATATCACCCTCGGTAGTTGCTGTCGAGAACGATATTTTTTAATGTGATGCGTCTATGACTCAGAGTTGAGAGTTCAAGAACTCTCTGTGAGTATTTTCACGTGCTATATATTGGCGAATATCATCCTCAGAATGATATTTCATAACGTGACCGCACCTGGACTTTTTTGTGGTACTATACATACAACATATATAGGCATATATCACCCTCGATAGTTACTGTCAATAACGACATTTTTTAATCTGATACGACGCGGACTCGCAGTTGAGAGGTCAAGAATCCTCTGAGAGTATTTTCACGTGCTATACATATATGTATTGGCAAATATCATCCTGAGAATGATATTTTATAACGTGACCGCACCTGGAAGTATTTTTCGGTATTATATATAGGCAAATATCACCCTCGATAGCTACTGTCGAGGACGATATTTGTTAATGTGATACGACTCAGACTCACAGTTGAGAGGTCAGGAATCCTCTGAGAGTATTTTCTCGTGCTATATATTGGGATATATTGAGCTGGGAGTTTTTTCCGGTATTGTATTTTGTACAGACAGATATCATCCTCGGTAGCTATTATCGAGAACGATATTTTGTAATGTGTATGCGACTGAGAGTTCATCTGATAGTACCCGAACTCTCTGAGAGTATTTTCACGTGCTATAATATTGGCAAATATTATCCCCAGGATGATATTTCATAACGTGCATGTCCCTGGATTTTTTCCCGATATTATATACATATAGTCAAATATCACTCTTGGTAGCTATTGTCGAGAACAATACTTTTTAATAACTGAGAATTCACCTGGTAGTACCTGAAAATACTCTCAGGTGCGTGCGTTATACAATACCATTCTCGAAATGATATTTGCTGATATATTGTTTTTGAAAATAGTCTTAGAGAGCTCTTAAAATTGCAAATGCATGCACAGTCAAAATTGGCATTCTCGAGAATTGTTTACCAAAGCAATATTTGGGAATTATAGCACCTGCTAATCTCAGATGCGCGTACATTAACAAATATCGTGCTTAAAAGTTACTTTCGAGATTTTTACTCGGAAACGGACTCTTAACTTTAATCGTAGCGTCCAGTTGGGAGTGACAATCTGGAGGGTAGCGTCTGAGAGTGGGAATTTGTAATGTGCGCGCGGCTGAGAATTCAGGCGGGAGGTCTCTCAGAGTATTTTCGTAACCCCTGAAATGAGAATGCTCTCAAAGAGGAGCTCTTTTAATTGACTTCGCAGATGCGTGTACAGGGTGATTCACTTGCTTTTGAATCACCACTGTCGAACTTACACCGTTGCATATAAAATCATCATAAATAACCTAGAAATTCAAATTATACCTAAATGTTTCCCAACATTTGTCTGCATTTTATGCTGCATTTATGCTATTTGGGGAACATCCTTAAGTGTTTTAAAGACGTTTTCAAAACGTCATTGTACAGGGTGATTCACTTGCCTTTGAATCACCACTGTCGAACTTACACCGTTGCATATAAAATCATTATAAATAACCTAGAAATTTTAATTATACTCCAATGTTTCTCAACATTTGTCTATATTTTATGCATTTATACTTTACATGTTTGAGTTATTTTAACTTGCACATGAAATTTCACCCTGAAGAAGCCAGTTATATATAATATTCCACTGTAAATATAACATAATAAAATATTTTCTCTTTACGTTGCTAGCCATTCGAAGGAAGTCGATGCTAAAATTTCGTAAAATATTCGCTCGAGCAGACTACAGAATTTAATACAGTCTATTGTTAAATAGAGAATATATAGTATAATTAAATAGATATCTAGTAAAAGTGGGGTAGGAGAGTTCTGATTTAAAGGCAAGCGAATCACCCTGTACAGTAACAAATATTGTTGTCCACATTAGCTACCAAGAATGGTATTTGTCAATATGTAGTACTAGAAAAATAGTCTTAGAGAGCGTTTGAACTCTCAGATGTATGTACATGGATTAACAAACATCATTATTAATAATTACACTCGAGATTCTTACTCTGAAACGAACAAATAGTTTAATTTTAGTCGGTGTAACAATCTCGAGGGTGGCTTCCGAGAGTGTAATTTGTTAATATGTATACTTCTGAGAGTTCAGACAAATCCTTTCTGAGAGTATTTTCATAGCGCCTGAAAATAGACTCAGAGAGCTTCTGAATTCTCAGAGACGCGTAAGTAAAAAATGGTTTTTTCAACAGTAGCTTTCGAAAGTGATACTTGTCAATACTTAACACAGGAAAATTGTCTTAGACAGCTCCTAAACTCTCACATGCACATACATTAATAAACGTTATTTCTAAGAGTCAATCTCGAGTTTTTTATTCCAAACGGTCCACTAACTTAAATGTTAGTACCTAGTTGGAAGTAACAATCTCGAGGGTGGCTTTCAAGAGTGGTGTTTATTAATTTGGGAGTTCAAACAGGAGCTTTCTGAGAATATTTTCTTTGCACCTGAAAATATTCTCAAAGAATATCCGAATTCTCAGAAGAAAAAAAATATAATTCTCGAGAGTAGCTTTTCAAAGTGAAATTTGAGAGTAAATAGCACCTGAAAATACTCTCAGACGTGCTTATATTAACAACCATTATTCTTAATAATTACGCTCAAGTGGACACAAAGCACAATCTTCGTGTCCATTTGAGAGTGAAATTGCGAAATGTAATTTACGAAAGTTATATTTGCCAACATACATATAAGGTTGCCAAAATCACACTCGTTTCCACTCGCACGTCCTGCTTAAAAATTCACACATACCGTCATCTTCTTTTTATTAAATTAGTTTGCACTTTCAGAATATAGCAGAGATTTCTCAGTTGTCTTTAAACATTTTTCGCAAAAATATTTATTGAAATAAAAAAGAATTGTTGTTAATGTTTACAAAAAAAGTCGTTAGAATCATGCCGTTTTTTAAACACATTTTGTAGTCGAATTGGAATACAATACTGTTAGATGCAAATTGACACATTAAATCTCTTTTGTCGCCAATGTTTGTAGGTCAGTAATAAAGAAAGCTACAATGTTGTCGGGTTTCCTAAATCGCACCCTCACTCTAACCGTTTATACATGGGGCTAACTGGTATTACATTAGGCTAATTTCGACCTTCAAAGTACAACAGTGATACTTCAATTGTTTCTAAACATTTACTGGAAAAACCAATTTCTACACGTTTTTCACTAGCTTCGTTTATTAAAATATTTTTTTATTTTAGCTTTTGAGGCTAATGCTTCGATTAAAAATATTAATATATTGAGTGTGTTATCCCTACAAATAAGAATTACTTCTTTTATTCTGCTCCAAGTGCGAAATATAATTAAGTTTTCCAATCGGAGGGCATTTTTGGCAAACTGAGGTACGATTTAGGATATCAGTTGCCCAAAAGTTGCACCAAGCAGAACGTTTGTAAAATCAATTACTTTTAAACTCATCAGCGTGTGTTAAAGTTCTTAAAAAGTTACACACGAAAGGCGAAATATCGCGTGTATTATTCCATAAAGAATATAAAAATATGATTCTTCATTTCTGAGTAATAAGTATTAATGTGGAAAGTAGGGCGACTTGGGCAACCTTAGCCTAACACCTGAAAATACTTTTGATGAGCAAAAATACTTTTGATGAGCACCTGTTTTCGAGAGTAATGCTTGCCAGTATAGCACCAGAAAATACTCTGAGGTTCGGGGACATTGACACTAGGTTTACGGATATTTTTGTATACCTATTTTTACTGACACTCGTCAAACTGACGACTAAAAGAAATCATGAATTTTCTTTTAAAAAGACGATTAATTTAAATTGAAAACAATTACAATCTTAACTGTCATAATATAGTTTAATTAAATTTGTTAGGATTGCATAGATAATCACAAACTTATACAAACTTTTACTGTTTATACATTTATTTCGCCATGTAATTTCAGAATTCTGTACAATGACTACTTATCTCTACAGGCACCTGTCAAAATGACGAATAAATTAGTTTCATAAGAAAGAAAAATAATTTCATGAAAAAAACGGTTTATTACGATTAATTACGAAACTATAAAAAAAAATTGTATATTTATAATTTTTTTTTAAGTTTCCACGTCATTTTGACGGGTATCCGGAAATTACATCGCTGAGGAAGAAATAAATTTGAGCAAATATTCGTCTCTTTACACCAATAATTGTCAGCATAAATTGGGAAAAACATTAATGGTAATTGATTTTGTAGATTTGCTCATGAAGTTCGAAATCCGTCAAAATGATGGGCCCCATAAACCTAGTGTTAACAAATACGAATCTTGAGTATTAAAAGCAAAATTATGAAAAATCGTTTCCAAAAGTGGTATTTGCTAATACACAACACCAAAAAATATTGTTTAAAGGCTTCCGAACTCTCAAATGTGTGCACATTAACAAATTTTATTCTTCCGCGTTACTCTAAAACGCCCCAGAAACTACCCTCGAAATTGTCACTCTCAACTGACAGTACCTTCCGACAATGATATTTGCCGATATTATATTTGCATTTGGAAACACTCTCATAGAGTCTGAACTCTGAATCCATTTCAACTCTCAGATGCATTTCTGTTAGCAAATATCATTTTCGAAAATACGGGTGCAAACAATATAACTCTCTTCGTTTGTAGGGGTGGTAGAGGGGAAAATTTGGAGCAATTCGTGTTCATATTATGATGCGCGATCTTTATTGGTTTAGTTGTTATAACATATTAAAGATGGAGAGATTATTTTCGATCTTATTAGTAAGATCGTCCTATAAATTCGCGTGTGTGTAGAAGAAGCGCCGGAAAATACTTTGAAAAAGCTGCTGTCTAAAATCTCAGATGTTTGCATATCATGAAATATCATTCTCGAAGTGCTATTCGTCAATATACAATTTCTGATAATAATCTCAAAGAATTCCTGAACCGTCAGATGCAATCATATTAAAAAATATTATTTTCAAAAGTAAAAATATTATTCTCGAGATTTACTGTCAACTGTACACGTTTGTTCCAATTTATGCTAACAATTATTTATGCAATCCTTACAAATTTAATTCACTTATATTATGTCTCTTAAAATCGTAACTCTTTCTGAATTAAATTTATCATTTCTTGAAATGATCATTTAATTTATCATTTAATTTTATCAGACGTATACAAAAATATCCGCAAACCTAGCGTCAATGTACAAGGTGATATACACATTTGCCTTTCAATCAGGACTGTCGTCAACCATAACTTATTAGACATACAAGCAATTATAAATTTACATGACTAATTTATATAAAGTGTACATAATAATACACTTTATTATTTGCATAAAGTAGCTTATTATAGAAAATGAATTACTAACAGTAAATACCGGCAGCATCTTACTTTGCAACGACTTACTGTAAATGGGCAGCGGCCGGCGTGCCAAAAAGAATATTTTTGAATATATTATATTATGTATATTATGCATACAGTATAATATTATGGAGCATAGTTGCAATAAAAATTTGGGACCATATATAAGCAACTATAAGAAGTGTATAATTTATAGTTAATAATAATTGTTCCATATACAGCAATCTATATTCGAGAGTTACGATTCAAAGGCAAATAAATCAGGCTCTTCACATATTTAAAAATATTTGCAACTAGTATTTGTACAATATTTGCACTATACATTAACAAATGTCACTCTCAAGAATTAAATTCAAGTATTTCACTCTCAAGTGGACACTAAGCTTTAATATATCTCGGATAGATAAGTCGACTGGACTTACTGCAAATGGGCAGCGGCCAGCGTGCTAGAAAGAATATTTTTGAATATATAGAATTAGAATTGAATTATATAAATGAATTAGCAAACCTTTGACTGTAATATATAATATTATATACGTTATACTTACAGTATAATGTTTGTTGTATTAGTTGCACAAAACATTTGGAAAACATTTCTGTGCAATATATAATACTATATATGTTATGCATACAGTATAATATTATATAGCATAGTTGCACAAAAAATTTAGGACCACATATAAACATTTAAAAGAAGTGTATACTTTATAATTAATTATAATATATAATAATAATTTTTCCGTATACAGTAACCTATATTCGAGAGTTACGATTCAAAGGCAAATAAATCAGGCTTTTCACGCATTTAAAAATATTTGCAACTAGTATTTGTATAATATTTGCACTATACATTAACAAATGTCACTCTCAAGAATTAAATTCAAGTATTTCACTCTCAAGTGGACACTAAGCTTTAATATATCTCGGATAGATAAGTCGACTGGACGCAGCGCCCCCCAAGTGAACGGTGTTTGGCTTTGTTCCGAATGTCCGATGCGCTAGGCCGGCTACTGGGGGTTTAAATGCATGTGTGTATGTATGTGTGTGTGCTCCCAACGCACTTGAGCCAAGAGGATTACACGCGCGCTCACAGATCAGCCGCATCCTCGCTTTGACTTTGTTCCTTGGTGATGTAATTGTTGTGCATAGAAACATCAGGAGCATTTAAAATATATATTTTGTTACTGGGATTTATTTAATTAAGTATCTCAATCGGCTTCACTCGAGTTTGATTTGAAGAATAATAGGAAATAACTTTTCACGATATTTGATTCGTCTTTTTATTCCTTTTTAAATTTTCCAATGACTAGTTGGGCATCCTGTTTCATTGAAAAATATTGCAATATTTTATAATTTATAATTTGATTAAATCATGACTGTGTAGAAATAACTGCGAAATCGATTCAATTGTTATTTCTATTAATTATCTATGCTAATATTCGTACTGATATATAAAGAAACTTTAATAATAACTTAATTTGACTATTACTGCTCTGTTGCAAATGTCATTTACGAATTTGTAGTTCCAGTTCCATTCAGTTTTGAAATTGTGAAATTACTTTTGGAATACGCTGTATAATTGACAAGTATTACAATGTTTTATATCCTATAGTTTCCCTGGATGGTAATTGCATACAAAAGAGAAAATTGCATTGAAATCGCTTCAATTCATGTTTCTATTCATTATTTATAATATCTATATTAGTACATAAACAAGTTTTAATAATAATTTAATTTAACGAATAATATATTGATGCAGTTATCATTGTTACAAGTATCTTTTGAAAATGTATAACTCGACTTGTCATTGCTTTTGAAAATTTTGAGTTACTCATGAAGCACCCTGTATAACTAATAAATATTGCAATATTCAATAATTTACAGTTTAACTGGATCATAATTTTATACAGGATCGAAAATCACGTTAAAATCAGTTGAACCGTTTTCTGGGTTGTTTCGTACACATACACAGACAAATAATAAAATTTGGAGGTTGTAAAAACAACTTTAAAAAAATATTCTGTCATAAAACGTGACATCTCGATTGATATAAGAAAAAGAAAAGATTGTATTGAATCACTAACCTCACTTTTCGATAGCTGTTTCAAGGATGCAGATTCTCAATCAGCTCTGGTACAAAATACTACAAAATCAGAGAATATGTTCCGAGATAAACTGGAGAAAATAATATTTTTTTCTGACGATATTATTGATTTTTCGAAAATATCCCAAAGGTTTTTTGAATCCACTTCTCACGCTCTACAATAAAAAATACAATATTTTTCTCAAGTCGATTTGAGGACCTCAAAATTATATTATTTAAACAATTTTTGTGTACAAATGGCTGCTCATATACATCCGGTATTCCAGGATATTCATGTTGTTCGAAGCATATCCCATCAAAAAGTAGTGTTTCCAGGTTGTGGCTTCCCGTTGTTACATTGATATATTGAACATACTTCAAGTATGAAGGTTCAATGATGTTTCTTTGCACGATTAAACGTTATCACCGGCATTTTTATTGCTGATAATAATTGCCGATAATACTGAGGAATCGCTGTTTTGCTCGGCAGTACTGCTATTTCGGCTTGGCCGTGTGCTCAAAGCAACCACTATAAATAATGCCGGCTTCTTGACAGGCCGAACAACATCACTTGTTTTTCCTAAATCCGACTAGCATCGGCTTTCGATTAGAGTTTTGATAGAGCGTGTTCTCGATTTATGTCTGTCAAAAAGAAGTGAGGCTGCTGCTGTGCTTGCCACCGGTCAAGAACGATGATGGACCAAAGGCTCGACATCGACAAGCCCCTCTGGGATTTGAGCACCTTCGCGGGCAGATGGAAGCATTTCGCATGGGTCACTGACTTTCGTACCTGCATTGTTTCCGAATCGGAATTGCACGCTGCCAAGCAACTAGTGCAAGACTACAGGTGAGCATTGCAATCGACATCTATCATACCATAAATTGAATTTTTTTTAGAATTATCGAGAATTTTATTGGAATTATTTATTGGAATTTTATTGTTTATTGTGAATTTTATTAGAAGCTTACTAAGATAAAAGACTGTTTTCGTAACTTCAACAATGTTATAGTTTTGAAAATGCAAGAAAGTAGTATCGAACGTGTCTTGTCATATTTTGTATATTAATGATAAGTTGGCATTATCGATAAATTGAGGAAGCCTTTGAAAAAATCTTAAATTATTTAATACCTATTGATTTCAGCCGGCAGTAATTTATAAGTTTGTATTGCTATTGTATCGTATTGCAAAAAGTGCATACTGTAGAATAATATAATGTTATATAAAAAGCTACCTAAAATTAATAAACAACAAATAGTTTTATATTTCCCGCTGTATATAAATGCAATTACAAAGGAAATTAACATTTTTGTATATGATTGCTAATACGAAAGCCGTTATAGGCGATCATTTATCTCATAAACACTTGGCAGTTCTTATCGTCTGTTGCATAATGGATCTTATCAAATCTGAAGTTAAACTATGGGTGTTGATGGAGATTTAAAAAATTGAATGTTTCTAACAGATGTTATCTGGAACTGTACAAGACAGTTGTAAAACAACCCACACACGACTGACTAACAAAGCCATTGGCGGGCTGGATTTACATAGACAAAGCTAGTGAGCTACTTTATCTTGCAGAGTTGGGAAAGAACCAGCTGGCACCAGCAGAGAGCAAGTTATCTATGCTAAGAAACTGTACGAGTCAGCCTTTCATCCGGACACCGGAGAACTGCAGAATGTCTTCGGTAGAATGTCCTTCCAGGTGCCGGGCGGAATGGCGATTACCGGCGCAATGCTCCAATTTTACCGGTAACGCTCTTTCACTTCCGCAATTTGAACGGAGAATTTATGGCCGCCATTGACATGACTTTTATACCTTGTAGAACACCACTCGCAGTTATTTCCTGGCAGTGGGTGAATCAGTCATTCAACGCACTGGTTAATTACACAAATCGCAATGCTAACAGTCCTGTAACTGTAAGTCAACTTGGGGTGGCTTACGCAAGCGCAACCTTCGCTGCTGTCGCAGCGGCAGTCGGATGCAAAAGTTTCTGGTCGAAATACAGCAATCCGTTGCTTGGGGTAAATTCGATTTTTTAATACTAAATTTATTAGTCAAAATGAATGGAATGATATTTTATTGCAAGTACTATATTTTTCAAAGATTTGATTATCTGGATTTTGCCTCGCTTTTATTTATTATTTTTCACTTTCTTCTTTCTATTTTTAAAAGGTATACTTCTCTGGTGCAAGTACATATATGTTAGTCTTTGGTAGCTGTAGTGTTAATTGGCCAGACAACTTGTAAACACCGATTTTTAATTGATAAACCGGCTTCCAGAGATACGTTCCTTTCGTCGCGGTCGCTGCGGCTAACTGCGTTAACATTCCGTTGATGAGGCAAAATGAAATACGAAACGGCATCGAGGTGACCGACGAGGAAGGAAGGAAAGTTACAAAATCAAAAGTAAGACACGCGATGTATTTCATAATTAAGATGATAAGTGAGAAGCATATTTATTAATGGAAGCGTTCGTTCCAGCTTGCCGCGGTGAAGGGTATTAGTCAAGTGATTATCTCGAGAATCATCATGTGCGCACCTGGCATGTGTAAGTATTCGCAAGAATGATCCAGCAAACCGCAACATGTAATAACACCAATAACAAAAACTTAATTGGTTTATTCAGTAATTCTGCCGCCCATAATGGAGCGTTTGGAAAAACAGGCTTGGATGCAGAGAATTAAACCACTCCACGCACCGATTCAAGTCATGATGGTCGGCTGTTTGTAAGTTGCGATTTTATGTTTCTAGAACATTGTGGTACGTCGAACTTTGAGAATAAGAATTTCTTTCTTTATAGCCTCACGTTTATGGTACCAACTGCGTGTGCGATATTCCCGCAAACTTGGTTAGTATATTCATTATACTATTTAGTAGAAATGAAGTTACGCGTAGTATACTAATGAATGTGACGGAATTGTTACAGTCCCATTAAAACAAGTACTTTGGAGCGCTGGGAAAAAGACAACTACGAGCTCTTGAAGAAGACCTGCGAAGGCAAAGAATTACCGACGTACTTATACTTCAACAAGGGCTTATAATGAGTACAATTACTTAGTCTAAACAATTAATTAATAGATGTTTCGACATCCGTGACGAGTGTCGAGATCATCTCAAGATAGGAATACAATATTACCAATGCAAGTTGTGCTTTAGGTATTCTCTTCAATTACACAAATAAGGTTTTATTTTAGGTCTTTTTATATTCTTACACTTTTTTGTCGACTTTAAATCCGAACCGACTTGTACCACCGCGTTTTGCCAAAGTACAATGAAGATTCCTGCTGCATTTTGCACTTAAGTGTTTCATGTATTACAAGAGAGGTATCGAACAGAATCTGACAATAACACCTTGGTGCTTTATTAGATAGGGAATAATTTCGAACGCACGAGATAACAATAGAGCAATAAACTATTTTAATAGATACCTCGCCTGTACTGTTTGTATCTTATCAAAGTATCCACTGTATTCCATTGAGTTCAACCGTTTTACAGACTGTGCGTTTACAATTTTGTTACGTGCCGAATATACATATTACTAGATTTTAAATGTTAAGACGTTGTCCATTGGAGCAACAACGAGGAACTTTTTGGATGTTTGCCGACTCTTTTAAAAGTTACCGCTCTTTATCGAAAATATCTTATAGCTTAATGTTTCTAGTACCAATGAGAAAAGTTGCAGTGTAATACGAGTAATATCGAGATACTAAAAAGCAAAAAGTTCCTCGCCGTTCTTTCAGTGAGGATATAGCTTTAGGAATGATGGTTCCATCGTTGTTGTCTCCTGAAGGTTGTCGCAAGAATGCTGCCATGTATATTTTAGTATAATGTGTTAATAAATGAGAAAATATACGAGTTCATATATAAACTATTCTTCCACATAGTTCTAAGAATACGATTATCATGGCTGCGTGTATATTAATAATTAGCAATCATATATTTGGCCTGGAATGGCTAGCTTGGTTTTCTTGCGGCATGTAACCAATGCGTTCTTGAATCTCACTCTGCGGAACTTTACCGCCCCATGTCGGTGGATTAAAGGACGTTTGCCTCTCGGCTTCCTTTTTGGCTTCATGTGCTTTCCGTATGGCCTCGTACTCTTGCAAGTCGTCCAGCCGCAAGTCGATTCTCGTTGGACTGCGACGGATCATTTTACTGCAAAAAATCGGAAGAATTATTCTTTGAGAAGCAAGATAATTTTCACCCGTGTACAAGAAAGTTCGTACATGAATGTCTTCGAGATAATAACAGAAACTACTCATCCAATTTGAATAATTTTTTCATCATTCAAAAATAGATTTATTCCGGGCTATATTTCATTAAGCTTACTTTGCGGGGAATTGAATAATGAACATAAATGTTTACAAGATCAAGACAGCTTGATAAAGAGAAAACTTGATATAAAACGGGAATCACAGAACGGATTTTAATGCGGTTTTCTCTCCTGTATAGATTTCTGATCCGAGCAAATTCTGATCCGCTCTAAAATACTGCAATATTAGTACTTATACAGAGTTTTTCAATAGTAACTTAAAAATTTCAAAGCAATGTTATTATTACTATTTATTCGTATTGTTTTTTAAATTAAGTTATTACCGTCGAGTCGCATGAAAAATATAGTTAAACGAATATATAAATACTAGTTTTCTAACAAAACAGACGTTCAGTGATTTTCAAAGTTTGCGTTAGATTGGAAATAGGAAGAATGGGAATATCGCGTGGTTGGTCACCGGTGACCCCTACAGCCAGGCTTCGGCGGTAGGCAAATATGGAGGATTACAGCTGCCGAGTATACAAGTGACCTGTAATAATTCCGAAATAAAGAACGCTGTATCCAATGCCCCGATTAATAGGTCACTTGTTCTCGCGATTATGAGAATTACTATCCGTCACTCAGTGTAAGCCGCTAACGACTTAAGACTGACCGCAGTACCGCTGTGAAAATGTGGATACAACAAGGGATTTGGCCGCCGTAAACACGCTTCCGATCGAGAGCTGCGATTTTCACGAACCCTGCCGCGGCGGCGAGCACACCCCTTTAGGAAATTGTAAATAATTATAAATCGGGCGCCAGGCAACCGAGCTCCAACGCGAAAGGATGCTTTACTTGGAAGATTATGTCGAAAGTACGTAAAAACGAGGCGTGCTTCGCTTACCCAGCTTCTAGAGGAACCTACTAACCCTTTCGAATACACCCTCTGATGCCGATACTCTAAACTTTCCCCGAAGACAAATATCTCTCTCAATACTCTCACATTAAATACAGCAGACACCAAAATATCTCCTCTCCGAACGACACTTTCTCTAGTGTAGCATTAGAGCGCTAAATCTTTGATGAACTTTCCGAATTTGTGAGGTTAGACGGATGTTTTTCAAATGGCGCTTAGCCAGGATTCTCTCGACACTATATTTCAAAGTTATTCAAAGTTTCTGTCAAACGCGGATATGTTGGAAAGATCTCTCTGCAGTTGGATTATTCTATTAGATGGGTATTTTGAAGGACTAACTTCGAACTGTGTGTTGGTGTTATTTGGTTATGTTGACCTCAACCTATGCTTTCCAGTGATTGAACACCTACCACAAGAGTTAAGGGATCGCTTCACAGAAATGAGAGAAATGGACTTAGGTGTACAGAGTATGTATTTTTAATCTAGTCTTTATTTTTCTGTGTAAACTAGAGCGCAGTATGCTCTAGAAAAGACACGTAACGCTAACGTTTTCCCTCATCTTCGCAGATTCAATGGATAGCTTAGAAAAGAAAGAAAAGACATTCTTCGCCAATGCGAAGAAGATGAAACCCAGTGAGAAAGAAGCGGAGTACGAAGCTATTAGAAGAGAATATTATAAGACTCTGGAGGACGCGGATGAGAAGGTGCACTTAGCTAATCAGATGTACGACTTAGTAGATAGATACTTGAGAAGGCTAGATCAAGAACTGCACAAATTCAAAATGGAGCTCGAGGCAGATAACAAGGGTATCACGGAAATTCTGGAGAAGAGGTCGCTAGAGTTAGATCAACCGCCAACGAATAGTAGTCAAAAAGAAAATCGGTACAGTTTTACACCGAGTAGGTCACGAGACAATCACAGTCATTGTAAGTTCTACGATTCAGCAAAGAATATTGTGTAATTGAAAAGCAAATGTGACTAAAAGCTTTTGTATTACAGCACGAGCAGAGAAAAGAAGAGATTCCAATGCATCCTCGACCTCGATAGAGAAACGCCTAGCAATAGAAAAAATTTCGCCAAGTCTTCCGGAGTCACGACCAGCCTCTGCAAATTCAGGTCCAATTATAGCGACAACCAGTGTGCCGGCGACACCGACTGCAATCGCTAATTCCGTCGGCTCCGTCAGCTATAATCTCGGCCACATAGGCGCTGGTGGAAATGCGATCGCAGCTGCTGCGTCGCAAGCCATTGCGGCGACACAGCAGATGCAACAAGGAAGACGTACTGCGAGCTTGAAAGCTAGCTACGAAGCCATCAATACTGGTGGTGTTCATGCAGCCGAGTTTAGCAGGGAATTGGCTGGCGCTGCTCAAACTGCAATTGCAGCCATACAGGAAACGACAAAGAAGCATAATAAAAAGTACTGTTCTTCGCCCATGTATTAGATCTTTTAACTATTTCTTCGGTATTTCAATACAGAATTTCTTGTTGCAGGAAAGTAACAGCGGCAGTGCCAAGCTCCAGTGTAATAGCCGCTGCAGTGCAACAACCTGTGTCTCCTCCAGTCGTAACAACCACTACGCAACTTGTCGATTCGGATAATACTGACTGGACCTATGATCCAAATGAACCACGATATTGCATATGCAATCAAGTATCTTACGGAGATATGGTTGCTTGCGATAATTCAGATGTAAGTTATTCAACTGTGTTGTTTTTATGGTGCAAACTGACTGAAACATTTCCTTCGTTTAAGATAGTTCAGTTATACTACTTTTCTTAAGAAGTGAAATTTATGAAATTTCTATGACATACAGGAAATTATTAATTAACCATTGGTAGAGTTTAAACTTGATTCTTCTCACATGCGTTTTTGACAAAATCTTCAAGTGCAAATGATACAATTTGAATTTTAGCAGCAAAAGGAAATGGCAAATATCGACGAAAAGCTGCAGGCTTTTAAAAGAGTACGAGATAAATGCTATAAAAGGTGTTCGAAACTATTGAGGGTTTTGATCCGTTATAATCATAAACTGTCATTTATTGTATTTGCCGTTTCGATACTTTAGGCTTTGAACAAACATCTATTTATTCAAGTACAAATCGGTTCTTGCGCGATGCTTGTGCGAGCTAAACTGCTGAAGTCAGTGCGCACCATTAATTTTGGTTTTGATGCACTTTTTGTGCACCATATCATGTATGACTTTTATGGTGAATACAAAGTGAATCAGAACAAGTATGAAATAATTAAACCATGGTTTGTTCATACCAAACCGAATCGACAATTATAAGTTCTGTTTGCTGAATTTCGATTGGTTTGTTAGTTGCAACTTTTTGAAGAATCATTATATAAGTAGAATATTTTCAACCATACGAATAATCCATGCTGTAATTATTTCATACTTTGTCCGATTCACATTGTATATACACCTTTCGTAATCAAAGATAGAAACTAATGAAACTGACTTTGTCATGAATTAAAAGCATGTACTTTTTTTGTTGCAGTGTCCTTTCGAATGGTTCCACTACCCATGTGTAGGTATTACCGCACCTCCAAAAGGGAAGTGGTACTGTCCTCAATGTACATCTTCTATGAAGAGACGAGGTGGTCGAAAAAACTGATTGGACTATAATCAGTGGGAGTACCATAAGAAAGGATTACTACTACCTCTTAGGCTCTGTCCGTCGAGTACCAACCTAGTTAGGAAGCTGTTAATTCTGATTTTATATGACTTTTTAAATGTGTTTAAAGTTTAAGTCGAGATCATAATCTGGTCCTGATCCCATGTACTATGAACTTCGATTTTCTGTTTGAAAAGCAGAATCTAGAGAAGGAACACCCGGCAAATACGCGAGTTTGCCATCCATCTTTTTTTTTCTACCGCGTTTTGTAGGTGAAGCGAGAGAGTGAGGTGGTGCAAAAAGTGGCTTCCGAACAAACATTTCCCTTCAAGGTGGTAATCCATGAGATTCGCAACAGACTTCTTTCTTCCAACTTTTTGCATCACCCTACATCGCGTCCATTCTAGCTAGTTTTTACGAATTCGAAATGGAAAGTAACCCTTTCCTCTCTGGGCGATGAATGTATTATTAACCGACTGACACCAGAGGCGAGTCTCTCGCCCCGGAATTTCACAAGTTCACGTTCCTAGTTTACGTGAGGTCGATTAACTTTTGAACAATCTTAATGTGTTTCACGTACGCCTGTTAGTTCAGATGCGCTTAGTGACTCGCTGGATTGACGATTGTGCGAGCAATAATACTTTAAGTGTTCTACGCTTTCGGAAGGTCGGTGAACGAGTGTGGTTGAGAGCAGATGCAAATGAAGTCCAGAAAATAACTACTTTCGAAAATGGATTGTAGCGACTTGATGTATAAATAAAGTGAACGATGCAGATTTAATATACCGTCGCATTGGAAAATCCCCCGGCCGAAGGCGTATTTTCTTTGTTTAACCTGCCTCGAAAGTCAATTCTCAAAATTGCCAATCTTCGCGGTTCGTATTGACAAGATTATTTCCAGTTAATCTAAATTCGACAGTGACATAAAATGGCTGAATACACTTCAAAAGCCGCCAGACATCGTTTGAAATGTGCCGAGGACGATTTCAAGACTTCTTACACGCGAACTTTTTATTATGAATCGCCATTAATTCAGCCGTTGTATCGCGCGCGTATAAAAACAACCTCATCAGACACGGCTTGTGGTCAAAATTTACCGCCCCATGATCACACTTCGATATACAACCAAGTATACAAAGTTAAATATGCGGGCTATCAACCAAACTTTTATGGACGCTCGACAGTTGGGAGGCCGTCGCATTTGAAATTTCTGCACGAGAAATATGCGAGGGAAATCATACAACCCCTCAAGCCTGGTCTAACAACCACCGGTGAGAAAGATGTTTATTATTATTCGATTTCACTAGGTTGATTTCCCAATTTGTTGGGTAAAATCTTGGAGTCAACCTTTTACCCACTTCAATCGACCTGATTCTCTTGAAATGTTGTGCATCAAATTTGAGTTGATTCGTAGTAATATGGTTATCTATGAAAAGGTCTTAGTGAGTAGAAATCAAATTGAGTTACTGGATGGTAATGGTTCATTTTTACGTTTTTTAATTTGCATGATTATCTGATTAAAAATTGATTATGAAATCGTAATAGAATAAAAAAGATACATATAAAAAAATATATATAAAATGGGACCATTTAAGTTACACTTGATTTTAGTAAAATGCAGTAAAAAGTAAAAAGTTATTATTTTTACTATCACAATGCTTTTCTTATGTGACTAAAAATAAAATTATGGGCTCCGTAAAAGACGTTTGCCAATCATTTTTATTTTAGATTGCTGTGTATTGGTTGGGAGTGCATAAAATGATTTCTTTTACGAGTATTAATGATTTTATTTTTAGTCACACATATTTTGAATAATACACTTGCAACAACAGAACCACAATCGTACTAAATTTGTCAGGACTCACTTATACCCGGCCGAAGAGTATCTTCACGCCGGAGCGATTATCACATGGCAGCCCCATAGATGATGTAACTTGCAGTATCAGCGAGTTCGGCAAGGGTGATTTCCCGGCGCTGAGAGTGAACGAGCCAGGCTACCACAAACACTTGGACAACTTCGTCAGCACAGCGCAAATGAAACACGTGGATTTCCCGCCGGACGATCGAGAAATCTCAAGGAAGAAAGACACCGTCGTTGCAAAAACGAAAAAGCTTGCTAGGAAGGATTCGTATTTCCCGCTCGGAGTTGCACCGTTGCCGAAAACGTCGCCGCTCGTGCCGTACAACGCGTACAACACCGCGTACAATTCCGATTACAATCACGTGGCACGAAGATTGATTCTTTGGCAGCCGGCAGTCCGATTTCCAGGGCTGTTCAAATCGACGCGGAAAGAATTGACGGCAACGGCAACGTGTTGTTGCAGTTACAGGCGCAGTCACGTGGACTGAGCTTGACCAATGCGACCGAGATGGCGTTGCCCAATCAATGAGAAGGAAATTAAATTCAAATGTATTGTCTGGACGAACTATAAACTATGTCTAAGAAATAATTCGTAAATGTACTAAGAATTAACGATTTTAATTTCCTTCGAAATCTGTGGAAACTCAACTTACTTTCACTTTAACCCTTTTAGTTCTGACATTTTTATAAAATTCACAAAAATTTGTCTTGTTTCTACTAACATAAAACGTAATATTAATTCGCAATAAATTAGAAAATGATTATTTGATTTCTCAATTCGAAGGAAATTGTTGCAAGCTAATATCTGCAGCGAGCAGTTATTTATGTGCTTTAATATAGATGGCAAAAGTATATAACGGATGATACACACAGATTCTGCAGCATCCCTTTTACATTCCCTTTTCTTCAAAGTAAATCTGTAAATCATTTTTCTATAATGGGGAAATGTAATTTGCTAATCATAAATATTTCTGTGTACTAGAATATTACGGATACATAAATTGAATGTAACGAATATACTTTATACGTTGCGTGCAACACCTTTATATGTATAAGCGACTTATTATACAGGTGTAATAATGTAACATAACTTTGCAACTTTTGCGATATATTGTGGCAACATTACATGGTTGTAATGGGTCTGATATTACTTATAACTTCCATGTTACATCGCGGCAATTTTTAATGATATATAATTTTTATATTTTAGTTTTAATAATATATATTTTACCTATTTACATTCTTTTACATCCTTATGTACAGTAGTTATTACAAAATCAAAAGTTAATGTACATACATACTTTAAGTAATGAAATTAATTGTCACCATTTGGTGAAATATTTTATTATCGTCCTTATCTTGGAAGGAACGGTGGTCCTAATTATAACAGCATAATAAAACGGTTGAAATGAGTTTTTTACAATTATTTTTCTATAACATAATAAATATGTGCTCGGAATTCCAGTTTCGCAGCTTTATGCATGTCTTAACCCTTTTAGTGGCGACTGACGATATATCGTTGCTCGTAACACTAGCGAAAAGTGTTCTGTATCTCAAAATAAATTTATAAAACGTTATAAATGGTTTAATTTCGTTGCAAAACATTGTTTATGGATTTAAATATTATTTGTAAAAGAGACATTAATTTTAATATTTTTCATAATATTTTATGTTCATGTTATTCGTATGATTTTCAACAAATATTGAAATATAATTGCCATTACTTTGTTCCCCCTTCATTTCGCAATATGTTCCTTTTTGAATTTACAAATATCATTTTTATTGTGTATTTTATGAGCTTTTTCCCAAACCTTAGTAAATTCGTCAAATCGGTTTCGGTATTTTTCACATATGTACGATACTTTCAGTTGACACTAAAAGGGGTAGAATTGAATTACCAAAATTGACTTTATAAAACTGACCGCTTAAGGAGGTTGGCGCCAAAAATGAGAATAATGAGATCGGATCAAAATTTACAAAGAATGATAGTCAATGGTCACTGCAGCTTTTCTTCCAAATTTCAACTTCTTTGTCTGTACAGTTTTCAAGTAATCAATGTCCAAAAACCCATTCTTATGCATCGGCTCTTTTGGCGGCGAGAGCAGAGATTACCGTTTATAGTTTAAAAATGTGTGATACAATAATGACATATGAATAAAAAATATTTCACGTGCTAAATGAGGCATTTACGAATAATCAGGCAAAGTTTCAAAAGCTTCATCTGTCCGGTTCGAGAGTGTTTGATCAGAGAGTAAAAAGGGAATATTTTCACTTGTACAAATAACGTGGTAAATAGTATAGAAATAAAAGTAACTTATAAAAGCAAGAGTAACATAGCATAGACTTAATTGCAAATTGAATTTTCCTACCCAACAATTGGTTTTATTGTAATTTGAAAAGGCCTCAAAATTCTGTGTCAACACTCACACGTTCCCCTCTTAACCCCTCAACAAATGACACTAACCTCCTTACGTTGATTCTTATACAAGGACTGTGTTCTTTTCCATATAAATGAACTCTGTGTTAGCATATCAAGCATATCAGGTTTGAATCGATTACAAGCCACTTTCATCGATTTCCATACCTCTAACAGTAAAAAAAGCGGAAAGTTTGACTCTTTGAGCTACGTGCTACACCTTGGACAATGCTGATGTTGATAGGATTGTGTGTTCGAAAGGTCGCTCGAACAATTTTCATCATAAAAAGGTCACCTAACCTCGCAGTTTTTTATTCGGCACTTATATAAGGCGTTTCAAAACTAACTGCAGATTTCAAAACTAACAAAGGTCGTTACATATTTGTAGAAAATATTTGCTACGAAGATTATATTGTTATATTAAATTATTGTGTTTATGTTTTGTGTTTGTGTGAGTGTTTGATCAGAGAGTAAAAAGGGAATATTTTCACTTGTACAAATAACGTGATAAATAGTATAGAAATAAAAGTAACTTATAAAAGCAAGTGTAACATAGCATAAACTTAATTGCAAATTGAATTTTCCTACCCAACAATTGGTTTTATTGTAATTTGAAAAGGCCTCAAAATTCTGTGTCAACACTCACACGTTCCCTTCTTACCCCCGCAACAAAATACAACCTTTCAAGCTTTGCATGAACCCTTGAAGCAACGATAAATTGAATTTCTCATCGATATTATCTTCCCGATGGATCGCGTCATTGCGAACGCTTTTCGAATAATTTCACTCCGGTCGACTGTGCATTCGGTGGGGCGCCGTGCGTCAATCAACTGATGCCAATGATGATTCCGAGTTCCAGGCACGACGCGGTTCTCGACGAAAAATCTATGTTTCGCGTACGCTTAAAATGGTGAATGATCCGGTACTGACCGACATCGACAAACCACTTTGGAACCAAGCCACGTATGTCGGAAGATGGAAGCATTTCGCATTTATCACGGATTACCTAACAATCCTCGCACCCGAGGGAAAACTCTACGATGCAAAGCATTTTTGCGAGGAGTATAAGTAAATTATGACGAATTTCAAGTCAACTTTAGAATTATATCGCTTTTTACGTTGATATTTCTGTCTTGGTGAAATTGTGAAATCAATTTTTAACCTACTTGTATAAGCCGATCTTTTTGAAATTTTGCACACGCAATTGCGGTAAAAATACAATATTTTTGAATGGTTTTGTATAGGTTCATATTTCCGTCCTGGTTGAATTTTGAAATTAATTTTTAACCCTTTTCTACTGAGCTAATTTTCTTGAAATGTTATATAGGTTTCTGGTTGCAGTGACAGTCCAATATTTGATCAGGTTTGGGTTCATTTATAAAATTCTTTGCGGATTTTTATATTGTCAGACAATGCCAGTAAGATGGCTAAATATGAAAACGGATTACTGTGTAGAAGCCCAATAGAATTTGGTTAAAAAATCGCAAAAAAAAAATATTCATTTTTAAGTTATACTTTTAGTAAAATGCATTAAAAAGTAATAATTATTTGTTTAGCCATCAGTCATTGTAGGTAATAAAGTTGTGAGATGTTTATAAATGAAATCAGTCGAATGGAATCATATATGAGCAAGTATGTTTGAATAAACAAATTATTATGTACTTCTTACTGCTTTTTACGAAAACCGTGTAACTTAAATGGTATTTATACTTATTTCTTGTCATTTAACATTTTTAACCGACTAATAAATACTGTACCTCAATTCAGTTTTCTTCGTTAAGACTTTTTTGTAAGCAACTATCTTATTGGGATTGTCTAGCAATATAAGAGTATAAATATTTGGGAAGGAGAGTGAAAATCATCTAACATTTGAGGAAATATTGTACTGACGGCGAAACTCTATACGTATGAAAAATTTCAAGTAAATCGGCTCGGTAAAAGACGGTCAAAAATTAATTTCAATATTTTTACTAAGACAAGAAATATTCGAAATACAATCGTATAAAAATATTGTTTTTACTGTAAGTACATACGTGTACAAAATTTCAAAAAAATCGGTTCGGTAGAAATGGGTAAAAAATTGATGTCGTAATTTAACAATAACTGGGGTACAACATTTTTTTCTAAATAAAACTGTGTAATATGAATATTGCATGACGAACACATGTGTCAGTGCAAATTCATGCAACGCTAACTTTGTGCGCTCTTCGTTCTACATGCAATATGAATATTGCACAGTTTTATTTAACAGAAAAAATTTTGTATCTCACTGAGTCGACTTTCTTTAAATTTTGTAAACATACATAGTTATGGTAAAAACACAATATTTTTATACGATTGAATTTCGAATCTTTCTCAGTTATTGTTAAATTAGGAAATCAGATTTTACCTACATCCTGTGAGTCGACTTTTTTAAATTTTGTACACATATGTAGTTGTGGTAGCAATACAATACTTTTATACGATTTTATTTAGAATATTACTTATCTTGGAAAACTTTTGAAATTAATTCTTTTTTTACTGATTGTAGAAATGCGATTCAACCTCCTAATGTGACAGTCGATGATATCATGGACGCGAAGCAATTAAGGGACAGTGCTTTTCATCCTGATACTGGCGAACTGATGCCCACCATTGGCAGAATGGCGTTTCAACTTCCGGGTTCGGCCATATTAACAACGGCAATATTAAAATCCTATAAGTAAATTGTTTCCACTTTTTTACACGCCTTTAAAATTTGAATATAATTTTTAAACGCCTTTCAGATCCGCTGTTGGTTCTCTTGCATGTCAGCTAGTGAATCAAGCATTCTACGCAGTTGTTAATTACACAAATCGAAATGCCGTTAACGAGAATTTTCAAGGGCCAGATCTGATTGAGAAGACTTTTGTCTGTGCCACTATGGCCAGTTGTATCACAACGCTGTTTTTGAGAAAAATCTTCTTTTACAGAGGTCCCAGTTTTCAAGTGAGTTTTTACTTGTATTGACAAGGAAGGTTTGCAAATTGTTCGCCCTCGTTTTGGGTAAAGCATTGATGGATTGTAGAATAGCCAAAAACAGTAAAACCTATGTTTTAGGCTGCGGTATTTTGAATTTAAGAACCATTTTTCAGGGTATTTTTTTCAAAACGTTATGTCTTCGTGATTTGTGGATCGATCGACTTCAAATTTGAACCGTGCAGTAATAGAACTATTTCCGGGGGAATGATTCATTTAAATTTTGAAGAAAGGTCTTTCTTTAAAAATAAGTGTTTTTTGAAAAAATAGTTCGATCACTTCCTCAGGAGCAGTACCATTTGCGGTTAAAATTTAAAACAAATCAGTCAATAAAAAACGAAGATATACAGTTCTCAAAAAACGTATCCTGGGAAATGGTTCTTCAAGGAATCCATAACCTTTCCTCGAAATTTGAGTCCGCAGGCGGTCATGGAAACCATTCAATATACAATTCACGATACAATTCAGAAAACCATTTGAGGTTCCGTTTGAAAAATTCTTAGAAGATGAACGTCAATATAATCAGCCATTACATAACTTTTACCTCAACTCTAATTTCGTACTTTTTACATTTGGTACACTTGTATAGTTTTTACCACTTCGAAAAGAAGTAAATACTCAATTCGACCGTTATATATATTTTTTTTATTGTTTGTCCGACGATATTTCTGAGATGGATCCGTTATGATGGAGCTCACAATTTGGCCGTATTATAATATTTCGAAATTATTTAACGCTAATCTTTGAATTTTCCGCCGATTTCACGCTTCCAATAAAATTTTGTTTGTCCGGCTATATGCGATTGATTCTTTAAAAAAAAATTTCTTACTCATATTTAGGTTCTACATTTTAATTTTGAGCCGTAGCAGTTCAAAAATAGCTGTCTACTATTTTTGACTATTCCACAAACGAGCATATTTTTGTTCAAACCGAGGTCGAACAATTCGCAGACGTTCTTTGTGAGTGCTGTTGCGCTTCAACTAATTTCGCAGAGAAATAGAAAAATTCTTTATTAGTGCGCTCTTGGTTTTCCTTTGCATTATTAGAAATGGGCGCCTTTTTGCGCAGTAGCAGCTGGACACATGGTAAATCTGCCGATTATGCGTCACGCGGAGATCCGGTATGGGATTCCGATATTCGCGGATGAGGCCGAGAAAACTTGCATTATGAGGTCGAGTGTGGCTGCTATTAAGGCTATCAGCGAATGCGCTTTAAGCAGAATCGTAATGACAGCGCCAGCAATGATCTCGATACCGATAATCATGGAACGAGTTCAACCATTGTGCTTCTACCAAATGCGACCTTGGATTGGAACACCAATGAAACTAGCTATGTGTGCTGCTTGCGCGTATGTTGCTATTCCAGCGGGACTTGCCATTCGTCCTTACAATGAGTAAGTTTAAAGGTATTTTTTGACTGCTTTTGGAAAAGAGGAGACTACAAGTAGGTAGAAGTGTCGTCGAAATTGACGAAGTTCTACTCCTAATATTCGAAACTGACCTATGTACTTCCAGGGGCCAACTTTCCAGCTCCCAACACTACCTGGAAAGCATTTAGGCGCCTGCCAAGTTAGGCTCCCGGAGCTTAACTGGTACACCCACTCTGCCAAGTTTGACGACGTTTCTAAACAAGAAAAACCGTGACATAGGCATTAAATTGCGTTCTATCACTAAAGCTATACAACCATTCGGGGGATTCCAGTATTTCTCGACATATTTATTGTATCTGTTACATAATTTAGTTGTTTCACTATAATTCTGCCATTTTAGTTCCGTGCTGAAAACATTACCATGCTATGGGCAATAGTAAAAAATTTAATTTCAAATAACGGCAAACTCCTACGAACTCCCGCCATGGGACAACAGTCAAAATGATGCTTATTGTTAGACTCTTTACTTTAAGAGAGAGAAAAACCCAACTGCATTTAGTTGCGATCTTTCGAGTTATTACGAGTATCGTCGAATTATTGTTTATACTGTCTCGGTAACGGAGTTAGCCGCAATTTGAAATTACATTTTTTACTATTGCCCATAGCATGGTAATTTTTTCAGCACGGAACTAAAATGGCAGAATTATAATGAAACAATTAAATTATGTAACAGATACGATAAATATGTGGAGAAATACTGGAATCCCCTGAATGGTTGTATAGCTTTAGTGATAGAACGCAATTTAATGCCTATGTCACGGTTTTTCTCGTTTTGGACCACTGTGCGTCTTTAGAATTGGCTGAGTGGGGGTATCAGTTAAGCTCCGGGAGCCTAACTTGGCAGACACTTAGATGCTTTCCAGTTACGTCGGCTTCGAATAGTTAGGGGTGGAACGGAGACTACTCGGGTGCATTCGTTTATGTACAGGGTGATTCACTTGCCTTTGAATCAGAACTCTTCTAGCCCTTATTTTTTTTTGGTGGACTTCCCGACCTTTCCCGAGGCTGAAATTTGGTGGGTAATGTTTTTTTGCATCAAGGAAGATATCATAAAAATTCCAGAGCCCCAGCTCAACATTTCTTTTCGGCAAATTTTTCTTGAGGGTCCCCTGCAGATTTTCTCACGATTCTTCGAAGGTCCCCGAACTCGGGTTTTTTCTTCAGGAATCGATTGTTTATGAATGAAAACGGATAGAAAACAAGAAATCCGTTGGAAAAAGTCCGGATTTCTATCAAAAACACTAAAAAAATTGACTTTAACGTTCGATTTTTTCGGAATTTTCGCTGGTTTTTCCGATATTTTTTGGACTTCCCGACATTTTCCGGGGCTGACATTTGGTGGGGAGTCTCCCGTTGCATCAAGGAAGATGTGATATAAATTTCAGAGCCCCAGCTCAACATTTTTTTCCCCCCATATTTTTGGCCATTGAAAATATCCAATTTTTGGTGGTGATTCAAAGGCAAGTGACTCACCCTGTACTGTGAGTGCTGCCTGTACTGAATGTGCGTTTAGTTACAGGCTGAAGTAAACTTTGTCAGTACTCACAAGGGTTTATGACCTTTATGACGTCACCATATAGTACTTAGATATTTATTCATATCTTCAATCTGCTGCAATCATTTCGAGCAGGGAAATCATTCGAATTCTATTTGAAATAATCCCACGTCCCGCTATGATCATTCGAAACCCTAAACTTTGGCTGTGCTTCTCCCAAAATGGTATTCAACAACCACGCGTAAATCATGACGACATTCTCACTTCTCATACAACATTATGAATTTTGTTGCATTGTTTTAACTTTGTTAATAATCATTAGCCAAAAACGTTGAGTGTAAGTTGCGTTCAGAGTATGTATGAATGTATACAGTCATACTATATAATTTATATACCACAAATTTTCACCTGACGTAAATATCGGTCACAGACGATCCAATTTCGTCTGTGAATAATTATAATTATTGATAGATATGTCGAAGTGTTAGGAATAGTAATATTATGCTATTTTTTAACCAAGTTCGATGAAGCCGGAAATCATGGCGTTACTATGGGAAAGCGAGTACGACGATTTTAACGAAAGGATCAAGAGTATGAAACGGCCACGTAAAGTTTATTACAGAAAGGGACTCTAAGTTCATTCAGTGTAACAGCAACATTGCAGAACTCCTTTTGTATCTCGATTTTAATAAAAAGTGTAATTATTCGCAGCAGTATGAGCGTGTATGGGAAAATAGAAATTTATTTAAAACAGTATAAAAGATTTATTATCTAAACGTAATGTACTATCGTCTCTAATGTACAATATCAACATTCTTCTTCTTCTTCTTCATCTTTATTGGTATAGGTCCTGGCATCTTGAATACAGTGCTGTAAGAAAATTATGAATGTATATGCGACTCGTACTTAAGGCACGTTTTTTTATTCAGGCTGACAGAAAATAGGTATTCTTTGGGAATTTTTCACAGAACTATCAAAGCTATCAAAATTTAAAATGGCCTTTTGTTGCTGCAAATCGCATAGTTTTTACGTGTCGGGGATTGCGTGCAACGCTTTCGCGACCAGAGGGTTTATAGTGCACAGCTTTCTGTTTTAAAAATCTCGCGGGGAATCGATTAAACATGTATTAAAGAGTCATTCATTTTAGTTAAGAGATACCGAAAAGTAAGAAAACCATGGCATGCAAAAATGAAATTATGGCAATTCGCCTAAAAATGTCCAGGATGTCAAAAAATCACATTCGGAATGTTTATATAACAAAGGATGATATTCTACTTATACGTAAAATGAAAATGACTTTATAATCGTCGAGAAAACCTGCACAAAGCAAATCCCTTCTTTGATTGCATGCAATCCACATCATATACAAATTATACGGTACTTGGCAATGCAAAAATTACGTTAATTACATTATATAGCAAGTCTCATTTTTAATAGTTGCGATAGTTTCTTTGAGCAAAATTCTGGAATAAAATCTATTTCTAAACCGCCCGAATAGCAAGCGCTACTTAACATTTTCGTGGATAAAATATTTTTGTTAAAAATTGTAATACTTACTGGCAAGTTGTACAAATGGGACTAAATTTACAGAATACTGAAACAAATTCATCCGATTTAGGTAACAACATATATCAACGTATGTGGAAAAGTAAATGAAAAACATTCTTACTAGATAGACAAACTGAACAAACATATCCAATGTCTATTAACTCTTGATGGCAAAAACAGGCCGCCCTGTAATCCACTTTCACAGGCGGTGGCAGTACCAGCTTCGACCTGACATTAGGATCTGGCAGAAATATCCACTAAAAAAATCAATGTATTATTTTTCTTGCGAGAGTAATGTTACCAATTGTATAGGATGATTCACGTGCTGCTGAATTATCAATTTCAAACACACAGTGACTGAAATTCGTTTGAAACGCTCGATTTCAAAGCACATGCACTTGAATAAATTTCGGTCACTGTACGCTGCTGTACACAGGAAATAATTATAAATTAACCACGAGTTTTAATTATATAAGAATGTCTTCTAACTCTCCTTTTTGCACCCCACACATTATACAGCTTTCTCTATATAAAATAAAGACGAGCTTTCGTTTGTCCGCTTATAACTGAAGAATTATTGAACTGGTTTTGATGCAATTTGGTCTAAAGCTTAGCGTTAGTTTCAAAGAGGGTTGAAAGTGTTGACAATGAGAATACAAACAACAATGTTTTGTTGTGTTTCATATTACAGTGCGTCAGCTACTGGAGTGGATAAGATAGAGAAAAGATTATAGAATAGTAAGACTTACTGACAGTTGAGAAATGAATCGCACAAAACAATGATATTAGTAAAAGTATCATATAGAACATCTCAGTGAGTCTTCACGGTCGAATGAAACTCATACTCGTATGTAATATTATATTGCTTATAGACGGTAATACGTTTCCCGTGGAATGAATGGAATTGTATATCACAGTTGAAATATTAAGAGCACTAGCAAGTAGTACAAGTACTAGTACTAAGTACTAAGTACTAAATGTTATATATATAATACAATATAGTAGAATATTCTCTCCAATACATTACTCCCTAAACACAGTAAGCTGTCCCAAACCAAAGTGCACTTGCATATAATATTCATTAGATTAAATATATGTCAGACATGTAATTATACAACTATATACATGTTAGTTAAAAATGGAGTATGAGAGTCGTATATTACACTGTTATGCCACAATTTTTACCTGATGTATACATATGTACTTATATTGCACTGGTTGAATATCCAGAATCTTTTGTTTAATACTGTTTCTTAATAAAGTTCCAGTTCTTATTAAAAATGTCTTAAAGTTCCTTAATATTTATATTGCTAATGGCAAGAGTTGTTTTGTGTTACTTATATTTCGATTCTAATGTAAATAAAGTAACAAAATATTCAACAACAATGAACAACAAACAATTCTTTGTTGTTGCTCCATTGAGGGAACAATAATTAATATTATATTTACAGTGGTTTTCCGAAGTAACTTTTCCTCTTTAGGTAAATTTATGTTTTTTTAAAAGAGAAGCTTCTTCCTGTATTAGAATCAACTGTGTACGAATACTGTTTTTACATACTGTATATAGAATATAAAGAAGAGTATGAAAACATTCCTGTATAATTAACATTAATAGATAATTTATAATCACCAGCAAATACAGCAGCGAATACCTGACACTGATGATTCAAAAGCAGGTGAATCATGTTGCTTGTTACTGCACTGAACGTACCAGGAGATACTGTAGTAAACCGGCCAACTGCGGCACTTTTAAATAGTTCCCACCAGTTATATCACAGCCTTGCTGCAATAAAGTTAACTCTTGGTCCAAACTACACACATCCAGTATAACACCCTGTGTGAAAAAATGAAATTTTTAAACTACTAACATTGCTATTAGATTAAATTCGATAAAAGATACTGACCATCTTTTGAGCAGTGAAAAATATATTCATATAATTCATGTATTGGGTCGCTGAATCATTACTCCCAGTAATTACGAGTATCCGAGGGTGCAAGTTTTCTCCTGGACCCTTTTCTCTTTCAAGCCTGGAGATGTAGCAAAGCGACAAGGACAACGCGCCAGATATCAAGCTCTCGGTACTCAGTGGCTTGTCCATTGAAACTTGACTAATAACTTGCTGCAGTTGTTGCCGCACCGTGCGCTCCACCATAGTGAACTTCTCGTATTGTCCATCAATTTGACGGATCTCCGATGCTTTCTCATTGGGGTACAAGAATTTCGCTCCAAGACTGTGACAAGCCAGCATAGCCAGTTGGTTGTTCGAAGACTGCATGAGATGAGCATTGGCGAAGATGATAGTTGAGTCGAGGCATTGCGTTAAAATTCTTGTCTCGTGCTTCACTATTCGTTGTAGAGGATTCACATCCAGTACTACCACCAGCAGACTTGTGTCTATTTCTGTATCAGATGAAATTATACTTTTAGCTTTTGTTGGGGTGTTGTGATTTTAACAGCGCGGTTTCCATTTGGATGAAGATGTTTTATATTAAATTCATATCGGTATGTCTTATCATAAATTAATTGGTAAGTTGTATTAAATTTAGTTGATGCTACTGTTCGTCTGCTTACTATTTTATATAATGCAATTATAATGATATTTTGACACGGATATAAGTCATTTATTTCATATTATATTTTTATATGATTATATGCGTGGACAATAGCATAATAATAAATACAACTCAGTGTGTTTTCTATATTAATTGAGGAGTGAGGCAGCATAGTATTAACCGTTTGTACTCCAGATTTCTTGTCTTTCATTCATTTTAGTGATTCAGAAGGGACACCCGAGTGCTAAGGGACAAGTACAGTTCGCCTCTGGAGAGAAGGCGCCTGGCTCTAGAATTCGGAAAGAGTGGGACTGATGGACTACGCCTTACAAGGCTGGGAAACACCGCCTTTCCTATTTTTCCTCGGACGAAGCCCCTCACAGCCTTCACCTGGCCCTTTGTATACCTGGCAAAAATGATGTCCGGCTCAGGTCAAATTGTTTCCTGCTGGCCAATAGAAACAAGACTTGGGGTCGCTAATCATAAAACCTTTTGTTTCCATTCCTAAGTATCGTCCCTAAGCAATTTTGAAGGAGGAGACAAATTTTTCAGCAAATCAGAGCCAGGCGCCTTCTTTCCAGAGGCGAACTGTACAACTTTATTACAACACGTTTTCTCTAGATGCATGTAACTAGCAATATAGAGCACTTAGTACAACTTGATTTAAACACATCTTTCTATGATTATGCTAAAGAACAGCAGCATACAACTTTAATATAACGAATTTTGAGCGGGAATACGTGTGAACAACAGTATAATATTTAAAACAACGCGATCTTAATAAAAATCTGAATAAAACTAAAATTTACATCAAGGTTTAAAAAAACTAAAATGCGGAAACCGCTCTGTTAAAATCTTGACGTTTGAACAACTTACTCTGCTTATTCTTGCGTTATTTATATATCGCAGAGGTTAGATAACCTCACCACAGTGGCACACTTACCAGCCGTCATTCTCGCAATGATGTTTTATCGAACCTTCCGATAAATGAATTCATCGACTAAAATTATGCTCGTCTACGAACATTTTATAAGTGAGCCTGTCATTCACACTGTCTCGTGTGAAAATGATAAGATACTTTGACGCGAAACCGTACACCGGTTTTCGATCATAGTGTTGTACGAAAATGAAGAAAGATTCAGTAATTTTGCAGCAAATTCGATACACAAATCTTTTCTAGAATGTTGTGGTAGATGATATGAAAAATGTTCTGCGGGTGGAAAACGTCAACTAGATCAGTGATGTCAACAAAAAGATGTATACAGATTGGAGGGAGTTCAAACAAGTTCAGTGTTACGTTGTATACAAGGTGTCTCATAAATGTCGCAGCAAGCAAAGTCATCGTGTAGAGAATTAAGCATAGATGAAGATGGCTATTTTCAAAATCTTCGATCGGTCCTTAGTTTCAAGTGATTTCAAGTTATTCAATAGTAATTTGGACAATGTGCTTGGGATGTTTTTCAAATTGTAGTCAAACAACCCTACTTTTTCAAATGAGGAGATTTCGAAATCGGTGACTAAAAAAGGGTATCTTTTCAACAGAGCTGTCGAACTGTTATGGGGCGGATAAAAGAAGTGTTTGTAAACTTAATACTTTTGTTATAAAAAATATTCGTAAAGAAGAAACTTCTCTCTAAATGGAAATGTTTTCCTGAATCGGGAGGAAAAAATAAATTTCCTTAGAAAAAAACAGTCTAACTTTTTAGGAAAGTTTATATAGTTTAATTTAAGAATTTTACGTATTGAAGGAGCAACGCTCAAAATTGCAAGGTAAACATAAAATTTCCTTGAAAACCCTATCTGATTCCACTTGCTAAGATGAGTGGGTGGTTAGCGGATAGCCATCGCAACTATTATATTAAATTGCAAGAAACATCCCTCATAGCCAAACCTCTGTCAGTAACAGATTGTTGCAAGGTCTGTTACAGATATCTGTCGTCAAACAGACATCAGATTTGATATAGAATCTGTCAAATTCAATTTTAGCATCAGACTGATAGCAGAAATGTAGCAAATTCTGCTAAAGCAGATTGATGTCAGAAACAGAGCAGACCTGCGACAGAATCTGACGGCAGAAACGCAGCAGAAACGCAGCAGGCTCTGCTCTGGGAAGAGCCATTTAAAGTTTAAATGGCGTGTGTACAGGGTGTAAACGATATAACTGCCGGCGCTTTGAGAGAAGGTAGAGGGGAAAAATGTATAAGCAATTCAAGCTCATATTATGGTGTCCGATCTTTGTTAGTTTGGTTGTTATAACATATGAAAGGTGGAGAGGTTATCTTCGATCCCACTGCTAGAATCGTCCCATAAATTCGCGTATGTGTGCTCCGGTGCGATTGGAGGTAACACCTAAAAAGGCGATTCGATACTGTCATTGGTTTAGATAATAATTATTAAAGTATTTCTGCTCCGGGTGAAGGATGTTTGCAGAATTGATAGTCCACGAGCGTAGTGGAAACAGTGGGGTCCGGTTCCCCCCAAGTGTCGGTGCCTTAGCGGGATGTAACGTGACATCTTTGAAGGGCAGTCCCTTATCTTTCTTTAGAATAGGCCGGACCTAATTGTTTTTTCCAATTCGAACCGATATAGTAATGCTAATCACATCCCAATGGGTCAACATCGCCGAATCACTGAGAAGGGCTAAGACAAAAACGGAAAAAAGTAAAGGGGGTCCTCAGCCACCCTCCAATGTTGCCGACCTGCCGTTCGATTACTAGCCGTTCCAATAACCAGGGCCGTTCCTAACGTAGGTGCAAGGGGTGCCACCGCACTTGCGCGGCCAAATCTAGGGGCGGCCTCAAAACTTTTGTTACCGGAAATTATACGTGAAATCAATCACTTTTTTTCGCCACCATGTCTTCCGATTTGGGCTAAATTGTAATATGTTTTTATCTATACGAAATAACAGAGACTGGCTAAGTTCGCGATTGATTACAGTTGCAATGTACTAAATAATACGACATTCGTCCAACAATCAATCACCTACACAAATGAAGTTCTATTTCGAAAGCTTAGTCTTACAGATATACTTTGATTAATTCACGTGGCAATATATTGGGCTTTCTAAATACATTCATTTATACGTTCACTACTAATACGTTCATTTTCTCAATACAAACTTATTTTTAACCACCGGTTAGATTGTGAAAATTGTTCAAAAATGAAAAATCTTTCTTTTTTATGATTGTTGTCTAAAAGTATTTAGTATCGAATTCTTAAGTAATGCTCAATAAGGGCGGCGATATTGCCTTTGCACCTGGGCGGCGACCAAGTTAGGAACGGCCCTGCCAATAACTTACAGGTAACTTTAAGATTCAATAACAAGTAAACTAAAAGAGATAGGACCTGAACATTTGCCCTCTATGGCCTTAGAATTTTCCCCTCTGTCATCCCCCAAAGCACTGGGAGTTATATCGTTCACACCCTGTATACACACGCCATCTGCCGGCAGAAATACAGCAGAAGTGTGGCAGATTCTGCTCTCTTAGCTACTAATCTGACGCCAATGGTTATGAGGGACTTTATTAACATAGAATTCTTATGAATTTCTTGCAAAAGGAAACTTGATTAAGAATTTTGAAACTAGCCATCTACAGGACGCCTATACTCATTACAATATTTATAAGACACTCTGTATATTGCACACCTCGTGTCTGATGTAATGGGGGCGCTGTTTTCTGCATCAGATCTTATCCTTATCTTATTTGATTGGTCCATTCGCAGACTCCCCCACAAAGAAAATCTGTGATTCGTATTAGTAGAAAATTTACATTTCAGGAAACGACACGGAAGTTCAAGGAGGTACAAGTATCCCACGCTTCTAGGATGCTAATTTTTACGAGAATACTATGAACAAATCAGGAGCTATGAATGTTTCCGGATTTTTTATGCGTGAAATATGTAAATATTAGTCACTCCCATTTCTATTTCAAGCGTTGATCAGCAGCCACGGTGACTAGCAAAAAGAATCGGAGAGTAGTGCATTCCTAACGTTGTGACTTGATATTTCGATTATTTGTAAAGCAACAATTGGCTTAGTTATTTTTTCTGATGGATGAAAATATTATGTATATCGTTTGATGCTTTATATAATGCGGTATTTTTGAGTAACTAACAAATTGGGGCATTGTACAAAATCATTCTTTTTTGTTTAATTACAGTGCCACGAATTTAATAGTAATGTATGGAGACAAAACTATTTCGTTCAAAAACTGTTAAAAAAATGACTAATATAGTTCCTTTTTACATATCTTAAATATCAAGTTACACCGTTTTAAATACCAAATATTTCTACATATTTTCGTCACCCAAAAGTAAAGCATTATTCACTTTATCCAGCAATTGTATTAGTTACTTTTTTAACAATATGTTACTCAATGGTACTAACAAAGATATATAATTGATTTTTAAAAATTACATATATTATATGGCAATAATTGATAAAGTAAAAAATGTTGGGACAATGAAAATATTCGAACACCATGCGAAATCATTTTTCCTGGATTAAACATAGCAGCGCGTATTGTTAGAAGAAATACAGAAGACGCTAGCTTTATTAAAAGCTGAACTATTTAATTATATCGATTCTTGTACTATACAGTAGAAGATCTTTTGCCAGAACAGTCCGAACACTCCATTGTATTGTTTTTTTTTTATTTGGGTTTATTTAAGGTCGCATTAACAGCCTAGCTTTTATTTTTTTATTTTTCTGTATATTCTTACGAAAAATCTTGAAAACTGTATAACAAAGTGTTCGGATCGTAGGAAAATCCGGATAAAAGAGCTTCTAATGTATTGTACAGTGTCTGAGTATTTTCGTTTCTTACTGTACAGGGTCATTGATTTGAATTCGAATCGGTATTGCCATATCCAATTTCTTTTATTAAATATACATATATTGTATTATATACAGCAATTCATTTAATACAATTTTATATTTAATATATATGATGTTGAGAAGAATTGAGAAGCATTTGCGTGTGATTAACAATTAACGTTAGGTTTGCGAGACCCATCATTTTGACAGATTTCGGATTTCACGAGCAAAATTACAAAAACAATTACTATTAATTTCTTTTTTAAATTGATTTTTAACGAATTTTTAATTTATATCTGTTAAGATTGCAATTCTTTTCAAATTAAATTAATCGTTTTTAATGAGAAAAGAAAATACGTGATTTCCTTTACCGTCAATTTGACGGATTTCGGACTTCATAAGCAAAATTACAAACAAAAACAATTACTATTAATTTTTTACCAATTTATGCTAACAAATCCTAACAGATTTAATTAACTTATATTATGTCTGTTAAGATTGTAGCTCTTTTTAAATTAAATTAATTATTTAAAGAAAAAATACGTGGTTTCCTTTACCTGTCAATTTGACGGGTGTCCGTAAAAATAGGTATACCAAAATGTCCGCAAATCTAGGGTCACGTTTATCAGATAATTAAGATTCCATAGTTCACTATTACGAACCTTTATAATTTTGTCATATCTGTCAATCAGAACAGTGTACAGTGTTAATTAGTAAACAAAGTGTTTAATGAGTACTTTAAAGGAAAGTTAAAACGGTTATTGCAAAAAAATTAGTGTTGAAAAAACGTAAGGTGATCAGTTCTCAATTTGACATAGTTCTGTCATATTTTTGACACAATTTGAATAAAAATTACACTTTTTTGATTTCTAAACTGTCCAACTTTTTTTTACAATTATTTCATATATAACAGCGTATTGTCGACAATGTTAATTCAAAGGGAAGTGAGTCACCCTGTACATAGGAATGAAAGCAATCTAGATGGAGATTTGAATGTGCGACCGTGAGCAGGAGTCGCACAATGCTCAGATTAAGCGATCTTTAACCGATTTGAACGTAACCTTCAATGAGTGGCGGCGAGAGAAGTAGAATGAGTAATACTTTCCTGTGACCTTACCATCCTGACCCAAATACGGATGTCCATTTGATGATGTATTCATTTTGCGAGCCAAGTAAATAGAAGACTTTTATTAGTGTCGGTTAAATATGCGAGTTATGAGAGACTCTGAACGTTTTCTACCGATTTTTATTCTGGTGACATTTCGTCTGCTCGTAACGATAGCTTAATTTAAAGAATATTAGGGTATTACAATTATCTTTCTTGTAAAACTCATTGCCCATAATTGTGTAAGTGGTCCAAGTCATATATTTCTTGTTTCGAGATATTTAATGAATTGCATTTGAATAAATTAACAAATATTTTTACATTATACGACATTTTAATTTATAATTTTATTAGTCTTGATTAATGGCAATGTATTATGAACATGAAATTTTGTGTGAAATTCATACGAAAATATTGTTTTTAAAGCTTGAACTGACTTTGACCATTTTCAAAATTAACTGAATGTTCTATAAATGACTTAAAGCGATAAAGAACTATAAGGTTTATTTGAAACAATAACTTTAATGAAATAATTCATGAGCATTTATTAATTATTTTTAAAAAGTAATCCATTTTTATCATTTTGAGTTTTTAAGATTCTTAAAATCTTCCTGAAAAACTGAAGGGATATATGGTAGTAAACACATAATTTAATATTTCCCTATATTTTCAAGTTATGTTTATATAATTTCTTTAAATTTTTGACTTAGGCCACTTTCATAATCAACACTAAATGAATTCCATGAAATGTTGAAATTACAACCACTATCTAATGGTTCATTTTTAACGATATCGTAAAAATTACATTAGACAAATTTAGGCTAAAATAATGTGGTGTGAAATAACTGATAAACATATTTTTTTTAAATTTTGACTTAGACCACTTTCATAATTATGGGCACAATTGTCTGTCTTTAACCCTTTTAGTGCCGGAGGCCGATATATCGGCCAGCACCTTATAATAACAAAATGTTACACATTCACAATATCTAAATATTTTCAATGAATATTGAAAAATTAGTGTCATTGCTTTGTTCTCTATTTTCTCTTTAATACACTGCTTTTTCAATTATGTAAATAAAGTTTTTTGTTTGGTTTTTATGAGTCTTTTCCCAAACCCTAGTAAAATCGGGAAATTCGACCGGTTATTCTCGCATAGCCACCTCTTTCTCGCCCGGCACTAAAAGGGTTAATAGTCAATTTGTAATACCATGTAGAATTTCATAATTATTGCAATATTTTATATCTTACAGCGTTTATATTTTATATTTTCTATCATAACTCTATGCAAAAGAGCAAATCACATTACAATTATTGTTCCAAACAATAGTCTATTTCTAATAGTCAGTTTGTAATACCGTGTAGAATTTAATAAATATTGCAATATTTTATATCTTGTAGTTTATATTTTATATCAGACATTATAACTCAATGCAAGAAAGTAAATCGCATTAAAATTGGCTTTAACGTTCTCGAGTTTAAAACGAACATGCAACCAAATGACAAACATTACACTGTGTAGATATTAATAAAGATGTATTTTTCATTACTGGAATTATTACTTTTACAACACTCTATACAAGCGATGAAAATCGAATTAAAATCGATTCTGCCGTTATTTACATTAAATGTTTACAGCTAATACCTATACTAATATGGAAAGTAGTAGAATTTAAGTTGAACAATAATAAGTTGTTGCAACAATCTTTGTTATAAAAATATTTGAACGATATTAAGCGCTTGACGTTCCTCTTCTTTTGAAATTTTGGCGTTAAAATTGAACTTGACTTGAACTCGAAGCGGGAAAGAAAATCGCTTTTAATCTGCCTTGTGAAACAATCATCCAAATGGTTGGGATCAAAAGTTTACTAGATTACCTTGGACACCTAACATATACACTTTTTCCCTTCATATATCAATATAAATAAGTAATAACTACAAGTGTAACAATAACTGTAAGTATCAAGTAACACGTAGCAAATAGCAAGTACCAAGTACCAAGTACCAAGTACCAAGTACCAAGTGCCAAGTATCAAGTATCAAGTATCAAGTATCAAGTATCAAGCATCAAGTATCAAGAGTGAAGTATAAAGCATAAGGTATAAAGTATAAAGTATAAAGTATAAAGTATAAAGTATAAAGTATAAAGTATAAAGTATAAAGCATAAAGTATAAAGTATAAAGTATAAAGTATAAAGTATAAAGTATAAAGTATAAAGTATAAAGTATAAAGCATAAAGTATAAAGTGTAAAGTGTAAACCATAAAGCACAAAGTATAAAGTCTAAAGTATAAGTAAATATAAAGAATTAATAACGTAAAGATGATACCGCCCACAGAGCTGTTATGCTTCTTCGTTATTACCATGATCGGTCGATGAACGTGCACCGCTAATAAGTCTAATTTATTACGTCCATAAACACAAGGCCCACCTATCCATGAAAATCTGTGACCGAGAGACCGTGAGTGTGTTAAGCAAACCGCACAATTAGCATTACTAACATGCAAAGAACCTACTTAGCGAAATGCATTCCGTTCCTGACTCTCTGAAACTCCGGTGAATGGTGCACGAACATTGCAATAGCATTACAATGAGCGACAATAAACTCCTTTGCTGTTTCATCATACACTCTTTCTTTCTCACTTGGTCGCTTTCTGTTCTTTTCACCTCAATGTAAAAACAGACACGCATGTGGTATTATGTAACACTTAAAATGAGAAGGAAAAATAAGTAAAACGAGGTTCTCTTACGGGATTCCATATAAATAGAATTGAAAAGCGAAGGTCAAGTTTGGTATTTTTTTCACACAGTAAATTCTTTTTTGAAAATTTCTACTTGGTAATTTGTATAGTTTAAACTAAATATGCTGCGAATAGAATTACGATATTTATAATAATCATATAATGAATAAACATGATTTGCGATGCACAAATAAAACACCAGCTAGAATATTTTGTATCTTATGTAAAGAATGTTTTTTATTTAAGATATAGATAAGGTAATTTGACTAAAGTGTCAATTCCTTAAATTTTTATTATAATTGCAACTGTTCTTCTTTGAAGTCATCGATCAGAGACTTTTGAATAAAAACGTTATGGTTTAAACACAATTTATTATATATTAAAAGCAACATCGCAAAGAACTCTTCCAGTTAAGTCTCTTACGAAAATCAGATTTAAATTTCAGGCAAATTGATTGATTAATTGAAAAATTATGACGGGCGTCGTTTTAACAATAATGACTTCACATACATTCTTATGACATATATGTGTTTTTACAAATATTGAAATCAAATTTATAAGATAGCTAGTCCAAACTTTTTACTCCAACAAAGCGAGCAAGTAATCTTAAGCAAGTGTTTGTTTTTGACTGTTGAATAATGTTAGGTAACATTTAAGATAAGAAATGATTAAGCTAGAATGAGCACTGTAAATCATTCAACGTCCACTATGTTGCTGCAGCGTGTTTCTTACTGTGAATATCGAAATGAAACATACAGTATATTTTGTTAAAAGTATGTATTTAATAAGTATACAATAACTAAATAACAAAAATATTTTGTGTGTAAGGAAAGACGCGGTATTGCATAATATATTACGAATGTAAAAACCGTAGGGATTAACAGTGATCAGTTAGTTGTTTATGAAACCACTAAGAGAATGAACCAGCATCAATAAATGCGACAAAACTAGTTTACTTAGCAACACTAATAGTGGCTGAAAATAGTTCTTAATTTTAATAGTGTATTTAATGTTATGTAATTTTAATGTAATTTTAATAACGTATTGGCCTTGAAATCAACGATAACGATATTTTATACAATATACAACAAACTTAAAAAACGTAAAAACTATGAATGGTCGGTTGCTAATTTGTGGAACCTATAATCCTATTAATAAGTAGCAACAAGTACGATAAAATTTTTCATGTGAAAATTAACAGTGATTCTTCCTGGCAATTTTATATTCTCAATTTCTTGCAATTTTAATTCATTTGTTGCAAATATAACAATATTTTTGTAAAAATGCAGAAGGTTATTGCACGCTTTCTTTATTATAAAAGAAGAACATTTTTCGTTTGTTATAATAATAACGATTTATGTAGTAAAAGCTAATTTCTTTTTCCTCACAACGAGTATAGTGGACAAAAACCATTAAAGGGTTACAGGTTTTGCACTCTAATTGTACTTTTTTACTTTTAAAACTCGTCCTTTTGTATTTCAAGTTCACATTTTTATAAACCAAATTCAACGTTATGGAACTCATGTTCTTCGACAAGAACAAAATATTCAATATATAGTTATTATTCTAATGGAAAAATTTTATTGTATGTATAATAATACTCGAACATAATACAATATAATATAACATGAAATGACATAAAATACTTATTAATCATAGAAAATATTTATACATGTATACACAAATTTATGTACATATTCATGAAATAATTATTTCAATTTGCAGGAGCGATAGTTGCAAAAGAACAATTAATCACGCCAATTAACTGTATAAAATAAATCGCGATACTCATTTTTACTGCAATAGCTTAAGAAAACAAGTTTATACCAAACCTTGATTTCCAACACGATGAACTGATGTATGAAACGGATGAAATTCAAGTACAAAACCAATAACATACTTTTTTTTTATTTATTTACTGTCACATTACCCATTGTGAGTACTTTAATAGCACAATCAGAGTATATTAATTAACTACATTGTCATTACCATAAAAGTGATCAGTTCCTCATTACGAGTACTTATGTTTGTTAAACACCGTTAAAGGATTAAGGGCTGTAACTCAAATGTTATACTTGCACTTGAGTGTTCGAAAACACGTTTTTAAAATATTATTTGCTTTACCTGTCAATTTGACGGGTGTCCATAAAAATAGATATACAAAAATGTGCGCAAACCTAGAGTCACGATTATCAGATAATTAAGATTCCATAGTGCATTATGACGAACCTTTACAATTTTGTCATGTCTGTCAATCAGAAGAGTGTACAGTGTCGATTAGTAAAAATGATATTTAATGAGTATTTGAAAGGAAAATTAAAACGGTTATTATAAATCAATTAGTTTTGAAAAAGCGTGAGAATGCAATTTTCAATTCGACATAGTTCTATCATATTTTTGACAGAATTTGAATAATTTTGAATAATTTTGAGCTGCACTTGAGTGTTCGAAAAGACGTTTTTAAAACGAAAAAACGTGAGAATGCAGTTTTCAAATCCAAATGGTTCTATCATATTTTTGACAGAATTTTAATAATTTTGAATAATTTTGAACTACACTTGAGTGTTCGGAAAGACCTTTTTAAAATATCGCGTTGGCTGCCGGCAAGCGAGAAACTCGTTCAATTAAAGGCGGAATGAAAATTTCCGTTTGTTATCACTTTCGATGACGTAAGGTACGTGCGATGCTGCACGCTCTGTGTAATCTCAGTGACGACGCCCTACTTTTGAAGGAATCTTTAAAATCATGACCTTCACGTGCGCTCCCGCTGGATTCTGCTTTCTTACAGGCTCGAACACCTGTAGAATCGAAATCGATTCAGTCCTCGATCAACTGGCGCGCACTGAGCGTCTCCTTTGAAAATCCCAGCCATTTCGAGTTCTTTTTTCTTTCACAACAACGCGTAATAATTAACTTCGCAAAATTTAATAAATACATAAAATTAACAAAAGTTTGGTGTCCGTTTATTAATTTAATCATTAATTCAATTTTGTATTAATTTGTGTATATTGAAATTGTGAAACTAACCTGTAAAATAAATCACTCCAAGTTGTGTAAGCTCAACTCGTACGCGCATAAAATCCAGTGTGTGAAAAGTGCGCGGAGTTCAATTAGCACTGGAATTGGCCGCGGTTATATTGAAACTGGTTGGCATGCGGGCGAAGGTGCACCCACCAATGAATTTCGAATGACACTTCGAATGCACTGAATGAAATTTGCATGAGTTCCATCCGTTCAAATTGAATAATTCGGTGGAATTATTCAAATATCGTGGATGCTAAAAAAGGAATTAGGAAAGTGACAATTACTTCGAAAAGCCATTGTCGACCCAGTGAACTACTGATACAGTTCATCGAACTTGCAAGTAGACTTACACCTGCCATTGACATTGAATCGTAATTCGGCAGATTAGTAACGGAATAACAATTGACCCGCATTGCCAGTAATCTCCGAAACTCTCGAGTATTCTCAGCAGACAATACTTTCCCTGGCGCGGAATAAAGGCACGATTGAGATTCATGTCGAGTATTTATTTCGTGCAGCTTGCGTCAGGAAACGTTGGCCATATACGCATAAGCGCTCTCAGGAATTCCAAGCGTCGCGACGCCGTATGTGGCACCGATCTTCTCCGGATTTCTTTTTGTAATACTGATCTCATGGATCGGACACTCGCAAGCTGACGCGCGCGCGCCTTTGCTCGAAAGAAACCACGAGAATTAATCTTCAAACAACAATGTTGAAATTACTAGGATTTTTCTTATTATTAATCGCCGGCGGTGAGTGCATTTTGCCACCGGCGGTCCTCGAAATCATAACCCACTTATTCTCGGGATTCCCGACGGCTTCGGACAATACTTTCGCCGATCAAATGTCAGCGTCGACGGAGTACGATTTTATAGTGATCGGCGCGGGTTCCGCGGGTTCGGTGCTCGTTAATCGTCTGACGGAGAATCCCGATTGGAAGGTGTTGCTGTTGGAAGAAGGCAAAGACGAGCTTTTTCTCACGGATGTGCCGTTGCTGGCGCCGCTTTTGCATGTCACTGATTACATGCGATTATACAAAAGCGAACCTCGGCCAAGGAATGCCAATGGCACCGGTGGTTATTGTCTAGCGATGAGAGACGGCAGATGCAATTTGCCAAATGGCAGAGCGATCGGTGGCACATCGGTCGTCAACTTTATGATCTATTCGAGAGGATCGCCGGCTGATTACGACGGCTGGGCTGCTCAGGGAAATCCTGGTTGGAGCTACCGCGAAGTCCTTCCGTATTTTCTTAAGTCCGAGAATTGCAAACTCGTCAACAAGGATATCAGGTAATAGAAATAGTAAAAAATAAAAATAATTCTTCTGATTGATTGATTTTTGTGGATGATTGTGGTTTATATAATACTACAATACACTTACGAACATTTTTTGTATTCTTATATTTACGAACACTCGTCACATTGACGGGTAAAGAAAACCACGTATTTTCTTTAAAAACATGATTAATTTAATTTTAAAATAATTACAATCTTAACAGGAAGAAATAAATTTGGGTATATATTCGTCTCATTACACCAATAATTGTCAATATAAATTGGAACAAAAATTAATAGTAATTGTTTTTGTAACTTTGTTCATGAAGTCCAAAATTCGTCAAAATGACGGTTCCTGTAAACCTAGTATTAATTACGGGGATCATAAAATGGTCTTTTTTGTAATCAATAATAAGTTTGCTAAAATACAAATCTGTGTTTATTGAGACATATATTAATAAAAATCATATTCAGCATACTAATAGAGTGAAACAAAAGAATGATATATTTTACTTTATTTATTCAAATAGGTATTTCATTTTTTACCTGTTTTAAGAGTTAATTTAGAGTCGTTTTTGATGAATAAGGAAGAACTTAGTTTTCTTATAGGTTATAAATATATTTGTACATCCGTATACATATATATTTCATGATTTTTTTAAAAGTCGTTATACTATCTTGAAGTGCAGGAGCGACGTAACCCGAAATGGATGCGAATTAAAAAAATTGCTGTCTCATGATTCGCACGATAAATTCCACTAAAGTCATTGGAAAGAAAACAACAATTTTTTTCCTAATTAGTATCAGTACGACTATCACGTGAACTAGAGCAAAAATAGCCAAATTTTATTTTAAATTTTATTTAAATTTTATTAAGTCCGCTTTTTGACATACGGAACAAAATTACTTGGCACAATTTTCTTATATTTTAATGTTTTTTCGAGGTACAATATTTTATTTCTTATCAAGATATATCATCTTGCACGATAATATCTATAAATATGGCGGTATATCTATAAATAACGTATTATGGGTATAAGTTATCTCAACGCCGCCGCTTCGACGCAGGTTTCCTTTCGATCCCACCGTCGGGTCATATCGACGTCAGGTCATTTGAACCCTAAATCATTTCGATGCTGTATTATTTCTACAGCGAATCATTTTGACATTTAACGTTTGTAATACACTTGTGTTGGATCAAATAATAATTTTTGTAGAATTGGCGGGCGCGCTTCGTGTGCAAAAACTCTTTCTCGCAAAAGTCAAAACTCACCAAAAATATTTATACTATCGAGCAAAGTTGAAAAATATTAAGAAGTAGTGAAAAACAAGTTGTAACATATTTCTAAATCTAAATTCGAGACTTTGTACGACACGTTCGTTGCAGTCGCTCTTGGAAAAAATACTAGCAATCCAAATCGGACTTTAAATACAGATCGAAAACACTTTTCCCAATTTTTATATCGTTTTCGATGACTCTATCCGTCGCTCAAACAGTATCTGTCACCTGTCAAACTTTTTTCTGTGACACACGACCTAGGTTATGTAACATCGATAATTTGATGGATAAGATCAGAGTTTGCTTCGATCTTGTATAATACCTATTTCTTTTTTGGACAGTTATAAATTATAGACGTCGAAATGATCTTGCATCGCTTTGTCGACGTCGAAGTGCATTAAAGTGGAAACGTCGACATAACCTGCTTCGACGTATTATCGATATACATGAATAATCATAGAACATCGATCACTAATTAATCTTTTTCTGCTCTCATCATCAGTCAGCTTTTGATTCTCCGCATTTCATGCATATTTACTTACATATTTTTTGTATATTTGTTACATATTTTGACATATTTTCGCTGCATAAACATTTTCAGGTTAGTGTTGACAGAGCGTAAAACAATTCTAATAGAAAGTCCACACAACCACACGACAACCGCGTTTATAAACACTTAGATGCAATAAATCTATGTTTATGTACGCACTCTGAATAGAACATTGAAAGGGTCTGTCGAGTGGGAGTACGAGCAATGTCATTAGTCGTATGCTAACGAGTTGGTGGTTCTAACAGGCGCCTGAGTAGAACCAAATAGCTCGTCTGCATCACAATGTTGAGGCCTGTTTTCTCTTTTTCGATTGCGAGATGCAGTTGAACCTCGGTCATCTTAATTAATCAGGGTATTTATTTGTTCTAGAAGAGAATTTTCGAATGATAGAACAGTTAACTTCTTAATGTTGATTTTCATATATTTAAAAAAAAATATAAATGTTCGTTACGGTAATCACAAATACTGAAATTAAATATGATTTCAATAAGGGATTTGGGTGCTATATTTTTTAAGTTGCTAAACGCTGTGTTGTAACTGGTTATTTTATTAAATATACAGGAACTGTAAACAGTGAATAATGGAAATATTTGGACATTAATGCAATATGAATATCTTGAGAATGAGCTATTACTGTCTTTAGTGATTATATAATGTATGTACTTTTAATACTTAAATTCTATATCTGTGTTAACAATGTTAAACTGTTTATTATCAGAAAAATGATTAATACAGTTGTTTCATAACGTAAATAATCATAAAAATCATCAAAACTTGGACAAAGAAATCGTCTTGATCATTTATTCTAACCTATAGTTCTCAAGTAAATGGTTTTAAAATGATATATAAAAACTTTAAAAGTAGGAAAAATAGTTTCCTAGAATGTTCAAATGCTGTCAGTTGAAAATTGCGCTCTACTTTTTGTACCAATTATTATTATGATTTTATCGTAATTTCTTTAATAAGTTACCTATTTTTGTTGACAACATTGAATCAATCATTGTGAGAAAAAATAATTAAGACCGTTGATTTATAAATAACTGAAATATAAAATTATAACTTTATGACCGCACTATATAGTTTGCGCTTAGTTTCATTACTCGTTGTAAAAGGTGATGCACGTTTCACTTTTTTTAGACGTGGATGTTTTGCATCATACGTATTATACATATTTACAACATAATATTATGCCTACTTGTGTAAAAGGGCAACATTTGAAAATGCTTCAATTGTTTTTAAGGGAATGCACACACCTAGAGCTACAAAATTAAGGTTAACTTCAACATTTTTAAAAAATATAGGAAATATTTTTAAAAACCCTATGCCAATATTCAACTTAGTATTACGGTCCTGATAAAATTATAGGTTATAAAATATTTGAATATTTATTACTTATAGAGAGTGTTTTAAAAGTAATTTTGAAATTGTAAGAGGTGTGGGTAGCCGAGCTGAACATTGTTAAAGAAAGCAATAAAAATAGTTTCGCAATAAGTTGTTATTCTTTAAAATAACCTATTGTTTGTCGTGTTCACGAAATATTATCCGACTTGGAAAATATATCTGTGAATAATAGAAAATATAGCACAATCTATAATTATTTTATAAACATAGGAGACATGTTCCAGTAAATATCGTTCTCTAAACAGAATGAGAAGGGCTTTCGAAAAATGATCGAAACTATGCTCTACTTGCTTAAGAACTATTTGAGTCCAATTGTTTTTTCTCTTTCGGTAGATCAACTTTCCCGATATTTCAAAACTGTTTGACACATACTTGTTCAATAAGTTTCACGGTCGTGGAAGGAGAAACTTTCGTATTGCTTATATATTTTTGTATTCAAATTTAATTTTGTCTCAAAAATATGCTGTTTTCCGCTCTTCGATATTTTCTTATTATTATGAAGTTACGTTTTTCCGAAGAAAAGTTGACTTTGGGAAGATTCAATAGACTGTAAAAGAAGCTGATAAAGTAGATTCTGTTGTAAGCAGAATAAGAAGGGCTTTTGAGAAACACTGAATGAAAGTGTGCCCTTCTTGCTTAAGAACTGGAAACTCTATCACTTTTTCCCCCTGTTACACCAACTTTCCCGAACATTTCGAAACTTCTCGATACCTCTGCCTATTCATATACTTTTGTGTTGAAAATATAACCTTTTCTAAACAACATATATTTTTATTATTATTTATTTAACGTTGCTTTGACATCTCAGGTCTTTGAATTATATAAAATCCGCATTTAAGTGCATCCAACTTTTTTCTTTACTTTTAACTTTTTTTTATGAGTATATTTTTGAAAATTTAATTGCCATTCATTTAAAGAAAATATTATATTCCGCTTATTATGTTAAAATGTTGATTTGAAGATGGACTGCAAGACAAATTTTGTACTATAAATATAATAAAAAAGGTTTTGCAAAATTAGTGCAAAATATGCCCTATTTCCTAAAGAATGAAGAACCCAATCATTTAATTCCCCTTGTTGGATTGACTTTCTTGACATCTTGAAACTGTCTAATACGTGATTGTTCAATAGGTTTCATAATCATGGCGGATATCTCGATGTGACGAGCCCGCCGCATGCGTCAGCGTTGAGGGATTGTTTTCTGCAAGCTGGCAAGGAACTTGGCTATGACCTAGTCGACTACAATAGCGACAAGATCATTGGATTCTCTACTGCTCAGGTTGTCCTCAAACGTCTTTTAACGACTTATTTGAACTATTTTCTGGTTTAATTGAATCTGAAGTGGAATAAGATTTAATTATAATTAAATTAAGAGGTTACTTGTATAGATTATCATATTGTTTGTGCTGAATCAAGGTTGTTCCCCGCTAGAAGCCTCCACCATCGCCACAAAACAGACACTCTAACCTCTAAAATATTCATACGTGCGATAAATATTCAATTCAATTGAAATATTCATATCTACAACATTGACAAGCTCATTAAATTTCTTATTGGTCGTGTTGTCGTCAAGCCTCCTTTAACGACTTATTTTAACTTTGTTCTGGTTTAATTAAATCCGAATTGGAATCAGATTTAATTATAATGAAATGAAGAGGTTAGTTGTATAGATTATCATATTGTTTGTGCTGAATCTAGGTTGTTCCCCGCTAGAAGCCTCCACTATCGCCACAAACAAAGACACTCAACCTCTGAAATATTCATATCTGCCATAAATATTCAATTCAATTGAAGTATTCATACCTACAACAGTGACAAGCTCATTAAATTTCTTACTGCTCGTATTGTCGTCAAGCCTCCTTTAACGACTCCTTTTAAGTTTGTTCTGGTTTAATTAGGTTATGTTATGTTTTGCGTGACTTCAACTAATTGAGCAGAACATTTATAAATATAGAGCTGCGAAAAGGGGCTGTTTCCCACTAGTTTCAGACTCGAATGTTTTCCTTCCAATTCTTACAGTTTATTGGATCTATTTCATTCCCTTAATAGAACACACCAATCTGGCGACGCCATTTTTGGGTTATTTTTAGCATTAAAGCCGGAGACAAATTATTAGACACAGGAATTTGATAATTTTTATACCCAAATGTGCAAATTTTAAAAAAATACAGTTGAATTTCTAGAGGATTGTCGCTTATAAAAACAAAATTATGAAATATTTTTGCGAAATTATTTAAATTCTTCGTGGCCGTCAAAGTCTTAAGAGACAATAAACTTTCCCAAAGGAGAATGTTTTCTCCTTTAAAAGAAAATCTATTTCAGAATATCTGAGTGTACGAATACTATTTTTACAATTTATTTCTTACTTATTTACGAATTTTATTAATTCACTAATTAAGTAATTTAAGATAACGGAACTGCTCATGAAGACGGACCTGCATTGATTTGTGGAATAAATTGCTAAACTATTTCTAACTCCGTGTAATTTGCAATTCGTGCCGCAGGTTCATCTACGACATGGACACAGAGTCAGCGCCAGTAAAGCGTTTCTCCGTCCGATTCGCGATAGAAGCAACTTCCATCTCTCCAAGTTCTCGAAGGTCACGAGAATCATTATCGATCCACAGAGCAAGGTCGCGCGGGGAGTCGAGTTCGTCAAGGGAAACAGGAAGTATTCTGTCTACGCCAGAAAGGAAGTGATACTCTCTGCAGGTGACCGGAAGGGAATAACATGACGAGAATGCGATACGATATGTTGCACTTCCTGAGAGATTTTTTTCAGAGACATTTTCCCCCCATTTTTTTTAATTTGTTTGACAATTAGTTTTTTCAGTATACAAACTATTTCACTTAGATTTCCATCTACAATTTTATTGATATTTGGTTTAACCAAGGAAAAGTTTTGGAAAAAATCAAATCAAAATAATTGTCGTTGTTATTTTGTATTTTTTCAGGGATATTTTTCAAAGATACTATAGAAACTATTTTATTTAGATTTCCGACTACAATTTTAGCGATTTTTGGAGTAAGTAAAGAATTCTTTTGGGTATAAAGAAATCAAAATTGTCATTGTTAGAAGTTTTCAATCACATTCGTTACAAAAAAGTTAAAAAAAACATTATTGAGATCATTTTAATGCTTTTGCTCTTATAAAAAACAAGACACCAACAATGTTGTGAATCTGCATGAACGCGTCTATTGCCAGTAACACGCATGAAACAAAACATTTGAAATTGGAACTGTTGCAGCACCTCCAACGATTATTACTGAATTTTGAGTTTTTTTCTGATGATCCAAAGGCAAAAAAACAAATAAATTTGTCTTATTTCACAACTTTCAAATTAATTGACTAAAGTAAACTCGAACGGGAATATTTTCTTAACAACCAGTTTGCTCGAAAAATCCTAACAAGAAAAATGTTGATTCTTTGCTTCCGAAAAAATTATGTACTCATTTCAAACATCAATAAATCCGTCATCTTAATCCAAAAGGCAAGAATTATATCAAATAAATATAAATAATGAATAAATCATCAATAAAATTTTATTTGAAAATTTGAGTATTAAATTAATGTATAGTTTCTTTAAACAAATCATCGGAAAAGCACCAAATATCGTGTTGTAAACTGTAAGACTCTTTAACACTAGAACTACCAACAGCTATTTCTAACAGAACCAGTCAAAATGGTCTTTAAAGAATACGAAATACTAGAATATTTTTATATGTTTTGATTTGTTTCTATTTTACAAAAGGAATTCTGCGTTACGGAATTACAACTACTATACAATGACAACTATAATAACTACCAAGTTCAATTTTATTTTCTTCTAATTCAATTTCTTCATGCTCATACAATTCACCATTTTCGATGGAATTTGCCATCAGAACAATGTATCAATGGAATTCCCATTGATATATTGTTCGCTTTCTGCAATAGCTAAGAGATTTTCAATCGTTTCGCCATTTTGTGAGTTTGCAAAATATATCGTTATATAAAAAAAAATCAGGTTCTATTTTGACTCTGAATAAATAAAACAAAAATAAAATGATAGTATATAAATAATATTATTAAAATATTTAATGAAATTAAATAAAATTATATTACACGTTTAGTTATCGCTGCAAAAATCATCACATCATTGCAAGAAAAAAATATAGCATAAAGTGTGAATTTTAAAATGAAATCGTAAAATCAGTCATTTTTACTGCTGTGGTAGTTTTAGTGTTAATGAAAAAAGAAGGAATCATAATTGTTTTCTTCAGGTACACTCAATTCCCCCCAAGTGTTAATGCTATCGGGCGTCGGCCCAAGGGAACACCTCGAATCCTTGGGAATCCATGTCATTGAAGATCTCCCAGTGGGCTACAATCTTCAGGACCACGTCAGCATGTCGGCCTTGACGTTCCTCGTCAACGAGAGCGTAACAATCATCGAGCCACGATTAGCTACGAACCTTGTTAACACCGTGGATTACTTGATCAAAGGAACCGGTCCACTCACCGTGCCCGGTGGAGCCGAGTGTTTGGCATTCGTCAACACTAAATTCGATGAGACTAAAAGTCCTGGTCAATCCAGCGATCAAAATGAAGTCGATTATACAGGACGTAGAATGTTTGGGAAAGACAAAGGTACTAATTGAATATTAATTAACTACTCAGATTGTACAGAGTGATTCACTTGCCTTTGAATCAGAACTCTCTTACCGAACTTTTACTAGACATCTATTTAATTATATTATATATATTCTATTTAACAATAGACTGTGTTAAATTATGTAGTCTGTTGGAGCGAATTTTTTATCAAGTTTTAGCATCGACTTCCTTTGAATGGCTAGCAACGTAAGGAAAAAGTATTTTATCATAGTATATGTTTACAGTGGAATATTATATGTGCCCATAGTTATGAAAGTGGTCTAAGTCAAAATTTTAAAGAAATTATATAAACATAATTTGAAAATATACGGAAATATTAAATTACTTCCATTATACATCACCACTAGACCAGTAACGGAAGAAAAACATAAAGATATTATGTGTTTACTAGCATACATCCCTCCAGTTTTTCAGAAAGATTTTAAGAATCTTAAAAACTCGAAATGATAAAAATGGATTACATTTTAAAAACAATTAATAAATGTTGATGAATCATTTCATTAAAGTTATTGTTTCAAACAAAACTCATAGTTCTTTATCGCTTTAAGTCATTTATAGGACATTCAGTTAATTTTGAAAATGGTCTGTCAGTTGAAACTTTAAAAACAACATTTTCGTATGAAATTCACACAAAATTTCATATTCATAATAAATTTCCATTAATCAAGACTGCTAGAATTATAAATTAAAATGTCGCACAATGTACAAATATTTTTTAATTTATTCAAATGCAATTCATTAAATATTTCGAAACAAGAAACATACGACTTAGACCATTTTGATAATTATGGGCGCATATATAACTGGCTTCTTCAGAGTGAAATTTCACGTGCAAGTTAACATAACTGAAACATGTAAAAGTCTAAATGCATAAAATGTAGACAAATGTTGGGAAACATTTGAGTATAATTTAAGTTTCTAGATTATTTATAATGATTTTCTATGCAACAGTGTAAGTTCGACAGTGGTGATTCAAAGGCAAGTGACTCACCCTGTACAATGACGTTTTGGAAATGTCTTTAAAACACTTAGGGATATTTCTCAAATAGCATAGAATGTTTTAAAGATGTCTTTTTTATGCGATTTTCATATTTGTACATCTGACGACATTCGTAGGACGTTTTAAAAATGTTTGCCGAAGACGTTTTAAAGATGTTTATACTTTTTCAATTTTATAACATTCTCTATATAGCGTCTTTTCATCTGCCTTTTTGAGGCATTCTTAGAGCTTCGCAAAGACGTTTTAACAATGTCTGAACTTTACATCTTTTGAACGTTTTAAAAATGCTTTTTATATACGGTTATCTTTACAGAAATCTGTCAAATTGATGGGTAAAAAAAGCCACATATTTTCTTTAAAACAACGTTTATTTAATTTCAAAAGAATTATAATCTTAACAGACATAATAAGGTAATTAAATCTCTTAGGATTACATAAATAATTGTCAGCATAAGTTGGAAAAAAATAAACAGTAATTGTTTTTGTAATTTTGCTCATGAAGTCCAGAATTCGTTAGAACACGGGTTCCGTAAACCTAGTGTTAAAACGTCTTCTACTCGACGTGTTTGTTATGATCTAAGAATACCTTAAAAAGCGTACAGATGACATGTTAGAGATATTTTAAAATTGAAAAAATGTAGACATTTTTGAACGTCTTCAACAGAACATCTTTAAAACGTCCTACGAATATCGTGAGACGAACTGACGTGAAGATCGCGTAAAGGGGACATTCTTAACACGCTATGTACTATTCGGGTAATTTAAAACTAATAAACTAATTAACACTTAGATTATGGAAAATCTACTACAGAACGCTAATTTCAATGAACGAGAGTTTTGCTTTAACAAATACAATCGCAATGTATTTTTGGTGCACCAAAAGTAACAAAAGGGTTAAGAAATGGTCCAGCTTATTGCCTTTATTAACACTGTCGTAATCGATAGTTGTTAAGCGAAAATTTCAGTTAAATTACGCGATCAATTTCTAAAAATCTACAACTAGAAGCTGTTGATTTTAAAATTAAAGTAGTAATAAACAATACAAAATAAGATGATAATAATGGTACCTGTCATTGTTTCAGTCGAGATGTGGTTGGAAAACAACAGCAAATCAATGTATTTTTAATACTGACGACTATCAATACTAGTGAAATGACCGGTTTTAAAATTCGATTTAATTTTTTTTTGTTTGTGCTCGTTAAAAGAAAAAGTAAGAATATATAATTTGTTTACTATTATCTAAATGTTGTTTTGTGCAGCAGTTTTTCTATTAAATTGCGAATTAGTCATCGACTAGGAATTATAAACAGTTGCAACAACAATATATACGAATCATAATAACCATCCATTTATGCTAAATTAACTTTGAGAATTACTAAGTACACTACTAATTACGCTAAATTAGCTTTTAGAAGTAGAATTATAAAATAACAAAATGATATTGCGAATTTGCTAACATATTGTAAAATATTGTAACACATAAAACTGATTTGATTTCAGTCTTCAAAACACCAAACGTGTCTTCAATCAGAGTGAATCCCGACTACCTGAAGACTTATCTTCCGGCAAATAAGAGCAGTGCTACTTCGGAAGGAGAAGTGCCTGATATGGAGTTGGTGCTGGGTGTAAGTGCATTGACAGGCGACACTTCAGGAAGTTACAGAGGACTTCTCGGATTGTCAGAGGAATTTTACAAGGAGGTATTCAGCGCGTACGAAGGTCTCGACGCGTTCAGTATCGTGCCGGTCCTCTTGCAACCGAAGAGTCGAGGCAGAGTCACCTTGAGAAGCTCCGATCCTCTCGATTGGCCTCTTTTCGACATCAACTACTACGATCAGGAAGAAGACTTGTCCACTATGATCCGTGGCATTAAAAAGGTAATTACACGCATTACGAAAGGAATGCTGATTGCGCAAGGTAAGACTTCGTGTTCCAAGCCGAAACTGCTTAGAAATACATTTCAATAATTACACAAGAAGTAAATGGTGACTCAACTGAGTCTCCCGATGTTAAACATGTGACTGGCAGTGACAAATGTCGTTGCCCTCTTTCTACAAGCTGATTCACTTTGTCAATGATTAAAATTAATTTTAACAATGGATAAACTAAGTATTTGTACACACTTCTTTTCTTAAAGTAAATTTTTAGAAATTACACTTTTTTAAAGAAGAAAATTTCCCTTTTAAGGGGGTCTTCCCGTCTGAACACATTTTCCAATTGAGGTTTTTAGGATTTTTTAATAATAATTCAAGAACAGCTATTCTTTCTAAAAAAACTATTGGTATATTTACATATTTATATACAATCTTTGATGAGTTTCTGAAAGACGTATCATGTTGTAATCCGGGAGTAACGTAGACCGTCAATCGCACCTCTTTTCCCATGGTTTACACGATAACTTTCTCTAAAGTTATAGAAAACTACAAAAACAAAATTATTATTGTTTAGTATGAACGTGTCTATCGCGTGAACCAGCAGCAAAAATAATAAAACATATTTGCAATTTTGGGAGCAATTTCAAGTGTCAAATGATAATAAAAATTTAACGTTTGTCCTTTAACTCGAGGCCGTTTTGTCAAAACAATTTGTAATAGGTTTTCCGTGGTTCATGCGACAGCCACGTTCATTCTAAACAATAATAATATTGTTTTTTTAGTTTTCTATAACTTTAGCGGAAGTTATCGTGTAAACCATGGGAAAAGAGATACGATTGTCGGTCTGCGTCACTCCTGGATTACAACATGATACGTCGTTCAGAAAATCATGAAAGATTGTATATAAATATGTAAATATATCAATAGTTTTCTAAAAAGAATAGCGCTTCCTCAATTATAATTAAAAAATCCCAAAAACCTCAATTGGAAAATCTGTTCAAACGGGAATACCCCCTTAAGAGAAAGTAAATGTTTTTATTTTTATCTGAAACTGATGAAACACTTTTCTCTACGAAGTAAACACAAAACTATTATGGAACCGAACTGATTTTAAAAAGTTTAGTGTTCAAGGAAACCCTAATCTTTTAAACTGTATTCAAAAATAGCTTTTCCACTTTCGAAAGCAACTTTTATCGATGACAATACTTTTGCAATTACGAGTAATAGATTAATGAAACTATTTTTAGTATATGTATATCCCTTTGCGGTCGCATGTCTACTCTCAACCACCAAAGCTTTTTTACCGTTTCGGTTGTATGACTGCTCTCAACTGCCACAATAAAAACAAAAACCATATTAATCTTATATAATCTTCAAAATTAAGAAGACTATCGTCCTCAGATAAAGCAGAAAGGCTTAATTGCAACCCATTATAAACATTATAAACATCCATGTCTAAATTTAATACGACCGCAAAGGGATATATTTTATAACCTCCGAACAAACATTCTCAAAACATTGAAGTTAAACCTCAATTTTTGAGTTTGAGGTTTACGTATTGCCTATACCTAAATGACCTACCCTCATAACCATTTGGCGTCAGATTGGTAGCAGAGGGAGCAGAATTTAATTCCAAATCCGCATCCATCTGTGTTCGCATTAGGGCCGTGTTTTTGGCGGCAGAAACACAGCAGATTGCTGTACGGAGCAGAGTCTGCTGCGTTTCTGCTGCGCTTCTGCTGTGTTTCTGCTGCATTTCTGCCGCCAGATTCTGTCGCAGGCCTGCTCTCTTTCTGACACCAATCTGCTTCAGCCGAATCTGCTACATTTCTGCTGCAAATCTGATACCAAAATCGAATTTGACAGATTCTATATCAAATCTGATGCCTTTTTCACGACAGATATCTGGAACAGATCTTGCAAAAACCTATTACTGACAGGTTTGGCTGTGAGGGTAGCTTTTTCACTTTCGAAAACAACTTTTATCGATGACAATATTTTACAGTTATGAACTTAATAAAACTATTTTTAGTATATATTCCTTTGCGGTCGTATGTCTACTTTCAGCCACCTAAGCTTTTTTACTCAACTGCCACAACAAAAAAAAAACCATAGTAATCTTATATAATCTTCAAAATCAAGAAGACTATCGTCCTCAGATAAAGCAGAAAGGCTTAATTGCAATCCATTTTAAACATTATAAACATCCATGTCTAAATTTAATATGACCGCAAAGGGATATATTTTATAACCTCCGAACAAAGATTCTCAAAATATTAAAGTTAATCCTCAATTTTTGAGTTCGAGGTGTACGTATTACCTTAACCCAAATGACCTATAGGTCATTATAGGTCATTATAGGAGGTTATAATTATAACCTCCGAACAAACATTCTCAAAATATTAAAGTTAAACCTCAATTTTCGAGTTCGAGGTTTACGTATCACCTTAACCTAAATGACCTATAACTTAACTGAAATTACAGGCAATACAAGTTGCATCGACGAAGTCTTTCAAGAGATTCAACGCGACGCTGCTGCCAGTGGCATTTCCGGGCTGCAAACATCTGCAATTCAAGAGCGACGAATATTGGGGTTGCGTGGCTCGGCTGGTAAGCACAACACTCGGTCACTTTGCGGGCACTTGCAAGATGGGCACGCGGAAGAACTCGGGTGTGGTGGACCACAGACTGCGGGTTCATGGCATTGGTGGTTTGAGGGTCGTTGACGCCAGCATCATTCCTACGTTAATTGCTGGCCACACCAACGCTCCTGCTTATATGATTGCCGAGAAGGCAGCCGATATGATCAAACATGACTGGGGATCATTCAACTCCGGTTTCGTCAAACCTGTTACTTGAACGATTGATCCGCCGTTGGTTTCGATTTCGAAAGTTTCGTGTCATTGAACTGTATGTTTATGCATGTGTAAGATAAGTTGTTAGAAATGTTTTAAAAGATGGCGATTTCAAATGTGCCGCGCAAGATGAAAGTTTGGTGTCATTCGACAGTGGATGTTTATGCATATGTAAGATAATTTGTTACAATCGCTTTAAAAGATGACGATTTCAAGTGTGACACGCAGGATGAGAATTTGGTGTTATTCGACTGTGGATGTTTATGCATATGTAAGATAATTTGTTAGAAATCTTTTAAAAGATGACGATTTCAAATGCTGTGCGGAAAATGAGAATTAGGTATCACTGAACTGCAGATGTTTATGCATATGTAAGATAATTTGGTGGTTTCAATTTCGAAAGATTGGTGTCATTGAACTATATATTTACGCACATGTAAGATAATTTCTTATAATCGCTTTAAAAGATGACAATTTCAAATGTGGCGCGCAAGATGGAACTTCGGTATCATTCGACAATGAATGTTCATGCATATGTAAGATAATTTGTTGCTTTCAATTTCAAACGTTTGGTGTCATTAGACTGTGGATGTTCTTGCATATGTAAGACAATTTGTTAGAAATGTTTTAAAAGATGGTAATTTCACATGTTGTGCGCAAGATAAGAGTTTGGTGTCATTGGACTGCAGATGTTTATGCATATGTAAAGTAATTTGTTATAATCGCTTTAAAAGATGATGATTTCAAGTGTGGCGCGCAAGATGAAAGTTTGGTGTCATCGGACTGTGGATTTTTGTGCACATGTAAGATAATTTGTTAAAGACGCTTTAAAAGATGGCGATTTCAAATGTTGTGCGCAAGGTGAAAGTTTGGTGTCATTCGACACTGAATGTTCATGAATATGTAAGATAATTTGTTGCTTTCAATTTCAAACGTTTGGTGTCATTGAACTGTGAATATTTATGCATATGTAAGATAATTTCTTATAATCGCTTTAAAAAACGATGGTTTCAAGTGTGGCGCGCAAGATGAAAGCAAATCTAACTGGACTTCCGGTTAAAGGTAAAAGTCCGAAATGAAAAAAGGATTCGGTCTACTGCCACACCGAAGATGTGTGTGGGGAAAAAATCATTTAATTCTGGTTTCATCAAACCTATTACTTGATTGTTTGATCGAGCATAGATTTCAATTATGAAAATTTGTACGATTTCTTAAAAAAGGAACCATTTTGAAATAAAAGAAGAAGGTGCTCGTCAATTTCAGTTTCAGATGCAAAATGGAATACCATTTATTAAAAACGGAACCATTTTCAAATACAAGACGAAAGTGCTCGTAAATTTCAGTTGCGAAAGCTTTTTGTCACTGAATTTTGTATGTTTAGACAAACGCGGTATAATTAACATAACGATAACAACAAGTTGAATTGGACTTCGAGTTAAACGTAGATGTTCGTACATTTCAATTTCGACTTCAACTTTTTGTCATTAAATTACAGATGTTTGAGCAAATGTGCTACAATTTCTTAGAAAAGGCGTTACAAGGAAACAATGTCAAATAAAGCCCACACAAGGTGGATCAAACAAACTAAAGAAGTCTTTCGATTAAGACAAAGAGTTTCAGCCAATCAATTAACTCGGTTTACTTCCTTCTTGTGTACGATAAAGAACACACGTGTAGAGAAGAAATCGTTTAATTCTGGTTTCATCATGGCTGTTACCCGAACGTTTGATGCAACTTGAATTTCAATTGCGACAGTGTGGAACGAATTCCACTAGCGACCGTCAATTTCTTACACTTATGAAACTTGAAATTCATTTTTAACCGACTTTGAAAAGGTGGAAATTCTCAATTCAGCATGTTTATTTTTTTGTCCAGAAAAATTTATGTTTGTTTACCAATTACTCAGCAATGGATGAACTAATTGATATGAAACTTCTTGCATTTCATAGATGATGGTCTGCAGATATAATATTTTGTTATAACATTTTCTTGAATATGTTTAACATTAAGTATTGCTATTGCATAATTTCAGAATTACACAAAAATGTTATTTTATGTACATTTTAAATTATTGTAAAATAATTATTTAATTTTATAATTATTGCAAGATAGACACATGCTGTTATTTATATAACAGCTGTAATGTTTGAAGGGGTACAAAATATATGTAAAAGTAAATGATGTATAATATATTATGAATTCATGTCATTAATCTATCGGTCAAAATTTTAAAATTGTTGTCATGAATCTATGCATGATTGTTGCAAATCAGATATCAGACAATTTCTATCGGAAAAAGATGAGCCGATTTTGTGTAGAAAGTAGACACTTAAAGTCAATACGCAGTGGAGGTGATTTTCGAAATTTTACTTTTAAACAAAGCAGCAGCCTTTCAAACTGGAAACTAATTTTTTCACCCTTAAAAATGAGTATATTTTTATACCATTTTGAGTTTAAAAGACTGCTGTTTCGTTAAAACGTGTAAATAATTTGCGCACCTGTTGCGAACCTATTGCGCACTAGTTTGAAGTGTCCACGTTCCTGAAAAAATTGTTTCATCTGTTTCAGGTAAAAATTGTCAATGGGTTTGCAAAATATATCAAAATAAAAAAAATATGGACAGAAATATGTTCATATATCCATGACAGTAATTGTGTAATTATGACCAATAGATTCGTGAAATTAATTTGCAATATACCTAAAATATTGCTCTTGTACATATACTTTATAAGCCCAAACCAAAAATATTTGTTATATTTTTCCAAAATGTTGAAGACAATCCTCGATTTGTTGCTCCAGGTGTATGTATGTACCCCTTTAATGTAATTGTCGCACTGTACTTTCGAAATATCAAACATAACAAACGACTGTCAACCTCTGAGGCTAATATTACCAAGATTTTGACGAGTCAGAAGTAAATACAGTGGATAAATAAAGTATTGGCACGCGCAGTACTTTTAGAATAAGTTTTCTTATAAAAGAAAATTGTCTTCCCTAAAAAAAGTATTGTTTTAAGGACGTTTTCTTGTTCAAAAAAATGTATATCTATTTAGAGAAAAATCTTTTCTTTCACAAGTAACTTTTTTGCAAAAAGACTGCGTGCAAGTACTTTTTTTATCCGTTATACATTAAAACCAAAAAAATGACTGTACTTCAAGGTCAATTTTGCTACATTTTTTTTTATGAATCTTCGCCAATCTGAGAGTGTTCAATCGCCCTGAATAGATAATAATATAGTATGTAAAATATTATATTTACCAACTTCGAAAAGGAGGAGGTTCTCAATTCGACTTCTACATTTTTTTGTAGCACTGTTAACGACACGACGCATCATGTTGACTGTCATTTTATCTATCCCAGTCACACATGTCACTTGACAAATCTTTGTGGAATTGCTCATTGAACAAATATTTTGGCTAGATTTGTACATTTTGAACTCTTACACATAAAAGTATCACATATATCGATTCATGGTCAAAATAAACCGAGTACCATGGTAATGATAACAAAAGTAAACCGTCAGTTTTATACAGTACTAACATTTTTGGTGCTAAATTCGTCTAGAAGATCGGTTGATAATTTGAAATCTTTTTTCTAGTATTCATATGATACTCTTTTACAAGTCTGCAGTTTTATTATTGATATATTAAGATGAATTTTTCCATGTAAGATTCATTTTTGGTGCTAAATTCGTCGAGTAGATTTTAATAATTTTAAATCTTCTTTCTAGTGTTCATATGATACTCATTTACAAATTTGTAGTTTTATTATCAATATTTTAAGATGAATTTTTCCATGTAAGATTCACTTTTGGTGCTAACTTCCCCTCGAAGATCACTTGATAATTTTAAATCTTTTTTCTAGTATTCATATGATACTCTTTTATAAGTCTGTAGTTTTATTATCGATATCTTAAAATCCATTTTTCGATTTAAGATTTATTTTTGGTGCGAAATTCGTCAAGCAGATCCTAATAATTTTAAACAATTAATAATTTTAATAATTTTAAATCTTTTTTCTAGTGTTCATATGATACTCTTCTATAGGACTGTAGTTTTATTATTAATATCGTAAGATCCATTTTAATAATAAGATTAAAAATGTGCCATTTACACTTACCAAGTATAAGCAACATGTACAAAAGGTAGACTACTAACAAATTATACCACGAATGGTCGGTCAGTAATTTTCCCTATACGTTAAAAAAATGGCGATTAATTTTTTAAAAAAAGCGCTACAGCTTGATTATTAACAATTGACAATTAAAATATAATATATATATAAAAGACAATTAAAATACTAAGTATTTTAATTGTCCTTCAACGACTTTAAGTCCGCAACAATTCAACAACGTAGATAATATAGTAATACTTCCACAGTATTTCAAAGAAACAAGAATAACAAATTCCGCAATTAGACCGAAATTTTTGCGCTATATTAAAATAATTATGTTAAAATATTAAAGAAGAGATGAGAAATCGTATGTTTCATTATTGCTTGAACGACCATATTTTGAAGGTGAATAAGTTAATACTAGGCAACAAAGAAATTTACGCCACATAAAAGTTTAATGTAATTTTTATTACATCACCTAACACGTAGCAGTAGATATGAGCGTTCCCATGCATTTTGATGCACAGTGGGGAACGCTTGCATTTAGAAGATCATAATGGAGAAACAGGAATTGTTATACAATAATGTTATCTTGCTGTATATCGAACTAGTCGAACACTCCAAGGATTCATTATAAATAGTGTCTAAATAGTGCAATAATAGATTCGGCGTACCTACGAGGTCCTCGCAGGCACGCAGCTTCCGAAGAGGATCTGCCTCGCATAGGTAGAATTGTTGATATCTTTGGTAAAGATAAGAATAATCCTAAGTCGTATGTATGTACACTGTGTCGAAGTGAGAAGTCGAGTGAACGTAATCGCGAGACTTAACCCTATGGAAATTCTTTAGTACAACCGATAAGTCCTGGAATCATTTACGCTGCATTTGCAATTGGTTATTTATGCGTTGTAAGCGCTCACACTTATTGGTAGAAGTTCTTATTATTATCGTTCGATTTCATTTACGAATACATGAAATTGTTTGCGAGTTCGTAATATAATCGTTAAAGAAATATTATTTAAAAATATGATTTGTTAGAAATGTGTAATAATAACAGTGTCCAAAAATATTGTAATAACACAATGCTGTCTCAGATTTGAGATTTTGGTCTTTGAAGGATCCTGCAAAAGAAACTTCAACTATTTTTGTGATATGTCAATTTCTCCCCAAATGCACAGATTTTGTTATTGTTCACATTTTAGTACGCTGCTGTTGTTACACATTTCTAACATAAAAGCAAATTTTCAAAAAATATTTTTTGAACAATTATATTTCATTTCGAATCATTTTTGTGTTGCTTAGGAGTTTAAAGTGTACATTATTAGTATTCTGTTTCTACAAGAATGCTTTTTTCTATGTAAACCAAATATATTCACTTTTTTATTTCGTTTTTAGAAAGATTTTAAAATTTCGTTTGAATTTCGAATCAATAAAACAGCAGGTTCGGTATTACACTTTGTTTTCTCCATTAATAATAGCGTGGCAGACAGAAAACATTTGTTAATATAAAACCGTATAAAAAATTATACGCAGTTGATAAAAAAGTATTTGCATACCCTTTTCTTGGTGTAAATTTTGACATAGAAGAAAATTTCTTTTTAACTTTTCTTAAACAAGAAAGTGTCAAGCAGAATGTTTTGTTCTTTAAGAAAATTTTCTTCACAAAATCTGCGTATGCGCATACTTTTTTATTCACTGCAGATGGTAATTAATAATTTGTGAGCGCTTAGATCGCCAAACCGAACGATTTTAAGTATCGCTTGTAATACTTCGTGAGTTTTTAAGTATTTGTTTATATTTATAGTCATTGAACATAGCATGGCAGACACGACAAATATTGTTTAATGCATAATGTATCATCTCATTTGTATTCAACGCAACGTACTGCGCATTAAATAATATTTATCACATTTGTCACGCTTCGTTCGATATCTGTAAATATACAGCGGATAAAAAAGTACACTCAGTGTTTTTGAAAATTTATTCTTGATGCGAAGAAAATTCTTTTCTCTAAATAGAAATACATTTCTTTGAATAAGAAAGCGTTCTTTTGGAGACAAATAAAATTCCCTTAAAGGAAACAGTTTTCTTTTTTAAAAAGATTGCTTCCGAAAGCACTGAGTGCGTGAAAACTTGTTTAACCACTGTAAACGGACTTTAAGCGTGTAACTGCTTAATTAGAATGCAGCAGTGTAGCTTCTTAACCGATCATTGCGCAAAGAGTATCCCGAAAATGACGAGCAGCATTAAGTTGGATGTTCGCCACTTTGCCGCGCCTGGAAAAGAATTTCATTCATTGTTAACATTAAATAAATCCAAATAAAATATGTATAATAATAAATCGAAATAAATAAAATATGTGTACTGACTGTTGTCGGTGTATTGGATGCAATCTTGTACTTCCGCGGCCATTATGTAATCCTCGGCGCAATCGCAAATACCTTTAAATGAGGAAATCATTAATTATTATTGGAATTAACTTGGTATAATTAAAATATCAGCGAAAGTCATACCTTCCACACAGTCGACGTTCATGACTTCCGTCGAATTTGAGTCCTGATATGTCTCGGTGATGCACTGCAAATGATTCTGGCAGGGTTGACCCAATCCTATCGAACAAAAATTTTTAGTTACCTCAAAATTATTATTAATGAGGGACAAGAATTTCCCAATTGCAGTAGAGAGAAATAAAAATATTCCAACACTTGCATTTCTCTAACGTTAATACTTCAAATTTCAATTGTTTATAAAGCAGCCTAATACAGCCTTCGTAATTTTTTCTAACAATTTACTACATTGCTACTATAAAAAAACAGAAGTATTTACATTAATATAATAAGAATTGACAGAGTAAATGATGGTTTATTTTCGAGAGGAAAACATAGTTCAATTCAGTTAGTAGTCAGAATAGTCAAACAGGAGAGATAAAAAAATAGAAAAAGAAAAGAATTAGATACTATACGAATTATTTTTGTTGGATTAATTATATTTCATTTTAACCCTTTGTAAGAAAACTACTTTTAGTACACCTTGCACCAAAAGCATGACTAAAACAGTTACTTTATAAACAATTGAAATATTAATTATTGAACTTGAGAAATGCAAGGTGTTCGAAGTCGAAATTTACAGAATCTCTAGTGAACATCACATTTTCCAACAAAAGTTTAGAAAATTTAATGGCTTCTGCTGAATAGCGGAACCTCAAATACTTGATATTTCAAATATGATTCATTAGAAAACAGAAAGTGGAAAGGAAACTGTACAGGACGAGCATCCTACAACTCAAGTCAAATCAAGTCTGTCCAAATACAAGGAAAGTACGTGTTCTTGTGTTAATTACTGTTATGTTACATCCTTATTTATAAAATTTTGCAATATTCGAACAATACATGACAGATTTTGGCATACTATAGTGGCTAACAATAGTATTGTTACATGCAAAGTTATAAGTTTGCATTTTCTTGCAAAAGAAAACTGTTTTCCCAAAGAAAAATTATTTTTTATAAGAGGAACACTGTCCTGTTAAAAAACATGTATTTCTATTTGGGGAAACAAATTTTGCTACACTTTTTTCAGCATACATTTTCTTGAAGAAGAAAATCTTTATAGGAACTTCCTATTTTATTTTACTTAATTTTAAGAGAATCTTTATAAGAAAACCTTTTACAAGAGGAACACTTTCCTATCTAAAAACAAATATTTCTATTTAAAAAGAAAAGTTTATTAATTTCAGAATATTTTTACCTAAACCACAGGCAGTGGAATACTTTTTTTCTCCCATTGTACAAGATAGTTTCTAGGACGAAGAAGATTTCTCACCGATATCCCTGAGACAAGCTAGTCCGCGCCGGTGGAAGCCTGTTTCGCAGCTGCATCTATCGTCGTCCCCACATCTCGAGTTCCTTATGAACAAGTGACATTGAGAGTCCTCCTCGCACGGCTCTCCGATGAGGTTTGCGGCTTTCAGGCACCGTTTCCCATCGCTGGAGAGCACATGATCCACCCGGCACGAGCACACATCGATGCACCGGGAATTCTCCGAGATGCACTCGTAGTCTGACGAGCAGCGGTCGCCGAGCTCTGATTCAATAATACGTAGTCAATTAAAATTATTTCGCTTTATAGAATACAATAGAAGCTCTGTTATTCGAATTTTCAAATCTGGTACCTCTTATGGCGTTTTTATGATTTTTCTTAAACTACACGAGAACTAGTTTAAACAGTATAATAATAGTATAACAGAGTGTTTAGCTAATTGAATCTTTCCTACGCTAATTACGTTATTTGAATACTCTACTATCGGAACACTTTGTTATGCTATTTTTATCATTTTTTGTTATACACTAATATATATAGTAACTTTATAACATTATAACATATGTTTTACTTCATTATGAACTTGTTATAATTTTATAACTTTATATATTTCTTCATATATAGAAAAAGAATGTATTCTTTTTTAAAATTAATTTTGGGAAAATATATGTGTGCAACTTTTTTATCCGCTGCACTAGTAAAAAAATAGAAAAGTAATACAATAGAATACACTCATAGTAAAAAAATGTGATACAGTCGAATTTTTCGTATACCAATCAGGCTATCGTAATTTTCTGTTCCCCGAAAATCTTGTTGTTTTTAAAAATTGTTTAGTATTCTAATTTTCATGGATTTCAAGATAAACCAGAAAAGTAGTATAATAGAGTGTTTGTGTAGTAGAAAATTTGGATGAGAGACGTTCTACTGCATTTGAAATGTTCTTAATTAGTTATATCAAAAAACAGCTTTTTTATGGATTTCGTTTAAATTTTAACAGAACAATGTTTATAAGGTTCTGCAATTACTGACCAAATTTTATTGGTCTAGACCACGCTGTTTCTGAGATAATGGACTTCGAATTTGCCACTTTTAACACGTGCGACATAACCAAAACCCGTCAGTTAGTCACGCTAACAATTTTAATGGCTTAACTTTTCTGTAGAATTTTATACAAAACTAACCCGTGTTTCAGCGATATTCTATGAATACGACCAAATTTTTGTAGAATTTTTCGCCATCCCGTTTTTGAGTAATAAAGTTAATAGAAGTGACATTTTCATGAAATTGAAGGGGTTCGTTGACTAATAAGCTGAGTGACGTTGTCGCTGTCGTCTTCAAATGCGTGTGTATGTATGGCTTTAGAATGTATTGGTATATACAAGCTTGTGTGCATTGAGGACAGAGGCTGACAAAATTTTAGCCCATCAGCAATATGCAAAGCAAAGTTAACAATTCCTTCGATCAGCAGCTGACTTTTATATGTTGTAGTACTGTTACGGGCCTGGCTCCCCTGCTACCCCATTTCTACCACACGATCGACATCCCTGACTCGAAGCTGTGAAGAGTGTCCTCGACGATTGACGCTCTTCGTCTGTATAACAGCGAGCTACTTTTCTGTCAGTCTAACGCTGAATCCCGCCTCAAATAAACATTCGTTTATTCACATTCTATTCGTTAATGCCTCGCACGCGTTCCGCGATCGCGACGCGTAACGCGGGCCGTAACAGTATTAATACAACTACGTTAATTCCTAGACTGTTGTGAGCGCCTAAGGCGCTTAGAAATTTTGCGTTTGTAACTCTGAGACTCTGAAGTTCTAAAAATCCATGAACACTTTAAGTGCCCAAATTGCAAATTTGTTCCTCTTTCACTACACCTTGTTAAAAATATTTATTAGACTTATTTTCATGAAAATAAATATGTTTGTGATTGGATCTTCGACTTTCACCCAAATTCGGGTGACACGGCGGTCAAAATGTTAAGATTGCATTTATCAAGTTGAAATGAGTGTTTTCCCTTAGATTTCGCCGTAGTGAAAAGATTAAAGATTTAAGAGACGTCGATCAACCAACCAATGCTTCGTATGCATCCATCGTTGCGGGGATTGGGATGATGTCTCAAAGTGCAAGCGCAATAGCCGGTCACGCAATAACTGTCTTTGATGTAGCAGTTATGATGCGTCTGGCATTCTCCGCCGAGACCTGAAAATAGAAACTATTGATCAAACCGCGAACCAGCAAGACGTTCGAAATTACAAATGTGCCCATAATTATGAAAGTGGTCTAAGTTATATGTTTCTTGTTTCGAGATATTTAATGAATTGCATTTGAATGAATTAACAAATATTTTTACATGATACGACATTTTAAATTATAATTTTATTAGTCTTGATTAATGGAAATTTATTCTGAATATGAAATTTTGTGTGAAATTCATACGAAAATGTTGTTTTTAAAGTTTGAACTAACTTTGACCATTTTCAAAATTAACTGAATGTCCTATAAATGACTTAAAGCGATAAAGAACTATGAGTTTTATTTGAAACAATAACTTTAATGAAATAATTCATGAACATTTATTAATTATTTTTAAAAAGTAATCCATTTTTATCATTTCGAGTTTTTAAGATTCTTAAAATGTTGCTGAAAAACTGGAGGGATGTATGCTAGTAAACACATAATATCTTTATGTTTTTCTTCCGTTACTGGTCTAGTGGTGCTGTATAATGGAAGTAATTCAATATTTTCGTATATTTTCAAATTATGTTTATATAATTTCTTTAAAATTTTGACTTGGACCACTTTCATAATTATGGGCACATTAATAAATCAATAGAATCACAAAATTCAATACAATTACATTTGTTATATTACAAACAAATTATAATTATATTACTTGAATAATGAAAATGTTCAAATGCAAAAATGTGGAAAATGTTATGATTTTATATTTCAGTGAATTCGAAACCAAGGATTTCTCTTACATTTTCATCAAATCAGAGATGAACAATTGTTAATAAAAATATGTATTGATGAAGTAAATTTTCCCTGGATTGATTATAATGATATGCACATTTGATTTTATACATTGGCACAAAACTATTTTATTTGAAGCGTCGTCCGAGATATACAATATGTATAATATTATCAACTAATATACAAGACAATGTTTATCTGTCTGTACATTTAGGATGAAATTGAAAGCGTCTGATCTGATTTTAATACGATTTTCCTCTGTAAAATAAATAAAAAAAACATTCACTCCCTTTTCGTTGTATAAGATATCTCCAATGAGGATAGCTATAATAACCCGTTATTTTTTTAATTAAATTATTGTTTAAATTAAGTTTTGTTAGCAAAAATGTATATTTTTGAGATCTAAATCTAACAACAACCATTTTCACTTTTAGCTAGCGTTACTATGTGCCTAACCTTTCAACAATTCGACTTCAAAATGTGTCCAAAAGTAACATCAATGTAACAACTTCTCTGTAAATATTAATAATAACTCTTGTTGTGGCAAATGTTTAAAAACAATTGAAATATCACTGCTATACTCTGAATTTATAACCTAATTTAATAAAAACGAAATGGCGATATGCGTGAATTTTTGAGCAGGGGATGTGATTTTGGGAACAGATACGATTTTGGCAACCTTATCTTACAAATAAACAAACAAACATTCTCCTTTATAACAGTAAAACAGATAATACTGTTAATTGAAGTAACTAATTAATTTGTAACTATACCACATATAATAGTTTATACCCGACACTTCAGATCCAAATGCAAGTGAATCACCCTGTACATATCTTAGCAATTACGTCAGGCTAACAACGTACTTGATTGCGATGCTATAAATCTGCAATGCCAAGGATAGTATATCAAGCGAACATAATCAGACGAATTGATAAGCCTTCCAAGGTGTACAAGCATTTTCTCCCGCGCATTTTCATAACCTCATTCTATTATCCGAATCATTTCGTAACTGACTGCATTCGCCAGGAAGAGAATGTGCCAAAGTGTTAGGTTAACCTCGCAGAGCTCGCGTGATTTGCTATGCAACGTTTCGGCGACGCCCACGAAAAAATAATGAATAAATTAGTCGGAGGGGCATCGAAGCATACATAATGCCCATTGTTACAGTATCACGTAACATGGGCGGAGGGCAGCGCGCGAGGGTGTTCGAGCTATCAGGGCACCGCGCGTTACTAACTACCCGTCTTGCTCGAGCTACTCCTAGCCGTCTTTTTATGAGCAGTCAAGCCTCACTTTAACCGTCCGCCGACGAAGCTGGGTCATCTGTGAGCCGCATTAATTTGCATGATTAGAGGCCTCATGGGACAGCCATATACGGTGACTCGCATCAATATTCGGATATCCGTATCGAAGTCGGCTCATATTTCTTAAAACATATTTTTTCTTTCGTGTTTTTATAGTGCAAATATTTTTTTTAATATCCTTTGGAATATCGTTTGCAAAGTGTAAAGGAGGTTATGTCGATCTGAATATTAATTTAATATTTATTCCAACTCAAACGGAAAATGTGTTTTTATCCAACAATAATGATTCATACCAAAGAAATGCGAAAGTTTCTTTATAAAGCCAATGGAGAAATATTAGAAATTTATTCTCTTGTCAAATACGTCGTGTAATATTTTTTCATAATTTTTCTTTTTCGATGATATTCTTTACCAATATTAGACAAGCAAGGAACACATTCTTTCAAATTTTTTGATTGCTAAATGTGTATCGAGGCGAGTAAAAAAATATTCAATTATTACAGCTGCAGACAAATCTTCGCTGCATACTACATAATTGTAAGCAAAATTTTGAAACTTTTTAAACTGTATCAAGAAATCTATCATAATGAGGAAACAATTAATAAGTGTAAATAAAGCAGAAGTTATTTTTTATTTTTTAGCACATTTTTGTCTTCCATATTTTCGAAGCCGGCCTCCATTTTTTTGTATAATTAACAGAGTATTAACAAGCACAGCCACGTAGTAGTATTAGGAAAGCTTGTTTAATGTAATTCGAAATAGCAATTACAACTCGGGCACGTTTAACGACTTGTTCGGCTAGAACGATACGACAATGATTTTAATGACTTCGACACGATACGAAGCCTCGCCAGATTAACGTCCAATAACTTCCATCTCTAAATAACGACTGACAACTTAACGACGTTTCTTACAGTGCTTGTATAATATTGTTTTTTTTATAATATAGTACGAACATATATTACAGGAATATACATGTATGATCTAAGCAATAATAAATTATTATTTCACAGTAATTTTTCAACGAAGTTCATTTTCTTTTTAAATCATTTTCAGTGCCACATCGGAAAAAAACAATTGCTTGAGGAAATTTGAAATTTTGCGTGTGTATTTCGACATGTTTCAAGAATACATAGTATAATTTATATCCAGTTATCTCTTATATTAACAAAGTATCAAATCATGTAGCACGTAAAACAAAACTCGTTCGCCTTAATTAACGTTCTTCCATTCGTTGGAAATAATGGAAGAAATAAATGCAATTTTAAACTATACGAGTGTAGTTATCGTCTCTATCAAAATGAAATAAAAAAATGGATTTTCTTAAAATAGCTGCTGTGTGAGACAAACAAATTTCATTAATCACGACCATTTCAACTTTTTAAGTCTATCAAAAACAAATATTGCAGATATTGGCATAATTTTGGTACGAAAGGTAAAAGGAATAGAAAAAAATTTGATGCCGATTGCTGAATGTATACATTTTGAGAAATCATGGCAGCCATGTTTTTTTTCCAAATATTCTCAAACAATATTTAATATTTTTAGTGTTATAATAAATAATCCAATACAAATTTTACAGTGCATTCTTGAAAGTTACCCAAATACGTTAAAGAATTTTCAAATTCCTAAATCCAATTGCAAAATTATATAAAAGTGACATCGGCAGACAGGAATACCTTTCTAAGTTGAAGAAAATGACCTGAATAATAAGTAGATAAAAGAAGCACTTGCACAAAAAGTGTTTTTGGTAAAAGTATTTCAATCAAATACATTTCCTTAAACAAAAGTCTATTCTTAAGAGAAAACAAACTTTCGTACAAAAGGGACTTTTTAAAAGAAAGTTTATGTAAAATGAAATAATTACAAAATAATTGTTTAAAAATATCCTTTAGTAAAATCACCCCATCAGCAACAGACTGACAGATGGACACAAAGCACGAATTAAATATTATATAAATTACTCAACTAATGCGAAGTAAAATAAATAAAATATAAGAAAAAGAATAATATAAACTAGCAGTATAAATGGATATAATTGCTAAGTGTGTCAACTACACGCGAATATACAGGGTGCTCTAGAATCGCGATGAGTCAAAAATGAGTCAGCGTCATCTTCCACCGAAGTGCAGCGAGCACTTTCCGTCATCCGACCGGTTAAGGAGGGCCGAATGAAATTCAAATTTATTCCGCACTTATTGCACACTTTCCCAGGAAAGAAGAAGCAAGTGCAAGGGCCAGACGAGTGCGTGTGTAATTACAATCTGTGCGAGGCAGTCTGGGAGGTGTTGCTTCTTGCAGGAAGTGAGAATACTGGGCAGGAAATGGGTTGGTACTCACCCACGGACTCGTAACACCTTCCTTCCTCGTAGTGGGAGCCGTCCGAGCACTGGCAGATATTGTCTCGGCACTCGGAGTACGGCGCAAATGTCACCTGGCACTGAACGTTCGCCTCGCATTGGTCCCCAAGCTCACTTGCCACTGTAAATTACATCGAAACTTAGACTTATGCATAATGAATGAAAAAGGTATTCAGACACTCAGATTTTTTGCAATAAGTTTTGATATAAGTAGTCAAAGTAAGTACTCATGTTCTCACTTTTTTAATAAAAATTTAGTATATTAATTAATTATATTATAATATTTATTAATATATTAATTAATATTAATATATAATATTAATATTAATATTAATATATATAATATTAATTAAGTTATAATATTATTAAAAGTATATTTTAAAGGGCAAGACCGTGTTCTTCTTAAGGGAAAATAAATTCCTTTAACCCTTTGACTACTATGGGCGCATATACATGCGTCCAAGAACCAAGAAGAAGGCTTCAATCGTTTTTCTTTACGTATAGAGTACTTATTTTACTTATTATGTATTCAATTTTTCAATCTTCAATATGCAAATACAAACAATATACTTTTCAAATTATGGTATTTTAAAACTTTACTATTGATGAATAAACAATATCTATCTATATAATATTTTTGGAATATTTTTTCCAAAAAGATTATGTTGTTTTTTCTTTTTCCTTTTTTATTCACTGTATGTACAGGGTGATTCACTTTAAGTCACCGCAACAATCAATTATATACTGTTATATTACAATAAGATAATCATAAATTTATTATGTCATTGATTAATTTATAAACATTATTTTTTTCAAACGTCTGGAAGTAGCAAAGTTTGATGAAATTCATGTTGAATAGGTTCATTTAATGCTAGAACTACCGAAGGTTAACATTTCAAAATAAAGAAATGAAAAAATTTCAATTTTGAAGTGGATAATGTAACAGTAATTGAATTTTGTACCATATTTTAATTTAATACATCGCCGAACAGATTCATATTGAGTGAAAAAGTATTCAGTTCCCAGCGATAGTTATTGAGATAGACTACTTTGCAGTCAAAGGGTCAAAGAAGATATTTTCTTATTTTTGAAATATGTTCCGAATTTGCAGGATGTGCCAATCCTTTTTTTAACCACTGTGAAAAACAGTCTTTTTATTAGAATACAACACGTTTTCTTAAAGAAGTAGTTTCCCTTAAAAAAATGAAAGTTCTCAAACCAAAATCTTTTGTCTTTTAAGAAAATTTACTCAAAAAGATCTGAGTGTGCGAATATGTTTGTTTATTCACTGTGTATTAAAAATTCTTTTATACAACGCATGGTGCGAAAGTTCACTTTTCGAAGCCTTCGTATTCCTTCCACTCTAATTTATATTTATTCTGCTACTGCACGAGTGCAGTAGACTGTGATACAAGTGCGGAAAGTGGCCAATTTCCAGACGCGTGAAGTTGCTGCAGGACGATTCATGTGATTATCACACTCGCCTTCTGCTCATGCAGCAACTTTACTCGTCTGGAAATTAGCCACTTCACGTAAGTACTTCTAACACAATCTACTATTTCTAAACGTTCGACAATCAATTTCTATTATCAGAACGAGGTTATTCCAACATTAAGTTATCCGAACATGTCATATACAGTTGGCAGAGAAAGTATTGACACACCCAATATTCATCGAATAAATTCGTTGGAAAAAACTTATTCAAGTCTTATCTTATTCGTGCAATTTTCTTTAGGAAGGATCCCTTTTTATTCGAGAAAATGGATTTCTATTTGGAGAGAAGAGTTATCTTCTATAAGAATATTTTTTCCAAAAAGATTATGTTGTGTTTTCTTTTTTCTTTTTTATTCACTGTATGTATAAGGTATCTCCCTTGCTTTTAAGTCGCCGCAACAATCAATTATATACTGTTATATTACAATTAGATAATTATAAATTATGCCATTGATTAAGTTATAAATATTATTTTGTTCATACATTTGGAAGTTGCAAAGTTTGGTGAAACTCAAGTTGAATAAGTTGATTTAATGCTAGAACTACCGAAGATTAACATTTCAAAATGATTTCTTTTCAAAAAAGTGCATTTTCGAAATAACAATATGCTTAGATTTTTAGATAGATTTAGCAAGAACATAAAAGGAATTAATTATTATTATATAGAATATCATTCATAAAAGTCTCCTCACCAAGAAAACACAAATGAAAACAAATATATTTATGTTTTGCTTTTCAGGAACTAAAAATTCAGTTATTTCTTAAAAGCAAGTAGTATGACATATGTGTGATAGAAAGTGAGATATTACAGCGCTAATTATATATTAAGAATGATTATATGTTATCTAAAAACTCTTATTATACAGGAATGCATCTCAAGTTGCGTTTATGCTACACACTAATACATTTTATACATAAAAGTATAAAATATATTACAGTAATTGATTTAGGACGGTGTTTTCTATTTGGAGTAAGGCATGATAAAATAAGATGCTGGTGATACGAGAATTCAACTCAATATTGATTAGTTTAGAACTGAAAAGCGACCTATATTCATTTTCTAGTAACCCAAAAATAGTTTTTGAAGCAGAAATAATATTAGAACAAAAAGATCCTTGCAAAAAGGAAAATAGTTTTCTAGGGATATCTTAACTGAATAAATATTCAAAACAAATAGATTCTATTAATCCTGTCAATGTAAAATGCAATATGCAAAATGTAAAATATAATACGTGAAATTAAAAATCAATCTTCACACTTTTGTTACAATTTTTTTGAATCCGTCAAAGATCTGGTGATACACAAACACCTTTCATTCTAAGCTGAGGAAGACTATGTAAATTATATTGAAATAAAATGATTGCAATGAAGATGAATCAACAGAATTGAAAAACAAACTGTACTTCTTTTTGTTTAACCGAAAGAAGGCGGGCAAAGGGAATTGAATAGTAAGATGTAGGGATTATGGTGGATATTTCCTGGATCGGCAAGCACGACGAGCGACACGCTCCAGGAGGCGGGAGGCCGTGAGAAAGGGAAGAAGGAAGATCTCGGTGGAATCACGTTTCTGGGGTCGGTGACACCGATCGCGAGACCACCGACTACAATGATTAATCGGAACTTTTACTGGAGCACTCCTCCGCGCTATTCTCGTTACTTCGAACTAACCTTCAATTGCTAAAAGCGCCTGCGGGTTCGTATCAATCACGAAATGATCCCTTTGATGCTAGGAAGTTTGACCTCTCTGTGATACCTTTCGAAACATCGCCTTTAAAGTCGCTCAGACAAATCAAGATCGATTCACTAACCTCTAATTTGAAACATGGCTGTTCTATTCTGGGAAAAGAGCCTTTAATTAACCAATTTAAGGCATTCCGTTCAAGTAAAATCACAAAAAGAGGGTGAAATTTTAGTCTTTTCTTGTACAGTGATAATGAGTAAGTTTTGAAAATTCATCCAGTACTAATTAAGGTACTTAGTCTTGATTAAATGAAACATAGACATAGGATATCTTAGGATAATTAACCAACTTATGGAAAATAGGCATTGTGTTCTCGAAAAATAGGTCTTTAATTATTCAATTAATAATGTTCATTGCAGTAGAGCCACAAAAAGTGAACAAAATTAGACTATTTTTTTCCAATTGTTTTTTGAAAACTCACCAATTACGTATTAAAATATACAGTTTGCATTAGATAAACCATGGGCATTTCATTCTTGGAAAATGGCCATTAATTAAGTAATTTAAAGTATCTCATTCGAGTAATATTACAAAAAAAGAGTACAAATTTACAGTCTCTTTTTATACACCCATTTGGTTTTGAAAACTCAATGCGTACTAATTAAGCTACTTAGTTCCAAATATTTGAAACATAACATACTCTTAAAACAGGAGTCTCTAATTAAACGATTTAAAATGTCTCATTTAAATAGAATTGTAAAAAGAGGGCAAAATTTTACAGTATTTTTCTTCTACCCCAATTTGTGTTTAAAAGCACGTTAAATACTTATTAAAGTATATAGTTTGAATTAAATGACATATAGATGTTCTATTTTCGGAAAAGAAGCGTTTAATTAGCCAATTTAAGAAATTCCATTAAAATAGAGTCGTTAAAAGGGCAAAATGGGATAATTTTTTGTCACGCACCAATAATTTGTTTCTAAAATTTTGATCTATACTTATTAAAGTACAAACTTGAAACGAAATATAATGTAAATTTCGTTACGATATTTAAAGCAACTACCACGTTACAGCAAGATCCATGAAATCGTGATCATTGAGACGTGATTTCCGGTGGCCACTCTAGCATATCCATTTTTTGTAAAAAAGGAATCGAAACATTTTCTTACTTAAGAACGTTACTCGACTGTGAAACCACTTCTTTAAATTTTGATTGTGGGAAAAGTGTTTTTTAATATTGCAGTAGCTGTGCATTATTTGTTATACATATAAAAACAAAACCAAGAGGAACATTAAAAAAATTAGACTGCATAAATAAGTAGTTCTGTTAAGAAGATTGGACCACACATAAATCGATACATTGGCTTCATAAATAATACTTCAGTGTGTTCATTATTATCAATAAATGCACGTCAAGAAAAAATTGCCAAAATTTGTTCTCTTATTTGCAATTCTTTTTGTATAAGATATCTTAATATACCTGAGCTCGAAAGTCTTACTTGAACCTTAATTAATAATTACAGGTACAGTGTTTTCTTGGTAAGGAACAAACAGCCTTCAGTTCCATGAGTTACAACAGCTAAAGACGCGGGAATGAATAGGCGCAATTAAAGTTCCACGAGTATTGCTAGCTCGCCAATTATGTACAGGGTGATTATCTGCTCTCTGACTTGGCATTGTTTACTCCATCTTTTATCAGACACGTGTAAAAGAAGTATTTGCACACCCCAATTTTATGAAGTAAATTTTTTTCAAGTAGAAAACATCCAGTTTTGAGAACATTTATTTTCTGTTAAAGACAAAGCTTTTTTCTTTAAGAAAATAGATTTTTTGAAGAACTTTCTTTTTATATAAAAATGTACGCCAAGAAAATTGATGTGTATGAATACGTTTTTTTATCCACTGTGTATAATGCGAATAATAAAATATATTTTATGTATAAAGCAGTCTACTTGAGAAAATATTTTATTAAATACCACCGACATCTTCCTTTGCGGTGACTTACTGCGAATGAAGAGCAACGTGAAAAGGCAAATATCTTCGTATATTATTATCACAGTATACATTATGCATGCAATATAATATGCGGCGACTTCGAAGAACTTCAGCGGGAAGATGACTGGATGGGCCGAGCGAATTACTGTACAGGGTGGTTCACTTGATTTGAATAAGTACTATCGTGCCCCATTTTTTATCGTACATGTATGTTATTATATATTGAAATTTCTGATGTACGAAGTAATGCTTTTGTGTTATAATCAGCCAGTATTTTCAAACACTGTTAATTTTGCAAAATAAATTGTTCGTGTAATATTTATTGCTATCTATTAGTTATGTTATTCTTTGTATATGTAGTGTATTATACAACATCGACATAATTAATTCAAAGGAGAATGAGTGGAAATAATATATTTTACTAATTGTGAATGGCATCTTACTTTGCCATGACTTACTCCGAAAGGGAGCAGCGTGTTGAAGAGAATATACTAGCATATTATATTATATACTAATATTAATTAATATATTATATTATATACGTTATATACGTTAAGTATACAATATAATATTATATAAAGTGTATAAAAAAACAACTTGTACACTAAGTTTGTCTGGAAAAAATATTCTTAAACAAGAAAACACCTTCCTCTAAATAGAAATACATTTTCTTGATTAAAAAGTATCCTTCTTAAGAAAAAATAAATTCCCTTGCAAGAAACTGCTTTCTTTATAAACACATTTATTCTAAAAGAACAAGATGTATTAATACTTTTTTTTACCAACTGTACAGAATGTAAAGAAAAGTTGAGAAACATTCATCTATAATTCAAATAATTAGACAATTTATAATTGTCATGTTCATAATAGTTTATACTGAACATTGTAGCGGCAAAGGAAAGTGAATCAACTTGTACAGGGTGATTCACTTGCCTTTGAAACATCACTGACGAGCATAGACTGTTGCATATAAAATCATTATGAATAACCTAGAAATTTCAATTATACTCAAATATTTCTCATCATTTGTCTGCATTTTATGCATTTATACTTTTACATGTTTGAGTTATGTTAACTCGCATATGACATTTCACCTTGCAGAAGCCAGTTATACATAATATTTCCCTATAAATATAATAGAATAAAATCTTTTCTCCTTACGTTGCTACTCATTCGAAGGAAACCGATGCTAAAACTTGGTAAAATATTCGCTCCAACAGACCACAGAATTTAATAGAGTCTATTGTTAAACAGAGAATATATAGTATAATTAAACAGATGTCTAGTAAAAGTGGGGTTAGGAAATTCTAATTCAAAGGCAAGTGAATCAGCCTGTACAGGGTGATTCAGTTGACTTCGAATGAACAATAGACTGTATTAAATGATGTAGTCTGTCGCAGCGAATATTTTACCAAGTTTTAGCATCGACTTCCTTCGAATGGCTAGCAACGTAAGGAGAAAATATTTTATTATATTATATTTAAAAGGGAATATTATACATATATAACTGGCTTCTTCAGAGTCAAATATCATGTGCGAGTTAGCATAACTCAAACATGTAAAAGTATAAATGCGTAAAATGCAGACAAATATTGAGCAACATTTGAGTGTAATTGAAATGTCTAGGTTATTTATAATGATTTTATATGGAACAGTGTATGCTCGACAGTGGTGAGACAAAGGAAAGTGAATCAGCCTATAGATTCTGTAAGAGAGATTCTCAACAAGTACCAATTAAGGTACCTAATCTTGATTAAATGAAACATAGACGTTGTATTCTCGAGGAAACTTTAATTAACTAATTTATGGAATATAGACATTGTGCTCTCGAAATATAGGTCTTTAATTATTCAATTTACAATGTTAATTGCAGTAGAGCCGCAAAAAGTGAACAAAATTAGACTATTTTTTTCCAATTGTTTTTTGAAAACTCACCAATTACGTATTAAAATACACAGTTTGCATTAGATAAAGCATGACCATTTCATTCTTGGAAAAAAAGGCCATTAAGTAATTTAAGGTATGTCATTCGAGTAAAATTACAAAAAAAAAGAGTAAAACTTTACAATCTCTTCTTATATACCCATTTGGTTTTAAAAACTCAATGTGTACTAATTAAGCTAATTAAGCAGACAAATGTTGAGAAACATTTGAGTATAATTTAAATATCTATGTTATTTATAATGATTTTATATGGAACAGTGTATGTTCGACAGTTGAGACAAAGGAAAGTGAATCAGCCTGTACATTCTGTACGAGAGCATTTCCATGCGAATGGATTGGAAGAGCATACCTTTCAGGCAGCGGACATGTGTGCGATTCCTGTAGACGATATAATCTTCTTTGCACAAGCAGGCTTCCTGGTTCCAACAGTACGCATTCGGCATGCAGTTATCGTCGTAGCGACACTTCGCCAAGGTTTCTGAAATAATGTTCGTACGACGATTAATTCTTCGGGGTCAATGACATCGATTCGAAAGCGACTAAACACTAATTGGGCTTTATCTACGGAGCGCTACGTGCCGTGCCATGCCGTTTCTCGATCGCGTGGGGCAAGCGCGCTGCGAGAGATTGGGAAATCGATCCTCAATTGACCAAACTCACTGACTCATCCAACCATTATCTTAAATAATGGCCTTTCTAACAAAAGGTTTTAGTTGCTATTATTAACAAGATTTTTGTTAATGCTGTGATTTTTATTGGGATTTGAAGTAGAAATTGTTGGATCGAATGTGAGGTGGTGTATTTTGTAAACATGCAGATTCGTACAAATGTTTTAATAAGATTTACAAGAGCGACGAAAAATAATAGAAACTTTGTGAACATGTCAATGTGACTTTTGCCATGTTTGTAATTAATTTACAGTGTTTTTATGCATTACTAAAGCGGATATATTTGCATTTATTTAAATCGTATAGTTTATATATGTACACTTGAAGTCTTTGAACTAAAAATGATCGAATTTGGGAAATTCGTATTATTAATCTTTCGGTTTAACTTTGGACAGTAACTTACTTTATATCACTTATTATTTCATTCGACTTTACTATTAGTGACGATTTTTAAGTATATCAAAGAGGACTCAAAGATCTTATATGACAATAGAACTTTGGTATAACATCAAGTGAACCAAACCAAACACATTCATTACTATTTTGGTATTATGTTCTTTGTGAAATAGTAAAGTTCTTTAAAAAATAATAACGTGATGGCTACAAAACCGATAACATTTTAAATAAAGTTAAACTTTGCGTATTGTAATTTCTCCCACTTCGATTTCAACGATTTTGAGATATTTTGTAGGTTATGCTTCTCCAAGTATTTTCATATGCTTGGGTAGGTGTGGAAAACTTAAGCGGAAAGAGATATGAGCGATTAAAGATTGCTTTCCAGTCATTAGGCATTCTGATAATATCGACCAATGACCAATAACTGTTGCTTAATATTTCTGAAATGTAAACAGTCCATAAATCATTTCCAGCTTTGACGTGTGAAATCAGTGCGTTTTACATTGGTTTTTATAGCTTCGCATTAACATATCATGGGACTTCAAATCGATTGGAAAGAGCTACGTTTTAACCATTTAACAGTCGTGCCTTTGCCTGTTACAGGTTTTTGTAATTTTTCCCAAAATTAAACTTTGTTTAATTGAATAATCAAGCGAGCGTGCAGTGTGAATCATTTGCTTTTCAATTAGCACTATCAGTAACTCAGACACAGATCGTAACAACACAGTTGATTTTCGAATTCGTAAATAAAATGTATACATTTTTATGGCGTAATGTATTGTTATTATTTTTGTGCAACAAAAAATAAGAACATCAATGTTAGTATACACTTTCCTGTTGGTTTTCGAACGGCACTGAAAATGCAACAATAAATAAAAAACGATATTTTTTATCTCTAAATGCGAAAAAACGTAACGGCATGTGATTAAAAACAAATTCTAGCATAAAAAAATTAATATCCCGATGATGAGTTATTGTTTACAATCATCCACCGATGTTGAGTAAATTAGTAACCTAGACCGATCTTATACCTGAGAGCGAAAATATTTTTCATTTAATTACACATTCCTTTTTTATAAATAGTATGCGTACAGCGCTTAATTTTAATTAGCCCGCAGTACTAAAATGTTTATAATCAATCCTAGCATAAAGAAAAAGTTGTACATGTTCTCTAACGTCCGAAGAACAAATATCGAATAAATATTGAATAGCGGATGTATTGTCATTTGATTTATATAATACTTGTTCAAGAACAATACTATATTTATTCAAAATTAATTACTGTACAAATACTTGTTACGAATATAAAAACACTTAGGAGCGCATGTTTTATTATCTAAAAATCATTGAAATCGAAGTGGGAGTTGTCCATGTAAAATTTGCACGATATAAGAAATTGTTAGCATAGTAAATAATTATTTTAAAAATTGAAATGTTTATTATTATATTATTTAATATGTAATGTAATTATTTACATGATAAATAATCGAGGTGCATGGTGCAGGACAACAACTAGAAAGCGGTGCATTCGTTGCTGGTGATGCATACGGAGTGGCGGTGTTCTGTGATCTAATTATGCCGTAAAATTGTTTATAATTTTTAAAATAACAATATAAAACAGTGTTCAATGCATAGCGTGCAATATTATTTTCAAAGTAATAACACAAAACATAGTGTGTAATATAAAGACCTACTGATTACTTAAATAATTATTTACGATGTTAATAATCGTAGTCATAAATAACTTCCGCTATTTTCTCAGACATATTCCTAGCTGCATCGGAAATTACTTATGACTCGACCTAATAGAATAAACAGTATAATAATAAACATTCTAAATTAATAACTTACATCGTGAATAATTATTTAAAAACAACAATGTACAGTGCAAATAATTATTGATATAAATCTACACGAAAAATTCTACTCCTAATGTAAAACACTAACAGATAAGAATCTCTAATGGAAATTGTTATTGATTTCTACTGGTGATCTGGATTGGGGATTAGAGGTGTCTGGTGCGGTGGTGAAGTAATAGGAAGGGTGCTCTCGTTGCCGGAGATACGTACGAGGTGGCGGTGTTCTGCGGTCGTTGCATCGCGGGGGATCCTCGTTGACGTAGGAGATGGTCGCGCAGACGGTGACGGGCACGAGGACGAGGAGCCTCGAGAACCCGACCACCGTCCTGGTCGTCGTCATCCTCGGTTTGCAGGTTGCGCGTCCCCTTGTCGACGTCCCATCACCGCCGATCTTGAAATCGGCATTCCCGATTACGGGTACGATCGTTCGCCCCGTCCGCAACGCCCTCTTCTTCGCGCGAGACTCTCGTTATGCTCTTATCTCACTTTTACATAAACCGCCTGGCCTACACCGAGCCGGAAACATGTATAATTACTATTAGAAAAACGATATTTTACTATTAGAGTTGTTTTTTAATTAAGTAGTACTTATTGTAGGTTATATTTAGTGTGCAAGTTTGGTAATTTCCATCTTGCACACTAAATTCTTTTTTAAACTTATTATATATGTATCGTGCATTGAAAAAGTATTCGCACTCCCAATGTTTTTCGAATACATTTGTTAGAAAAGAGAACTCTTCTCAAAAAAATATATATATTCTTGCAGAAGGAAATTTTGTTATAAAAAAATAAAGTTTCAGAAGGATGGCAGTTTTCTCTTTTAAGACAATTCGTTTGATAATACTGGGTTATGCGAATGCTCTTTTTATTCACTGTAATTATTGAAGTACCTACAGAAATTTAAATCTACTGTAAATTTGATTACGATGTTTGTAATAATTACAACTTTAGTGCAACACTTTTATATAAACCACTTGGGCTTTAAGTGTTTATGCAATACTTTCTATGTAATAAATCGTAATTTGTGAAAAAACGTTCATACATCCACAATAATAACATTGTAATTATGGATGTAAAAATGTTGTTACATTTTTTTTAATATTCGAGTTAACCGTCAATTTTTGCGCTGCGAGTATACGAACGATTGAAAGGTTCGAGTGTGGCTCCAGTCCAAAATCTAAATCGAAATTTAAATTCAAAAAAGCAAACTAGATTTAAAAAAATATATTTTCAGGAAGATGATAGGTTTTCTCTTTTAAAGCAATTTGTTTAAAAAATCCCGGGAATGCGAATGCTGTTCTTATTCACCGTAATTATTGAAGTACCCACTTAAATTTAAATCTACTGTAAATTTGATTATGATATTTGTAATAATTGCAATTTTAGTGTAAAACTTTTGTATAAATCACTTGTGCTTTAAGTGTCTTTCCAATACTGTTCGTGTGGTAAATCGTAATTTATGAAAAAAGCGTCCATTCATCCATGACAATAATATTGTAATTATGGATGTTTTTACATTTTTCAAAATATTCGAGTTAACCCTCAATTTTTGCGCTATGAGTGTACGAGCGATTGAAAGGTTCGAGTCTGGCCCCAGTTCAAAATTTAAATCGAAATCTAAATTCAAAAAAGCAAAATAGATTTAAAAAAATGTATTTTCAGGAAGATGATAGGTTTTCTCTTTTAAAGCAACTTGTTAGAAAAATCCTAGAAAATCGAATGCTCTTTTTATTCATTATAATTATTGAAGTACCCACTTAGATTTCAATATACTTTAAATTCCATTACGATATTTGTGATAATTACAATTTTAGTGTAATATTTTTATATAAATCGCTTGGGCTTTAAGTGTCCATCCATACTTTCCGTGTCGTAAGATTTAATTCGTAAAAAAACGTCCGTACATGTATGATAATAATTTTGTAATTATAAATGTAAAAATGTTTTTACATTTTTTTTCAAAAAATTGAAGTTAACTCATAATTTTTGCGGTGCGAGTGTACGAACGATTGAAAGGTTCGAGTCTGGCCCCAGTTCGACTGGAGCCTTTGCCCTTCCCCGCTTCTGCCGCGCGTTCTTACGTAACCGTACACTCTGGGGACGGAAAGACGAGGAAGCCCTGCTCTATTGTGGCACATCACGTCAGAGTTACCGGCATTGTTCCCCGAAGGCCCTTGGCGACTATTTTACAAAGACTAATGCCTGCCCCCCGTGCGTGTCTCCACGGCACACTAATCCCATTGGTAAACCACTAACCACACAACTGTTGGATCGAACATGCTCTCCTCGCAATACGGAAGAAAAGACGAAGTCAAATGACTGGCATATTTGATAACTAAGGTTATGAGTTGTTGTAATTTTCCATTTTTTAACAATGTATGTATAACGAAATACCAGTGTAAATAAAAATATAAATATGAATAAGGACAATTTATAGCTATTGTTAAACAAATTGAAAAATTTTAACGAATTATTACTATAAGTTCTATTCTATCTAAGGCAATTAGTGTAAATATTTCTCCTTAATATTCACCGAATTTAATATTGTTTGTAACTCTAATCATTTTAAATACGCGTGAAAAAGTGTTCGGAAGATTCTAAGGTTATGTGTGAACAAAATTTAAAGGTTCTGGGAACAGTAATTAATTGGTGAGAATAGTGCTGTCTAATTATATCATTAAGAACTATTTATAGCCATTGTGAAACAAACTCGAAAATGACAACTAAACAGAACTCTAACCTATCTTATCAAAGAATAGAATCTTGTTTCGCGTTTAACGCGGAGGTTAATTGCTACACCAAAAGTAAATTGATTCGTATGATTGGATGGTTGGCGGTGGTTTCTGTGGCAACGCACACACAAACCATTGCTTTGATTCGATGCCGGCTTCAATGCGGTTTGTCCATTATCGGCCAATTTCTCGAAAACAGCGGAAACCCATTTCCGCCGCGGCGCCGCGCTGGTCGTAGACTTTTATCGGTCGCGTTTAAATTGAAACTGTAATTCGCTGTCGGTCGCCTGATTGCCGGCTGCGTATTTGCACTGCGGTTGTATCGATCAGCAGTCGGAATACCGGCGAACCTTTGACCCCGTATATTAATACACACGCGGTATACGATTTCATCGCGACACGAAACGCTAGACCTAATTTCGGCAAACGCTAGATCGACTTTGTTGGCCTAGTTCGTTCATTTTAACACTAGGTTTACGGACGTTTATTAGGACGTATTAGGACGTTTGCGTATACCTCTCTTTAGGGACACTTATTTTCATTAAAAAGAAACTATCAATTTAATTTCAAGCAATTACAATCTTAAGAGACATAATGTAAGTTATTCATCTTAACACTAGGTTTACGGACGTTTATGAGGACGTATTAGGACGTTTCTGTACCCCTCTCTTTATGGACACTTATTTTTATTAAAAAGAAACTATCAATTTAATTTCAAGACAATTACAATCTTAAGAGACATAATTTAAGTTAATTAAATCTGTCAGGATTGCAGAAATAATTGTCAGTATAAATTGAAAGAAAACTTAATAAGCTTTTCAATGTTGCTAGTGAAGTCTGAAATCCGTCAAAATGACGGGTCCCGTAAACCTAGTGTTAATATCGACAAAAAATCGATATTTCAAGTCGCACAATATTTTCGATGGACTTTATCACTCCACTTGTCACGTTCTATAATACAATATTTTTGTGAAGTCGGCTTCACGACTTTCAAATTTTATTATTTGAAGAATTTGTGTGTAAAAATGGCTGCTCATATACATCTGGTATTATGGAGTGTTCATATACTCGCAAATTCCGTCTCTTTGAGCCACATCCCGGCAAAAAGTAATGTTTGCAGCTTTTTGCTTCTCCTTGTTTGTCAGGTAGAATCGCAAAAAGAGATCAAAATTGTACTATGTTTTCTTACACACCAATTTGTTTATGTAGACACATCACATACTTACTGAAGCATACAATATGTAGCGTAAATATAACATAATAGAGCCAATCCATTTTCAAAAAATGGGTGTTATAATAATCAATTTACCATATTTTATTGCATTAGAGCTGCAAAAAGAGGATAAAATTTGTCTACTTTTTCTTCGATTTGTTTTTGAAAACTCATAGTGTATTTTGAGTTAAAATGTTTGAAATTGGTTAAAATTTTAGAACGTTAAAACGTTTGAATTAAATGAAATATAAGCGCCCTATTTTCTCCAGCCAATCAATTTATGGTATGTCATTAGACGAAGATTACAAAAGATAGCAAAATTAGATAATTTTTCTTACATACCATTAAATTTTAAGAACTCATTATTTATTCACTAAAATATAAAGTTCGAACTAAATGAAGCATACATAAAAGTTCTATTTTCTATTTGACCAAAATACAATTTGACAGTTCTTTTCTTAACACCAATTTATTTTTGGAAATCCAATAACTTCTTATTAAAGTGAATAAATAAAACTAACTATAATGTAAATTTCGTTAGAATATTCAAAATAACTAACACAGAAACATCTATCCAGCCGTGATCGTTGAAAAATGTTAAGTGATTCTACGAATCTCTTGCTAATTTTAGAATTTTCGCTGGGGTTCTTCGATCGCTAGACCCGCGCATTAATTCACACGCGATACGTAATTTCCTTCCGACACGAAACGCTAGACCTAATTTCGGGAAATGTTCGATCGACTTTCTCGCCCCAGTTTATTCCTCCATCAATCTCATCGAGCTTAAAGTAGTTGTCGAGGTTAAAGTAGTTCCGCTATCGAAATGTCAGATATAAAAAATTACTATGTCAGCCATATATTCTGTTCTGATTTTAGCCAGGTTCGTCCACTTTAGAGTTCAAGAATGTTCAAACTTTAAATGTATTAGGAATTAGTAAGTAATACAAGTAGTAATTAGTAATGAGTAATTAATAATAATCTCGGGGGATTCAGGAGAGTCTCTTTCATAAGAAAATGTTTAATATTTTCAATATTTGGAAAACGCTGGGTGTATTTATACTTTTTTGGTCACTGTATATATATTTTTATAGCTATTTAGGGAAAATGCGAAATAAATATAAAAAAATACCATATCAGTCAGATTTTCTGATCTAATTTTAGCCAAGTTCGTCCACCTTGAAGTTCGAGAGAATTCAAACTTTAAATGTATTCAAAATCAATAAATAGTACAAGTGGTAATGAATAATGAGTAATTAATAATATCCTCCGAGGTGTAGGTTCTCTTTCTTAAGAAAATTTGTTTGAAAAATACTGGGCGTACTTATACTTTCTAAATCACTGCATAAATATTTTTATATAGACTTAAGGGAAATATAAAATAAGATTAGAAAACAATTAAATATGAAAAATTACTGTATCAGCCATATTCTCTGATCTGATTTTAGCTAGATTCGTCCACTTTTTAATTAGTAAATAGTATAAGTAGTAATTGATAATGAATAATTAATAACACATAATTCCTAATTTGTAATTCGTCACTAGTAATCACTAATAATAAAAAAGGCTGTTTTTAGGGGAGAGCTGCTAAATCGTAAGTCCTTTCCACGCCGTTTTGTTAAATCCAAAATTTTCTTTATATTTTTTCTAAATATTAACGTTAATCCACAATTTTTGCGCTACAGATGTATGTGCGTTGTTAATACAATCAAGTTATTTGATTGTAAAAATCGCAATAGTTCCTAAAATGTAAGTCCTTTCCTCGCCGTTTCATTAAAATCAAAATTTTCTTTATATTTTTTCAAAATGGTGAAATTAATCCATAATTTTTGCGTTCCAGATATATGTACGTTCTTAATACAGTCAAGTAATTTACAGGCAATAAATGTAGGAGCAGCTCATGGTCAAGATGTTATATCATCAGCGACAAGCACTATGTGCTAAATCATCGATCGAACAATCAGGCCTCGGGTCCGTTTAGCACCGGTTAGAGTGGACGCGTGTCGAAACACGCGGTGCCCGCGAACAAGTGCTCGAACAATTGTTCGGCTGAGTAACATCCGCAGTCTATTTCTGCTGATCCCGAAAGGAGTAAGCTGGAGGAGTGAATAGAGCTGCCGAATGGCCGTTGCGCAACTCTCATTGCTTTTATACCCTCTAAGAGTACGTAAGTAGTTACAGACTGGTACAGTTCAGACTTCTCGAAGTGATCGATTAAAGAATCGCTGACTCTCCAAGTTCTCTCTGCTGACATAAAAGTAGTAACGAGTGGCGTGTAAAAGCGGTAAAGCACGATGGGTGAAAAAAAGTATTGCTGCATTTAATATATTTAGACAAATTTTCTTAACCTATAATTTTCTTAACTATCGCTGGGCACTGAATATTTTTCTCACGCAATATGAATCTGTTCGGCGGTGTATTAAATTATAATATGCTACAGAATCCAATTGCAGTTACTTTATCTACTTGAAAATTAAATTTTTGCATTTTTTTATTATCAATATATATTGTTTATTCATCAATGGTAATGTTTTAAAATACCATAATTTCATAAGTGTAATGTACGTATTTGCATATTGAACATTAAAAAATTGAACATGTAATAAGTAAAATAAGTACTCTGTACATAAATAAAAACGATCGAAACCTTCGCCGTGTGCGCATATACGCCCATAGGCCACACCGATGGTTCTTACTGGACGCATATGTGCGCCCGTAGCAGTCAAAGGGTTAAAAAGGAAATTATTTTCTTCAAGGAACTTTATTTTTTCTTAAGAGGGACTCTTTTTGTGCAAAGAAATGTATTTCTATTTAGAGAGAAGAGTTTTGTGTTTTACGTACAGTTTTTATAAAAACACGTGTGTGCGAGTATTTTTTTATCCACTGTTTGTCCAGTGAATTAGTGATAATACGCGAATAGGTTTTTGAGAAATGTTAGGACTTGATATTTCAATAATTTTATTACTGTTTTATTAAGTTATCTTGTAAAGAAGTAATGAAGAATGAAGAGACATTCTAGTTAATAAATTTGGTTAGTGCTGATTGGCACAAATCGCATGGAGGACATAAGCAAACATGATCATCCAACGAAGACGATTGTTTTTGTTTTGTTTATTTAAAAAGTTATGTTAACAATCAGCCCAAGAAAAAACGAGTCGAATGTACAAAATGCAACTGTTATTATTAAAATGCAAAATACATATTAGGTGTTCTTTGAATTTTTGAAGACTTGATCGTTTGTCAAGTAGCCCTGTAAATGGAGTTGGTTACAAACCGCGTTTAATAAGAATAATTAATGAAGTAGAAATTAGTTTCACTTAATTTTTTAATTTGAAACTTGAAACTCCAGGAATTGCTAGTCGAAGATAGGAATTTCTTATACATATTTTAAAACTTCGCGTAAACCCAACGGAAAACTAATTAAAATTCACTAAGTTAAAAGTGTGCTAATTAACCTCGATTTCTGCTGCATTAGTTTCCGAATATTTTCGTCACTCATTCCGTTTTAGTTTCAATCTGTTAAAGTATTTACGGAATCCGCGCTTAATCGCGTTAAGGGCGAAAGCATTCCGTTACTCAAGCGGCCGCGTTTGAATCTCGCCAATCAATGGACGAGTTCGAAACTTCGGCATCAGCCGGGAACTAAACATAGTTCCAGCGGCTTGCGTAACAAAGCCAGTACGTAACCTCAAACAGGGAAGCCCCTCTGTATTACGTGTACGTGTTCCTCTCCATTGTTAGAGTGCAGTGTTGCTAAATCGTGGCGGGGCGTTGCTCACTGCGCACAAACCGTTCGAACTTTAACACTAGAATAACTGTCTAACATTAAAGAGAGTGGCGCCAAAAATGAAAGTAACGAGACTGAATTGAAACTTACAGAGAGTGAAAGTCAATTAGTCTTTACAGTTCGAACTTTAACACTAGAATGACTGTCTAACATTAAGGAGGTTGGTTCCAAAAATGAAAAAAATGAGACTGAGTTGAAATTTGCAGAGAATGAAAGTCAATTGTCATTGCACATCTCTTCAAAATTTCAACTTATTAGTCTTTACAGTTCGAACTTTAACACTAAAATAATTGTCTAACATTAAGGAGCACGGAGCCAAAAATGAAAATAATGAAACTGAATTAAAATTTACAGAGAATGAAAGTCAATTGTGATTTCACATCTCTTCAAAATTTCAACTTATTAGTCTTTACAGTTCGAACTTTAACACTAAAATAATTGTCTAACATTACGGAGGTTGGTGCCAAAAGTAAAAATAATGAGACTCTGTTGAAATTTACAGGGAATGATAGTCGATTGTCACTGTACCTCTCTTCAAAATGTCAACTTATGTGTGTCTACAATTCGAACTTTAATACTAGAATGACTGTCTAACATTAAGGAGATTGCTGCCGAAAATTAAAGTAATCAGACTAAATTGAAATTTTCACAGAATAATAGTCAATAATTACTGCATCTCTCTTCAAAATTTCCACTTATTAGTTTTTACAGTTCGAACTTTAACACCAGAATAACTGTCTAACATTAAGGAGGTTGGTGCCAAAAATGAAAAAAATGAGACTGAGTTGAAATTTACAGAGAATGAAAGTCAATTGTCATTGCACATCTCTTCAAAATTTCAACTTATTAGTCTTTACTGTTTTCGAGTAATTAATGTTGAAAAATCGATTTTTATGCATTGGCTCTTATGGCGATGAGAGCAAAAATTACCACTTATGGCTTAAAGATATGTGATACAATAATGATATATGAATAAAAAAACATTTTATGTGGTAAATGAGACATTTACGAATAATCAAGCTAAGTTTCTAAAGCTTTGACTGTCGGGTTCGAGAGTATTTGAGCAGAGAGTGAAAAGCAAATGGTTTCATTTCTAGAAATAACGTAATAGATAGAATAAAAATAAAAGTATTGAATTTTCAAATTCAACAACACAACAAAAATGTTCCTATTCAAAAATGGGGTTTATTATAATTCGAAAAGGCCTCAGAATTGAACAGAATCGGAATATAAATAAATTTGTTCAATGGCGTAGTTCCACTGAAGTGTGATGTTATGCAAATCACTGACAATAGAGTCGACTACAATATAAACAAATTTATTCAATAATGCAGTTTCACAATTTATTCACGAATTGCGATTCTATGCAATTCTGCTAGAAGCTGAATCGGTCGGAATATAAATACATTTATTCAATAGCGCAGATTCATCAAATTGTGACTCTACGCGATTTTTTTCTGTTCTCCTGCAGCAGAATCGATCAGAATACATAAATCAGTTGATCCAATAGCGCAGTTTTACCGACTCGCGATTTTATGCAATTCTATTTTAGCAGATCTGACATGATCAATCTTTCATTCAGCTTCATTCGGGTTACATTTCGTGTGCGCATTAACAATAACTTAATTTAAAGAATGATAGCTATTTACAGCTTTGTTGAAAATTCCTTTAACAATGTATACCCCAGAACTCATTCTTTTTGAAATTTTGGTGTTACTTTTGAAGTACTCTGTATAAGCAATGAATATTGCAATATTTTGCAGCATATAATTGGATGAAATCACAACTATTCGTTGAATGATTTTCGAGATTATATCAAGTTTCCTAGCTTTTTATACTCACTGCTTGGTTCCCTGAGGAACAAGCGTAATTAAATCTAGATTGTGTTTCTCTGGAGGAAATTCTCTTTTTATAATACTAGCAATCCTATGCGGTTTCACCCGAGTGGTATCGTGTAATATTGCTAAAACTTTGTCTGACTACTACTTTAAGGAGAAGCGCCATAGCAACTACTTCTTTTTTGAATTTGACTCGTTTCGAACAGAGCTTTCCAACGATGTATAGCTCGATATGTCAGTTCATTTGAAATTTTTGAAATACTTTTAGAATACCTTGCATAAATAATAAATATTGCAAAATTATATAGCTTGTAAATTGCCTGAAATATAATTAAGTTTCAACGATAATAGGTTATTGCAGCTATTTTCGTTGCAAGCATTTTCTAACAATGTATAACACGATTTCTCTTTTTTTTTAAATTTTAAAATTTAGAAAATACTTTTGTAACACCCTGTATAAGTGATAAAAATTGCAATATGGTACAACATATAATTTACTGGGATTATAATTATTACGTATTAAAACTGATTAAGTTTTTTTTGAGGTTATGGTGGACATACAAACAGACAGACAGCCGAATTGTTTATCCTTTGTATAAGTAAAGAAAAGAAGAAAAGATTAATATATGTAAATACGGATTTACAGGTGTTGATTACATGTATTGAAAATCTTTCATTATTTAAACTAACCTTTTAAGATGTTTGCTTTATTATTCGATTTTGGAATAAATGCGGAATCATCCAGTACTAGAAGGTATTCCTATTTTTCCCGCCAACGACGATCACAAAAAATGCAGTGGTCAATGCACCCGGTTTTAAAACCGATCAATATCTAAGCACCTGTCTGTTGCGTGACATCGACTGATACAATATCTGTTTAGGGTGTAGTTGCCCAGTTATATCAGTTTTTTTCAAAAGTACTTGAAATTCTTGTGATACATAGAGAATATTATTAACTAATCATATTTATATATTTTTAACTCAATTAACTGTAGGAAGGCGATACTTTCAATTAAAAACTGTACTTTTAGTATGTATTTCATATGTCGTCGGTAAGTGCAAATGACAGTTTTAATTTTTTGATTACTTTAATGAAAAACTACAGACTTGTTAAAGAGTATGATATGATTCCTAGAAAAATAGTCAAAATTATTAACTATTCTGTTAAAAATGTATAGCTGTAGAAGTAGTTATTTATTATGACGGTACTCAATTTATATTATATGTGTGTATCCATGTATGTGACATTTGTGTGTAACAGTTCAAATGCATAAATCTTGCTACAAGTTCTGTTCAAAGAGCGTTACTAAGATCGTCTTTGTTATATTTCATATTTGTCTTACGTTATTTCATCGTTTTCGATCACATATATCTAACTTTTACTGAAATCCGTTATTTTGAAAGGCACATTGAAATGCATTTTGCAAACATAAACTAAAATAGTGTATAAAAAAAGTATTCGTGTAAACTTTTTTTCTTAGACTATATTTTGATATAGAAGAACATTTCTTTTTTACCAAAAAACTAATTTTCTCAAATAAGAAAGTTTTCCTTTCAAAAGCGAAGAAATGGTTTTAAAGCAAAATGTCTTTTCCTTTAACAAAAATTACTTCAGAAAGTCTGAATGTGCAAATACCTTTTTTTATCCATTGCATATGTGTGTAACTAAAAACTAATAGTTATTTCATTGTCAAATTAACGGATTCTGTAAGTCTAGTATTAATCCATTAGGAGATATTAGCAATAATCACAAGTATTACCGTAGGAAACTCTGCCGGATGAATTTAGTCTGAATTTCACGATCGACTGCGGTTTCTGCGCGGTTACAAGTCGGAACGACGACTGACCTCCAAACCCCTGATTCTACGCTTTAATGGCTTAGTCAATAGTTTCCCCGCTCCATCGCTCCTTCGATACTGAACACCTCACCCAACAGTGGCAGTCACTCCACTTTAAGACTAGAATTATCGAAGACTAAATTATACCCATTTCTACTGAAAGGGTCAAAATGATTTATTTTCGAAAAGACATCATTTAAGAACGATATATATATTTACGTATATCTAAAGCGAAGAGAAGAGTACTGCACACCGAATGCTTTTGGAAAAACGTTCTTTCTAAATATAAATGCACTTCCTTTAATAAGAAAGTATTCTTCTTAAAAATATCCTCACGAGAATATGTTCTCGTTTTTAGTCAAATTTATATAAAAAATACTGCATGTACTTTTTTAATCGCTGTATATACATATATTTTTATATCGTTTTAAGAAAAATGTTATTTAAGATTATTATTTTGAAATTATTTTTACCGATAATGGTGCATAACAAGGTACTGTAATGTATGTATAAGTGCTTATAACCTATCAGTGCAAATAGCAAACAGGGTTGTTTTGTTTTGTGTTATTGTTTTCATATGGCGTTACACACGTAAATGGACAGTAGATAAGAAAGATATTCGCGCACCCAGTTTTTTAAAAAAAGTATCTTTAAAGAAGAAAACTTTTTTTTAAAACAGAAATACTTTTTCTTGAGCAAGAAAATAGACTTCTTAAGAAAAAATAAAATTCCTTTGGGGATGTTTATTTTTAAGAAAATGTATTCTAAAAATACTGAGTATGTCACGTTTTTTAATCACCGTATATGTGTTGTATGGATGTGTATTGACATGGTACGGCACTGTTACGTCACGTACTCTGGTATGTATAAATGGGCTTTTAACACTTGCGGTACCATAACGTATATTCATTTTTATGAAAAGAGTCAAAATCACTTGTTTTCGAAATACTTTATTCGATATATGTATCTATTTTAATATTGATTTCGCGGAAATACAAAATAAGATTATAATTATAAAAAATAAATCACGTATAAGGTCCTCCTCATTAAGAAGACGTTAATGTAAACAAATATATGCGTGTTCTACGTTTTAGTAACTTTTACTTCGATTATTTCTCGAAAGCAAATAATAGCAAGCAATTCGTTGCGTATATTTTTTTCTACAAAGTTTTATATATTATTTCAACGCTGGAGAAGTTGTATGAATTTATAAGAAATCTTTGAAATGTAAACTTGACCAAGATTTTCCTACATTTTGTTAGTGGTAAAAATAATTAAGTGCGGTATATTTGGGTTTGCAAAATTCTTAAATAAAAAATAGAAAGAGAAAATCGATTTATACAATTAACCTTCAACATATTTAAGTAAAAGTGGGGCAAAATCTCATAAATAAAAATCATTTAAAGATGAGTAATGAGTATGAACAAATATTAAACATGTCATTTTGAGTTCGTTACTAGTTCGTCCTTTCGTCTCGTATTCTAATTGTCGACAAACATTTGCCACTTATTTCGCACTGGATTAATGAAGTGTCATGTACAATATAACACTGCTTGGCATAGTTGTGTTACGTGATGCTTTCTCAAACACGCCGTTACTCACGAAGACGCGTATTTGCCAGGTGCGATGATTAGCTCTTATGTCAATGTTTTTGAATTCCTCGCGTTGCGAAGCCGGAATCGTCTCGTGTTTGGAGGCCGCTGCGCATCTGCCGCTTACGCTTTACGGGTATCGAAATTGAATTCTACAGGGCGATTCATTTGCGAATGATACACTATTTCCAGCTAAAGGCTTTTGTATCTTCTCTTTTCTGTTAATGTAATTATTTTCTAATATAAAACCCTAATCTTAAACTTATAAAGTATGCGTTTCATTTGACGTGCTTCCAAATTGAATTGTATAGGATAATTAAATTGTGATTAAAACACTTTAGTCTGGCATATACTCATGCATCTACTCTTCGCCTTCTTCTAATATAAAAGACAACGTTAAAATGTAAATGATCTCTGCCGTTTACGATTTACACTCTAAGAAATTGAATTATATAGGGTGATTCATTTACGGCTGCGATTAGATATTCATTAGTATTTACCCTTCTTTATTCATATAATTCAAGAATTATGATCCGTGCAAATTACAAGCTCGAAAAAACGGTAAAATTTGCTACTATTGCAAGGTACGTCAAACATAATAAATAATTTTAAAAGGATAAAAGTGATACATTTCGAAAAGATAGATGTATAATATATTCTATTATTCCCCAAATTAAATTACTGTCATCGTTTCTGTGTTTGAAAGTATGTACATTAGTATAAATAATTAATAAAAATAGTATCTAAATCAATTTTAATGGAATTTTTCCACCTACACAGAAATATGATGTAATAAATTTATAGATTATAAAAAATTGCAATATGTATTATTCACATAGGGTGTTCAAAAAGTAATCTTAAAATTTCAAACGTGCTACAAATCGTATTATAAATTGTTAGGTGATATTTTGCATTAATCTATTATTTTTTAAATTAAATTATTCTTACTGTATATGCAAATGGTGCAGAAAAGTAAAAAACATTCGTGTATAATTAACCAATGTATATCCGTTAATGATTGTTGAGATGCAAATGAATCATCCTGTACGTGTGTGAAAGCATCCTTACTATTTAAAATGGGGAAGTGGCTGTGAAGGTCAGAGCAACTGGTATTCTAGTTTAAAGAAAAATAGGTCTTTCAGTGGACTCGTAAGTGGGTCGATCCCACTCCAGGGGTCCAAGGTGTGGGTCTTTCATTTATCCAAGGCGATTAGCATCGCACGATTTTGTCACCGGCTTCTCTCCTTCTCAAAGGGTTAAGTGTCGCCGTCGGCTTTGTTTCCACATCGGCCGCGCGTGTGACTTCAATAATGGACTTCTCACAATACCGAGCTTTGTTAACGTTGGAACTAGCAACGGAGACGGAATAACTTTCCTAGTGTTTAGACGAACTTGTTATTCATTTCGAAATGATTTTTGTAAAATTACTTCTGACTTTTATTGGGATATTCAAATGGTTGATGGTATAAATTGGTTTTTAGAATCGCAATCTTTTGTGTACTATATTTCGATATTCCAAATAGGATCATTTTGATCCGTCACGAAGTGTTGGTAAATCCTGATAATATATACATTTCACAGGTTTCTCATAATCTTCAATTTTTTTAAAATATGGCTATAATATCTATTTTTAGAAAATATGGCTTCTGTAAGATGTAATAGTATTTCTTATTTGTGACAAACGATTCAATTATGACTTGCAGAAAAGTAAAACATACACGTATTTTTTAAATTTATGTTTATTAGTATGGTAAATTTATTTACGACTCACTTTTTAGAGTAATCATTTTATTTCGTGCTTTCCCGAAATCAAAATCAAAATATATATAATGATAAATAAGTATAAATTGCTTTTTTAAAGACTATTTTTCGGAAATAAGTAATTCTGATCCCGTAGAAATAGTTGTATATGTGTTAATTTTCTCTAGTTCTAATGCTAAAGGCCCATTTACACACTCACATCCTTTCTGTATAATAACTAAAAAACTTAGTGACACTGCTAGTAGTTTTAGAACAAGTTTTATTAAAACAGAAACTTTCTTCATTAAGAATATTTATTTTTTCTTAGGAAAAATTGCTTTTTTTAAAGCAGGCAGTTTTTCTTCTTTAAGAATGTTTTTTCCCAAAAACACTGAGTAGTCGAGTACTTTTTCATTAGGTGAGTCAAATGAAGTACGAAATATCTAAACCATAAACTCTTCATGTTATGAAGAAAATAAAAAATATTTTTGACACGGTTTGGCATGAACTATGCAGAGTTTAATTATTTCACACTTGAAATAACTCGGCCGGTTACGAAATAAATGTCTCATTTTTCTGATTCCGGAATACCTAATTACCAATTCAATACGAAAATTAATACAAATAAATCATTTAACCTTTTAACGGTGATGCACGAGTATACTTGTCACAAGAAAAAATAAATTACCTTTTCCTAAAAAGATCATAACTAATATAGCAAATGAAAAATATGTTTCTTCAAGTAAAGCAAACAAATCAAAAGAGCAATAAAATGTACACTTTCATGGCATCATTGTCACCGTTTAATTTTAACTACGCAAGCAAATAAACATTTCCAAAAATTCCTTCGATGACCGGTTAAATTATAATAAAGAAAACTATTTTTTCATTTTTACTTTGTACAAAAACAAAAAAGCACACAGCTGGATCGAATATAAAGATCGGTCATTTAACCGGGCGTGGTACTTTTAATGTCAAAGGCGTGCGCGCGCGCGCGTGTATTAAGAAAGAGAGAAAACAGGAGGGAGAAAAGAACTGGAGACCGAAATATCGTAGGCCAGGAGGGATAGGATCTCTCTCCCTTGTTCTTTAATTATGAGTCGTTCCAGCCCGACATTCACCTAACTGTGAGAACCAGCAGCGTAGATCCGGCGCGGCGGCCTCCCTGCGCGTTTCCCCACGAAGCACAGAAGAAAGGATTACTCGCTTCGTAAAAGAACGCGAGCGCAATCTGGTTAAAACTTTCCTTCTCACTGCGCCCAACTTCTACAGGACCATTCAGTTCTCGCTCACTCATTACTCTCGAACCTCATTAGGCGTACGCATGCATTATATTGTGTGCATTGTGCAAACAATTAAAAAGTATTATAAAAACAAAGCAACATACATAATAAATAATATGTAGATTCTAAAAACTTGTTTAGAAACATTTGTGTACGATTAAAATGACGAAATACTTTACAAGTTTTGAATTTTGCTCACCTTTCCTTTGTATTCTATATTTTGTAATAATATTATATTGTTCTTATAATTTATATCTGTGATAATGTATGTATAAATAGGTAAATTTTCTATGTGTTTGTGTTCGAGATAATCTGAAAAATTACTCAACCAATTCGGATAAATCTTTCACCGTTGAAAAATATGTTTCTCGCAAATGAACATATTTATGCTTACACAGAGCAAAAATAAATGCGCTACAAGACATATTAAAACAGCTTCTTGTGCGCCGAACACGTGATGTTATCATAAGAACCACTGAATGCATTATAATGCAGTTTCTTTTCTTTCCTGTCCAATTATAACGCAGGAAATAAGATTATTGCAAAACTTATTACTTATACAGGGCTTTTCAAGATTCAAATTTTGAAAAGATAGATTCAAATTTTGAAAGCAATCCACGTGCTTTACACTGTTAAAAGATTATTGCGACGAAATTAATTACAATAATTTATCATTCTTTCAATTAAGTAATTATTAATTTCCATATGAAATGTGTCGATAATTTGTAATTGTTCATCATTATTCACCTCCGAATGCTATTTTTTATTCGATATATGTGTATATTCGATGTGAACTGTACATACAGTATAATATTAAACATAATTTTTAAGATGTAAAGAAGAAATTCGAAACATTTGTGTATAATCACAATTACTGGATAATTAGAAATGATCTCAACAGCAGAGTACAATTTTAAACTATCAAATCAGTTTAATCATACACGAATATTATTTCTTAACCCAAATCTAAATTGTTACTACAACTATATTTTTTATCATCCACTGATTTTGCACTAAATTTTCTTAAAGTGGAAAACTTTCCTCTCGACAAAGAAGTTAGTTTTCTTGAAAAATAAAGCTCTGTTCTGAAGAAAAAAGGAATTTTTATAAAGATGATTGTCTTTTTGAAGACAATTTAATCTAAAAATACTGGCTCTGCAAATGCTAGTTTTATTCACATTTAGTGAATCAAAATTATTGTTAATTTTCACATTCGTTGAATAAAACAAAATGTGGAATATAGTAATACTGTTGCAAGACTAATTGAGTCACCCTGTACACGCATCCCCTGGACGCCAGTTCATTCACTCGTGATGACCATCTCCTCCGAGCAGACAGTTCTCATTACGCACAGTTGAAAAAAATGTACCGGCACTAATTACTCCAGTATTTCGTGTAATCGCATTAAATGTAACTGATTCTAATCCCTCGGCTTGGCGTCTGTGCCGCTCGCACCACGGCAAAGAACTGTCGATCTCAATTTACGAGGGAACTGTGCTAATTCTTGTCGCTTCTCCTACCATTCCACTTTTCTTTAACCAGCTGTTTCCTTGAAGATTCCAGCTTTTTCCGCTGTTTCCTCGTTGACAGCACCGTCGCACTCAGGTAATCCGAACAACAATCGCGGTGCGCTTTAGTCATCGATAAGTCTGTAGCGAATTTGTATTATTCAATCTGAAGGTCTCGAAGCGGAACTTTAGACATCGGCAATTATTGCGCACTAAACTTGATTGTGTGCTAAGTGCACAACTGTCCTGCTTAAAGAAATGCGTAGACCTGCAGGTTTTACAGATAATTTCTGTATAAATGTTTCTTATCATACATTATTTATACGATAAACTGTTTACGATAAAAACGGAGAATAGAAAAATTGTAGGTTATCTTCAACATTTTGAAAAACTATAAACAAAATTGTTCTTCCAAGCACATAAAATATATATACAAGTATATGATTTATATTATATATTAATTTCGTTCATCTATTAGGCATAATTTCAAAATTATTGTCATGGATGTATAAAAGTTTTTTTTTACAAATTACGATTTGCGGTACTTATTGTAGATCAGTCAATTTTTGTCGGAAACAGATAAAACAATTTTTTCTAATAAGTAGTTTCCAAAATCCTTGTTTAAACTCAAAAATAGCATTTTCGCCTTTGAAAATGACTGTTATGACTATTTTTGAGTTTAACAATTGTTTTATCAGTTTCAGATAAAAATAGACTAATCTGTTAATACGCCCATAAAAATGATTTTGTAGTTATGACCGTCACATTAATGAAATTAATTTATAATTATCTTAAATCATGTGTTTGTAACTATATTTTATATACTCAAAACAAAAACGTTCATAGTATTGCAAGTAACCCATCTATTCAATTTGATAAGTTTCTACCCAGCATGTTTTCGTTACAATTAGAATAACAATTGCTTCATCGACTTACTTTTTTGATTACTTGACCATTCGATTACTTTTTAGCATTTTCTTAAATCTTTCAAACGCCACTTGCATAGTCCCTGTCACTTAATTGATTAATTAAAGATGTTGTTTTTTCTATATCTTGCTTTTATTTTATACAATGTATTTACTTAATATCAACTTTAAAGTCTTGTAATAAATTTGGTTTACAAGTCACATTCACTCGTATCTCTCATCCTCCCCTTTTCTTATTTTTTTCTTTTCTTTCTATTTCGATCTTTTGAATTTTTAACTTTGTCTTCTCTGAGTTTCTTAACCAATTTACCACTGTTTCGCTTTCATTATTATGCACTATTTATTGTATTTTATTATCTAACCAAAGGGCGCGTGGCCATGAATAGTAAATTACACAATAATGTCATAGTAGGGGTTATGTAATGATTATCGTGTATCGATAAGTACGAATGTGTGGGTAGGTATGCGTGTGTGGAATTCAAGAATATTATGATGACAGCGGAAAAAGACGATGCGGGCAACACTATCACCATTACGACGCGTAAAACTGTCAGTTCATCTTCGAAACCGTGTAACAACGCACGTAATAGAGTTGTAATCTATTACACCGCTCGTCAAGTCTAACTCAATGAATTCATTTTGTATTCTTTATAATAATAATAAATAGTAACATTAATAATAACAGTTCGTCATGTAAAAGAAATTGTTGTCGTTTAAAATTTCGTCAAACCCTACATTTAGGTTAGACCATCATAAAAATGTTTCGAATTTATTTTAGAAGTAAAACAACTAAGACAAATTAGGGAAAATATAATAATAGTTAAAGTATTAAGTATAAGAGTTTGTGGTGCGGCAGAAATCTTTCTCGTTCGAGATTGCTTGGCGTCTCTGCCGATGATACTTGTTGTATGTACTGATTATGCGCGGAGCAGACAACTCGGCGCGGGGGACGATGTAACTGGCTGAATAATAATTCGACGCCCACTTGCGTGACTAATGGCGCGCTGCAACTCGCACGTTAACACCTGAATTCGTGTACCGACCTGGTTCAACACACCCCATTAAAAAGTCAGCGCGGTTGTTTTTCCTCGACGCATCGGAAATCATGAGTAGACTGCGGATTCTCGCGCAAGTATCAATTTTCATTGTTTTATTGCGCGTTCTATTATAGAAGAATAATTCATTGTTCTATAATACAAATTTTCACTATGCTGTGTTAAAAATCTTTTTTATGTTAGTTGCGTAAAAATAAAAAACCGCTTTAAGTAACACGATTTTAATTAAACGTACTACAAAATAAAACATAACATTCTTCGTCATATGTAGATAAAGAGAAAATTGAGAGATTCCCATGAAAGAATTAGTTTTATGTATTTTCAATATATGTTGTTCCCAACCAATACATTTTTTTATAGTGGCTTATACGATTTTATTTTTATCTCGTCGATCAAGAATGTTGTAACATCTAAAAAATAGTTTTTATATTACAGTATATTTTAAAAATCTTTTGACATGTACTTTCTTTGTGCAGTCTTTGGGGATGTTGTAATTAATTTTTTATCAGACACCCATTAAAAAAGCATTCCGAAAATCAATTCAAATTTGATTAATTCAACTTTCAAGAAAATTGGCTGTGGAGAAATAAATAGAAAATTTATGTCAATATTACACTCATAAAAGCAAACAAATCAGGTCACATGGCACTCAAAATATTAAATGTGGTTCATGCAAACCACACTATAGTATGTTTCAATTCGAAATTGTGCCAATTTTACGAAATTAATTATACTGCTTTTACATAAAGATGGCTATAATAAGTTTATTGTATTATTATTCATATAAACCACACAATATGTTTAAACTCAAAATTGTACCACAATTCTACTAAAGAAATTGTACTATTTATACAGAAATATCCGCAGTCTAATCATAAGAATAATATTTTTAACTTTGTCCAATCGAAACCCAACGCGATAACGGGAAGTCTCAATCATTCGAAGAAGATTCCGAGGAGCGAAAGAATTCCAGGGAAACCGACTGATGGAGCGCAAAGTGTCGGTGTAAGTAAATATTAACCGGTGAGTCAGAATTTGCTTGATAACACCTGACTGAATTCCACTCTGACAGTGTCTTAAGTTCTCGGGTATCGGACGAGTCATACTATTAGCCGCCCTCATTGAGAAACATCCGAACTCTTTAGTTACGAAATTGTTTACGAATCAATATTAACACTATTCTGCAAGACGATATTCGCAAGAGATGATTTTCAACAATTCTTACTCATTCATTTTGCTGTTTTTCTTAACCATTCGTGAAAATCTCTGGTTGTTAATTAATTTTGAAAAAGTGGTTTTAAAATCGTTATGCGGGTTTTATTCTTTTTAAAAATAGTAAAGTTCAGTGGTATTTCTTTAACACTAGGTTTACGGCAGCCGTCATTTTGACGGATTTCGGACTTCACTAGCAAAGCTTAGTAATTTTCCTTCCAATTTATATTGACAATTATTAATGCCATCCTGACAGATTTAATTCACTTATATTATGTCTGTTAAGATTGCAATTCTTTTTAAATTAAATTAAGGGCTTTTTTAAATGAAATTAAGTGTCCATAAAGAGAAGTATACACAAACGTTCGTAAACCTAGTCTTAATAGATGAACCAATTAGGATGAAGGATTGTGTATTTTGCAAAGAATGCAGTCACAATAAGTCCATTATTGAAAAATTTGGAATTTGTTTATCATAAACCATTGTTATTGCAAAGACATAGATTCTCGAAAGACCTAGTTTAGACATGAAACCTTAAAACAAGCGTAAAAACATTCTTTAAAAAATGTGGTACCAATTTTGAAAATAGATACCACAAAAATGCACTAAAAAACATACACCTTCCATCTAATTGATACTTATAAATACCTGCCTTTTCGAAGGCGGAAAATGACACTGTTATTAAACAATCATAAACTTAGAAATATAATAACAAAGCAAAGTCAGTTCTTTTTCATATTAATCATTAATCAAAATGAAATTTCTTCTATAAACACAGAGAAAAATCATTCCTGACACTTGAAACTTTTTCAAGTTACTTTCCACCGCTTCGAAGATCCAAACTCTTTTTTTTGTAGTATCGAATGATTAAATGATTTATGCACCTTTAATTCTTGGAACGAGAATACTTTAGAATAGGTAAACGTCAAAGTAAGAGTGTTTCTCTTTTAGTTTATCACACTACGATAATCCGAACAATGATTGCGATAGCACATAATTAAATAAGAAATGACTGAATGTTTTCTGCATAGGTACCTTGAATTTTCAGGGCGAGAATGTTCAATCCCTTGAAAGAATGTTTCGCTTCCTTTTTTTACCACTTCAAAAACCGAAACTGTCTTAAAACTTTTAATTCTTTAATGATGAGTAACTAAATCACGAATGATCCAATGATTTATGAATATGTAGCTTTAATTTTTGGAACGAAAATACTTCGAAAGAGGTAAATGTCAAAGTAAGAGTGTTTTGCTTGTAATTTATTACACTACGATAATCCGAACTATCATTCCGATAGTGCATAATTGAATGATTTCTGGATAGGTACCTTTAATTTTCAGGGCGAGAATGTTCAATCGCCGGTAAGAGTTTTTCGCTCCCTTTTTTTACCACTTCAACAACCCAAACTGTCTTACAACTTTTAATACTTCAATGATGAGTAATTAAATAACGAATGATTCAATGATTTATAAATATATACCATTAATTTTTAGAAGAGGTAAACGTCAAAGTAAGAGTATTTCGATTTTACTTTATCAGACTACGATAATTCAAACTATCACTTCGACAGCACATAATATTAAATAAGAAATGATTGAATGATTTCTGCATAGGTATTTTTAATTTTCAGGCCAAGAATGCTCAATCGCCGGCAAGAGTTTTTCGCTCCCTTTTTTTACCACTTCAAAAATCGAAACTGTGTTAAAACTTTTAATTCTTCAATGATGTGTAATTAAATAACGAATGATTCAACCTCTTCATGATAGAATAGGTAAACGTCAAAGTAAGAGTGTTTCGCTTGCAATTTATCACACTACGATAATTCGAACTATCACTTCGACAGCACATAATATTAAATAAGAAATGACTGAATGATTTGTGGATAGGTACCTTGAATGTTCAGGGCGAGAATGTTCAATCGCCGGTAAGAGTGTTTCGCTCTGAATAAGAGGAAGCTTAGGATCGCGATAGAGGTCGGCGGGAAGTACGAGAGAGGAGAGTCGTCGGAGGTTGAGCGTCGGCGGTGGCGGTGGCGGCGGCGGCGAGACCGGTCACGAGAGGCAAACACGAGAGCGAGGATGTATTCGAGGCGGGTATGCACACGATATGTTAGACTGGCAGGGTGTTCTCTCGAAAGGGGCTATAACGGAGGTGCACACTCACGTCTACGGAGCAGATGCTCGTGCTGACCGTGCGCGGCGACGACTGCGGCCCAGAGCGCCATCCAGACCGAGAGACCTCCCAATGCTCCCATCGCCAGGCGAAACACGCTCCTGCTGCTGCTGCTGCTGCTGCTGCTGCCTCTGCTGCTGCTACCTCTGCTCGCTGCCGCCATTTCTACTGGCGAGGATCGCCCGAAATCCTTCTCCTGCCCGGTGTGTCCTTCCTCTTCCTGCCTCGACCCCGCCGCTTTCTTTCTTTCGGGCCCTCAAGCGCCGGCCAACAGCGAAAAAAGGCCCACCGACCACTCCGATCACCGCGCACCGCTTAAACGCTCTCTCTCCACACTCGCTCGCCGCACATCTACTAGATGGCCCGCTTAGACTTTATCTTTGCTTTATCTAATCGGCTCCACGCTTGATAAAACATCGAGTCATCCATTGTCTCACCGGCCGTACCTGCTTTAGTCTCAAAGTATACGCCTTTCCGTCGATTCTTGTGGTGGGGGTGATTCGCTGATGGGATCAAACTTGGAAGAAGGATTGTTAACATGAGGAAGTGTGCTTGAACAAAATTGAAGAATAGGAAATCTGTGATGTTTTGAAGGTTCATTATTCATTTTTCCACAGTTTTTCACATATTTCTGAATTAATACAAATATAATGGAAACGAATTTGTGAATAATTCTAGTTCCCGCGATACGTGAATAGTATTAAACTTGAAAAAGGATTGTTAACATGAGGAAGTGTGCTTGAACAAAATTGACGAATAGGTAATCTGCGATGTTTTGAATGTTCATTATTCATTTTTCCACAGTTTTTCGTATAATTTTGACCTAACAAAAATATAAAGGAAACGAATTTTGAAATAATGCTAGTTACCGCGATACGTGATTGGGATCGAACTTGAAAAAACAATCTTGAAAAAAATTAAAGACTAACTAAACTCTGAAATTTCGAATATTCATTTAATTCCGAATTAATAAAAATATAAAGGGAACGAATTTTGAAATAATTCTAGTTCCCGCGATACGTGAATGGGATCGAACTTGAAAAAGGATTGTTAACGCGAGAGCTGTAAATGTAAATGCAAATGTAGAGTATATAAATGTTTCTTCATATTTATAATTTATTTGTAAATCGAATCACCGATTGTTTCTCAAGATGCTCGAGTTTTTAAGGATTTTGATGATAAAGGAGATTTTAGTGGCGGACGAGCATCAATAGGGTTGAATTTGGGAAAGGATTATTAACACAAGAGTTGCAAATGGAGTTAAAATTACTTTTTTAATGTCTCCTTGTGTTTACAGTGGATACAAAAATCTTCGCACATCCAGATTTTTCGAATTAAATTCCCATAACGGAAAAAAACATTCTGCTTTGAAGACATTTATTTGCTTTCAAAGATTACACTTTAATTTTTTCAAAATTTGAATCTCTGTCTTTTTTATCTTTATACATTTAAAGAATTCTTAAAGCTAATGACCCAAATAGGATTCAAATAACTTGTCCAACGCCTGTTGCTATTTATAGCGTATCTTTTTAAATATTTTAATTTGCGCATTTTTTACGCTTATCTAAAATAAACATACAAAATGGCTATAAAAGTGTCATCATTTTCAGAAATAATTGTTTCATTTAATTCAAATACAAATTAACTGACCTCCTACGAATAACGTAAATCGTGATTTGTAAAAAAAAGCGTTCATACATCCATGGCAATAATTTTACAATTGCGAACGATAGATTAATGAAATAAATTTGTAATGTATCTTAAACCATAAACTTGCACATATATTTTATAAGCTTAAAACACAAATTTTATTTGTTTCTTTTTGAAATATTGAAGTTAACCCCCAAATTTTTAGGGGATCTACCTGTTTTTATTTTTTGAATTTATAATACTAATATGAATTCACTGGCGATGTTTGCGGGAGGCCTAGCGATTCATGGAACTTTCACCTTTAGACAGAGAGCAGAGGCACCGGCTGATGACCCTGGCGAGACGGATTCGTGGGAAACTCGGGTAATACAGATATGCGTGAGTGCGGTGGGAAATCACACGTTATTCCTTAAAAGGTCAGCAGCGAAACGGTGGCGCCGAGGCTGGAAAGCTTCATGGCCGGCTTCGAATCTTTCAGGAAAACTCTCAAGCTCTACCACTTCATCAACGACTTCCTGCGAATCTTATACGCTTTGTATTTCTACTTGGAATTGAATCAAGCACACATTCGACAACTCAACGTCGTTTATTTTTCTCTCCCTTCCAAAACCCTTAGGCTATCTTTATAAAATAACATTCGTAGCATTATTCGACGTAGAATAAAACATCTTGACCGCGTACAAAATTAAAAAGAGAGCATTACGTGGCGCGACAACATTGAACGTTAATCTTTAGGTTATATTATATCTAGACGCGCTTGGCGCGAAAATCGAGCGGGATATTTAATACAATTGCCTTTGTATTTGTTCGGATGCCATTTCGCAAAAGCTACATCAGCGTGCGTTCTTTGCTTTAATTAAAAAATTAAACGCCCTCGGAAAGAAGACCTTAAAGACCAGCGCGCGCGCTCGCGCGCTAAGTAAAAACTTGTGTTGCGTCGTTTGCCGTGTAATACAGTACTGGCCTGGCGACACTTAATACTGCGCGGGCTTTCTTTAATTTTCCGCGCTGCTTCCTGCCACCGACATTGAAGTACTTACAGGTGCCTTAGGAATAGTGAAACCGAGGCGAGCAGGGCACAAAGTGCCCTCCGCACGTCCAATAACAATTATAGTCGGTGTAAAAAGTATTCGCACAGCAATACATTTTAATTAAAAAATAGCATTGATATGTTTACGACGTCTGGAAAATAAAATATTGCATGTACACTCCGACAATATTAATCAAGTTTTGTCAGAGTTTTGTTCTGGAAGCATTAGAAAATATTTGTACAATATTTGATTATATAGGCATTATTTAATAAACAGTAGTGCAAGTTTTAGTTAATCCTCCGTCTGCCGAATTTTTTTTAAGACTATACAAAAATATTTGTAGTGCAAAAGTAATAGTATTAACATTTACATACATAGTAACGATGAATTTTCAAGTTTATTAATTACTAAAGGGTTATGGAACGGGTTGCGTGTGCCACCTCGCGGCAAGAAACTGAATTAGAGTAAATCAAACGCATTCATCGGTACATGTGACTTCAAAACCACACGTAGCTAAAGAAGATTCGAATTTGAATCGCGTATGAATACTTTTTACACCGATTGTATAACTTAATGCGGTTCCATCTAAACAAATTGATTGGGAACCATAAAACGGCTAAAGATTCTCGCGTGATCTTTGACTAACGGAAATGATACAGAAGAAATAAGCTGATAATTATACACGATTTCTCTACAAGGAACTCGTTGAAAGTCTGTTCGTCGCTGTGGCTGGCTACCAACTGGCCGAATCCACTTGCCCATTTTTCGTAAGAGTTTACTTCGATCGCCGGCGATGAAGTATTGATGGGCTAGTGTCGGCAAGGAAATAACACTTCTTGATAACAGGAACATGTTTTTACGATGGACCGGAAGTATAAGTCTACGCAAATAAGACTTGGAGTAACAAAACAGGAAGAAGGAGAAAGATGCTTGTGGTTATGACCTCCGACGCTGTAAATAAAAGAAATAATTGTGTTATTATTAACATTTTATAACTCGTTTTTTTGTGTGTAAAATAATTATATAACATCGGGTTAGAAAATATTGAGCGCTAAATATGAATTAATATTTAATTGCCGGTATTCAAATTTTATAATTTTGAAAATGTATATTTGTAATATATTGGACTTCAGATGTGGTTTAAGAATATTACTTTCTATTGCTTATTATTTTCCATAAGTACAAGAAATTATGTCACGTGTAACTAGTAAATTAACTCTTTGAGATATGAATTAAGAATTAATTTACACATGTCAAGCACTTTATTGTGGAAAAGAGTGTAAAGTAAGAGTAGAAAATCGCGACAAATAAAGTCTTTAAAGATGTACAGAAAGTGTACAATCTTAGAAGAACCTTTTTAAACTTTTTAATTCATTTCTACCAAACAGTATTGTGAAGTTTTATAAAATTTTGTATAAATTTTTGGTTATTCATAAATTACACGTCCACAAAAATTAAAGTAGCTGGTACTATTTCTGAAGCCTTTTTTTAACTATTATATTCGACAAGATTGCTTTCTCCATAAGAACACGTGCAATATCAGTGAAAATTCAAATCTTAATAAGTGATTACCTGTTCATGGAATCCTTCTAAAATATTTATGATTACTTCAGAATAGCAAACAGAATAACTTTACAAATTTGTATTAACTGCGTAGTAGTTTTAGACAAGAGAAAATGAAATAAAATAACAAAGGGTTCTGAAACGGACGATTATCGATATATGAATATCGACTTTAAAATCACATAACGTTATACAAGTTTAATTTCTAATTGCATTTCACAAGTATTATAGAATTACCACAACGTCATAATAACACAATTTTTCTTATGAATAAAATAAATGATGTACCGTAAAACTAGTAATTTCACTAGTAAACTAGTAAACTAGAAACTAGCAAATAAGTGAAGTAGTACAAAAAAATAGAATCGGTAGAAACCTCGAGATATGAATAAATAGTAACTGTACAATTTTCAAACAAGTCTATTCCAAAAAAATGTGCAAAATAGAAGTTAATAACTACGATAAATGAACTCCTTGGTTACAATGGAAAGAAATTAAACAAAAGGAAAAATTAACTATCACTGAAAGAATATGAATATGAATATATTATTAAATTTTAAAGTTACATAGTGTGAAAGAGGGTTAATATCTAATTGTACTTGATAAGTATTTTAAGAGTGTCAGGATGACCAACAAAGTGGCACATAGTTATTAGAGCTAGACCGATAATTTCTCTATCACTTACCCGCATTCACACACTTGTCGCCGTCCCTGTAATAATCCTCAGCGCAGACGCACGTGTTCGAATGACACTCTAATGCTCGACCTGTCACGTTTTCACCCTCGTCCGGTGCTTGATAACACTCGTAACTGTTCCCACAGTTTTCACCGATAGCTGTGACCAAGGAAAGTGAAAAGAAATCGTACAGTTTGTTCGGAAATGGGTAAAAAAGTATTTAAACACCTATGTACATAAACTTTCATAACAAGGAGAAATTTCCGTTTCCTTATACGGGAAACTTTTTTCTTTAGCGTTAACCACACTATAACCTCACTTATAGCGCCTGATCAGTTGGTCGGTTTTAAACTTCTTATAATTTTATAATTTTTTGTTTATCATTTAAAAGTTACTCTATGCATTTCTTTTCGTATAAAATTAACAATTAGGTATACACAAGTCGGAAAAATAGAACTTTTGTTTGATATAGAAATAGCTGTGTATAAAAAGCCGGTATATTCAATATTAAGAAAACTTCTTTTTTAGGAACTATACATTTTCTTATTCAATTTTACTGTAAGAAAAGTGGTGTGTGCGAATACTTTTTTATTTCTCTCTACATTTATAGAGACTTTAAATGATGTTTTGGGCGTTACTGCGTTACTGATCTGAAATCATGTCAGCCATGCAACTGATCTCTGTTCCTTTACTTATTTATGTGTTCTTTCGAAAATATTTTTCAGTTCTTCAATAATTATCTAATTGTCCTTGAAACATGAATAGAAATATAGAAAAAAGATTGGCACCCAATTTTGTTTTAATGTAATAGTTAAATCCCAAAAATTGTTAACAATTTTACAATCTAGACAAGAACACAAGTTTTTCTTATCTCTTTTTGCAGATTGACCCTCTGCAACCTCTGAATAGAATATATGACATTCATACAAGTGTATTTCTCTAAGTTAATTTCAGTGTATGAGGTATGTGTTTTTAATTAATTATTCACTCTTTTCTTGTCACTCTATGGTAAAGACTGTATCAGAATAAAATTCGTTCATGTTATAACTTGTTTCATGTTAAACTTTTCTGAAAATGAGAAATTTCCGTTGTCTCAAAAAAGACACTTCTTTCTTTAACGTTAACCACACCAATGCCTGCTTAGTTTTAAACTTCTTATAATTTTATGTATAATCTTTCTTTTTTTATCCCTTCAAAAATCCCTTGCCCTAATTTTACACATGGATTTGAAACAGATTTCGATATTTTCCATATTGAAAATGACAACGAGTATTAATGATTTTATAAATTAGAAATACCATTGCTAACGAAGCATCTGCTTAGATCAGATTCGTAATGATAGCCTTCCTGGCACTGGCATTTCTTGTCAATACACATGGAATCCGTGAACGTGATTGAACACTGCTTGTTCTCGATGCACTCTTCTTGAATCTCTCGAACCACTGGCAGACATCTGGTGACATCCATGCTGATTATCGTTTCCGCAGGACAACCACAGACTTTCTTCTCCATGCATATCGCACCGGCGATGTGCATGCATTCACCCTTCGTGGTGCAATTTTCTCCAAAACCTGAAACGGAAATGAACTAATGGTTCAAAGGATATTTTTATATTTGTTATCTGCCATTATAAAGCATGTTCCAAGAAGAACGCACAATTTTAATTCAAAGGGAATTTTTATATTTATATTTGTGGTTATAAAAGATGTCCGAAGAAGAACGCACAATTTTAATTCAAAAGGAATTTTTATATTTATATCTGCCTTTATTGTCACCAAAACCTGGAGCGAAAATAAACGAATGGTTCAAAGAAAATTTTGATATTTATATCTGCTGTTATAAAAGATGTCCGAAGAAGAACGGACAATTTTAATTCAAAAGCAATTTTTATATTTATATCTGCCGTTAAAAAGCATGTTCGAAGAAGAGCGCACAATTTTAATTCAAAAGGAATTTTTATATTAATATCTGCCTTTATTATCACCAAAACCTGGAGCGGAAATAAACTAATGGTTCAAAGCGAATTTTTATATTTATATCTGTCGTTACAAAACATGTTCGAAGAAGAATGAACAATTTTAATTGAAAGGGAATTTTTATATTTATTATCTGCCGTTATAAAACATCTCCGAAGAAGAACGCACATTTTAATTATTTGATAAAGCACATAGCTTATTTTAAAATCGCTAACGTTATTATTGTGAAATATAGTACACAGATTGCCATTATAGCCCTTCATAATTTTCTTGGAATTAATTTTAACCTCACATGATTCACAACGTGACGTTTTTTCATCTGATTCACAGACTGGAATATTCAAAGTGCAGAATAAAATATCAAAATTGGCGAAATAATTTGTTTTCGAAAAATCGCGCTATTCAAGAGCCGAATCTATATTTATGTAAATTTGTTATGGATTTCGTGAAATTTCGATATAAAATTACATCAAATTTGAGTATAGAAAAATATATCTACTCAACAAACTCATAATTGAATTACGTCTCGAAAACTAATAATAGCATTACAACATGCATACACAGTTTCTAAAATGTGTATATATAATTTCCAAGTGTTCCAATGCTGGAAAAAGCGAACAGATTTATAAGAAACCTTTGACATATAAATGTTATCAAAATTCACCTTCTTTTTGTGTGTAATCAAAATAACCCTTTCCGACAAATATAAGTATACAAACTACGTTACAAAAGTCTAACACACAAAAACGTAAAAAGAGAGAATCAATTATGCAATTAAGCATCTATATAATTCAATGAAAATCACAAATGATTTCATAAACTAAATATTTCCTGAGAGAGTAATAAACGAATGTTAAACAAGTCATTTTAAGCTTGTTCGTAGCTCTAGTGTTAATAATTTCAATAATTATATCAAAGTTATAGAATGATCTTTAAAAACTTACCAACTTTCTTGTAACAGTGATCATCAGCATAATGATAACCAGGCACGCAGATACACTCGTTTGAGAAACAAGTGGTGTTCGGCAGGAAGGCTAGGCACTGCTTCTCATCCGTGCAGGGGAAACCGATGCTTGACGCTTCTAATTATCCCAAACAATGTACATTTTACCACTGTGCAATTAAATTAATCATAAAAACAAAACATTGACATTGAAACATCTTCACCTTTGAGAGATTATTTGCGCATATTTTTTTTAACAGTGTTAACTAATTGATTATTTTTACTGAATTCAAATAAACGTTATAATTTTTGAAGAGACATAATTTATTTATTTAGCTCTCATTGCTATTTACGCTGTAAGCGACAAAGTATGCTAAAAATTGACATTGTACAAATATTCGACCACGTGGTATGTTTAAAGTGTTTTTTAATCAACTGGAAGGAAGAAAAGCATTATTTGTCACAGCTTTTATAATGATAAAAGAAAAGTGGTTTCCTCCTACATTAGTTAATGACTTCCCAGCGAGGTAATATTAACAAATGTTTTCTCATATCACTGATATGTTTGAAATACTGAATATACGATAAACTTTTTAAAATTACAGTCCTGCTACGAATTTACAGATGGCGCCATCTGCCTTTTTATTCAACTAGTTTATACTTGCAGAGTATGCAATGATTCTTCAGTTGTTTCTAAGTATTTGGCGCAAAAATCAGAGATATTGACGTTGAAAGAAAAATTATTACATTGTTATAATTGTTTGACCCATTCTGTAGCTGTATTGCAGAAAAGTTAAGATAAATATGTTTGGCTAAATTAGTAAGAACTACAATACTATTAGATTTAGATTTACTGATTATTTCTTATTGTTCGTGGCGTTTTTAAATTAACATGTTAACTCTTTGACTACGAAAGGCGTATATTTGTATACGGCCCACAGTGGGCTCAAATGCTGAAAACGCGGACATTGCAACTAACAAGGGGTGCTTGGCAGGACCGGAACACCGAATGGGTTGAAAAAAATTGGGGATGTACGGTTCGACCCTCTAAACAAAACCCTATAACACTTTTTCAGAATGCGCCCTGGTTACCGAGAAAAAAATGAGCGAATATTGGTACATAGCGGAGCCTTATGTTATTAACAGGTATGATCTGGAGTGGAACACCAATTGGGCTGAAAAAATTTGTGTACCTACAGTTTGACCATCGAAACAGAACCCCATAACACTTTTTCAGAATGTGCCCTGGTTGACGAGAAAAAATTGGCATAGATCGGTCATGTAGTGTATATAATCTTTATATTATTAACAAATTCTCGCGTACCAGGATGGCAGAGAGGTCGAAGTAGTTTCTACAGACATGCGTAAAGAGTAAATTTAAACATAAGTATCACATTATTTGTTATTGGACGAATAATTAGAAATTAGATTACAAAAAAGTATTTCGCAAAATCATTACTCAGACTATAAACAGGCTACACAACTATTTCTTAGTTGACTTAGTTGACTATATCGCGAATTTTTTTCTCGGTAACCAAGACGCATTCTGAAAAAGCGTTATAGGCTTTTGTTTAGAAGGTCAAACCGTACATCCTCAATTTTTTTCAACCCATTTGGTGTTCCTGTCCTGACAAGCACCCCTTGTAAATGGTATTTTATCGTAACAAAAACGTATTTATTGGTGTTGTAACGTACCAACTGGTTTCAGAGCGTTAAAATAGAAGATTTGGCGAATATTTTGACATGTGTCTGGTATGTGAAATTTGGTGAAGATTTGAGAGAAAAAATCATCCACTTTATGCATCAGATGATATGCCTTTATAAAATAGAGCATAGATTACAGACTACAGTTATAGCACCACAATGAAAGAACAACGTCAACGTAATACAATATATGCAATAAATTATCCAAAGAACACCGATAAATACGTTTTTGTTACAATAAAATACCATTTAGTTGCAATGTCCGCGTTTTCAGCATTTGAGCCCACTGTGCGCCCTTACAAGTCTTTCAATATGTACTAGAGGCCTATTGTTCTCGCAAACCGACATTCGAATAATGCGGCTCCCGTAATGATCAATTACTTCGAGATCGCGCCGCAGTCAAAGGGTTAAAAACGTGTTTAATAAGTTTAAAAGATGTAAAGTTCTATAAAAAGGTTCTATAAAAGTATAAAAGTTCTATAAAATACTATAAAAAGGCAGACGTATAGATGACGTGTCAGAGACGTTTTAACACTTTCACGGCCGCACATTTTTTTCATTTCTTATACGTTGCCGCAGGTGGAATTAAAGCATATTTTGTTAACCTTTCAGCGGCTATTTAAACGCAATTGTTTGTAAAACAATTTGTAACTTTATTATCATTTAAAATGTCACCAAGTTTATTTTGTAACTTTGAATAGGTCTACTTATGTTTCCAATATTTGGAGTAACGAAATACTGTTTCAATCAAAACTAACAAATTACAGAATAAAAGAGCGTAAAAACCCATAAATAAATCTGTATGTTTAAAGAAATATAAGAAAATATTTCGTAAAATTTTTACATCTGCATATCACCTCTTAGAATACATAAAAATAAAACATTATTTTTTTTAGAAAGTACCGTATACGTGACAGCGGCCGTCAAAGTGTTAAAAATGAAAAAGTTTGAACATCTTTAAAACGTCTTCGGCAGAACATTTTTAAAACGTCCTACGAATATCGTAAGAAATGCAGTCGTGAAAATTGCATAAAGAAGACGTCTTTAAAACATTGTGTGCTATTTCGAAATCAAACATTTATGCAAATACGTGTCAATGGGTGCTTACTTTCGAGGCACTTTTGCTTATTGGATGAGAGGACGTGAGTGATGTTGCAGCCGCACTGGCTGATGGTGGTATTACAGATGCCGCCGGGAAAATTGCACCCTTGATCTTGCTTGCAAGGCCGCTGGATCGTTCCTGCCATGCACAATTAAAGATGAATGCTACACATTCACACTAATAGTCTTTTTCATACAGGGTGATGCGTTTGCCATGAAAAAGAACTCTATTGGAATTGTAAAATATATTATATTTAAAATTTATAATTGTCAATGATCATCTGGTAATATGTGAAAACTATAATACAAAAGGCAACAATAAATACGATAAAACTGATTAATTTCATAAAGTTATTTGTGAGCGAAAATTGTCTCCGATTCTAACAGAAATGCACATGATTTGTTTTGAAATCAACAATTTAGGTATTCTACAGTGGATACAAAAAGCATCCGTACCCTTCTCTTTTCTTAGGGCAAATTTTGACACAAAGAAATGTTTGTTTTTAGAGAAAACGAATTCTCCTTTCAAGAGAAAATAAATGTTCCAAATGCAGAATATATTTTTCTTTAAGAAAATGTACTTCGAAAATCTGGCGAAGCGAATACTTTTTCTCCCTGTATAACATATTATAAATATTAAAAAATCGAGGACTATCAATGATCATCCAAAACTATGTAGAAACAGTAATGCAACTGATAAACCGCGATACATACATTAAAACCGTTTAATTTCGCAAAATTAAAAGTAGACAAAAATAATTATTTGCTAAAAGTAATATATACTGATTTTTACGCAAACGCATCACGGTTGACAGGGTAATTCACTTGCCTTTGAATCAGAATTCTCCTAACCCCACTTTTACTAGACATCTATTTCATTATACTATATATTCTCTGTTTAATAATAGACTCTATTAAACTATGTAGTCTGCTCCAATGAATATATTACGAAGTTTTACCATCGACTTTCTTTGAATGGCTAGCAACGTAAGGAGACAATATTTTATTATATTATATTTACAGTGGAATATCATATATAACTGGCTTCTTCAGGGTGAAATTTCATGAGCAAGTTAACACAACTCGAACATGTAAAAGTATAAATGCATCAAATGCAGACAAATGTTGAGAAACATTGGAGTATAATTGAAATTTCTAGGTTATTTATAATGATTTTATATGCAACAGTGTATGCTCGACAGTGGTGATTCAAAGGCAAGCGCATCAGAATTCTCCTAACCCCACTTTTACTAGACATCTATTTAATTATACTATATATTCTCTGTTTAACAATAGACTCTATTAAACTATGTAGTCTGCTCGAATGAATATTTTACGAAGTTTTACCATCGACTTTCTTCGAATGAATAGCAACGTAAAGAGAAAATATTTTATTATATTATATTGACAGTGGAATATCATATTATAACTGGCTTCTTCAGGGTGAAATTTCATGAGCAAGTTAACACAACTCGAACATGTAAAAGTATAAATACATCAAATGCAGACAAATGTTGAGAAACATTGGAGTATAATTGAAATTTCTAGGTTATTTATAATGATTTTATATGGAACTGTGTATGCTCAACAGTGGTGATTCAAAGGCAAGTGCATCACGCTGTACAGCATCCGACAAAATATTTGTCACGATTTATAAAATGATCATCGAACATAAAGTGAAATATCGTATTATGTACACCTGGTAAGCAAGACTTTTTAACCCTTTTAGTGCCGAAGGCCGATATTAAAAATTAAAGAAAAATTTTGTCATTGTTTGTGTCATTGTTTTATTTTCTATTTCGTCCTTAATACGTTGCTCTTTGAATTATGCAAATATTGTTTTTTGTTTGGTTTTTATGAGCTTTTTCCCAAACCCTAAGTAAAATCGTGAAATTTGGCCGGTTATTATCGCATAGACAGCTCTTTTTCTCGCCGACATTAAAAGGGTTAAAAACATCCTTTTAGGGGAGGAAGCCTTGTGTTGCAAACCCCTAAAAAAAGTCTTGCATATCATTACATGCTATCAAACTTCATTTTTTGCCAGGTGGTTGTTTTGCAGATTGTGACAACTATTTTGTCGGGTGCTGTACAGACAGACCTTAATCATTTTTCTCTACCTGTGTTCTTCCTGTCGGTGTGTGTGACTGCCGCGCTCGGGCAATTGTACGTGTCCGTGCCGTTTCGGCAAACGCAAAAGCCATCCATGCAAACTGCGTCGCTGGGTATATCCGGATATTCGGCACAGATGCTTGCATTCGTGCATGGAAGCGGTAGATTCACAGAGACTGGACCAATTTGAAATGGAATAATGAAGATGTAAGACGAATCTCTCCGCTGGAGGAATTCTTGCAAATGAGTAAGCAGTGCATCTTGACTTTTTCAGTATTTTCATTGCAAACATTCTCAGAGTTATAAAAGCTTGACCTTTAATGCCCTGGGAAAACTTTAATCGCGCTTTTCTTAGAAGAATATGTTTCACTGTTATGAAAATAAATATCACAAGTATCGAAACAATTCATTTCATATTTTGCCTATTTTGATTGAAAACAAATAGTTGCACTGGGTTTTTGGAAAACATTTTCATATAGAAGAAAACTCTTCTTTATAAATAGAAATACATTTGCTTGAACACAAAAGTGTTCTTTATGAGAAAATTTGCTTAAAGGAGGTCGTTTTCTTTTTAAGAAAATTGATTCTAAAAATACCGGGTGTGCTAATTTTTTGTCTAATCCCAGTGGGTTCCCATTTAAGACGATAGCGCAAGAATTTAATTATTAAAAATCGAGAACATTGCGAAATCAATATTAAATTACAAATGACAAAGTTAACTGGTCGCCATTTTGTCAAATATTCTTTTAGGGTATTAATTTTGATAGGGACAATAGTTTCAAGCATAAATATTAGAAAAATATTAAAATTCGTCTTTAAAGTGTCAACCATTCCAAGATTGTTATGTTAAAACTATGCGGTCGATGTATTATAACATTCTACATACTGTATATTATTAGCTATAATCTTTTCCAAAACTATATTTTCGCGCTTGTCTCACAAAAATCATGTCCGCGATTAAACTAAATGGTTTAATATTTTATGTATAATGTCCTACACTATTACTCATTATACCATATTTAAGTTTAACATTCTAACCACGATGCTGAATTGCAAATAATAAAGTTTACTACTCACAGTTTTATCAAATATTCTTTCATAGTATTACTTTTGGTAGAAACGATTGCTCCAAATACAGAGATTAAAAAAATATTAACGGTATTTTTTTTAAATGCTGAGCAAAGTAGTAATTTGTATTACAGAGTTAAGATATTTGCATTTAGTTGTTATTCTAAATATTCATATCTATTACCCATATTTTAATTATTTAAGACAAACATTAACACTTGTATAATCAATTTCATTTCTTAATGTAAATTCTCAAAATTTATCCAAAAACTGACGGTGTGGGCAATTCTGTCCACCTACAATAATTAATTATATATGTAATATAATATAATAATATTATATAATAATATTGACATTTTTGTTGTTCATCATTTTTTTGAAAAATCTACTAATTCGTGGAACTTTTATGCACTCGTAGGAAACTCGTGTAATACAAATATTCATCTTCATTTGTAAATAATAAGTCCCAATGTGAGAAACGGTTTGCCGGTAGAAGGGCAAGTGTGAATACTCGTAAACGAAGTAAGCAGTGTACCTTGGCCTTTTCATTACTCCAATTCCGCGTACTTTTGTTCTCTGTATTTGCGGCCTCACTCGCTCCTTTCCGGCGAACAATTACACCTGTGTGGATTCACACAGCCGAGCCGAACATGATACCTTTTCGCGGATCGTCATATCAGTCGTGCCGCGTGAAACAGTCTGCGCGCGTTCTTTAACATAGTTACGGCGTAGATTTGTCTTTTCAAGAATTTTTTCAAATTTGAAGTCCATATGTACATTAAGAAATCATATCTAAAACTAGATACAACAATGTTTATTCAATTTTAATGTTTTATCTCGTAATAGGATTCGAATGAAAAATAATTTACTAATAGAAATACGTATACTGTGTTTTTTGTTTGATTTAAAAGATGCTAAAGAACGTGGAAAGATATGTTTAAAAGACTGAGAATCGACTTCTAAAATGGAGGACCAGAAAATTCTGGGAAGAAATACAAAATCATTTGCGTTTGCTTGACACTAGCTATATATATTCATTTTTGAAAAGGACGTATTAATATTAAAATGAAAGATTTCATTTCTAATTCTTTCATTATACTGCGCTAAGAATAATTATGAGTGAAGAAGTAATTCACTAAATAATGGAAATATATAGTACATAATGGAAAATATGTTTAAAAGACTGTGAATCGATTTCCAAAATGGAGGACCCACTCATTTCTGTTTGATTGATACTACATATAATCGTTTTTGGAAGAGGCGCATTAATATTAAAATGAAAGATTTCATTTCTAAATCTTCCATTATACTTTGCTAAAATGGTTAACAGTGAAGAAAAAGTTAAGTAAATGTACATAATTTAACCCTCCGTGAATCAAACAAGCTTAAATTAACACCAATGGTTTTGAAATAGTAAACTAGTGTTTCCTTTTGAAAGCCAAATCTTTATATCACTGAAGTGCGTTTTTAATCGATTTCGAAAGGGAAGACGTTATTAATTCCTCGCGTACATACATACATATATATTTTTGTTTATTCAAATGATATATCTCACTCGTGTACATCCCAAATAAATCAGTAATGTGTGAAAACAGTCCTTAACACCATAAAAATACGAAGTTCACCACTCTTGCAGGATTAAAAGTTAAAATTTGTATCAAATAATACTTTTCTGTCTTCCACTTCGTTAAAATGTAGTGGGAAAAGTATTATAAAAAAAAAATTCTCTTAAAAAAGGAAACTACCTTCTTTAAAAAGCTTATTTTTTCATAAGAAGGATACTTTCTTGTTTATGAATATATATATTTGTATTTAGGAAGACAAGTTTTCTTCTCTAAAAATATTATTCCAAAAACATGACTGAGCGAATATTCTTTTTATTAATCGTAAACTTTAAACATAGAATATGTCCGATTATTTTTACGATTGAAATTATCAGCATATTTTAATTTATCTCCCGCAGCAGAAATAGCGATAACTATTAAAGAAACAAATGATGTCTTTAGAAAACGCAATGTTTGCTTGAATTCAGATAAAAAATTAATTAGTTAATTCTGTCAAAAAATCAATGCTTCAAATATATTACCCAAAGTATACCAATTTAAATTTTAACGCAAAAAACGTGAAGTAATACGCGTTGAATAAATATATTTTATTGTGTCTTCAAGTTGTATTTCAATATGTATTTAAATTCATTCGGATAAAAATGGGAATTTAGTAACGCTCCTATAAACAAACGTACGCAACAATGCAATGTTTGTATACTTTTCCTGAACCATAACCTTCTTAAATCGATACAAAACTATAATCTCAAATTCCTAAAAAAACTGACAGTTCTCCCAAATAACTTATATTGTGTCATATTGTTTATATTCTTTCTGAATCGAATTATCCGCGCAACAAAAGGAAAGTGATTCCTACTTTCAACAGGTATGACTTTGTTACTTATTATCATTTTAAATGGACAATATTTACGGCAAACTTAATTCCACAAAGTCAATGGAATGATGATTCTTCATCTGGCTCACGAAGAATTAATGAATTGTTTATTTCATTGGACGGGAGATTATGGGAAATCATTAGTCCCTGTAAATTGTGCGTTCTTCAAACAGATCTTCATGCGTTACCTGCTACGCATTCGAAACCTAGATCGCACAGTTTGTAAACAACCCGAGAATTCCTGTGTCCCAAAAAAAACTCGACACAATGAGTCCCATTAATATATACACAGAATCGTGTTCGAGAAATTATTGTCGTATATCGTTTGTTTATAACACCATCAAGTAACTTATTATTTGTTACCAAATTGAAACAAATATTCCGATTTTTACCGACATAATATTTTGTATTTATTTCATGTTAATTTCTTTTTCTGCTATAAGCGACAAACTAGCATATTTTGGATTAACGTAGTTTAGTTTAAAATAATAATAAAATAAGATTGATGAGTTGAAAGTGTAAATATTTGAAAGGCATTAACGACTTTATTATTATTTACTGTATCCAAACGTATTCAAGTTTGGAGGCACGTAATATTTATTTATTTACTGCTGATTGCTTTTTCCACCGCGAGTATGATTTTAAAATATGCTCAGATTTTGAAACACCATTAACTAACTGATTACTTGTTACTAAATTCAAACAAATATTTGCAATTTTTATCGACCTAACATTCTGTATCTATTTAATGTTAATTTCTTTTTCCGTTATAAACGAAAAACTAGCATATTTTGGATCAATGTAGTTTCTTTAAAAGTAATAATAAAATAAGATTAATGAGTTGAAAGTGTAAATGTTTGAAACGGATTAACTACTTTATTGTTATTTATTGTATCCAAACGTATTCAAGTTTGGAGACATGTAATATTTATTTATTTACTGCTAATTGCTTTTTCCACCGCGAGTGCGATTTTAAAATATGTTTAGAATTTGCGTCGTAAAAATATTCAAACACACGCTATAGTAAACGTACGTTTTAACGGAATACAAGCAAAGAAAAGGATTGTTTGACACAACTTTTTGCATTTTACTGTATTATTAAAAATTAAATTCCTTACATTTTGTCACAGTGACAAAATATTAACAAACATTTTCACTTATCAATGATTCATTCGAAAAGCCAAATTCCCATCAAAATATTTATGGGAAGCACTGTGCGCGCGAACAAACGCGAGAACTCCGCGCGGAATTGGTGAACTCTAAACGAACCTTAACAAGAATTTCTAATCATTTCGCGCCTCTTTAAACATCATCGCGCGGTACAACTGGCGTAATAAGGAGAAGCGTGACGCGAATCACACCGAGTAATTCGCACGATGTTAACGCGGGTTTAATTGCCGTTGCGAGCATCCAAGCGTCCAAACAAGTGTCCTCGGTTCCGCTTGGAAGTGCGAAAGTGAATCCAGCGAAAGAAACTAATACAAATATCAGTTTGAAATTCCCAATGGAAGGAACATGCGGCCGAACAATTTAATCATTCAATCAGTCATGCTGAGAAAACATTCTTCAAGGAGATGTTAATAGCGAAGCGCAACGGTTCGTAAGTGAAATATAATTTCCATACTGATTTCTGCTGCGAAGACGACGTTGGTGAGTCCAAGAAAAACCAGGATCACAGAACAGTTCTTCATGTTGATTTTGGTTGAACGATTGGCTGCTAATTCGTTACACACTTGTCGTCGACGAGGTTTCAAGGGAGTGCAGGAAATCGGGCAGCGATCGGCTGGGATTGGTAGGACACAACTGGCAAATGCGAATTGATGTTCGCTCTTTCAAAGATGTTGGTCGTCCCCGTTGCACGTGTGCCGCGGCCTTCTTCCCTCTTCCTCCCGCTCTTGCTACGCTTCTTCTCCCACCAGCCGCGTACTTATAGCATATTACACTGGATTCTCATTTCTTCAACGCCCAGCGACTACTTCTCCTTTGCCGAGCATTCCGTTCTTTCGACGATGGATTCTTACGATCAACTGGAATAAGAAACCCTTTCTTCAAATATTGTCTCGTGTTGCTTCTTTATATAAAATCCAGGCAATTTTTCCCGGCAAGGTTTAATATAATTGACATATTACGATATACACCACCGCGATATCATGATTTCTTCAAATCCCTTTCACACACACAAAATGTAGATGAGTAGTAAATTGTTTTGTAATAAATTTATGTTTGTAATTTTGTACGTTATTTAGTTAGAGAATGTTTTGAATCGCATAAATTATGTTTCCGAAGTGTCTTAAAGATATGTAAAATAAATTGAGTATTGTTTTTTTTCAATTTGAAGCATTTTAAATTATGTTGAATGGACTTGGGCAGCTTCAAATTTTATAATGAATCTGGTTGTTAATTTCGAAAGTGGCCTAACTCCATTCTTGATAAGAAAACGCATATTATTCACTTAATAATTGCCACTATTTTAATAGGAACTATAAATTTAACACCCTTAGATACACTTAAGCAGTATGACTTATTAGTATCCTATACGTATATTTTTAAATTCATTGAAACGCAAACCCTTAAATATCTCGATTTGAAGATAAATGGACTTAGGCCACTTTCAAAATAAACGGCTTACATTGTAAAATATTTGTGATGGCCATCTTTGGGTGTTACGAGCCAGGCTTCGCGAGTCCTAAGATATGCTCTGAGATCGTGCTAAGGGTTAATTTCACCTTACAAGGGGTGCTTGTCAGGAGCGGAACACCAAATGGGTTGAAAGAAATTGGGGATGTACGGTTCGACCCTCTAAACAAAACCCTATAACACTTGTTCAGAATGCGCCTTGGTTACCGAGAAAAAATCGGCATAGATCGGTCATGTAGTGTATAGAATCTTTATATTATTAACAAATTCTCGCGTACCAGGATGGCAGAGAGGTTGAAGTAGTTTTTACAGAGATGCGTAAAGAGTAAATTTAAACATAAATATCACATTATTTGTTATTAGACGAGTAATTAGAAATTGGATTACAAAAAAGTATTTTGCAAAATCATTACTCAGGCTATAAACAGGCTACACAACTATTTTTTAGTTGACTTAGTTGATTATATCACGAATTTTTTTCTCGGTAACCAAGACGCATTCTGAAAAAGTGTTATAGGGTTTTGTTTAGGGGGTCCAACCGTACATCCTCAATTTTTTTCAACCCATTTGGTATTCCGGTCCTGACAAGCAGCCCTTGTTAGCCAGACTCGAGTCTTCTAGATCCCAATCAGCCCTATATCAATCCTGGGATATTGCTCAGTGCTATTTCAACTCAACCGTATTCAGCTCCCTATTCTCCTATTAACCCTTTTATACTAGTTACTTCTAATAACTCGGAACAGTATCGTGGGATCGTGCTAAGGGCTAGTTCACCTTAAGGGGATGTAGGACAGTTAACATTGAAATTTTTCTAAATTTTATCAAAATTGGTGTAACTAAGCCAATCACTTGGCAAGCACAGTCATTTTACCTTTAATTAGTACACTTGTACAGAGTAATTTGAGATATAAACATTCAAAATTAAATAAACAATAAGGCAGTTATTAATTGTTAAACATTACAATATTAATTATGCGTACTAGGGCTGTGCAGATGATTTCTTTGGTACGGTTGGTTCAATGAAGTTCAACTTTTACAGAGTCCTTTTTTAACAAATCTTTAAGAACAACATTTTCATATGAAATTCGCACTAAATTTCATATTCATAATAAATTGCCATTAATCAAGACTAATAGAATTATAAATTAAAATGTCGCATAATGTAAAAATATTTTTTAATTTATTCAAATGCAATTCATTAAATATCTCGAAACAAGAAACATATGACTTAGATTACTTTCATAACTATGGGCACAATTTGTGTTAAATTCAAACTACGATTTGACTGAACAGGAATTTGTAAATGAAAACACTCTTGATTTTCTTTAATGAAAAACTAAAATAATGTTCAATATATTGAAAAGATTAGATCAGTACAAACACAAAAATAGAAATGAGAGTTTGATTGGTTTGAGTCGTTGTTACAATAAACTGAATTAAATTTGTATTACGTTACGACTTGAACCGGGGTGAATTAACGAACGAACTGTGACTTGCCTAACGATCGTAATGAGACACGATGTACAGGGTGAGTCACTTGCTTTTGAATCAGAACTAGACATCTATTACTAGACATCTATTTAATTATATTATATATATTCTCTGTTTAACAAATAGACTGTATTAAATCATGTGGTCTGTTGGAGGGAATATTTTACCAAGTTTTAGCATCGACTTCCTTCGAATGGCTAGCAACGTAAGGAGAAAATATTTTATTCTATTATATTTACAGTGGAATATTATATATAACTGGCTTCTTCAGGGTGAAACTTCATGTACAATAAATGCATAAGATGCTGACAAATATTGAGCAACATTTGAGTGTAATTTAAATGTCTAGGTTATTTATAATGATTTTATATGGAACAGTTTATGCTCGACAGTGTTGATTCAAAGGCAACTGACTCACCCTGTACGTACAGGGTGAATCACTTGCCTTTGAATCAGAACTCTCCTAACCCCACTTTTACTAGACATCTATTTCATTATACTATATATTCTCTGTTTAACAATAGACTGTATTAAATTACATAGCCTGTTGGAGGGAATATTTTATTATATTATATTTACAGTGGAATATTATATATTACTGGCTTCTGCAGAGTGAAATTTTATGTGCGATTTAACATAACTCAAACATGTAAAAGTATAAATGCGTAAAATGCAGACAAATATTGAGCAACATTTGAGTATAATTGAAATGTCTAGGTTATTTATAATGATTTTATATGGAACAGTTTATGCTCGACAGTGTTGATTCAAAGGCAACTGACTCACCCTGTACGTACATACATACGTGGTTATAGTAACTGCTTCGAAAGAGTCTGGTGTTCAATCTACTACGGTGTTCCTCGCTGGACCGACTGACAGAGCTTCGACGTCGATGAAGCTTCGGAACTGATTCCCCCCTTTTTCTCCAGAAATTTATATACACGAAAAATCCAGTGAAAAAGAGTAAGGTGGGAGATTTAAGCGCCGAAAGTCTGGCTTTGCTTGAGGTACGGGAATTATAAGGAGCAAGTGCAGCACAGCTGCACAGCTGCACTTCTATTGTGAATTCCTATTAAAATTGGGAAGACAGCGATCGACGGAGTTGAAGTTACAGTTTTAAGGCTCGAGAAATACGCAGGAGAATTCCATGTGGAAAACTAGGCGTTAGGAGTTAAAATTATTGAAGCTACGCATGAAATAATGATTAAGAAAAGTAGTCCGATGAGAGTGAGTGTGTAACAGGATCATCGCTATTTAATATTAACCCTTTGCACTCCGGATTTTATTTTAATTTTGTTACCAGCAGCTCTCAACGCTTTTAAGTATTTTATTTAAAATTTACTTTAACTAAAAAAGAACGCAATTTCAATAAGTAACGGAAGAAAGAAAACATGAAAGAATGTCGAGTGGGACTCGACAAAGGAGCTCCTCAGATAAAAACAGATGTCGAGTCACATTCGACATAACCTGCAAAGGGTTAACACTAGGAATACTAACTCTAATAGTTAACACTGCTGTACGTATAATGTATATAATATTACATATTACAGACAAATGTTTGCTAACTGTTTTTTGCAGCCTTTTCTGTATAACATTGTACTGTACGCATAAACTATATACTATGATTGCTAACTGTTTTTTGCAGCCTTTTCTGTATAACATTGTACTGTACGCATAAACTATATACTATGATACAAAAAGTATTTTGTTATACAAAATACAAAAATATGTATATTCAAAAATATTTTGTTGAGAGCGCAGCTGCTCGTTTACAATAAGTCGTTGCAAAGTAAGATGCTGCCAGTATTTACTGTAGGTAATTAATTCGTTACAGCAGGCTACTTTATGCAAATAATAAATATTTATTTAATGCGTTGAAAACATATGTTTTATGTCAAATTGCCTATAATTAGGGTTACAAAGTAAGAGTTGGATCACTCGATCAATGCAAAAAATTAAAAGATGAAAGAATAAACTAATGAGAGTTAACAATAGAAGCTTGTTTTCCAACAGAAACGAATGTTTACTTACTGAAAAAAATAAACTTAAAAATTTACTTACTGTCTCTTTTGTTAAATATTCTATTTCCCTCGTTTTTGAGTTAACAAATTCGAACACAACACGTTTTTTTTACTAATCGAAAATTTTCGAACTGACTGACTGACCTTTGGAGTCAATCTGATCGCAACGCCACGTGTACCATAAATGGTAGTACATGGTGTGATAACTACTCTAAACAAGCTAATTACGTATGGATTAACAATGCAATGACACATTGTGTAATAATATATCAATTTTTAGTTGAAACAACAAATGGCCTGGAGATCATGTCGGGCAAAAACGGCTTGGCACGAAACGTGTTAATATATACACTTCATATAAATTAGTCATGTAAGTATAGTATAATTGCTTGTATGTTTAATAAAAGGTGGTTGACGATAGTCCTGATTCAAAGGCAATTGTATAGTATATCACCCTGTATATATTAACACTAGATTTACGGATATTTTTGTATACCTTTTTTACGAACACCCGTCAAATTGGCCGATAAAGGAAACCACGTATTTTCTTTAAAAAACGAATAATTTAATTTAAAAACAATTATAATCTTAACAGATATGATGTAAGTTAATTAAATCTGTTAGGATTGCATAAATAATCACAAACTTGTACAAACTTTTACTGTTTATACATTTATTCTGCTATGAAATTTTAGGAGCCCGTGAAAGTGCCGGATAAGCTAGTTTTATAGTTAATCGTTATAAATCCTTTTTTCACGAATCTAATAACACTACTTTCCCATTTATCACCAGAAAAATAATTTCATGAAAAAAAGGATTTATAACGATTAACTACAAAACTAGCTTAGAAGGGAACATGTGAACGCTGACACGGAATTTTGGGGCCCTTTGAAATTATAATAAATCCAATTTTTGAGTATGAATATTCAATTTGCAATTAAGTTTGTAGTATGTCACACTTGCTTTTATAAGTTACTTTTATTTCTATGCTATTTATCACGTTATTTCTACAAACGAAACCATTTCCTTTTGCACTCTCTGCTCAAATACTCTTGAACCGAACAGACGAAGCTTTTGAAACTTTGCCTGATTATTCGTAAATGTCTCATTTACCACATGAAATGTTTTTTATTCATGTGTCATTATTGTATCACACATTTTTAAATTATAAATGGTAATCTCTGCTCTCATCAACACAAGACTCCATGCATAAGAATTAGTTTTTTGGACATTGATTACTCGAAAATTGTACAGACAAACAAGTTGAAATTTTAAAGAGAGCTGCAGTAACCATTCACTATCATTCTCGGCAAATTTCAATCTGATCTCATTATTATCATTTTTAGCACCAACCTCCTTAAAGACTTGCGTCATCACCATTTAAAACTGTTAGAAAATAAGTCCTGGAATAATTTCGTAATTTGCTGCTCAGTCAGCAGAGAGACTGCCACTGCTTTCGTCTGTCCCAATGACGGAAGTTACAGTCTGACCGGAAAAGTCCCTTTTTCGTTGCAAAAGAACACTTTGTCATAATATAAATATTTAAAACATGTCGAAACTTATGCATATTAAAATGAGAGAACTATTCATTTGCCTTTAACATTAAACATGTACAAACGCTTTATACAATAAAAGGTGATGCGAAGGTATTAAAATTTGTATTTAATTTTTTTCAATTATATTCTTATTTCCACGAACTACTAAATGACAATTTGTACTTCTCATGTTTTAATATTTACATCTACATGTATGTATACAAATACATATATCTTTTTCTACTCTGACCGATTACATAACCATTTATAAATTAAGGTTATGTTTTCCTGTTTGGGATATAACTAATTGTCAATTTAATACGAAAGCTAATGCACAAAGTCACACGCATATAATAAGTTAAAAAAAGAGAAAAAGTAGATAATTGTATCACATTTGAAAACCAGTCATTACCACTGATGGTGTACTGTGAGAAGGACGTATACATAAGTAATTGTCAACTAAAACAAAATCTAATGCATAAAATTACACTCAGATAATAAGTAAAAAAAAAGTATACATGTTCATTTTTATTTTTAACTAAAACAAGAAGAAATAGATAATTTAATCAAATTTGGAAAGAAGTGATTGTCCAGGTATGGCAAATTTAGTATTATACTGTACATCTGTGTTTTAATATACATTTGTTAATCTAATTTGCAGGCTAACTGCGGATTTACCTGATTGCAACGCGAATCGCAGGTCACTCTCACTACTTACATGTGACACCTTGTTTTGAAGTATCAACAGAAGCTAATGGTGTCGTGTTCGTACTAGTACTGCCGGCTTCTTTACTTGGAAAACCGTTTAACTGGAACGAATTGCTCCACGAGACATCGAAAGCGGCTCGCGTCGAATGAGCAAAATTATTGCTAAGCCAGTACTAATTGAGTACTAGTGAAACCCAACTCGAACGTCGGTGCGATAATTAAATAAATATTTTAAAAAAATGTGAAGTGACTTCGAAAATATTGCACTAAAAGTACACAATAATTTCTTATTTATCTTTTATCGATATATATAAAAATGACTGTATATATATATATATATAAAATGGACAAATGAATGTTTGTATGCACAGGGTGAATCACTTGCCTTTGAATCACCACTGTCGAGCATACACTGTTCCATATAAAATCATTATAAATACCCTAGACATTTAAATTATATTTAAATGTTTCTCAACATTTGCCTGCATTTTATGCATTTATACTTTTACATGTTTGAGCTATGTTAACACGCACATGAAATTTCACACTGCAGAAGCCAGTTCTATTAATTATTATATATAACTATATATAATATTCCCCTATAAATATAATATAATCAAATGTTTTCTCCTTACGTTGCTAGCTATTCGAAGGAAGTTGATGCTAAAGCTTGGTAAAATATTCCCTCCAACAGACTACATAATTTAATACAGTCTATTGTTAAACAAAAAATATATGGTATAATTAAATAGATGTCTAGCAAAAGTGGGCTAGGAGAGTTCTGATTCAAAGGCAAGTGAATCAGCCTGTATGTATGATGAAACTTTGATGAATTGTTGTGTGTACGGCCGTGAAGGTTTCTGATTTAGTACAACCTTTTTACATATGTGTATAAAAATGAAAATCGAATGGCGACACCATTCGAATTACCTGCTGAGGTGGTCCGAGGGCACGTCTATTTAGAATCTAAATAAAATATCTATATCTTAATAAAATAAAATAAACCATCTAAATTTTAGATGGTTGGCACGTACGAAATGATCCGAAATATTTGGGGACGTGGTGCTGAATATCTGAAATATTCGACACCGACTCCTGTCCTTGCGCATGTATGCATTTCGGATATTACGTTTTTTAGGAACAAATTTAAACGTCGACCAAATTAAATTTTGCTCATCGGAAATATACTTTCTCTCACCAAAATTAGCAAACGTTCACCATATTTGCAACTCCGTTTATCCTTAAAGATTCCACCAAATATTGATTCTTTATCGCCAAAATATATTGTTTAATATTTGTACGAAAAATAGTAAATGTTCGCCAAATTTGAGATCTCATTGAATTTTAACCTGTTAAGAAAATACTTACTTTTAGGCGCTAGATTAAATTCTTAACCTCTAGAATAATATACTAGTCCAAAAGTCTTCTGATCATCTGACAATGAGTCTTACGCTCCGTGTTATCAACAATCCCAGTTTCAAAAAGAATAAAGTATAAAATTCCCAATTCTACACCATGTTTGTACTTATATAATAATTAATGTCGAAAAAAGTTGAATGCCGGCTGATCATAATGCACTATCATTCTATTTTTGTGTTTTTCCAAAAGCACGATCACTAGCATAAATGTATTATGTTAGCATTCATTTGATATTATTGGACAATTATTGCTGCACCCCTTGGGGGTCTACAACTACTGATCTTCCTTCAGGCGGCTTCAGAGCAGGGTCCATGCCCGTGGAGTGCTAAGGCACTCAGCTTTCGAATCGCGCGAGAGCTTTATAAAAACGAGAGCTTTACAATAATTATATTGAAACACGTTGGATTTGAGAATAAGTGAATTGTTTATTGCAAAGCACAGACTGGCGCATATGTATGTACTCATACTTACAAGGGGTGCTTGTCTGGAGCGGAACACCAAATGGGTTGAAAAAAATTGAGAATATACGGTTCGACCCCCTAAACAAAACCCTATAACACTTTTTCAGAATGCGTCTTGGTTACCGAGAAAAAAATTCGCGATATAGTCAACTAAGTCAACTAAGAAATAGTTGTGTAGCCTGTTTATAGCCTGAGTAATGATTTTGCGAAATACTTTTTCGTAATTCAATTTCTAATTACTCGTCTAATAGCAAATAATGTGATATTTATGTTTAAATGAACTCTTTACACATGTCTGTAAAAACTACTTCGACCTCTCTGCCATCCTGGTACGCGAGAATTTGTTAATAATATAAAGATTATATACACTACATGACCGATCTATGCCAATTTTTTCTCGTCAACCAGGGCACATTCTGAAAAGGTGTTATAGGGTTTTGTTTAGGGGGTCGAACCGTACATCCCCAATTTTTTTCAACCCATTTGGTGTTCCGGTCCTGACAAGCACCCCTTGTTAGCGTTGTTGCGCCTCGTGGGAGTCTCCAGATGAAGTCTTCTTCAACGAGCTTCAAGGCAAGGGTTCGTGCACGTGGAACGCTAAAGCGTTCTGCTTTTGGATCGCTTTATGATCACCCCGGCAATTATGAAGACAAGGACTTATGATAATTGATTGAAATACAGGAAAATCTATGAGCAACATGAGTCTTTATTTCAGAGAGTAAACTGGCACGTGTGTGCTCTAGGCGATCCGGGCAAACAACAGGGGAACATTTCTTCCTCCACGTCCTTTTTACAAGAGAGCAAAGAATTGAACATCGGGGTTCGCGCTGCGTTGATGTTTGTTTGGTCGATGTAGATCTTAGCAACAGAATAAATCGATTAAGATATTTCGATTGTACGCTTCCTTATGCTACCCAGTCGGTATTTGATATTACAAACTACTCTGGTCGAGCTAGAGATAAGTTAGGGTTACTGGTTCAGATAATTTCGAGTAGTCCGATGATAGATTAGAACATGAAGCTGACGCATACGCAACAGCGTAATCCGACCGATCAAGAAGACAGGCTTTCGTCCTCCACGTCTTTTTTGAAGGATACGAAAGCTTTGAACATCGAAGTGTGCGCTGTGTTGATTTTCTTTTAATGATGCAGATCCTAGCAACGCAATAATTCAATCCATCAGCCATGTGCTGTGGCAGTGTCCCCGCTACGTGCCTGGCCGCGCCAATATGATTCGAAAAATTTACCAGCATAATGTCCGTTCACCGATCGATATCACCGATATTCTGCGAGCATCTAATATTAAGGCCTGTAAAACCGTCCTAAGGTTCCTTGAACAGCATCAACTATGTGTATAGATACCTAGTCATAAGCCCTTTGTACTTGTTTATTGTTACTCATAATTTCTATAGTCTACCAATGTATACTCCAATAGACTGCCTGTACAGTCTAAGGTTTTAATTAACAAAAAAAAAAACAACGCAATAAATCCATCATACGACGGTATTTCGATTGTACCCTTCTTTATCCTATACCGTCGGTATTTGACAATACAGGATATTCCAGTCCAGCTAGAGGTAAGTTAGAGTCAAGTGATTCAGAATATTTTGCAGTCTGCTGGTGGCGCATCCGCAAAAATAGAGTCCTACTGTACAGCATCCGACGAAATAGTTGTCACAATCTACTAAACAACCGCTAAACAAAAAATGAAGTTTGATAGCATTTACACACGGTATGCAAGGCTTTTTTAGGGGGTTGCGACAGAAGGCTCCCCTCCCCCAAAAGGGGGCTTTTAAAAAGTCTTGCGAACCGTTTGTACATAATACGATATTTCACTTTCTGTTTGACGATCGTTTTGTAGATTGTGACAACTTTTTTGTCGGATGCTGTATATTTGCGTAAAGTATATTATTCTACTTATATTCGCTTTAGTGTACGCGGCATTGTCAGAAGGACAAACGCGGTTATCGCATTCGCTTCCGCTCGTGCAACAACTTCCACACTCGTCCCTGCGCCTTTGGCTCATGCAGCAACTTCACGCGTCTGGAAATTGACCGGTTTTTGCACTCATATCACAACCTACTGAATATTTATACCTTTTTATCCGAACATTGTTTAATGAACACAGTACCAATACTACACTTTAGTTAAAACTGAACGCTGTTCGAATACTTTTTACATTGCATTTATTACAACTGTATTTAACGGTTCTCTTCGAAACTTCTCTCCAAAGCTTCACTTCAAAGTTCACGTCACCAGGTTTGGTTGGTTCAGTAGGGCACACGTGACTATGTTATGATGGTTATGATGTTTCAATCGATTCTAGTTCCCATTAATCTTCAGCTTGGGAAGTTGCATTCGAGGATGTACGAATGATTTTCTCGTTGTACTAATATATTTATGAACAATACAATAATAATACTATGTTTCTATTTATATTTATTGATGTAAATAGGATGACTTATCTCTTTTAATGAATTTGTAATAAAAGATACGTAATCAATGCGTGTATATTTTCCTTATCGAGCCAGTAGTTGATGTGTGCAAACTTGCAACATGCAACAACGTATGATTCATTACGAGTGACGCAGTAGATATTACGGTTCTCAACGCTCCTTTCGTATCATTTATCGCACTGCGCATATTTAAGTGTTCCCGGTCGAATTATTTATCCCGTTGTTTAAGTATAAACAAGTTAACTGTACAAGGTTTGTTTTTAAATTACGGATTATACAGTTTCTGATTAGGTTCTTCTGACTTGATGACATATCTTCACTTCATCCTTATAAATGTATTTTTGCTTTATTGCAACAGCTTTGCGAAGTTTATAGCGAATACTATGATACAATCAAGACATTGTTCTAACATGACAACATCCTCCTTTGGAATTCAGAATGTACTTCATAAATCATTATTGAATTCTTTAAACAAAAGTACACAATTGAGTGATAGACATAAAATAGTTGAACTGGAGTTTTATTCAAAATGAAAATCATATATGTGACAGCGAACACTCATGACATTAGCACTTGTTGTGCATCACATGATAATTTATCTTTGTTATTATTATTATTAATATAGAAAACAGTGTAAACATCTTATTGAAAGTAAGAAATATTTGCAGAATTCAGATTTGTCAATTCCTGTCCAGTTTGTGGAACCTAAAGCTTCAGATTATATACAACAAAATCAGTTTACAATGGAAACGAGGAGAACAGCGAGAAGGATAAGTATTATTAATAGAGAATTAATAATAGCAGCTGGTGATGGTAAGCATAATTTATTGGAATATTATATAAAGGAAGGTGCCGATGTCAACTTTCAAGATAGGGATGGTAATACCGCTCTGCATTGGGCAGTAGAAAATGGAGATCTAAAAGTGATAGAATCGCTTCTACATCATGGAGCGACAAACTTAACAAACAATCAAAATGAGACACCGATGTCTCTTGCGAAACATTTAAAGAAATTGGATGCTCTCACAATGTTAGAGTCTGCCTTAAATTCAAATATGGAGTCTCCGGTGAGCAGATTTGAACCGGACAAAGTACACCATAGTATCGATGAAGTGGAACAAAATGCTAATATTGACAATTCATTGAATATTCGTAACACACTCCTCTATTCGAATAATCTAGAAGCACGTAAACATATTCGAACGCAATATCAGTCTGAGAAAAGAGGAAGTTCGGTGCATGGAAACATTTATCAATTAAAGATACTTATGTTATTTTTGAAGCGTGGTTTATCCAAGAAGTATAGCTTTCGTTTGGGGACTGAAATAAAGGAAGCTAATAAATTTGATGACTTAGTGTTTGAGTATACTCAAGACAATAAGAAAGTATATCGACTTTTGCAAGCCAAACATAAACTGGACGAATCCAAAAAAATTACTGCGGCTCAATTATTAACAAATAATAATGGTGATTATAGTCTAATAAAGTATTTTCTATCATTCACTAAGTGCAAAAGGGAAGCTCCTTTTAAGAATGGCACAATCAAAGATGTCACTGTTTGTACAAATATTGATTTTGATTTTAAGAGTTTAGAATCCGCCTGTATTAAAGTTGAGAAGATAGAAAATATTGACACTATTCTGGATGTAGAGAGTGCATTGAAAGTGCCTGCACGTTACAGGTTCAGTAATGACGTTGCATCATTATTACAAAAACATTTGAAATCATCAATGCACTCTCTTGATCAAATATGCGATTTCTTAAACCATCTTGTCTTCGCTGTAAATCAACCGAATGAAGATGAGCTTGAATTGATTATCAAGCAAGAGATAGGAAAGGTATTCGATTTTGTGACTACAGAACAAGTTTACAATAAATTGTTCATGCGAATGTTGAACTGGTTACAAGGAAAGGAGGGTGGTCGATATCTTTCCCACGAAGAAGGTGAACAATTCTTTGAAGAAGCGCAGAGAGGTATCCCAGTTTTATTTAATGTGAAAAGTCCTGTAAAGTTATTTACTGGAAGAACCAAGGAACTTGATGATTTGCATAACATGTTACAAGATAAGAGTGTAACGAAACAGTTTGTATGCATATGTGGTTTAGGTGGTGTAGGTAAAAGTGAATTAGCAAGGAAATACATATACGTTTATAGTGAAAGTTATGACAACAAAGTTATATGGATTAATGCAGAGAGTTACGAGTCCCTCGCAGAGTCCTTTCGAAGGTTAGCCTGTGATAAATTGAATATCAGCACAAACAATGCAGATGGTCGGGAGAAGGAAATTCGTTCGATTGCTGAAGATACCTATAATTTTTTTGCAAAACAAAGAAGTCTTTTTGTTTTTGACAATGCTAAAAAGTACAAGTGTCAAAAAGACTTCGATGGTGTGGAAGAATTTCTACCTTCTCTACCGTCAGGTGGCAATATGTTACAAGTTTTAATTACTTCACGCAATAAAAAGTGGCCCAAACACTTTCAAATATTACATTTAAAACCCTTTAATGAATCAGATGCAACAGATTTTTTAAAGAATTCGCTTGAGATGAAAACTAATTCAGAGTTGCGGGAGATGACGAATTTGGCAGAAATGTTGGGTTTTATGCCGTTAGCATTGCAACAAGCTTCGTCTTATATTAATGTACGTGATGAAAACTTGAAGATCGTAGGATCACAGTTTACAATCCAAGATTATCTTAACGCGTATCAAGAAAAGGTGAAGGACTACTTTAATTTTGAGTTTTTTGAACATAATGACAGCAATGATACTCGAACTGTATTTGGAACTTGGACTGTAACATTAGATGCGATAAGGCAAATGGAAGGTGGGAATGATGCATTAGAAATTTTAAACATTGCGTCTTATTTAGCCCCGCTAGATATTCCCACGCATTTCTTCGAAAGATTATTACCTGATCCTCACAAGCTAGGATCTGCTATTAACATACTGTCACAGTATTCACTTATTAATATAGAAAATACGACTTTCAGTATACACAGACTAGTTCAACAAGTCATAAGAATTAATATACAAGACAAACGTCTAGAACCAGAGATCCTACGGAAAGCATTCAATCTTCTAACGAGAGATAAAATAGTATCAGACACTATTTCACACGCGATGTCTGTTTGGAATCATTCACAAAAAAACACTAATTTGTTAATCGAATTTTCTATGTTACCAATTTATATTAGTCACACATTACTCGACAATGAAAGATATAACGAGGAATGCTTGTTTGGACAATCCATACTAGAGACAATGAATATGTTAATCCTAAAAGACGTTAGAGTCATTCATGTTATGCTTGAATTACATCAGAATATCGCTTTTGCACTTAGCGCACTAGGGAAATACGATGCGGCTCTCGAGAAATTGCAATTTGTTCTTGAGAGGAAAACGATTCTTGAATATGACCACACAAAAATTCTACACGTGAAGAACACTATTGCATATATACTCTGTGAACAAGCCAAATACTCGGAAGCTTTAGAATACTATGAACAGGTATCAGCTTACGAAAATGTATTAGGACCTGATAGTTTTCTTATTTCACGTGCTAAGTGTGGTATAGCAAAAATATTGGCGTTAAAAGGAAAATGTGCCCAAGGCACAGAAATATTCAAAGAGGTGCTTTGTACGCAAGAAATAACATTGGGAAAAAGTCATTCGACCACTATAGAAACCAAAGAGCTTTTAGCAAAGTCGTTAATGGAACAGAACAAGATCGACGAATCTTTAAAGTTGCTTTTAGAAATATATGATGCGAAGATACACACTGTTGGTAAAACTGATCCTACCACCGTGCATATAATGCACAACATAGGTTTATTATACAGCAAGAAAAATGATTTCACCAGAGCTCTGCAATGGTATAATGATGTAATTAATACTGCAGAAACTGCTCATGGACCGTTTCATCACTCTATTTTAATTACTCGTGCTAACGTGGCAGATGTCTTACGATTGCAGGGAAAGTACGAGGAAGCAATAAACCTCTGTCGGGAGGCATCGGAAAAACTAAGCGATAGTTTGGGACCCCGGCATGAAGATACATTAGCTGCGCAATTCATTCTAGGCTTGACGTATGATACGCAAGGTGATTGTAACAAGGCTTTAGAAGTATTTCAGGAAGTGTTAGACAAAAGGAAATTAATGTTTGATAATAAACACCCTGATGTTTTGCGAACTATGAAAGCAATCGGAGATATACTTGTAAAGCAAGGGAAAATTAACGAAGCAAGGCAACAGACTCAACAGATACATGATATTGAGGTTGAAATACACGGTGAAAATCACCTTCACACATTAACAACAAAAACTAGCCTGGGTATTTTGCTGCGTAGACAGAACGATCATGTCAATGCTCTAAAAGTATTACAGGAGGTACTTGATGCCCTGGAAAGGTTCCACCCCCATGATAATATGATACAAACAGTGAAAGAAAAAATTGGTTTGGTATATGCCGCTCAAAACAAGCATCACGATGCTTTAAGAATGTTGAGAGAGGTGCTTCGTTATCGAGAAGCTACTATAGGCAAAGATAATCTTGACACTCTCTCGACAAAAGGACATTTGAGCGATGTATTGCTAAAGCAACAAAAAACAGGCGAAGCCTTAAAGCTATTACAAGAACTGCATACGATATACAATGACATGGTTGGACCAACTGGTTCTGCCACTTTAAAAGTTGCAGCCTTCATTCGGGCTATATTAAAATTACATAATGAACTGATACTCGCAGTACGGAATAACAAAATGGCAAGCGTACAACAATTAGTTAACGGTGGTAGAGATGTTAACAGCACGAGTGATGACGGTGTGTCACTATTACATTATGCCGTTGACAATAACAATATTCGAATCGTGAACTTTTTGTTAGAAAAAGGTGCGGACATTATGCAAGTTACTAAGAAAGGAAACACGTCCTTGCACACTGCTGTGCGCAAAAGCTTGCTAGGTATTGTTGAAGTTTTATTAAAGGTTGCCAAGCGTCATGAGTTAAGTACTTTTGTTGATGTTCGAACAACTGTTAGTGGTAGCTCGGCACTGCATGTTGCTGCTACAAATGGTTCCTTAGCCATTGTCACTTGCTTGTTGAGAAATGGCGCGACTTACAACATTAGAGATAACAAGAATAATACACCACTTATGTTGTCTAAAGATCAGAATGTTGCTAAGTTATTACAATTAACTGAAGAATTATTTGGCGATGCGAAAGGTGGTAATGTTAGCATTATTGATAAATTACGCCATTTGAGTTACGATACTTTATTGGCTGTTACTAATGCTCGCAGTGAATGCAAAACCATCCTGCAAGTTTGCGTTACTAATAACTATAAAAATATCGCTCAAATGATATTACAGGTACTTCAAGACGTAGGCAATCGTTTGCCGAACAAATAAACTACTAAATTTTTTCTTAAGTAGCTTAAAAAATGTAAATAATTATACATGCGCTACCATCCATTAATTTGGTCTATGCAATTGCAGATATCAGGTGCGTGTGAAAGTGTAAGATGTGGAAGCTCTTTCGGCGTTCAGTTTTGTATACAAGAATCGGTATAATCATATACAAAATGGAGCTGGCGAGCTAAAGTATCTATGTTAATAAATATTGTTAATTATTAATGGTCAATCAAAGATACGATGATAATTTCACAGTCAATGTACGTAGGCAGAAAATCAGACAATATCTTGTGCTTAGTAGAAATAGCGCGGAACAGTGAAGCTACTTTTCCCAAACCACAGCGACTTTCGGCCCACTTGAAACTTTCACCTCGACTCTTGCAAGTGTTACAACTTGACTGCGTAATTTATTAAGTACAACTGGTTCCCCCCTTTTCAATCCGATTAGCTTAGAAACAAGAAAATCGGTTCAGTGGTTTAACTTTAAAACTTTAAGTTTTAAGAAGTCAGGTTTGCGTTTTCCTTTAAGATAACCTCAAATATACTTTTCACATTCCTCACGCTAGAGGAGCCGAGCGTTGATGCGCAACAGGGTTGTATCTAATTTACTTGATGATCGAGACAGTAATTTAATGATGAAAACAATTTACTAGAAGGTCATACATGCCAAGTTTCTTTTATTGTTGGAGCAGCGGATTAGATTGGGATATTTTTGAATGAAAACTTGCCTTTCGTTCTCCAATGACACGCATTTTTGAAATAAATTTGATGGCTGATTAGATAAGTAACTTTTTGCTCTACGTTGTTCACTATAATTTATTACTTTTTTATGAGGGTTTTTTACATTTTAATGCTTTTGTTCGGATATTATACTCCCAAGGTATTAATACAGCAATTATTCGGTCTTATCGTGTGCAGGTGCATAATCACAGTCTTTGTAGTCTAATTTTACATTGTTTAAATATGCCAATAAATATGGATACCAAAGGCACACCGATGGTGTACTGGTACTTATAACAACAGTTTTAGATCATGATAATCTTTCTGGTCACCATAATCTTCGGTTATTGATTCCTTGAGTGGTATAATATTCTACTGGTAACGCTTTGAATATAATTAAGAGCAAGTTTATTAATTTTTTGCATAGCATTGCCTAAGAGGCCTGCATTGCGATACATAATTTCAAATGAGTTGTTCGTATGTTTATAATGCGTATATTTACTAACTTATGTATTGCGAAGCCGAAAAAGCAAGTTTTAAACCGATTGCGGAAAACTTTTACTCTTTTCTACGGCAACAAATTTATTTAAGGCGCATTCACCCACACTAATGTTACGCGACAGTTTTGAATAAAGCGAGCGAATTTTATTCGATTTTTATCAGACGATCTCTTGATTGGCGCGAATCGACAAGAGTTAATTATATGCATTCGCGATAATGATCAAATTCTAAGTTGATCAATCAAGAAAACTAAACATTTGACCGAAGTTTGTACTGATACACTGGACATTTGTGGAGTGACAAAGAAAACCTTGCACAAATATGGAAAAAGAAGCACATATATCATAGAAACAATGGCCAAATCATCGCATTTTCCTGCCTGAACACGTCCAGGATGATCCCTCATAGCTAGCTAAAGAGATATCTATGAGACAACAAAACCATCTTCAGTATATCATAAGGTATATTATATTACTTTACTGGAGCCACATTTAGCAAATGTTATACAATATCCATTACAATATACATCCAGAGAAACAATTGACATTATAACAGAAAATCTATTGTTACAGAACAAATTTAGTTGTGTGAAAAGTATCAGCACGAATGAAATTGTACAATGTGTACAAAATACACGATATTATCCGTTTTAAGTTTCAAACAATTTGTGGTAAGCTATAATCATGTTAAAAAATATTATGGGCTTAGTTGATCCTGGCATACGCGTCTTGTAACGATACATGTGTATCTATCACTTATAGGCATTATCGTTACCAATCATTCTTTAACACTAGAACTACTGAGATTTTTTTATGCCCACGAAAATAGGTATAAACGAGTTATTCTGACTCGTTTTAGTAGTTCTAGTGTTAATGCGTGCAATCTCGTAAAGGAAAAAACTTTGGAAAACTATAGGTGAAAATTCTCTTAAAAACTCTAAGTGATTTCTAGGCTAAATAGAAACAATTCTAGAAGCTATCGTTTAGTAGTTAATTCTTTGCACTCAAGGCTTCTCATTTCCCATTTATTTTGGTTACTCAAAGGCACCACTCGAGTGCAAATGATTAACTTTATAGCGTGAACAGTTTGTGTAATAGTTACTATAGACTTTAGAGTTTTGCATTTCTAGAGTTAACTCTCAAGTTACTCTAAGAATTTCTAGAGTGTGATGAGTAAAGATTTCTAGGATTAACTCTAGAATTAATAAAAAATGTATACAAATTATACCGCCATAAAACAATTCAATGTAGTCTTTTTGGGTTCCATTTAAATATGTACAGCATTCGACAAAATAGTTGTCACAATCTACAAATTGGTCGCTGAATAAAAAGTGCAATTTTGTACTATGTAAGCCTGTTATACATGACTTTTTATAAACCCTCTTTTAGAGGAAGGTCGTATACTCTCGTAACCTCTAAAAAAGTCTTGCATACCGGATGTACAGGGTGAGTCACTTGCCTTTGAATCACCACCAAAAATTGGATATTTTCGATGGTCTATGGGGCAACTATGGGGAAACTATGGGGCAAGAAGAATTTTGAGCTAGGGTTCTGGAATTTTCATGGCATCTTCCTCGACATAAAAAAACATTACCCACCAAATTTCAGCCCCAGGAAAGGTCGGGAAGTCCACAAAAAAAATAAAAACCGTCAAAAATGAGCAAAAATGGACTTTTCTGGACGGTTTTTCGACCCATTCTCGTTGCAAGTCCGGACTTTTTTCACGGATTCTTTGTTCTCTATCCACCCTGATACGAAAACAATCAAAATATCCCGCGTTCGGCCGATTTTGAGAAACTAGAAAAAATTGAGCATTTTCGAGGGTCGAAAATAGGTGAAAACCTAAAGTTTGAGCTAGGGCTCTGAAATTTATATCACTTCTTCCTTGACGCAAGGGCACATTCTCCACCAAATTTCAGTCCCGGGGAAGGTCGGGAAGTCCACCAAAAAAAATAAGGGCTAGGAGAGTTCTGATTCAAAGACAAGTGAATCACCCTGTACATGCTATTAAATTTTACTTTCTGTCCGTTGGAAATTTTGCTGATTGTGACAACTATTTTGTCGGATGCTGTACATGTATACGTGTCGTTCTTACGCATCGAATGCTTAAATTTTGGGTGTGTTCTGCTGGTATCAAAAGTGGCAATCTGATAAAAAATTTCAACTCTCATTACCCTAGATAAGCCACTGTGAGGGGGTACCAATGCTCGAACACCATTCCGCCTAACATCAGTCTTCAAGTTAATACTCTTGATAAAACACCGCTGGGGATGTTGCGTTCTGAACCGATAAAAAGTGTTCCGATCAACCAGAGTTACTGGTGAATTTTCATCCCGAAGTCTTCATCCCAGAAAATTAAGTCAAATCAAGAATAATACTATACTGGTTTTTGGTATAAACGATTTTTATTATATGAATGACCACGCACAGATACCAAGAGTAACTGAAGGTAGGTATTTATGTTAGCAGAAACTCGAACCATAGCAAAAAGGACAGATGCTTCATTAATTATTTTTTTAGGCTGTAACTCTCTTTGTGAGGAGTCATTACCTACTACCCCAAAAAGATGCATGAAATTTGCAAGGGTCCATTGTCTGGGAAAAGTAAGCAAGATAAAATTGTGTCGCACGGAAATTGTTGTTTATGATTAAAATAGATTAAGCCAAGATAAATGTGGCGAATATTGTATGAGTGAGCGGCGCGACTGTGTTTCTACCGCGAGAATCCACATTTGTATTTACGACACGATTGGAATGAGCGTTGTTAACAACACATTGTAAAGGGGATGCACCGAGAATAAGGGCGAGTTGGGATCATTTGTAGAAGTCGTTACTCCCGCTGGCCAAGCACCCCTAGTGCGCGGTAACGTGAAGACGTGCCGTGGCCTATAAGGCATCGTGCTCAGGTTGATGCGTACATCTACCTGAGGCCGAGATCGACCTTGTTAGGGAAGGTAAAACTTGCTGAGTTTTGAAGGTCCCGCGTGCACGGGGAGACCATATGGTCGAACCGGGGCCGCTAGGCTAACCCTTGGTGAGGCCGCGGGAGGGGGCCTTGTGATAAGGACGACGAGCTGCGAGTGGGGGGAACCCCACCCCCTGGAAACCCAACTCGTATCATGCCTGGTTCGAAACGCATACCCTCACATTCATTCACAGTTTGGAAGCAGACAAATAAAGTCATATACAAAAATGGAGGCGGTATAATTGATACCAATGGAACTTTGAGTTCTGACAGAAACAAAGGGATGCTTTGAAAGTTCGCTCCTCAACTAATGGCAGTATGTTAATTGTCGGATACATTGAACTTTTGTGTGAAATTCGAAACTATTTTTCTAGTAATCAGATGTGTCCTGCATGAGTAAACATACTGCATGGACTGTCGTAGTTTCTAAGTGTTGGATGCGTTTTTGAAGATTCAAGTTTGGTTTTCTTTCGAATGCATGGCTTTCTTACAACGTATTTTACGGCGAATGTTATCTATAGTAGATTTGTATAATCAAGCAAGTAACAATATTATTTGCTGGTGTTTATGTGTATTGGTACATTTTCTCTCAACAAAAATGCACTCTTCATTTCCAATGAATCATAGGTGTGCTCGGCGAGGTTAATCGTAAATTATGAATTTAAAAATTGCTTATATTTCTGATATATTCGGATAAGTTTAAAAAATAAGAGTAGGAAGTCAAAAGTGGATTTTAGTTGCATTATACTTTCTTTCTTCGGTGCCAAAACCAAATATCATAGTGTTATTTAAACATGGGAACAACCAAAACTAATTACGCAGGTAATTTTTACTTCTTACTGTAGAAAAATCGTACTCGTTATAAGCTACGACGAATGCTTTATTAATCATTAACATATATCTATTTTGTTTTTAAACAAGACACAGTTACAAAAATTTGAAAAACTATACTATATTGATAAACCACTCTTGCCCGTTCGAACAAATCATAGCCACTTATTGTAGCAACATCGACGCAAGTATTATCAACATTTGTTAACCCATTTGCATCATTACCGTATACATACACTCAATTTTGCTGGTCATTAAATATAATAAAAGAAATGTAGTGAGAAGCATCTTTTTTTCATAGTTCCTTATGATGCAAATGGGTTAACAGCCCCGATTTATGTAGAGTGCGTTTATTGCACCATTATGTGTAATTATTATGTATACTACATTATTATGTGGTGTGTGTATTTGCGAGGAACGCGAGAATGTGGTGATAGAGTTGACTGAGTGTGTATGTACTGTAGGGAGCTGGAGAGTTGGCCCCTGAGAGGCAGACTCTAGCTAGAAAGATATATCTGGCCCCGATTGGCGAAAAATTTGACTCCTCCTTGAAGGTCTCCTACTTACAAATTTAAAGAAAAGAAATTACGGCCCCTAATTATCGGTCGAACTTCGATTGGCTGGCAGGGTGTCGGGCACCTCCACCTCACGGGCCTGAGTCCCTTCGGTGCCCTACCTGCCGCTGCGAATATACCAATAAGCAGGTAATCAAGCAGTACGGGGGCAGATTTTCGCAGGTATCATAGGCGTTACCGCCAAGGCTCGCCAGCCCAAGCTCAAGCACGGTCTGCCTCCCAGGGGCCAACTCTCCAGCTCCCTACAGTACATACTTATGTACAGTTGGGAGCTGGAAAGTTGGCCCCTGAGAGGCAGACCCTAGCTAGAAAAATATCTCTGGCCCCGATTGGCGAAAAATTTGACTCCTCCTTGAAGGGCTCCTACTTACAAATTTAAAGAAAAGAAATTACGGCCCCTAATTATCGGTCGAACTTCGATTGGCTGGCAGGGTGTCGGGCACCTCCACCTCACGGGCCTGAGTCCCTTCGGTGCCCTACCTGCCGCTGCCAATATACCAATAAGCAGGTAATCAAGTAGTACGGGGGCAGATTTTCGCAGGTATCATAGGCGTTACCGCCAAACCTTGCCAGCCCAAGCTCAAGCACAGTCTGCCTCTCAGGGGCCAACTTTCCAGCTCCCAACTGTACAGTTCGCCTCTGGAAAGAAGGCGCCTGGCTCTGATTTGCCGAAAAATTTGTCTCCTCCTTGAAAATTACTTAGGGACGGTACTTAGGGATGGAAACAAAAGGTTTTATGATTAGCAACCCGTAGTCTTGTTTCTATTGGCGAGTAGGAAACAAATTGACCTGAGCCGGACACCATTTTTGCCAGGTATACAAAGGGCCAGGTGAAGGCCGTGAGGGGCCTCGTCCGAGGAAAAATAGGAAAGGCGGTATTTCCCTGCCTTGTAAGGCGTAGTCCATCAGTCCCACTCTTTCCGAGTTCTAGGGCCAGGCGCCTTCTTTCCAGTAACGAGTTGTACAGTTGGGAGCTGGAAAGTTGGCCCCTGAGAGGCAGACTGTGCTTGAGCTTGGGCTGGCAAGGTTTGGCGGTAACGCCTATGATACCTGCGAAAATCTGCCCCCGTACTACTTGATTACCTGCTTATTGGTATATTGGCAGCGGCAGGTAGGGCACCGAAGGGACTCAGGCCCGTGAGGTAGTGGTGCCTGACAGCCTGCCAGCCAATCGAAGTTCGACCGATAATTAGGGGCCGTAATTTCTTTTCTTTAAATTTGTAAGTAGGAGACCTTCAACGAGGAGTCAAATTTTTCGCCAATCGGGGCCAGAAATATTTTTCTAGCTAGGGTCTACGTCCCAGGGGCCAACTTTCCAGCTCCCAACAGTATGTACTGTGTGAGCAAAGAAAAGAAGAGCGTTGCGTCCTGCGCAGAGTGTTGCAGCGTCGACCACGAACAAAGCGTTGATGAACACATAGTTTGGTGTTTATACGGCAATTAATAAACAATCTCTTTCTGCCAAGTGTGTCTTGAAGCACGAGGAGGGATTAAGAATTCCAATCAGAATCATTTCCTACATTCGTATGCTATACGTAGAACTTCACGTTTTTCGATACATCAGAATAAGTATTATGTTGAATTATGCGTTTCACCCTTTTTCCTGCGACGCTAAATTCGCTTGGCTTATGAAATATTGCGTTTTTTAGTCATGGTATTCATTTTATTTTATACTTGGCTCATGCATTAGAACGTGTGGATGATTTTAGTGAACGTACATATAATGCTTGTACAAATGATTGATCGATTAAACTTTTAATTTGTATACAATTTGTAAATATACCCTTACAGTAACAGTTTCCAAAAAACGATTGCTTCTCTGATCCTCTATTGTACCCGTATAGATATACACAATCACATAGTTTTTCATTGCAAGTGTTGAGACTGGATGTTCTCTAGCCATGAGGACAGCTCAGTCCAAATCATACTTGAAGATTATTCTCCAATATACATTTCTGTTATCATCCAACAAGTGCGATCTTTCTGTTCCTTTTGCTACCGGCTACTCTCCGTGATCACGTGCCCGGCTCTGTAAGACTCTAATTATAGTCTCAATAATAAGTGTAGCGCCCAGTTATTTAACACGCCTCTTAGAACTGATTACATCACACGATTTTGACGGTGTGATTCTGCGAGCTTTAGGGAAACCCCTGCCCCATTATCTAGTCTAAGATCTTTTGAATCTCCATTACTTATTGTATTAATAGGATTGTTTATTGAATTTTGGACGTATCAAGTACCAGTATTGTACTCTAATTCTTCTGCAAAAAAGGTTCGGTTGTTTTACGTACTGCAAGTACTGGCAATGTGACGTCACAAAGTATTGTAGGATTGTTAAAGAGAGAGACCGCGAGTGAAAGGTGAGAGACTGAGATTTGCGATTGTGAATGCGTGTGAATTTCTTTATATGTGTGTTTGTTGTCAAAGATCGACAGAGTGTATCGGGATGTTTGGGATTGGCTGAAAGGTAGAACATTAGGAATAAGTGTGATTGGCGAGTGCGTGGCTCAGCGAATGTGTATATAAGAGGTGTGAATCTGAAGGGCGACAGAACAAGAGAAGAAGACGAACAGAGAGAGTGTGTTGTTGTTGTGTGGTCGAAAGCGAGCGTAAAGAAGGCAGAGTGCGAACCAGCGGACGTTGAAAAGAGTGTATGAGAAAACGAGTGTATATTCAAATAAAGAGCGAATAATGAAAAAACCTACAGTATACTGCGAGTAATGTTCCGCTATTGAAAACTATACTTTCTGTAAAAATTACTAGCATAAAAGCGAACGGTCTTGTAGTGTGCTGGCGCTAATTGCGTTATTCTACTTCTGCATTCGCCTTATTACAACGTAGAGTTTTCAGGACCTTTAGAAAGCGGGTTGCATAGATCATTTTTATTTGCGCGTGTATGGAATACATGTCTCTGACATGTTAGAAGTTTGAAGTTCGAAGTTTGGAAACAAAAATTTGTTCCAAATTTACGCAACGTATGTTTTCTATGATGAAACGTGTGCTGATCTGAATTACTGAAATGGGCGATTTTCTACCCCATCTTACAAGAAATATCATAACTTAAAGATTAGATTGAATTAGTCGTTCGCACGTGAATATGTTACTTCAAAGTCATCATGCTTGGTGGTAAAGTGAGTTAGAAATCGGGACTCCCTGGAATTTCTTTCATACGGACCGATAAATGTACTTAACGTGCTTAAAATCAAAAATTATTTTGACAAAGTGCAATCTCTCACTTGATGGAGCTAGGGAACTTTGTGGTATCTAAATACACGCAGAAAACATAGAAGAATAATGTATGAAAAACTAAAACTATTTCAGTTGTAGATACTTACGGAGCAACAACTTGAATATCATCTTTACTTACCTTCTTAAAGCGTGGAAATTCTGATGCTAAAAAAATGCTACTTTACCAATGTTTTTAATACTTATTTCTAGATTAAACAATTACATATGTGTTATAAATCAATGAGAAGGATACCTAGTAAGAATATTTGTGTGTCAAAAGATGCCTGGCGAAATGTCAGATTTTCAGACTTTTGACCGGATAAAATCGCGTTTCCGACCATTGTGCGCCGTTTCTGAGATAATACTTCAAATTTGGCACTTATAACACGTGCGACATAACCAAAACCTGTCAGTTAGTCCCTTTATCAATTTTAACGGCTTAACTTTTCTACACAATCTTATAAGAAACGAACGCGTGTTTTGTCAGAAAATCATTACTTCAGAAGGTATAAATTTCTCGTGTTCATTTTTTTGTTGGGGAGGAGAAATTTGTGGAAGCAAGGTTTCACCCCAAAATAAAAGCCCCCAACGCTTCTTCGGAATACGCCTTGATTGCGAAGAAAAAATTGTATTATCGGCCTTGCAGTATATGTATAAACTCAAAGTAATCTTTGCAACCCCAGAAAAACAATAAAATGTATAAAACCGCTATGTAGACGCTAGTTCTTTATAGAACATAGCTTCTACAACAAGTTTTTCTAAAAAAGATGTTGACATCATACAAGAGAAAAAATAATAATAACTTATATATTTTAAAATCATGATTTTCATCATTAAACACATCTAACCTTGATCGAAGACATATTTATTGAATTTCAATATGATTTTGTGATCATCCTTAAAAATTACAAAGCGTCAAGAAGCTGGGTACATAAACGCAAAAACAAACTTAAATCTCAAAAAATAGATCCAACATTGAAAAACTGCGACAGTGGCAATATTTTTACATGCAATATGAATGATACAATATTGATATAAATGATGTTCCCCGCGCAGTGGCTCAGGGGATAAGTGCTCGACCCGTAATTAGCGGGGCTCGGGTCGATCCCAGCACCTGTCATTGCTGATTTACAGCACACGTTGACGCACTGCGCGGAGGGTGGTTCGGAATCCACCTTAAAAATAGTAGGTCGACCCGGTATAAGCAGAAGTTTGGTGCCCCCCTCCCTTATGGACGCTTATACCGGATTGGTATGTGAATGAAGGAGGTATTACATACCCGTCGCGAACCCCCGAGGCGAGTCGACGTTAATCAAATACGAATACAAACACGATATAAATGATGTTACTGTTAGACAATCAGAAGTAGGCATGGAAATGCATGTGTGGAGCAGACCTCGTGGAGGTTATGTAGGACAGCTCTCCCCTTCAGGGAAAACCCAGAATGTCATAAACTCCCAAACGTGGCCACGCTGAAACAGGTAAGCTGACGTCAAGCAATGTCCGAGAGTATCACTCTTGGATGGACTTTGGCTCTTCAGATTGATATTCTAATACATTTACATCCTACGTTCTATTACATTGAATCACTGACGTGTTGTTACATTTATTCGTGCGTCCACAAACACAAACTTAAGGTGCCGTATAGTCTTACAGTTTCATCAATATTCTACGAATGTGTACCAACTTTTGCAGAATTTTTCAGCATTCCGTTCTTGCATAGTACTGTTAATAGAACTCAAATTTCCGAGAAATTGATTACGCTCATTGACTAAACAAGCTGAGTGGCGTTGTCGCTATCGCCTTCAAGACAGGCGCTGACAAAAGTTCCTTCGGCTAGCGGTTGATTTTTGGATAGCACAGTACTGATACAACTACTACCTTAACACTTTCGACGCCGAAGTTGCAAATTTTTAATTCTTGCGCCACACCTTGTTACAAATGTTTATTAACGTTAATTTTGTCGAAATAAATATGTCTGCAAATAGATGTTCGAGTGTCACCCAAATATGAGTGACATGGCGCTGAACGTGTTAAATAAAAAGAAAAACCCTTTGGAAAAGTGTGGGGTCTACAAAAAGTCTCGGCTAGCAGTAACACGGAAATTATCATATTTATCACACAATTATCATATTTCAGATTAGATAAAAAACGGCAGAGCTGTCAGATCAGACATTGACGACAAAGCCACAGTCATTCGGTTTCCAATATCTGGTGGCTCCATTACTGACAATATAAATTCGGTTACATGATTACTTATTTAATAGTAGGAACAGAAAGAGAAAAAGCAATTAGAAGGGTTAAGTTTTGATGTATTACAATTGCTCGACAACAATGATTATGACACCCAACTTCATCTCTCTCCAGATCTTATCTCAATTTTTGCACATCTCATCTTTGTGACACTTTTCATGATTCTGCTCTAAATACATTGCGTTCCAACTGCCACTCTCTTTCTCTCGCCTCAAAATAAAAGATCAGTGCAACCGTCGCCAACTGTTGTCCATGCCTCGCTCGGCCACACTCATACGCATACGCATACGCATACAGAAATTCACACTTGCACTCACGCTCTCACTCAACTCACACCGTAGACATAAAATCATATCCCACACTTACAATTTATTTTTCACGCAATTAAAACTACGAAGATAAATAAGGCGAGGTTTAAGAAAACTACAGTGGATGAAAATAATATTTGCACATTCAGGGTTTTTGGAAAAAGTGTTCCTAAAAGTATTCCTCTCTCAATAGAAATTCATTTTCCTGAACGGAACAATATCTTTGTTAAGAGCACATCAATTTTTGTGAAGGATCATCAATTTTCTTTAAATACTGATTGCGAGAATATTTTTTTAGTCATTACAGTTAACGAAAACAGGACCGAAAGCTGATAACAGCACGGTTTTTAGCAAACAATTCAAACAAGTATGTACATTGGGCGATTTTTGCAAAAACTATTGGAACGACAAAAATTAATTATTCTGTGCATTAATTTAAGATTTATCCTAAATCAGCAGTAGTTTTAAATGCATTAAGAAAGTAATGAAGAAGTGTGAATGAACTCATTACTATCACACGTCTTCTTTAACAGAATCATTTTGTCTTATTTCTCTTTGGGATTGTTTTCTTGTTCGTTTTACTGGTCGGAAATCGACATCATTATGTGATCACTCATTTTGACAGGCTTCTGACAACTTTGCAAATTTCGTGGATCATTCTGGATCACCACGTAATTATACTTTTCGAAGAGCCAATTACATTGCCTGAAACAATAAGCAAACAAAGTTACATACACATACTTTCTACACATCCAAATACCAATATTTTCGGAAATATATGGATATGCAGCTAGGAAACATCAAGTCTTACTTTTAATTACACTTGTTGCTTTTGTTCGATCATTCCGATTCCAGGAACATTGATTAGATATTATTGTATGATAAAATGTAATAACATCCAATCGCACGGAACACAGGTCGACAATTCGACATGATTCTTCCACGAAATACAAAGATCCGATATATTTCCTGCCGATAGCACTGCCTCTGTAATAATTATAAATGCGTCAAATTCGTATGGAGATTGCGAGCTTTCAGCTTGCAAGTAGTAACAACCCAAGTCAGGAAGACCACTCTGGATAGGAAAGACCGGGGTTAGTTGGCACACTTTTCTCTTAGTGAATTTTAATTAACTTTCGAGCAGAATTACTTCAAGTTTTACAATATGTATACGTTCATACCTTCGTCCAGCAATCCCTGGAGTTTCAAGTCCCAAATTAACCCTTTGCACTCGAAGTTTTTTTTTCATTCATATTACCAGCAACTCGAAGCAAATTCAGTGAAAAGATCATATTTACATATAAGTAAATCATATGCGTACTAAAAGAAAAATCGTTGTTGTATGTTATTGTTTTTTAATTGATTATGGATAAGTGTTTTAATACATATAAAAAAACAAAAATAAAATAAAATTATTACATTTTGTAATTGTCCAACGTGTGATATCCCTCGAAGCAATTGCCAATAGGTAGCTCGAAGCAACTGCCAGTGTGGATGAATAGATCGCATATTCATATATGTAAATATATAAATAATCATAAAAGTTACTAATTGCGTCTTGGCCATAAATTGAGGTGCTATAATGATAGGTTTCCGACAATACTGTGCAAAACAGTCAAGAAATTCGACGAGTTTGGTTTCTTATTGTTCCGTCAAATTATTGTATCTTATAAACTACTACTAAATTATAAACTAAGCGGACGGCCGCAGTCGCTTTTAATACTAGATTTTAACACTAGTTTTTATGAGACCCGTCATTTTGAAGCATTTCGGACTTCACGAGCAAAATTACAAAAACAATTACTATTAATTTTTGTTTCAATTTATGCTGACAATTATTGATGTAATGAGACGAATATAAACCCAAATTTATTTTCCCCTGTTAAGATTGTAATTGTTTTTAAATTAAATTAATCGTCTTTTTAAAGGAAAACGAGGTTTTCTTTACCCGTGAATATGACGGGTGTCGGTAAACCTAGTGTTAAATATATTTGTCGATTGTGTTCTAATTAATAAACTAAGTCGCAGATAATTACAATACACAGGAAGCCATCATCGCCTTTACAATTCAGGTTTCCAATACAGTTATACCTGAATCGACATGCTATTCTTAAAACTATTCTACTTAGTATCGATTATTATAAACTAAGGCCATCTAATTTCTTGTAATTACGTGCAAACATAAGATATAAGACAAATAATAGTTTACTTATAATAATTAAAGAATGATTATACGAATGTTGCGACGGGTTATGGCCATTTTTGCAAGAACATCCTTCGTTTAGTTGATAACAACATTTTGCAATAATAGTCATTCGCTGGCGTTGTTTACTTTTAAATATCTATTCTTCTCAATGATGAGAAACAAGCAAAATCTTGAGGTTTTTAGGAAGGATCATATGCGTTAAATGCACTTAATAATAAAAGCTTTGAGCGTACAATAATAAAAATTATTGCAATAATAGCGGAATTATTCCAAACATTCGCCAAGGCTCGAATTGTAGTTTATACAAGTAGGAATAGTTAACTTAATGGATATGGATGATTGTGAACTGGTAATTACACATGTAACTGTTTGTAAAATTTATATAATAACTTTACATACTGCTATACTAAATCTTTCAATCCTGATAAGACGTTTGTATGAAATATAAAGATAAAAAAATAAATATTTTTAAGTTACACCAGTTTTCTTCTTCACATCTAACCAAAAATGTTGCAATGTTTAAAGAAATTATTTTTTACATTTAAATGTATTGTACTAAAATCGTGTAACTAAAAGAATGTATTTATGATTTTGTTTTCTTTCACTTTTTAAAAATCATCATTCGCATTTTTCTTACGTCCGCCAGGGCATCATTCATTTTCTAATGAAAGGGAGACTTTCTTCCATAACAATTTTTTTACAGGACTAATTTTTATCGACATCAAATTTTAGTTCAAGAAAAGGGGTGTGTGCTCATACTTTGCTCAGTAATTGTATACGCGCGCGCAAACATACATTTATACATTTATTTCATTGTTACACCATAGTGTTATTTTATTTCATACATTCATAATATTGCCTTGTTTAGAAGTGAGTATGCTACTACAGGAGCGGGTACGTGCCGTCGTTTCTGGTTCACTCCATGTTAATGAATGTTTTAAGAAATAACTCTTCGTACAGCGATCAATTGTAACTAATCACGATAGTATCGCAGTGTTCATAGTCAACGCTTGTATAATGATAAAGTTGTACGTGCTTTCTCTTGAATTTAAAACAATTACCGGATTAAAATTTGAATAGTGAGTGTATTGTGATTTTGTTTATCTGATATTTGTTATGTGATAGGAATGCATTTTAATGATTATTTGAATAATGACACGACAGTGTGAAAAAAAAGAATGAATCTTATTGGCAAAGTTAGAGGCAAAATACAACACTTTTTCGTATTGTTTTTGCTGTGAACTCTTTTTGCGAACAAGTTATTTTGCTACTTACTTATTTTTTGTTTTTTCGCTTTTAATTAGTATTTAGAAGCAGATATATCATTGACACGATTATATTGGACTCATTTTGATCCGTCAAACCATTCGCGATATTTCTGCTGCACATACCTAGGTACAAAAAAACACGCATAGTACCGTCGTGCCAAATTCAAAAAAATTATGTATAAAATATCTCTATGCTTTCAAACTCGTAAATTAATGACAAAATTTCCGATATTTAAAATATTTAATGACCTCTTAACAGAGTTGTGGTGATCACTTGTTTCATGAATTCTCGATACTGGAACTACATACATATAGAAAATAGATGGTGCGCGGGAATTTGTAGGTTAGCTGGTGCAGTTTCGGCTGCCTTATCCTGCGAAAAGTTTACAGTCATCTGGCACATATTACTCGAACGTCCTCTCATACATCGTGCCAGCAATGTTTTGCAACATCTTAACACTTTGACGGCCGCACATTTGTTTAATTTCTTATACGTTGCCGCAGGTGGAATTAAAGCATATTTTTTTAACCTTCCAACGGCTATTTAAACGCAATTGTTTGTAAAACAGTCATTCATAGTAACTTTATTATTATTTAAAATGTCAACGATTTTCTTTTATAACTTTAAATAGATCTATTTATGTTTCCAATATTTAAAGAAACGAAATACTGTTTCAATCTAAACTAACAAATTACAGAGTAAAAGAGGGTAAAAACCCATAAATAAATATATATGTTTAAAGAAATATAAGAAAATATTTCGTACATTTTTTACATCTGCATATCTCTCTTAGAGTACATAAAAATAAAACATTAATTTTTTTAAAAAGTCACGTGTACGTGAGTTTGGCCGTCAAAGTGTTAAGTTGGGAATTACTTATGTCTACGTTCTTCAAACAGTACACCATCATTGGTAATGACTGGTTTTCAAATGTGATACAGTTATCTACTCTTTCTCTTTTTTTAATTTATTATATGCGTGTGACTTTGTGCATTAGCTTTCGTATTAAATTGACAATTAGTTATATCCCAAACAGGAAAACATAACCTTAATTTATAAATGATTATGTAATCGGTCAGAATAGAAAAAGATGTACGTATTTGTATACATACATGTAGATGTAAACATTAAAATATGAGAAGTACCAATGGCCATTTAGTAGTTCGTGGAAATAATAACATAATTGAAAAAAATTAAATACAAGTTTTAATACATTCGCATCGCCTTTTATAAAGCGTTGGTACTTGGTACTATAAAAATATAACATTAATTTTTCTAAAAAGACACGTGTGCGTGTGTTCGTCAAGTATACGTTAATTTTGCTTCTTAAGTATGAGACACTTTGACACTGTCGCTATGCCATTTTTCGCGCGCACAATCTCAGGATGCTCAGCGTATAATGTATCTTCATAGAAACAGACCTCTTTATAATGTTGAAAGGCTTCGTTGTGTTTGCCTTGTTCAAACAATATGAGCGCAATGTTGCACTTTGTGGTTAGAAGGCGAGTGAGGCCAAGTGCAGAACAATTTTGAATGTGGAGAATCAGTTGTAATAATTTTAGAGCAATGTCGTGCCGACCCTGTTTTTGGAGCGACATCGCGATGCTTTCTTGCGTTGCGAGGACAGTAATTAAAGCTTCATTGTTTGTCAATTCACTCATTCTTTTGAGTATTCCCTGCCCGAACCAGAATAACTCCTCGTACATTTCACTGTCGAGTAGTGCGCGGCTAATGAAACTCGACATTTTCGAAAACTTGATTACTAACTCGGAATACTTTTGGCAATGATTCCAAAGTGATAATGTGTGTGATATGGCTTGTCGCGTTACTTTGCCTTCGTTTAAAAGCTCGGCAGCTTTTCCAAGGATCATCGGTTCGGAGCCTTTTCTTTTTAAATTCGTCCTTACAACATGTTGAACAAGCTTTTGCATAGTAAAAGTTGCATTCTCTACTTCAATAAGTGAATACTTTGACAGGAAGCTAATTGCAGATTCCAGCTGGTCCGAATCAGATAACAATTTCGAGAAGAAACACATGGGAATGTCTTGCGATGCCAGATAAGACGCAATATTTAAAATATCTAATGCGTTATTCCTGTGTTTCATTTGACTTAACATATTCAATGTTACATTGAAAGTTGTTAATACAACTTGAGTACAATTGTCACTTTGGCCGAAAAAGTTAAACTCTGAAAGTTCGTTCATCTTTTCGAAATAAACATTTAGGTAATCTTTGATTGTAAATTGTAACTGCCAACTTTTCAATTTCTTATGGCATTCATTTATATAAGACACAACTTGTTGCAAAGCTAACGGCACGAAGCCCAACATTGCTGCCAACTCTTTCGTGTGTGTCATTTGTATATTATTTTCAATTTCAATGGAGTTCTTTAGAAAGTCTGTTGCCTCGCATTCAGTAAAAACATTCAATTCTAATATTTTAAAATGTGGCGGCCAGTTTTTAATGCGCGAAGTAACTAAAATGTGCAACATACTGGCTTTAGATGGCGCAGAAGGTAAAAATCCTGCTAGACCACTAAATCCCGTTTGGTCGGTCCATTTTACAGCATGATCAAAAATAAAAAGAGTCTTTCGTTTCGAAAAAAAGTCATAAACATCGTCGACAATGGAACGCATTTCCTTTTCCCGGCCATTTACATCTTTTGTATTGATCTTTAATTGATCAGAGGCTAATCTGCGAAACGCGGCTGTAAGAGACGTGTAGCAATCCGCATTGATCCAAATAATATGATTATCGTAATAGTCAGAGTATAAGGTTATGTACTTTCTTGCTAATTCAGTCTTGCCAATGCCTCCTTCGCCGCACACGCATACAACTCGTGGCATTTCACTGTTATCTTGCAGCATAATGTGCAAATCGCCAAGTTCTTTTATCCGTCCAATAAATGACTTTACAGGGTTTTTTATATCAAATAAAACTGAAATGCTTCTTTCGGCTTCTTTAAAAAATTGCTCTCCTTCTTCGTAGGAAAGATATCTGCCTCCTTCTTTGCCTTGTAGCCAATTCAACATTCGCATAAATAACTTATTGTAAACGTTTTCTGTAGTCACAAAATCAAATTCCTTCCCTATCTCTTGCTTTATAATGACTCCTAGTTCGTCTTCGTTCGGTTGATTCACAGCGAAAACCAGGTGATCCAAGAAATCACGAATTTCATCGATCGAAGTCGATTTTAAATGTTCCGTCAATAGAGATGCAACGTTTTTGTCAAATTTATAACGCGCAGATTGCTTTAGTTTGCTCTTGACATCAAGAATATCGTCATTACTTTCTATCTTCCGAATTATAATCCCACCAGACTGCAAGCTTTTAAAATCAAAATCAATATTTGTGCAAACGGTCACATCTTTAATTGTGCCATTTTTGAACTGAGTTTCCCGTTTGCAGTCTTTGTAAGAACGGAAATACTTTATTAAACTGTAGTCGCCATTGTTATTCGCTAACAAACTGCCTGCTGAAATTTTCTTCGACTCATTTAGTTTGTGTTTCGCCTGCAGCAGACGGTAGACTTTCCTTCCGTCGTTCTCAGTATATTCAAAGACTAAGTCGTCAAATTTGTTAGCTTCCTTTATTTCTGTTCCTAAACGAAAGCTGTACTTTCTGGATAAACCGCGTTTCAAAAACAGCATGAGTACTTTTAATTGATAAATATTCCCATGCACAGCACTCACCTTTTTGTCAGACTGATTTTGTTTACGTGTCTGAATATCTTTACGTGATCCTGGATTATTCGCATTATACAATCCATTGTTAAATTCCAGTAGACTAGGAATATTAACATTTGGTTCAACCTGATTCTCATTATGTTTTACTTTGGCAGTTTGCAATTTGCTTCCGGAAGACTTAATATTCGAATCTAAAGTAGGCTCTAACATTTTGAGTGCATCCAGTTTCTTGAAGCGTTTAGCAAGCGAGATGGGAGTTTCATTTTGATTGTTTTTTAAGGTTTTTGCCCGATTGTGCAAGAGTACTTCGATGACTTCCAGTTCTCCATTTTTGACCGCCCAGTGCAGAGCGGTATTGCCATCGACATCTTGATAGTTGACATCGGCACCTTCATTTATATAACACTCCAATAAAGTCTGCTTACCATCAGCAGCTGCTATTATTAATTCCCTGTTATTTATACTTAGTCTTCGTGATAGTTTTCTTTTCTCCATTTTACATTTATTCCGTTGCGTAGACTCTCAAACTGAAGCTTTTGGTTTGAAGAACTGTGTTTGCGTTGACCGAGCCGAATTTAATTATCCTTCCAACTTATTTTTCTTCTTGTAATACTTGATTTATTCTGTGGAATATAATTTGAAGGTTTAGATCACGATTAGTTGCGATAAAAGATAATTTTAACACATATGCAGGGTGTAAATGATACAACTCGGCGCTTCGAGGGAAGGTAGAGGGAAAATTTTTAAGCAATTCAAGCTCATATTACGGTGTCCGATCTTTGTTAGTTTAGTTGTTATAACATATTAAAGGTGGAGAGGCTATCTTCGATCTCACTGGTAGAATCGTCCCATAAATTCGCGTATGTGTGCTCCGGTGCGATTGGAGGTAACACCTAAAAATGCGACTCGATACTCTGATTAGTTTACATAATAATTAATAAAGTATTTTTGCTCCTGGTGAACGATATTTTCAGAATTAATAACCCACGAGCGTAGTGGAAATAATCGGGTCCAGTCCCCCCCAATGTCGGTGCCTTAACGCCATGTAATGTGTGCCCATAATTATGAAAGTGGTCTAAGTCAAAATTTAAAAAAAATATGTTTATCAATTATTTCACATCACATTATTTTAAACTAAATTTATTCAATGTAATTTGTACGATATCGTCAAAAATGAATCATTAGATAGTGGTTGTAATTTCAACATTATATGGAATTCATTTAGTGTTAATTATGAAAGTGGTCTAAGTCAAAAATGTAAAAAAATTATATAAACATAACTTGAAAATATACGGAAATATTAAATTACTTCCATTATACACCACCACTAGACCAGTAACGGAAGAAAAAACATAAAGATATTATGTGTTTACTACCATACATCCCTCCAGTTTTTCAGCAACATTTTAAGAATCTTAAAAACTCGTAATGATAAAAATGGATTGCTTTTAAAAAATAATTAATAAATGTTCATGAATTATTTCATTAAAGTTATTGTTTCAAATAAAACTCATAGTTCTTTATGGATTTAAGTCATGTATAGGACATTCAGTTAATTTTGAAAATGGTCGAAGTCAGTTCAAACTTTAAAAACAACATTTTCGTATGAAATTCACACAAAATTTCATATTCGTAATAAATTGCCATTAATCAAGACTAATAAAATTATAAATGAAAATGTCGCATAATGTAAAAATATTTTTTAATTTATTCAAATGCAATTCATTAATTATCTCGAAACAAGAAACATATGACTTAGACCACTTTCATAATTATGGGCACATGTGACATCTTTGTGCGGCCGCGTCCCTTATCTCTCTTTAGAATAGGCTGGATCCAATTGTTTTCTCCAATTCGAACCGATATATTTATACTAGTTGCATCCCAATGGGTCAACATCGTCGAATTACCGAGAGGGGCTAAGACAAAAACGGAAAAAAGTAAAGAGGGGTTCTCGGCCACCACCCGATGTTGCCGACCTGCCATACAATTACTAGCCGTTTCAATAACTTACAGCTAATTTTAAGATGGAATAACAAGTAAACTAAAAGAAACAGAACCTGAACATTTACCCTCTATAGCTTTAGAATTTTCCCCTCTGCCATCCCCCAAAGCGACGGGAGTTATATCGTTTACACCCTGTATATGATAGTGAGGGGGCGCTGGTCGTGGCGCTAGTGGCGCACAGAGATAACGAACGAATAGAGGTCCAGCGTGGGCTCTAACGGTGATAAAAATCTAAGACAGGCATAAAGGTCTGAGTTGCTAAAAACTGATGCGAGTTAAAAAGAATAAAGTGAGAACTAAAACTAACCTGCGCCAAGTTAAGCCGATAATCTGTAAACTATAATTGATTATATGTTTGAATAAAATTCTTAGAAGATAACAAATTAAAATTCAATCTTTGCGAAGCTTTGGAAAGTAAAAATTCTAACAAGTCGCAATATCTATGAAAAATAATTATCACATCTATTGCATTGCATTTAATGTTTTGAAAAGAATCATTCAGGCTGGTTGAAAATACAAATCCCAACAGTTTGATCTAACCATATTCCAATAGTATACTATTTGTTCTCACAATATGCCACAATACACTGCTACGTTACTGTTCATGTGTATCAATTTGGTACAAATTCGTTAATAAAAACTAAGCAATTGTGTCCAATGAGATACGTTAAGAAATGACAGCTAGAAATGCAGTAAGTAAACATACCTTGATGCCATAGAATGTCCGCCATATGAAGACGTTAATATACACTTTATAAACAAACTTCAATCTTTACTTGTAAGATTTCTGATTTTAATCGACAATCTCACCAGGAAACACGTTGGCTGTGCAAGTCTCTACGTGAAGGAACCGAGGTTTGCGCTTACTGTATGAACAGTATCATTATTGCGAACACAAATCGTAATTTCTTCTATCATTCGATCATATCAGTCATTTATCTATTTATTAAAAGAATGTTGCTATCATCGTGGATATCAGTGTACTTAGCAAAAAATGTATATCATTGGTTCTATAGCACTATCTATCATTGTAGTTGTGGCCTGTTACATTGTTTCCGATTTTTTTATCTACACAGTACTGCTTCGTGTTGACTTAACATTACCATGTTTCAATTATTACGATTTATTCGCTTTACGCACTAATCCAACAGAAATTTATTGTGCTTGTTTTATCTATTTTTTTTTATTATTATTGAAACTTTGGGTTGTGTATAATATATCCATTTACATTTGTCAGGGTTGCAACAATAGCAGAGTGCATATATTTTTTCGTTTTTGTTTATTAAAGCTACTGATTCAATGAGAATCAATGAGTACAAAAATAATCATATAAAGTTTTATAACATATAACGAATAATATATACAGGGTGTAAACTATATGTATAACTCCCGGCGCTTTGGGGGATGGCAGAGGGGAAAATACTAAGGCCATAGAGGGCAAATGTTCAGGTCCCATCTCTTTTAGTTTAGTTGTTATTCAATCTTAAAGTTAGCTGTAAGTTTTTGGAACGGGTAGTAATCGGACGGGTGGTCGGCAATATCGGGGACTGGCCGAGGACCCCTCTTTACTTTTTTGCACTTTTTGTCTTAGCCCCTCTCGGTGATTCGACGATGTTGACTCATTGAGATGTAACTAGTATAACTATATCGGTTAGAATCCGAGAAAACAATTGGGTCCAGCCTATTTTAATGAGAGATAAGAGACGGTCCCTCAAAGGTGTCACGTTACATCCCGCTAAAGCACCGACACTTGGGGGGGACCGGACCCCATTGTTTCCACTACGATCGCGGACTATCAATTCGGCAAACGTCGTTCAACCAGACCAAAAATAATTTATTAATTATTACGTAAACCAATCAGAGTATTAAATCGCCTTTTTAGGTGTTACCTCCAATTGCATCGAAGTACATACACGTGAATTTATGGAATGGTCCTACCACGTTGGTCCTATACGTTAATAACATAAAGGTACGCAATGAACCGATCTTTGCCATTTTTTCAGTAACCAAAAGCGTATTCTGAAAAAGTGTTATACGGTTTTATTTAGGGGGTCGAAGCGTACGCTCACAAATTTTGTCAGACCAAATGGTGTTCCTGTTCTGACAAGGACCCCTTATTAGCAGAACGACATAGGAGAAGACGTAATAAAGGGGGGATTATAAATTCAGTCAGTTAACACTTATAATGTGTTCAGAAGTTATATGTTTAATCGATTAGCCATTTGTACAAACATTAGGTCTTCATTACAGTCACTTTAATGCTCTAGCATACGCGGAAAGTATATACTAACAATTAACAGAATTCATGTAACACAATATATGTACATATATTCAAAGCTAAGCGAATGTTGCATGACATTAAAAACTGTAAATCTCGCTGTTTAACATAGTAGACATTTTAAGGAGCTAAATACATATACATAATTCTATATATGCCATATAAACCGAGGTTGATCAGCAAAAAGTCTCAATGCATTTCGACATTACTATAAAATTAAGTTATGATGCATTGAAACAATCATAATTAACCCTTTGGTGTGTCTTTTAGTATGACACTGGCTCTTGAACACCCCTAATTTAACGTGACACAATCCCAGTTCTTCGGTTAAAATCACACATTTACTGTATAATATAACTAGCTTAATAATATAACAGTAATATAATTATAACAGCTTAGTAATATAGACTTTCTGCTTTCAATAATAAATAATTATGTATAACATGAGAGCAGTTCTAATCAAATGTTGGAATGATTAGGATTTCTACTAATAATTAAAACACTCTCTAATTATTTTTAAATGACAACGAAATCCGCCATGTTCCCACCAACGGTATTATCTATTATACAGTTGATTCCAATAATATCCGAACGAATATGCTTATTTTTTACCAAACGGAGATACATAGCGGCAAACATAGCGGAAAAAATAGCTATAACAACTTCCTGAATCATCTACTTTTCAATTGAATCCATTGATAAATGTTTATCAAGAGATTCGGTAAAGTCCCGAGTCAAGTAGTAAATGGGTAAAGTCCCGAGTCAAGTAGTAATTCGGTAAAGTCCCGAGTCGATCAAGTGGTAATATCAGGAGACTCGGTAGAATATCACGCCAAGTAATTAGCTATATATAACTTATCGCGAACTGCAGGATTTTTTGCCTATTACGAAACTTTCACCTCGATTTCTGTCAAAGTTAGAGCTTCCATGCATAACTTATGAATTAAGCACAGCCTAGTTTATTTTTCTAAATCCAATGAGCTAAAGCACAAAGCTAAAGAATCCCAAGTCTTTTTTTAGTATGAGAACTGCAAGCTAAATACTTAGCTTAGTGCTTAGTAGTGGAAAGGGAAAGGGAAAGAAGCGCGTGAGCGGCCCCTCATTTGGCTGGTACAGTTGGGAGCTGGAAAGTTGGCCCCTGGGGGGCAAACCCTAGCTAGAAAAATATATCTGGCCCCGATTGGCGAAAAATTTGACTTCTCCTTGAAGGTCTCCTACTTACAAATTTAAAGAAAAGAAATTACGGCCCCTAATTATCGTGTACCCATGCATGTAACTAGTTACTGTCCCAAGGAATCAGCCATAGAGAACAGAACGAGAAATCTAGTTTTAGACCCACTGGAGTTTTCTCGACTTAATGTTCACAAACTTGCCACTTAATTTCTAACTTAACCTATAATCACGTGTAGCACAAATATGTATCATTCTTATACGCTACATATGTACTAGTTACTTCCAATAACTCAGAATAAAACTTGAGATCATGCTAAGAGCTATTTCATCTCAACCAGACTCAAGTCTGTTCATGAATTATGAAAGAATGCCTTAAACTGAACTTAAGCTCACTGTGGCTCACCGGATAGATATCGAGCGAGGATGTATCTTCATGAAATCTTTTATTGCTGTTTTCCTTATTATAAATATTTGAAACGAGGTTGATTAAACAGGAATTTAAAAATCTAGAATAAAATTCAATGGATTCTGAATGATAATATAATACAAAATACAATGAGTTTCAGTGGTTATAAGACGTTGTAACAATAAAACTTAATGCGAGTTCGTTTTACATTAGTAACTGAACGAGGAGAAACTAAAAAAAGAACTTTGACTTGCTTAACAATCGCCGGTCTCAGAAACAGAGCTTTGGTGTCGATAAGTCTTCATGACTGCCACACACACACACACACACCTCCCTCCGCCGCTTTCTACTAGAATGTAGGGCTGATATACCGAAAAACGTAATGAAAATGGGGCACGGTGGAGGTTAGGGCGGCAGGGATGTAACTTAGTACACTCCTACTAACAATAATAATAACGTAGACAGGAAAAGTGAAAGTCTCAGTTTTAAGGCTCGAAAAATACGCAGGAAAATCCTATGCGGGAGACTAGTGAACTAAAATTATTAAATATACGCGTGAAGGAAAGGAGAAAAGTAATTCGACAAGGATGAGTTTCTAACAATGAAACAGGCTTGTTCTAACAAGCATGATCGATTTGTCATTGCAGTTTCTAGTTTTACAAACATATATCAATCTCATTAAAATCGGCGGGGTCAGCCCTATTATGCATAATTACCTTAAAATTCTATGCGTGTACATACATCTGCTACCGACCAAAAAGTTCGCCAGGGATTGTGTACGCAAAAAACATAACCAATCCATAAATCCATGGATTTTATCATTAAACATACAGAGCGTAACTGTGATTCCTTGGACAGGAGAATCAGAATATTATCACTCTTTTGATTTTAGAGATCAACATAAAATACTTTATAGAGATAAGAAAGCTGGGCACATAAACGCAAAAACAAACTTAAATCTCAAAAAATAGATCCAACATTGACAAACTGCGACAGTGACAATATTTTTACATGCAATATCAATGATACAATGTCGATATAAATGATGTTACTGTTAGACAATCAGAAGTAGGCATGGAAATGCATGTGGAGTAGACCTCGTGGAGGTTATGTACGACAGCGCTCCTCTTCGGGGAAAACTCAGGGTGTCATAAACCCCCAAAACTGGCCACGCTGATACAGGTAACCTAGAGGGTTAGAGGGCAATGCTGCTTGTGTACCGGATTCATTGCCACTGGATACCGAGAATTCGTCAGGAAAATGAATATCCTGTAGGGCCTCAACTTCTCGTTGTGATTCCTCGTCAAGTAGAGAAGAATCACTGATACCTGTATAACAATGTACGAGAAATAAATATTAGATTAAGCAAATATTAATCCGTAGGGAATGCGGGGAAAATATTTAAAAGATATGAACTGTTAGAAAATCAGAAATAGGCATGGAAATGCATGTGGAGTAGACCTCGTGGAGGTTATGTACGACAGCGCTCCTTTTCGGGGAAAACTCAGGGTGTCATAAACCCCCAAAACTGGCCACGCTGATACAGGTAACCTAGAGGGTTAGAGGGCAATGCTGCTTGTGTACCGGATTCATTGCCACTGGATACCGGGAATTCGTCAGGAAAATGAATGTCCTGTAGGGCCTCAACTTCTCGTTGTGATTCCTCGTCAAGTAGAGAAGAATCACTGATACCTGTATAACAATGTACGAGAAATAAATATTAGATTAAGCAAACATTAATCCGTAGGGAATGCGGGAAAAATATTTAAAAGATATGAACTGTTAGAAAACCAGAAATAGGTATGGAAATGCATGTGGAGTAGACCTCGTGGAGGTTATGTACGACAGCGCTCCTCTTCGGGGAAAACTCAGGGTGTTATAAACCCCCAAAACTGGCCACGCTGACACACGTAACCTAGAGGGTTAGAGGGCAATACTATGCTTGTGTACCGGATTCATTGCCACTGGATACCGAGAATTTGTCAGGAAAATGAATATCCTGTAGAGCCTCAACTTCTCGTTGTGATTCCTCGTCAAGGTGAAAAGAATCACTGATACCTGTATAAGAATATACGAGAAATAAATATTAGATTAAGCAAACATTAATCCGTAGGGAATGCGGGGAAAATATTTAAAAGATATGAACTGTTAGAAAATCAGAAATAGGCATGGAAATACACGTGTAGAGCAGACCTCGTGGAGGTTATGTAGGGCAGCTTTCCTCTTCAGGGAAAACCCAGGTGTCATAAACCCCCAAAACTGGCCACGCTGACATAGATACTTAACTTGGATGGACTCTTGGATGGACTTTGGCCTTCACACAACTGTACTCTTCGATTGATGTTTGAATACATTTGTCCTACGTTTAACTTCATCAAATCCTTGACGTGTTATATTTATCCTAGGCGCCCACCAACACAATTCAAGATTACATGCAACATTAATTACATGTAATATAGGTACTTGTGACACATTGAGAGAAATATGTATCCATCTGTCCGGTAATTAAGAAACTGCCAATAGTTCAGGGGTGAACTCCGCCAGGGCTCTAAATCCCAGTGTTGCCAATCATATTAGTTCCATTTTATCTTGCTTACTCTTCCCTAATAATGGATTCTTGCAAATCTTGTCTATCATTTTGTGGTAATAGGCAATGATTCCATGGGAAGAGAGTTACAATCTGGAAGAATAATTAAGGAAACATTATACAACTTACACTTGTTGTTCACTTGCTTGTTCATTTATTGGTTTTGCTATGGTTCAAATATTTCCATTGCTATTGTCTACATTGTTTTACTCATGAAATCGGAGAATACTTATGTATTGGACGGACAAAATTGTAAAAGAAGTGAGAATGAAAGATTTATCAGGGTTTACTCATATTGCAGTGAAGTCAGTGTTAAGTTTAAACTAGTTTCCATTGGGTTTTTCCCTTGCATTGAAGCGCGCATACGCCAAGTTATTTTTTTATTTTTGATCGCTAATTTATTGTTAATTAATTGTTAATTACTGATGCGAGTTCAATTGAGGTATCTTTGGATGAAAACTCGGCTTTCTTGTATGATTGTTTTCTCGCCAATGAACTTCTACAGGAGACGGAAAGAAATTAAACCAGTTGCTGTCGAACTATCGTAATAGTAATTTATTGGTTATTTCAATTCTGGTATATCTGAAGTCCCTGCTTCCATGAAGTCTTACACGGACCATGTGGGCATACGCCATCTTTTATTCATTTCTCTAGTGGGCCTTTTGCCATCTTATTCGTACTATCATTAGGATTACGTCAACTATTCTGTTTCTCTATTGGGCCTAAGCCGTCTTTTAAAACTTCTTATTATGAAAGTAATCTGATTACTTACAATAGGTGATCTCGTCACTGCCTCTCTTTCAGTCAACTGACTTCGACGATCTGTGGCACACTACTGATCGCTCTCGCCGTTCGGCTCCTTGACCGACGTCGCATGCAATTGTTTCGGCACAATCTCGGCCTCACATATATTCTACACTGACACACACATATCGGGGTGATGCGCCCTGGCACCACGTACGGCGGTTGTCCCTTTTCCTGTGCTCCTTAAGAGCCACACATCCATATTTTGACTGTATTGACGTAATCCTTAATTCATATGCATATTTCACGGTCGTGATCACTTACACGTCGTAACAATAATATTTATATCTTTTTTCTTATATCTCAATTTTGTGGGGCTATCAAACTGCCACTTGACGCATTTTTTTACATTTAATGTTTTTGGGAAATAAACTACTTATTAAAGTAAAACAATATAGACAAGAACTATCTCCTGACATAATTTCTTACCTTTAATTACCCTTGGTATGCATGCTTAGGCGTTCATACCCACGGCTGCTGACGAATACTATACAATATGTATAGTAAAACTCAGTAATGCCAGAAACCAGTGTATTACCGTTCTAATTTTGGCACTAATTTTCTGGGATGAAGTCTTCGAGATGAAAATTTTCCAATATACAATTCTGACTGACCAGAACAATTTTTTGTCAGTCGAAAGTACAACATCGCCACAAGTGATTACCCAAGAATATTAACATGCAGACTGGTATTGTTAGACAGAATGATGTTCGAACATTGGCATCCCCTCACAGTGGCTTATCTAGGGAAACAAGAGTCCAAATCTTGTATTACCTTCAGATACACTTCAGATACTCGGAACATATCGAAAAATTAAGGTAGCACATAGAAGTAAAATGTTGAAAAAGGGGTGAAAATGTCGTATTCTTTTCCTTACACTTCAATTTTTTTCTCGTATATTTATTATATACATATTTAAGTACACATTGCAAACTATATATTCTGAAAATTTCATTACGATAGTTGCAGTAATTAGCGCGCCACAGCAACTTTCGTGATGTTATAGTCAGTGAAACATGCCTTGTGGTGATCGGTCAAGCTCCACTATTTTGATCTGGAACGAAGGACAATTTTTTTCGATTAGAAGACAGATAAGTTTACTGCACTACGGAGTGTTTTTTTTAATACTCTTCCCATTTTCTTTGCATCAATATATGTTATAGTGCTTAATTTTATAACAAAACTTGACCCGAGGGTTCTAAACAGCGATATGTTTGGCTAAAAATAAAACTACAAAAATTTCTTTCCGTAGTGCAGTTGGGTTATCTGTCTTCTAAATAAAACAAAATTATGATCCATTTCAGATAAAAAATGGCGGAGCTAGACCTATTACCAACTATGGCATCACGAAAGTTGCTGTGGCGCGCTAGCTATTACAAATATCGTAATAAAATTTACAGAATATAATGAATATTTGAAGACAAAATCCATGTGCAAAAAAAAACGATATTTTGAAGCCTTTTTCAACATTTTACTTGTATGTGGCACCATAAGCATTCCATTCGTAGAAATGACTCATAAGTACATTATACATTCAGATTCAGATTCAGATTTCGATTAAACATAAAAACGAAAGTTTTAATTCTGTTATGACGGTATTGCACATATAAAAAACTGATTGGTAATGCCTATAGGTAATTGATACATGTATCTTTCAGTATGCAAGATATATATTCCAAGACTATTTAAGGTCCTAATATTTTTGAACATCAATGTTTATTCCCACAAATTGTTTAAAACTCAAAATAGCCAATATGGTTCATTTTTTACATATTATACTACTTTAAACGTGCTTATTTTTCACACATCTTAAATTGTTCTTGAAAAATAGACTTTCTATTATAGTGCTAATTGTTACCGAGAATAAAACTATATTTCATGAGTCGATATATTTTATTGTATGCTTCAAGAAATGTATATAATATTTATTACATGTACACGTAGGAAAAACGATATAACATACCTGATAACATCTTCATGATGGTTTTACACCCGGACAAAAATCTCTTTAACTAAGTATGTGCAGATCTCTTAAGTGTATTTCGGCAACATTGATTTTCCAATTGTTCCTATTGCGTGTATTTCTTCTTCCAGATTGATGCGAAGCTTTCCTTGCCAGGAATGCCAGAAAACTTCCACGGAATGTCGTAATTTTGTTTATTGATCAAGTTTCAATTTGATCGTTATGCGTGCATACAATTAAATCTTATGATTGCCAGTAGTTTGTAGTACATGAGAAATACATTCGCGGCACTGAATAACAAATACCAAGCATTATGGTTGGCATTAAGATTCTCATGATTTAAAACTCTTTTTATAAGTAGCAGTCGATCATCTATGAATCACTTTCATTCGCATGTATTGGTTTATTTGTATGTTCGTAGGCATACTCATTATAAACATAGGAACAACTTATTGAAATTTATTCGAATAGTCCATGCGATGCAATAGATATTTTTTAGTAACACTATGCACAAAATTAATAAATTTCTCACTCCCAATCGAACATTATACAGTCGAAATTAATCAATAACTGAACATTAATGATTAGCAGAAAAACTATCATAACCTAAAACTCTTAGTATAAATCCCAATCGATCATCGATATGCCTCTTTTATTCGCATGTATTGCTACTTTTAAAAATTACATCAAACGACAGAGACAACGATTTATCGATACGAGGCCCTCAAAACATAAATCTGAATTGTTACTGAATTAATGTCTTCTTAGCAATTCGATTCTGTGTAATTCGGTATTATAGGTTATGAAAAGGCAGGCGACGCAGTCAGCAATAAAAAATTGATCGCAATCTACTGGAGAGTGTATTACATCTAGCGATAATATTATCAGTATTATTGTACTTTGTATCAATAAGTACAAAAATAACAAAAACAATGCGAATCGCATTTCACTGATAACAAAGAAACTGTGAAACTAACTAATTATGAAATGCCTACGCTAACCGCCAACCAATCGTTTCTTTAGCTAGTGATTAACAATTAACAATTTTGTTAAGACTAGGCTCACGAACATTTTTGTATACCTATCTTTACGGATACCCGTCAAATTGGCAAGTAAACGGATCAACGTATTTTCTTCCAAGAAAATCGATTAATTTAATTTAAAACCCGTTGCAATCTTAACAGACATAATATAAGTCAATTAAATCTGTTAGAATTGTATGAATAATTGTCAGCATAAATTGGAGGAAAATTAATAATAATTGTTTTTATAGTTTTCCTCTTGAAGTTCGAAATCTGTCAAAATGACGGGTCCCGCAAATCTAGTGTTAACATCGATGCTTTAGCTAACTCACGTTTCTTTCGTATAAGATTCTGTCAATTCTTCCAGGCAAGGTTGAGCACTGAAAAAGTTGCCAAATCTTGGAAAACCTCGCATGCATTTCATATGGGCAATGGTGTAATGTAAACCGAATTAATTTACACATTCGCGACCGGCAAACTTTTTCCGTTTGTAATATTAAGTATATTACATTAAGTAATATTAACATATTACATTAAGTAATATTAAGTCGCGAATGTGTTAATAGTTCATTATGTTTTTAAATCAGGAGCCCGAATTACACTTTGCAAAAGTATAACCACCATTGATAAATCTCAATGTTTATGATTGAAGAAATATAAGAAGCGCATATGATAATTCAATGGTAAGTTTCAAAATTGCGCCAGTGTACAGTGATCCAGATACTGTCTAAACCGCGCCAAAAATCGATATTTCAAGTCCCACAATATTTTTTTGCATAATTTTCTCTTAAAAGAGGAATGTCCAAAGCACTCAAAATCACTTTTGTTTGGTCAATTCCGTGCAACCTCACTTCTACAGAATTAGTGAAAGTTAGAACTCGGAAATCGGTACTGTGCATTTTTCATATCTAATTTGTTTTAGATTTCTAAAAAAAGTCCCACCGAGTCCCAACTTCTAACTTACATTTTTTGAAAAGTAAAAGTACAGATTTGAATACTTTCACATTTTTGATTGGTCGTCAGTAAAAAGACACAGTACGCAGTATGATTTTAACCCTTTGCATGATTCTAACCATATGATTCTAACCATAACAAAAAACCATATTACTTATAAACATATAAAGAACATATAAAAACATATTTTTTTAAAACATGACATTAAAACATATTATTGTGTAAACATATACCTAAAGTTCAGAAAAGAAACAATAAATCTTGTTTATCCCCCATAATCTTGCATATTATGTATCATTGTTCGTTCAATGGAAATTAATTCCGAGCGCTACCACATCCATGTATAAATTTAATACGACCGCAAAGGGTTGAAACAAATCTAGTATCAATGTGCTTAGAACTACGTTCAACTGTCTTTCATTTATTAGAGAATTTTTTTCAATAAAAGGAAAAGCACACCTCAAATTGACCTTACTTTTACTGTTTCATTCCAATTGATTTAAGTAATCACACAGAAAAGAGCCCTAGGAAGAAGTTTTCTATTTATGGCGCGGTTTTGAGACTCGCTGGACCACTGTGCAGTGGTTGAGAATTTATGGTAGTTGGGTCGCGACAGTACCAGCCAAAAGTCAATTGCTCAACTAACTTATAACATTATTTATAATTTAACATTAACTTTGCTTTGCATACTGCTGACGGGCTAAACTTTTGTCACCGGCTGTTCCAACACACACAAGCTTATAAATATAAATATAAATTTTATTAACTATATTATGCAAAAACAAAATGGTGAAAAGTTCTGCAAAAATTCGTACGCATTCGTAGAATGTTAATGAAATACTGATTAGTTTTTAAAGTGATTCTTAAGAAAAGTATTCCAGATAAAATTAATAACGTGAGTGATTAATGAGTTTTTCTTATGTCTGCCGTGTTAAACGTATCAATTTAAAAGTCCATTATCTTGGAAACGGCATTGTCAAGTCGAAGAAAATGTTGCTAGTAGTTGTAAGAATTTATAAAGACTGTTCTATTAAAGTTTAAAGAAAATCTTTAAAAAATGATTTTATGACCTTAACGTTTTATTTGATCGGATAAGAATTGCTTCTGTTTCGTAGCACTTGTGACACTACCACAGCGATATTCCTGTGATTATTACTAATACAGACTTGCATAATCGTCTTATATTCACTACGAGCATTAGTTACAGCTAATAAAGTATCATAACTCAAATACCGTAATTTATGAATCATATTAACATTACCGCATTTCGCATCATTAAATAATTCTTCGGTCAATAATAATAAATGACTAATCGATTGACTTTTAGATAACATACGTGGTATACTATTCTCATTATCTTTTATATTATAAGTCGCACCATTTCTCAATAACCATTTAACAATTTTTAAAGAGCCATTTTTAGTTGCAACGTGCAGCGCCGCACTTCCGCTGGCAACCGTTCGAACATCAACGAAAGCAGTCAAATCATGCTGCTTGGAAAACTGTAACAGCACTTCAACGATATCCGGTAAATCTTTGGATACAGCAATGTGCAAAGCCGTGTTTCCTTTCTTCGTAATTCGCATAATATCCGCACCATTTTCTAACAACAAATTTACTATACGAATATTGTTATTGTTGACAGCATAGTGTAACAATGACCCACCGTCATCATACGTGCTGTTAACATTCCCACCACACTTAATTAGCAATTCTGCGTTTACCACATCATTATTACGTACTGCAATTAACAGATCATTTTCTAATACTGACGCTGTTTCAATACGAGTGCCAACATTTGCAACATTTACCGCGGGCATTTCACGTAATAGTTTTAAAGCTTCTGTTGTTTTCTGCTGATTAAGAAGTATTACTGCTATAGTTTCTTTTATCGCGACAGATTCAAGGTTATTTTTGCCTAAAGTAGTTGCTCGATCATGAAGCACGTCACTTAACATTTCCAAAGCATCATCGTACTTGTTCTCGGCGCAATATATTAAGCCTATATTTTCTTTTACTTCATTTTTGAGGTTATGGCGACAATGGAATTTCTCTAAGGTATCAAGTGTATCTTGTAATACTTCTAACGCTTTCAGATGATTGTTTTGTTTACGCAATAGGATACCTAAATTGGTTTTCGTAGCTAATGTAGAAAGGTGGTTTCCACCTTGTATTTCGACCTCAATATCAAGAATTTGTTGAGTGTGTTGTATTGCTTCGTTAATTTTGCCTTGCTTTATAAGTATATCACCGATTGCTTTCATCGTTCGCAAAACACCAGGATGTTTATTATCAAAAACTAATTTCCTCTTGTGCAACACTTCCTGTAAGATTTCTAGCGCCTTATTGTAATCACCCCGAGCGTCATATATCAAGCCTAAAATATGTTGCGCAATTATCGTATTAGTATGCTGGGGTCCCAAATTAGTTGTCAGTTTTCCCCAAGCCTCTTGACAGAGATCTAATGCTTCGTTGTGCTTTCCCTGGATTCGCAAGACATCTGCCACTCTAGCACGGGCAATTAAAGCAGAGTGATGAAGCTTTCCGCGAGCAGTTTCGGCGGCATTAATTACGTCATTGTACCATCGGAGAGCTCCGGTGAAATCATTCTTCTTGAAATATAGCAAACCTATGTTGTGCATTATCGGCAACATTGAATAATTAGTTTTGTTCAAAGTGTTTGTGCTCATATTATATATTTCTAAAAGCAATTTTAAGGATTCGTCGAGTTTTTCTTGTTCCATTAACGACTTTGCTAAAGACTCTTTGGTTTCCATGGTCTCCCAATGACTTTTTCCTAGTTTCTTTTTCTGCATACGAAGCACTTCTTCGAATATTTGCGAACCCTCGGCATATTTCCCTTTTCGCACCAATACTTCTGCTATACCACGTTTAGCGCGTAAGATCAGCTGAGGATCAAGTCCTAACCTAGCTTTGTAAGCACACACCTGTTCATAATATTCTAACGCGTCGCTGCATTTCCCTTGTTTAACCAATATGTCTGCAATAGTCATCTTCGTGAACAGGATATCTTCGAGGTCGTATTGAAGAAACTCTTTGTTAATTAGAACATGTTGGAGATTTTCTAGAGCCATATCATGTTTACCCAGTTTCGTAAGAGCACTCGCGATATTTTGATGCACCATAAGGATGATATGAATGAAGTTAGTGTCTTCCATCAAAAGTCCATTCGCTGTTTCAAGTAAAGCTTGCTCGAACAAATATGCTTCGTTGCACCTCTCATTCTCAAGTAATATGTGACTAATATAACACGGAAACCTCAAAAATTGAACTATCAAATTAATGTACTTTTGCGCATGATTCCAAACAGACATCGCGTGTGAAACAGTGTTTGAGGTTATTTTATCTTTTGTTAAAAGATTGAGTGCTCTATTTAGAATCTGTGGTTCTACATTTCTTTCTTGTAGATTCGTCCTTATTACATGTTGAACTAGTTCGTGTATACTGAAAGTCGTATTTTCTATATTAATGAGTGAATACCGTGAGAGTATGTTAATAGCAGATTCTAGCTTGCAAGGATCAGGTATCAATCTTGTAAAGAAATGCGTGGGAATATCGTCGGAAGCCATATAAGAAACAATATTTAAAATCTCTATTGCATTATTCCCATCTGCCACTTTACTGATCGTATTTAATGTTATATTACAAACTGCAATTACAGTTCGAGTATAACTACTGGAAATTTGTCCGGAAGAATGAAACTTGAGAGACTGCTCCATCTTTTCTGGATACGTATTACAGATATATTTTTGTACCGAAAACTGGGATTGCAGGCTGCTCAAATGTTCATTGCGTGCAGTAATATATGACACAGCTTGTTGCAATGCTAACGGTATAAAATCCAAAATTGCTGGCAAATCCTCGAGGTGCTCCATCTGTGTATTATTTCTCATCTCAAGCGAGTTCTTTAGAAAATCTACTCCTTCTGATTCGTTAAAGACATTTAAATTCAACATTTTAAAATGTTTCGGCCATGTTTTGTTGCGCGAAGTAATTAAAACATGCAACATTCTAGCTTTTGATGGCAGATAAGGTAGGAATTCCTCCAAAGCATTGAAATCGTGTTGTTTCTCGTATTTTATAGCATCGTCAAAAACAAACAGAGTTCTTTGTTTCGAAAAGAAACTATAGATCTCCTCCACAATGGAACGCAATTCTTTCTGGTTTCCATTTACATCCTTTGTATTGATATTTAATTTATCAGAGGCTAATTTGCGAAACGAGGCTGCCAGAGACATGTAACAGATCGCATTGATCCAAATAATTTGATTATCGTAATAGTCGGAGTGTAAGGTTATGTACTTTCTTGCTAATTCAGTTTTGCCAATACCTCCTTCACCGCACACGCAAACAAGTCGTGGTGTTTCACTGTTATTTTGCAACATGGCGTGCAAATCGTTCAGTTCTTTTATCCTTCCAGTAAATGACTTTACAGGGCTTTTTATATCAAATAAAACTGGGGTACTTCTTTCCATTTCCTTAAAGAATTGTTCCCCCTCTTCGTAAGAAAGATATTTACCTCCCATCTTGCCTTGCAGCCAGATCGACATTCGCAGAAACAATTTATTGTAACTGTATTCTGTAGTCAAAAAATCAAATGTCTTCCCAAACTCTTGTTTAATAATGCCCCCTAGCTCGTCTTCAGTTGGTTGATTCACAGCAAAAACTAAGTGATTCAAGAAGTCACGAATTTCATCGATAGAGGTCGATCCTAAATTTTCCACCAACAGAGACGCAACGCCTTTATCAAATTTATAACGCGCAGACTGCTTTAGTTTGCTCTCAATATCAAGAATATCGTCGCTACTTTCTATTCTCCGAACTTTAATTCCGGCAGACTGCAAGCTTTTAAAATCAAAATCGGTATTCGTACAAACGGTCACATCTTTTATTGTGCCATTTTTCAATTGAGCTTCCCGTTTGCAATCTTCGTACGAATGGAAATACTTTATTAAACTGTAGTCGCCATTGTTATTCGCTGTCAAACTGCCAGCTGAAATTTTCTTCGATTCATTTAGTTTATGTTTCGCGTGCAGCAGACGGTAGACTTTCTTTCCGTCTTTTTCAGTATATTCGAAGACTAAATCGTCAAATTTGTTAGTTTCTTTTATTTCTGTTCCCAAACGAAAGCTATACTTTTTGGTTAAACCGCGTTTCAAAAAGAGCATGAGTACTTTTAATTGATAAATGTTCCCATGCACAGGGCTAACCTTCTTCTCAATACGTGTGTGAACATTTTTCTGTGTTCCTGGATTATTCGAATTGAACAATCCATGGTTTAATTCCAGTAGACTAGGAATATTAACATTTGGTTCAACCTGATTCCCATTATGTTTTACTTTGGCAGTTTGCAATTTGCTTCCGGAAGGCTTAATATTCGAATCTAATGTAGGTTCTAACATTTTGAGTGCATCCAGTTTCTTGAAGCGTTTAGCAAGCGAGATGGGAGTTTCATTTTGTTTATTTTTTAAGTTTGTTGCCCGATTATGCAAGAGTACTTCGATTATTTTTAGTTCTCCATTTTCTACTGCCCAATGCAAAGCGGTATTACCATCCCTATCTTGATAGTTGACATCAGCACCTTCTTTTAGATAATACTCTAATAAACTATAATTACCATCACCAGCTGCTATTATTAATTCCCTATTATTAATACTTAACCTTCGTGCTGTTCTCCATTTGTCCATCTTATATTTATTCTGCTGTCTACACTCTGAGTATTGAGCTTCAGGTTCAAAGGACACTGTTTGAATAGACCACACTGAATGTAGTTATCCTTCCAACCTCAGTTTTTCTTGTCGCAATCCTCGATTTATTCTGTGGAATATAATTTAAAGCCGTACATTAATATTAGTTGCGCTATCTATGAAAATTAATTATCACGTCTATTGAATTGCATCTAGTGTTCTATAAAGGTTTGTTGAAAACGTAAGTTAAAATAGTTTGATGTAACTGTATTTCAATAGTAGACTTTGTTTTCACGACTATGCTAAAATATGCTGCTACATTACTGTTCGTGTGTTCCAATTTGATATAAATTTACTAACATAAATTGAGCAGTTGCGGCCAATCATATACGCTTAGAAAACATTTTAAAACATAAGGTAAAATAGGTTGATGTACTGTATTTCAACAGTAGACTTTACTCTCACGCCTATGCTACAATATGCTGCTACATTACTGTTCATGTGTTCCAGTTTGATATAAATTTACTAACATAAATTGAGCAGTTGCGTCTAATCAGATACGCTTAGAAAATATTTTAAAACATAAGGTAAAATAGTTTGATGCAACTATATTTCAACAGCATACTATTTGCTCTCACGACTATGCTAAAATATGCTACTACATTACTGTTCATGTGTTCCAGTTTGATATAAATTTACTAACATAAATTGAGCAGTTGCGTCCAATCAGATACGTTTAGAAAATATTTTAAAATATAAGGTAAAATAGTTTGATGCAACTATATTTCAACAGCATACTATTTGCTCTCGCGACTATGGTACAATATGCTGCTACATTACTGTTCGTGGGTTTCAATTTGATATAAATTTACTAACATAAATTGAGCAGTTGCGTCCAATCATATACGCTTAGAAAACATTTTAAAACATAAGGTAAAATAATTTGATGTAACAATATTTCAACAGTAGACTCTGCTCTCACGATTGTGCTAAAATATGCTGCTATATTATTGTTCGTGTGTTCCAGTTTGATATTAATTTACTAACGTAAATTGAGCAGTTGCGTTAAATCAGATACGTTTAGAAAACAGAACTTGAAATAAAGTAAGTAATCATACCTCCATTCCACAGAATGTCGACCATACTAAGAGATTAATATATTTTGCAAACAAACTTCTACGTTTACTTGTTAGATTTATGATTTGAGTCGACGATCACGGAGCGAAGACGTTGACTGCAAAAGTGACTTCCGCGCGGGAACCAAGGTTTGTACGTACTGCATGGTCATTATCGTTATTGCGGACACGAATCGTCATTTCTTCTATGATTTGATCATATCAGTGATTTATCTATTTTTTAGAGTAATGTTGATATCGCAGTATTTAGCAAAAAATCTATATCTCCAGTTCTATAGTACTCTTCACTGACGTAGTGCATTCGAACGGGCAGTGACAGAGCGCGGGGATTACCATAACCTCTCAAAGACACTAAAGTGTAAAAGAATCGCCAAGTATTCTTCCACGACCGAAGAAATGCATTGACGCACAAAAGTGATTCGCTTCTAAGAAAAACCTAGCGACGCAAAAGTGTACCAAACACACCGAAAATGTTAGTGAACATAATGAAACAGTCATGTTTTTTTCAAAAATATTTCAACTTTACGAAAATATGGATATCATACGAGAAGGCCGTAGAAGCTATTTTCTTTTCTATTTTCTTTCTTTTTTTGTTCAATACTTTATGGTTAAGTATTAACCGGGTGTCATCCACTCAGGCAAAGATCGAATATTTCAACTAGGTAACTGAGGATTAACCCTTTATTTAGGTGGAAAGGACAATCGGCCGTGGTGGGTAGCGGCTGTCTGTGCGCAAGCATCCGTGGCGTACGGGCGCGCGGTGCTTCCCGCCCGCCGAGCGTGTGCTTCGGTGATACATCAAGAATTTTATCTCAGAGAGTTTTAAATTGACCATCTTGAAATTTATAGGGCACTCAGGGGAGACTCCAATGCACCTCCGTGATTTTTGTCATAACGAACAAAAGTGCGTTTTCGGAAATATAAACAATTAAAATTTTTAAACAATTTAAGGTCGCTACGTTCCACAAATATTTTTGCAATGAAAGTTCAATCTTTTCTGCGTAAAACTGCGTTTTGCATTTTCGGATATCTTATACTATTCCAGAGTTATGATTTTTAAAAACAAAAGTTGCATCAAAAGTTCCAAAAAGTTGTATCAATGGACATAACTTACATAATAATTGACATTTTTACAAACAGAGTCCTGAAAATGTGGTTATTTATTAAAGACTACATGCTCACCAAATTTCATCAAAATCGAAGACAAAGTGTCAAAAGGTGTTATCATTTTGCGTGGAATCACCCATAATAATGACAGTCTTCTCCCGAGTGCGCAAATATGCGCAAGGTTTTTTTGTTGTTCTTAATAGTCTAAGAGTCTAGCTTCACTTCGTATGTGACGAAAATATGGTATTTTGCATTATAATGTTGTTAAAACATAGATATTGTAAAATAATACCTGTTTGAATTCATGAAACAACAGTAATTTTGCCAAGTGCGCCAATGTGCGCAACAGCTTTTTCTTTTTTTTTATAGTGTTTGGGTCCAACTTCATTTCGTATATGATAAGAATACAGGATAATGCAGCATAATGTTGGTAAAAATAAAAATATCATTATACCTTGCTTTATACGGCATGCGATTAAATGAATTAAGTTCCACTAGATTGCGAAAATATCACAATGTGCGACGCTGCGGGGAATGGTAGAGGGGAAAATTCCAAGGCCATAGAGGGCCAATGTTCAGGTCCTATCTGTTTTAGTTTAGTTGTTATTCAATCTTAAAGTTAGCTGTAAGTTATTGGAACGGGTAGTAATCGAACAGCGGTCGGCAACGTCGGGGAGTGACCGAGGACCCCTCTTTACTTTCTTGCGTTTTTGTCATAGCCCCTCTCGGTGATTCGGCGATGTCGACCCATTGGGATGTAACTGTCTAGTATTATATAAATATATCGGTTCGAATTGGAAAAAACAATTGGATCCAGCCTATTCTAAAGAGAGATAAGGGACGCGACCGCACAAAGATGTCACATGTGCCCATAATTATGAAAGTGGTCTAAATCATATGTTTCTTATTTCGGGATATTTAATAAATTGCATTTGAACGAATTAAAAAATATTTTTACATTATGCGACATTTTCATTTATAATTTTATTAGTCTTGATTAATGGAAATTTATTATGAATATGAAATTTTGTGTGAATTTCATACGAAAATGTTGTTTTTAAAGTTTGAACTGACTTAAACCATTTTCAAAATTAACTGAATGTCCTATAAATGACTTAAAGCGATCAAGAACTATGAGTTTTATTTGAAACAATAACTTTAATGAAATAATTCGTGAACATTTATTAATTATTTTTAAAAACCAATCTATTTTTATCATTTCGAGTTATTAAGATTCTTAAAATGTTGCTGAAAAACTGGAGGGATATGTATGGTAGTAAACACATAATATCTTTATGTTTTTCTTCCGTTACTGGCCTAGTGGTGGTGTATAATGGAACTAATTTAATATTTCCGTATATTTTCAAGTTATGTTTATATAATTTCTTTAAATTTTTAACTTAGACCACTTTCATAATTAACACTAAATGAATTCCATATAATGATGAAATTACCACCACTATCTAATGGTTCATTTTTGACGATATCGTACAAATTACATTGAATAAATTTAATTAAAAATAATGCGATGTGAAATAATTGATAAACAAATTTTTTTTAAATTTTGACTTAGACCACTTTCATAATTATTGGCACACATTACGTGCCGCTGAGGTACCGACACTTGGGGGGGACTGGACCCCATTGTTTCCACTACCCTCGCGCATTATCAATTCTGCAAACATCGTTCACCCGAAGCAAAAATACTTTATTAATTATTATCTAAACCAATCAGAGTATCGAGTCGCCTCTTTAGGTGTTAGTTCCAATCGCACCGGAGCACACATACGCCAATTTATGGGACGTTTCTAGCAGTGCGATCGAAGATAACCTCTCCACCTTTAATATATTATAACAACCAAACTAACAAAGATCGGACATCATAACATGAGCTTGATTTGCTTAAAATTTTTCCTTCTACCTTTCCTCAAAGCGCCGGGAGTTATATCGGTTACACCCTGTATGTAGGGGAAACTTATACGAAAAAAGTGAGACACACTTAAAATCAGATCTTATATATATCGATATACATGTATAGTCGAAGAATCAACAGAAATCGTAATGTAAACGTTGAACTGCTCTGATGAAAGAAAATCCAAACATGAAACATATTTTTGTGTATAACTGGAAAACAAAAGCCGAGCGACGATTATTTGTATAGAGAAAAATTGCTGCAAATAGTGTCTGCGCTGAAGAGTACCCTGTTCTATATAATTACCGAATTTTGTTTTAATGGCAAAGCAAAGTAAGATTGTTTTAAAGGCAACACACTTTCATGGAACAATATATGTATTTGTAAGACATAGGACAAAACTATTTGGCGTTTTTTTACATTTTAATGTCTTTTGGTGGATAATTTCTTTGCGTAAGGAAAGTCGAATAAAAATTCTGAAAATTGATATCTTTATTTCCGTTTCATTCTACTACATGATGACTATGATCATTTAGGACACCCTGTAGATTACTGTCACGTGATCAAAAAGGAAAACGTAACTCATATGACTCTCGTTGGTCGTCAAGCTAAGAATGAGCGTGCATGACAAGTTCAGTTTAGGCTAGCGCGTCAGCTTCGACCAGTCGCACTTTTTCAAACTTTGCGCGTTATTCAATAGAAACATAGAATTCATATATTGAACTATATAACACATTCATAGCTCTTTAATACGAACGTTGAAGTGCTACAGTTTAAAGCCATAAACAAACACAAGTTAAAGGTTTTCTGCAACTCAAGTAAAGTAACGAATAATAATACATATGAATTCGGTGCAAGTTGCAATTTGTTACGCATACTTAAAAATAATACACAGAATATTGTTAGCCATCTCTGCTGGCAAAACTTGAACACGGATTTATTAAAGATATTTGTGAATCAAGTTTAATTTGACAAATATGTCCGCGTTTGATTCTTATTAGTGCAACAATGTCATCCTTGTAATTAATTAGTATAAACGAACTTCACAGACTAAAATTCCAATCCTCTGTTATCGCATTGCCTAAATCTAAACGCAAGCAAACGCTAACCTTAAACTGTGTATGAAAAGAAGCGTTTAATTTCGCGCGGGAAAATTGCACCGGCGGAAACTACAACCGGCACACTTGCGGTTAGCAGCAGCGTCTCCGTTGCTTGGCAACCGAACCACGTGGTAGAGCGACGCATTGGGCTTGCGCATCCTTTGTCCTTCGCAATTTACACGCACAGACACAGACACGTGCGTCAGTAGAAGGGGATAACGCCGAGCGAGAGAGGGGTTCGCTCGAGCGCAGAACTGAGAAGACAGCGCTAGTGCACGTAGTGGTGAAGAGTGCCGTTTAAACAAAGTGATTTGAAAAGTTCGTTGCGAGCTAGGTTCGCGACTCGAGGATAATGTCGAGTTTCGAGGATGAGGATTCGTGCTGCAGTGACAAAGATGTGTCTTTCTACTCTTCGATGGACGATATTGCCTCTCCCGAGAGGAGTCGGGCACGTTTGAAAGCCGATGATGTTCTCGTTGTGTCCGAGAGCGAGGACGAAAAAGTTGACAGTCGCGTGGCCGGCGAAACCCGATCAGTTTCTCGCGAAGATTCGCGTAACAGAGATTCCTTCATTCATGATACCTCTGCAGAGCAGAGTTGGGCAGAGCACAAATCGGACAAAATCGTGATAGATTCCGAAAGCGACGAGGAAGATGCGGGCAATGTTGTCGATGTCGGAAGAACGTCGAAATCTCGTAAAGATTCGCACGGCGTTAGAAGAAACGTGCGCTCCGATTCCTGGATGGGTGATAGCTCTGCCGAGCAGAGTTGGGTTGATCGCAAAACCAAAAGAATTGTCATACATTCCGAAAGTGACGAGGAAGAAAATGCGTCGCACTGTCACGACGATTCGCACAGTAGCAAGAAATCGCATACGTATTCCCCTACGAATAACAGTAGCGGTTCGGAAAAAAGTTGGGAGGAATCTAAATCCGAGAAAATTGCGGTAGATTCCGAGAGCGACTTAGAAGAAGTAAACAATGCGGATGCGGAGAAAACGCCGCACTTTCATGCTCTTTCAAGTGGCAAGAAAAAAGCTCGTATTTCTTCCCCAGCGAATAAGAGTACTCCTACCGAGAAGAGTTGGGCAAAATCTAAATTCGAAAAGATAGTGATAGATTCCGAGAGCGATGAGAAAGAAGCAGACAACGTTCCAGATATCGAAGGAACACCGCATATTCACGCAGTTTCGAACAGCAGTAAGGAAAATCAGATTTATTCTCCTGCGAAAAGCAGTGGCACTCCCGAGAAAAGTTGGGCAAAATCTAGATCGGAAAAGATAGTGATAGATTCCGAGAGCGACGAGAAAGAAACGGACAATATTGTGGATATTGAAAGAACACCGCACTTCCACGCAGCTTCGAACAGTAGCAAAAAATCTCGTATGTATTCTCCAGCGAATGACAGCCCGACTTCCGAGAAGAGTTGGGCAAAATCAAAAGCCGAGAATATCGTGATAGATTCCGACAGCGATGTGGAGGAAGTAAAGAATGTTGCGGATGTCGAAAGAACGCCGCACTATCGCGTATCAAACATTAGTAAAAAAGCACGCATTTATTCTCCAGTGAATAGCAGTACCACTACTGAGCAGAGTTGGGCAAACTTGGAGGGTGAAAGCATTATGATAGGCTCCGAGAGCGACGACGAAACAGTTGAGGATCGCTTGGACATCAGGAGAACGTTGAATTTCCCTCGTGAAGATTTCCGAGCTAGTGGAAAGAACGAACGACTTTATTCTTCGATGGATCATAACGCGACAGTCGAGCAGAAGTGGGCGCATTCCAAGCCAGAAAACGCTGGAATTGTTGCCGAAGATTATACCAAGAAATTAGACACCCTTCCGAAATGTTTGCTCTCGCAACCAGTTCAGACTCAAAAGGCGGATAATCCTAAAGGCTTGAAGACTCAATTGATGCCACACCAGCAAGAAGCATTGTTCTGGCTCAGTTGGCGCGAACGACAAAAGCCGCCCGGCGGTGTGTTAGGTAAATTTTGATTGGTCTATTACTCATTTATTAATTTATATATCTTGTTACAAAATCATTACTTACCAATTACTGCATTTATAACTCTGATTTACAACATGTTTTTATGTAAATTTGTGTAATATGAGTATACATAAATTTATATAATTAATGTAACAAAATAACGGTGCAACTTAATTGTGTCTTTCATGTTCAATGTATTTTGATTTCCTTTAGCTGACGACATGGGTCTTGGAAAGACGTTAACAATGATTTCACTGATTGTTGCAAGCAAGGAACAAAATGATTTTTCGGATGACAGCGACAATGAGAACAAAGATGACTCAAACTGGAATACTGACTATAAAGGACGCGGTAAGTGCATCCTCGAAAAGAGTTTTTCTTTCTGCACTTATTTTATATCAAAGTTTATTCTTGTTCGTTACAACACCTGATGATCTAATGAACATGTATTGTGTTAATGAATAATAGCTGCTGTTTAGCAGCTAAACTATGTGTACCTATTTTAAATCACTTGATACAAGTAACACTTGGAAAATTGTATTATTCCCTGTGCACAATTTGTATCAAAAGATTTAATTTTATTTATTAAGATGGTCGGTCAATATCGTAACACAGTGAATGCTATTTATCGAAATCGTATCATCCAAATTCTCTTGTACTTAAAGGTGTTGTTATACTATTTTTATGCACTGCCTTGATGCTAATCTTCATGCGTTTCAAGAAACACCAAAAAAATGGTTGTAGCAGAATGTTCGGATAGTTACAATTTAGATGCCATGATTTAAATACAAGTGGCTCTACTGTAACGAATATTAGCTGCCATTTGATAGCTAAATTATATGTGCTAACTTAAAGAAAACAGACATAATTACACGGTGATACATTTTCCTTGGTATCAATGATATCAGAATTACTAAATGTGATGTTGATTTAAAGTACATAATGCATATTATGTATATTACAAACATGGAATATGGATGTGAACATTACCACAAATAATAGACAGTAATAAATATGATCAAAGTGTGTTATTTTAGAAATTGACTATGCATGAATATATGTACAGGGTGAGTCACTTGTCTTTGAATCACCACCAAAAATTGGATATTTTCGATGGCCAAAAATATGTGGAAAAAAAAATGTTGAGCTGGGGCTCTGAAATTTATGTCACATCTTCCTTGATGCAAGGGAAGACGCCCCACCAAATTTCAGCCCTGGAAAATGTCGGGAAGTCCAAAAAATATGGGAAAAACCAGCGAAAATGCCGAAAAAATCGTACTTTAAAGGCAGTTTTTTAGTGTTTTTGATAGAAATCCGGACTTTTTCGACGGATTTCTTGTTTTCTATCCGTTTTCATTCATAAACAATCGATTCCTGAAGAAAAAACCCGAGTTCGGGGACTTTCGAAAAATCGTGAAAAAATCTGAAGGAGTGCCCCATAAGAAAAATTTGCCGAAAAACAAAATGTTGCGCTAGGGCTCTGGAATTTTTATGGTATCTTCCTCGATGCAAAAAAACATTACCCACCAAATTTCAGCCCCGGAGAAGGTCATGAAGTCCACCAAAAAAAAAATAAGGGCTAGGAGAGTTCAGGAGGTTCTGTACAGGGTGATTCACTTGCCTTTGAATCAGAACTCTCCTAGCCCTTATTTTTTTTGGTGGACTTCATGACCTTCTCCGGGGCTGAAATTTGGTGGGTAATATTTTTTGCCTTGCCTTTGAATCAGAACTCTCCTAGCCTACTTTTACTAGACATCTATTTAATTATACTATACATATATTCTCTCTTTAACAATAGACTCTATTAAATTCTGTAGTCTGTTCGAGCGAATATTTTACCAAGTTTTAGCATCGACTTCCTTCGAATGGCTAGCAACGTAAGGAGACAATATTTTATTCTATTATATTTATAGCATAACTCAAACATGTAAAAGTCTAAATGCATAAAATGCAGACAAATATTGACCAACATTTGAGTGTAATTGAAATGTCGAGGTTATTTATAATGATTTTATATAGAACAGTGTATACTCGACAGTGTTGATTCAAAGGCAAGTGACTCACCCTGTACTTACTTGATTACAAAGGAAATGCATCACCTTTCACAATTTTAAAGTGTTCTTCCTGAACAGATTATCTGAATCTGAAAATATGTGTATTTATTTCTTAAAACACTTAAAAGTCTGATCTGCATACATCATAATAATGAATTCTAACTGTGGATTAATAACAAACTTATATTTTGGTTGATTCCAAAGATATATTGCGGTTGCGTTCAACCAAGTATATTAAACCAGTACCGTCCATAATATTGTTTATGTTACATTACGTAGGGTACACAGGACACAAAATACAATGTCAGTCACACAATAAGAAAGAATGTGTTTGCTTCTTTTGAATTACAGTAGAAATCCCCCAAGTCAGATATTTTACTATCCAAACACTCTCTTATATTATTTTTATGACTTTTTATGCTGCTGTTAATAAATTTAAAGAAAGTCTATAAAAGTAATATAGTAGTGTGTTTGAATAGTAAAATCTTTGGAAAATGGGATTTGTATAAGGAAACTTGAACTGTACCGTTTAAGCTTTGCTATAATGATTTATTATGTATTAATTCATACGCATCTAAGAATATTTTCAGGTGCTATATATTGGCAAATATCACTCTGGAGTTACCTCCAAAAATTGTTCTCTCAAATGAACACTTAGATTTAGATACTGCAACTTTTTTACAGCAAAAGAAAATAATGCAGTCTTTGCCATTAATTTATTATATTGATTTCTATTTCTACCGTGAGGAGAATGCCATGGTCAGTAAACACACATAATCAAAGCATATAAACTTAGTATTAGGGGGACCGGAAAGTAATGCCGTTTTTTTTTCCATTAAATTCAAACAAGTAATGTATTGACAAGTTTTTATTTTTAATCAATAATATAACCACCCTCGTTATCAACAACCTTTTGCCATCTAGTGTGCAAAATTTCAATACCGCATCAATAAAAATCAATTGGTTTTTCTGTCAAATATCTGGAGATGACATTTCGTAGATCATCTAAATTTTCAAATTTTTTGCCACTTAAAAAATGTTGAAGCGATCGGAATAAATGAAAATCCGATGGTGCAATATCGGGCGAGTATGGTGAGTGAGGCAATGTCTCCGACCCCAACTCATTAATTTTTGCCAGGGTTCGTCTTAACTTCCGCCCTTAACATGTCATTGTCTAATGTTTGTAAATTACCAGGCTTGAATTTTGAAAACCACCTTTGGCATTTACGAACGTTGAATGCATTTGGATACATATCGCAAATGTTTTTGGTAGCAATTGTTGCGTCACTAGCCTTGCGAAACTCGAAAAGCATACAATGCCGGATATGTTCCTCTTCTGGTACTTGGCTTGCCATTCCACCGTATATTGTGAAAAAAAATTTAAATGGTTATTATTTACGAGTAAGCGAGTCACTCCAACCTTACAATGTCTTTGGTAGACTTCGAAGTACATACTGAGCTGATAAATGACAAACGAATCTCGACAAGCGCAGAAACGACATTACTTTGTAATATATTAGTTACTTTAGATAGTTCTAAAGGAGCTTGGATTTATTGAAATATATTTCATACATAGTGTACTAATGTCCAGTGTTTGTACTTTGCTTGTAAGAAGCAAAATTAAAACACAAGTGCAGCGTGCAAAACGCAAAATACAAATGTGAGTACAATTACATTTGTTGCAGGTACTGTTCAAGTCCTATTTAAATCACTTTGCCGTAATGGCTATTCTTAAATCAATCTGTTATATTATTATTATGGTTCTTCTTGATGCTAATCCCCATATATGTATTTTAAGAAACACCATAAAAAAGATCAACAATCGGATGAAATCAATTTTACTGTGAAAGCAGATTTATTCGCATTTGCATTACTGTTATTAAGAATGCGCTCTTGCGTATAATTAAGAATCATCCCGTTTGCAAGCTGCGCATAAATATTTCAAGATTTTGGTATAGCTTTGTGATGCCGGTTTACAGATGATTTATCGTATCAATAATTGGACCGTTTATTTTGAAAGTGGTGGAAGTCCATTTTCTGTTGTTTTGAGAAAATTAAATGTTCGCATATCTGTCAATGAAAAAATACAGATTAATTATATCAAGTCTGGCAATGTTTCTGTTGATTTATGAATGTGTAATTTGATTATATAAATTTGTTTTAGGCAAATTTAACGAAAATAATGTATATTTTCGGGCTGCAAATGGACTTACATCACTTTCAAAATTAGTCAATTGTAAAAATCGTTTAATTTCAATTTTGAAAAATCAAATGCCACTTAAAACATATTTCATATTAATCCAATTTTATTTACAAATAATAGCACGATATGAAATAGAAGTAGTATTCTTCATTTTAAACGTTAATAATATTGTTAAAATTAACATAAGATATTGGTAGCATTTACTTATGCTCTTCATGTGGCAGTGTTTTGAAATATTCGTGATGCACAGGAGGTATACATATACGGTAATAACTGCTCGATATCCTTAGATTTTTCGTAAGTAATAGGCCTGGCATCGTGATATAAAGGCGCCAGGGCGATTTCTTCAAATTTTAGGCCACTCACTCTGCCACTTGTCTATGGAAATTGGACTTGCACCACTTTCATAATCAATGGTTACGTAATTTCTTTTACCGACACAATTAAATTATTGTACAGCATCCGACAAAATAGGTGTCGCAATCTACAAAACAATCGCCAAACAGAAAGTGAAATATGCTATCATGTACAGGGTGAGTCATTTGCCTTTGAATCACCACTGTCGAGCATACACTGTTCAATATAAAATCATTATAAATAACCTAGACATTTAAATTATACTCAAATGTTTCTCAACATTTGTCTGCATTTTATGCATTTAGACTTTTACATGTTTGAGTTATGTTGATTCGCACATGATATTTCCCGCTGCAGAAGCCAGTTATATATAATATTCCCCTATAAATATAATATGATAAAATATTGTCTCCTTACGTTGCTAGCCATTCGAAGGAAGTCGATGCTAAAACTTGGTAAAATATTCGCTCCAATAGACTACATAATTTAAGACAGTCTATTGTTAAACAGAGAATATATAGTATAATTAAATAGATATCTAGTAAAAGTGGACTAGGAGAGATCTGATTCAAAGTCAACTAAGTCCTGATGTCCTCTGCTCCTAGCACGGCCAATTTTGACCTGCGGCGCGTTCTCGAGCCATCATTCAATTGATACCTCTAACGGAGTGGAGGGAATTGCGTTTTCACCAGACAAGGCCCAAGTACGCTACTTGAAATCAAAGCTTTCCGCATCTAAGTGTCCGGGGACCTGCACCCATATTCTTTACTATACTCTCTTTCGTTAGTAACCCGGATGAGCAGTCCGTCTATGCAATTTGTCCTTTCTTTCGCTGATAGCCCGGGGAAGTGACCCGTTACCTTAAACATTTCCTCTCTTCCGCTTACAGCCTGGGGGAGTGTAAGACTATACGGCGTCTTAAGTTGTGTTGGTGGGCGCGTGAAATAAATATGACACGTCAGGGATTCGATCAAGTAAAATGTAGAGTATAAATGTATTCAAATGTCCGTTGGAGAGTACAGTCGTGTCAAAGCCAAAGTCTATCCAAGAGTGATGCTCTCGGACATCGCTCGCCGTCAGGTTAGCTGTGTCAGCGTAGCCAGTTTGGGGGTTTACGACACCCTGGGTTTTCCCCGAAGGGGAGAGCTGTCCTACATAACCTCCACGAGGTCTGCTCTACACATGCATTTCCATGCCTACTTCTAATTTTCTAACAGGAGTAACCAGTCAAATGATTTGAACCTTCTTGTATTCTCACTTTTGTTCGTGGTTTCTGAATGAGGGACATTCAAACAAAGATGTAATATGAAAATCCTTCGGACGGCTGGCGAGCGACTCCCCAAGACGCCCGTCTTCTCCGCAACCGTCAACCGTCCAGACGGTTTTTTTGAGAATTGGCGTCGCAACAAAGTAGCGACGCCGACAATACATGGATATACTATTACAATATCCACATCGCCGTCCCACTTTCGTAGGCGATCCTTAGGGGCAGTTACACGTCGTTTCGTTTTTTGATGGACCAATAGGTAACGATCCCGTGGCAATGTTGTTAGAAAATTAGAAGTAGGCATGGAAATGCATGTGTAGAGCAGACCTCGTGGAGGTGCTGCTCGGTAGCTCTCCCCTTCGGGGAAAACCCAGGGTGTCGTAAACCCCCAAACTGGCCACGCTGACACAGCTAACCTGACGGCGAGCGATGTCCGAGAGCATCACTCTTCGATAGACTTTGGCTTCGACACCACTGTACTCAATCAACGGACATTTGAATATATTTGTACTCTACATTTTACTTGATCGAATCCCTGACGTGTCATATTTATTTCACGCGCCCACCAACACAACTTTAAGACTCCGTATAGTCTTACAATGTCCTCTCTACCATGTATGGTCCTCTAAACCCTCTAAACCTTGGCTCTAATTTCCCAAGTCGTGTCCTTTGTTCCTGCATAAAAACAAAGCCTCCAACCTGAAACGTAATGTTGTTCCGTCTGCGACGGTCGAATCTTTCTGCGCAAGAGCGTTTAACCGCAGTCGCTGTTCGGCGGTTTCCCGTAATTCGACTAGATCCATAGGGTCTTGTGTACTGGGTTGCAGTACCCCAAGCTTGGCGACTTGACTTGTTTGAATCTTAACCCTTTGAGTCCCAGGGGATATTTAAAAAACATTGTCGAAGAATCCCGAACAGCGCAATCGCGCTTTCTCTAACACAAAACTATTTTTATTTTGTAATTCGTTATTTTATGAAATACATCTTAATTATTGTTTGGAGCTAATGGATCGGAGAGCTAACGGCAAATTAGGGAATTAGTAATCTCAATCAAGAACAAGGATTAAGGGTCTTTCAATATCAGTTTATTGATTCATTTCCGTCATTGATTATCGACGGCGAGGTATGACCTCTAATATCGAAATAATATTAGTTCATCTATGAACTCTATTTCCAACAGACTGGTAGTCTGTTGGTGAGGCATGCACCTCTAATAATATAGATAACCGCTATGCCGATTACTTACAGTTCAATATACGATCGTATGCGCCTTCTGAATTCTCTCTTGGGTTTTGTACGTCTTTGTACGTCTATCTCCGATGACGTTTTTTGGCTTATTGAAATGACAACTCAGTTGTCATGGAATATAAACTTTGGATCGATAGATCCTTTTTCTACTTCAGATCAAACTCATCAGTTTTCTATACGTGCTACTTCAGCACTTTCAAACAGATCGAAACAATTATTACATATGCGTACTGTAAGTTTATAAGGATTTCAAGTTTTGTTCGATAAAAATCATTGAGAAGATAACATTGAAATACAACAATATTTCATTTTGTAATGTATTATTGCACTATTATTATGGTATTGTACCTATAGTGAAATGTATTATATTATTTACTTGAAAAGAAGGAGCTGTGTGATGTACTTGCGTGAGTAAATCTGTGCGCGCGACTTCGATAGTCACTTGTTCACAACGCTCGAAATGTGCTGGGTCTTCTCGACATAAAATCTGAACAGCGCGATCGCGCTGCTTGGGACTCAAACGGTTAATGCCGGTCAATAGTTCGATGGGTGTACATACAGCATCCGATAAAATAGTTGTCACAATCTGCGAAACAGCCACTGGACAAAAAATGAAGTTTGGTAGCATGTAGACACGATATGCAAGACTTTTTTAGGGGGTTGTGACAGAAAGCCTCCTCCGCTAAAAAGGGGATTTTACAAAGTCATGTATAACAGGTGGGCATAGTACAAAATTTCACTTTTATTCAGCGAACATTTTCTAAATTGTGACACCTATTTTGTCGGGTGCTGTACAACCAGTGGATTTTTGGATAGTGGTATTTAAGGTGAGTTGGACTTTTCAGATTACGCGCGACCATTCTTTCCCAGTGAGTATTTCGCAGGTTAGCATGTTTAACACAGTGGAGACGTATCGTTTTGCTTGTCCGTTGGCTCTGTTAGCAGACGTAGCGACATAGTGGATTTCAATGTTGTGTTTTTTAACACGTTTCGTGCCAAGCCATTTTTGCTCGACATGATCTCCAGGCCATTTCTTATTTTGACTAAAAATTGATATATTATCACACAGTGTGTCATTGCATCGTCAATCCATACGTAATTAGCTTGTTTAGAGTAGTTATCACACCTTGTACCATTTATGGTGCACGTGGCGCTGCGATCGGATCGATTCCAAAGGTCAGTCAGTTCGAAAATTTTCGATTAGTAAAAAGAACGTGTTGCTCTCGAATTTGTTAAATAAACAACGAGGGAAATACAATATTTAACCAAAGAGGCAGTAAGTGAATATACAGAGATAACATTGTTTGTTTGTCTTTCGTTTCTGTTGGAAAACAAGTTTCTACTGTTAACTCTCATTAGTTTATTCCTTCATCTTTTAATTTTTTGTATTAATCGAGTGATCCGATTCTTACTTTTTTATCCCTAATTATAGGCAATTTGTCATAAAACATATGTTTGCAGCGCATTAAATAAATATATCTGCGTGTACCATTTATGGTACACGTCGCCTGCAGGTCAAGTTTAGCGTGTACCAGAAATGGTACACATGGCACGGAACGTGTTAAGCATCTTCTTGATTAGCCTGCCGGTAAAGTTGCTCCCCCGGTCAACGATCAGTCTGGTGGTGGTTCTGAAAAGTACTAGGCGTGGTTGTAATGCTTCCTTTAATTCTTGTGCAATCATATATCTCGTAGCGGACATAGCAATACAAATTTGGTGTAAGCATCAACCAACAGGAGTAGGTGCTTGAAGTTTTCTTCGCTCGGTGGGAATAGCTCAAGGCAGTCGGCGTGAACAGTGTGAAAAGGAATGGGGATTTTCTCGATGCTGTGCAGCATTCCTTGTTTTGGACCATTCGGACGCTTAGCGATAATGCAGACGATGCACCTATTTAGATACTTCTTTACGAAAGGACTCATCCTCAAGAACCAGTAGTTTCTTCTTAGAGAGCGTAGGGTCTTCTCGTATCCGATATGACACTGCTCATCGTGGTGTTGTCTAAAAAGAGCAAGGTGACATTCCTTTGGTACATACCAGCGTTTGATTGTTTTGTTATTTTCGTCTTTGGTACGTAGTGACAAGCCAGACTCTTCGGCGTAGTTGTTGCATCTGCTGTGCCCTTCGCGAACCCGCCTTAAGGTACCACATACAAGTAAATGTGTCAATAAAATCAAATTTTCCCCAAATAATTGTGTTAATAATGGTGTATGGTGTAGAAACTGACGATTTTATGTAAGTATGACGAAGTTTAAAACTTTTTGATGTATTACGTAAAAAGATACGAAAGATATTTTCTAAACTTCGAACACGTTTTTCTCGGAACACTGTTTCTGCGGGCGGTAACCAGCATAACTAATTCATCATTGAACAGATCAAGATGAAAATTTAATCAGATCTTCTTCATAGGGTTATCTACTGCACTACGTAGCGTTTTTTTGCATACCTATCCCAGTTTTTTTTGTTTCTATATAAAATGCTTAATTTTACAGAAAAAATCGATCTGATGATTATAAATAGCGATATGTTCTGCACAAAATGAAACTTGAAGGATCTGCTTCCGTAGTGCAGTAGAGTTATCTTTCTATTAAATAAAGAGCACTTTTTTATTCGATTCAGATGAAAAATAGTGGAGCTACATCGGTTACCGCAGCCGTCTTTTATTCACGATAACATTACGAAACTCGCTGTGGCACACCCGTTACTGCAAGGATTGTAAAAAAATTTACAGGATACATTATTTACAATATGTACTTTAATATGTAGATAATACTTTTTCCGAAGAAACATATTTTTAAGGGGAAAAAGTGAATTTTTCTACCGTTCTCTAATATTTTACTTGTATGTGGTACCTTAAAATTTCTTATATCTCGTGGTCTCTTGCCTGCATAATTTCTAGCCATGTGGCTTTCGCGGTCACCAAGACGTCTTTGGCGTAGGGTCATTCCACGCCAAGTGAGAAGCTGGATTTTGGTGATGTCGGAGATTTTGCTGAAAATTCTGCATGTTGTTCCTGAGATGAGACAAGGGGGGGTCCGCCTCATCGTTTCTCAAAATTCGTATTTCTTTGGGAAATAGAGGCCGCCAAAGTCGACGTTTTCGCGCATCGGCGAAAATAGACCATTGCGGGAGAATTTTTTCTGCAAAAACTACTGGTCGTATGAATGTGATTAACATTTGGTTTTACTTGGGAAAGGCCGATCTATGTAACCATATTTTTTTGAATGATTCGCAGATTAATTGTTCAATGCAAAAAATTAGCATAAACTTTTGACTTTTAAATAAAGTATCGAAGGTAACGCTCGTCCAATCTGAAATGTATATCTATATGTTAGCGTCATTAAGATTATGTGGATCATCCCATGGGGGGGTGATGTGTTGTTCAGGACTTTGAGGAGTCAGGATGCCGAGGCGGTAGAGCAGCTTTCTCAGTTCTGTGAGAAAGCGGCATCAATAGTTGATTATACGAAAGACAAGGTGAGGCGATCACTCGCCACAGCTGTACTTCGATGCAGTGTCTTTGACCTCTGATTGCAAAAGACGATCTGGCCACAAGGTGGGGAAAGATATATATGCTTTTCGGGTAAGCGGACTGTGAAAAAGAAAAGAACACGGCACTTCCCCCAGAACCTCCATTAGCGATCAGTGGCGTCCTTTTCATATAAAGTTAACATATATGTACCTTGGAGCTTTGCCTATTTAAAACTGTTTTCTTGATCGGTTGGGTTGCGGCTTAAGTAATCTGCATGCGGCAGGTTAGCTCCTTTTCTGTATTCGATCTCAAAATCGAAGTCTTGGAAATAGATCCACCACATTGTAATTCGTGGTATGAGGTCTCCCGTGGTAGCCGTTGCTTTAATTGCATTACAGTCGGTGACCAGTTTGAATTTGATGCCTAATAAATAAACCCGGAAATGTTTTAGAGCATTTACAACTGCCAAGGTTTCCAACTCGTAGGAGTGGTATTTCGCCTCGTTCGTGGAAGTTTTCTTGCTGTAATAAGCTACTACTCTTAGTTCTTTGTCATGGCGTTGAAATAGAACAGCACTGAACCCGATGTTACTAGTAGCGTCAGTGTGCAACTCTATACATAGGGTTTTGTTTTGAGGGTCGAACCATACATCACCAATTTTTTTCAACCCATTTGGTGTTCCGCTCCTGACAAGCACCCCTTGTTAGTTCGATGACTGAACACATATTTCTGGTTCTGCTCATTTTAATGGGTTCGTTGGTACGAAACAGCACAGCTCCCCATTCATAATCTAGCTTATCCATTCTTTCCGGCCACTTCCACAGTTTACCACACTTTGCCATTGCTGAAATGGTTGCAGTCGCTTCAGACACAGCAACAGATACCCTAGGAACATTAAATTTTCTAGCTGCCGTTTTATATGGAGTTTTATGGAGCCAGACATCCTCCACAGCCGCTTGCATAGTCTCCTCTGTATATGACTTTATTCGTCTGCTTCCAAACTGAGAATGTGAGGGTATGCGCTTCGAACCAGGTGATACGAGTCGGGCTTCCAGGGGGTGGGGTTCCCCCCACTCGCAGCTCGTCGTCCTTATCACAAGGCCCCCTCCCGCGGCCTCACCAAGGGTTAGCCTAGCGGCCCCGGTTCGACCATGTGGTCTCCCCGTGCACGCGGGACCTTCAAAATCCGGGAAGTTTTACCTTCCCTAACGAGGTCGATCTCGGCCTCAGGTAAAGGCGAACCTCTACCTGAGCACGAATGGCTTATCGGCCACGGCACGTTTTCACGTTACCGCGCACGAGGGGTGCTTGGCCAGCGGGAGTAACGACTTCTACAAGTGATCCCAACTCGCCCTTATTCTCGGCGCATCCCCTTTACAATGTGTTATTAACAATGCTCATTCCAATCGTGTCGTAAATACAAATGTGGATTCTCGCGGTAGAAACACAGTCGCGCTGCTCACTCATACAATATTCGCCACATTTATCTTGGCTTAATCTATTTTAGTCACAAACAACAATTTCCCTGCAACACACTCCTCTGTATAATTTCTGAAGTTACCCTTCGGAGGAGGCATCTTAAAATTGACAGGGGAACAAAGTCAGTAGATGACACCCCATGTCAACTACTGAATAACAGACAATTACAAGTTTCAATAGTTGACACTGGGAAAATTTGGACTGTTTAGCAGTCTTTGCTGCAAATTTTAATAAGTAATTCCCCTTTAAGGTTCAAATAACATAAACGAGCGCCTTTTTAATCACTTTTAGTTTTTAGTTTTCTGGGATGCTGTCAGTTTTTCGAAGTCGGTCACATTTTTTTTTAAATATTTTTTTTGTTTCATGCTTTTTAGTATATGGAATGCATACAACGATGGTTCGCAGTAAATTGCATCTCGAATTTCAAAGATGCACTGGTGTACCAGTTATAGACGAACAAATGTATACGGAATTGTTGAGGAAGGAAAAGCTTTTATGCACTAAAAATGATTAGCATTAAACAATTTCGGAAAAATTTATGTTGGTACTAAAGTATGTGCATCCTCAATAAGATAGGCCAGATTACGTCAATATCGGTCCATCCATCTCAAAGATATCGTTGGACAAACGAAGTTTCAGTAGAAAAGTGAAATCAGCAAAACATTCGGTGTTTATGCAATAACAATGGTTAGCGTTAAATAATTTCGAAAAATTGTATAATGGGACCAAATTGTGAACATCCTCTATAACATAAGCTGGGTTTCATCTCGATCGGTCCAGCCGTCTTCCCGTACTAGCCGGACAAACATTAAAAAAAAAAAGAAATATAGCGATCGAATTGAGTACCTCCTCCTTTTCGAAGTCGGTAAAAATACGCGAAAGTCGTAAGAATCACGCACGGGTTTGATTAATCGGTTGCTATGACACTTCTCGATGGCGGACTATGCGAAGTAGTTCGCATTTAAGTTGCTGAAGGCCGACAATACAGATTAACCTCTTAACTGTGGAATTTAGTTTTAAAAATCCCCCATACAGTGCGGAATTAAAATTAAGCAAATACAAGTACGACGAGTATACACGTCAACTGCACCACAATAGAGATTTGGTTCGACGTGTATACACGTCAAACGCACTTAACTGGTTAAAAGAAGCTAATAAGTGTTTTTGGGCTGTGGGAGAAAAGTACTTGGCACTTTTTACAAATTTTCTTTTAAATGCGGAATGCTCTTTTGGGTTGGTGGGCGTCTTTCGGGAAGTGGAACAAAACTACCTGATACTTTCTTCTACATTTTAATGTTTTGAGGGGAACGAGAGGACTGTTTTTTTGCAGGACTTCTTTTAAATGAGGAATATTTTTTATATAGTTAGTTCTGTTTATGATTTTGCAAAGGTGTCGCTAAATGCAGGGGGACTTGTTCTTTGCAAAGGTGTCGCTAAATGCAGACGGGGTTATCTTCTTTGCAAGGGTGCAAATGCTGAAAGCTGTTAAATCTGTCACATCATTTTGAACCGTGTTTTTCAATAAATAGTAGACAGGCATGTTTTGCACCTCTCAACCACTGTATTTTTTGTATCATCTTTTCATCATCAATGTTAATAAATCTATTTTTGTTATCTCTTACAAAACATGTATAATGCCCAGGCTGGCTATTTTGTTTATTATTTTTTGTATGATAAAATATAGCACTTATAGCTCTATAAACTTTTTGCGCGATAAGTATTTTTGACGTATGTGCACCTGTAATACTATATTTTTGCATTTTAATAATTCTTGCTTCCTTTTGTTGAAAGGGTAATAACTGAACAATGAACAATAAATGAACAATAAATTAGCGATTAATAATATAAAAAAAACTTGCCGTGTGCGCGCTTCACTGCGAGGTAAAAGGACAATGGGAAACTAATTTAAACCTAACACTCAGTTTACCACAATTTAATTTCTTTAAAAGTTTTTTTAGGAATATTACCGGTGCGAGTGTCTCGAATGAAGGGCGCACACGCCAAGTTTTTTTTATTATTAATCGCTAATTTATTGTTAATTTATTGTGCATTGCTAATGCGAGTTAAATCGAGGTATCTTTGAATGAAATCTTGGCTTTCCTGTAAGATATCTATTATCTTTTTCATTATATTTCTGTTTTGTCGAGAAATCAAACTACATACTTGGCACACTTTTTTTACGTTTTAATGTTTTTGGACGGATTTCATGTCTTTTTGTTATTTAATCCTTAGCAATAATAAAATTTGTTTGAATGCCTTTATTATGTACTTTAAAGAATGATTACAGTTTTTTATTTAACTATTTTTGAAAAAGTGCATAATTCAAGGTGGCGCACCCTTAAATACTGAAACTTGCTACCAATAAGTAGTTAGTGCACCACAAAACTTATTTAGTCTACATCATCTTAGTTCTTTAACTGAAACATTTCTTGAGCTACATACTTCTCAGTCAGGAATACTAAAATTAAAGGGCACATGGAGATGTTACCTGCCTAATATAATTTGTAAAGTGTCAACGTACAATAATTCAGGTCCAGATCAGCAATGATACATTACCAACAGCTAGGATTCATATAAATTTGAGATTGGATAAGCTATAGCCGCATAACAACTCTAACTTTGATATATCTTGACTGCCAGGTGCATAGTTCAAGCAGTGCACAATCTAAAATGATGAAATTTACTAAACAAGTACTAATTACCAATGGCTAGTATATTCCTAAATCACATATGATTGGTAGTTATTACTTAATTATGTCATTTTCGCCAAACGTTCCATAAGCAACAAACTTGACAGTCACAACTAAATTAGATTGCGTATGTGCATATGTATAATTTGGTTAATATCATATTTTTGAAGCGTTAAGTCAAATAATGATTTAGATTTTGTAAGATATATGCGTAGGTCATACACAGTCTGGTTTTGTATGGTGTATGTTGAGTGTCAAGTGCCTAGCTGATGCAGCAAACATCTATACTGCTGAAATTAGTTTGAGCAAGTACTGATTACTAATAGCTAGCATTTCCTCAAATTATAAGTAATCGCCAATTATTGCTTAAAAGATTCATATGCTACATACTTAACAATTTGAACTATTTGTAATCAGTACTCTTTTACTAAATAGAGTGCTTTGTGGGTTACGCACTTAACATTTTTGACACTTCTTTTATAATTTTCAATAATCACAAGATCACGGGAACAAGGGCAAGGGGAGTATGCTCTTTTATTAGCTAAGTAAAGCATGGAATATAAGCATGATATATAATATAAAACAATAAAATCGGACTTTTCATCAGCTATGGCATAACGGGCCTAACCAATCCGTTTAAACCAATGTGTCGATAACGTAAACACGGCTCAGCTCGCAGCATTTCGGTGCGGTGCCATCTCGCATGAAACATGTGAAAGCCACATTTTCAGGAATATCCTATGAAATCGAAAGCTGACTTAATCCGCTGTGCCTTACTTCGAGTAAAAATAACAGGAGAAATTCATATCTCTAGAATGGCTGAACCGATTTGCTTGATTCTTGGCTCATTGGGTTCAGAAAAATCAGAAAAAATACAAAATTAAGAAATAAATCCTCCGACCCATAACTTTCCCATAAATGGAAGTGAAAGTTTTCTAGCAGACGATAACCGCTACACTTCGGGATAATAATAATAATATACTCGGTAGTCGCGCGCCCTTCTATATATACTACTACTTGGCGCGAGACTCTACCGAGTCTCCTGATCCTCGTGGGATCTTTTATTATTCTTCTCGTATTGGTGCTTAATTCGAACTATGATTTGTCTGAACAGGAATTCTTAAATGAAAACACTCTTCATTTTCTTTAATGAAAACTAAAAATAATGTTCAATATATTCAGATGTTAAAAACAGTACAAACACAAAAATACAAATGAAAGTTTCAGTGGTTTGAGCCGTTGTTACAACAAATGAATTGAATTCGTACTACGTTACGAACTGTGACTTGCCTAACCATCGTGAAGTGACACGATGTACAGCATCCGACAAAATAGTTGTCACAATCAGCAAAATTTAATAGCATGTACATCCGGCACGCAAGACTTTTTTCGAGGTTGCGAAAGTATGCGAAGCTCCAGTAAAAGTGGATCTTTAAAAAGTCATGTATAACAGGCGTACATAGTACAAAATTTCACTTTTTATTCAGCGACCATTTTCTAGATCGTGACAACTATTTTGTCGAATGCTGTACGTACGGTTTATAGAAACTTCGAAGGAGACTAGTGTTCGATCTACTACGGTGTTGTTCGCTGGTCCGACTGACAGAGCTTCGGCGTCGATGAAGCTTCGGAACTGATTTCCCCCTTTCCACTAGAAATTAGGGGTTTATATGTATACCCGAAAAGTGCAGTGAAAAAGGGTAAGGTGGGAGTAATAGTCGGGCGCTAAGGGCCTGACTATGCTAGGTGTCGCAATTGTAGGGAGCAAGTGCAGTACAGCTGCACTCCTATTGCGAATTCCTATTAAAGTTCGGAAACAGTTGAAGTCACAGTTTTAAGGCTCGAAAAATGCGCAGGAGAATTTCGTGCGGAAAGCTGGGCGAGTTAAAACTATTGTAGCTACGCATAAAATAATTGTTAAGAAAAGTAGTCCGATGAGAACATAGGCATGGAAATGCGTGTGCAGAGTAGACCTCGTAGAGGTTATGTAGGGCAGCTCTCCCCTTTCGGGAAAAGCCAGGGTGTCATAAACCCCCAAAACTGGCCACGCTGACACCGCTAACCTAGAGGGTTAGAGGGCAATGCTGCTTGTGTACCGGATTCATTGCCACTCGATAACGAGAAGTCATCAGAAAAGTGAATATCGTGTGGGGCCCCAACTTCTCGTTGTGATTCCTCGTCGAGTAGAGAAGAATCACTGATACATGTATAAGAATGTACGAGAAATAAATATTGGATTAAGCAAACATTAATCCGTAGGGACTGCGGGGAAAATATTTAAAAGATATGAACTGTTAGAAAATCAGAAATAGGCATGGAAATACACGTGTAGAATAGACCTCGTAGAGGTTATGTATGGCAGCTCTCCCCTTCAGGAAAACCCCAGGGCGTCATAAACCCCCAAAACTGGCCACGCTGACACAGCTAACCTAGAGGGTTAGAGGGCAATGCTGCTTGTGTACCGGATTCATTGCCACTCGATAACGAGAAGTCATCAGAAAAGTGAATATCGTGTAGGGCCTCAACTTCTCGTTGTGATTCCTCGTCGAGTAGAGAAGAATCACTGATACCTGTATATCTATGTACGAGAAATAAGTATTAGATTAAGCAAACATTAATCCGTAGGGAATGCGGGGAAAATATTTAAAAGATATGAACTGTTAGAAAATCAGAAATAGCCATGGAAATACACGTGTAGAGCAGACTTCGTGGAGGTTATCTAGGACAGCTCTCCCCTTCAGGCAAAATCCAGGGTGTCATAAACCCCCAAAACTGGCCACGCTAACATAGGTAACCTAGAGGGTTAGAGGGCAATGCTGTTTGTGTACCGGATTCATTGCCACTCGACAATGAGAAGTCATCGGAAAAGTGGAGATCATGTAGAGCCTCAACTTCTCGTTGTGATTCCTCGTCGAGTAGAGAAGAATCACTGATACATGTATAACAATGTACGAGAAATAAATATAAGATTAAGCAAACATTAATCCGTAGGGAACGCGGGGAAAATATTTAAAAGATATGAACTGTTAGAAAATCAGAAATAGGCATGGAAATACACGTGTAGAACAGACCTCGTGGAGGTTATGTAGGGCAGCTCTCTCCTTCAGGGAAAAGCCAGGGCGTCATAAACCCCCAAAACTGGCCACGCTGACACAGCTAACCTAGAGGGTTAGAGGGCAATGTTGCTTGTGTGCCGGATTCATTGCCACTCGACAATGAGAAGTCATCGGAAAAGTGGAGATCATGTAGAGCCTCAACTTCTCGTTGTGATTCCTCGCCAAGGAGAGAAGAATCACTGATGCCTGTATAACAATGTACGAGAAATAAATATTGGATTAAGCAAACATTAATCCGTAGGGAATGCGGGGAAAATATTTAAAAGATATGAACTGTTCGAAAATCAGAAATAGGCATGGAAATTCACGTGTAGAGCAGACCTCGTGGAGGTTATGTAGGGCAGCACTCCCCTTCAGGGAAAAGCCAGGGGGTCATAAACCCCTAAAACAGGCCACGCTGACACAGGTAACCTAGAGGGTTAGAGGGCAATGCTGTTTGTGTGCCGGATTCATTGCCACTCGACAATGAGAAGTCATCGGAAAAGTGGAGATCATGTAGAGCCTCAACTTCTCGTTGTGATTCCTCGTCGAGTAGAGAAGAATCACTGATACATGTATAAGAATGTACGAGAAATAAATATTAGATTAACCCTTTCAGCGCTGAGTTACCCGACGTCAAGCGTGCGCCGTAGGCTGTCCACTCCATACGAAAGAAAGGTTGTTGAGGACGCATATATGGGTTCGTAGCCAAAATCGAATGGTTGCGTGAGGACGCATATATGGGTTCATAGCGCTGAAAGGGTTAAGCAAACATTAATCCGTAGGGACTACGGGGAAAATATTTAAAAGATATGAACTGTTAGAAAATCATAAATAGGCATGGAAATACACGTGTAGAGCAGACCTCGTGGAGGTTATGTAGGGCAGCACTCCCCTTCAGGGAAAAGCCAGGGTGTCATAAACCCCCAAAACTGGCCGCGCTGACACAGCTAACCTAGAGGGTTAGAGGGCAATGCTGTTTGTGTACCGGATTCATTGCCACTCGACAATGAGAAGTCATCGGAAAAGTGGAGATCATGTAGGGCCTCAACTTCTCGTTGTGATTCCTCGTCGAGTAGAGAAGAATCACTGATACATGTATAAGAATGTACGAGAAATAAATATTGGATTAAGCAAACATTAATCCGTAGGGAAAGCGGGGAAAATATTTAAAAGATATGAACTGTTCGAAAATCAGAAATAGCCATGGAAATACACGTGTAGAGCAGACCTCGTGGAGGTTATGTAGGGCAGCTCTCTCCTTCAGGGAAAAGCCAGGGTGTCATAAACCCCCAAAACTGGCCACGCTGACACAGCTAACCTAGAGGGTTAGAGGGCAATGCTGCTTGTGTACCGGATTCATTGCCACTCGATAAGGAGAAGTCATCAGAAAAGTGAATATCGTGTAGGGCCTCAACTTCTCGTTGTGATTTCTCGTCGAGTAGAGAAGAATCACTGATACATGTATAAGAATGTATGAGAAATAAATATTGGATTAAGTAAACATTAATCCGTAGGGAATGCGGGGAAAATATTGAAAAGATATGAACTGTTCGAAAATCAGAAATAGGCATGGAAATACACGTGTAGAGCAGACCTCGTGGAGGTTATGTAGGGCAGCACTCCCCTTCAGGGAAAAGCCAGGGTGTCATAAACTCCCAAAACTGGCCACGCTGACATAGCTAACCTAGAGGGTTAGAGGGCAATGCTGCTTGTGTACCGGATTCATTGCCACTCGATAACGAGAAGTCATCAGAAAAGTGAATATCGTGTAGGGCCTCAACTTCTCGTTGTGATTCCTCGTCGAGTAGAGAAGAATCACTGATACATGTATAAGAATGTATGAGAAATAAATATTGGATTAAGCAAACATTAATCCGTAGGGAATGCGGGGAAAATATTGAAAAGATATGAACTGTTCGAAAATCAGAAATAGGCATGGAAATACACGTGTAGAGCAGACCTCGTAGAGGTTATGTACGGCAGCTCTCTCCTTCAGGGAAACCCCAGGGTGTCATAAACCCTCAAAACTGGCCACGCTGACACAGGTAACAGAGGGTTAGAGGACAATGTTGCTTGTGTGCCGGATTCATTGCCACTCGATAACGAGAAGTCATCAGAAAAGTGAATATCGTGTAGGGCCTCAACTTCTCGTTGTGATTCCTCGTCGAGTAGAGAAGAATTACTGATACCTGTATAACGCATATTCGATATGGAACTATCATTTCACTTAATGTTTTTAAGACGGATTGAATGATTAGATCAACTTGAGACCTTAACACCGATTGTAGCAGAAACGAATGCTAAAACTTTGCCTGAGGTGAAAACCTCAACTGGTAGTTTTGTCCAGCTAGATTCGGGATTTGGATCACTTTAAGGCGGTCGGGTTAACAATTGGAAGGGTGAGGGAGTCCCTTTTCATCTCAGTTTCTCGAGTGGACGAAGTAGCCCCTTTCTTGCTTATGACGTCTCTTGTTTTTGGGTAGGTATCCCACTTCTGATGTTAGGAATTGTAGAAATAAATGTCAGGCTTTCGGAGCTTTTCCAAACGCGTCCGTTATCTGTCAGGTTCTCGCAAAGATTGCTTTATTCCATTTATCTGAACAAGTGACATAAGATATGATAACGTTTTTAAATTGAAAATGTAGGCTTGAAGTATGTCTCGAATCAGACGGGTAATTCAATGGGTGTCAACTAAGTCCTCATGTCCTCTCGTTCTAGCACGTGTGTTGAACTATAAGTCCTAACCCAATTCAGAATCTGACCCGTAATTACTGTGGGATAATGAAACACGGGAAGTGCTCGGTAGATGGAAATATATTGATAACACAGCTTCGTCCACACGTGGGCGATTCGTCTGAAGTCTCTACGCCGTCTGCCCTTCGTTGTTCGGGGCAGAATCTTCCGCGATCGTCCTGATGCTCAATTCTTTTCCACACGCATACACTCACACACTCTACACATACGCTTTTCTCTTTCTCTCCTCAGTCGCTTTCTCACACTCTCTCTCTCTCGTACTCAATCGCTCTCACTCACTCATACTTCTCGCTCACTCGCTCGCTTTATATGGAATATTTCGCTCCCACATTACTATTACAGGAAATAATTAAATTATTGTACAGCATTCGATAAAATAGGTATCGCAATCTACAAAACGATCGCCAAACAGAAAGTGAAATATGCTATCTTGTACAGGGTGAGTCAGTTGCCTTTGAATCACCACTGTCGAGCATACACTGTTCAATATAAAATCATTATAAATAACCTAGACATTTAAATTATACTCAAATGTTTCTCAACATTTGTCTGCATTTTATGCATTTCTGCTTTTACATGTTTGAGTTATGTTAACTCGCGCATGAAATTTCACCCTGAAGAAGCGAGTTATATATAAAATTCCACGGTAAATATAATAGAATAAAATATTGTCTCCTTACGTTGCTAGCCATTCGAAGGAAGTCGATGCTAAAACTTGGTAAAATATTTGCTCTAATAGGCTACATAATTTAATACAGTCTATTGTTAAAGAGAGAATATATAGTATAATTAAATAGATGTCTAGTAAAAGTGGGCTAGGAGAGTTCTGATTCAAAGGCAAGTGACTCACCCTGTACATAATAAAATAGAATAGAATAACACACAACATAGAAGCACAACTAGTACATCCAATTTTGGGTTATTGGAATGAATTAGATAATTCAAATCAGAGTAATCATAAATGCAAAATCAATATATTTGATTATGCAGTAGGTGGAAAACTTTCAGCCATTATATCGAAAAAGGCTGCAATACGATTGTCATAGTCGTTTTGTAGGGTTGCGATAGAAATGATAGAGTCGGGGTGTCAGGATTTTTCTGATTTATTCTTAGTTTAACAATTAATGCCTTTACAATGGGCCTGCTTACTCAATGCTGCCGACACTCTCGGCTGACCACTTAACACTGAGGCTCATCTCGGCCGTTAAAACATAAGACGATACGTTGCACAGTGGTCCAGCGAGCCTCGAAACCGCGCCATAAATAAAAAACTGCTTCACAGGTTGTCTTCTGTATGATTACTTAAATCAATTGGAATGAAATAATAAAAGTAAGGACAATTTGACGAGTACCTTTCGTTTTATTGAAAAAAATTCTCTGACAAATGAAAGACAGTTAAACATAGTTCTAAGCTCATTGATACCAGATTTGTTTTAAAATCATCCTGCGTACTGTGCCCTTTTACTGATCACCAATCAGAAATGTGCAAGTATGTGCAATTCTTATTATTAATTTACTTTTTATTTTATTTACTTTTCAGAAAATGTAAGTTAGAAGGCGAGGCTCGGCGGAACTTTTTTTAGAACTCTAAAACAAATTTGACATAAAAAATGCACGGTACCGATTTCCGAGTCCTAACTTTCACTAATTCTGCAGGAGTGACGCTGCAACGAATTGACCAAACAAAAATGATTTCGAGTGCTTTGGACATTCCTCTTTTAAGACCAAATTATGCAAAAAAATATTATGGGACTTGAAATATCGATTTTTGGCGCGGTTTAGGCACTATCTGGACCACTTGGCTTGATCCCCTCGCAAGAGATCGGGCATCGAGGCCAGACAGAACATGCAGGAAACAAATATCGCGTTCCCGCTTATACATTGTCGCCTTACAGTTTTGTCTCCGAAACCTGAATTCAGCAATGTATCCGGCATAGTGACTTTTACGTGTGCCATAACGTGGAATTGTTGCGTACGCGTCAGCATCATGTTCTAATCTATCTTCGGACTACTCCAAATTATCTGAACCAGTAACAACTTACCTAGCTCGACCAGAGTACTCTGTAATATCAAACACTGACTGGGTAGGATAAGGAAGAGTACAATCGAAGTATCATAATCGATTTATTCTGTTGCTAAGATCTACGATTCTACATCGACCAAACAAACATCAACGCAGCGCGAACCCCGATGTTCAATTCTTTGCTCTCTTGTAAAAAGGACGTGGAGGAAGAAATGTTCCCCTGTTGTTCGCCCAGACCACTTAGAGCACACACGTGCCAGTTTACTCTCTGAAATAAAGGAATCATCGTTAATCTTTGAACCTGAAATAAAGTTTTACTTAATTTCGAGTCCTCGTCTTCACAATTACCTTTGGGTGATCGTAAGCGATCCGTAAGCAGAACGCTTTAGCCTTCGACGGGCACGAACCCTGCCGAAAGCCTGCCTGAAGCCTGCCTTGAAGCTCCTCGTAGAAGAACTTCATCTGGAGACTCCCACGAGGCGCAACAGAATATTTGCCCTTGTGTCACGCCAAGAGCGTTCAATATTTTGCGTATGTGCTCCGCTATCTGGATCCACAAAATTCATTTTATGATTGACTTTTAAATGGTGATAGCTTTCATCCTTTAAACTCATTAACATCGGCGGGGTCAGCCTTATTATGCATAATTACCTATAATCCGGGAAATATTTCCCGATCCAGCGTGAAACATTAGACATCGTTGACCGAGATTGTGCTGTTTTTTGCGACTCGATGGGATACGATGTATTTTCGCCAAGATTACAATTTAACCCTTTGCGATCGACAGATTTCGCTTTTGGGAGTACCCGAAGGTCGGAGCAAATCTATCATTTCGCAATTATTTTCCTGTACAGGATTTAAAGTCAATATATGGATATTAACCGTTTGAGTCCCAAGCAGGGATGGGCATTAACCAATAAATTAATGGCCACCAATAATTTTATTGGGACGAAAAATGCTCGCCAATAATTTTATTGGGGCGAGAAATGTGCGGCAATAATGTTATTGGGACTGAAAATGCGCGAATAAAATTATTGGCATGCATTTCGCCTCCCAATAAAATTATTGGCGCTCTTTTTGCGTCCCAATAAAACTAATGGCGGGCATTTTCCGTCCCAATAAAATTATTGGCGGCATTAATTTATTGGCTAATGTCCATCCCTGGTCCCAAGCACCGCGATCGCGCTGTTCAGATTTTATGTCGAGAAGACCGAGCACATTTCGAGCGTTGTGGACAACTGACTGTCGAAGTCGCGCGCTGTGATTTACTCACGCAAGTACATCACACAGCTCCTTCTTTTCAAGTAAATAATATAATACATTTCACTATAGCTACAATATCATAATAACAGTGCAATAATACATTACAAAATAAAACATTGTTGTATTTCAATGTTATCTTCTCAATGATGTTTATCGAATAAAACTTGAAATATTTATAAACTGACAGTACGCATATGTAATAATAAAGATGTATTTCATAAAATAACCAATTACAAAATAAAAATATTTTTGTGTTAGAGAAAGCGCGATTGCGCTGTTCGGGATTCTTCGACAGTGTTTTTTTAAATATCCCCTGGCACTTAAACGGTTAAAACACAGAGAATTTGTTGAAACTGATTTGTTGTATTTAATACTACTTATAATATGTAAGAATATAAAGTTTTTAATCTCTGTAATGTTCGAAAGAATGGTATTTTGCGAAACAATCACCGATATGAAGTCCTGGCTTTCGAGTACAAGTATCACAGTCAGGGATGGGCAAGTATGAATAATATAAGGTCATGGTTACTAATAATCGTAGAGAAAAATTCGTGATTAGTTGTAATCGTGGAGAAAAATCCGCGATTATTTGTAATCGTTGAGAAAAATCCGTGATTATTTGTAAATTACAAATTATTTGTAATTTACAAATAATCACGAATTCGAATGATTCGACGTCGAATACATCGAATCGGAATGATTCGAATTCGAACTATTCAAAATTGCATAATTCATATTCATATTCATATTAATACATATTCAACAATTGAAATATTCAACTTTGAATCATTCGAATTCGTGATTGTTTGTAATTTACAAATAATCACTAATTTTTCTCCGCGATTATAAATAATCACAGATTTTTCTCCACGATTACAAATAATCACGAATTTTTCTCCACAATTATTATTAATCATGACCTTATATTATTCATGCTTGCCCATCCCTGATAGCTTCTTCGTTCTGTAACATTTATTTTTTATTTTTTTAGGTGTCAAGGGTCATACACTTGTGATATGTCCAGCATCTTTATTAGTGCAATGGGAGAATGAAATAAAGAATAGATGCAAAAAAGGAATACTCACTTCAAAAGTGTACCACGGGAGTAACCGAGAGAAAGTGCCATGGCAGTTGGGGAAATTTGATGTTGTTATTACCACGTACAATATAGCTGCATACGAATTTAAAAATTTATCTACTCTGTTCAAGGTAAGAGTTATTCATTTCCTACTATTAGAAGTTCAAGCATAGCCGATAGATTAAAAGAATATATGAAAAACAGTAAAATAGTGGAATCGCGAACCATTTATAGTTGTATGTTTACTTCTTGAATAGCTAAATCTGTGTACATAATTGTTGCACAGTCAATGCCTATGCATTCTTCGATTTAAAAAATCAATCAAAATCAAAAATCCGAAATATAAAAACGAGAAAATTAAAATGTTATACTTGAAGGTGACAATATGATTCACATTCTGTTTTTCTTGGGAAAGACCACACAGTATATATAACTACATTTTTTAATGATTCGCAGATTAATTATTCAACGCAAGAAACTTGTATAAACTTTTGACTTTTAAACAAGATATCGAAATTATCGTTCGCCCAAACTGAAAAGTATTTCAAAATATAACTTGGACCTTTGTTGACAGAGTGTCATTCCGCGCCAAGCGGATCACCCCGTTTTAGCGGCATTTTGGATTTTCATGAAAATCACACGTTATTCTCTATATGAAAAAAGATACAGGTTATATTTTCATTTCCCACAATTCGTAATTGTTTAAGAAATACAGATCGTCATTTTAGTCTTTGCGCTAAATAAGATCGTTATGAATTTTTTTTGCAAAAACAGCAGATCGAAATGACGTTCTTTTTTTTTTTAATGAGGAAGGGATACATTTTGTAACTATTTTTTTTCCATGATCTTGAGGTTTTCCATTTAGTGCAAAACATTTTGAGAAATCTTTTAATTTGTAAATAAAGTAATGTTGGGGTAGATTGACCACTCTAAGACTGAGTGGTCAAACGATCTCTCCTAAGTAAAGCAAGATGTGAATCATATCAACACGACCAGTTTTTTCAAAATAAATTCTCCCGTATTAGTCTACTTTCAACCGATATGCAAAAACGTCGACATTTGCGGTTTGTATTTCGCAAACAAAGACAAATTTTGGGAAACGATGAGGCTGACCCACCCTTCGTGACATTTTAGAAATTGTAGAAAAATTCCTGACATCAACAAAATTCAGCTTCTTACTTGACGTGGAATGATCGACCGGTACTATATTCTTATAAATCTCATTCTATGTTTGGTAACACGAATAATTTTCCTAACTAACCTATAAATTTTATTTCCATATATGCTATTCAAAACCCAATTTGACCAACATAACTTGACTAAAAGAGCTTTTTTCGATGTTGCCCCTATTTTTCTATGTAACAAATTATCCGCAAATATTGTAAAATCTCAAGTTTTGCGTAATCTGTTTTTCGTTTTATCTCTACCATATACAATCCATCCCACTTAAAAATATTCTCTTCTCTCCTGCGAAAAAGCTTGTTATATCTAATCGAATGGAGTTTAGAAAAATTCCGAATTTTATATTATATTTTGAATTAATTTCTATATTTTGTTTTAATATTTATATTTTTTGTTAGTTCTTTTAAATGTGAGCGACTTAAGTTACATTGTACACACGCGAGTTAGAAATAAGCATGCATATATTTGAAAACTTCAAAGGATTTAATTTGAAGAATTTAAAATTTTGTTTTGAAAACTTTTATCGCAAGGTATCGTCGCTGTTTCCCACTTCGTAGTTGGGTCCTCTTTTATCCGGCAGCTATTGTAAACACTAAATGGTCAATGTTAACCCCGTTAAAAAGATTGATTTATAAGGGCCACCATTTTAGCCAATTTTGGAAAAAACGTGGTTCTCAATTCGTCACGTTTTCTTTTTAATGTTTGTCCAACAATATGCCTATGGTTGATATTGTTTTCCCTTTATATACGAAGCTTCCAGAATGGTGTAATTACCAAAAATTTTCGATTTCGATTAATCTCATTAACGAATACGAAGTCTGCGCAAACACCAAAGAATGTCTAGCAGGCCGATTTTGACTCCTTCTTATCAGTATTTGAACCTTTCCACTAACATTTATAATGTGGTATAGACTGAAGTTTTCTATGATTGGTTGCAGGTCAAATGGCAGCGAGTTATACTTGACGAAGCTCACATTATCAGAAATCATAAAACTCAAGTATCGCAAGCTGTTTGTGCGTTATCTGCATCAAAGAGATGGGCGCTTACCGGCACACCCATTCACAATAAAGAATTGGACTTGTATTCAATTTTGAAGTTTCTCAAATGCTCTCCATTCGACGACCTTAGAGTTTGGAAGCGATGGGTGGAGGACAAAAACACAAATGTTGGTCGAAATCGGCTAGCGACTGTCATGAAGTCTTTAATGCTTCGAAGGACAAAGCAAGAACTTCAAGAAAAGGGTGTGTTAACTGCGTTGCCGGAGAAAGTTATCAAGGAGGTGTATGTCCAACTTGACAGCCAAGAACAATTAGTGTATGAGAAAGTTTTAATTTTCTCACGCACATTGTTCGCCCAGTTTCTGTCACAAAGAGTCGAGAAGGAGCAAATGGCTAACTTAGATCCCAACTACTATAGGAAAAACAAATTTCTTGGAAGGCCAAGTAAGTAGTTTTAATATATTTTGCATGAGAAATATTACAATTGAAACATGCTAAAAAAATCATTTGTTTTCGAATGTGGGTATGAAGACGTTTAAAGTTGATTCACACATGTCCGTAATATCGGAATCTATCCGTGTCTATGTTCTGCCAGTGCAAATGCTTAATACTGTATTATTGTATTATTTTTATATGCGCACAATTTCGGGCGAAAAAGAATATGAGTGAAAATTAGTACAATTGAAAACTGGCAGATCTTGTTCATTGATATGTGTAAATAGATCTTTAATCAGACATTTTTGTTGTTTGCAATTGTAAAGTTAAAGTTTAAAATACTCTCATACATACATGTAACAACCTGTTATTAAATTTGTAGCGGACACGCAGTTTACAAAGGCACAAAATGAGCTATTGTCTTTACATGCCGACGTAAAAACTCACGAAATTTTGGTCCTTTTGTTAAGACTAAGGCAAATATGTTGTCATCCATCGCTAATTCATGGAATGTTAGACCAAGAAGATGTGGAAGGCACTGATGCTATAGATAACGAAAACGTAGATTCAGATTTGCTATTAAGAATGAATAGTATATCTTTGCTTGAGTCAAACAACGACGAAAGTATAAGTGAAAAAGAAATCGGTGTCGATTCCAGAGTCAGGTCTAACATCTTGACTTCGAAAAATCCTGTTTTTGATCCTGATCGCCTAAGTTCTAAGGTATATTTTGGTTTCATTTTATTATTATTATTTATTCACCCTTCTTCCCTACTGTTATTTTGTCTATTTTGTTAAACCCTTTAGAAATTTTATAGTTATGAGTCTTACTCAAAGGAGTTCCCCTTTTCTTCTGTTTATTGTTCTTTAACTTTCATGTTTTCTTCCAAATACGAATTTTGTTTTTTGTTTCTTGAAAGTAAATACTCTTTCCTTCTTTTCATTTGTTATTTTCAACACTTTCTGCCGCGTACTTCATTCTTTTCCTTTTGTAACTTTGTTTAAATCCTCTGTTAATATTTTTGAATTGAGTTTGCAATTCTATTACATAAACCTGCAGATTCTTAGACAATATGCCTACTAATCAGCGTTTCGAATTCGCAACTTCACGTCATTGTCATATAAAAGTTCTTCCATGCTTTTTTGATTAAGATGTGAGATACAAGTAGAACCGCAAAAAAGCAGGTGAAATTTGAAAACGTTTTCGTTACATAAATAACGATTTTTATAAACTCATATAATTATTAAAGTATACACTTTGAACTAAATATACTGAAAATTTCTTTACAATATTTCCAATAACTGGCACGATAGTGTAACATCCGTGAAGATATGATCGTTGGAACATGATTTGTTCATTCGTTGAAAAGTTGCAATAGGCAACGGTGCAACAACGATAAGTTCACGGATATTGCAATAGCCTGGTTATTATTATAAATAGCGAAATGAAACCTTTAAGATGGTTGGCTCAAGCTATGTACTTACTTTAGTTAGTATACGATGAATAAAAGTATTTGTATATTAGAAGAAAGTTCGTCAAATTTTGCCGTTTTCTTGTGAATCTCTACATGTATGGCTCAACTTAAGATATCCTGTCGTATATTTTCTAGTCTCTCTTTCATCTTATGTCCAATTTAATAGTCTCCAGGCTCCATTATGGTAAATGGGTCATCCCAAGGAAAGCAAATCACTTTATTTCGGTGATTCCACCAATATTGGTAAAAATAGAATATTATGTGCATGATGCTGTGCTAGGGTGACTCAAAATCCAAGTTTCTCAGAATTGTTATGAACTTGCAACATTGCTCCGTTAATTTTCTCAAGGTCTACACGTATATATGGATTTTTATGAAATTTATTAGACTTTGAATTAAAATATCTCAAGAGAATATTGTAGAAGATGGTCTGGCAACTATTTGGGCGTTTTTTTGAAAAAAAATCATAGATGGGAACATAGTTTCCAGTGGACATTGAATATTAATAAATAAATAAATATTAAAAGTAAAAATAAATAAATTGAATATAGCTAAAGTCACACATTACCCTTGCGAAACAGCAAAATATAGATTCACGAAGCCTGACTTTTTCCTGAGCTAATGAATAAAGAACAACATTGACATGTCCTCGTAAAACCTGAGGAAACAAGTTTACTTACCTTGTGTGTACGCTCTGAAAAAAGGGGTATTGTAATTTTGCAACTAGTAACAATTCCGAGAAACCAGGACTTGGAATCACCCAAACTCAACATCACGAATATAATACTTCAGTTTTATCAAAATCCATCACATGACTTTTAGAAAAAAGTGGCCTGCTTGACATAGAAAATGACCCTTTTGTTGCACTACGTTATTTTATAATATAAATCCTGTCTTCATATATTACTGACACCATTTTCGTGTTACAGGTCAAAGCTATCTTTCATGTTACGGAAGAAATATTAGAGAAAGGTGATAAGCTAGTCATCGTTTCGGAATGGGCAACAATGCTTGATATTATAGCATCCTGCTTACAGACAATGAAACATGCCACGTTCGCGAAATTAACTGGAAGTGTTCCTGTCAAGGATAGGCAGGTATGGATTTTGTCAAAACTGTGGCTTATCATTTTTAGAAATGATATGAAATTAAATAGAACACCGAATGATACATTTCTTCTCAATATCTATTCTGATTGTTATGAAATTTGTATGTACTGTGATTTATGTAAGAAGATCAAACTTACTATCACTATTCGACTAACTTCATCGCTGTTTACAAATAATAAATGGTTTATTCGATTTACGCGTTTATACCGAAAAATAAGCAAAGCTTTGTTGAAAACCGATGCCTCTCTTTAGAATGATTCTTAACATTGCAACTCGCAACGAAATTTGTTCATATTTACAACTTGTATCTAAATATTTTAATCTTTAAAATTTTCTTTCATTTTTACTAAAATATATAGATAGTTTTTTGTTTGTATTGTATAAGTCGGTTTTGTCCTTTTATCTCATACACAGTGTGATATTATTATTAATTTTCAAAAATTATTGAATTACAAGTTGCTAGAAAGTAAAGTAAACAACTATTTTATATTTATTTATGATGTACTTTTCAAAACATGTTTCTTAGTTCAGATTAAACATTTACAATAAATTAATGTAAAAATGTATAAATATACATGTACATTTGTTTCTTGAATAGTTTGTGTTTTTGGAACAAGTTGTTTTGATCCTTTTAATAGACGAAAGTATAAGTTAATCTCTGAGTGTTTTAGTGTGAAGGTAGTTATCGCACCATATCACTCTTTCGGGAATTATCTGGAGTTTGTATGAAACATGGTTGAGATCATTAAAGAACTATTTATTAAGTTTGGATTCTATTGACCGTGTGTGAAGACGGATTCTTTCAAAACTGTATCTTTTTCTACGCGTATAACCCGACAAGTGCAAGGAGCACATTTTTTATTTTTGGATCAGGATGAATATTCGATGATTCTGATGTTGTTATAGCAACATACGTAAAAATAAGTCACTTTGAGTCATTCGGTAATTCTAGTGTTAAGATTTTAAAAAACCATGCATTATAAAATACGTCTTTTTGACGTTTGCACAGTACACAGCACGACAATTAGCATAAATTTTAACATCTGTCGCATTTAACATGTTATTGTCATAATCTAAATTTAACGAAATATTCTACCAAGTTGATATACATTTACCACCAAAGTATGTGCTAAAGTACTAACTATTACTTTAACAGGCCATAATAGACACCTTCAATGCGGAAGATGATACTTTGAAGATATTACTACTCTCTCTCACTGCCGGTGGAGTTGGATTGAATCTCGTTGGTGCTAATCATTTACTGCTGGTTGACGTCCATTGGAATCCTCAGCTGGAATCGCAAGCCCAAGATCGAATCTATCGGTTTGGGCAAAAGAAAAATGTTTCTGTCTATAAGTAAGTGCCCTTTCGCTTTGCCAGTAAATGTATCTCTTCTAAATTAAAGACAATCTTATATTACTTGCATATCTTTGTTTTAGATTCATCTGCAAGAATACGATCGAAGAACGCGTAAAACAGTTGCAGGAGCACAAACTAGATCTTGCTAATAGCATTTTAAGCGGTGTTAAGGAATCTGTTAAGAAACTAACACTTAACGATCTCAAATCACTATTTTCTATGTAAAACGATAGCTATCGAAGTTGTATTTACATTACTGAAAGTACCTGTGCGCAACAAACGGACATAAATGTTCACCCAACATTTCTTTCATAAAGTAATGGATACCGATAAACCTTAACAACAGTTCTATTATCCTGTCATGTGTATACAAAGACTAAGAAATTTCGATATAGTTTAATGAAAAAAGTTTTTTGTTTAAACATTCCGAACTGTAAAAATATTGTCGCGCTTGGCAAATATCTGAGTCTAGGTTTAGAGTAACGGAGAAACAGATTGTTACATCGCAAAAATAGAGATTTGACGAACACTTTCCTTTCGTTGTTCATAGTTGAACTGTGATAGAGCCATCGTGTGGCTTCTTTAATCCTTCTGCTGTCGGAGGGAAGTTATCCCGCGAGTGTATATTTGGCGTTTTCTTAACGGTGACGTGAAAACTGACCCGTCATATTTCTTTCTATCGATAGATCTTTCGCACCTTCACAGGTTTAGGTCCTTCTAATTATTATTAAATGCATTCAGTCAAATTATAGAGTATGATCACGTTAATCGTATTGATATGTATTTGGAAAGCTCTGTGATTATTAATATTACAATACTTGATTTTTGCCATATGAATGTTTTTCGTCTAGTAGAAGAAACGAAAGATCACAAGATACACTTATTTATATTTAAGTACGTCAGTTTTAAGATTTTCGTTTAGATATTAATTCACATTTTGTACGCCGCCATTACTAATTTCCCAAATACACAACACCTGTACACCAAAAACCACGATCGAAAAATTCAAAGAGAAAGTTCTATTTTATTGTTAATAATATTATGTATATTGTAGTGGAATGTTCCAGACTATGTATTTGCCATATAATAGATTAAATATATTTATACTACCTGTACCCAGTTATTTTAAGTTTCACTACTTATCTGTTTGTCTCGAATTTGCGAAAAGTAATATTTACGATAGTGACAGTAATCTGTTTTAATTCGCGTCAGTTTTTTTACAGAACGTTCCAAAAATGTAATATCATTCTGGAAACTGGGATGGGAGATAAAGATGCCTATTCTCAAAATTCTTGTTTGAGTTTCGTTTGGAAGAAAATGACGATAATGTTCTCCAAACAATATATTTGTCTTTACGAGTAATTGTCTTTAGCATTCCTGTTTTTCGCCAAACTCCCTCGAACAAATATGTATAACATTCGAATGAAGGCTGCATTCGTAAATTCGCAATGATAATCGGGATTTAGTAATCGGATTAAATCTGCATCCGAAGGAAGCCATTTTTTCTCAGTCGAAGAATTTTTTGTTATAATTAGCACATTTGACATTGTTATAAATAAAAGCGATACAGTGTAAGAAATTAATAAGAATTGCTTTTCGAATTATCCTTATTTGTCAAAGCACACTACATTCATAGCATTTCGCTTTGCTTGCGAATCTACCAACGAACGTCTCCTCATGAGACTCTTCGCCTTTCATTCTCATTTATCAAAGATCGTTGCCACGATACCGGGTGGCATCTCGGAATTGTTAGACGGCCGGTTATCATCGACAGAATTTCCTACAAAACAATATCTATGATTAACTATGTCGGATCGTTGATAGAATGTGAACGAGGATTTCCATCTCCTAAGCGCAGTCATTACCACTTCCCTTGACATTTCGGTTCCACTACTCATTATTGGTTGCCCGAATCAACCACGTGTACCACGCGTCGATGAAGTTAGCTACCCATTTTTTGATTTTGAATATTTGTTTAGTTGTTCCAGGTTGTTCTATGTTTGTTCTAAGTAGTTTCATAGTAGTAAGTAAAAACCCCAAAACTTTTTTAAAGAAGCCCCCATTTTTTAAAAATGTAACTGTTTTTACTTGTTCTGAACATTGTTCCAAAGTATTAATTGTCTTCAGTAACATTAGAAAAATTATAGCAAAAAAAGTGGATCTTATGGTAACTGCAAGTGTAGCCGTTGTCGTCTGCTATAAAACTTTCACCTCGATTTAAGAAAAAGTTATAGCTCCAAGGATTTATTTCTGAAAGTTGTATATTTGTCTGATTTTTCTAAATCCAATGAGCCAAGAATCAAGCGAATCGGTTCACTCATTCAAGATATATGAATCCGTCCAGAAACATTAAAATGTAAAAAATGCGCCAAGTAGTCTGATTTCCCGACAAAATTAATTGAAATATAACAAAAAAGATAATAGATATCATGTGAGAAAGCCAAGTTTTCATTCAAAGATAACTCGATTTAACGCGCATTAGCAATCAATAATAAATTAACAATAAATTAACGATTAATAATACAAAAAACTTGGCGTGTGCGCGCTCCATTGCGAGGAAAAAAGACAATAGAAAACTGATTTACCTAACACTGACTTTACTACAATTTAATTTCTCTAACATCTTTTTTTTAGCAATATTACCAGAGCAAGTCCCTCGATTGAATATTTACTGTATTTTGTATTGCGCGTATTTCCCAGACAACTCAGCAGTGGGTGTAAGTACGGCACAAGAGGGATTGAAAAAGCTTTTATTCAACTCTATATCTCTAGAAAATAGAAGTTGTTGCGTATGCGCCAGCTTCATCTTCTAGCCTATGTTCACGTGGCTCCAAGATATTTTGAATCATTTGACTCTAACTTACCTCTAGCTCCATCTGAATACCCTGTAATATCAAATACCGACAGGAGAGAATAAAGAAACGCACCGTAATCGATTTATAGCGTTGCTAGAATCTGCATCGATCAAACAAACAACAACACGGCGTTAATCCCGATGTTCAAACTTTTTGTACATTATAAAAGGTCTTTGAGGACGGAAAGCTTCCTCTTCTTCGGCCGGAACGTCCAGAGTGTGCACGTGCTAGTCTGTGCTCTGAAATAAAGGAATCAGTTACTTTCAATTTCCACGTGTTTCAATCAAAGATCTATAAAGTCCTCGTCTTCAATTACCACGGTGATCCTAAAACGATTCGAAAGCAGTGCTTTAGTGCTCCACGTGCGCGAATCCTGCTCTGAAGCCGCCTGAAGGAAGAACAACATTTCGAGATTTCCACGAGGTACAACAAAGTAATTCAATCTATATTAATATGCTAGTTATAGAATCAGAGAATACTTCTATACTGTAAAAGTATAGATAGAAATACATGATAATATAGAATCCTGTAAAAGGGATTAATATATGTTACCGGTCGCTACATCCAACTGGTCTATGCTATGTTATCAGGGGTGAGTTCGGACATGCATACTGCCAGTATATTGCAAGCATTATTTTCACATCACATCGACATATTCGAATGGCTTAACAATGATTTAACTTGAAAAATAATAAGTTCCATTGTTACTTAGGAGTTTTCTTAAACTTTTTCACTGATATCATCGTTTGTGGAAAAGATGTAACCGTCGGAATATCTTGGGAGAAAGTTTACAGTAGTGCGTTTAAATATTAATCTATACTTTTTATAGCTTATATTTTACTAATATAATGATATACTATATAACCTATGTTAGGAAGAAGTGAAGTTTTACATAGTGAAAGAACTTTTCAAATCTTTTCAGAAATTTGTTATATTATCTCTTAATTGCATCCAAACAAATAAATTTACGCCTTTATAGAATATATTATCGTATGTATTGTAGACTACAATGGTCGTTTGCTAGTTTGTGGAAATAATAACAGAATTAATAAACAGCAATAAACGCGATAAAAGTATTTAACACTAAACCTACCGACACTTTTTTTATACCCGTACATTCCCATTGAAAACGGTCATTTGACCGCTGATTGGTAGGTTTAGTGTTAATTTCGCGAAATTCATAGCCGGCGAAAATACTTACTGATTCTAACACAGGCGCATCGCCGTGTAGTGCGGTAAACACGTGAAAGCACACAGACCTCTGTCATACATGGTTGCCAAGGAAACCCGAGCAAAATGAGTGATGGTGCGAATAGAGTGTCAGATCACATATTAGAGATAATATTTTCGTATTTAGATTTGCAAACACTGAGGAACTGTTCATTGGTGTGTAAGCGATGGCATTACTTTTTAAACAACGAGAACAACGATGTCTGGAGGATGCATTGTATGCGAAAGTTGGACCACGAAACCCTTAGTTCCGATCTACTCTCATCTGTCATTAGCTACAAGTCGAAAGTTCGGGCGTTTTGTTATGCCTGGAATCCGAATGACTCCTCGCGTAACATATACATTACACCCAATGGATTTACGCTGCACAGGTACAAGAATTTCCAACTTGGTATTGTACTTGTGTTGATTTAGTAGACTGTTTGTTATGATTATGCAGCGAACGCTTCGTTACAGAGAACACAGTAGATATCGACAATCCCCCAAGACGAAAGCAGCCACTGTTTTCAAATAGGTTTGCTATGTGATGTTTCGCAAGAATTAAAAGATCGCGAACGATAAAAAACTGTATTTGTGTAGAATAATCGGGTGCAAAGTTGTTCCGACTAACCTGAGTCGTAATGTTATCGTGTCGGAAAAGTAAGAATTTCTATTTTTTAAATCTAACTCGTTTGTAATCTTTGTGTTACTAGAAATAAGATTACCACCAAAACAGTCCTGAATTTGTTTAAGTACTTTCAACTGCAAAATTTAATCCAACCTAATCTTGTTAGGAGAAACAACTTTATACAGTCTTTTCATACAAATACAACTTTTTATGGTTTATTGTCACTAATTCTCGCATAGCAACTCGTAGTCAAAATACTTAGAATATATAGAATGTTTCTTTTTCTTTCCATTGAAACAAACCTATTCTTGATATTCATCGTGTAGTAGTTTCTAGTTTATGAAATACTAGCTATCAAACTCAGATTCAACGTATGGTATTTTATATGCACGTTGACAAAAATACAATTTAAAGAGTAAGAGATTGTTGCAACTGCCTTTGTCGCATAAACATTTTGCTGAAGATATTTAACGAATGAGATTTTGAAGTTATATCTAAAGTACTTTGTGTAAATAATAAATATTGCAATATTTTACAGCCTACAATTTGCCAAAATCATAACTTTATATAGGAGAGAAAACCAAATAAAATTCTGTTTAGCAGTATTTGAGATTATGTCAAGTTTTCGATACGCAAGATGCTGGTCCGTTCTGTGTTGTAGCGCATTTATGCTCATTTCTTGGTTCCAGGAGCAAATGTATTAAAATCTTGTCTATGTTCATCCGAGGGAAATATAGTTTTCAACATCAAAAGTATTATGCCAATTGGTTGTGTAGTTTCTGAGATTATTTTGGACACGTACGCGTACAACCTTTCTCTGTTTCTATTCTTATATAATATAAATATAAATAAATTAGATGTGTCAAAGCATTTTTTGAACAGGGATAGAAAATTGATTATCTCCTTATGAGAATTATTTTGTATTATTGCCATTTTGTATTACTTGCTTTGCAGGAATTACAAGCATAGAAAGAAAAGAAAAATATAGCGGTTGAATTGAGTACCTCCTCCTTTTCGAAGTTGGTAAAAATACAACAAAACACAAATCTGTTCATTTTATCAGCCACTAGTTTCAAGTGATTGCATCCCAGAATTTCTTGCTTTCTGAGACGAGAACCTTTGAGAGCACAGTAACATGTTAACATACTAGTAGGAAGATGAATCTGCAAACTCAGAATAATAGAAGAAACCTTTGCGGTTCTTAGAATTTAGATGAATGCATAAAAATTTGTGAGTCACTGTAGTCACGGCAAACAGTAACCAAAACTGGATAACTATTTTATCGCAGGCTATAATGTGGTTCAAGTTCAGTTATGGATTGCTTACTGAGACTATTACTTGAAATCGAATTTATTCATAAATCATAATTAAGTGACACAGTTAACTGTAGTTAATTAAAATTTTATTCCAAATTCTGTATTTAATGGACTCTAGAGTGCTCGACCAAATATTGTTAGTTTGGTCAGTTGCTTTGCTTGCTAATAAATATATTTCATATTTTCTTGGATTTATAAACAATATGACAAATTTTAATTCCTTAGTTATCAATTTGGCATGATATTCTTTTCATGTATAATTACTTGGAACTATTATGTGCCATTTTGAGGCTTACATATCATTTTTGTTAGTTTGGTCAATTGCTTTGCTTGCTAATAAACATGTTTCATATTTTCTTGAATTTATAAACAATATGATAAATTTTAATTTATTAGTTATCAATTTGGCATGATATTCTTTTCATGTATAATCACTTGGAACTATTACATGGCATTTTGAGGCTTACGCATCATTTTTAAGTTTTATTGAATTCTTTGTGGAAGGCTCTACTTAAAACTAGCACACACAAGTACACTATTGAAAGTAAATTCTGCAAAAAATATCAACTTTTGAGAGGCATTTCAATACATGTTACGTTTAATACTATTAAAAATATGGCATGAAACTACTTTATTGCTCAATTGGGATATTTAATAAAAGTGTGATTAAAGAATACGAAATATCATTTACAAGATATGTCAAAATACATTTTTGTTGAACAATTACAATTTTCAAATATTACTCTATTTGATTCTGCATGAATTTTTAAATACAGTTTGAAAATATTCTGATTAAGCGTTTCAATTACTATTTTTAAACTTTATTAACATTTTCTCAGTTTAATCTGCCAGGTCATTTTTGTACTCTTCAGATGTTCTTTATTTAGAAAATGTATTTTCTTTTGAGATGATTCATTGAAAGCTTTCTTCCCCAAAGTTATTTACAGCAGACAAACATGATGTTGGCAATGCTTTTATACACACTGTACACGTGTATTTGACAATCCTAATGTTTGTGCATTATTATTAGCTTGTTCTTAGCAAAAGTATCCAAGCATTTCAACGCATAAATGAATCCTCTATGTATTAATATTTTGTATGACTGCACATTAGTTGTGTGAATTGATCAACCGATTTGAATTAATTTTTCTGTTATATGTCATGTGTATGAACATCTGATATGAATTATTTGTTTTAGTCATTCAGCTCAGGTCATTTAGTGAATTATTTGAATTCTAATGAGTTAGACAGTTCACATGACTAAGTGTGTCTACATTAGTGAGGAGCGTTAATTACTTCATTTGAATTTATTTTATATTTGTGCATTTTGTGGGAACAACTAACGGAAATCATTAAGTTTATGTGACCAAATCACTTGTTGACTGAATTCCATTTGGATGGTTAACGCAAATGTGACATTTGGCTGCAGTTGAATTTTTGAATCATCTATTATTGTACAAAGTCAAGTAAAGGTTCCAATTAAAGTGAATGAAATGTATTAACACTGGCAACCTGAAGATTAAAGAATTTTCTTTAAAATTAATACAAAAATAGAGAAATTAATTGTGCAGCATGAAAATTAAAAATATAAGTCCAATATAAATGGTATAATGTAAATACAGCCTTCATGGGTGAGTTGGAAGAAATCCCATTATCTTGCTTCTGCACTACACTTTAAGATATGTCTTCACTAAAGGAAATACCAAAAGATTTTATCAATATTTCGTGTTTCTTGAAAAGGGTGTCGGTTGTTACCAACATTTCTAACAACTCGCCCATTATTGTACTGTTAAAAAGCAAAACAAAGTTGAATAAAACGATGTTCCTTTGCGATGTTTTTTCTGCTACTTGTAAGTTATCATTGCTGCAAGTAAGGACATCTTGGACGATACTTCGAAAAGATTATAAGTTAGAATTTATTTATTTATTTTTAAATTTCTAGCATCATATTGTCGAAGGAAATGTTTACAAAATCGGTATGGATATTTAAAAAACACATAGCATTGAAGTACATAATGTTACGCATAAATGTATTTGAAATTTTTTAAACAACAATTTCTGTTAAATTTTCTCATGTCCTTGTATCCATTTATATGTTCACTGGTGAATATATGTAAAAGATACAGTCGTACAGATAAGGAATCGCGTAAGAAAATGTCGACAATGTCGAAAATGGAGACAAACCAATTCATTTACATACACAAAGACAAAAACTACCCTTGGAATATTAGATTTCAACAAATTTTGTATTTTATTTTGTAATTAGTGAAACTATTAAATTTATTAGAAATTCCACTTACACTAAAGTTATGCCTTCCCTAACTTCCAACCGCAAGCAAAAAAATGTAATTTCATCATTTGCTTGTAAACATAGATGCCGTTTCTTAATTTTCTATCTTTTTTATCCTAGTTTAAAAAGAAGGAGCCCATTGAGTCATAGTTTTTTGTATTGTGTTATTTTTTATGTTGGTTTATTGTTGTTCCAATAATTTCTATTATAAATTTAATTTTGCATTGCATTCATTCATAAACAATTATAAAATTGTTGCGTATGTCCATTCTAAGTGTTGTCCATTCCGAAATTTATTTTTTGATCCAGTAATTTTTATTTCCGAGTTGTTCTCAAGATATTGTAGACGATAGTAAGACAATATTTTGCGGATTGAACGTAGTTGTTCAACTTGGCAGAATATTTCCTAGTTTCAAAAAACAAAAACTCACGGGCGCTAAATACTTACTCTAGTTTAAAGAATCTCTGACACAATACTGTTGAACCGACTACTATTAAAAATCTATCTTACTATTACAAAGAATGACAGTTTTTGTTGTGATGTTGACGTTAATAAATAGTAACTTATTATTGCGAATAATTTTTATTCTTTTTTTGCCTTACTCCTTTTGACTATTATAAGCTTTCTAAGATGATGCTTGCAATCATGATTAATTTTACAATTGCTTCTTTCATCGTTAGTCATTGGTAATCACTACTTGTCTCTCAGCATCTATCATTTCTAAGAATTTTTTAATTGTTTTTCTACTAACTCTAGGATCACTAAAACCGATTTTCTTTATCCAATAAAATATCTGATTGAAAATTATTTATTTGCGAATTATGCAGCTAACAATAGGAAAAACTTTACAATTGCGCGCTTTTTTATATTGATTCTTTCATAAGAAATTTGGATCGATAGAATGCGTATTTTATTGTGGCCAGTTGCATACGACTTGATAAAATGAACCGAATTTTTCCTATGTAACATAACCTATACATGGCAACGTTATATACATATTAGTAAGTATAAAATATAACAATGATAAATGTTCGTATAGAAGTGTAAATTAGTACAAAGTAGCTGACCCACTTTAAACTTCCGGATTATTTCAAATCAGTTTTCTTGCTTACTTTCAAGAACAAAATTTTCTTCTTCAAAAATCTTAGTTTCCTTTTTGAAGAAAATTTCCTCCAAAAACATTCGGTGAAGGAATACTTTTTCATTCACTGTAAATACATCATTCTAATACGACATAGCTACATTGGTTTAAATTTAAACGCTTTAAAAAATGCGTTAAGGTGAATGCGGGACAATGGATATTAACAATATTGTACAATGGACGCCAAATACCAAATGGTACGTGAAACAGGAAATATAAAAAAAAACTTATATTTACTTGCAACAGTAATTTGCTCAGCACTATTTGTAGAAAACATCCCGGAAAGAATTAATATGTAGCGAGGCAAAAGCCTTTATGAAAGCAACATAAGTAAGAAAAAAGACTTAGAAAAAGGTCCATTTTGGTATACAGGGTGATACACTTAAGTACCTTTGAATCAGTAGAGTCAACTATACGCTTACGTGTATAGAATAGTTATAAATTACTTATTAGTATTAATTATACATGGGTGTTTTTAAACTCTTCTCTACATCTTATACATTATACATCACATTATACTGTTTGCGTAATGTATACAATGTAATATAAGAAAACATCTAAGTGCATATCGAAAAACGTGTCGAAAAATGAGGTGCATAATTCTCGTTCGAAATCATGTAAATCACCTTGTATGTGAATAGGTGGTCATGTTTAGCGTTACTGTAGTTCCGCAATCTTTGGAATTCTTTCGGGAAAGCAAAGGTGCAAAGAGAAGACATACTTAAAATGCAAGGGGCCCGAATTCTCACATCGAGTGGGCTAACTATGGCACATAGGGTTATGTGCCATACATAGGGTTATGTTGGCACACGAAAGAGAATAATTTCCGAAAGCAATTTCAACCTAGTCGGAGGCAACCTACTTTAAATTTGTTAAATTTGTTAAAAAGAAAATCTGAGAACTGAAGATTAAAAGTTCAAGCCTTGGTGGGAAGTGCAAACCTTTTGGTAATTACAGAAATTGGTGGGGATATAATTGTTACAAAGATCGTTGTTCCTCAACCGATACTGGTAGTTTTTTTTACCAATTTACCCTTAGTTCTGTTCTGGTTATATCACAAAGAGCATGTGCTCAGCACTCCTGAATTACGGAAACAGTAGCAGATTAGCTACAGTCGGGCCGCTGAGAGAATGAACATAAGATTTCCCTCTCCCAAGCGCAGTCACTGCCACTTCCCTTGGCACTTGGGTATGTTGCTGGCCCAACACTACGAAGCGCATAAGGGAACGTCGCTACGAAATTCCCCAAACGTAATTGGAGGGGATAAAATCCTGGCCGGGTTCGCCTGGCTATCCTCTCTCACCGTTTGTTTTCTCTCAGCCGCACGGCTATAGTCCCTTCTCAACTTATGCGCAAAGTGATTCCAAGTCAAGTCGAGACAAAATTAAGGAATAAGTGGACTGCAGGTTGGTCCAGAATGATTCTGAAAGTGGAAGTGGAAAGGACTTCCTCTGCTCGCTATTTATCCCTCTTGTTTAACTGGAAATTTGTGTCATCCTTTCACACTATCTGGCGACATATTCAAAGTGGATTATAATAGCTTTGCGAATGACTTATATTTGTTGCGAAAAGTTATGTAGAACGATGTGCAAACATTTTCTAGTAATTTGGAAACATGGTGAGACATGCCAGTGAAATAACCAGCTGTTCCTTTCCCGAAATATCATGATTTTTTATTAACTTCGACAAGTAGGAGGTAATCAATCCGTTGGCTATATTTATCGATTTCCTTTTCCTTTAACCAATCGAAATCTTTCTCCTCTTCTAGAGAAAGCTTCAAGATTATAATTTTTATATAACAGTTTCTAATTTATAATACGAACTGCAGCTATTGAATAAAAACTGATAGCGGGCATCATTTACGCTTGTCCGGCCATACCCTTTGAACGAATGCTCGAACTGGAATGCAATATTTCGCATTTTATAGGAAACTTTCAGGCAATAGTGCTTGGAAACGTTTTGTTCACTCTAAAAAGGATGACAAAATATTTGTATAAAAATGTGGACCCACTTTGAAAACCGGCAACACAGAAATGCGACAAAAAGTTCAAAATAATATCAGTAATATTTATACTCAGCTGAAGATCGTCTTTGAAAGTGGCGCAAAACGAACAGACTCTTTTTATTATTAATTCCAATATTAATATTTCTAAATTAAAAATTGTTTTAAGTGAGAAGTAATTTGATATATTGAAAGCAGCAAATGAATATTGAAGAAAGTGTTGTATCGTTTTTTTTTGTTTTTTATAGGAATCCTGTCGCGCAAAGCACAGACGCATGTAGAGGCAAAATTGGCTTTCAACATGGACGGCATGCTTGGGAAGTTATATGGGAAGGACCGCTTGGAACGGTTGCTGTTGTTGGTGTAGCCACTAAAGAAGCATCATTAGCATGTGATGGATATGTTCCACTAGTAGGATCCGATGAACATTCGTGGGGATGGAACTTAGTGGATAATAATTTATTTCATAATGGAAATGTAACAGGGAACTACCCTTTACTTAACAACGCACCCAAATATCAGGTACATATGCATAGTATATAGGCATCTTATACAAAAATAAGTTTACACGTATCATCCAATTTCACCCAGACTTAAAAACTACTTTGACGAGTTACTTTTGATTTTTTTAGAAAGTATCAATTGAATTGTTTTTAACCGTTTGGCTGCTGACGTATTTTTTCGGACATATACCAAAACTGCTGGACTAAATGCGCGTGTATGGGAAAACAGGAGCGCTATCGCGCTCTTCGCATTTTTGGCGTAACATAAGAAGAGCGCGCTAGCGCTCCTCAGCAGCCAAACGGTTAAAGACTAAATTTACGAATTTCAATGCACAGTTTAAGTCACTATTGTATTGATTTGCAATTCCTTTAAAATTTATAATTGTTTTCTAATTTTCTATCCATTTTAATCTGACATTCTCTGTATATATTATTCATTCCGTTTTGGTATGATTGTTTGTAACCGGTGACATTAAAATGACACATTTGGACGGCACCTATTTTGATCGAGAAAAATACAAAGAATAACATCTTTTTTCCAAAGTTCTCTCAGAAAGTATCATCATTTGCAAAAAAAATAAAAAAAACTGACGCTCCAGCTCTAATAGTTTTCGAGGTACAAATCAATATTTAGCCACAATTTGCCAAACTCGAAAACTTCGTAGATTTTGAATTCCGGCTGAAACTCGACTTTGAGAAAACGATGAATTAAAACTAAACGTTCCGTCATTGGACGTGAAGAACAAGGGAATAAAGTTTTATTAAAATTTGGGAGGGTGCTAGAAGTGGGTGATCGATTTTACATGGAATAATTATGACGATTGTTTATGAATGACAGAATAATTAATGGCACTCGTAAACGTTGCTGGAAAGAACGTTTTTAGTTCCAGGAAGACGTTTACATGCAATAATTAAATGGGCTTCAAACTTAGAAATACTCCATTTGTGGTTATATTTGGTTTGATATGGTGTTTCGTGTTTGTTCCACGTGTCGTATTTTTTTGTGATGTAAAAAAAGACACAACAATACGGGCTGAGAGAGTGTGTAGGGGATCGTGTAAGAGAAAACACACATATGTACATACTTTTCAGCTCTCTCCTACATTGTACAAAATAAAGATCATTTTTCGGAGGTTATAAACATGCTCGTACCAAAAGGTGAAACAATGTAGTTATTAACTCGAGCTACATTGTATCATAAATTCCAATCTTAAAATACATTTAAATAGCACTAAAAACTGTAATTTATATAGCATTTTTAATTAATGAACATTCATTAGCCGCGCCATGTCGAAAAAATAAGATAATTCAGTTGACAGCGCAAAATGAAGATTCTTATTCCAATATTAATACACCATTTTGAAATTGTAGTTATTTAATAAGTAAAATTAAGATGGATATTATTTACTACTTTATTTTTGTATTTTTTTATTACTCATTTTCAAAGAGGGTTCCCGTTTTTTACATAAATTTCATAATTGCCTTGTGCTTGTTCTCGTTACAGTATAGTGGATGACTATGTTGGTATCTCTGATATTTTAGTTCCAAATTTGTATACAAATTGCTAGCTAAAAACTTTGGTATATCCATTAACATCTGTGCGTTGTGTTTTGTTTCATTCAAAAACGCCTATTACCACCGTAGATTTTGGAACCTGTCCCCGATGTAAAAAATGTTAATGTTTTGTCATTCAATAAACTTTTCCGAAATATTCTTATTTGATAGATCAAACTACCGTGTTTATGGTCGAAGCTTTGATGGAACACTTCGCTTAACTAATTGACAAGTTGAAGAAGTTCACCAAATTTTTGCTGTATTAAAAAGGACATTCGTTGTATTTCTTCTGAGAATGCATGATAATTAAGGAAATACTTTTCTTGTTTGTTACAGGTTGGCGAAAGAATTACAGTTATATTAGACTGTAATGATAATACACTCTCATTTGAGAAAAATTATGAATTCTTCGGTGTTGCTTTCAAAGGTATTACATGGTTTTTACTTAAGTCGTAATATTAGTTACTTGTACGCATTTTCTTAATTTATTATATTCTTTTATTAAAGATAAAGACAAAGAAATATATCATTATATATTTTATTTTATTTCCTTAATTCATTCATTCATACGTACGTTTTCCTTATCAAATATACCAGTTTTTTGTCTAACTCGACGCCTTTTCTCCCTTCTTTCGTCAAATATTCCGACAGTTTTCCCATTTTTATAAATTTACATATTTTATTATATTTTGTCCTTTCTACTTTGTTGCACTGAACTTCTTTGCGTATATCTTTATCTTTTTCCTTCATATCCTCTACTATCTCGTTTCCTTCCTCCTTTGATTCTCCTATCATAATATTAGTTACTTATTTAGACTTACATATTGTTTATTGGAAGACATTATATTAGTTCCATACATTTTCGTAAAATATTCCATCAAATAAATCGGAACAGGGAATGTGGTGTCAGTTAAAATTCCAAATGAAATTAAATTTTAGCGAGAAACTTATTTATTTTCTATTTTGGCGGTATATCTGAGGGAAAAATATTATGATTTGCAATAGTAGCGATATCTATGTAATTCTGTATTCTAATAAAGTTGATTTAAATTTCAGGATTACCAGATAAGAGGCTGTATCCATCCGTATCCGTAGTGTACGGAAACACGGAAGTATCCATGGTATACCTGGGACCGCCACTGGATGGTTAAAATAGTGAAAATGATTCAGCTCCGAAAGTCTCACAAATCATGCCTGTGATTTTACAAAGTAACTGTATATATTCCTTTCTGATGCACTTAGTTCTCGTCTACTATATGCTGTTAAGGGTTAGCAATTTTATAAGATCCACGTTGAATGTGGTTCGCAAAGTGAATGTACATTGACATTGATCGAATAATCGAATTCTTATAAAAACTGATGACATAAGTTAATTTGCATCCTAATATTCCTAGTTAATTTTTATCCCAAAGTTTTCAATGGCCTTAGCACCAGAAAAAATCCATAAATCTATTTAATATAGTAGTCCCTCGATCCTTGTCGGTCCGTTCCCTTGATCTTTATAGCAAGTTTCTTCCTATTGTAGCACTTAGAAACGTAGTTTGTTTTATCACTGTCAAGTTAGAGTAAAATGCTTTGGATTAGGTTACAGTTCACTTTCGAGATTATTCTGTTTCAAATACCTAATCCAACATGTACGCTTAACTCGACTTAGTTGTAAAGCTAGAGCTTCGCATTTTAAGTAAGCCTTGCTCTTTCCAATGTTTGAAGAATTCTAGGAAGAACCTGAAATGCTTTTATAAATTGCAATTACATAACTAGGATACATATTCAACATAAAAGGATATTTTTAAATAATTATTTTTTATTTTTGAATTATTATTTTAATTTCGACGTTTTCGTGTTGGTTCAAGCTTCCATAACCTGTCACAGTTTATTCTTTTGCAAAGGACAAGGACTTACTGGAATTACAATAGTATCATGCAGTACTAACCAAAAGATTCACAATTATGAAACAAAAAGTTTCACAATTATGCTTTGTTAATTATACATATATCGATTACAATTCAATACTGTCATTGTCCACTCTGTCGTTTTGCGGTACAAATGTACTTAATGATTCTAAAATGATCAAAGGAATTTGATGTTAAGCTTCTAGGTAATGAAAGAGTTGGACGAATTACTATAAGTGGAGACATTGTGTTTGGCAATCGTAAAATGTTACGATTGAGAACATTTTTTGTGCTACTTATTTTTTAGTTTTGAGCTCTTTGGGGTGCTCTCAATTTTTCGACGTCAGTCACATTTAAATTTTGTTTATTTAATGCTTTTTAATACAGGAAACCGATTGAACAATGCATGTAGGTTGGAAAAAAACTGATACATTCTGAAATTCATACAAATGGGAGTACCACGAGAACTTCTTTTACAAGTTTGCAAAAGTTTCATCCCAATTGGATAATCCGACACAAAATTGTCGCCGGACAAACGAAATAACAGTTCATATGCAATAATAATTGTTAGTGTCAAGGGGAAAATTACAGCATCCGACAAAATAGTTGTCACAATCTACAAAACCATCGTCGAACAGAAAGTGAAATATCGTATTATGTACATCGGGTGCGCATGATTTTTAAAAGCCCCCTTTTAGGGGAGAGGGCCTTCTGTCGCAACCCCCTAAAAAAGCTTTGCATACCGTGTGTAAATGCTATCAAACTTTACTTTTTGTTTGGCGGCTGTTTTGCAGATTGTGACAACTATTTTGTCGGATGCTGTACATGGATACATTACCACATGCAGTGCCAATCCTAAACGAATTTTACACTTAAATTGACTATATCAGGAGACTCGGTAAAAAAATCCCCGCGTCAAGTAGTAACGGCGTAGCCAACTGTCCAGCGAAATTCCCGTGGCTCTATTATCCCGAACCATAACGATTTAGCCTGTGTGAAAAATGGTCTCTGAATTTGTTTCTGGAATTTCTCAGATACTTTCTGGACGAAGTAATTCTTTTTGATTTAAATTTTTCTTTGCTTTTTTCTGATTTGTATAACGTAACGCACAATGGAATCGGTTCATTAGTTCAGGAGATATGCATATTTGAAATATTCCTTCTGTATTGGAAAGTTACTAAGTTTCTTCTTCATAATCGAGAGATCCAAAATGTCGTCTTCCATTTTTTGCCGCCAGGTGATTGGAGGCGCTTGGTATCAAAATGCCTCGAAACGTCAGCTAGGTGGTATCAAGCAGGTACTAAATACCATTGCAGATACATAGCGTGAAGCGCTAATTGTTAATATCTGTTGTTTGATTAAAGTCGGCGAGATTTTCGCGTGCAAGTATATGAATATAGCATATTTCTTAGTGATCTGTTGTGCTCATATACATATATTACGACTTGATATCGGTCAGGGTCGTTTTTTGGCATAAATTTAACCAGTTAAGTGCGTTTGACGTGTATACACGTCGAACCGAATCTCTATTTTGGTGCGGTTGACGTGTATACTCGTCGTACTTGCATATGCTTAATTTTAATTCCGCACTGTGTAGGGGATTTTTAAAACTAAATTCCACAGTTAAGAGGTTAAGATTGAATGAAGATGTTGAGGCTGCGCTTAGCGCAGTGGATAAGTACGAATGTGTGGCTTTTGGGGAGTAATGAAATGACTGCTTAAAGTAGTGTAAGACTGATGTCTTGTGGCTCTTGAGGAGCAATCAAATGATTGCTTAAGCTTTAAGGCAATGTGAGACTAGTGTTTCGTGGCTCTTAACACGTTGACTGCCATGTCACCCGAATTCGGGTGACACTCGAACATCTATTTACAGACATGTTTATTTTCACGAGAATAACTATAATAAACATTTTTAACAAGGTGTAGTGAAAGAGTAAAAAATTTGCAATTTTGGCAGTCAACGTGTTAAGGAGCAAGGAAAGGAAAACCGCCGCTGTATGCAGCGGTAACTGAAAAAGAAACGATCGCGTGTCCGCTGTGTGACACCGACAGTGTTCATAGTGTGGGTGATCCCATACGAACTGTCGCACCATATATGGTCAAACGGTATAGGCATGAGCGCCTAAAACAAAAGACTGTCGTAAAGAAATGATCAGCGCAGTCACTTCCGAGGAGACGCTCGCGGTAGACGCTTCTAGACGAGCACGCAGCGCAGAGGAGAAAAGGAAGGAAGGAAAGGCCGAGGCGAGGAGAGCTGCTACACGAGGATATTCGCAGTAAGTCTGATTTTCTTATAACTACAGAATTAGTGATTGGACTTACACTCCCAATCACTACATTATTAATAGTAAAAGATGGCGTATACCTACATGGCTGGCGTAAGACTTCTACGGAAGCAGCATGAATTGTTGGCGTAAAGTTTCTACGGAAGCTGCATGAATTGTTGGCGTAAGACTTCTACGGAAGCAGCGAGAATTACGAATTGATTTGAAAAGATAATGGGCTCATGTCTATTGATCGATAATAAATAATCCGATCCTACAATGTAGTGTTTTGTAACATATTAATTATATTTGTATGTATATTTAAATTTCTCAAATCCTAAGGACGTTTCAATGATTGCATCTATCATGTTTAGTATAGTGAAACAAATGTCTAATTTTGCTCAAGATTGCACTGCGTTGATCGGCAAATTCTCGGTGTTAAGCAGTTTCCAAGTTCTATGTGAATATTATAGAACATCTGACAACTTTTTAATTCTTAACGAAATAAGAAATGAGCACAATAAATATCTATTGCCTTATTTATAATACGCATACTTAAACAAACTATCGACAATTTCATGCACATGCATGGAAACATTACGATATCTTTCTTTTCACAAAAGAGATTCAGTAAATTAACGCTGATTCGAAGGTTCAATAGTATAACCACGTTAACGGATCTTATTATTGCAATTTGTGGTTAAGCGGTAGTTCGACAGTTCCGTTTTATGATTGGCACCCGCATGATGGAAATGAGAGGCGCGCGGAGCGCGAGTGGGGTCTAACAAGGAGAGTGTCAGACCTGTCAAGTCGAAACCTAACTCCAATTTTTTTTTATAAGTTCAGTGTAGTATAAGTTCGGTGTTTGTAGAATTGTCTTACAATGTTAAAGAAAAATATGATTTTTGTTGAACCCAAAAGACTTTTGTGGGAGGTCGAACAAAACTACTTGGCGATTTTTTTAAACATTTTTAATGTCTTTTTAGGGGATATCACAAGTTTTTGATCAGTAATATGTAAGGATATATCAAAGAAATAACTTTATGTACCACTGTTGTAGAATGTGAAAGAAAAGTATGACTTTTGTTGAATCGAAAACACTTTTGTTGGAGGTGGAACAACACTAGTTGGCGACTTCTTTTACATTTTTAATGTCTTCTTGAAGGATATCATAAGTTTGTGATCAGTAATATCTTACAAGGAGAGTGTCAGACCTGTCAGGTCGAAACCCAAATACAATTTTTTTTTATAAGCTCAGGATGTGATGTAGAACAAGTGTACAAAATTTGGTTTGCAATGGTCGATTGCAAGGACCTCCCAAAAATGCCAAATGCCCAAATTTTTGCATTTATGGAGGTTTAAGGCATTTATAGCAAATCTATTTGATTTTATTTAAGTTCATGTACTTACTTGCAGTGCACTATTATAGCTAATATTTCGAATATGTCGTATACAGCATCTAAACAGCTTAATTAGAAAACATCAATTCAACAATCGCAAGTAAAATACTGATTATGAACTGTAAGTGTTTTTCGATAAAGATGCAAGAAATTGCAGTCCCAGAGATTTGGCGCCATTTGATTAAACAATATGTATAGGGATCGCTGTCAAATTTGTCATGTCGAAACCTTTCACCAAACTTTTTATAGGTGCTAAAGAAGGAATATAAAAAATTCTAACTACAATCGTTCAGTGCAAGTGTATGATTGTAAATGAGATCTAGCAAATATGCCCTCAATGCCTTAAAATATTGCAAGTAAATCCCTATGTCAGACCTGTTATGTCGAAACCTGTCACGAAGCTTTCTGAATGAGTTGTTTAGGTGCTAAATGAGAAATATACGAAATATTAGCTATAATAGTGCACTGCAAGTATATGAACTTAAATAAAAACAAGCGGGTTTGCTATAAATGCTTTAAAGCTCCATAAGTGCAAAAATGGGCACATTTGGCATTTTTGGGGGTCCTTGCAGTTGACCATTACAAACCAAATTTTATACACTTGATCTACATCACATCTTGAGCTTCTAAAAAATAATTTGATATGAATTTCGACATGACAGGTTTGACACTCTCCTTGTAAGCTCACCCGTGCTGCACAGGTATCAACTCAGATATCCCCCAATAGGGTCAAGTACAGTCAGGTAATAATTGATAGGCCAAAGGAAAAGGTGAAAGATGGTGAGCAATCCCACGTTCCATCCCAGTGTCTGCCTCGTTATTCAAATCACTAGTTCATAACAACCGGTTGAGTCTTTCTGTCAAATATATTATTCAGTATTTTTCTTTGATTCGAATTGAATCATTATTTTAGATGAACCCTTGTTTCAAGAGAATGATTGGGTTTCAATACTAACGGCATTATAAGTTTTGTCATATGAGATTGGCACTTTAGTTTTTGGGATTCTACAATATAACCTACAGTTAACCACAGTTTTGTAATTTCGAATTATCAGTAATATCGACATTGCAGACTTATTTTGGTAGCCGTGAAGTGTCACTTGAGTTCTTGTATCGTTGAACACTAAACGAAGTGAATCACGACAGATATCGGGGGCCAATTGGTTAATTGATAAATGCAAAATCTCGAGGAAACGTTACTTATGTACTTCAATGAAACTGTTTTATTTTCAACTCTAAATTACATGGTAACTGTATTAAGTCTTGTGTCATATAAAATTTCTATAAACTGAATCTCCGGAGAGTGGACTATTAAGACTATTAGGATGAACGCTTCTTAGTTTTAATGAACCCAATTAAAATAACAATAGTAGTCGTCGCGGTGAGACGCCGAATTTGCAATCTTATGGTTACAGTTCTATTCCAAATATCTGATATTTTGTTAAATTCCTTGGTACTTCGGTGGAGAAATGATATATTTTGATATTAGCAATAAACTCATTTCGCAATTACTCTGCGACTATCGACAAACAAACGTTTTAACCGCATTTATAAATATTTCATTATGTCATGACCCGATACTGTGGAAGTGAAAGGATACCACTAACTACATAACAGATAGGAATATAAACAGTGCGGTCACATTATTCCTCGCAATTGGATGAAGGTCGAAATTGTGCAGCATGAAACAAGTTCATTACTAATATTAAAAAATAATTGTTTCATCTGCTTGAATAGCGAGGAATTTAAACAATATTACGTATTTGCAATAAAACTTGAACCTTGAGGTTGCAAATTCAGCGTCTCACCGCGACTACAACTATTATTACTAGAATTCTATTCATTTAAACTAATAAGCATTCATTTTAACAATCATAGCTCTCTCTCAGGAGATTCAGTTTATAGAAATTTTATAGACCCGCAAAGACATTAAAAATGTAGTACAATTGGTCAACTAGTTTTGTTCAACCTTCCACAAACATTTTTTGTTCGACATAAGTGTTTTGGATTCAACAAAAATCATATTTTTCTTTGATATTATAAGACAATTCTGTAAACCATTATATATTTCACTGCCTTTGCCAAAATCACCAAACAGTTAATGAAAATCATTCAAAACGAAAGCCAAGTCACTATTCAATTTTGATATATTGGGGTAGAGAAACGGTATAGTAGAATTAATCATCAATTTAGCTATTGCTATTAAGTAGTTATAATAGTAAAGCAATTTGTAATAATTGAAAGTTTATATTCCAAGAAAGAACTGCATATAAGGATTTTTAACATAGACATGCTGGAATTCAGAAAATCCAATTTGAAAGTTTCCCTTGCTAAGCGACCAGTACTCTCATGTAACCAAACTAAGTTACTTTCCAATGGATTCAACTTTCTTGCTTTATTATAAGAGAAGTTCTGTATCTGCAGTTAAATCTTATGGTCTACTGATTCAATTGGTACCGTTTTCCTAAGAAAATGTTGCATTCAATTAAGGAAAAAGTGTGAAATACGGAAAGCGTATTATTTCACACCTAAAACTTAAATAAATGGCCGTTTGGTGGCATGAAAAGGCGGCTGTCAATTCGTATGCTGCACCGAGAAATCGACGAGCCTCCAATCATCGCTCTTTATAATCACGTTTTCACCGTATAGCTCGGATTCTAACTTTTCGAGACGAGCAGATCACACAAGTTAAAGGAATCATCTGTAAAATTTGGAGACTTGCTAACACTCCCACTACGTCTGTATTGATGCTCACCGACAGACGGCCACTTGCCTCTGTATCCGCCGAAACTGAACGCACTCTCAATACTTGTAGTTTTGACTACATTTTTTTTCCATATACATTTTTCCATTCCATTCCGGCAACTCCAGAAATTTTATTCGTGGGATACGGTATTTTTTCAAGGTTTTTGGAGGCCTCGTTTGGCAGAGGGTGCGGGTAATATCAGGAGACTCGCGCCAAGTAGTAGTATATCCGTCCAAAAACATTTTAAAAAATGTGAAAAAAGGCGCCAAGTAGTTTTGTCCCTCACCCCTAAAAAGATTTTGCCTCATAGAAAATGTGCTGCATTCCACAAAATAAATCTGTGGTGAAACCACCTCTATCAAATTGACCAAAAATGTAAATCGATATCATTGGGAGGCCAAGTTTTGATTCAAACACTCTAGTAAAGAAAACAGGAACAGGATATGAATGTGAACACCAAACCTTCAGTTAGGAATATAAAACAAAACATATGTTAAACAATCGTGAAAATTAAAATCAAAATATATCTCTTCTGTTCGTTCAATTTATCAAAGAAAATGTAATACTTGGCCCGCCCGGTTCTTCACAAATCGTAAAATAGAATTCAGACAATTCTACATGCGATATTATTAAGGAAATCAAATAAAAACAGAAAAACACATTTTTGCTTAGAACTTTTAAACGGGAAGGGCTACAAGGCTGGTATTTTGAGAAAAATTGTTTGTTTTGAAGAGGAAACTGTGGTGCATGAGAGAATTATTTTTGGGCCGGGGGCACTTTTGCTGTTCTTATCCGGCTATGCCCATTCACAACCTCTAATATAGCCATGTTTGGCCTATAGGATTATAGCCGATGATATTAGTTCGTTTGCGAACGATATTTCCACCAGACCTGTGGTCTGTTGACAAGGCATGTACCTCTAATATTTCCATCAGATCTGAGATTTGATGGCGAGGCATTCGTCTCTAATAATGTAAGCAGCATAAATGAGTATTATTTGCGGGTTGGTATGACTTCAGAGACGTATAATTATAATGTAAATATACCGCGATACTCCTAGGAATAGGAGGCCCCAAAATTCTTTCTGCAATTACTCGATTGCCAATGGCTTCCAAAATATCCTCATCCAAATCCTCAATTATAATGTTTTCCGACTCGTCAGGCGTAGCGGCCAGTTGTTTCACTGAGGAGGTAGGCTTTTCTGGTTGGTTAACTATCGGATTTTCCGAGGTCGGTATATAAACATCCGCCACTGTCGTTAATAATACTTCGTGCGGCTCTTGTGGCTGGATATTCGTATTTGACACTGTTTGTTCCTGGTCAGAGGTTTCGATCCTACCTATAGCAAAGTCCTCCCTAAGAGGTCGTTGACCCGTCTCTTCGGGAGACCGTGATCTGCTACGACTTTCCAATGAGAGGGTTGAAGATCTGAGTGACGATCTTGACCAGGCCTGTGACTGCTCTGTGTTTATAGGGTTTATTTCGGCCGAGCTTCTCCTCAAGGGGGATTCTCAGTCGGAATCATCATGTCCTACAATAGGACATCGAATATATGAATATATATTGTTGCGGGTTGCACCCGCGGAACGCGTAATCATGTGAAATACGTAGTCGGACACGAATGAATAGATTTATTTTGGCGGATGACACGTCTGTGCAGTTCGGGATCTCGAGAACGACTTGTTTAACAAATTGCTACCAGTTGATAGTGATCGTCAAGGGCAGTTCAAAGGGTTGCACTTCAGGTGCTCAGCGGCGAACAACCGAGCAGGGCGCGCAGGGCCGTAACAATATATTCTATATCTCATATAAACACACCAATTGTGTTAAGAGGTTCACGTCCGTCAACAAGAGAAAAGATTCTCCATGTGTATGGAGATCGGACATTGCACCTCGTTCGTCTGAGATTAAACTCGCCATCAGGTTAGAGCCTGAGGCCCGTCAAATAGGTAAGAGCCTATGACGTGACGAAGGAAAATTATCGTGACGTCTTTATTTGCGAGGTGGGATAATAGGTAATTACTTGAACTTTTCTTCCGCTCGAATTTATCGAATTTCTTTAATAAACGCCTCATCTTCTTGGCTAGCCTTCGACTTTCTTTGGATTCGCTCTCGGAATCAGTAAAATTATTTTTTCTTTTTCCCATTTTTAACGAAAAAGTTTCGTTATCGCTGTATCGTTACATGTGGTCTCTTTGGCACAGAAACAAAGAATGAAGCTGTTTTTTTTTATATATATATACTTTAAAGACTGTGGCGTCTTGGCATATGAATAAGGAGTACTACGTTTCGTCTTAAGGAAAGAGGCGCGTAATACAATTATAATGTATCCCTTAGGATTTGTCTTCCCTTTTGGCAGACGTCGGTTCACGATAGTTGTTGCTTTGATATTAAAGTGACGAACTCGATTGTCAAGGATATAATTTTTGGATCAATAGATTCTTCTGCAACTTCAGATAAAAGTTCTACTTTTTGTACATACTACTTCAGCACGTCGATATCGGCATAAGTATGTACTATGCACTTTCGTATAAGTCGAAACAGATGGGACATATAAGGCAAACTCGTCAGTTATTCACATTATTAATTTTACTTAATACTTTTCTTAAGAATCGCATAAAAAACTAACCCGTGTTTCAACATTCCACGAATGTGTACGAATTTTTACAGAATTTTTCATCTTCTCGTTTTTGCGTAATATAGTTAATAAACATTAAATTTCCAAGAAATCGAAGGTGCGAATTGACTAACCAAGCTGAGAGATGTTGCCGCTAGTACCTTCAAGTGCATGCGTACGAGTCTAGAATTTATTGGCAAATGCAAGCATACGGGCACAAGCGCTGACCAAAGTTTAGTCTACCAGCAGTATGCAAAGCAAAATTAACAGTTCCTTCAGTGAACATTTGACTTTTGACTGGTATTTATTGGTTGGTTTTATTAATACTTATAAACTGAAATTAACTGAACACAACCGAGAACTTTTATTACTCAGGAGAGATATTGTAGAGAATGTGAAAAGGCTGATGGTTTACACAAGACTGACTGTTATTAGAAATTAAATCAATAAGGAGTCAGAAGAACAACGCTCCTTCACTACCAATTCAGCTAGATATATAATACAGCTAAAGTTCATATAGTGAACATAGTATTAAATAGTATTAATTGTTTTTGAGAATTCTAACAGTTTTGTCGCAACTCAAGTACCTTGAGGGGCTAAGCTAGGCACGTGACTTTTAGAGATTCGGCCAATCGGTAATAACCGACGCTAACTAGAAGTTTTTCGGACGCGTGATCGTGTTACCTACAGACATGAGCTATCGAAAAGAACGCGAGGTGTGTCGCTGGCATTGCCTATTGAGAGGAATTGAAATCGGGGAAAGGTTTGTAGAAGAAAGTGAGGTTACTCTCTAAATATTTGTTTCCTTATACCTAGCACGCATTAGCCTCTATTCTATTTTGACAAAAAGTTATAGTAGAAAAAAGTAATAGGCTTTATATGTCCTACATGCCTAACCCGAGACCAGCTGTTAAACAGCTTGACATTTCTGTGGTTCGCTGTGAATTGCTCTCTCACTGAGGCGCCACCTCGTTCGTACCAGGCGACCTAAAGTACTCACAAATACCGATCTGTGTGATCGACACTATGGCAAAATCAGGCAAAAAGCAGAGCTAAGGGGAACTCGTCCCATGGTTCGATTTCTTATAATTTCAAAATAAAATACAGCTTAGGATGTTCTTTAGTTCATAATGTAGGGCGGGCTGGTGTTTATTTTGCAAAGAAAATACGGAAATGATGTAAATATGGTCGAGCAAACAGTCAGTGTATTTGGCGGCCATCTTCGAAAATGGGCAGATCTTAGCTTCGGTTTAGACAACTAATAGTACTAAAAAACAATACAATTCCATGTAACTACTACCAGCCCGCCCTTCATTAGACTATCTTCTTTCGATTGAAATGTTTCTCAAACAAAACAGTGCCCCTTGCCAGTGACAGATATTAATGCCAACGACGTTTAGTCAATTTATTTATTGCTCTCCGGAATTATGAGCAGCAAGCGTTACTAGAACGAAAATTACGGGATTATTATTAGTTCACTTACGACGACGATCAAAAAATGTATCCAGCTTCTTTTCTAAACGTCGAAATTTTTCTTCGAGATGGTAATATTTATCAGTTCTGCGACTGTGCGAAGAGTGTCGCCGTTTTCCCATTATTCTAATAGTCTTCAGTATGAATGGGTATTAATCCTTATAGTTTCTTCTGATCGTTATAATTATGCGTGTGACGCTATCGGCACAACGACGAAGAATGAAGCGGATTGCAGAAGGGATGTCGGACGTCAAATATTTTTTAAAATCAATACCTTTAAACATGTGAACGCAAATCGGCTCACCGATGTGGTACTACATTCTGATCTCTGAAGGAAGAGGCGTGAAGTAAAATTCCATGTAACTACTACCAGCCCGCCCTTCATTAGACTATCTTCTTTCGATTGAAATGTTTCTCAACCAAAAATCATTTCATACGAGCCAACATAAAGAGTTCCCCCAAACTCATATTTTTGTTCAATTTTGCCGGTAACACAGCAACTCTGCAGTACCGCGGATGAACCTAGCCTAGCTCCTTAAACCTTAAACTTAAATTGCGTATCTTCGCAATGTTCGTTATATATGTTTGTAAGATATTTGCATGGAACATGTTACGAGCCAGGCTTCGCGAGTCCTAAATATGTTCTGAGATCGTGCTAAGGGCTATTTCACCTTAACTAGACTCGAGTCTTCTAGTTCCCAATCGGCCTTGTATCAATCCTGGGATATTGCTGAGTGCTATTTCAACTCAACCGTACTCAGGTCCCTATTCTCCTATTAAACCCCTTTTACTAGTTACTTTCAAATAACTCAGAACAGAGCTTGGGATCGTGTTAAGGGCTATTTCACCTTAACCAGACTCAAGACTGGACCTTGTTAAGTAAAAGAGTGGTTAGTTGCTTCCAATAGCTCAGAACAGATCTTGGGATCGTGCTAAGGGCTATTTCACTTAACCAGATTCAAGTCTGCTCATTGATCGCAGAAGAATGCCCTAGGCTAGATTTAATCCTTGCTATTGCTCGCCGGATACATTTCGAGCGGTAAAAATGTATCCTCGTGGGATCTTTTATTATTCTTCTCCTAATAATAATTAGTTGAACCAAGGATGACTAATCAGGAATAAGTAATGATCACACAATTAATTTTCTTAATGAAAAGTAGAAAACTGTTCAGTACATTCTAGTAAGTACACTATACAATGCACAGAATATAAAAATGAGACGTGTGTAGTTTCGAGTTGTTGTTACAATATTTAGTATGAATTTGTTTAACGATACAATTTAGTCGGGGGGAACTAACGAGAGAATTGTGACTTCCCTAACGATCGCGATATGACACGATGTACGTACGGTATGTAAACTGCTTCGAAAGAGACTGGTGCTCGATCTACTACGGTGTTCTTCGATGGTCCGATTGACAAAGTTTCGCCGTTGACTAGCGTTCGGAACTGATTCACCCCCTGTGCTCCAGAAATTAGGGGTTTATATACCCGAAAAATCCAGTGAAAAGGGGTATTGGTGGGGGAACTTCGGCGCTGGGAGTCTGACTATGTTTGAGTTCTGGGAATTAATGGGATGCACTAAGTGCACTCAGGTATGGTCGTCCCCTATTTGGAATTCGTTTTAAGAATCGAGATAAGGCGGAACGGAGAAGTCGAAGTCACAGTTTTAAGGCTCGAAAAATACGCAGCAAAATTTCCTGTGGAACTGGGCGAGTTAAAATTATTGTAGCTACGCATGAAATAATTGTTAAGAAAAGTAGTCCGATGAAAGTGAGTATGTAACAAACATACCATTATATTTACAACTTCACCTAATGCTGCACCGAAAGCAGAAGTGTTCCGGTGTTCTTGTACAGCATCCGACTAAAAAGATGTCACGTTCTTGACATTGGTTGCTGATCAGAAACGCGATGCTGAGTAGGTTCGTCTAAGCTATCGTGTGGTTCGTGGCGGTCACGTGGTTGGAAAAGACAGGTAGCCTGTCAGCCCGCTGAGAAAGGCATGCATACCGGGTGTGAATGAAAATAAGAAGCTGCAATAAAAGCAGACTGATGAAGGATGCAGGCAAGAGTACTTGACTGAAATAAATTATTTATTGGGAGTTGAGAACAGATTTCATTCTATATGTTCCGTTTAATTAATAGAAAATTCTAGAACGGACAAATGCGATAAAAAGAGGAAACATTGTTAAAACTTTGAAAATATTTATTAGTAATAAACATGGGTTTAATTAAACACAGGGAATAAACCGGACCATAACGACTCACATTATCGGTCATTAATAGGCAGTCGCACAGAATCACTGCTATACTATAATATAAATATACAGTTTTACAATTTTACAAGTAACAATTTCTTAACCTTTTCGCTACGGACGCACTCTGCGGCGCGCTACTCTCGTTGAGTGAGCCGCCGAGCCGAAAGTGTGCATTTGCAAAACAACTGTAATCGCCCGTGATACGCTCAATATCGCGGTATCTTACGCAGAGCGGGTGTAGTTGCTCGTAGAAAGGAAATGGTAAAAAATTTATCACATAATGCAATTAGAAAATATGTGAAAACATAACAACAGAGTGTTTGCATAGCAGAAAAGTGAAAAAGAGTGTGTGTGTCTCTACTGTGGTATTATTCAAGTAATAAAAAGGTATTCAAGCAGGAAGATCTCCTCTACCAGTACTGCTAGTAATGCTATACAGACTATAGAGGGCGCTCGCGTCAGTTGGAAGGGTATGCTGGACTTCAGAACAGGTGCAGAAAGATGTAGACAATGGTTCCCAGATGAGATGAGTCTTGCAATGATGGAAAGATTTCTGGGAACGAAATCCTTCCAAACCTGCCAAATTTGGTCGTCTGTAAAGAGGAAGACGCCTTCGATGTGCTAGAAAATGTTAAGCAAGAAACATTAGTGAATAAATATTGTGATTCGAACAGAATTTGCTGAATGCAATTTGCGGATCTTATTAATTCGGAGAGCAAATTATTTGGTAGCTTACCATAATGCAGCAGCCACTCATCTAACGATTCCTATCGTGCCAGTGTCAGCCAAGATTGGCACAATGGTCCTCGATGTTACAAACAGAAGACTGACTGCAAGCCGGATGCACCGATGAGTTGACCTTTGCTATTCTGAGAAATGTTTAACCGGAAACATTAGTCAATGCCATTCCAAAACGTACAATGTGTGAAATGCTGTCTAGACATTTCACTAACATTTAAAGCAGCTAGCTGGCTGGTAGCTTACGATAATGCCGTCGCCACTGCTTCCCGTCTGTAAATGGCTTTACATGCAATTATCTTGCTGCTGGAACCTTGATGATCTATAAATATGAAATGCGTACAAATGAATTATATTGCGCATTGTGAAGCCAAATGTAGTAAAGGCACAAATATTTTGTACTCATGGTAACTTGGCGCCAGACTTGCCTGTGGCGGCGGCGACGCGGACCGCCGAGCTGTCATCGGAGGGCCGAATCCTTGGTGAACACCGTCGTGGAACTGAAAAAAAAAATTAGGGTCGTTAAAATATCAATGTTACTCTATGATTGTTGGAAATTACAGAAAAGAAAGGAAGTTGGTCTTACCTGGTTTTACAGTCGGGCACTGGTTGGAGATGTTTAGACCGATTAATACCTGGTGGGGCCACCGATATTGTCTATTACTAGACGATAACGGTTCTCCACCGAGACATACAATTGGGCGAAATAATTTGGTCGTTCCCGCAAATCGGCCCAGACCCGCATCGCGTGGTCCACGATATCAGCACGAGCTCGCAAGGCGGGGACGGGTCGCCATGTGCGGACCATCTCGGCCCACACATTCTCAATGAGGTTGAGATCGGGCGACCGCGCCGGCCACCTCACGAGTTGAAATTCGGGGTGATTTGTGAACCACGCTTGTGTGAGACGTGAAGAGTGGACCGGACTATTGTCCTGGACCACTCGTAGCACCGGCATGTTCTCCCGGGGGTATGCCGCCCTGACGGAGGGCAGGAAGACCTCCTCCAAGATTGCGACATACTCCTGAGAGTCCATGCGCGGTGTTGTTTCCACAAGTGATTCAGGGCCCAACGGCCCGATGCACCCCCACATACCACACGTAATGCGGCCGCTGTTATCCCGGTCGATTACATATTCGGGATCGAACCGCCCGGAACCGGCAGGTCGCCAAACCCGTAGCGCGCTCCCAGCGACAGAGGAAAATACTTTTTCGTCTGTGTAAATTGTAATAATATCTCTTTCAGCCTGCACCAAAGCCAACTTCTGGCGCGCGAAAAGGAGGCGAGCCTCGCGATGTCGCGGCACCAGGGCGGGCTTGCGTACTGGCCGGTAACAGCGTGTACCGGCCTCCCGCAGCCTGCGCCTAATCGTGATTTCATTCACGTTTAAGCCCAGGGCTGCGGGGACGCTTGCAGCAGCCTCAAAGGGATGCTCTCTAATATATTCTACTACATCGCGATCTTCCTCTGCCGCGGTACAGCGAGTACGTCCGTTCCGCGACTGGCCATCCAACAGGCCACCCTCTTCCATTTGCAGAAATCGGTCTATACACCTCCGCACAGTACGCGAAAGCACTCCCACTTCCGCGGCGATGTCCACCAGGGTACGACCCGCCCGGTGTAACTCCACGATCCGCGTATTTCGCGAAGCGATGCGTTCACGCGTGTTCATTTTCGGTAATGAAATGCCAATAACGCCTACTATACATTGTTTTCTCGGTCGCTTTTTTAAAAACAAGCGAACGCGCGCCCAGTAGCGTATCAGTAAAACGATCATGGATATAATCGAATAGTAAGACGAAAAGGAACATACATACAATCATTGAATATTAATAAATGCGTGCTGGCCGGTAACAGCGTGTACCGACCTCCCACAGTCTGCGCCAATTCGTGATTTCATTCACGTTTAAGCCCAGGGCTGCGGGGACGCTTGCAGCAGCCTCAAAGGGATGCTCTCTAATATATTCCACTACATCACGATCTTCCTCTGCCGTGGTACAGCGAGTACGTCTGCTCCGCAACCGGCCATCCAACAGGCGACCCTCGCCCATTTGCACAAATCGGTCTATACACCTCCGCACAGTACGCGAATGCACTCCCACTTCCGCGGCGATGTCCACCAGGGTACGACCCGCCCGGTGTAACTCCACGATCCGCGTATTTCGCGAAGCGATGCGTTCACGCGTGTTCATTTTCGGTAATGAAATGCCAATAACGCCTACTATACATTGTTTTCTCGGTCGCTTTTTTAAAAACAAGCGAACGCGCGCCCAGTAGCGTATCAGTAAAACGATCATGGATATAATCGAATAGTAAGACGAAAAGGAATATACACACAATCATCGAAAATTAATACATGCTGTATATGACTTTATTCTTCTGCTTCCAAACTGTGAGTGAGTGTGAGGGTATGCTCTTCGAACCAGGCCTGATACGATTTAGGCTCCTAGGGTGGGGGGGAGTCCCTCCACTCGCAGCTCGGCGTCCTTATCACAGGGCCCCTTTCCGCGGCCTCACCAAGGGTTAGCCTAGTGGCCCCGGTTCGACCATATGGTCTCCCCGTGCACGCAGGACCTTCAAAACCAGGGAAGTTTTACCTTCTATACGTATTACCTTCTATAACCTATCTATACGTCTCGACAAGTGCCCGACTGTAAAACCAAGTAAGACCAACTTTCTTTCTTTTCTCTAATTTCCAACAATTATAGAGTAACTTCGATATTTTGAAGAGCCTAATTATTTTTACAGTTCCACGACGGTGTTCACCAAGGATCGGCCCCTCCTATGCCACCTCGGCGGTTCGCGTCGCCGCCACCACAGGCAAGTCTGGTGCCAAGTTACCCCGAGTACAAAATATTTGTGCCTTTACTACATTTGGCTTCGCAATGCGCAATATAATTCCTTTTGTACGCATTTCATATTTATAGATCATTTTCTAGCACATCGAAGGCGTTTTCCTCTCTACAGGCGAACAAATTTGGCAGGTTTGGAAGGATTTCGTTCCCAGAAGCCATCTTTCCATCATTGCAACCCCCATCTCATCTGGGAACCAATTGTCTGCACCTGTTCTAAAGTCCAGCATACCCTTCCAACTGAAGCGAGCGCCCTCTACAGTCTGTATAGCATTATTAGTAGTACTGCTAGAGGAGATCTTCCTACTTGAATACCTTTTTATTACTTTAATAATACCACAGTGGAGACACACACTCTTTTTCACTTTTCTGCTATGCAAACACTCTGTTGTTATGTTTTCTGGTTCTTCCTCCTACTAGTTTCCATCCATTTCTGAAACAAGTCATGAGAAATAGTAGTACAGAGTGTTGGGATGTTAGAAAATTGAAATATTATAATTCTATCATTTTATAATGCCAGAATTTATGGTTCGATAGATTTTCAAAGAATGATAAGCAATTAAATTCCTTTAAACGGTACATCTTTAATGCAAGCACAAAGCAGGTTCTTCACTTCGTGCTTGTATCCATAAATGGTTGCATCATGTGTCATACCTTATTTGCAGCAAGACACTGATAGCTTCCCATAAACCAGGTGATAATTAGCACTCTTCAAACATCTTACTGCAAATATATATTTGGCAAAAGCTTTCTCATCTTATATCAGCATTCTATTTTGGCACACTCTTATTCTTTACTTCCAAGCAACAACCACTCCTTGCTAACCTTTGTAAGAAGATACAAAAGATCTCTGAAATTGTTAAGGAATTGTCACTTATAAAATTGTAATGATAATTAAAATAAGAAGTTGTATATCTATATTATAGTATAGCAGGCATCCTGTGCGACTGCCTATTAATGACCCACAATGTGATTCGTTATGGTCCAGTTTATCCTCTGTATTTAATTAAACCCATGTTAATTACTAATAAATATCTTCAAAGTTTTAACAATGTTTCATCTTTTTATCGCAGTTGCCCGTTGTAGTATTTCCTATTAATTAAACAGAACATATAGAATGAAATCTGTTCTCAACTCCCAATAAATAATTTATTTTAGTCAAGTACTCTTTCCTGCATCCTTCACCAGTCTGCTTTTATTGCGGCTTCTTATTTTCATCCACACCCGGTATGCATGCCTTTCTCAGCGGGCTGAGAGGCTACCTGTCTTTTCCAACCACGTGACCGCCATGAACCACACGATAGCTTAGACGAACCTACTCAACATCGCGTTTTTGATCAGCAGCCAATTTCGAGAAAGTGACACCTTTTTAGTCGGATGCTGTACAATATCATTTTGTTGAGGATAAATCTTTGTACCTATTTTTGTATGTCTGGATAGAACAAGGTAATGTAAGGAGGTTAGGGTAGATAAGGTAATGATATAGTAACAGCATTTGATATCCAGGTTTTCATTTGATTATTTTCGTAAGAAATATTTTGTTTCTATGAATATCAAATTACTACAATAATAATAATCAATATAATTATAGGTATCCACTGTTATCGCAAATGAACTTATAGGAGGGGATTGGGAAGGAAAAAATTAGTCTGAGAACACAAGTGGATAAGGAGAATATTAACCCTTTTATTTATCTCATATATTGATAGATAGATGGAGTCCTAAATCGGTCTCCTGAAATTGTTATCAAAACAGAACCCTTGGTTCGATCTATTGGACATACGTCATCTTTTCTATATTTTTATATTAATCATTGGGGTCGTAAATCCCAATAATTTACTCTCTCAATAATATGTAAGAATCTACTTACTTCAGTCATCAATGGAAGGATGTATAATGAATTTATTTAGTTCTTGAATTTTCCAAGAAGTATTTCTTTCAGGAAGAGATCTCTCTTATGGCGTCCTTTCCTTTTGAATTGTAGCGCCAATCTGGTTTGTTATAAAAGAAATTCTCCCGAATCTCAATGGCGATTCGGGTTCATGTGTCATCTTTGGATTGCGCTAAACGCTAACTAGTATGAACGTGGCGCTAAACGCACTTCGTTGAATGGATGCGCTAAACGCATATTCGATATGAAACTATCATTTCAGTTAATGTTTTTAACACTAGGTTTACGGGACCCGTCATTTTGACGGATTTCGAACTTCATGAATACCATTACAAAAACAATTACAATTCATTTTTCTCCAATTTATGCCGACTATTGTTTATACAATCCTAACAGGTGTAATTCACTTATATTGTGTTTGTTAGGATTGTAGTTGTTTTTAAATTAGATTAGTTGTTCTATTTTAAAAGAAATTACGTTCTTTCGAATACGCGGATAGGTATTCAAAAATGTCCGTAAACCTAGTGTTAAGACCGATTGAATGATTAAATGAACTTGAGACCTTAAGATCCACTTATACTTTGTATGTATATACTCTGTGTATTCCTATACCATTCATCCGATGTCGCGAATGTTTAATGAGTTGTGGTGTGCACGCCTATAAAGGTTTCTGACTTAGAATTAGTACAACCTCAAATCAAAATATTACATGTATGTATGTTTTGTAAAGGCTTCTACACTGTTCAATGGATTCACGCCAAATTCAGAGTGAGTATTCCTTGAAACCTTAGAAAAAATGTAGCAATTTTAGCATTACTATCAATATTATTATATACTAATTAGTTGGTATATATGTGTGGCCAAGTATATTTTCAGTAAATGATGCCAACAGTGGCAAAATGTAAAAAAGCTCTCCAATAGCAGTACAACTTATTTTTTTGTAAATTTAATCAATGTTAGCACCACCCAGGCGAAGCCAGGTGGGACAGTTAGTTCATGATAAATTTACGAACCTACTGTTTGGAGCTAATGGATCGGAGAGCTAACGACAAAATAGGGAATTAGTACCAACTCAATAAAGAACAAGGATTGGTTTTCTTTCAGTGCCAATTTATTGACTCATTTCCGTTAATAATTAACGGCGAGGTATGACCTCTAATATAGTATGATAATATTAGTTCATATTTGAACTCTATTTCCAACAGTATAATTGTTATTACAATTATAATATAATTATAGTATAATTATATATTATAGTATAATTGTTATTACAATGATACAACAGTATATTGTTTCCAACAACAATTTAATTTCACGATCGTGTGCGCCTTTAGGAATCTCCTTTGGTTTTTAAGTCTGTCTCCGATGATGTTGAGTTGATTTATTGAAGTGACAATTCGGTTGTCATGGAATATAAATTTTGGATCAATAGATCCTTTTTCTACTTCAGATCAAAACACAGTTTTTTATACGTGCTACTTCAGCATTTTCGTATAGATCGAAACACCTACCCCGTTTTGAAGTTTGTTAAATTATTATTTACAAACACCTACATATCACCCTACCAAATTTGAACATTTTATTGGCGGCTTTATGCTGGTTTGTATGTTAACACTTTGATGGCCGCTATCACGTATACGTGACTTTCTAAAAAAAATAATGTTTTATTTTTATGTATTCTAAGAGGTGATCTGCAGATGTAAAAATTTTACAAAATATTTTCTTATATTTCTTTAAACATATAGATTTATTTATGGGGTTTTACGCTCTTTTATTCTGTAATTTTTTAGTTTAGATTGAAACAATATTTCGTTACTACAAATATTGGAAACCTAAGTAGACCTACTTAAAGTTACAAAATAGACTCGTTGACATTTTAAATGATAATAAAGTTACAAATGACTGTTTTACAAACAATTGCGTTTAAATAGCCGCTGAAAGGTTAACAAAATATGCTTTAATTCCACCTGCGGCAACGTATAAGAAATGATAAAAATGTGCGGCCGTCAAAGTGTTAAGGCTTGTTTCCGCTAAAACAGTTCACCGTAACAAAACAGCAAAAACCGATCATCGGAACAGAATCCCGAACATCCTATGCTCTCCTATAGCACGTTGACTGCCATGTCACCCGAATTCGGGTGACACTCGAACATCTATTTACAGACACGTTTATTTTCATGAGAATAACTATAATAAACATTTTTAACAAGGTGTAGTGAAAGAGTACAAAATTTGCAATTTGGGCAGCCAACGTGATAGGGAAAAAAGGTTGCCCATATCGTATTACCGTCTCTAAGCTTAGCGAGGAGGCAATCATCCCAGCGATAAGTGGAATGCATACCAAATTTTGTTACGGAGACAACTTGACGGGCCGATCGCTCAATTGGCGGTTTTTCCCCGACACATCAAAGGAAAGGGGAAAAAGCCCGGTAGGAACTACCGTGCATAGGGTCGAGTTTGAATTTCTTGAAAGGACGAGCTCTCGCAATCGCAACTCAAGAACAAGTCGGACGATAAACTCTCATTGATTAGGCTCTGCAATAAGTAGTAGTTGATTTCGATCCAGTGAAATGGCCGACAATGGAAGCACTCTAATTAATCCACGATCAGCAATAGGAAAATTAAATTCAATAAATTTTATTGTCAGACATTGTCAATCATTCTACGTGCAACGCCGTTTCCACTGGCTACTTGCACAATTAAGTTATAAATACATTGTAACATTAGAGTTACATTATAACATGAACATGCACATAGGATATGGTATATATTTTAACATAAATGACACTCTGGTATAATTGCCAATAGTTAGAAATTTTATTATTGTCCTTATTGCTAAGCATTAACTAACAAAAATACATGAAATCCGTGCAAAAACATTGCAATGTAAAAAATGAGATATAATAGAAATTGAGATATAACAAAAGAAATATAGACAATATAGATATTGTACAAGAAACCCAAGATTTCATTCAATGATACCTCGATTTAACTCGCATTAGTAATTAATAATCAATTAAGAATAAATCAGCCATTAATAATAAAAAAAGTCTGGACTGTGGGCGCTTCCTTACAGGGTAAAAAGGCAATGCAAAACTGATTTAAAGCCAAAACTGACTTTACTATAAATTAATCTCTTTAAAAGTTTTTTTTTTAGCAATACTACCAGAGCAAATGCCTCGAATGAAGTGCACGTACGCTAAGTTTTTTTTATTGTTGATTCATTGTTAATTATTAATACGAGTTAAATCGAGGCATCTTTCAATGAGAACTTGGCTTTCTTGTATGATATCTATTTCTTTTTTTGTTATATCTAAACTTTGTGGAGGAATCAAACTCTTACTTGGCGCATTTCTTATATTCTAATGTTTTTGGGCGGATTTGAATTTTCCCGCCGATTGTGTCAGTTGGTTCCATCTGCGGGTGCGTTCGTTTCTATGCTGCGAGTACTGGCAACGTGACATCACAAAGTATACTTCCTGTAAAGATTAGTACCATAAAACCGAACGGTCTTGCAGTGTGATGACGCTGCTGGCGTTACCTTACCTCTGTAATTGCAGTATCCACAGTAGGAAGTGACGTTGAAATTCGTGACGTCATAAACCTTTGTGAGGTCTGGCAAAGTTCACTTCGACCAATAACTGAAGGCTCATTCACTACTGGCAGTTCTCGCAGTACATAATCGAACGCACGCTGCATATGTAGCGGTCTGAACCTTGGGGCGTGTCCTCACTAGAGCTTTTTTTACACATGTATTGCTGCATATATTTGATACAAATAAACAAAATGCAGGATCTTTCGTCGCTAATAATAGAACTGTTAATTGAGCTTTATGACATTTTCAACATCAACAAAACAATTATGTTTCTTCTACTGAAAAATATATTCATAATTTTTTAAAATATTTAATAGCAACAAAATTCATACAAGAAACTGACACGTTTTTCATAAAACACTAAATTGTAACAAAAAGTTCCTGATTGTACCTTCAGTGAGAACGCAGCTTAAGAAATGCCTATACTTCCAGTTGGTATCAGCCTCCGGCTGTTTACTGTATCTACCCTAACCTCTCAGTGTTGCATGCTCGCATCTTGACAGTAGTGTGCTATACCATACTCTATTCTATTCTATTAGCCCAATAATGAAGTGTAGTGCAAACACTGTTCTTCTTGTGAATATCCGTCGTGGTCTGCAAACGTCAATCTCTATTATGCCTAGATTCGCAAGGTGGGTGAAACTGTTCATACTAGTTTTTATTCATATTTTTCCTGCTCTTTATCAGAACTTTCTCATACAACACGTCTGCTCGGAGATTCATAAATAATTAAAAACTTCTAATAACTTATGTACTTTCTAACACCATAATTATTGCTATTATTCGAAATTTGTAATGGCATTTCTTCATTGTGTTATTTTATAGTTGTGCCTTTAATCGACGAATACTGAGAAATTTTGATTGCTAATTATTGGTGTATAAGTTTGCACTATTCCTATTAGTATTTTGTTTATACAGTTATTAATGTATGAAAAATTCACAGCATCTTTCATAGGTTCATAAGAATTCGACATTTTTTCTAGAAACGCGTAATATAGTTCCTTGTTGTTTCTGCAGTTAGGAAACAGCTTTTACCATCATCAATTTCTTTTTTCATTGGCAAACTCACAGCTTTCTTACTATTCTTATCATCATAAATAGCAGAATAATGAAATCTTTCTTTTGATTGGCATTTCTCGTTGTGTACTATTATTTTACACGTTTAATTATGTTATTTCTAAATCCTCTCATTGAATATTCAAGGATGTATCCGCTTCTGGGTCTTTATGGTTTTTTTTCTTATTTTCCAGAAATCCCAGAAGGTTTGTAAATCATGCCAATGGTTTTCGAAATGCATTGTACTTTCTATAGAGACATCGAAAATTCTTCGTATCATTTTATTTGCGTCTTATTTGCGTCTGAATGATGCTGTAAAAATAAAATATTTTTTTACGTTCAATTATTTGCTTAGTAGCAAATTTGTATATCGTATTAAAGAACTAAACTTTTATAAGTATTGCGTTAAGGTACCACATACAAGTAAAATATTAGAAAACGGTACAAAAATTCGATTTTTTCCCTTACAAATAATTTTTTTTCGGAAAAAGTATTATCTACATATTAAGGTACATATTATAAAAAATATATCCTGTAAATTTATTTACAATCCTTGCAGTAACTAGCGTGCCACGGCGGCTTTTGTAATGTCATAGTGAATGAAACGTGCCTGTTGCGGTACCGGTGTAGCTCCACTATTTTTCATCTGAATCGAATAAAAAAGTACTCTTTATTTAATAGAAAGATAACTCTACTGCACTACGGAAGCAGATCCTTTCAGTTTCGTTTTGTGCGGAACATATCGCTATTTATAAACATCAGAGCGATTTTTTCTATAAAATTAAGCATTTTATATAGAAACAAAAAAAAAAGCTGGGATAGGTATGCGAAAAAATGCTGCGTAATGCAATAGATAACCCTATTAAGAAGATCTGATTAAAGTTTCAGCTTGATGCGTTCAATGATGAATTAGTTACGCTGGTTTCCGCTCGCAGAAACAGTGTTTCGAGAAAAACGTGTTTGGAGTTTTGGGAATGTTTAGAAAATATCTTTCGTATCTTTCTACGCAATACATCAGAAAGTTTCAAAATTCGTTATGCTTCGATAAAATCGTCAATTCCTGCGCCGCACACCATTATCAACACAATTTTAGGAGGAAAGTTTGATTTTTTGACCCATTTACTTGTATGTGATATCTTAATTCATCTGCGGAAAAGTTAATGGAGATCAAACTAAACCATATATTTTTAGCAGTTTCGTTGAAAATACTGTGTAATCAACTAACCAATAACTTATTTGAGTGAAAAATAATCTCTGTTTAACCATTGCATTAGAACTACCGAAGACTATTTTTTTATTGTGTATATGTACAGGGTGAGTCACTTGCCTTTTGAGTCACCACTGTCGAGCATACATTATTCCATATAAAATCATTATAAATAACCTAGACATTTAAATTACCCTCAAATGTTGCTCAATATTTATTTGCATTTTATGCATTTAGACTTTTACATGTTTGAGGTATGTTTACTCGCACCTGAAGTTTCACCTTGCACAATCCAGTTATATATAATATTCCACTGTAAATATAATAGAATCAAATCTTTTCTTCTTACGTTGCTAGCCATTCGAAGGAAGTCGATGCTAAAACTTGGGAAAATATTCGCTCCAACAGGATACAGAATTTAATACAGTCTATTGTTAAACAGAGAATATATAGTATAATTAAATAGATGTCTAGTAAAAGTGGGGTTAGGAGAGTTCTGATTCCAAGGCAAGTGAATCACCCTGTACTTCTATTAAAGGAATATAAATTTTTAGAAACTAACCTCCTTGAAAAATTGGAACTTGCAATAAAATATATTTCCAACCATTTCTACTGTTTGGCCGATCTAGTGTTAACTACCGAAATGGATTTGGTTCGGAACTGCTGACGTGCGCTTTGCGAAGCCGTTATATGTCAACAATTATTGCAGAGAAACAAAGTAATATATGTTTTTAGTCATGCTAGATATGAATGGAAGTGAAGCTAAAGATAAAAACAAAGTAATAATTAGATATATAACTTTTGTTTAAAATTCTATAATATTCAAGGTCTGAGTGATCTGATAGACCGCACGACAGTCGTTAATAATTAATAAGTATGTTATAACTATTTCTTTATCGAGTGGTACTTCCATTGCTTTTGATTTCAGATCATCTGTGTCGGACGATCCTTCCAATCCAGTACTTAAATAAAGTCAATTGTTTGACATAATTTTTCTCACACACTTACAAACGTATCATTAATTTAGTGGAAAAATAGCTTTCATTATTTTCTTAACTATCGCGGAACGCGCAACAAACGGAATACTCGAGCAATTTGTGTTAGAAGAATCGAATAAAAAATCTGACAATGGGTAGAAAACGACAACATTGTGTTGTAAAGCCGGATGACATATCAAAAAGGCGGCGTATCGATAATCAGGAAGAAATGAAGTTCGCTAAAAGTGTAGTGGGCAAAGAAGGAACAGTTGCGTATAATCAGTTCTTAGACTTTTTAGTTGAAGGAGAGGGAAGAAAATGTCTGCAACTTCTGAAGAGAGACGGAATAAGACTAACTAGTGTGTCTAGTATTTTGGATAGAGCTAGATCGAATGCTATAAAAGCCTTTAAAGATCTCTTTAGCGTTTGGTTCGATGACCATGGAAACAAACGGCATTGTCTGCAGATTCTCGAGAAGAATGAAATAAATTTGTCAAGCATATCCAGCATGCTAAGCGGAGCAGGTGCAAACGCCGCAACAGCTTTCAAAGATTTATATAATCTGTTGTTCGACACGAGAGGAAACCAAACGCAATATTTGGAAACCCTAAAAAAAGAAGGAGTCAATCTATCTAACATGTCAAGTATTTTAAGTAGGGCGGGAGTTCAGGCTGCAAAAGCTTTCAAAGACTTGTACGATCTTTGGTTTAATGCGAATGGAGATAAAATGCAATATTTGAAGTCTCTTGAAAAAGAAGGGATTAACTTGTCGAACATGTCCAGTGTTCTAAGTAGGGCAGGAGCTACTGCCGCGAAAGCTTTCAAGGAACTGTATGACCTTTGGTTCGATAAGCGAGGAAATAAAACGGCGTACTTAATGAACCTTGAGAAAGAGGGTGTAAATTTATCAAATATGTCTAGTATTTTGAATGGGGCAAGAATTAATGCTGCGAAAGCTTTCAAAGAATTATATAATCTTTGGTTCGACAAGCGAGGCAATAAAACCCAGTATTTAAAAATCTTGACGGAAAGAGGAATAAGTCCAACAAAAATTTCAAGTATCTTGAGTAAAGCTGGGGCAAGCGCAGCAAAAGCTTTCAAAGAGTTGTACGACCTTTGGTTTGACGCGCAAGGAAATAAAACTGTGTACTTAAAAACTCTAGATGGCGAAGGAATAAGCTTAACTAATCTATGCAGTATGCTAAGTGGAGCAGGAGTTAATGCCGCGAAAGCTTTTAAGGACTTGTACAATCTCTTGTTCGATAAACAACGAAATAAAACTCTGTGTTTAAAAACTCTAGAAGAAGCAGGAATCGATCCAGCTAATATGTCCAGCATTTTAAATGGTGCAGGGGCTAACGCAGCGAAAGCCTTCAATGACTTATACGATCTTTGGTTTGATAAGAAAGGAAATAAAACAGCGTATTTAAGGACTTTAGAAAACAAAGGGCTAAGTCTAACCAAAATGTCAGGCATTCTGAGTAAAGCAGGTGCAAAAGCTGCAAATGCATTTAAAGATTTGTACGATCTTTGGTTCGATGCCAGAGGAAACAAAACGCGATATTTGAAAATACTGGAACAAGAAGACGAGATAAATCTGACTAATATGTCCAGTATTCTGCACGGAGTGGGAGCCAACGCTGCAAAAGCTTTTAAGGACTTGTACGATCTGTGGTTCGACAGCCAAGGAACTAAAACAGAATATTTGCAAACATTAGCAGAAAAAAGGATAACTTTAACTAATGTGTCGAACATTTTAAGCGGAGCTGGCGTCAATGCTGCAAGAGCTTTCAAAGATTTGTATTATCTTTGGTTCGATAAAGATGGAAATAAAACACAATATCTACAAAATTTAGAGGATAAAGGTATAGACCTCGCTAATATGTCCAGTATTTTGCATGGAGTCGGAGCCAGTTCCGCAAAAGCTTTCAAAAACTTGTACGATCTTTGGTTCGACGCAGAAGGACGTAAAACCCAATATTTGGAAGCTCTAGAAAGGGAACGAATTAATTTGTCTAATATGTCCGGTGTTTTGAATGGAGCCGGAGTGAATGCTACGAAAGCTTTTAAAGAACTGTATGATCTTTGGTTCGATGAAGGAGGAAATAAAACTCAGTACTTAAAAACTCTAAAAGAGAAAAAGGTGAATCTAACCAATATGTCGAGCATGCTGAGTGGAGCGGGAGCAAATGCTCCGAAAGCTTTCAAAAGTTTGTACGACCTTTGGTTCGATTCTGAAGGCAATAAAACACCACATTTAATAGCTCTAGAAGAAGTGGGACTAAATCTATCTGACATGTCCAATTTCTTGAACGGAGCAGGTGTGAATGCTCCTAAAGCTTTCAAAGACTTGCATGAACTTTGGTTCGATGAAGAAGGACACAAAACACAATATTTGATAACTCTAGAAGAAAAAAAGATAACTTTAGCCAATATGTCTAGCGTGTTAAGTGGGGCGGGTGCTAATGTTGGGAAAGCTTTCAGAGACTTATACGATCTTTGGTTCGATAACCAAGGAAATACAAAGCTCTATTTAAAGCATTTTATTGAGAACGAAGATTGCGAGAAAAGATTTTCCCTCCATAACCTATCTGGTATACTAAGCGGCGCAGGTGCAAATGCCAAAGATGCTTTTGAGAGGTTGCATAATATTTGTTTTAACGAGAAAGGGGAAAGAACAGCACTTTTAGTTGATTTGTTTAACGTAGGGTTTGAGCCAAGTAACTTATCCTCGATGTTATGTGGAGCAGGTGCTCGTGCTGCCCCTGTTTTGATAAAATTGCATAACATTTGTGTCGACGAAGAAGGAAGTCGATCAGAAATTTTAGACAATTTCTGTCGAGTAGGCTTCAGGCCGGGTGATTTGTGTAGCATATTAAGTGGAGCAGTAGACATGTTAGAGAAATTTCACGAATTTTGTTTTTTGGCGGAATCAAAGAAGTATCTAAATGATTTCTTAAACGATAAAAATAGTTTTACGGTAAGCAATTTGTCTGAGATATTGCATGGAGCGAAGCGTAATCTTTGTTCTGCATTAGAAAGTTTTCATAGTGTTTGCTTCGATGAAACAGGGAAGAAATCAAGAATTTTGGACGACTTTTATAAGATAGGGTTTAAGCCGAAATATTTATCCCATATATTATCCATGGCTGCAAACAATGCCTCTTCCATTTTAACGAATTTTCATAAATCTTGCTTTAATAAAGAGAAGTATTTAAGTCACTTCTTAGCAGAGAAAGAACTGTTTACGCCAAAGAAAATCTCTAAGATATTGGATAGGGTAGGAGTGAGCATCCATCTTGTCTTCGAAAAGTTGCATCATCTTTGTTTTGATAAAGCAGGAAAGAGAACAGAATATTTAAACAATCTTATTGAGAATAATGCGTCGAACAAAATAATTGATATTTTATACAAAAAAGTTAGAAAAGCACCATCTGCATTTTTAGAATGAAAGAAACAGGAAATATGGTTAGATAAACTATTCACAACCAGTCAGGATTCAATTTAACACTTTCGAAGCCGAAGTTGCAAATTTTTAACTCTTGCGCCACACCTTGTTAAAAATGTTTATTAATGTTAATATTGTCAAAATAAATATGTCTGCAAATAGATGTTCGAGTGTCACCTAAATGTGGGTGACACTTGAACCTATTAAAAAAATCTATTCACAGACCTATTTATTTCGACAAAAATAACGTTAATAAACATTTTTAACAACGCGTGGCGAAAGAGTTAAAAATGTTCAACTTGGGCGACGAAAGTGTTAACCATTATACTAGTATCAGACGATTACAGGGTGGGAATATTTCTGTGGTTGGTATTCGGAATCTGCAAACCGAGGTGAGAAAACGAATTTCAGAATTTTCATTTTACGCTTTCATTTATTAGTTATAATAAATGAGATAATTAGTGGAGTATGCGTCTGAAAACAAAACCACCAAAGTGGAGCAAATCAGGGACATCCTGCACAAAGTGCAAAATATTTCATTTCGTTCGGAGTATTCACTATTTTGCATTAACAGTGTTAAATATGTACCTGTTAAATAAATTCGTAAATTCATTGTGACGGTGCCAGTCGGGAAACTTCTCCAAGACGAAAGAAATATCACTCCGATTGTTATACCGTTGGATAACTGTATGAAAAAATATAAAAATATTCACCACGAAGTAAAAACCTCCTTTTCGAAATGACTTAAAAACAATCTTCCGTTTCAATATACATATTAGTATCACAAAAAATCGAACAGACTCAACTACCCACTTGTACATGTAAAACTGCCACTAACTTCAATCTACATTTTTTAAAATCACAACAATTCAAAAATTGATGAAAAATAGTTTCCGTGGAATTTCATTTCATTTTTTTTCTACTGGTTAAATTTCTACACCGCCAAGCGGCTAAAAACGGAACGTGACATTTCTTTATAATGTTGAAGGAACTCAATACTTCGAACTACAAGAGCAATATATTCTAACATTAATATTTCCTTAATTAATAAATCGTTTCAAATACATTTTGGGTTAAAGAATATACTAAATGACATAACATCAAATACTTGGTGCACTAAATCGTTATGAAATTCACTTTATTTCTTCAGACGATTTGAACTTATGTAAGAATTTAGGAAAAAGTGAACTTGGTCACCTCGAAGTTACATTTGACTACGCTTTCAATTTAATTTGTGTCAAAATTCTAGCAGAGTCCAATCCACTCACACCAATAATATCTTCACAAAGAGTGCATGACAATTGTCAATTATACTGTATAAAACACATCTGGGTGTGTATGTACAGAATGTATATATGTAAATATGTTCGACTATGCGTGAATGCATTTATGGGATACATTCGTATTTGTATAAATGGAAGGTAGGAGTTGAAAACGTGAGAGTTATATAAATGGTATTCAGGTCTCCTCCTTCGGTATCATTAAAATTCTATTACATAAGAAGATAGAGTACAAAACAGAAGTACAAAGTGGCAAGCATCATTTGCATTTACTTTTTTTGTAATCCTTATTATCCACTGCATAATAAAAGAAGGGAGATACGTTCTATATGAATATTTTAGGGTTGAGTTTTTGAAACACCGAACGCTTGCCTACAATACTGTATCATAAACTATAGCCGGACCGCTGAAAGAATGAACCCAAGACTTCCCTCTCCCAAGCGCAGTCACTGCCACTTCCCTTGACACTTGGGTACACTGCTGGCCCAACACTCCGAAGCGCCAGGGGGAAGTCAGGCTACGAAATTCCTGCAACGTAACTGGAGACGGTAAAATTTAAGCCGGGTACGCTCTCTCACCGGGTTCAGTTTCTCAGCGGCACGATTATAGTAACATTTACTTCATTACTTTCAATGTTTAGCAGACACAAACGTCACATCTGTATACTCTCGCACATACTGGGTTTGATAGCCCTTACATTTGTGAACGGTGCCAAATATTTAGTAAGCAGTATTGTATATATATTTGTAATATTTTTAACCGGAATAAATGGTAATTGTATTAAGAATGTTTTGAAGTCCGTAGGGTGACCTAGTTGTTAACCTTTAGTTTTCTATGTATTGAAATAAATGTAATAAGTACTTACAAATTGATTAATATCTAAATTGCTCATTTTTTACCGACTTCGAAAAGGAGGAGGTACTCAATTCGATCGATCAATTTTACTTATATTTGCGCTGACTCCGAAAAATTGCAATAAGGTTGTCAAAGGAAGGTTGAATGAAAACAGCAAAATTATTTTTTACTTTTCAGCGCATTTTTATTTTTTATTTTATTTTTTCAGGTCTTTGAGTTTTCAGTTTTCTGGGATGTTGTCAGTTTTCGAAGTCGGTCACATTTTTTAAAAAATTTTTTTGATCAGATTTTTATGTAGATTTTGTAATGTTTTGTGGAAATTATTAAGATTCCTCAAAAATGTCTGACGATCCATTTTGTAATAGAAGTTTGGGTAATTATATAGAACATGGTACTCCTGACCGATTTCAATGATCTTTGAATATGTTATAGGGGCCATTATTCGTGGTAACTTTTACCTATATAAGTATTCGTCGGTCGGCTTTAGTTTTCGAGATATACACAAAAATGTGTTTTGTATTTTTGATGCGCCGTCTACTCGGCAAAGGTGACAACTTGAGCTCGGAATTCAGCTTTTAGGTTACTCTGTCGTGCCGAGTCACTTTTGATATCAAGGACGCCAATGTTTTGTTTATTATTTCAACTAGACACAATCGCGTACTTCTCGCTTCTCGTGTACTTGTCGCGTGCGACTTCTGCCTTTTTTAGTTGGCACGACGAATGAAATTGTTTATGAACCCGAAATTATACCAACAAATTGTTCTTAATTTTTGTTTCTTTGATGCACTAAGTGAAAAATTGTATAAAAATGGAGAATGACCACATATACAAAGATCATATTCTGTAATTTTTTTGGTAATTATCATCCTGAAGAATGATACCAAAAACTTGAATTTTCAATTTTGTTTTTCTAAAAGAAGTCGGTATTTTTCGGTAGATTAACGAAAATTAAAGGTTGTAATTAAAAATAAGTAAGTTGATAAAAATATCGAGAAAATTGTGCGTCGATATTATAAGAGAAATAAAATAAAAATAGGAAACCATATTTTTGGTTAAAAATTTTAAACGTGAAGGGTTGCAAGGCTGGAACTTGTAAAAAAAATTGTTTTTTTTTGGGGAGGAAAATGTGGTGCATGCAAGAATTTTTTGTACGCTGGGGGCACTTTTGACTCTTATCTAGAATATAAGTGAAGAAGTCTCACTTAAATCTTAATAACTCTAAGCGAATTAGATTTAACAAATAAAACACAGCTATTGCGGGATCAGCCTGTATCATCTACATAAATTCCCAGAATTAAAGATTTATCTTTACTCTTGAAAATGCATTGTTCTGCTTTGATTGATTCAAGTCCCATCTTGTTTAGGCTGAATATATAGCTACCGCGGAATGTACAAAAGAACTGATATATTTAAAAGCTGTTATTGAAGACTTAACTAATGAAACTATATTCATAATTCTTAAAGTTGATAATGAAAGTTCGATGAAGTTGATTGAAAATGGAATATTCAATCGCAGATTGAAACATATAGATGTCAGGTATCATTATACACATAAAAAACTAAAAGAAAAAATTATTAGTATTCAATACTGCGACACAAATCATTAATTAGCGAATAAAACAAATTTCATGAGACAAGCACTGAAGCATAAATGTAGAATATACAGCATAAAAATATCAAAAATATACGAATTACACTCTACTTTTTATTAATTTATATTTAGGATATTGTTGCGGGTTGCACCCGCGGAACGCGTAATCATACGAAATATGTAGTCGGACACGAATCAACAGATTTATTTGGCGGATGACACGTCTGTACAGTTTGGGATCTCGAGAACGACTTGTTTAACAAATTGCTACCAGTTGATAGTGATCGTCAACGGTAGTTCAAAGGGTTCTTCGGTAGTTCAAAGGGTTCAACTTCAGGTGCCCAGCGGCGAACAACTGAGCAGGGCGCGCAGGGCCGTAACAATATATTAATTCAAAATAGCCGAGTCGTAGAAAGTAATAATAGTCTGCCAGGAATTTCATTTAAACTTTGCAATTCTTGATGCAAATGAAATTACTATTGCGAGAACTATTTAATCCATTCGTGTATTTGTTAGTTGCAAACTTTGTAGTATACGCCAGACATTCGCCTACTTTGTTTTTTCATAATTATTATATTATATAATGTTTTGGATTTAAAATGGATATATAAGACTATAGCGTAATAAACTCGATTATTTTCGTTGCGTTTGACTAAGGAAACAATATTGTATCGTCTAGTAATGAAAAGTTTGTATTCGCTTCATTTTTCTTGAGTTAGAAATTTTTAAGCGGTGCACTCGAACTATTAGAAAGTCAGAAGTAGGTATAGTGAAATATTAGCAAAATCTTGGCTTCTCGATGTAAATCCTTGGACGGCACACTCCGAAACAACGATGCGAGAACATCCAAATGCAGTGAAAGACTGAGTGGTGATGCTTTGAAAATGGCCGTCACAGCTGTCTCACAGCAGTTTCCTGCCGTAATTTGTCGTCCGATTTTCCCGCCCATACGGCTGAATGGGTCGCCAACTCGATAGCACGAGCCTTGGTTCCCGTGCTAACTCCAACCGCAGATAGCGACCGAAGTTAGCGACTCGGCGCTACTTCGCGCCCATCGCTAGCGAGCCAGACTCGCTCGAAGCGTCACCTTCGCGCTTAAGGGGCTAGGCTAGGCACGTGACTTTTAGAGATTCGACCGATCGGTAATACCCGACGCTAACTGGAAGTTTTTTGGACGCGGGATCTTATTACCTACAGACATGAGCTATCGAAAAGAACGCGAGGTGGAGTTGCTAGCATTGTCTATTGAGAGGAATTGAAATCGGGAAAAGGTTTGTAGAAGAAAGTGAGGTTACTCTCTAAATATTTGTTTCCTTAAGTCTAGCACGCATTAGTCTCTATTCTATTTTGATTGCTACATTGCTACAATGAAGTGAGCCCTTGGCTTTATATGTCCTATATGCCTAACCTAAGACCAGCTGTCAAACTGTTTGGCATTTCTGTGGTTCGCCGTGAATTGCTCTTTCAGTGAGGCGCCACCTCGAACTCAATGGCCCACCTAAAGTACTCACAAATACCGATCTGTGTGATCGACACTATGGCAAAATCAGGCAAGAAGCAGAGCTAAGGGGGAAGTCTTCCCACGGCTCGATTTCTTATAATTTCAAAATAAAATACAGCTTGGGATGTTCCTCAGTTCATAATCTAGTGCGGGCTGGTGTTTATTTTGCAAAGAAAATACGGAAAAGATGTAAATATGGTCGAGCAAACAGTCAGTGTATTTGGCGGCCATCTTTGAAAATGGGCAGATCTTAGCTTCGGTTTAGACAGCTAATAATACCAAAAAACAATGCAATTCAATGTAACTACTACCAGTCCGCACTTCCTTAGACTATCTTCTTTCGATTGAAATGTTTCTCAACCAGAAATCATTTCATACGAGCCAACAGGAAGACTTCCCCTAAACTCATATTTTTGGTCAATTTCGCTGGTAACACAGCAACTCTGCAGTACCGCCGACGAGCCTAGCCTAGCCCCTTAATGACGCTAACTCGGAGATAGCGACCGTCGCTATCGATAGCGCCAGAACCAGAATCCCGCCCCAGTATGAACGTGGCGCTAAACGCACTTCGTTGAATGGATGCACTAAACGCATATTCGATATGGAAATATCGCTCCTCTTAATGTTTTTAAGACAGATTGAATGATTAGATCAACCTCAGACCTTAACACGTTCTCTGTGTTCCAGTTGAAACTGGCCACCCTGTTTTTAAGATCGTTGTATGGTCTCATTCGGCTGTAATCATTTCGTCGTCGTTTTCCACGGAATGCTGATTTGCCGCTATGAATTCCAGAATTTCATCCTGCCATCTGCGTAGACCGTCGGGAGAAAATTTTATAATATTTTTACGAATGTTACACGTCGCGGTTGTAGAACGCATAAACGGCATAAACGACTACTAATTATGGAGTTGGGAAGAAGCGTGTATTTTGGAGCTGTACAAGGAATGTCTATTCGAGGCGGGATCCAGCGTTAGACTGACAGAAGTAGTTTGATGTTATTCAGACGAAGAGCGTCAGTCGTCAAGGACACTCTTCACAGCTTCAAGTCAGGGATGTCGAGCATGTGGTACGAATGGGTAGCAGGGGAGCCAGGCCCGTAACAATATTTTTACGAATGTTGCGCGCCACGGTCGTAGAACGCATAAGCGCCATAAAAAAGACAGGGTTATAGAACGATTATTGAACGAACGGGGGACGATTATAGACGAACGGGATAGTTTTCACAACTTCAGGCCAGGGATGTTGGTTGTTTGGTGCGAATGGGCTAGCAGGACAGTCAGCCCTGTAACACAACACTACCCCCTTCCGTGGAAAAGGCTTTCGTCCTCGAAATTAGATGGTCTCCTTTGCGTATATCTGATCGATCAGGAATCAGATGAGAGTAGCGGTCTATTCAACCAGGATTGAACTGAGATTTGCTCGTGGTCCAGGGAAAACCGCTTCAAAAACCTTGGACGAGACGGTCACGGTTCAGGAAGGCCATAGGTGGTTGTTTCTTTTTAAATCACGGAGTTGCATCGGTGTTCGAACTTGAAGTTGGGATGTGGCTGAAGTTGAAGATCCCGACTTTCGCCAATGGAGACATCAGGGGGGGGGGGGGGGGGGGGGATAGATGGGAACTTTCCTAAACGGTCTCATCCCAAATGGCACGGTAACCTCGAAGGTAATCGTGCAAATAAATACTTCACGGAGAGAAAGAGTCAAAATTATTTGCATTTGGCGGAGAAATCTATCAGACGAAACCAACTATTCCAAGGATCAGTATCACGCACACATAAATCTAAAACATTCTGCTCAACACCGAAGAGACCTAGGCCGGACACGCCTAGGCTGTTCTCCTCTTTCTCCATTTTGACCGCTCATCCTCATAAGCCAGACCTCCAACAATATTCTTAAGGGGACTAAACAACTATGAGTTGATGGATGGAGCAGTTGAGCGACTCCTGCACATTCCCAAATTCACTCATTATCGACTATCGTTCCTCTACTTCGAAAAGGGACCACTGTTTGGAACTAATGGATCGGGAGAGGTAAGATTGACGATGAAATAGGGAATTAGTAACAACTCAATCAGGAACAACGGATTGGGTTTCTTTAAGTGTCAATTTATTGACTTATTTCCGTTAGTTATTAACGGCGAGGTATGACCTCTAATATATAGCGTGATAATATTAGTTTATTTGTGAACTCTATTTCCAACAGACCGGTGGTTTGTTTGCGAGGCATGTACCTCGAATAGCATAGGCAACCGCTATGCGGATTACTTACGGTTTAATATAACTTCAAGGTCGTATGCTTGTAATTGCCTTTAGGAATCTCTTTAGGTTTTGACGTCTGTTCCCGACGACGTTGGATTGATTTATATTGAAGTGACAACTCGGTTGTCATGGAATATATTTTTTGGATCAATAGATCCTTTTTCTACTTCAGATCAGAGTTCTGTTTTTTATACATGCCACTTCAGCACTTTCGTATAGTTCGAAGCAACCACGATCGCAGTGTTTAGCTAATCGGCTTACGTGAACCACACAGAATTTGCTCTTCGGGGAGCGATGAATTCTATAAATTGCGTCATTAATTCTATTTACTATGATGTACCGACCTTCCCAATTACATTGCAATTTTGGGCATTTCCCTTTCACTCGTCTGGATTGAAATACCCAGACCACGTCACCAGAAATAAATGTAATTAAGCATCCTAAACTGTCGTATTTAATCTTGAAAGATTGCGAGGCTTTAATGATTCTTTCCCTAGTACTTTGATGGATGAGTTTAAGTTTACCTTGCAAAGTTCTACTATAACCAGAAATTGAAAAATGTGCAATTCCGGGAACGGTTCCTCTACATAAACTCTTTGGTACTCTATGTTCTCTTCCAAAAAGTAATTTTGCAGGTGTTTGTTAAGTAATATCGTGTTCCCACGATCTATGAGCTAACAATAATAATGGGATCCGGTAATACAATAATAATGGGTAATAGTTCGATTTAGTCTCTCCACCAAGCCATCCGACTGAGGATGAAGAGGAGTGGTTCTGGTTTTCTCGAAGTCTAAAACCTTCAAAACTTCTTTGAAAAATCCCGATTCAAAAGAACACTCTTGCAACTCTCTCAGACTTGCAATCGGGTAAGGGAACACCCTCTATCCATTTTCTAAATTGTCTGCGACAACTGACAAGAACCTATTTCCGGAATAAGTTTTAGGAAGAGGGCCGACAATACCAATTCCGACTCTATTTTTTTTCTGTGGGACCTCTCTTTGCCATACACGTATCGCAACAGCGGCACAAATCGATCTTCGTAATCGGGATAGGGTTTTGTTCATTCGAAAGTGTCCAGAAGAAGGCGAATCATGAGATAATCGTAGAATTTCTTCGATTTTCTTTTCGGGTACAATTAGCTGGAGTACATTTTTGGGTTTGTCGGCAGATTCCCATTTCTTGAACAATAAACCGTTTTCGACCAAAAGAGAATCCCAGATTGAGCAATAAAATCTAGACCGAGGGCCTAGTGCAGAAATTTCCTCTTTCGAGAGACGTCTATTCGTAGCTTTGGCATTTAGAATAGAATTTATTTCCGGATCCGTCGGACGTAATTTTTCTGACATTATTCCGAATTTCGTCGCAAAATTTACAATCTGTACAAGGGATTCTAGATAATCAATCAGCATTCGCGTGGAATCAATCACTGCGATGCACAATAACAAAATCATAGTGTTGAAAAGACTCAATCCAACGAGCAACCTCACCTTCCGGAGCTTTGAATGAAAGAAGCCATCTTAATGCCGAACGATCCGTGCGAATGAGGAATTTTACACCGTAAAGATAATCATGAAAATGTTGAACCGCTTTAATAATAGCCAATGGCTCCCGTCTGGTGACACAATAATTTCGTTCGGTATTTGAAAGAGTTTTGCTGAAGTAAGCTATAACCCTCCGCAATCCGTTCTGCTCTTGTGAAAGAATGGCACCTAAACCCACACCTAAAGCATCCGTATCCAGAATAAAAGCAAAATTTAGCAAAGGTAGGGTGAGGATGGGAGGACTTATAAGTCTCTTTTTAAGTTCTTCAAAAGCCTTCTGACAAGCCTCAGTTCAGACGACGGTAGCGGAATGTGATTGCAAGTGATTCAGCGGCTGGACGATTTCCGAAAAATTTCGCACAAATTTTCTATAGTAAGAACACAAACCCAGGGAGCTCTTTAGTTTGGTGATATTCTTTGGGATCGGACAATCTCCAATAGATGAAACTTTAGTAAGGTTGGTCTTGATTCCTGTTTCCGACACGATGTGTCTCAAATATAAAACTTCCTTGCTAAAGGATATGGATTTCTTCGAACTCATTAGTAATTTAGCCTTCCTGAGACAGTCGAATACCAATCGTAAATTTTGTAATTCTTCATGGAATGTTCTCCCGTCAATGATCGCGGCGTCTAAGTACACCAAACAGTTCTTCCACAGTAAGCCACGTAAAACCGCTTCCATTAGAGGCTCGAAAGTGACTGACGCGTTGCAAAATCCGAAAGGCATGACCCGAAACTGCGATTAATCCTCTTTAGTTAACAAGTTAACAACACTTGTTTATGCCCACTCTATAAACCCACTGTAGAAAACCAGCGCGAACCTGCAACGACGTCTATTGTGTCCTCAATGCGTGGTAACGGATAAGAATCTTTTTTCGTGAACTGTTCAATCGACGATAATTGACACAGATCCGTTTAGAACCGTCTTTTTCAGTGACTAAAACCACAGGAGACGGCCAAGAGTCAAAAGATTCTTCGATTACCTTCTGCTGAAGCACGGTTAATTTATCTACTTCTCCCCTCCGATGTAAGGATAAACGACGAGGCGGTAATTTAAAAGGAAGATGATCTCCGGCATCAATCCTACATTTGGTAGTCACAAGTTCCAATCTGATCAGAATTTGCAGCGAACACATCTGTATATTTTATCATAAAGTCCCTAAAACGTTCTTGTTCCTCATCATTTAGATGACAAAGTTCTGCCATTTAGATGACAGAAAATATGAATGTATTGGCGTGCTACTGGCATGAAAACCCTCCACTCTGTGAATGGAGGAAAAACCCGTTCGTGATACAGTAAGTCTGAGGTCAGATAGAGGAAAATATAATGTTGTGACAAATGAACTTACTGGGAGAAAAGGTGATGTGACAGGGTACAGTTCGCTAGTCCACGACTAGGAATAATTGCAAGTAGCGTGCAAATACTGGAATCATCCAGTCCAACATTGTGCGGTAGTGTGCAGTTTATGCGTCAGGGCGCAGTTTCGCCGGGTCAACAATCACGAGAAACTTTTGCGAGCAGGGCGCAATCAGTGGAATCATCCACACAAAAGGTTTGCGAGCAGTGCGCAAAGGAACAGAGATAAGTGAATCATTCACACTAAATGGTTGCAAGCAGAGCGCACAAGAAGAAGGTTTAACTCGCAGATCCGATCACAGCTCACACTCCAACACAGGTCGCTTTGGGAAATTCGCTCGTAATTCGCTCAGTACACACGTCCTCACGTAATGGCGATTCTAGCATGAGTCCAGGCTCCGAGTCTCGGAGCGGATGACAAAAAGTGATTGCGCTGCAGCTTCAAGTTTTATATTTTTCAGACCTCATCATTCATTGATTTTATATTTGGGAGCCAAGGCTATGCCGACTGAAGTGAACTTAGTTGCTAAGCTGCGCGCTAACTTTAAATTGAATATTGTAGCCATAGGATAAAAGGTAGGAAACGGGATTGCAACTAAAACAGGATTTATTCGGAACATGATTAGTTTGGTACATGGAATAAAGATCGAGGACAGGTTATTAGATTTCGGAAGTGTACAGAAGTCAAGATCAGGTGATGGTCGTATGTACAATAGTTTCAGTGTTCAGAGGGGACTCGATACAACTCAAGGAGGAAGGATTTTGAGAAACGGCATTCTGACGCTATTAGACCAACCGATCTTGTATGACCATGAATCGAGTGTCCAGGAATATTTCCCCATGCTTTCCCTCGATCAGGCGTCCGTCTATAATCTCCGTACTCTCCCAATCGAAGGCGCCCACGGAAACTCCCCGTAGGTGGACACATTCCAGGTGACACCGTCCAGGTGTCATTCGGTACTCTCCTGCTTGGTAGTCGTCCAGGTATAATCGTCGAACTTTGCATACCAAGCAGGCGTCCAGGAATACACTCCCGTACTCTCCTGCCCTCATCGAGCGTCCAGAGATATTCCGCCGTACTCTCCTCCCGGTCAGGCGTCCAGGTATCATCGCCGAACTCTCCTAACCAAGGGTGTCCACGGGAACTCTCCGTACCCTCCCTTTGAGGCTAGCAGGTGTCCAGGTATTCTCGCCGAACTCTCCTGCTAGCGCTCCGATTACCCGTCCGAGGGTCTTACCTCGTCCTCTCCCTTCGGAAACAGCGTAATGACCGCGCGTGGCCGAGATCAGTGGTTTTATAGTAGTCGTTCCTACCGAAATCAACAGCCGCGTTGTGAGGCGCGAGGTCAGCAGCCGCGTTCCGCGTCTCCTACGCCCGCTGCCACCTACAAGCGGCGATGACATAGTAGGCGAACGCCTTCTAGAAGAAGCCAAGCGATTCGCGTCCACGAGATAAATCTCCCAAACAACCTCTGAAACTGCGTTTGAGATAATTGAACTCGATGGCTTTCGCAACTGTTTCATTGAATGAATTTAAGTTTGATCGGTACAACTGCTTTTGTAATTCTAGATTGCGTAGCGCATTTACAAATCGCGTTGAAGCTAATCGATCTTTAGCGTCAGCCGGGGTATCCAGAAATGCACAGTCTATTTCCGCGGCGAGCGATTGGATGCTCTGACTAAATTTCTGTTTTCAGTCATAAAATGTGACATCGTTTGAATTGGCAGAATGAAACTGGCCGAAACAAAATTCTAACGCCGAAAAGGGGGAATTGAAGTCAGCCTTTTGAATCTCACTTCATGTGGTTAATACTGAAACGGCTGGGCCATCGAAAGAATTTAGCAACTCGGTGACTTTAGCTGTGTTGTCCCAATTATTAATTTGAGCGATAGTGGTAAACCGTGTTTCGAATTCTGGCCTGTACCACCCGTTAAATTTCGGCAAATCTACATTCGGGTTTGATACGACAGTATTAAAAGTAGTCGAAGCCGGAACCGGTAAAGAAGGCAGAGAAGCAGAAGGAAGTTGAACAGGGGAAGGCTGAGAGACTGGCGGGATACTCGTGTGTCTTTCCTGAAGACGCGCCTTGTATCGAGCCTCCAATTCCTACAAGAAAGCCAAGTTTTCATTCAAAGACACCTCGATTTAACTCGCATTAGCAACGAACAATAAATTAACAATAAGTGATGACAAAGCAATGGGACTCTGATTTACCTAAGACTGGCTTTACTACAATTTAGATTTTTTTAAAAGTTTGGAATTTACCGGCGCGAGTGCCTTTCGACAATTGTTGTGGCTGCAGGTTAGCAACAGCCGCTTGACGTCGTTCAATGACGTCGTTTTCGGTAGGTGCATCAGTGTCATATGTAGGTGGGTCTCTGTGGAAGAAATATTATTGTTAAACAAGGGATTGACAAAAGTCAAGTATTGGACAATACCTTCGCATATACTCCCCCAAAAAAGGCGAGATCTGGATGGCCAGAGAGCGGTGGGGCTGCCAATCCCGATCCACCTGTTCTCAAACACCTGGTTCAAGTATTGTTGAACTCGTCGGGTTCTGTGCGGAGGAACTCCATCTTCGCGAGGAACAACGTCCAGCAAGTTCGGGAGAACTTCCTTCAAAGATTGTAAATACTGTGCTCCGTTGAGGCGGTTCGGCATAATATGGGGTCCAATGATATGGTCCCACAATATCCCCACCCAAATATTACTAGACGATTTTCTCTGAAATCCCCTCGTCCTCTTTACGTGAGGATTTTGAGTTGTCCAATGATGGACATTGCATCCATTAAAAATGCCGCGCTCATAAAACAACGCCTCATCGGACCACAGGATTTGTTTAACAAATTCTGGGTCCGTTTGGATTGCCCCAAAATCCTTCCACAGAATTCACCTCTCCGTTCATGGTCCGCAGGAAGGTGGCCTCTGCAGCCCGTATGTTCTGCGAATGTAAAATGCATATCATTTAAGAATTGTTTATTTAAAAAAGAATAATTAATGGAAAAAGAATATAGAACTCTGATTACTCACAGTGGGCTGTCCCTAGCTTCGCCTGTTTCGGCGTCGTGGATCGTCGAGATGTCACTGGTGGATGCTGCTTCGTGGGCACCACTGCGCAGCTGTAAAAAGATTTGAAACGTGTTATTGATGTTGTTGATATCAACCATGCAAAAATTGTCAAAGAAAAACTTGCTTACCCGGTTTAATTGCCACTGGTTGGAGGCGCGTCAACAGGTTAATACCTGGTGGGGCCACCGTTATTGTCTATTACTAGACGATATCGGTTCTCCACCGAGGCATACAATTGGGCGAAATAATTCGGTCGTTCCCGCAAATCGGCCCAGACCCGTATCGCGTGGTCCATGATATCAGCACGAGCTCGCAAGGCGGGGACGGGTCGCCATGTGCGGACCATCTCGGCCCACACATTCTCAATGAGGTTGAGATCCGGCGACCGCGCCGGCCACCTCACGAGTTGAAATTCGGGGTGATTTGTGAACCACGCTTGTGTGAGACGTGAAGAGTGGACCGGACTATTGTCCTGGACCACTCGTAGCACCGGCATGTTCTCCCGAGGGTATGCCGCCCTGACGGAGGACAGGAAGACCTCCTCCAAGATTGCGACATACTCCTGAGAGTCCATGCACGGTGTTATTTCCACAAGTGATCCAGGGCCCAACGGCCCGATCCACCCCCACATACCGCACGTAATGCGGCCGCTGTTGTCCCGGTCGACTACATACTCGGGATCGAACGGCCCGGAACCGGCAGGTCGCCAAACTCGTAGCGCGCTCCCAGCGACAGAGGAAAACACTTTTTCATCAGTGTAAATTGTAACAATATCCCTTTCAGCCTGCTCCAAAGCCAGCTCCTGGCGCGCGAAAAGGAGGCGAGCCTCGCGGTGTCGCGGCACCAGGGCTGGCTTGCGTGCTGGCCGGTAACAGCGTGTACCGGCCTCCCGCAGCCTGCGCCTAATCGTGATTTCATTCACGTTTAAGCCCAGGGCTGCGGGGACGCTTGCAGCAGCCTCAAAGGGATGCTCTCTAATATATTCCACTACATCGCGATCTTCCTCTGCCGTGGTACAGCGAGTACGTCCGTTTCGCGACCGGCCATCCAACAGGCCACCCTCGCCCATTTGTATAAATCGGTCTATACACCTCCGCACAGTACGCGAATGAACTCCCACTTCCGCGGCGATGTCCACCAGGGTACGACCCGCCCGGTGCAACTCCACGATCCGCGTATTTCGCGAGGCGATACGTTCGCGCGTGTTCATTTTGCGTAATGAAATGCCAATAACGCCTACTATATATTGTTTTCTCGATCGCTTTTTTAAAAACAAGCGAACGCGCGCCCAGTAGCGTATCAGTAAAACGATCATGGATATAATCGAATAGTAAGACGAAAAGGAATATACATACAATCATTCGATATTAATAAATGCGTGCTGGCCGGTAACAGCGTGTACCGACCTCCCACAGTCTGCGCCTAATCGTGATTTCATTCACGTTTAAGCCCAGGGCTGTGGGGACGCTTGCAGCAGCCTCAAAGGGATGCTCTCTAATATATTCTACTACATCGCGATCTTCCTCTGCCGTGGTACAGCGAGTACGTCCGTTTCGCGACCGGCCATCCAACAGGCCACCCTCGCCCATTTGTATAAATCGGTCTATACACCTCTGCACAGTACGCGAATGCACTCCCACTTCCGTGGCGATGTCCACCAGGGTACGACCCGCCCGGTGCAACTCGACGATCCGCGTATTCCGCGACACTGTTTGTTCGTGCGTGTTCATAGCAATAACGACGCTTGGACTGTGGCCTGACGCCTTCGTTATAAACAAACAGATGCAGTAGAGACATTTCCTCATCTCCACTGAGGCATACAATTACGCGAGATAATTCAGCCGTTCCCGCAAATCGGCCCGGACTCGCATCGCGTGGTCCACGATATCAGCCCGAGCTCGCAAGGCGGGGCCGGGTCGCCATGCGGGGACCATCTCGGCCCACACATTCTCTATCAGATTGAGATCGGGTGACCGCGCCGGCCACCTCACGAGTTGAAACTCGGGGTGATTCGTAAACCATGCTTGTTGTGTCATACGTGAGGAGTAAGCCGGACTATTGTCCTGGACCACTCGTAGCACCGGCGTGTTCTCCCGGAGGTATGCTGTCCTGACGGAGGGCAGAAAGACTTCCTCCAGGATTGCGACACACTTTCTGGAGTCCATGCGCGGTGTTATTTCTACAAGTGATCCAGGGCCCAGCGGCCCGATCCACCCCCACATACCGCACGTAATGCGGCCGCTGTTGTCCCGGTCGACTACATACTCGGGATCGAACCGCCCGGAACCGGCAGGTCGCCGAACTAGTAGCGCGCTCCCAGCGACAGAGGAAAATACTTTTTCGTCTGTGTAAATTGTAATAATATCTCTTTCAGCCTGCGCCAAAGCCAACTCCTGGCGCGCGAAAAGGAGGCGAGCCTCGCGATGTCGCGGCACCAGGGCTAACTTGCGTGCTGGCCGATAACAACGTGTACCGGCCTCCCGCAGCCTGCGCCTAATCGTGATTTCATTCACGTTTAAGACCAGGGCTGCGGGGACGCTTGCAGCAGCCTCAAAGGGATGCTCTCTAATATATTCCACTACATCACGATCTTCCTCTGCCGTGGTACAGCGAGTATGTCCGCTCCGCGACCGGCCATCCAACAGGCCACCCTCGCCCATTTGTACAAACCGGTCTATACACCTCCGCACAGTACGCAAATGCACACCCACTTCCGCGGCGATGTGCATCAGGGTACGACCCGCCCGGTGCAACTCCACGATCCGCGTATTTCGCGACACTGTTTGTTCGTGCGTGTTCATAGCAATAACGACGCTTGGACTATGGCCTGACGCCTTCGTTATAAACAAACAAATGCAATGGAGACGTTTCCTCATCTCTACGAGCATTATTCATTTTGCAGCCGTGGTAGTACGCTATGACCTCGCGGGTCTACCTCTCGTCATCATTTTGGATGGGTTCGGGAATGTATTCAGGAAAAGACAGGAATTGCTTGGGCTAGACAAACAGATTTAAGGTTTGTGAGGAATTTTTCCTGGGGCTGCTCGTAGGCAAATAGTCACACTTGTGCGCAAAATGGCCCTTGTATACACTAAACAGGCTCGGGCAACCTGCAGCGGCAAATATAGGACAAACAATCTGTTCCTATAACAATATGTTCCCGGCAACTTTTCTTTATTATGAGGGATCAGGTTCGGGATTACATAAGTGGAGTACAATGTAAGGAGTATGATTGGATTTGAATACAGGAAACGGTTTATTCGTGACTCGATATAATTCAATCATTATGATCCTTAGTAACGACTCCATTTTCTAATTGACGTATCGAGCGTCCGGCCTTCTCAGTCGAACTCTCCCCATCGCAGGGTATCGCGAAATACTCGAGGTGCCCTGGGCGTCCGCGTGAGTCTCCGAACTCTCCTCTCTGGGAGGTGACCAGCCTTTTCAGCCGTTCTCTCCATCCCAGAGGCGTCCAGGCATTAAGTCGTGTGGTTGATTTAACGTGCGGTACCTACCCTTAGGGTCTAACCCACACGTCCCCCATGGGCGCGGGATTGAGATACGCTCAATCAGCGCACCATTGTTGTGCCACCGACACAAACATCCAGCTACCATTGTAGACGACGACTGTAGGCCCGAACGTCTAGCCAATGGTCAGACCGAGCGACTATCCAACGCTCTACTAGCTATGGAAGGCTAGCCCCCGAGTTGATGGTACGCAACTCACACACCGGGACCCAGCAAGCCTGGCATGGCAAACCAGGTCCCTACTCCAGCATACGGAGTTAACCACTACCACCACGATGGTCCTACCCAAGTCGGGCACGGACGAAGCCGTGGGGCCCCGACCCAGTCGGGTAGACCCGTGGTACCAGTATTCGCGGTCGACTGGTATGACCGTTCGTAGGCGCCCGCGCTATGCGCTTACGCTACCACTCCCAGTTCAGGCCCTACCGCCTGACTTTCTGGTATGCCTACAGCGACTCGGGGACCGTTGTGACGCTACCCACCATGCGTTGCAGGAGGCCTCTAACTCAGCACACCCACAACGCCCCCTGCGGGGGGGCGTCCAGGCAGTAGTCCCCGTACTCTCCCAGGATTCCTCAGGCGTCTGGGGTAACTGCTCTGAACTCTCTTCGGGGAGACGACCGGCCTTTTCAGCCGTTCACTCCGTTCCACAAGAGTTCCAGTAAAGCTAGCCCCCGTACTCTCCTGTGCTGCCTAATTGTCTCAGGTGGCCGTGGCTTCTTACCTCATCCTCTCCTTCGAGAATGCAGGGGAATAGCGATCGCGATTCTTATAGGGAGTCGTTGCTATGCTGATTGAACCGCCGCGGCCGCAATAAACAACGCGGTTTCCATGCAGGTGTCCGCTCGGATCGGAGCGCGGTGTTGCACGGAGCTCGCGGGGCTCTCGCGGTACGGAATGCACCGCGAGCCTCTTCGGCTCTTTAAAATCCAATCTTCTAGATGTTTCTCGGGGCGCGTTGTTACAATTTATTATTTTAAAGGCATAAGTGAATTCTCGCGAGTTCGGAAAGACGCGGATCGTCAAATGAACCGAGCGGGTTGTTCCCGCTGATATCGCCGCGGTAGTTGAGCTGTATCCGCATAACGTGCGAAGGCGTATCTTCGGGAGGAAGACAGTAAAGTCGTCAAATATACGGATATTTGAGAATATCCGTTTATGGCTGCTGCAATCGCGTTTAACTCTTTCATTATTGATGCGTGCGCACCCAATAAATATATTAAAAATGTTACCACTGTCGACATTGGTTTAATTTTTCCACTGTGCCTTATCAATTTTGCTGCCTGTATCACCAGACAGACAGCTACGATAATGTTATTTGGCCAGCAGGAGTTAATAAGCAATCGTTATAGCTCAATAAATTATGCAAAATGTCAGAAAAAAGAATTCACCTGCACCGAGTTTTGAACTCGGGACCTCACGGCTCAATCGCTTATTCAGCTGCCACCTCGATACTTATTTGAAAAAGTATCACAGGCACCTGATGAATTTCTTGCGAGCGACTTGGACGGATGGGTTTAATCGGGCATCGCGAATGAACTAACAAGAGATGTTAGTTATCTCAAGCGCAGGAGAAAAGTCAATCAAGTAGTCCAAGTATAGAATATTAAGTATAATATTAACTAATATAATATTATAATCTTGTCGTCTGGACATTATTCTATGCATATGTGCGAATAAACAATTCATTTCGCTCAAATACTACGACATATCCTTTATTCGCAACCTATTGCTATCCGTACTCGTAACAAGTCTCGGATATAACATCAAACCGCGGTGTGATATCCCTACGCACACCTGGTATCCATGCCTTTCCCAGCCGGCTGACAGGCGGCCGTCTTCTCCGACCACGTGACCGTCACGAACCACGCAGTGACCAAGATGCGCCTACCCAACTTCACGGTTCTCTCCGACAGCCGAAATCGGGTCAAGAAGCCCAAAAATTCAGAAAATTCAGCGTCAAGAAGGTATCATGTCGTATTCCGGTTTGTCAGTTGGGGCAGAAACCTGAAGTTGGATGCGCCGGTCTAGGCTGACTGCGTAGTTTCGGGCAGACACGTGGGGCGGATCAGCCCGGGCTGCATGGCCGAGTAAGAGCTGGCCAAAAACGCATGCATACTGGGTGTGCAAAAGAGTTCGAACGCGCTGGAATAAGTATGGGGATGTGAATAGTGATGCGATAAAGGATAAGAGGGGCCCAATCATTCGTGGGAGAGGAATTCTTTATTGAATCACAAGGTAACAATTAGGCGGCAGCGGCTGACGGAATGACAATCCGATTAATTATCATACGGGTGTCAGTATAGAAGAAAGACAAAATTGTGGAAAGCCGATAGGAAGAAAGATAAATACAAAGTCAGTAAGGAAAGCATTATTGAATCTGGCCTACACATTTTGGATGCATACAGGAGTGGAACCTGGGCCACAAGGGCTTAACATTGTCGGCAAGTTCTGCAAAAGTGGTAGCTGATATAATACAATTAAACAATCATAATCACACGTTGGAATTATTTATACCAAATTTGTTTTAAAATCATACTACATACGTACTGTGTTCTTTTACTGAGCACCAATCAAAAATGTGCAAGTATGTACAATTCTTATTATTATAGCCTTCAACTTTGTACTTTTACTTTTCAGAAAATGTAAGTTAGAAGGTGGGACTCGGTGGGACTTTTTTTAGAACTCTAAAACAAAGTTCATATGAAAAATGCACAGTACCGGTTTCCAAGTCCTAACTTTCACTAATTCTGTAGAAGTGAGGCTGCAAGGAATTGATTAAACAAAAGTGATTTCGAGTGCTTTAGACATTCCTCTTTTAGGAGAAAATTATGCAAAAAAATATTGTGGGACTTCAAATATCGATTTTTGGCGCGGTTTGAGTAGTATCTGGACCACTGTGCACTGTGTGGTGTGGTGCTCGCTGCAGAAACGGGGACGGCAATAGGTGGGGGGATGCTGGACAACGGGCCGGAATTCGGGAGAGGTGCTCGCTGGTGAGACGGGACCACTTGAGATTCGGGATGCAGGATTTTCGGGCTATGGAAAATATCGAAAGAGAAATATTTAGTCCAGGAGAGTAGAGCAAGTGATTTACATCTATTAATTAAAAGGCGAATAGCATTGTCGATGTGAAAAGATATTGTCAAGTATTATGTTTTATTCCTAGTGTGTCGTAACATCTTTTCTGATGAACAATTCTACTCTCGCCTTATAATTGTGAATTGCAGCAACGACTCATTGTCGCACTCCGTCTGACAGCATCTTTGTAACAGTGAAAATAGTGAGGCAAGTAAATGTTTGCAAAGCTGAACGTACCCGTCTCATCCAGCAGATTAGTTGGAGGTAGTTGCTGATGATGGCAGCCTCGCGCCTCCGGGATGAGCAAGCGGCCGCGGCGGCGAAAGTTTCCGCGACTGCGCGGTCAGGTTGCTGCAGCCGGGATTAAGCATGGTGGATTGGGACTAGGATTCGGGATTCGGGACTCGGGATGGGCGACGATCTCGCTGGCGAAACTGGGCAGGCAGACTGCTTTCGGGATGGCCTTTCCACAGATCTGCTGCGCCCGTGTCATCTGGACTCTGCAATGATATTGGTGTAAACAAATTAGCGAAGTCTACCAATTTCAATAACTGTTAAAAGGCAAATAGCATTGTCGTTATCGAGAGATATTGTGAAATGTTAAGTTTTAACATGACAATATCGTTCCAATTGACCAAGGCTGCTTGCCTTTTGACGAGTGCATTTCAAGTTATATAGTTAACCATACCAGGAGTCTCTTGTGTTCCTGGAGCCTCTCGTCTCCAAGTTGCTCGCACGGGCGTGTCGGCAACATCACCGACGACTGCCCGATGAGGACGATGCAGCGTAGTGTCACAACCATCGCCGAAATGCAGCAGCGAGAATGCTTTCTCGCAAATACTTCCCACACGCCATGGTGGTGTGTGGCCTGTAAGAATCAAATGCGCACGCTATTAAGTCACATAACTTATTGGAAAGCCAGCAAAATCTCACACTCACCAAGGGCTGGCTCCCACTTTTCTCGATGGTGGGGAGCCGAAGGAGGCCACCGTGCGGGCCGCCGCTGTAAACGACATCGCCGTGGAGCTGGAAGAATTGGTAAAGAATTTTTTAAATGTTATTCACTCAATGGGGTGGCAAGATTGCTTATCTCAATTAGCTTACCTGGCGTGAACTGCTAGCCGAGCCGAAGAGCACCGACCGCTTCAGTACCTGGTGACAGCCCCGTCCATCTCGATGACGAGATGGTACCGGTTCGTCACCGAGGCATACAAGTGGGCGAAATACTCTGGTCGATCCCGCAGCCGATCCCAGGTCCGCACGGCATGCTGGATGATCAGCTGGCGCCGGTTCAGCAAGGGGGCATCGCCGGCGGGTCGCACCCAAGTGCGGGCCATCTCGGCCCACACATTCTCAATTAAGTTGAGATCGGGCGACCTCGCCGGCCAGCCCACAAGCTGAAGGCCGTGCTGCTGGTTCATCCACCATTCCTGCACGATACGTGCCGTGTGGACCGGACTGTTGTCCTGTACCACTCGCAGCACCGGGAATTCCTCCACAGGATACACCTCCCGCACCGTTGGGACGAGGACGTCCCTCAGGAGTTGGAGGTAATCCTGGGAGTTCATCCGCGGTGGAACCTCTGCGAGTGTTCCAGGACCCCTCGGACCAATCCACCCCGACCTACCGCAAGTTATACGACCGCTGTTACCCAGGTCGTGAATATACGCGAGATCGCACCGCCTGGAATTTCGCGGGCGCCAAACCCGAAAAGCACGGCCAGCGGCAGAGGAGAACGTTTTCTCATCGGTGTATATCACCGGAACATCCCTTTCAGCCTGCTCGAGATCCAGCTCCTGACGCGCAAAACGGAGGCGAGCCTCGCGATTTTGCGGTGTCAGGAGCGACTTTCGGGCAGCCGGGCCACAGCGGAAGTCCACCTCCCGCAGCCTGTTGCAGACGGTGCTTGCGCTCACGTCTAACCCCAGGACTGCGGGTACGCCAGCAGCAGCCTGAAAGGGATTCTCACGAACTAATTGAACAATTTGTTGGTCCACCTCTGCCGTGGTGCAACGTGGACCCGAGTTGTGCGCCCGTCCGTCAATCAGGCCTTCCTCGCCCAATTGTAAGAAGCGGTCGATGCGCCTCCGGACCGTCCGCGGATGCACGCCGAGCTCCGCGGCGATATCATTCAAGGAGCGACCCGCACGGTGACCTTCTATAATGCGCGCGTTTCGCGCAACGAAACTCTCGCGCCTGTTCATGGCGATGCAGCTATGCGGATGTCTACGGTTGGCCGTTGTTGTGTCTGTAAGATTGCTCAGACGGAACAAAAAGCTGCATGCAATGGCGTAGTTATTTTCCCGCTGCAATCCGGGCATTTGTTTCGGACGAAGCCTGGTTTTCCCCAGCTATAGCACTTCAAGGATGTGCGAGGCTAGTTGGTCAGGGCAGTTTGTGACATTTCACTCGTAGGAGCGATGTATTGTCGAGGTGCTCGTGGGGGTGGTGTTTGTTAACGCCGGTGTCGGCAATTCAGGGTGTGATGTCCCAATCGTCGACATATCCCACATCGTGAGCGTTCCATCGACGTTGGTGAGGGTCTTTTAACGTCATCACACTACTTGGTATGTTCGCCATGCGTCTGCCCTTTGGCCTCCTTCTCTAGAGTTTATATATCTCTTGCCCGCTTCACTAACTCAGTGAATGAAGAGGCTGAGTCTCGGGAGATTTTTTCACGTATTTGGAACCGCAAGAGTCCATATCACCTATGCAGCTGGACATTCTCATCGTAAAGGGATGGTTGTTCCACGAGAACAACTCTTTTCTTGCTGATGAATTGGTCTGTTCGTGTCTTCGGCTGTTGCGCTTGGCGGAAGATGTCGACGTACACCTGGTATGCAGGGCGTCGTGGTGCGAATGTCGCCCTAACTAAGTCAACTGCTTCTTTCCATGAGTGGATGAGTTTTTGACGCTTATTCACCAAGTGGCTGCGTGGCCTTCGAGGAGCAGCGGCAGACCTCGAAGTGCATTTTCATCAGAAATTTGCTCTATATCCTTGAATATGGACGTTGTGGAGGTTAATTCCAAGACTTTGGAATAGTTTTTATTTCCATTGTAGCGAGCAGTACATTGTGAAAAGCTGCATTCGCATGCTGCATTTTTGCTGTTAATGGTTTCCATGATTTTGGAGAATTGGGATGTGCATAATTGAAGGGTGCTGGGTTCTGGATCGTGGTTTAGGGCCTGCTCGTTGGGCACCATATTTGTAGCCATAGGATAATGATAGGTTACGGGATTGCGACTCGTCCTCTCCCTTCGGAAATAGCGTAATGGCCGCGCGTGCCTGAGATCAGTGATTTTATAACGGCCATCGCTAACTAAATCAACAACCGTATTGTCAGGCGTGAGGTGAGAACCCACGCTCCGCGTTCCACGTCTCATTCACCCGCTGCCGCGTACAAGCGGCCACGAAATTGTAGCGAAAACGCCTTCTAGAAGATTCTAGAAGTTTGGGAAATCAGTTTGGGAGATATCGGTTTCGTCATTTTTAAGTAAAAGATTCTTAAAATCATCTCCATTTGCCGATTGCAATGTATTTACAATTTCTTTCGTATGATCATTATTTGAATCGATTGGCATATCTAAAAATTCAACAATATTAAAATACGAATCCTAAAAATGATTACAAAAAATTCATACTTGAATCAGATTCTTTAGATTTGGTTATGTTACTCTTCCTGTTTTGAAAAATTGTTTTCCACTTATCTGCATTTCTTCTTTTCTTCCTATAAGAAGTTTCACTTTTCTTAAACTTGTGTAGTATATCTATGTTATATTAAACTTGTAATAATTTTGAAAACTAGGCAAATTAGGTGCAACGTTGGTTCAGCTGTAGGAAGGGAAATGAGGGACATTCAAACAAAGGCGCAAATTATTTATAACTTTACTGTCCCTACGATCCGCTTCTTCGATCCGCTCGTTCGGACGGCTGGCGAGCGACTCCCCAAGACGTCTGTCTTCTCCGCAACCGTCAACCGACGAGACGGTTTTTTTAAGAGTCGGCGTCGCAACAAAGTAGCGACGCCGACTCCTCCAGGACTGCATCATACTCTCTGGAGTCCATGCGCGGTGTTATTTCCACAAGTGATCTACGGCCCAGCGGCCCGATCCACCCCCACATACCACACGTAATGCGGCCGCTGTTATCCCGGTCGATTACATATTCGGGATCGAACCGCCCGGAACCGGCAGGTCGCCAAACCCGTAGCGCGCTCCCAGCGACAGAGGAAAATACTTTTTCGTCTGTGTAAATTGTAACAATGTCTCTCTCAGCCTGACCCAAAGCCAGCTCCTGGCGCGCGAAAAGGAGGCGAGCCTCGCGATGTCGCGGCACCAGGGCTGGCTTGCGTGCTGGCCGGTAACAGCGTGTACCGGCCTCCCGCAGCCTGCGCCTAATCGTGATTTCATTCACGTTTAAGCCCAGGGCTGCGGGGACGCTTGCAGCAGCCTCAAAGGGATGCTCTCTAATATATTCTACTACATCGCGATCTTCCTCTGCCGCGGTACAGCGAGTACGTCCGTTCCGCGACTGGCCATCCAACAGGCCACCCTCTTCCATTTGCAGAAATCGGTCTATACACCTCCGCACAGTACGCGAAAGCACTCCCACTTCCGCGGCGATGTCCACCAGGGTACGACCCGCCCGGTGTAACTCCACGATCCGCGTATTTCGCGAAGCGATGCGTTCACGCGTGTTCATTTTCGGTAATGAAATGCCAATAACGCCTACTATACATTGTTTTCTCGGTCGCTTTTTTAAAAACAAGCGAACGCGCGCCCAGTAGCGTATCAGTAAAACGATCATGGATATAATCGAATAGTAAGACGAAAAGGAACATACATACAATCATTGAATATTAATAAATGCGTGCTGGCCGGTAACAGCGTGTACCGACCTCCCACAGTCTGCGCCAATTCGTGATTTCATTCACGTTTAAGCCCAGGGCTGCGGGGACGCTTGCAGCAGCCTCAAAGGGATGCTCTCTAATATATTCCACTACATCACGATCTTCCTCTGCCGTGGTACAGCGAGTACGTCTGCTCCGCAACCGGCCATCCAACAGGCGACCCTCGCCCATTTGCACAAATCGGTCTATACACCTCCGCACAGTACGCGAATGCACTCCCACTTCCGCGGCGATGTCCACCAGGGTACGACCCGCCCGGTGTAACTCCACGATCCGCGTATTTCGCGAAGCGATGCGTTCACGCGTGTTCATTTTCGGTAATGAAATGCCAATAACGCCTACTATACATTGTTTTCTCGGTCGCTTTTTTAAAAACAAGCGAACGCGCGCCCAGTAGCGTATCAGTAAAACGATCATGGATATAATCGAATAGTAAGACGAAAAGGAATATACACACAATCATCGAAAATTAATACATGCTGTATATGACTTTATTCTTCTGCTTCCAAACTGTGAGTGAGTGTGAGGGTATGCTCTTCGAACCAGGCCTGATACGATTTAGGCTCCTAGGGTGGGGGGGAGTCCCTCCACTCGCAGCTCGGCGTCCTTATCACAGGGCCCCTTTCCGCGGCCTCACCAAGGGTTAGCCTAGTGGCCCCGGTTCGACCATATGGTCTCCCCGTGCACGCAGGACCTTCAAAACCAGGGAAGTTTTACCTTCTATACGTATTACCTTCTATAACCTATCTATACGTCTCGACAAGTGCCCGACTGTAAAACCAAGTAAGACCAACTTTCTTTCTTTTCTCTAATTTCCAACAATTATAGAGTAACTTCGATATTTTGAAGAGCCTAATTATTTTTACAGTTCCACGACGGTGTTCACCAAGGATCGGCCCCTCCTATGCCACCTCGGCGGTTCGCGTCGCCGCCACCACAGGCAAGTCTGGTGCCAAGTTACCCCGAGTACAAAATATTTGTGCCTTTACTACATTTGGCTTCGCAATGCGCAATATAATTCCTTTTGTACGCATTTCATATTTATAGATCATTTTCTAGCACATCGAAGGCGTTTTCCTCTCTACAGGCGAACAAATTTGGCAGGTTTGGAAGGATTTCGTTCCCAGAAGCCATCTTTCCATCATTGCAACCCCCATCTCATCTGGGAACCAATTGTCTGCACCTGTTCTAAAGTCCAGCATACCCTTCCAACTGAAGCGAGCGCCCTCTACAGTCTGTATAGCATTATTAGTAGTACTGCTAGAGGAGATCTTCCTACTTGAATACCTTTTTATTACTTTAATAATACCACAGTGGAGACACACACTCTTTTTCACTTTTCTGCTATGCAAACACTCTGTTGTTATGTTTTCTGGTTCTTCCTCCTACTAGTTTCCATCCATTTCTGAAACAAGTCATGAGAAATAGTAGTACAGAGTGTTGGGATGTTAGAAAATTGAAATATTATAATTCTATCATTTTATAATGCCAGAATTTATGGTTCGATAGATTTTCAAAGAATGATAAGCAATTAAATTCCTTTAAACGGTACATCTTTAATGCAAGCACAAAGCAGGTTCTTCACTTCGTGCTTGTATCCATAAATGGTTGCATCATGTGTCATACCTTATTTGCAGCAAGACACTGATAGCTTCCCATAAACCAGGTGATAATTAGCACTCTTCAAACATCTTACTGCAAATATATATTTGGCAAAAGCTTTCTCATCTTATATCAGCATTCTATTTTGGCACACTCTTATTCTTTACTTCCAAGCAACAACCACTCCTTGCTAACCTTTGTAAGAAGATACAAAAGATCTCTGAAATTGTTAAGGAATTGTCACTTATAAAATTGTAATGATAATTAAAATAAGAAGTTGTATATCTATATTATAGTATAGCAGGCATCCTGTGCGACTGCCTATTAATGACCCACAATGTGATTCGTTATGGTCCAGTTTATCCTCTGTATTTAATTAAACCCATGTTAATTACTAATAAATATCTTCAAAGTTTTAACAATGTTTCATCTTTTTATCGCAGTTGCCCGTTGTAGTATTTCCTATTAATTAAACAGAACATATAGAATGAAATCTGTTCTCAACTCCCAATAAATAATTTATTTTAGTCAAGTACTCTTTCCTGCATCCTTCACCAGTCTGCTTTTATTGCGGCTTCTTATTTTCATCCACACCCGGTATGCATGCCTTTCTCAGCGGGCTGAGAGGCTACCTGTCTTTTCCAACCACGTGACCGCCATGAACCACACGATAGCTTAGACGAACCTACTCAACATCGCGTTTTTGATCAGCAGCCAATTTCGAGAAAGTGACACCTTTTTAGTCGGATGCTGTACAATATCATTTTGTTGAGGATAAATCTTTGTACCTATTTTTGTATGTCTGGATAGAACAAGGTAATGTAAGGAGGTTAGGGTAGATAAGGTAATGATATAGTAACAGCATTTGATATCCAGGTTTTCATTTGATTATTTTCGTAAGAAATATTTTGTTTCTATGAATATCAAATTACTACAATAATAATAATCAATATAATTATAGGTATCCACTGTTATCGCAAATGAACTTATAGGAGGGGATTGGGAAGGAAAAAATTAGTCTGAGAACACAAGTGGATAAGGAGAATATTAACCCTTTTATTTATCTCATATATTGATAGATAGATGGAGTCCTAAATCGGTCTCCTGAAATTGTTATCAAAACAGAACCCTTGGTTCGATCTATTGGACATACGTCATCTTTTCTATATTTTTATATTAATCATTGGGGTCGTAAATCCCAATAATTTACTCTCTCAATAATATGTAAGAATCTACTTACTTCAGTCATCAATGGAAGGATGTATAATGAATTTATTTAGTTCTTGAATTTTCCAAGAAGTATTTCTTTCAGGAAGAGATCTCTCTTATGGCGTCCTTTCCTTTTGAATTGTAGCGCCAATCTGGTTTGTTATAAAAGAAATTCTCCCGAATCTCAATGGCGATTCGGGTTCATGTGTCATCTTTGGATTGCGCTAAACGCTAACTAGTATGAACGTGGCGCTAAACGCACTTCGTTGAATGGATGCGCTAAACGCATATTCGATATGAAACTATCATTTCAGTTAATGTTTTTAACACTAGGTTTACGGGACCCGTCATTTTGACGGATTTCGAACTTCATGAATACCATTACAAAAACAATTACAATTCATTTTTCTCCAATTTATGCCGACTATTGTTTATACAATCCTAACAGGTGTAATTCACTTATATTGTGTTTGTTAGGATTGTAGTTGTTTTTAAATTAGATTAGTTGTTCTATTTTAAAAGAAATTACGTTCTTTCGAATACGCGGATAGGTATTCAAAAATGTCCGTAAACCTAGTGTTAAGACCGATTGAATGATTAAATGAACTTGAGACCTTAAGATCCACTTATACTTTGTATGTATATACTCTGTGTATTCCTATACCATTCATCCGATGTCGCGAATGTTTAATGAGTTGTGGTGTGCACGCCTATAAAGGTTTCTGACTTAGAATTAGTACAACCTCAAATCAAAATATTACATGTATGTATGTTTTGTAAAGGCTTCTACACTGTTCAATGGATTCACGCCAAATTCAGAGTGAGTATTCCTTGAAACCTTAGAAAAAATGTAGCAATTTTAGCATTACTATCAATATTATTATATACTAATTAGTTGGTATATATGTGTGGCCAAGTATATTTTCAGTAAATGATGCCAACAGTGGCAAAATGTAAAAAAGCTCTCCAATAGCAGTACAACTTATTTTTTTGTAAATTTAATCAATGTTAGCACCACCCAGGCGAAGCCAGGTGGGACAGTTAGTTCATGATAAATTTACGAACCTACTGTTTGGAGCTAATGGATCGGAGAGCTAACGACAAAATAGGGAATTAGTACCAACTCAATAAAGAACAAGGATTGGTTTTCTTTCAGTGCCAATTTATTGACTCATTTCCGTTAATAATTAACGGCGAGGTATGACCTCTAATATAGTATGATAATATTAGTTCATATTTGAACTCTATTTCCAACAGTATAATTGTTATTACAATTATAATATAATTATAGTATAATTATATATTATAGTATAATTGTTATTACAATGATACAACAGTATATTGTTTCCAACAACAATTTAATTTCACGATCGTGTGCGCCTTTAGGAATCTCCTTTGGTTTTTAAGTCTGTCTCCGATGATGTTGAGTTGATTTATTGAAGTGACAATTCGGTTGTCATGGAATATAAATTTTGGATCAATAGATCCTTTTTCTACTTCAGATCAAAACACAGTTTTTTATACGTGCTACTTCAGCATTTTCGTATAGATCGAAACACCTACCCCGTTTTGAAGTTTGTTAAATTATTATTTACAAACACCTACATATCACCCTACCAAATTTGAACATTTTATTGGCGGCTTTATGCTGGTTTGTATGTTAACACTTTGATGGCCGCTATCACGTATACGTGACTTTCTAAAAAAAATAATGTTTTATTTTTATGTATTCTAAGAGGTGATCTGCAGATGTAAAAATTTTACAAAATATTTTCTTATATTTCTTTAAACATATAGATTTATTTATGGGGTTTTACGCTCTTTTATTCTGTAATTTTTTAGTTTAGATTGAAACAATATTTCGTTACTACAAATATTGGAAACCTAAGTAGACCTACTTAAAGTTACAAAATAGACTCGTTGACATTTTAAATGATAATAAAGTTACAAATGACTGTTTTACAAACAATTGCGTTTAAATAGCCGCTGAAAGGTTAACAAAATATGCTTTAATTCCACCTGCGGCAACGTATAAGAAATGATAAAAATGTGCGGCCGTCAAAGTGTTAAGGCTTGTTTCCGCTAAAACAGTTCACCGTAACAAAACAGCAAAAACCGATCATCGGAACAGAATCCCGAACATCCTATGCTCTCCTATAGCACGTTGACTGCCATGTCACCCGAATTCGGGTGACACTCGAACATCTATTTACAGACACGTTTATTTTCATGAGAATAACTATAATAAACATTTTTAACAAGGTGTAGTGAAAGAGTACAAAATTTGCAATTTGGGCAGCCAACGTGATAGGGAAAAAAGGTTGCCCATATCGTATTACCGTCTCTAAGCTTAGCGAGGAGGCAATCATCCCAGCGATAAGTGGAATGCATACCAAATTTTGTTACGGAGACAACTTGACGGGCCGATCGCTCAATTGGCGGTTTTTCCCCGACACATCAAAGGAAAGGGGAAAAAGCCCGGTAGGAACTACCGTGCATAGGGTCGAGTTTGAATTTCTTGAAAGGACGAGCTCTCGCAATCGCAACTCAAGAACAAGTCGGACGATAAACTCTCATTGATTAGGCTCTGCAATAAGTAGTAGTTGATTTCGATCCAGTGAAATGGCCGACAATGGAAGCACTCTAATTAATCCACGATCAGCAATAGGAAAATTAAATTCAATAAATTTTATTGTCAGACATTGTCAATCATTCTACGTGCAACGCCGTTTCCACTGGCTACTTGCACAATTAAGTTATAAATACATTGTAACATTAGAGTTACATTATAACATGAACATGCACATAGGATATGGTATATATTTTAACATAAATGACACTCTGGTATAATTGCCAATAGTTAGAAATTTTATTATTGTCCTTATTGCTAAGCATTAACTAACAAAAATACATGAAATCCGTGCAAAAACATTGCAATGTAAAAAATGAGATATAATAGAAATTGAGATATAACAAAAGAAATATAGACAATATAGATATTGTACAAGAAACCCAAGATTTCATTCAATGATACCTCGATTTAACTCGCATTAGTAATTAATAATCAATTAAGAATAAATCAGCCATTAATAATAAAAAAAGTCTGGACTGTGGGCGCTTCCTTACAGGGTAAAAAGGCAATGCAAAACTGATTTAAAGCCAAAACTGACTTTACTATAAATTAATCTCTTTAAAAGTTTTTTTTTTAGCAATACTACCAGAGCAAATGCCTCGAATGAAGTGCACGTACGCTAAGTTTTTTTTATTGTTGATTCATTGTTAATTATTAATACGAGTTAAATCGAGGCATCTTTCAATGAGAACTTGGCTTTCTTGTATGATATCTATTTCTTTTTTTGTTATATCTAAACTTTGTGGAGGAATCAAACTCTTACTTGGCGCATTTCTTATATTCTAATGTTTTTGGGCGGATTTGAATTTTCCCGCCGATTGTGTCAGTTGGTTCCATCTGCGGGTGCGTTCGTTTCTATGCTGCGAGTACTGGCAACGTGACATCACAAAGTATACTTCCTGTAAAGATTAGTACCATAAAACCGAACGGTCTTGCAGTGTGATGACGCTGCTGGCGTTACCTTACCTCTGTAATTGCAGTATCCACAGTAGGAAGTGACGTTGAAATTCGTGACGTCATAAACCTTTGTGAGGTCTGGCAAAGTTCACTTCGACCAATAACTGAAGGCTCATTCACTACTGGCAGTTCTCGCAGTACATAATCGAACGCACGCTGCATATGTAGCGGTCTGAACCTTGGGGCGTGTCCTCACTAGAGCTTTTTTTACACATGTATTGCTGCATATATTTGATACAAATAAACAAAATGCAGGATCTTTCGTCGCTAATAATAGAACTGTTAATTGAGCTTTATGACATTTTCAACATCAACAAAACAATTATGTTTCTTCTACTGAAAAATATATTCATAATTTTTTAAAATATTTAATAGCAACAAAATTCATACAAGAAACTGACACGTTTTTCATAAAACACTAAATTGTAACAAAAAGTTCCTGATTGTACCTTCAGTGAGAACGCAGCTTAAGAAATGCCTATACTTCCAGTTGGTATCAGCCTCCGGCTGTTTACTGTATCTACCCTAACCTCTCAGTGTTGCATGCTCGCATCTTGACAGTAGTGTGCTATACCATACTCTATTCTATTCTATTAGCCCAATAATGAAGTGTAGTGCAAACACTGTTCTTCTTGTGAATATCCGTCGTGGTCTGCAAACGTCAATCTCTATTATGCCTAGATTCGCAAGGTGGGTGAAACTGTTCATACTAGTTTTTATTCATATTTTTCCTGCTCTTTATCAGAACTTTCTCATACAACACGTCTGCTCGGAGATTCATAAATAATTAAAAACTTCTAATAACTTATGTACTTTCTAACACCATAATTATTGCTATTATTCGAAATTTGTAATGGCATTTCTTCATTGTGTTATTTTATAGTTGTGCCTTTAATCGACGAATACTGAGAAATTTTGATTGCTAATTATTGGTGTATAAGTTTGCACTATTCCTATTAGTATTTTGTTTATACAGTTATTAATGTATGAAAAATTCACAGCATCTTTCATAGGTTCATAAGAATTCGACATTTTTTCTAGAAACGCGTAATATAGTTCCTTGTTGTTTCTGCAGTTAGGAAACAGCTTTTACCATCATCAATTTCTTTTTTCATTGGCAAACTCACAGCTTTCTTACTATTCTTATCATCATAAATAGCAGAATAATGAAATCTTTCTTTTGATTGGCATTTCTCGTTGTGTACTATTATTTTACACGTTTAATTATGTTATTTCTAAATCCTCTCATTGAATATTCAAGGATGTATCCGCTTCTGGGTCTTTATGGTTTTTTTTCTTATTTTCCAGAAATCCCAGAAGGTTTGTAAATCATGCCAATGGTTTTCGAAATGCATTGTACTTTCTATAGAGACATCGAAAATTCTTCGTATCATTTTATTTGCGTCTTATTTGCGTCTGAATGATGCTGTAAAAATAAAATATTTTTTTACGTTCAATTATTTGCTTAGTAGCAAATTTGTATATCGTATTAAAGAACTAAACTTTTATAAGTATTGCGTTAAGGTACCACATACAAGTAAAATATTAGAAAACGGTACAAAAATTCGATTTTTTCCCTTACAAATAATTTTTTTTCGGAAAAAGTATTATCTACATATTAAGGTACATATTATAAAAAATATATCCTGTAAATTTATTTACAATCCTTGCAGTAACTAGCGTGCCACGGCGGCTTTTGTAATGTCATAGTGAATGAAACGTGCCTGTTGCGGTACCGGTGTAGCTCCACTATTTTTCATCTGAATCGAATAAAAAAGTACTCTTTATTTAATAGAAAGATAACTCTACTGCACTACGGAAGCAGATCCTTTCAGTTTCGTTTTGTGCGGAACATATCGCTATTTATAAACATCAGAGCGATTTTTTCTATAAAATTAAGCATTTTATATAGAAACAAAAAAAAAAGCTGGGATAGGTATGCGAAAAAATGCTGCGTAATGCAATAGATAACCCTATTAAGAAGATCTGATTAAAGTTTCAGCTTGATGCGTTCAATGATGAATTAGTTACGCTGGTTTCCGCTCGCAGAAACAGTGTTTCGAGAAAAACGTGTTTGGAGTTTTGGGAATGTTTAGAAAATATCTTTCGTATCTTTCTACGCAATACATCAGAAAGTTTCAAAATTCGTTATGCTTCGATAAAATCGTCAATTCCTGCGCCGCACACCATTATCAACACAATTTTAGGAGGAAAGTTTGATTTTTTGACCCATTTACTTGTATGTGATATCTTAATTCATCTGCGGAAAAGTTAATGGAGATCAAACTAAACCATATATTTTTAGCAGTTTCGTTGAAAATACTGTGTAATCAACTAACCAATAACTTATTTGAGTGAAAAATAATCTCTGTTTAACCATTGCATTAGAACTACCGAAGACTATTTTTTTATTGTGTATATGTACAGGGTGAGTCACTTGCCTTTTGAGTCACCACTGTCGAGCATACATTATTCCATATAAAATCATTATAAATAACCTAGACATTTAAATTACCCTCAAATGTTGCTCAATATTTATTTGCATTTTATGCATTTAGACTTTTACATGTTTGAGGTATGTTTACTCGCACCTGAAGTTTCACCTTGCACAATCCAGTTATATATAATATTCCACTGTAAATATAATAGAATCAAATCTTTTCTTCTTACGTTGCTAGCCATTCGAAGGAAGTCGATGCTAAAACTTGGGAAAATATTCGCTCCAACAGGATACAGAATTTAATACAGTCTATTGTTAAACAGAGAATATATAGTATAATTAAATAGATGTCTAGTAAAAGTGGGGTTAGGAGAGTTCTGATTCCAAGGCAAGTGAATCACCCTGTACTTCTATTAAAGGAATATAAATTTTTAGAAACTAACCTCCTTGAAAAATTGGAACTTGCAATAAAATATATTTCCAACCATTTCTACTGTTTGGCCGATCTAGTGTTAACTACCGAAATGGATTTGGTTCGGAACTGCTGACGTGCGCTTTGCGAAGCCGTTATATGTCAACAATTATTGCAGAGAAACAAAGTAATATATGTTTTTAGTCATGCTAGATATGAATGGAAGTGAAGCTAAAGATAAAAACAAAGTAATAATTAGATATATAACTTTTGTTTAAAATTCTATAATATTCAAGGTCTGAGTGATCTGATAGACCGCACGACAGTCGTTAATAATTAATAAGTATGTTATAACTATTTCTTTATCGAGTGGTACTTCCATTGCTTTTGATTTCAGATCATCTGTGTCGGACGATCCTTCCAATCCAGTACTTAAATAAAGTCAATTGTTTGACATAATTTTTCTCACACACTTACAAACGTATCATTAATTTAGTGGAAAAATAGCTTTCATTATTTTCTTAACTATCGCGGAACGCGCAACAAACGGAATACTCGAGCAATTTGTGTTAGAAGAATCGAATAAAAAATCTGACAATGGGTAGAAAACGACAACATTGTGTTGTAAAGCCGGATGACATATCAAAAAGGCGGCGTATCGATAATCAGGAAGAAATGAAGTTCGCTAAAAGTGTAGTGGGCAAAGAAGGAACAGTTGCGTATAATCAGTTCTTAGACTTTTTAGTTGAAGGAGAGGGAAGAAAATGTCTGCAACTTCTGAAGAGAGACGGAATAAGACTAACTAGTGTGTCTAGTATTTTGGATAGAGCTAGATCGAATGCTATAAAAGCCTTTAAAGATCTCTTTAGCGTTTGGTTCGATGACCATGGAAACAAACGGCATTGTCTGCAGATTCTCGAGAAGAATGAAATAAATTTGTCAAGCATATCCAGCATGCTAAGCGGAGCAGGTGCAAACGCCGCAACAGCTTTCAAAGATTTATATAATCTGTTGTTCGACACGAGAGGAAACCAAACGCAATATTTGGAAACCCTAAAAAAAGAAGGAGTCAATCTATCTAACATGTCAAGTATTTTAAGTAGGGCGGGAGTTCAGGCTGCAAAAGCTTTCAAAGACTTGTACGATCTTTGGTTTAATGCGAATGGAGATAAAATGCAATATTTGAAGTCTCTTGAAAAAGAAGGGATTAACTTGTCGAACATGTCCAGTGTTCTAAGTAGGGCAGGAGCTACTGCCGCGAAAGCTTTCAAGGAACTGTATGACCTTTGGTTCGATAAGCGAGGAAATAAAACGGCGTACTTAATGAACCTTGAGAAAGAGGGTGTAAATTTATCAAATATGTCTAGTATTTTGAATGGGGCAAGAATTAATGCTGCGAAAGCTTTCAAAGAATTATATAATCTTTGGTTCGACAAGCGAGGCAATAAAACCCAGTATTTAAAAATCTTGACGGAAAGAGGAATAAGTCCAACAAAAATTTCAAGTATCTTGAGTAAAGCTGGGGCAAGCGCAGCAAAAGCTTTCAAAGAGTTGTACGACCTTTGGTTTGACGCGCAAGGAAATAAAACTGTGTACTTAAAAACTCTAGATGGCGAAGGAATAAGCTTAACTAATCTATGCAGTATGCTAAGTGGAGCAGGAGTTAATGCCGCGAAAGCTTTTAAGGACTTGTACAATCTCTTGTTCGATAAACAACGAAATAAAACTCTGTGTTTAAAAACTCTAGAAGAAGCAGGAATCGATCCAGCTAATATGTCCAGCATTTTAAATGGTGCAGGGGCTAACGCAGCGAAAGCCTTCAATGACTTATACGATCTTTGGTTTGATAAGAAAGGAAATAAAACAGCGTATTTAAGGACTTTAGAAAACAAAGGGCTAAGTCTAACCAAAATGTCAGGCATTCTGAGTAAAGCAGGTGCAAAAGCTGCAAATGCATTTAAAGATTTGTACGATCTTTGGTTCGATGCCAGAGGAAACAAAACGCGATATTTGAAAATACTGGAACAAGAAGACGAGATAAATCTGACTAATATGTCCAGTATTCTGCACGGAGTGGGAGCCAACGCTGCAAAAGCTTTTAAGGACTTGTACGATCTGTGGTTCGACAGCCAAGGAACTAAAACAGAATATTTGCAAACATTAGCAGAAAAAAGGATAACTTTAACTAATGTGTCGAACATTTTAAGCGGAGCTGGCGTCAATGCTGCAAGAGCTTTCAAAGATTTGTATTATCTTTGGTTCGATAAAGATGGAAATAAAACACAATATCTACAAAATTTAGAGGATAAAGGTATAGACCTCGCTAATATGTCCAGTATTTTGCATGGAGTCGGAGCCAGTTCCGCAAAAGCTTTCAAAAACTTGTACGATCTTTGGTTCGACGCAGAAGGACGTAAAACCCAATATTTGGAAGCTCTAGAAAGGGAACGAATTAATTTGTCTAATATGTCCGGTGTTTTGAATGGAGCCGGAGTGAATGCTACGAAAGCTTTTAAAGAACTGTATGATCTTTGGTTCGATGAAGGAGGAAATAAAACTCAGTACTTAAAAACTCTAAAAGAGAAAAAGGTGAATCTAACCAATATGTCGAGCATGCTGAGTGGAGCGGGAGCAAATGCTCCGAAAGCTTTCAAAAGTTTGTACGACCTTTGGTTCGATTCTGAAGGCAATAAAACACCACATTTAATAGCTCTAGAAGAAGTGGGACTAAATCTATCTGACATGTCCAATTTCTTGAACGGAGCAGGTGTGAATGCTCCTAAAGCTTTCAAAGACTTGCATGAACTTTGGTTCGATGAAGAAGGACACAAAACACAATATTTGATAACTCTAGAAGAAAAAAAGATAACTTTAGCCAATATGTCTAGCGTGTTAAGTGGGGCGGGTGCTAATGTTGGGAAAGCTTTCAGAGACTTATACGATCTTTGGTTCGATAACCAAGGAAATACAAAGCTCTATTTAAAGCATTTTATTGAGAACGAAGATTGCGAGAAAAGATTTTCCCTCCATAACCTATCTGGTATACTAAGCGGCGCAGGTGCAAATGCCAAAGATGCTTTTGAGAGGTTGCATAATATTTGTTTTAACGAGAAAGGGGAAAGAACAGCACTTTTAGTTGATTTGTTTAACGTAGGGTTTGAGCCAAGTAACTTATCCTCGATGTTATGTGGAGCAGGTGCTCGTGCTGCCCCTGTTTTGATAAAATTGCATAACATTTGTGTCGACGAAGAAGGAAGTCGATCAGAAATTTTAGACAATTTCTGTCGAGTAGGCTTCAGGCCGGGTGATTTGTGTAGCATATTAAGTGGAGCAGTAGACATGTTAGAGAAATTTCACGAATTTTGTTTTTTGGCGGAATCAAAGAAGTATCTAAATGATTTCTTAAACGATAAAAATAGTTTTACGGTAAGCAATTTGTCTGAGATATTGCATGGAGCGAAGCGTAATCTTTGTTCTGCATTAGAAAGTTTTCATAGTGTTTGCTTCGATGAAACAGGGAAGAAATCAAGAATTTTGGACGACTTTTATAAGATAGGGTTTAAGCCGAAATATTTATCCCATATATTATCCATGGCTGCAAACAATGCCTCTTCCATTTTAACGAATTTTCATAAATCTTGCTTTAATAAAGAGAAGTATTTAAGTCACTTCTTAGCAGAGAAAGAACTGTTTACGCCAAAGAAAATCTCTAAGATATTGGATAGGGTAGGAGTGAGCATCCATCTTGTCTTCGAAAAGTTGCATCATCTTTGTTTTGATAAAGCAGGAAAGAGAACAGAATATTTAAACAATCTTATTGAGAATAATGCGTCGAACAAAATAATTGATATTTTATACAAAAAAGTTAGAAAAGCACCATCTGCATTTTTAGAATGAAAGAAACAGGAAATATGGTTAGATAAACTATTCACAACCAGTCAGGATTCAATTTAACACTTTCGAAGCCGAAGTTGCAAATTTTTAACTCTTGCGCCACACCTTGTTAAAAATGTTTATTAATGTTAATATTGTCAAAATAAATATGTCTGCAAATAGATGTTCGAGTGTCACCTAAATGTGGGTGACACTTGAACCTATTAAAAAAATCTATTCACAGACCTATTTATTTCGACAAAAATAACGTTAATAAACATTTTTAACAACGCGTGGCGAAAGAGTTAAAAATGTTCAACTTGGGCGACGAAAGTGTTAACCATTATACTAGTATCAGACGATTACAGGGTGGGAATATTTCTGTGGTTGGTATTCGGAATCTGCAAACCGAGGTGAGAAAACGAATTTCAGAATTTTCATTTTACGCTTTCATTTATTAGTTATAATAAATGAGATAATTAGTGGAGTATGCGTCTGAAAACAAAACCACCAAAGTGGAGCAAATCAGGGACATCCTGCACAAAGTGCAAAATATTTCATTTCGTTCGGAGTATTCACTATTTTGCATTAACAGTGTTAAATATGTACCTGTTAAATAAATTCGTAAATTCATTGTGACGGTGCCAGTCGGGAAACTTCTCCAAGACGAAAGAAATATCACTCCGATTGTTATACCGTTGGATAACTGTATGAAAAAATATAAAAATATTCACCACGAAGTAAAAACCTCCTTTTCGAAATGACTTAAAAACAATCTTCCGTTTCAATATACATATTAGTATCACAAAAAATCGAACAGACTCAACTACCCACTTGTACATGTAAAACTGCCACTAACTTCAATCTACATTTTTTAAAATCACAACAATTCAAAAATTGATGAAAAATAGTTTCCGTGGAATTTCATTTCATTTTTTTTCTACTGGTTAAATTTCTACACCGCCAAGCGGCTAAAAACGGAACGTGACATTTCTTTATAATGTTGAAGGAACTCAATACTTCGAACTACAAGAGCAATATATTCTAACATTAATATTTCCTTAATTAATAAATCGTTTCAAATACATTTTGGGTTAAAGAATATACTAAATGACATAACATCAAATACTTGGTGCACTAAATCGTTATGAAATTCACTTTATTTCTTCAGACGATTTGAACTTATGTAAGAATTTAGGAAAAAGTGAACTTGGTCACCTCGAAGTTACATTTGACTACGCTTTCAATTTAATTTGTGTCAAAATTCTAGCAGAGTCCAATCCACTCACACCAATAATATCTTCACAAAGAGTGCATGACAATTGTCAATTATACTGTATAAAACACATCTGGGTGTGTATGTACAGAATGTATATATGTAAATATGTTCGACTATGCGTGAATGCATTTATGGGATACATTCGTATTTGTATAAATGGAAGGTAGGAGTTGAAAACGTGAGAGTTATATAAATGGTATTCAGGTCTCCTCCTTCGGTATCATTAAAATTCTATTACATAAGAAGATAGAGTACAAAACAGAAGTACAAAGTGGCAAGCATCATTTGCATTTACTTTTTTTGTAATCCTTATTATCCACTGCATAATAAAAGAAGGGAGATACGTTCTATATGAATATTTTAGGGTTGAGTTTTTGAAACACCGAACGCTTGCCTACAATACTGTATCATAAACTATAGCCGGACCGCTGAAAGAATGAACCCAAGACTTCCCTCTCCCAAGCGCAGTCACTGCCACTTCCCTTGACACTTGGGTACACTGCTGGCCCAACACTCCGAAGCGCCAGGGGGAAGTCAGGCTACGAAATTCCTGCAACGTAACTGGAGACGGTAAAATTTAAGCCGGGTACGCTCTCTCACCGGGTTCAGTTTCTCAGCGGCACGATTATAGTAACATTTACTTCATTACTTTCAATGTTTAGCAGACACAAACGTCACATCTGTATACTCTCGCACATACTGGGTTTGATAGCCCTTACATTTGTGAACGGTGCCAAATATTTAGTAAGCAGTATTGTATATATATTTGTAATATTTTTAACCGGAATAAATGGTAATTGTATTAAGAATGTTTTGAAGTCCGTAGGGTGACCTAGTTGTTAACCTTTAGTTTTCTATGTATTGAAATAAATGTAATAAGTACTTACAAATTGATTAATATCTAAATTGCTCATTTTTTACCGACTTCGAAAAGGAGGAGGTACTCAATTCGATCGATCAATTTTACTTATATTTGCGCTGACTCCGAAAAATTGCAATAAGGTTGTCAAAGGAAGGTTGAATGAAAACAGCAAAATTATTTTTTACTTTTCAGCGCATTTTTATTTTTTATTTTATTTTTTCAGGTCTTTGAGTTTTCAGTTTTCTGGGATGTTGTCAGTTTTCGAAGTCGGTCACATTTTTTAAAAAATTTTTTTGATCAGATTTTTATGTAGATTTTGTAATGTTTTGTGGAAATTATTAAGATTCCTCAAAAATGTCTGACGATCCATTTTGTAATAGAAGTTTGGGTAATTATATAGAACATGGTACTCCTGACCGATTTCAATGATCTTTGAATATGTTATAGGGGCCATTATTCGTGGTAACTTTTACCTATATAAGTATTCGTCGGTCGGCTTTAGTTTTCGAGATATACACAAAAATGTGTTTTGTATTTTTGATGCGCCGTCTACTCGGCAAAGGTGACAACTTGAGCTCGGAATTCAGCTTTTAGGTTACTCTGTCGTGCCGAGTCACTTTTGATATCAAGGACGCCAATGTTTTGTTTATTATTTCAACTAGACACAATCGCGTACTTCTCGCTTCTCGTGTACTTGTCGCGTGCGACTTCTGCCTTTTTTAGTTGGCACGACGAATGAAATTGTTTATGAACCCGAAATTATACCAACAAATTGTTCTTAATTTTTGTTTCTTTGATGCACTAAGTGAAAAATTGTATAAAAATGGAGAATGACCACATATACAAAGATCATATTCTGTAATTTTTTTGGTAATTATCATCCTGAAGAATGATACCAAAAACTTGAATTTTCAATTTTGTTTTTCTAAAAGAAGTCGGTATTTTTCGGTAGATTAACGAAAATTAAAGGTTGTAATTAAAAATAAGTAAGTTGATAAAAATATCGAGAAAATTGTGCGTCGATATTATAAGAGAAATAAAATAAAAATAGGAAACCATATTTTTGGTTAAAAATTTTAAACGTGAAGGGTTGCAAGGCTGGAACTTGTAAAAAAAATTGTTTTTTTTTGGGGAGGAAAATGTGGTGCATGCAAGAATTTTTTGTACGCTGGGGGCACTTTTGACTCTTATCTAGAATATAAGTGAAGAAGTCTCACTTAAATCTTAATAACTCTAAGCGAATTAGATTTAACAAATAAAACACAGCTATTGCGGGATCAGCCTGTATCATCTACATAAATTCCCAGAATTAAAGATTTATCTTTACTCTTGAAAATGCATTGTTCTGCTTTGATTGATTCAAGTCCCATCTTGTTTAGGCTGAATATATAGCTACCGCGGAATGTACAAAAGAACTGATATATTTAAAAGCTGTTATTGAAGACTTAACTAATGAAACTATATTCATAATTCTTAAAGTTGATAATGAAAGTTCGATGAAGTTGATTGAAAATGGAATATTCAATCGCAGATTGAAACATATAGATGTCAGGTATCATTATACACATAAAAAACTAAAAGAAAAAATTATTAGTATTCAATACTGCGACACAAATCATTAATTAGCGAATAAAACAAATTTCATGAGACAAGCACTGAAGCATAAATGTAGAATATACAGCATAAAAATATCAAAAATATACGAATTACACTCTACTTTTTATTAATTTATATTTAGGATATTGTTGCGGGTTGCACCCGCGGAACGCGTAATCATACGAAATATGTAGTCGGACACGAATCAACAGATTTATTTGGCGGATGACACGTCTGTACAGTTTGGGATCTCGAGAACGACTTGTTTAACAAATTGCTACCAGTTGATAGTGATCGTCAACGGTAGTTCAAAGGGTTCTTCGGTAGTTCAAAGGGTTCAACTTCAGGTGCCCAGCGGCGAACAACTGAGCAGGGCGCGCAGGGCCGTAACAATATATTAATTCAAAATAGCCGAGTCGTAGAAAGTAATAATAGTCTGCCAGGAATTTCATTTAAACTTTGCAATTCTTGATGCAAATGAAATTACTATTGCGAGAACTATTTAATCCATTCGTGTATTTGTTAGTTGCAAACTTTGTAGTATACGCCAGACATTCGCCTACTTTGTTTTTTCATAATTATTATATTATATAATGTTTTGGATTTAAAATGGATATATAAGACTATAGCGTAATAAACTCGATTATTTTCGTTGCGTTTGACTAAGGAAACAATATTGTATCGTCTAGTAATGAAAAGTTTGTATTCGCTTCATTTTTCTTGAGTTAGAAATTTTTAAGCGGTGCACTCGAACTATTAGAAAGTCAGAAGTAGGTATAGTGAAATATTAGCAAAATCTTGGCTTCTCGATGTAAATCCTTGGACGGCACACTCCGAAACAACGATGCGAGAACATCCAAATGCAGTGAAAGACTGAGTGGTGATGCTTTGAAAATGGCCGTCACAGCTGTCTCACAGCAGTTTCCTGCCGTAATTTGTCGTCCGATTTTCCCGCCCATACGGCTGAATGGGTCGCCAACTCGATAGCACGAGCCTTGGTTCCCGTGCTAACTCCAACCGCAGATAGCGACCGAAGTTAGCGACTCGGCGCTACTTCGCGCCCATCGCTAGCGAGCCAGACTCGCTCGAAGCGTCACCTTCGCGCTTAAGGGGCTAGGCTAGGCACGTGACTTTTAGAGATTCGACCGATCGGTAATACCCGACGCTAACTGGAAGTTTTTTGGACGCGGGATCTTATTACCTACAGACATGAGCTATCGAAAAGAACGCGAGGTGGAGTTGCTAGCATTGTCTATTGAGAGGAATTGAAATCGGGAAAAGGTTTGTAGAAGAAAGTGAGGTTACTCTCTAAATATTTGTTTCCTTAAGTCTAGCACGCATTAGTCTCTATTCTATTTTGATTGCTACATTGCTACAATGAAGTGAGCCCTTGGCTTTATATGTCCTATATGCCTAACCTAAGACCAGCTGTCAAACTGTTTGGCATTTCTGTGGTTCGCCGTGAATTGCTCTTTCAGTGAGGCGCCACCTCGAACTCAATGGCCCACCTAAAGTACTCACAAATACCGATCTGTGTGATCGACACTATGGCAAAATCAGGCAAGAAGCAGAGCTAAGGGGGAAGTCTTCCCACGGCTCGATTTCTTATAATTTCAAAATAAAATACAGCTTGGGATGTTCCTCAGTTCATAATCTAGTGCGGGCTGGTGTTTATTTTGCAAAGAAAATACGGAAAAGATGTAAATATGGTCGAGCAAACAGTCAGTGTATTTGGCGGCCATCTTTGAAAATGGGCAGATCTTAGCTTCGGTTTAGACAGCTAATAATACCAAAAAACAATGCAATTCAATGTAACTACTACCAGTCCGCACTTCCTTAGACTATCTTCTTTCGATTGAAATGTTTCTCAACCAGAAATCATTTCATACGAGCCAACAGGAAGACTTCCCCTAAACTCATATTTTTGGTCAATTTCGCTGGTAACACAGCAACTCTGCAGTACCGCCGACGAGCCTAGCCTAGCCCCTTAATGACGCTAACTCGGAGATAGCGACCGTCGCTATCGATAGCGCCAGAACCAGAATCCCGCCCCAGTATGAACGTGGCGCTAAACGCACTTCGTTGAATGGATGCACTAAACGCATATTCGATATGGAAATATCGCTCCTCTTAATGTTTTTAAGACAGATTGAATGATTAGATCAACCTCAGACCTTAACACGTTCTCTGTGTTCCAGTTGAAACTGGCCACCCTGTTTTTAAGATCGTTGTATGGTCTCATTCGGCTGTAATCATTTCGTCGTCGTTTTCCACGGAATGCTGATTTGCCGCTATGAATTCCAGAATTTCATCCTGCCATCTGCGTAGACCGTCGGGAGAAAATTTTATAATATTTTTACGAATGTTACACGTCGCGGTTGTAGAACGCATAAACGGCATAAACGACTACTAATTATGGAGTTGGGAAGAAGCGTGTATTTTGGAGCTGTACAAGGAATGTCTATTCGAGGCGGGATCCAGCGTTAGACTGACAGAAGTAGTTTGATGTTATTCAGACGAAGAGCGTCAGTCGTCAAGGACACTCTTCACAGCTTCAAGTCAGGGATGTCGAGCATGTGGTACGAATGGGTAGCAGGGGAGCCAGGCCCGTAACAATATTTTTACGAATGTTGCGCGCCACGGTCGTAGAACGCATAAGCGCCATAAAAAAGACAGGGTTATAGAACGATTATTGAACGAACGGGGGACGATTATAGACGAACGGGATAGTTTTCACAACTTCAGGCCAGGGATGTTGGTTGTTTGGTGCGAATGGGCTAGCAGGACAGTCAGCCCTGTAACACAACACTACCCCCTTCCGTGGAAAAGGCTTTCGTCCTCGAAATTAGATGGTCTCCTTTGCGTATATCTGATCGATCAGGAATCAGATGAGAGTAGCGGTCTATTCAACCAGGATTGAACTGAGATTTGCTCGTGGTCCAGGGAAAACCGCTTCAAAAACCTTGGACGAGACGGTCACGGTTCAGGAAGGCCATAGGTGGTTGTTTCTTTTTAAATCACGGAGTTGCATCGGTGTTCGAACTTGAAGTTGGGATGTGGCTGAAGTTGAAGATCCCGACTTTCGCCAATGGAGACATCAGGGGGGGGGGGGGGGGGGGGGATAGATGGGAACTTTCCTAAACGGTCTCATCCCAAATGGCACGGTAACCTCGAAGGTAATCGTGCAAATAAATACTTCACGGAGAGAAAGAGTCAAAATTATTTGCATTTGGCGGAGAAATCTATCAGACGAAACCAACTATTCCAAGGATCAGTATCACGCACACATAAATCTAAAACATTCTGCTCAACACCGAAGAGACCTAGGCCGGACACGCCTAGGCTGTTCTCCTCTTTCTCCATTTTGACCGCTCATCCTCATAAGCCAGACCTCCAACAATATTCTTAAGGGGACTAAACAACTATGAGTTGATGGATGGAGCAGTTGAGCGACTCCTGCACATTCCCAAATTCACTCATTATCGACTATCGTTCCTCTACTTCGAAAAGGGACCACTGTTTGGAACTAATGGATCGGGAGAGGTAAGATTGACGATGAAATAGGGAATTAGTAACAACTCAATCAGGAACAACGGATTGGGTTTCTTTAAGTGTCAATTTATTGACTTATTTCCGTTAGTTATTAACGGCGAGGTATGACCTCTAATATATAGCGTGATAATATTAGTTTATTTGTGAACTCTATTTCCAACAGACCGGTGGTTTGTTTGCGAGGCATGTACCTCGAATAGCATAGGCAACCGCTATGCGGATTACTTACGGTTTAATATAACTTCAAGGTCGTATGCTTGTAATTGCCTTTAGGAATCTCTTTAGGTTTTGACGTCTGTTCCCGACGACGTTGGATTGATTTATATTGAAGTGACAACTCGGTTGTCATGGAATATATTTTTTGGATCAATAGATCCTTTTTCTACTTCAGATCAGAGTTCTGTTTTTTATACATGCCACTTCAGCACTTTCGTATAGTTCGAAGCAACCACGATCGCAGTGTTTAGCTAATCGGCTTACGTGAACCACACAGAATTTGCTCTTCGGGGAGCGATGAATTCTATAAATTGCGTCATTAATTCTATTTACTATGATGTACCGACCTTCCCAATTACATTGCAATTTTGGGCATTTCCCTTTCACTCGTCTGGATTGAAATACCCAGACCACGTCACCAGAAATAAATGTAATTAAGCATCCTAAACTGTCGTATTTAATCTTGAAAGATTGCGAGGCTTTAATGATTCTTTCCCTAGTACTTTGATGGATGAGTTTAAGTTTACCTTGCAAAGTTCTACTATAACCAGAAATTGAAAAATGTGCAATTCCGGGAACGGTTCCTCTACATAAACTCTTTGGTACTCTATGTTCTCTTCCAAAAAGTAATTTTGCAGGTGTTTGTTAAGTAATATCGTGTTCCCACGATCTATGAGCTAACAATAATAATGGGATCCGGTAATACAATAATAATGGGTAATAGTTCGATTTAGTCTCTCCACCAAGCCATCCGACTGAGGATGAAGAGGAGTGGTTCTGGTTTTCTCGAAGTCTAAAACCTTCAAAACTTCTTTGAAAAATCCCGATTCAAAAGAACACTCTTGCAACTCTCTCAGACTTGCAATCGGGTAAGGGAACACCCTCTATCCATTTTCTAAATTGTCTGCGACAACTGACAAGAACCTATTTCCGGAATAAGTTTTAGGAAGAGGGCCGACAATACCAATTCCGACTCTATTTTTTTTCTGTGGGACCTCTCTTTGCCATACACGTATCGCAACAGCGGCACAAATCGATCTTCGTAATCGGGATAGGGTTTTGTTCATTCGAAAGTGTCCAGAAGAAGGCGAATCATGAGATAATCGTAGAATTTCTTCGATTTTCTTTTCGGGTACAATTAGCTGGAGTACATTTTTGGGTTTGTCGGCAGATTCCCATTTCTTGAACAATAAACCGTTTTCGACCAAAAGAGAATCCCAGATTGAGCAATAAAATCTAGACCGAGGGCCTAGTGCAGAAATTTCCTCTTTCGAGAGACGTCTATTCGTAGCTTTGGCATTTAGAATAGAATTTATTTCCGGATCCGTCGGACGTAATTTTTCTGACATTATTCCGAATTTCGTCGCAAAATTTACAATCTGTACAAGGGATTCTAGATAATCAATCAGCATTCGCGTGGAATCAATCACTGCGATGCACAATAACAAAATCATAGTGTTGAAAAGACTCAATCCAACGAGCAACCTCACCTTCCGGAGCTTTGAATGAAAGAAGCCATCTTAATGCCGAACGATCCGTGCGAATGAGGAATTTTACACCGTAAAGATAATCATGAAAATGTTGAACCGCTTTAATAATAGCCAATGGCTCCCGTCTGGTGACACAATAATTTCGTTCGGTATTTGAAAGAGTTTTGCTGAAGTAAGCTATAACCCTCCGCAATCCGTTCTGCTCTTGTGAAAGAATGGCACCTAAACCCACACCTAAAGCATCCGTATCCAGAATAAAAGCAAAATTTAGCAAAGGTAGGGTGAGGATGGGAGGACTTATAAGTCTCTTTTTAAGTTCTTCAAAAGCCTTCTGACAAGCCTCAGTTCAGACGACGGTAGCGGAATGTGATTGCAAGTGATTCAGCGGCTGGACGATTTCCGAAAAATTTCGCACAAATTTTCTATAGTAAGAACACAAACCCAGGGAGCTCTTTAGTTTGGTGATATTCTTTGGGATCGGACAATCTCCAATAGATGAAACTTTAGTAAGGTTGGTCTTGATTCCTGTTTCCGACACGATGTGTCTCAAATATAAAACTTCCTTGCTAAAGGATATGGATTTCTTCGAACTCATTAGTAATTTAGCCTTCCTGAGACAGTCGAATACCAATCGTAAATTTTGTAATTCTTCATGGAATGTTCTCCCGTCAATGATCGCGGCGTCTAAGTACACCAAACAGTTCTTCCACAGTAAGCCACGTAAAACCGCTTCCATTAGAGGCTCGAAAGTGACTGACGCGTTGCAAAATCCGAAAGGCATGACCCGAAACTGCGATTAATCCTCTTTAGTTAACAAGTTAACAACACTTGTTTATGCCCACTCTATAAACCCACTGTAGAAAACCAGCGCGAACCTGCAACGACGTCTATTGTGTCCTCAATGCGTGGTAACGGATAAGAATCTTTTTTCGTGAACTGTTCAATCGACGATAATTGACACAGATCCGTTTAGAACCGTCTTTTTCAGTGACTAAAACCACAGGAGACGGCCAAGAGTCAAAAGATTCTTCGATTACCTTCTGCTGAAGCACGGTTAATTTATCTACTTCTCCCCTCCGATGTAAGGATAAACGACGAGGCGGTAATTTAAAAGGAAGATGATCTCCGGCATCAATCCTACATTTGGTAGTCACAAGTTCCAATCTGATCAGAATTTGCAGCGAACACATCTGTATATTTTATCATAAAGTCCCTAAAACGTTCTTGTTCCTCATCATTTAGATGACAAAGTTCTGCCATTTAGATGACAGAAAATATGAATGTATTGGCGTGCTACTGGCATGAAAACCCTCCACTCTGTGAATGGAGGAAAAACCCGTTCGTGATACAGTAAGTCTGAGGTCAGATAGAGGAAAATATAATGTTGTGACAAATGAACTTACTGGGAGAAAAGGTGATGTGACAGGGTACAGTTCGCTAGTCCACGACTAGGAATAATTGCAAGTAGCGTGCAAATACTGGAATCATCCAGTCCAACATTGTGCGGTAGTGTGCAGTTTATGCGTCAGGGCGCAGTTTCGCCGGGTCAACAATCACGAGAAACTTTTGCGAGCAGGGCGCAATCAGTGGAATCATCCACACAAAAGGTTTGCGAGCAGTGCGCAAAGGAACAGAGATAAGTGAATCATTCACACTAAATGGTTGCAAGCAGAGCGCACAAGAAGAAGGTTTAACTCGCAGATCCGATCACAGCTCACACTCCAACACAGGTCGCTTTGGGAAATTCGCTCGTAATTCGCTCAGTACACACGTCCTCACGTAATGGCGATTCTAGCATGAGTCCAGGCTCCGAGTCTCGGAGCGGATGACAAAAAGTGATTGCGCTGCAGCTTCAAGTTTTATATTTTTCAGACCTCATCATTCATTGATTTTATATTTGGGAGCCAAGGCTATGCCGACTGAAGTGAACTTAGTTGCTAAGCTGCGCGCTAACTTTAAATTGAATATTGTAGCCATAGGATAAAAGGTAGGAAACGGGATTGCAACTAAAACAGGATTTATTCGGAACATGATTAGTTTGGTACATGGAATAAAGATCGAGGACAGGTTATTAGATTTCGGAAGTGTACAGAAGTCAAGATCAGGTGATGGTCGTATGTACAATAGTTTCAGTGTTCAGAGGGGACTCGATACAACTCAAGGAGGAAGGATTTTGAGAAACGGCATTCTGACGCTATTAGACCAACCGATCTTGTATGACCATGAATCGAGTGTCCAGGAATATTTCCCCATGCTTTCCCTCGATCAGGCGTCCGTCTATAATCTCCGTACTCTCCCAATCGAAGGCGCCCACGGAAACTCCCCGTAGGTGGACACATTCCAGGTGACACCGTCCAGGTGTCATTCGGTACTCTCCTGCTTGGTAGTCGTCCAGGTATAATCGTCGAACTTTGCATACCAAGCAGGCGTCCAGGAATACACTCCCGTACTCTCCTGCCCTCATCGAGCGTCCAGAGATATTCCGCCGTACTCTCCTCCCGGTCAGGCGTCCAGGTATCATCGCCGAACTCTCCTAACCAAGGGTGTCCACGGGAACTCTCCGTACCCTCCCTTTGAGGCTAGCAGGTGTCCAGGTATTCTCGCCGAACTCTCCTGCTAGCGCTCCGATTACCCGTCCGAGGGTCTTACCTCGTCCTCTCCCTTCGGAAACAGCGTAATGACCGCGCGTGGCCGAGATCAGTGGTTTTATAGTAGTCGTTCCTACCGAAATCAACAGCCGCGTTGTGAGGCGCGAGGTCAGCAGCCGCGTTCCGCGTCTCCTACGCCCGCTGCCACCTACAAGCGGCGATGACATAGTAGGCGAACGCCTTCTAGAAGAAGCCAAGCGATTCGCGTCCACGAGATAAATCTCCCAAACAACCTCTGAAACTGCGTTTGAGATAATTGAACTCGATGGCTTTCGCAACTGTTTCATTGAATGAATTTAAGTTTGATCGGTACAACTGCTTTTGTAATTCTAGATTGCGTAGCGCATTTACAAATCGCGTTGAAGCTAATCGATCTTTAGCGTCAGCCGGGGTATCCAGAAATGCACAGTCTATTTCCGCGGCGAGCGATTGGATGCTCTGACTAAATTTCTGTTTTCAGTCATAAAATGTGACATCGTTTGAATTGGCAGAATGAAACTGGCCGAAACAAAATTCTAACGCCGAAAAGGGGGAATTGAAGTCAGCCTTTTGAATCTCACTTCATGTGGTTAATACTGAAACGGCTGGGCCATCGAAAGAATTTAGCAACTCGGTGACTTTAGCTGTGTTGTCCCAATTATTAATTTGAGCGATAGTGGTAAACCGTGTTTCGAATTCTGGCCTGTACCACCCGTTAAATTTCGGCAAATCTACATTCGGGTTTGATACGACAGTATTAAAAGTAGTCGAAGCCGGAACCGGTAAAGAAGGCAGAGAAGCAGAAGGAAGTTGAACAGGGGAAGGCTGAGAGACTGGCGGGATACTCGTGTGTCTTTCCTGAAGACGCGCCTTGTATCGAGCCTCCAATTCCTACAAGAAAGCCAAGTTTTCATTCAAAGACACCTCGATTTAACTCGCATTAGCAACGAACAATAAATTAACAATAAGTGATGACAAAGCAATGGGACTCTGATTTACCTAAGACTGGCTTTACTACAATTTAGATTTTTTTAAAAGTTTGGAATTTACCGGCGCGAGTGCCTTTCGACAATTGTTGTGGCTGCAGGTTAGCAACAGCCGCTTGACGTCGTTCAATGACGTCGTTTTCGGTAGGTGCATCAGTGTCATATGTAGGTGGGTCTCTGTGGAAGAAATATTATTGTTAAACAAGGGATTGACAAAAGTCAAGTATTGGACAATACCTTCGCATATACTCCCCCAAAAAAGGCGAGATCTGGATGGCCAGAGAGCGGTGGGGCTGCCAATCCCGATCCACCTGTTCTCAAACACCTGGTTCAAGTATTGTTGAACTCGTCGGGTTCTGTGCGGAGGAACTCCATCTTCGCGAGGAACAACGTCCAGCAAGTTCGGGAGAACTTCCTTCAAAGATTGTAAATACTGTGCTCCGTTGAGGCGGTTCGGCATAATATGGGGTCCAATGATATGGTCCCACAATATCCCCACCCAAATATTACTAGACGATTTTCTCTGAAATCCCCTCGTCCTCTTTACGTGAGGATTTTGAGTTGTCCAATGATGGACATTGCATCCATTAAAAATGCCGCGCTCATAAAACAACGCCTCATCGGACCACAGGATTTGTTTAACAAATTCTGGGTCCGTTTGGATTGCCCCAAAATCCTTCCACAGAATTCACCTCTCCGTTCATGGTCCGCAGGAAGGTGGCCTCTGCAGCCCGTATGTTCTGCGAATGTAAAATGCATATCATTTAAGAATTGTTTATTTAAAAAAGAATAATTAATGGAAAAAGAATATAGAACTCTGATTACTCACAGTGGGCTGTCCCTAGCTTCGCCTGTTTCGGCGTCGTGGATCGTCGAGATGTCACTGGTGGATGCTGCTTCGTGGGCACCACTGCGCAGCTGTAAAAAGATTTGAAACGTGTTATTGATGTTGTTGATATCAACCATGCAAAAATTGTCAAAGAAAAACTTGCTTACCCGGTTTAATTGCCACTGGTTGGAGGCGCGTCAACAGGTTAATACCTGGTGGGGCCACCGTTATTGTCTATTACTAGACGATATCGGTTCTCCACCGAGGCATACAATTGGGCGAAATAATTCGGTCGTTCCCGCAAATCGGCCCAGACCCGTATCGCGTGGTCCATGATATCAGCACGAGCTCGCAAGGCGGGGACGGGTCGCCATGTGCGGACCATCTCGGCCCACACATTCTCAATGAGGTTGAGATCCGGCGACCGCGCCGGCCACCTCACGAGTTGAAATTCGGGGTGATTTGTGAACCACGCTTGTGTGAGACGTGAAGAGTGGACCGGACTATTGTCCTGGACCACTCGTAGCACCGGCATGTTCTCCCGAGGGTATGCCGCCCTGACGGAGGACAGGAAGACCTCCTCCAAGATTGCGACATACTCCTGAGAGTCCATGCACGGTGTTATTTCCACAAGTGATCCAGGGCCCAACGGCCCGATCCACCCCCACATACCGCACGTAATGCGGCCGCTGTTGTCCCGGTCGACTACATACTCGGGATCGAACGGCCCGGAACCGGCAGGTCGCCAAACTCGTAGCGCGCTCCCAGCGACAGAGGAAAACACTTTTTCATCAGTGTAAATTGTAACAATATCCCTTTCAGCCTGCTCCAAAGCCAGCTCCTGGCGCGCGAAAAGGAGGCGAGCCTCGCGGTGTCGCGGCACCAGGGCTGGCTTGCGTGCTGGCCGGTAACAGCGTGTACCGGCCTCCCGCAGCCTGCGCCTAATCGTGATTTCATTCACGTTTAAGCCCAGGGCTGCGGGGACGCTTGCAGCAGCCTCAAAGGGATGCTCTCTAATATATTCCACTACATCGCGATCTTCCTCTGCCGTGGTACAGCGAGTACGTCCGTTTCGCGACCGGCCATCCAACAGGCCACCCTCGCCCATTTGTATAAATCGGTCTATACACCTCCGCACAGTACGCGAATGAACTCCCACTTCCGCGGCGATGTCCACCAGGGTACGACCCGCCCGGTGCAACTCCACGATCCGCGTATTTCGCGAGGCGATACGTTCGCGCGTGTTCATTTTGCGTAATGAAATGCCAATAACGCCTACTATATATTGTTTTCTCGATCGCTTTTTTAAAAACAAGCGAACGCGCGCCCAGTAGCGTATCAGTAAAACGATCATGGATATAATCGAATAGTAAGACGAAAAGGAATATACATACAATCATTCGATATTAATAAATGCGTGCTGGCCGGTAACAGCGTGTACCGACCTCCCACAGTCTGCGCCTAATCGTGATTTCATTCACGTTTAAGCCCAGGGCTGTGGGGACGCTTGCAGCAGCCTCAAAGGGATGCTCTCTAATATATTCTACTACATCGCGATCTTCCTCTGCCGTGGTACAGCGAGTACGTCCGTTTCGCGACCGGCCATCCAACAGGCCACCCTCGCCCATTTGTATAAATCGGTCTATACACCTCTGCACAGTACGCGAATGCACTCCCACTTCCGTGGCGATGTCCACCAGGGTACGACCCGCCCGGTGCAACTCGACGATCCGCGTATTCCGCGACACTGTTTGTTCGTGCGTGTTCATAGCAATAACGACGCTTGGACTGTGGCCTGACGCCTTCGTTATAAACAAACAGATGCAGTAGAGACATTTCCTCATCTCCACTGAGGCATACAATTACGCGAGATAATTCAGCCGTTCCCGCAAATCGGCCCGGACTCGCATCGCGTGGTCCACGATATCAGCCCGAGCTCGCAAGGCGGGGCCGGGTCGCCATGCGGGGACCATCTCGGCCCACACATTCTCTATCAGATTGAGATCGGGTGACCGCGCCGGCCACCTCACGAGTTGAAACTCGGGGTGATTCGTAAACCATGCTTGTTGTGTCATACGTGAGGAGTAAGCCGGACTATTGTCCTGGACCACTCGTAGCACCGGCGTGTTCTCCCGGAGGTATGCTGTCCTGACGGAGGGCAGAAAGACTTCCTCCAGGATTGCGACACACTTTCTGGAGTCCATGCGCGGTGTTATTTCTACAAGTGATCCAGGGCCCAGCGGCCCGATCCACCCCCACATACCGCACGTAATGCGGCCGCTGTTGTCCCGGTCGACTACATACTCGGGATCGAACCGCCCGGAACCGGCAGGTCGCCGAACTAGTAGCGCGCTCCCAGCGACAGAGGAAAATACTTTTTCGTCTGTGTAAATTGTAATAATATCTCTTTCAGCCTGCGCCAAAGCCAACTCCTGGCGCGCGAAAAGGAGGCGAGCCTCGCGATGTCGCGGCACCAGGGCTAACTTGCGTGCTGGCCGATAACAACGTGTACCGGCCTCCCGCAGCCTGCGCCTAATCGTGATTTCATTCACGTTTAAGACCAGGGCTGCGGGGACGCTTGCAGCAGCCTCAAAGGGATGCTCTCTAATATATTCCACTACATCACGATCTTCCTCTGCCGTGGTACAGCGAGTATGTCCGCTCCGCGACCGGCCATCCAACAGGCCACCCTCGCCCATTTGTACAAACCGGTCTATACACCTCCGCACAGTACGCAAATGCACACCCACTTCCGCGGCGATGTGCATCAGGGTACGACCCGCCCGGTGCAACTCCACGATCCGCGTATTTCGCGACACTGTTTGTTCGTGCGTGTTCATAGCAATAACGACGCTTGGACTATGGCCTGACGCCTTCGTTATAAACAAACAAATGCAATGGAGACGTTTCCTCATCTCTACGAGCATTATTCATTTTGCAGCCGTGGTAGTACGCTATGACCTCGCGGGTCTACCTCTCGTCATCATTTTGGATGGGTTCGGGAATGTATTCAGGAAAAGACAGGAATTGCTTGGGCTAGACAAACAGATTTAAGGTTTGTGAGGAATTTTTCCTGGGGCTGCTCGTAGGCAAATAGTCACACTTGTGCGCAAAATGGCCCTTGTATACACTAAACAGGCTCGGGCAACCTGCAGCGGCAAATATAGGACAAACAATCTGTTCCTATAACAATATGTTCCCGGCAACTTTTCTTTATTATGAGGGATCAGGTTCGGGATTACATAAGTGGAGTACAATGTAAGGAGTATGATTGGATTTGAATACAGGAAACGGTTTATTCGTGACTCGATATAATTCAATCATTATGATCCTTAGTAACGACTCCATTTTCTAATTGACGTATCGAGCGTCCGGCCTTCTCAGTCGAACTCTCCCCATCGCAGGGTATCGCGAAATACTCGAGGTGCCCTGGGCGTCCGCGTGAGTCTCCGAACTCTCCTCTCTGGGAGGTGACCAGCCTTTTCAGCCGTTCTCTCCATCCCAGAGGCGTCCAGGCATTAAGTCGTGTGGTTGATTTAACGTGCGGTACCTACCCTTAGGGTCTAACCCACACGTCCCCCATGGGCGCGGGATTGAGATACGCTCAATCAGCGCACCATTGTTGTGCCACCGACACAAACATCCAGCTACCATTGTAGACGACGACTGTAGGCCCGAACGTCTAGCCAATGGTCAGACCGAGCGACTATCCAACGCTCTACTAGCTATGGAAGGCTAGCCCCCGAGTTGATGGTACGCAACTCACACACCGGGACCCAGCAAGCCTGGCATGGCAAACCAGGTCCCTACTCCAGCATACGGAGTTAACCACTACCACCACGATGGTCCTACCCAAGTCGGGCACGGACGAAGCCGTGGGGCCCCGACCCAGTCGGGTAGACCCGTGGTACCAGTATTCGCGGTCGACTGGTATGACCGTTCGTAGGCGCCCGCGCTATGCGCTTACGCTACCACTCCCAGTTCAGGCCCTACCGCCTGACTTTCTGGTATGCCTACAGCGACTCGGGGACCGTTGTGACGCTACCCACCATGCGTTGCAGGAGGCCTCTAACTCAGCACACCCACAACGCCCCCTGCGGGGGGGCGTCCAGGCAGTAGTCCCCGTACTCTCCCAGGATTCCTCAGGCGTCTGGGGTAACTGCTCTGAACTCTCTTCGGGGAGACGACCGGCCTTTTCAGCCGTTCACTCCGTTCCACAAGAGTTCCAGTAAAGCTAGCCCCCGTACTCTCCTGTGCTGCCTAATTGTCTCAGGTGGCCGTGGCTTCTTACCTCATCCTCTCCTTCGAGAATGCAGGGGAATAGCGATCGCGATTCTTATAGGGAGTCGTTGCTATGCTGATTGAACCGCCGCGGCCGCAATAAACAACGCGGTTTCCATGCAGGTGTCCGCTCGGATCGGAGCGCGGTGTTGCACGGAGCTCGCGGGGCTCTCGCGGTACGGAATGCACCGCGAGCCTCTTCGGCTCTTTAAAATCCAATCTTCTAGATGTTTCTCGGGGCGCGTTGTTACAATTTATTATTTTAAAGGCATAAGTGAATTCTCGCGAGTTCGGAAAGACGCGGATCGTCAAATGAACCGAGCGGGTTGTTCCCGCTGATATCGCCGCGGTAGTTGAGCTGTATCCGCATAACGTGCGAAGGCGTATCTTCGGGAGGAAGACAGTAAAGTCGTCAAATATACGGATATTTGAGAATATCCGTTTATGGCTGCTGCAATCGCGTTTAACTCTTTCATTATTGATGCGTGCGCACCCAATAAATATATTAAAAATGTTACCACTGTCGACATTGGTTTAATTTTTCCACTGTGCCTTATCAATTTTGCTGCCTGTATCACCAGACAGACAGCTACGATAATGTTATTTGGCCAGCAGGAGTTAATAAGCAATCGTTATAGCTCAATAAATTATGCAAAATGTCAGAAAAAAGAATTCACCTGCACCGAGTTTTGAACTCGGGACCTCACGGCTCAATCGCTTATTCAGCTGCCACCTCGATACTTATTTGAAAAAGTATCACAGGCACCTGATGAATTTCTTGCGAGCGACTTGGACGGATGGGTTTAATCGGGCATCGCGAATGAACTAACAAGAGATGTTAGTTATCTCAAGCGCAGGAGAAAAGTCAATCAAGTAGTCCAAGTATAGAATATTAAGTATAATATTAACTAATATAATATTATAATCTTGTCGTCTGGACATTATTCTATGCATATGTGCGAATAAACAATTCATTTCGCTCAAATACTACGACATATCCTTTATTCGCAACCTATTGCTATCCGTACTCGTAACAAGTCTCGGATATAACATCAAACCGCGGTGTGATATCCCTACGCACACCTGGTATCCATGCCTTTCCCAGCCGGCTGACAGGCGGCCGTCTTCTCCGACCACGTGACCGTCACGAACCACGCAGTGACCAAGATGCGCCTACCCAACTTCACGGTTCTCTCCGACAGCCGAAATCGGGTCAAGAAGCCCAAAAATTCAGAAAATTCAGCGTCAAGAAGGTATCATGTCGTATTCCGGTTTGTCAGTTGGGGCAGAAACCTGAAGTTGGATGCGCCGGTCTAGGCTGACTGCGTAGTTTCGGGCAGACACGTGGGGCGGATCAGCCCGGGCTGCATGGCCGAGTAAGAGCTGGCCAAAAACGCATGCATACTGGGTGTGCAAAAGAGTTCGAACGCGCTGGAATAAGTATGGGGATGTGAATAGTGATGCGATAAAGGATAAGAGGGGCCCAATCATTCGTGGGAGAGGAATTCTTTATTGAATCACAAGGTAACAATTAGGCGGCAGCGGCTGACGGAATGACAATCCGATTAATTATCATACGGGTGTCAGTATAGAAGAAAGACAAAATTGTGGAAAGCCGATAGGAAGAAAGATAAATACAAAGTCAGTAAGGAAAGCATTATTGAATCTGGCCTACACATTTTGGATGCATACAGGAGTGGAACCTGGGCCACAAGGGCTTAACATTGTCGGCAAGTTCTGCAAAAGTGGTAGCTGATATAATACAATTAAACAATCATAATCACACGTTGGAATTATTTATACCAAATTTGTTTTAAAATCATACTACATACGTACTGTGTTCTTTTACTGAGCACCAATCAAAAATGTGCAAGTATGTACAATTCTTATTATTATAGCCTTCAACTTTGTACTTTTACTTTTCAGAAAATGTAAGTTAGAAGGTGGGACTCGGTGGGACTTTTTTTAGAACTCTAAAACAAAGTTCATATGAAAAATGCACAGTACCGGTTTCCAAGTCCTAACTTTCACTAATTCTGTAGAAGTGAGGCTGCAAGGAATTGATTAAACAAAAGTGATTTCGAGTGCTTTAGACATTCCTCTTTTAGGAGAAAATTATGCAAAAAAATATTGTGGGACTTCAAATATCGATTTTTGGCGCGGTTTGAGTAGTATCTGGACCACTGTGCACTGTGTGGTGTGGTGCTCGCTGCAGAAACGGGGACGGCAATAGGTGGGGGGATGCTGGACAACGGGCCGGAATTCGGGAGAGGTGCTCGCTGGTGAGACGGGACCACTTGAGATTCGGGATGCAGGATTTTCGGGCTATGGAAAATATCGAAAGAGAAATATTTAGTCCAGGAGAGTAGAGCAAGTGATTTACATCTATTAATTAAAAGGCGAATAGCATTGTCGATGTGAAAAGATATTGTCAAGTATTATGTTTTATTCCTAGTGTGTCGTAACATCTTTTCTGATGAACAATTCTACTCTCGCCTTATAATTGTGAATTGCAGCAACGACTCATTGTCGCACTCCGTCTGACAGCATCTTTGTAACAGTGAAAATAGTGAGGCAAGTAAATGTTTGCAAAGCTGAACGTACCCGTCTCATCCAGCAGATTAGTTGGAGGTAGTTGCTGATGATGGCAGCCTCGCGCCTCCGGGATGAGCAAGCGGCCGCGGCGGCGAAAGTTTCCGCGACTGCGCGGTCAGGTTGCTGCAGCCGGGATTAAGCATGGTGGATTGGGACTAGGATTCGGGATTCGGGACTCGGGATGGGCGACGATCTCGCTGGCGAAACTGGGCAGGCAGACTGCTTTCGGGATGGCCTTTCCACAGATCTGCTGCGCCCGTGTCATCTGGACTCTGCAATGATATTGGTGTAAACAAATTAGCGAAGTCTACCAATTTCAATAACTGTTAAAAGGCAAATAGCATTGTCGTTATCGAGAGATATTGTGAAATGTTAAGTTTTAACATGACAATATCGTTCCAATTGACCAAGGCTGCTTGCCTTTTGACGAGTGCATTTCAAGTTATATAGTTAACCATACCAGGAGTCTCTTGTGTTCCTGGAGCCTCTCGTCTCCAAGTTGCTCGCACGGGCGTGTCGGCAACATCACCGACGACTGCCCGATGAGGACGATGCAGCGTAGTGTCACAACCATCGCCGAAATGCAGCAGCGAGAATGCTTTCTCGCAAATACTTCCCACACGCCATGGTGGTGTGTGGCCTGTAAGAATCAAATGCGCACGCTATTAAGTCACATAACTTATTGGAAAGCCAGCAAAATCTCACACTCACCAAGGGCTGGCTCCCACTTTTCTCGATGGTGGGGAGCCGAAGGAGGCCACCGTGCGGGCCGCCGCTGTAAACGACATCGCCGTGGAGCTGGAAGAATTGGTAAAGAATTTTTTAAATGTTATTCACTCAATGGGGTGGCAAGATTGCTTATCTCAATTAGCTTACCTGGCGTGAACTGCTAGCCGAGCCGAAGAGCACCGACCGCTTCAGTACCTGGTGACAGCCCCGTCCATCTCGATGACGAGATGGTACCGGTTCGTCACCGAGGCATACAAGTGGGCGAAATACTCTGGTCGATCCCGCAGCCGATCCCAGGTCCGCACGGCATGCTGGATGATCAGCTGGCGCCGGTTCAGCAAGGGGGCATCGCCGGCGGGTCGCACCCAAGTGCGGGCCATCTCGGCCCACACATTCTCAATTAAGTTGAGATCGGGCGACCTCGCCGGCCAGCCCACAAGCTGAAGGCCGTGCTGCTGGTTCATCCACCATTCCTGCACGATACGTGCCGTGTGGACCGGACTGTTGTCCTGTACCACTCGCAGCACCGGGAATTCCTCCACAGGATACACCTCCCGCACCGTTGGGACGAGGACGTCCCTCAGGAGTTGGAGGTAATCCTGGGAGTTCATCCGCGGTGGAACCTCTGCGAGTGTTCCAGGACCCCTCGGACCAATCCACCCCGACCTACCGCAAGTTATACGACCGCTGTTACCCAGGTCGTGAATATACGCGAGATCGCACCGCCTGGAATTTCGCGGGCGCCAAACCCGAAAAGCACGGCCAGCGGCAGAGGAGAACGTTTTCTCATCGGTGTATATCACCGGAACATCCCTTTCAGCCTGCTCGAGATCCAGCTCCTGACGCGCAAAACGGAGGCGAGCCTCGCGATTTTGCGGTGTCAGGAGCGACTTTCGGGCAGCCGGGCCACAGCGGAAGTCCACCTCCCGCAGCCTGTTGCAGACGGTGCTTGCGCTCACGTCTAACCCCAGGACTGCGGGTACGCCAGCAGCAGCCTGAAAGGGATTCTCACGAACTAATTGAACAATTTGTTGGTCCACCTCTGCCGTGGTGCAACGTGGACCCGAGTTGTGCGCCCGTCCGTCAATCAGGCCTTCCTCGCCCAATTGTAAGAAGCGGTCGATGCGCCTCCGGACCGTCCGCGGATGCACGCCGAGCTCCGCGGCGATATCATTCAAGGAGCGACCCGCACGGTGACCTTCTATAATGCGCGCGTTTCGCGCAACGAAACTCTCGCGCCTGTTCATGGCGATGCAGCTATGCGGATGTCTACGGTTGGCCGTTGTTGTGTCTGTAAGATTGCTCAGACGGAACAAAAAGCTGCATGCAATGGCGTAGTTATTTTCCCGCTGCAATCCGGGCATTTGTTTCGGACGAAGCCTGGTTTTCCCCAGCTATAGCACTTCAAGGATGTGCGAGGCTAGTTGGTCAGGGCAGTTTGTGACATTTCACTCGTAGGAGCGATGTATTGTCGAGGTGCTCGTGGGGGTGGTGTTTGTTAACGCCGGTGTCGGCAATTCAGGGTGTGATGTCCCAATCGTCGACATATCCCACATCGTGAGCGTTCCATCGACGTTGGTGAGGGTCTTTTAACGTCATCACACTACTTGGTATGTTCGCCATGCGTCTGCCCTTTGGCCTCCTTCTCTAGAGTTTATATATCTCTTGCCCGCTTCACTAACTCAGTGAATGAAGAGGCTGAGTCTCGGGAGATTTTTTCACGTATTTGGAACCGCAAGAGTCCATATCACCTATGCAGCTGGACATTCTCATCGTAAAGGGATGGTTGTTCCACGAGAACAACTCTTTTCTTGCTGATGAATTGGTCTGTTCGTGTCTTCGGCTGTTGCGCTTGGCGGAAGATGTCGACGTACACCTGGTATGCAGGGCGTCGTGGTGCGAATGTCGCCCTAACTAAGTCAACTGCTTCTTTCCATGAGTGGATGAGTTTTTGACGCTTATTCACCAAGTGGCTGCGTGGCCTTCGAGGAGCAGCGGCAGACCTCGAAGTGCATTTTCATCAGAAATTTGCTCTATATCCTTGAATATGGACGTTGTGGAGGTTAATTCCAAGACTTTGGAATAGTTTTTATTTCCATTGTAGCGAGCAGTACATTGTGAAAAGCTGCATTCGCATGCTGCATTTTTGCTGTTAATGGTTTCCATGATTTTGGAGAATTGGGATGTGCATAATTGAAGGGTGCTGGGTTCTGGATCGTGGTTTAGGGCCTGCTCGTTGGGCACCATATTTGTAGCCATAGGATAATGATAGGTTACGGGATTGCGACTCGTCCTCTCCCTTCGGAAATAGCGTAATGGCCGCGCGTGCCTGAGATCAGTGATTTTATAACGGCCATCGCTAACTAAATCAACAACCGTATTGTCAGGCGTGAGGTGAGAACCCACGCTCCGCGTTCCACGTCTCATTCACCCGCTGCCGCGTACAAGCGGCCACGAAATTGTAGCGAAAACGCCTTCTAGAAGATTCTAGAAGTTTGGGAAATCAGTTTGGGAGATATCGGTTTCGTCATTTTTAAGTAAAAGATTCTTAAAATCATCTCCATTTGCCGATTGCAATGTATTTACAATTTCTTTCGTATGATCATTATTTGAATCGATTGGCATATCTAAAAATTCAACAATATTAAAATACGAATCCTAAAAATGATTACAAAAAATTCATACTTGAATCAGATTCTTTAGATTTGGTTATGTTACTCTTCCTGTTTTGAAAAATTGTTTTCCACTTATCTGCATTTCTTCTTTTCTTCCTATAAGAAGTTTCACTTTTCTTAAACTTGTGTAGTATATCTATGTTATATTAAACTTGTAATAATTTTGAAAACTAGGCAAATTAGGTGCAACGTTGGTTCAGCTGTAGGAAGGGAAATGAGGGACATTCAAACAAAGGCGCAAATTATTTATAACTTTACTGTCCCTACGATCCGCTTCTTCGATCCGCTCGTTCGGACGGCTGGCGAGCGACTCCCCAAGACGTCTGTCTTCTCCGCAACCGTCAACCGACGAGACGGTTTTTTTAAGAGTCGGCGTCGCAACAAAGTAGCGACGCCGACTCCTCCAGGACTGCATCATACTCTCTGGAGTCCATGCGCGGTGTTATTTCCACAAGTGATCTACGGCCCAGCGGCCCGATCCACCCCCACATACCACACGTAATGCGGCCGCTGTTATCCCGGTCGATTACATATTCGGGATCGAACCGCCCGGAACCGGCAGGTCGCCAAACCCGTAGCGCGCTCCCAGCGACAGAGGAAAATACTTTTTCGTCTGTGTAAATTGTAACAATGTCTCTCTCAGCCTGACCCAAAGCCAGCTCCTGGCGCGCGAAAAGGAGGCGAGCCTCGCGATGTCGCGGCACCAGGGCTGGCTTGCGTGCTGGCCGGTAACAGCGTGTACCGGCCTCCCGCAGCCTGCGCCTAATCGTGATTTCATTCACGTTTAAGCCCAGGGCTGCGGGGACGCTTGCAGCAGCCTCAAAGGGATGCTCTCTAATATATTCCACTACATCACGATCTTCCTCTGCCGTGGTACAGCGAGTACGTCCGCTCCGCGACCCGCCATCCAACAGGCCACCCTCGGCCATTTGTATAAATCTGTCTATACACCTCCGCACAGTACGCAAATGCACACCCACTTCCGCGGCGATGTCCACCAGGGTACGACCCGCCCGGTGCAACTCGACGATCCGCGTATTTCGCGAGGCGACACGTTCGCGCGTGTTCATAGCAATAACAACGCTTGGACTGTGGCATGACGCCTTCGTTATAAACAAACAAATGCAGTAGAGACGTTTCCTCATCTCCCTGTTGCTTCCTAATGAGCATGCCATGGTTATACGTCATACTCTCTTTTAGCACCAGTATCATGAAATTTTGGTAGAAATGGATCAACTTCCGTTCTATTTCTTTAAACCAAAATTAATCGTCTGTATACACCGTTATGCATTTGAGGCGTTTCGGCATCCACAGACCAAAAATGTAATGCCTTCTGCCTGTGATATGTAGCTGGCCTTGTATCTGCCAGTGATACCCATGTCGGGTCTTTAACTCATTCAGGCACCCATCTTTGTAGATTTGAACGATGGTCTTGCATTTGGCGATGTATGCCTCTCCTGGTGTATAGTCTTCTGCCGACTTGGGGCATTTTATCTCCACAATGCCGTCTTCGTTTATGAAACCATCGGAAAATGCGCCCAAGAATGCAATTTTGGAGTCGATGAAGAGGCCACAAGGGGTGGATTGTCAATCCAAGTTGCTTCTCCGTCATTTGGCGGGCAGCAGCTTCGTGTTTCTTACCGTAGGCCAAACTCTTCATATTCAAACATTGTGGATAAATTAGCTGTTGCACTAACTTCGCACACTTGGTCATCGGTAGGCGCGTGCACACTGGACCAAAGTTGGACGCCATGAGCATGTCTTCTGTAGTAAGACCACTCCTGACTGTCGCCTTGGTCACGAGTCTCTGCTTCTCTGCGGCTCCGATTATTTTGCCATTCAATGAGGGTTGTGTAGTGGCGTTGTAGTTCCGAAACGTACTCTTCTTTCTCCATGTCAGGTTTTTCCACTCTGCCTCCGTAATCTTTATCCCTCGTTGCAGCCATTCCTTTTACGTGTCCTCGTCGCTCTTTATCGGCTATCTTTGCTTTTTTTGTGCGCGCTACCTGCATTTTGCGATGTCTTTCGATTCTGTCTTGAATCGTCGAGGGCTTCATACGCATTGCTTTACTTAGGGTCAATATGGCTGACCCTGTATTATACTGGACCATAGCAGACGCGCATCTTTCTTCGTAGGATCCTTTTCTCCCATTATTGTTGCGCTTCCCACCGACGAAGTTGGCAATTATCGCGTTGAAACTTTCAACCGCGTTGCTGTTCGTCTTGTGTAGTAAACTTTCGGGAAAAAGGCGGGGACGTTGCAAGATTTCTTGAATCTTTTGATAAGCCCCTACTTGAATCAACTGCGGAACCATATTTTCTTCGTTTTCTTTTGGCGTTCTAGGGCAGAAGTAACTCAGTTCTCGACAGCGTTTGTGTTCACCGAAAACGCACATTCTCCTCTCTCATATGGCGCATAGTAACGCGGAGTCTTCGGTACGAATACGCATGGCGCTCTTCGCGACAGTGATTCTGCATGGGCCCTTAGGGATCTTTGCAGGATTTCGTGTATCTTCTGCATCATGTTCCGCAGCAAGTGGTTAGTGCTCTCAACCTTTTTTACACGTAGCACATTCTTATACGAATCATTGTCTCATATTTTCTTACATACACTGCTGTCTCCACCGATAATCAGTGTGGAGTAAATCAGCCCGTGCATCTGGACGTTTGCCTTGAAACCTTCCACGATGATATCGCTCTCCATGGCCGTGAAAGTTTGATTACGGCCCCAGTTCTTGTATCAAGTGTGCTTGCTACAAGATTTATTCCTTACGGAGAAGAATAGGACCTTTTGCGTGTGGAATCCGACTATCGCTCCAACACCCGACAGAGAGTTGTATTTCCCTTCCTGTAGGACCTTTTCATCCAGGTCCCATCGGTAATTACCGGTATATGGGGCAGGTTCGTTCCTGGTGCAATATCTCCTCTGGCAACAGCCAATCTTCTCTCTTCTGCTGCTGCTGCGTCCATTTCGGTTGCTGCTGCTTTCTTGAATCCGCGCACTAGATCTTCATGACAATCGTCATACTTGCGCCTGGACATACTGGGGATGTTCATTGATCCTAGGAACTCTTCCAATTGCGCGTATCCGCCTCCAGTAGCCATGGTTCCTGCGACCGCGCCGTGGTTCACATCCAGCACTGACTGTTCCTCAGGGTGGCTGCTTATTGCACCTTCGTACATGCACATTGCGCATTGCACACGCAAGGTCGTTTTCAGTCCATCCCTCTTTTCGGAGTGGATTTTCAGATGCGCGATCCCGCAGGCGAATCGATCGGAATGACGGGCCAACTTTTGGATTTCTCCGAAGAAGTGCACGAGGTCGACAATTCTGTCGCCGTCCACAACTGGTTCTTCGGGTACTACATCCTCCGCACAGTTATCTTCAACATTCTCCATTGCGGCAATGTCTTCTTCGGTTGCAGCTTCCGCGGTTGCTTCTTCAAGCACCAAATCACTGTCTTCTCTTGAGCACTCGAAGTCCATGGCATCCGTATTTTGTTGAACACAGTCTACAGTACACAATTTCACTGGTACTTCGCTGGTTAATTTCTTCGCTGCATCAGGCGTTACCATCCCAATGGTACTTTGGTGCTCGAATTCTTCCGAAACGGACGTATTCTGGTTCCCTGAACCATCCATACCCTCTGCTTCTCGATGGCGGCGTCTAAACAGAAATACAATTTGCAAATGAACAGTGAAATCATTTACAGCCTGTATGTATAATACTGCTATGATTTTCTGATGAGAATTCATCGGGAAACATTCGTAAAATCACAAAGTTTGTACTTACTTCTCAACCCATTTCTTTCGCCGGGACAATCGCCTTACACTCGGTAGAAGCTTGTTCTGGGGTTGTCCTTTGTATCTTCTTTTATCGGTCCCGGATTCCCTCTCACTACTACTACACTGAGGCTTCATTACTAAAAATGTTTTGCGTATTTCACGAATTTCACGCTTCCAGTCGTGAAAACGCTTGCGACAAAACTGACGCTCGCAAGTCTATCCTACACATATTCAGACATATGCCAAAGCAAAATATATGACTCGCAACCGTACTCTCTACCATTACTGTATGTAAGTTTGTATATATATTCCATACAATATCTTATAATTATAGTTTTAGTGGTTGGGCGGTAAGACGTTCGAACTGTAGTTCCGAGGTCTCGAGATCAAATCTCCGCTGGGGCGAATGTTTTTTCTATTCTCCTGCCATTTTCTCTTCAGTATTGAATCTGTGGTAGTGTTATCATATCAGGAGACAATCGGTAGTAAAGTCCCGCGCCAAATAGTAGAGTATATATATATATATAGGGCGGCGCCCGACTACCGCGGATAATTATCCCAAAGTGTAGCGGTGTCGTCTGATATAAAAGTTTCACCTTGATTTATGGCATAACATTTTATACTTGTTATACATACCAAAAAAGTGCTTCTTAAAAAATTTTAACCGGTGCTTTAAAAATTAACGACACAAGTTTTAATTTTATTATTTACCAATATATTAATTATGGTACAATTATAGTAATTCGTTGTGGCTTGCTGGTCACCACGTCGCCATCCACCGCCCCCCTCGCTCCCCTTGCCACCTCCTCATGTGGCTTCTTCCTCGATGTTGGACGACTCGCTCCCGGACCGCGCCGCCGTCCGCCTCCCGAGCCGCGCTGCCTTCCGGCTTCTCGACTCCAGGTCCCCGGCCTTGGAGTTGAAGGCTGCGTCGGATCTTTTTTTGTCGTGGAGATAGTTCTCCACCATCTTCAGTATCTGTAATGACCCGGACCGCGCCGCCGTCCGCCTCTCGAGCCGCGCCGCCGTCCGGCTTCTCGACTCCAGATCCCCGGCCTTGGAGTTGAAGGCTGCGTCGGATTTTTTTTTTTTTGGTGCAGATAATTCTCCACCATCTTCAGTATCTGTAATGAAAAAAAGGACACATCAAATACGAGTACTCAGATATTGATCGGTTAGACAAATGACAATATGGCCATGAATGAGGATTGACAGGCATGAATCATGTAGCGGAGAATATACACGTACGTCTTCCGCTTCCGACGCAGGGACTGCCTCCAGCAGCCGTTTCCTTACGTCGGCATCCGTTGTCCGGGGTACGTGGGCACTCGACAACCCGGACGGCCCCGAATCACCGGAGCCGACTAAGTCCAACCTCCTCGGCTGGAGGCTTGCCTGTGCCTTTGGTGTGGCCAACTCCAAGGCCGGGAACTCGCGCTCCAGAGTTTCCCCTGGCTGAAAAACATAATCAATCATGAAATAGTGAAATCTACGCAATGGCAGAGAATAGAAATACTTACGGTTGTCGGAATGACATGTTCCTCTTTCTTCTCCATGTCTTGTTAGCTCCAATTTTAGACTTCTAATGAGCTAAAAGTTTTGAAACTCGGCTGCAAGCCACCCCTTCATTTCTCCCCACTCCGTTCAGCGTAGAATTTGGCTGTCTTTTTCACTGCACAATTTTTAGAATAATTTCGTATGGAGTAAGAATACGGTTCGGAACAGCACAGAAGAGCGGTCAGTTATTTTGTATGTTATTTCTATCCGGTTTTCCACTCAATGCTGCATTATGCTTTACCATTTTTCTAAACATAAATTTAAATACACAATACTTACCGTTCCTTATTTGCTTTTACACCACGAAGCATAATTTTATTATACAAAATTAGAGAACCTGCACATGGTTTATAATATAGGCCCTTTTTCGAGGCTATCCGTTTAAATCAGTACAGGCGTGGCTAGAGTGTGCGATCGAGGCTGACAGAAATAGCAGGCTGTCGAATTTTCCAGATGATTCCTCCAGCTCACTGAGAATCAAAGTTTGACTTGACCGAATCAAAAGGCCGAGGTCCAAGCTATAGCTGCATATAACGTTTGCAGGGGGTAACTTAGTTGGTAGGGTGAAAAACGCGATTATAAAGAGCGAGTATCACCAATACTTGCAGTGCACTATTGTAGCTAATATTTCGAATATGTCGTATGCAGCATCTAAACAACTTAAATAGAAAACATTAATTCAACAATCACAAATAATATACCGATTATGGACTGCAAGTGTTTTTCGATAAAGATGCAAGAATTTGGAGTCCCAGATATTTGGCGCCACTTGAGTAAACATGTTTGTCATGTCGAAACCTTTCACCAACCTTTTTATAAGTGCTAAAGATGGAATATAAAAAATTCAAACTACAATCGTTCAGTGCAAGTGTATGAAGCGAATATGCCCTCGATGCCTTAAAACACTGTACGTAAATCCCTATGTCAGACCTGTCATGTCGAAACCTGTCACGAAACTTTCTGAATGAGTTGTTTAGGTGCTAAATGGGAAATATACGAAATATTAGCTATAATAGTGCACTGCAAGTATACGAACTTAAATAAAATCAAGCAGGTTTGCTATAAATGCCTTAAAGCTCCATAAGCGCAAAAGTTGGCATATTTGACATTTTTGGGGGGTCCTCACAGTTGACCATTGCAAACCGACCTTTGTACACTTGTCCTACATCACATCCTGAGCTTATAAAACAAAAATTGTATTTGGGTTTCGACCTGACAGGTCTGACACTCGCCTTGTCAGTATTATCCGTGAGTTCTAATACTCGACGTGGTAAGTTCAATGACACAACGAATTGACAACCCGACAATACACGGGTCTGGCATCCTCGTTAAAAACACGTCATGTTCTGTGCTTAAATTATTTATCTCAAAAAGGCAAGTCTTTCTCCCCACAATCGAACCCGCCAGGCTTGATCCATCTACCGAGTGCAACTTGACATCAAGGGCTTCAGATACGCGATCTGGACAACCATGAAGCGACTGATCATACCGCAATAGAGATACAGCAGAACCGGTATCTATTAACATTTTTGTCGGCTTGTGGTCCACGGAACCACTGACATACAATCCTGAAATTCTCGATTTTTCTGATTTTTCCGATTCTCAACCGATCTTACACAAAGAATTAGAATTATGAGTTTTCTCAACATCAAAAATTGAGACTAAGTGTGGTCCCAAAACATTAAACATTTCAATATTAAATAAGATGGCTAACTGCACAACAACAAAGTCATGAATAATAAGTGAAGAAATATTTTAGAATATTAAATTATTTAACGAAGCAGACGGTGTACGGCTAACCGTACGAACACAGGTTTTATCTACAGTGGGGGCTTTGACCGGTGGCCTCGAATCCGCCACCCTTAATTCGAGCCGTTTGTGTTTCCCGGCCACTGGGTTTGAGAATTTGGATCTGATTTCCCGTTGTCCGGGGCGTTTGATCGGATCTACATTCGTGTTGGATGTGTGCCATCTTACCACATTTAAACAGGTAATAGGACCGCGCGACGGTGGAGCGTTCTGGCCGAAATTATTCCGGGGGTTTTTTACGAGGACCTCGTATTTTAGAGTTGTCGCGACGGAAAGAACCATTGTTTGAACGATTTCAAGGGAGCGCGCGTTCGCTCCTAGAATTTCGTTCTATATAGGCAAATTCGATAGCCTTCATTACGGTTTCCTAGAATGAATTTAGACTCGAGCGGTATAATTGTTTTTGTAATTCGATATCGTGGAGCGCGTTAGTAAACCGAGTCATGGCCAAACGATCTTTGGCTTTGGCTGGTGTGTCCGGGAACGCGAAATGAACGAGTTCTCCGATCTCCGCGGTGAGTGATTGTATACTTTGTCCGAATTTCCGGGATTCTTGTGTTGAAAACAAAGAATTGAAGGCGGCTCTTTGTGTTTCGCTCAACGTAGTAAGAACCGAAATAGCTGGGCCGTCCAAAGAATTTAAGAGGCTCGTAACTTTCGTGGTATTGTCCCAATTATTAATTTGGGCGATAGTCGTAAACCGCGCTTTGAATTCTGGCCAATACGAACCATTAAATTTGGGTAGATTTACATTGGAATTTGAAATAATTGATGAAGAGGAGGGGACTGAAGCCAGGGCCGGCGCTAGGGGGAGTGTAGAAGCAGACGGGATAGTGGGCGCGGTATCAGTGGCTATTTGGGATATCTGCGGGGTACTTAAACGTTGTTCGACGGCCTGAAAACGCTCCTCGTAATGAGCCCCCAATCCTTACAGTTCATTCGAAACTTCTGGCTGGAATTGCGGGGTCTGAGCTGAAATGTCATGGTGCAGCAGTTCAATGGCAGCGCTGTTTCGTCCCTCGGATTGTCGGAGTTTCCGTTGGAGTTCGACGAATAGTCCCTGCATCTCCTGCAGCAAGGTTGCCTCCGCTGGTGGTAGCAAAGGCTGTTGGTCCGTGGGCTGTCCCTCTGCTGTAGTCACGACGGTTCGCTGGGTCTCTCTTTCAGACATTTGTGTGTCCATCTCGCTTCTTCTCGGGCTGGCGATTTCGGAGGAAGTGGAAGCTATTCCACTTCTGACACCAGTGTTACGGCACATGTTATGCGTCGCGGTCGCGGAACGCGTAAGAGGCATTAACGATTACTAATTATGGAGTGGGGAAGAAGCGTGTATTTCGGAGCTGTACAAGGAATGTGTCTATTCGAGGCGGGGTTCAGCGTTAGACTGACAGAAGTAGTTCGATGTTATTCAGACGAAGAACGTCAGTCGTCAAAGACATTCTTCACAGCTTCAAGTCAGGGATGTCGATCATGTGGTACGAATGGGGTAGCAGGGGAGCCCGGCCCGTAACAATATTAACTAATATGATATTGTTGCGGGTTGCACCCGCGGAACGCGTAATCATACGAAATATGTAGTCGGACACGAATGAACAGATTTGTTTAGCGGATGACACGTCTGTACAGTTTGAGATCTTGAGAACGACTTGTTTAACAAATTGCTACCAGTTGATAGTGATCGTCAACGGTAGTTCAAAGGGTTGCACTTCAGGTGCCCAGCGGCGAACAACTGAGCAGGGCGCGCAGGGCCGTAACAATATTATAATCTTGTCGCCTGGACATTATTCTATTCATATGTCCCAATAAATAATTCATTTCGCTCAAATACTCCGGCCCATATCCTTTATTCGCAACCTATTGCTATCCGCACTGCTGGGCAATTTGCAAGGTATCTGCAAGTGCCAACAGTTTTGGAGTAATTTCTGGGATGAAATTTTCGGTTTGTACGATGGTCCTCAGATCGCGATGAGCATTATCCAAGTATCCAGTTGTTCTACATCTCGATTCTTCCTTTCCACGGAGTTCGCCTCAGGATGATAGACGGGCGTAAAGGCGTGGGTGATCCCAAAACAGTGACTGACTTGCTGCATTATCCCCCTGATAAACTGAGTGCCATTATGGCTAATCAGTCGTCTCGGCATGCCATAACGAAGCAACACTTCGTTAATCAAAACCACTGCACATGCCTCAACGGTGGCCTGGTGTATGGCAAACAGCTCGACGCATCTTGAAGTAAAATCCTCGATTATGAATATCCATCGGTTTTCTCGACTCGTAGGTGGAAGAGGTCCGAAAAGATCGATGGAAAGTATCTCAAATCTTCGCTTCATAATGGGCATCTGCAGTGGTCCGGCAGGTTTGAGGTTGTTGACCTTACAGCGTTGGCATTCTATAGAAGATCGCACATAGTCCCCAATCTCTCGACTCATTCCTGGCCAAAAGTATCTAGAGATGATCCGATGGAGTATATGTTGAACACCGTAGTGGCTTGCAGTTGGATCATTATGATACGCCTTCAAGATCTCTTGCCGTTCGTGTAATGGTACGACAAGTCGAGCTTCCTCAGACTCAACATTTGGCGAGTATCGACAAAGTACTCCATCATTCAGCAGGTAGCATCGCGTCGTTCATTTCATGAGCTCTGAATCCGAAGTATTGGACTCAAAGGTCTCAATGATTGTCCTGATGTTTTCGTCCTTCATTTGCTCATCCCTGGTCACAGCTGGTCCGTGGCTGGGCACATTCACTGAAACCTCGACGATGTCGACACGTTCCTCTTCGTTCCACGGCTCGGTTGAGAGTCTAGAGAGCATATCCGCCATTTTGTTGCTTCGCCCTGCAATGTACTCAACGGTCGGGTAGTAGGGTTGAAGAAGGAATGCCCATCGTGGGAGACGTCCACTGGGTGTTTTAATGGACATCAGCCACTTCAACGGTTGGCGATCGGTGGCGATGGTGACTTCCGCTCCTTCGATGTACACTCGAAATTTATCCACTGCCCATACAACGGCGAGAGCTTCGCGTTCCGTGGTCGAGTAATTCTTCTCCGCTGGAGTGAGAAGCCGACAAGCATACTCTATGGGGTGCTCAGTGTCCTTCTCCCCCAGGAGCAGCACCGCTCCGATGGCGTAACCGCTTGCGTCCGTTCGGATGATGTAAGGGCGAGTTTCGTCGAATCGTTGAAGAACCGGTGACGAGGTGAGAGGAGCCTTCAGGTGGTCGAACGCTTGGTGTTGACTCGGAAGTCCATTTCTAGACTGCCTTCTTCCGGGTTAATGGCGTCATCTTCTACACTACCAGCAGGTTTAGAGAAACGAGATTAACTGCTTGATGTCCTTTGGCGGAGGTATGTCCTGAATTGCTCAGACTCTTTCGGGATCGGGCTGAATTCCTTTAGTTGTCAAAATATGCCCAAGGTACTTGATCCTTGGACAGCGAAAACGGCATTTCTGCCGGTTCATTCGTAGCCCAAATTGCTGCAGCTTGCTAAAAGCTACTCTAAGATCTTCTACATGTTCTTCGAAGTTCGGTGATAGTACTAGTAGGTCATCCATGTAAACTAATACGTTTCGGCCTCCTAGGCCAGGCCTCAGACGGTGCATTAGCCTTTGGAAAGTGGCTGTGGCGTTCTTCAACCCAAATGGCATGCGCTTGAATCGAAAGATGCCAAAAGGCGTGATGAAAGCAGTCTTGTCCCGGTTTTCAGGTTTAGCCCCAATTTGCCAATAACCTGATTGGAGGTCAAATGTTGTCATGTATGCCGTCTTCTTGGCCGAGTGTAAAAGACCATCGATTCATGGCAATAGATACGAGTCCGTGACCGTGATTGCGTTGAGTCTCTGGTGCGGCCCAAGGCGACTCGCATTCTTCTATTACGTCGCATTGTAGCGTTTTGTCTATTTCCTTTTTCAGCAGTTCTCGCCTCGCAAGTGACAGGCAGTATGGCGGGACTTCTATTGGTAGTTGGTCTTCTGTCTCTACATATTTGATGTAGAGCTTCTGCCGTCGGTGGACCCACTATGCCAAACAGATCGGTATTAGTATGGAGCAGGTTTTCAACCTGCTTCTTTTCTTGCGGCGATATACTTACCGCCTCATCCTTCCTCATATCATATACTTCGACGGCAGCAATGTCCATTCTGGCACACTCAAATGTGCGAATGTACTTGTCGAATAGTGCATCAATCCCTGCCAGTCCATCGGTATGTCCCGTCGTTCCTCGTTCTGTTCTTCTATCGCTGGTAGTAGATCTTTCGCAGCGTTTTCCAGAAGATCGGTGTTTATATTTTCTTCTGGGATCGGTTGTAGGAGTGCGGGCGGTGGTTCCGCGAAAATCTGGGGCACATGCATGAGTTCAGCGTCAATTACTGCTACGTTTCGGGCCGTCTCCCCCTCGATGGAAGGTGTATGAATATCCTTGGAAGGTCGTATTCCTTTTCGGGGACATCCACGAAATGCCAGGATCTTTGAGGAATGTTAAGCACGATACCGTCATTTTCTATGTAATCCACTCCGAGGAGAGTCCTATTATCGTGGCTACTAGGGAATACGATGAATTTCGCGCGAATGGTTCGACCTTGTAAATGGGTGTCAAGTTCGGTGGTCAGGACGTCTTTAATTTGGGGATTACTGTCGGCTAAAGCGACCTGCAAGCGCCTTGTTGTAAATGGAACTCCTGTGCTTTGTAACAAGGCAAGGAGGCTCTGACTCGCGGCAACGCAGCACTTCGCACCAGTGTCCACGAATGCGAAGCCTGTTTCGTCAGCAATGTCCAAGATTACCATTGGACGAGGACGCAATGCCGATAATGCGTTAACCGCACAAAAAGCTAATTGTCTTTCTTCGGTTTTACACAGTTTGGGCATTTGCTTTTCACTATGCCTGGTTTGCCGTAGCCATAGCATCGTAAGGTGACTCGACTTTCTGCGTTTGGAGCATTCTGGTTTGTTGTTGGAGGACTTCGCCTGAGTGATGGTGTAGCCTCGTTCTTTCGGAACAGCACAGGATGACCAAGTGTCCTAGTCGCAGGCATACGGTACAGCGATGTCAATCCTTTAGGTAGGAAGCCAAGAAGGTTCAATCGGAATAACGATCAGCTGATCGATCATGTTTGATTTGTTTAAGATTTTCCTTCTCTAATGCTTCTTGGTCCCGGATACGCTTAATTAAGTCGAGAAAGGTGGAAACTGATTCGCAAAGAATCTTCATTCGTAAAGGTAGTCGTAACAGTCCGTACATAATATCTAATTCGATATGTTCCTGATTCGGGGAGTTCTGCCTGTAAGGCCGGTTTTCTACTGATGAAAAAATCGGTTGGAGTGTTATCTTCTTGCTTGGTGCGGAAAAGTTTGCCTGATAAGGTCGAGAGCCACATCCCTGGTGGGAAGGATGTCTGGAAAGTGGTAATGGATGTCTGGACGCCTTTCCACCAGATGGAAGCATGACTCTCCAGCAATAAGGGCAGTCCTTTCAGGACATTTTCGTCCGAAATATTTTCGATATCTTTAAATATTGCAATCGTCAAGATGAATGCCGAGACTTTTGCATACTTGTGGCTTCCATCGAATCGGGCGGTGCACTTCGAGAAGCTCCCTTGCTCATTGTTCTTCCCATTCAAAAAGCCAAGAAGTTTGGAGAATTGGAGAGGAGACAGCTGAACAGGGTGGTAGTGCAGGATCAGGATTTGAGACGACGCCGGAGAGGGCATCGTCGTCGGAGTTGATGTGAGAATTCCTTTTCGAGCTCGAGGGGTCGTAAGTATCGGCCTACACGTTGGACGCCAACATTGTGAGTTGGCTCGTCCTCTTGTTTGAGATTGCCGCAGGATTATCGGGTAACGAGAAGTCCTGTGTAAGAGCAGTAACTGCCCCTGAGCCCATCAGGGGGTGGTCCCACGTAAGGGGAGCCACTCCTCGCGCCCTCGGAGCACCAATCTCGTGAATGGAAACTCCCGTGTCATTTCTGAAGCTGAGTCTCTCCGAGGCTAACCTATTTTATACTGTGAATATTGTTGGATTTATCGTTTGTCGTACGCTTTTACCAATTTATTGTTTAAAGTATCGTTCGAACATCACGGCGGCCTGCGGCCGTCATTTTGTGAACGCTTGGTGACGAGCTGAGCAGGGCCGACTTCAACCCCATTGATTCGTTTGTGTGATTATCGCTCTTCTTTCTTTTTGAGTCGTGAACCTCCCCCTCTCTGCTGAGTTTAGCCAGTCATTGAGTTTAGTGGTTTGGACCTTGGGGATTGCCGGTGATTATTACTGCCAAATTATATCGCGTTTACCGATCGTGTGACTATCGCTCGTGTAACTATCGCTCGCGTCTATCGTCCGTGTATATTTGTCCGAGTGTCTAGCGTTTTGTCCGTGTTCCGAAAGTAATATTTAGGTGTCCACTGGACTATAAAAATTGCGAATTACCGGGGGATCTCCCCGTAGGTCTCTCTCAAGCCTCCTTGGGACTGGTACATTTCGTCTGATAACCTCCTTTTGAAATTCCTGTCGAATATTCTTTGCCCCGACCCAACTTTCACCTGACCAGGGGACCCACCACCTACTCTCAAACACCTGATTTAGGTGTTGATGAACGCGTTGAGTTCTATGCGGAGGAGGTCCATCTTGCTGGAACCAAATATTGTTTCTCGCTTCGCGAGGAACAACCTCTAGCAAGTTTGAAAGAACATCCTCTAAAAGTTCGACATAGTGTGCCCCGTTAAGGCGGTGGGACATAACGTGGGATCCAATAATATGGTCTCCCAATATCCCCACCCAGACATTGATAGGCCACTTCCGTTGAAAAGCCCTCGTCCTCTTGACGCGGGGATTTTGGATCGCCCAGTGATGGACATTGCGCCCATGAAAAATGCCTCGCTCATTGAACAGGGCCTCGTCGAACCACAGAATTTTTTGGACGAATTCTGGGTCCTCTTGGGATTGGCCCAAAATCCACCTACAGTATTCCCGTCTCCGTTCATGGTCGGGGGAAGCAGCTCCTGCACAGGTGTGTATTTGTAGGGGTGATATTGTTCAGTCTGTAGCACGCACACCACTGTAGATTTTGAAGTCCTAAACAATCAAGAAGCATGTGAGAAAATACAAAACTACTTGGTGCGGAGACTCTACCGAGTCTTCTGATACAAACCTATGATAACACGATAATCTTACCCCATGGTTCGCGAAATTTCGCGTGTGCTCGTCCCTGGGTTTTCTTCAACCGCAGCAACAACGGCCTCTTGCAACTCGTCCATGCAGGCAGTTCGTGGCCGACCGATCTCGCTGCCATGAGGATGCAGAGTCCCGGTGCTTAACACCTGGGTTCGTAAGTTTGAGAATGCCATGCCGTGTATGCCGGGTGCCTACGATTGAGGAATCGCTCTGCATACAGTCGCATACATCGTTGCACCATCCCAGACATAGCATCATATCGTAGTATTCTTGATATGGCCCTGCCGTTATGTCGAAAATGCGTTCTCTCCCTTCGGAAACAGCGTAATGACCCGCGTGGCCGAGATCCACGGTTTTATGATAGGAGCCGTTGCTAACCGAATCGACATCCGCGTCGTCAAGCGCGAGGTTAAAGCTCGCGTTTCGCGTCTCTTTTTTTTGTAACCCAGGAGAAATCCATCATAGATCCTCCAAGCCCCGGGGCATGGGGGTATGTCGGACTCCTACCGACTGAAACTCCTGGGGTGGCCTCACGTCCTTACTCAGAGGGGCGGGTAATCGGCCGTTAGGCCATGCCTTCCGAACCCCCCTGGGGAGCGTCTCTCGTCTCTGCCCGCTGCCGTCGACGAGTGGTCGCGACATTGTAGCCGAGACGGATTCTAGAAGATTCTAGGTTTTATAAGAAATCATCGATGCCACAAAAGTTTTTTTCCCGCATTTCCGACCCCGAGCGCGTCCGAAGGCATGTGGAATTTTGTGGCAGGTGAAATGCCATGTCACAGTGGATAGAGATTGGCAGCCCCACCGCTCAGTGGCCAGCTAGATCTCTTGATCTGACGCCACTGGACTTCTTTTTGGGGGGATATGCGAAGGTATGCTTAGTTGTTGACTGCCAATACTATCCAATATTTGACTTTTGTCAATCCCTTATTTAACAATAATATTTCTTCTACAGAGCATGACCTACGGCGTCGACGCGCCTTCCGAGGAGGATGTCATTCTGCGGCTTCGGGCGGCTGGTGCTAATCTGCAGACGGAACAACTTTCCGAGGTTCGCCGGAACATCCTTCATCGTGCTCAACTTTGTTTGGACCACGACAGTGGGCACTTCGAACAGCAACGGCGCTAATAGCGCCATTTTTAATTGGTCCTTTTCAGGGCCAGCAATAATCTCAGACGTAGAGACTTCGTCAGTATCATTGAGGAAGCATGTTTACAAACGGTCCTTTTCTGGGCCCCAATATTTTGCATGCGTATCCATGCCCTTTGTCCTGCTTTACTTCTCCTGCCGTTCCTACTTCATTTCGTTTCAGCTATCAATATTGTAGTAAATAAACAGGAACGCGAGTGATTGAACGATTGATTTTATTATACGTCTTGTCTCTTGTAAGGCTCATAAAGCAATGAATGCACAAATCAATAAGTGAGTCCTCCTTGCACACGGTTGTCTCTTTTTTTTAAAACATACTGTAAGGTGGGTTTTTGGTTTTGAATTGACAGGAAACACAGGAAACACAGGAAACTAGGAATAAACAAGAATAGGGTTTATTAAAACGAGGCAGAATTTCATTACAGGAGGATTGTTTTACAGGATTGTTCTATTTTTGTAGGTCAACCTAGTAACGACTAGACAACGCGTGGGCGTCCAGCCTTCGTGGCCGAACTCTCCTTTTCGTAGGGTATCATGGAAAATCGCGGTACGGTACGGGGCATCCGAGTAGAGTCCTCCAGTACTCTCCCTTTCGGTCAGGTGACCGGCTTTCATAGCCGGTCTCTCCCTTTCTCGGGGCGTCCCGGAGTAACTATCGTACTCTCCCGTGGATGACTGGCGTCCAGGTAGACCCCCTGTTCACTCCTCCGGAAGGCGACCGGCTTTACTAGCCGATCTCTCCACTCCAAGAGGCGACCAGACGATACCTGTGTACGTTCTTTGCATATTCAGTTTGTAGGAAGGTTCGGGAGAAATGGATCGGTAAACTGGGTTCTGGATAACATACGGAAAATTTATTGCGGATTAGGAGAGAATGTTACAGGATTGGGTTAACAGGAGTCATTGGCTCGATATAATAGTAAATTCATCGAGAACAACCCCAGCAACGGCGAAATAAAAATCAATCAAAGGTCGGGCGTCCGGCTTTCTCAGCCGTCCTCTGCTATCCTCAGGGCGTCCAGGAGTACCTCCCGTGTACTCTCTTAGCGAAGACGGGCGACCGGACAAGCACCTGTTCCTCCTCCCTGGGAGGCGTCCGGCTTTCTCAGCCGAACTCTCCATCCCGGTAGGCGACCAGGCGATACTTCCCCGATCTCTCCTCGTATTCCTCGGGTGTCCAGGAAGCTGCCCTGTACTCTCCTCCGGAAGGCGACCGGCTTTAATAGCCGTTCTCTCTATTCCAAGAGGGGTCCAGGAGCTAACTCCTGTACTCTCCTGCGCTGTCAGGCGGCCGATAGCAAAGCTTCGTCCTCTCCTGATTCTTTTGGGCGGCCGTGGTCTTACCTCGTCCTCTCCCAAGAGAATCCAGCGAAAATGGGACGAGCAGGTCCGCGATCGCGATTCTTATACTCGATCGTTATTAGGAAAGCCGAGCGGCCGCCGCCGCAATCAACAACGCGGTTATCCATGCATGCGGCTGCACGGATCGGAGCGGAATCGTTGTTCCGCGCCGCCTCCCGAATCTTTTAGAATTAATCTCAGGGGCGGCCCAAGATGTTGTTCCGTCACAATACAAATGTAGTCTTACATAACTATAGCAGCATCCTTCACTCACTCTTTCTATCTTTCTCTCACACACACACACATTCTCTCTCACTTGATCACACTAGTCTCTTTTATAATTCTCCTACAATATGAAATTTGGTACCAGCAAATTTCATTTTGAGAGCTTTGATTGGTTTGCTGGGTAAAAATCTGAAAGACCATTGTTATGAACTTTAAGATGGGTAATGAGTACAATGCGGGCGACTCAGGGATCGCGCTACGTATCTGACCCTTTCAGGTAAAGAACCGTATACGTAGGGTAGGAAAAGTAATGGTGGGCCACGCTGGCAGGAGGTTTTGCTTACAGATCTGGAATGCCGAAGGTAGGCACTCTTATGTTGTCTGTCACAGTGACAACATCGAATAAACTTTACGACGTACTGATTCTCAGACTTTTCATTTGCCCGCACGTGAAGTCGAAGAAATTCCTTACACCATGTATTTTCTAGCCATCTCAAACAGGGATTTTCAGAGTGGCAATTGCAGGTGGATGGCAAGCAGAAAAGAATATCATCACTGCCGGGTGTCGAGTACGATGATAAAAGAGCAAGACAATGCAAATGCGGCGAATCAAACTCGGATCACAACGGTCGCTGTTCCAACGCTTTGCCACGGCGCCACTACGGTGTTTGTAAGAAGTATCACAGGCTCCTGATAAACTTTAATTGAATTGGATTTAATTAGATTTAATTAGATTTCAGGAATCAGAGATCTGGGATATCCGTTATAATAAGCGCATATGAAGAAAGAGGGAAAGCAAGAGGAACGGCAAAGAAGCGTTCGTTGGGCGATGCTATGCTGTGTTCGGATGCCGAGAACGGCACATGCAGCGGCCCGCCAGCCGAACCGTCGCGTCCGTGCGAACGCACCGAGACGGCAATTGTTTTGTTTCGGGAAAACAGAACGGTTCAGCACCGGTGGGTCCTCCATCGCGTTTCTCACAGGCCGACCGTCAAGACGTTTTTTATCACCTCCCTTTTTCTACGAGCAAGCGATAGTTGTCCGTGACTCGCTGAGAGTCAGAGTGGCGGAGCATAACTTAATGTTTAATAACTCGACATTAAGGACCGAACAACAATTTTCAAACTTCCCATTTTGTTCTCCAGCACCATCCCAACACGATGGCGGTAATATTTTATGACATTTTTGGGACACCCTGTATAAATTTAAATAGACTATATTGTTAAATGTTGAATAACATTCACACCGGCCTCGGCGCACAGAACCATTTGCCGTCGGAAATTTGCGCGGACTTTGCGGAGCATTTCCGGGGTAATTGTTCCGAACGCATTTATAATTTTCTCCCTTAACTGTTCGCGGTTTTGCGACACCTCTCGATAAACTTCCTCCTTAACATGGCCCCATACAAAGAAATCCATCGGACTCAAGTCCGGACTGCGTGGTGAATATTCTATGGGACCACGCATCCCTATCCATCGCTGCCCAAAGCGCTGATTTAATATTTCTCTCGCGATTCTAGAGGAGTAAGCGGGGTGACCGTCTTTTTGTTTTCGTGAGGAAATCCTCATGGACCCCCCGCCGCCCTGGTGGGACGGAGAGGGAGTGCCGGACTCCTACCGGCTAAAACCCCACGGTGGCCGTCCTTCGCGCGTAATGGAGCGACACCGGGGGGAACTCTTGTCGAACACTACCGGTGCCGTCACGGGCCCGCCCCCTTCTTGGGGCACTTCTCGCGGAGGGGGGGAGGGAAGCGGGGTGACCGTTTTGCTGGAATATCATGTCCCTCCTTAATTCCAGTGGGACATGTTCCAGAAGCGGATTCAAATCCTCTTGAAGAAAATCCGCATACCTTCTGGCATTTAAATTTCCGTCAAAAAAGTATGGTACAACCACATGATCATCGATAATGCCAGCCCACACATTAACGGTAAAGCGTCCTTGAACCCGGCACTGCATAGCGGAGCGCGGATTGTTATTGTGCGGCGCATAGTGGTGGGTGTTCCGGCGATTCGGCATCCCGGCACTCGAAAAGGAAGCTTCATCGGTCCACAAAATGGTTCGTAGCAAGCGATGATCGATAGCAAGGTACTTATGTACCTGCAGATTTTAAATAATTATTTAAAACCTCGATGGGTATTGATTATAACAGATTAAGTGGTACTTGCCTCATCGATCATCCACTGGCAAAATTCTAGACGCCTATCCGTATCACGCGGGTTCAGTCGTTGGACCGGTTTTCGCTTAAACGGATGCATCCGCAAATCTTTTTTCAATATTCTGTGTATTTTGCATTGCGACATATGTAATAACCGTGATAACTCTCGCGTGCTTATATGGGGGTCTTCATTCACGGCATTACGAACCATTTCAATTTCGTGATCATACCGCCGTCTCAAAATAGCTGGTTTCGAGGAGCGATGGAAAGACCCGGTGTTACGCAGCCGTTTTTCTAGCGCTTGAAATAAAGACGCGGGTGGTTGCTGTCTCTCGGGGAACCGGAAATGATATAATCGCGCAGCTTCCCGTTGATTTCCGCGGCACTCGCCATATATTAAAAGCATTTCCGTTAAATGCGCATTGCTATATCGAGCCGTGTTTCCGACCGATTAAAACTGATTTTGATCCAGACTGATTGTCTTGTTTATATCCGTTGCTAAGGGATATAAAGCAATGAGCAACGATAATGCTATGACAAGTGCTGCACATGTCCCTGCAATAGTATATCAATGCATTGTCGGCGTCGCTACTTTGTTGCTACGCCGATTCTTAAAAAAAACCGTCTGGTCTTTTAAACAGGTTCACGTACGGAGGATGAGCACTAGCGTGTCTCCTGTTTGAGACCTTAGTCGTTCTTAAACTAACTAGTGCTCTATGTGCAGGCACCCTTGCCATCTGGTATTGTGAGATCAGGAGGGTACCATGGGTACGTGGTACTCCTATGTGAGTGACTGTATCTCTCCTTGTGCCCAATGTGCACCTCGCAATAGATAAGCCTTGTCATCGGGTGAGAACTGAAATGCCCTATTTGGCACGAGGTGGCTCCTATTTGAGCTTTAGGACATTTCAGGGCACTCTGCTACTCGCGCTCTATCCTCCCCGTGAACCGTGTTTGCTCTTTAGAGATGGGAAAGTTTGGAAAGTTGCTTACCTTTTCGTTCGCGTCTCAGAATTATGCTTTAGTCTTTCTCTCCGTCAATCCAATCAATCAATCATTCTCGCTCGCCTTCCGTTTTATCATCTTCTTTTTTTCCCCTTTTTACCTCACTTCATCAAACTCACGCCTCTATCCGCTTTTATCGGTAAAGCAGTCTCTTTTAACTTGCAGGTAAGATGACTTTATTTTTTTGTAACATTACAATGTCACAGATTAAGTGGTTAAGTCGTGGTTGATTTACCGTGAGGTACCTGCCCAGAGGGCTTAACCCACACGTCCCCCATGGGAGCGGGATTGAGATACGCTCAATCAGCGCACCAGAGTTGTGCCACAGGCACAAACATCCAGCTACCATTATAGACGACGACTGCAGACCCGAACGTCCAGCCAATGGTCTGGCCGAGCGACTATCCAACGCTCTACTAGCTATGGAAGGCTAGCCCCCGAGTTGGTGGTACGCAACTCACACGCCGGGACCCAGCAAACCTGACATGACAAACCAGGTCCCTACTCCAGCATACGGAGTCAACCACTACCACCACGATGGTCCTACCGAAGTCGGGCACAGACGAAGCCGTGGGGCCCCGACCCCGTGGTACCAGTATTCGCGGTCGACTGGTATGACCGTCCGTGGGCGCCCGCGCTTATGCGCTTACGCTACCACTCCCAGTTCAGGCCCTACCGCCTGGCTTTCTGGTGTGCCTACAGCGACTCGGAGACCGTGGTGACGCTACCCACCATGCGTTGCAGGAGGCCTCTAACTTAGCATACCCACAACGCCCCCTGCGGGGCCCTGACGGCCAGTAACAGCAGCGGCCGAGAAGTCTCTATTGGTAGTTGCCGATTGCTCATATTCCTCTGGGATGCCGCATCCTGCGTTGCAAAGCCCGCTGATTACCAGGTTTTCGTTACTTCCTTCATACATGGAAAATAAGCTGAAATAGTCTCGTTAGAATGCTCGCTAAACCCACACACAAAAAATATACGGTGTCAGGCACACCACCCCCAGCGGGCAAGCCCGCGAACCATCAATCCCCACCCCCGACCTCAAGCGCGCCTGAAGACATGCAAAATTTTATGGTGGGCAGAAAACTGCTACGTCACAGTACATAGCAAAACGTATTTAAGGTGTTACATATTCGTCGATGAATTTACTAACACGGAGTTGGGTTCGAGTGCCCGTGGAGCGCTTAAAGCACTCTGCTTGAGTGGGAAAGATTTGGAATTTGAATTAGAAGATGGTTTTGGTTTGAAACTGGTAAAAATTGGATATATACTCAAACCAACACACGCGGCTACTGTTCATTAACAGAAAGTCGAAAAAAGGAAAAATTAAGTTTGTTTCGCTCACTCGGTGAAGGTCGGTCATGTAGGAGAGAAAATTGAGTTCCGAGTCGAATGTCTCTGTGTTTGATCGGCGGAAGTCTTGATCACAAGGTCTCCTACTCCAAGCGTTTACATCTGCCGAATCAAACACGAGCGCAAACGCTCGCCGAATGCTTGACGGGCCAGAGTTTTCTTCAGCAGAACAATGGAAAGTTCTATGAATAGTCTGCGAATCCTTTGGCGACCTCAAGTCGAATTCCTTAATACACGTAACTTTCTAGGTCCCTTAACACGTATGTCCTTGAAGACGGTGATCTAGCTTTCGGGAGTAGAAGGATAGATACAGGGGGCGGCAAAGCCAGCTGTAAGTGTGCACTTTAATTTAGTTATAAATTCAATGAATGGAGGATCCAGATGATCGGTTGACCGGTGGTATCCGCAGGTCATACTTCGAAAGACTGCTCGGGGCGATAGGAGGAGGGCGGGGGGAGTCCGACCCGCATGGCCTCTCTTCCTTGCCTATGCTATAAATATGCTATAAATGAAGAAATGTACGCTTTTCACGCATCAGGTCGAAATTATAGGACAATCTTCAAAAGTGACCGATATAGCACGAAATTACCGTGTTTAGGACAAGAATATGTCAACTGGTTTGGGAATTCTCTCAGCGAACCCATCCCGAACTTCTTGAGAAAATGCTGTTGCGTGACTACAACGCTTACTCGCGTGAACCTAGCATGTTTGCTGAGTGTTTCCCCGCCGAAACGGGCGCCGTACCTTGGCCATAGGCCATACCGACTTCTCCTCAAAAAGCCATCCACTAGCTTCGCCAAGGACCACCTCTAAGGGTGACCACCCCAAGGACCCATTATTCCGGTCTCGCTCTCGCGAGCGGGGCATAGACCGGCCCGAGGTACCAGTTGAGGATGTACAAGTACACGAGTGTACAGGTACTACACTGGATGGCCAACTAGGGAACGCGGTGTAGTCAATCACCGAAGACAAGAGCCCTGCCTCAGTCCACAGAGCCCGGTAAGAATATTTGAGGACGCGCATCTTAAATCCCCCTGCATATTTCTACATATGGTTCCGTTTTCGTTTACTGGACTTTACGTTTTTCCACTACTTAGGATCGTAGGCGGGTCGCACTACCCCCCCGCCTCCCCATCGGATCAACACATGGTATTTGTCTGTCTCTTAGTCTGGTCCTTGACCGTCGACCGTTCCGGCATGGATGTCCCTGCCAGAAGCTTCCCCAAGGAAGCTCCCGCCGGCATCGCTCTCAGGATCATCAGGACTCGCAAGCCCCCCCATCGCGACAAGATGAACAGACTTTGGGAGGGCGCGTGAACCTAGCAATAGGACATACAGGCCACGGAATGACAAACCATAGATTAGAGACAACAAACAAGCAAAAATAAAAGATAGACAAAACGACTTTCCCAGCGAACAATTAAGAATAGGGATTAGACCTGCGGGGTCTGGCACGCATACGTTAGGCAGCGTGTAGAGAAAAATGCGTCGAAGAGAGTTCCTGGAAAAGGAAACCGAAAGAATAAAAGACCGAGAAATCACCTCTTTACTTAATGGGAAGTACACGCTAATCCCGCGTACAAAAGCCTCTTTTCCCTTAAGCCTCATGTTAACGTAAAATTCCTCGAAAGTGCTGACCAACATGTAGTTCAATAAAACGGCACCGCTTGACTTTCCTTCAAATAGCCTTAGAACAGAGGAAGCACGGCTAGACGCGCTCACTTACATCCCTTTCTCTTCGACCCTTGACTCTCACCCTACCTGGGGAAAAACCCACCGCGGGGGATGTCCACGTGCGCTGCGCCCCTACCAACGCACTCACCATTGCAAGCGCACATCGACCAGGCGCAACAATCAAGGAGAGGGAGCAGGGTCCAGGAGAAGGGTGCTGCACGCGCAGAGTAGGATAGGAGTGGGGCGCGAATCGGAAGCCACATAGGGCTCAGCGAGACCAAACCGGTCCCCGATTGGCTACTCAACTGGCCCTTGGAGGAAGAACTCAGGCGATCGAAGCCGCCGCCGATCGAACTCAGAGATTTTGCCTCAGAACCAAACCTCATTTCGTACGTGATCGACCTTTCTTCGAGCCAGCGAACGAAACTCTATTCTCTCTTCAAATCAGTGTAAATGGACTGTAGCGCGTGTGTTTCCTAACAATATATTCAGTTTTACCAGTCTAACTAAAATCACCTTTTGTATTTTCAACTTTCCACCTTTTCCCACGCAAGTAAAGTGCTTTCCAGCGCTCCACGGTCACTCCAACCCAATTTCACGTTACAAATCCATAGGCGGATACGCAACAATGCTAATGTGTATATCCGCGCGATGTTGTGACGAAGTGTCCTCCCCCGACCCAACCATAAGACCGAAAGGTTAATCCGAAATCGCAAATTAGGGAAAATAACATAGCCTCCACGCAAGGTCGGCCGTTAATTCCTAGCGAAAATGATTGTTGCGCTCCTAATACGCTTTGAATTTGCTCGAGTCATTTGGACAACGTTGACCAGGGGCGTAGCATTTCCACCAGCACGCTGACAACCACCTTTAGTTCCGTCACCAGCAGCCACGAGATTCCGGCTCGACGTGGAGACTCCACTGCGGATGATAGCAGCTTGCGAAGGACTTCCAGGGCGGTATGGGCCATACCGCAGGATTTTTGGGCGGTCGCGAAGGCACATCCAGGAGGAAGGACCCATCGGCAGCGGCTGCTAGGATCTTCCATCAGCACAGGGGCACGGCCCTGTGCGGAGGCTCCCCGAACCTTGGCGTCCGGACTGCGTTAGGTGGCATGATCGGCCAAAGTCAGAGGCAGGGGGGAATCATGAGCTCGAATCTATTAAAGTCCCACGCGCGTAAAGTGCGAACATTCGTTGCGTGAGATCTAGTGTGGTTTAGTTGATATTAGTGTGTTCCGATTAACACGAGCGCCGCCTACATCAATAGGTAAGAGCCGAATCTTCGGACTTCATAAGTTTCGTAACTTTACGTATTGGCCAGTCAGGGGATTGTCCTGGCTGAATCGTGTAAACGTTCCGTCTTCGTGCTTCTCAGTAGCTTGACCGCCTTGCAAGTTCCACGCAACCGTGGCCGACCTTCCTGGAGGACTCCCGCCCTCGCAACGAATCAAATTTCCGTCCACTAGTTTAAGTAGCTCGCTTCTCGAGATTTTCATCAGTCCGTCAGCTCAGTAGTTTTTCCGTTCGTCTCATCGTCCCGAGGCGTTTCTCTCATCTTCTTGTTAGGCCGTCATTTTAATAGACTGTACCTTTGGTAACTTGCTCCTCACGGACGCCTTGTAACTCCCGTGAGTGAAATCCGTTAAATCACACACATTTTGTCATCGTTCCATCTCAGAATACCGAATAAAGTCTCAAGTTTAAGAGTAAATCTGTCTTGGTTGTGTCTCCTGCCGGATCCACTGTGCTCCCTCAAATTCCAACTCTGAGCAGCCGCGTAGGGAAATCCGACTGCAAGTCTCCGGAATTATTGTTCGGCTGGCCTTGAGGAGTCTGGAAGACATGACCGCAAGGTTAATAACCCGCCTCTCAAGTACCGAGCATCTGTGTGGCCACCCCAGGAGTTTTAGTCGGTAGGAGTCCGACATATCCCCATATCCCGTGTGGTATGGGGAATCCATGAGGATTTCTCCTGGGATACCAAAAAAAAAAAAAAAAAATTGTTCGGCTAATAGCCAGTCAGTTTCGCTTATCGTGGTACCGCGGGGTACCTGGCGCCCTTATTCTTAGGTTTTCCGGAGTTGCAGTCGAGAGTCAGGGCATAGTTCCGCGTCCCGACTTTTCCCCAGTTTCGATCTTGAAATCTTTTTATACTTTTAATTATCTCTCGAATTTTCCTGGGCAACTGGCTGCGGGTAGCTCTATTTCCGAGCAGCCCCTGGAAAATTCCTCACAATGTATACTCAATTTTATGGAAAGTGTAAGGGAATCCTTAGGAATCTGGCGAGCTTCGTCCGGCCGTGCCTCGGACTCTGTTTTATGGCTATTTCGGAGAAAGTCAATGGTGCTTATTTATCGGATCACACGTTGACTGGCACTTTCGAAGAACTTTCCGTTAACAAGAGGCTTAACATGTTCACGACGGCACACGGCGGTACCACGAGTGGCTCACAGCTAGTTCAAAATCCTATGTAAAAAAATGGGCAGGCGCTAATGTGTTAAGAGAAAAGTATGGCTTTTGTACCCGAGTTTAGCCTGTTGTACTTCCCATTAAGTCAAGTGATGATTTCCTCGGTCCTTTATTCTTTGCGATTTCTTTTTTCACGGACTCTCTTCAACACTCTTTTCTCTACGTGCTAGAACCCGCAGGTCTAATCCCCATTCTTAATTGTTTGCTAGGAAAATCCGCTTGTCAATCTTCTATTTTACTTGCGACTTTAATTTGAATTTACCGCCGAAATGGAATATCCCGCGTTGTCCCTAATCTACGATTTATTATTCCACGGTCTGTTTGTTCTATAGCTGAGTTCACGTAACTAAGCGTTGCGGTCGCGTAACAAAGGAAGCACGGAAGGAAGGGACAGTTTGTACAGACAGAGAGAAAGAATTGCGCAAACCGCTACAAACTACCGTTTCCATGTTTGGCAATAAAAAACGTTCGTTACACCAAATACTGTGAGATACTTTGATTTCCAAAACTTATCTCTATCGACGCCGAAGAATATACGTAACTTTGTGAACGCGTGCGTGGCTCACATAGACAACAGTAGGGCTGTTATTCACGACTCTTCAGTGATCACGCGTGATCCGTTCTCGTGAGTTCCCAATCACTGTGATTTTTAACCGTGATTCGTGATTTGGGTGTGATCGACTCTGATTGGGTGATTTGGTGACCAATCACGAATCACTACCAGTCATCCAATGGGTGAGTGGCGTGACTGCGCTATTCACGCTACCTGAGAACGGCAGGTTTTGAGTAGTTTGGTTTGGAGCAGAAGCAGAAATCTCGTGAACAAAATATGGAAGAAGTAAGCGGCTCTGAGATTTTAACTTTATTGTGAGGGTACATATAATACATATATACATAACATTTTTATTATCACAATCTTGCATCTTACATCCGACTTTCTTCATTTGTATCCTTCATTGATATCCCAGATAGACAGAAGGCAGTATTATGACAGGATTTCGTGCCGTACGTTCCCGGCCTAGGATTTAATACTGCAAAAATTGCCCAAAATGCGGGCACGCTGTGCTGGCATTAATGCTGTAGAAATTGCACCGAAAAAAAAATAACAACTTCGGGAATCGAACTCAATACCCCGACCCCGCATTTCAACTCATTCCATAGTCCGGCTCCTTACCACCTACGCTATTTATGCATTCGTATAAATATTTCTCATTTCTTATATTTAAGTTGTTTGCGGGATAATACGGATGATTCTGACATCAATATTAATAAATTTGTCGGGCTCAACAACTTTTAACTATTAAATAATTTTAATGTTTGCGCCCAAATGATGTTTCATGTGAAATTTTGTTTTGCTCATGGCGGTGTGAAGATCAGCAGTGTTACGGTGTCGAGATGAAAGAAAATATATTTTTATGAAAAATCATTTATATGTTTATAATTTTATACAGCACGAATTCTTGTGTCATTAGCAGCATGCACAGTGTATTTAATTATCAAGTTTATTGAACAAAATAATTACTGTTTGAAGTTGGTTTGTTATTTCCTTAATCTTTAAATAAGGTTACTCGCGGTAAATACTAAATAATAGCAACTAGCAGAACTAGTAGTAGCAACTGGTGTAGCAACGTAGTATAAAAGTAACGCGGCGACGAGCAACGTGAAGTGAGTCAATCACCCCCACTCCAGAATCACCGATCACTGCTCTTCCCGTGATCGAATCACGGGAGTGATCGTGATTCGCCGATCACCAGTGAAAAATCACAGTGAGTGATTATCACGAACAGCCCTAGACAACAGTCGACGTCGGCTGCACTGATCTCGACCTCTCGCTCTCGATTTTCGAGACGGTTGGCCTGCCCTCTGTCGCCAGTTCACTCGAGTCCTCGGGGTCGCCATGAGCGCATCATCCTGTACACTCCTCCACCCCTTGCTCTTCCCTCCTCTCTCCAACTCTCTCGCCGGGCACGAGAAAGCTTGGATATGTCATTTGCACTATGCGGCACTGATGTCATTCTGTTTCCATATATAGTAAAACTGTGAACCAAAGAAGCGAACAGTGAAAGAAGTATAAAATTCGCCGGATATATTCTACAGTCGGTCTATAATATAATATAATGTAATTTATTGCTATTGAAGATCATGCGAAGTGTGTGATAAATGAAAAATGAATACGTGTGCATTACGTTGTTCACAGATTACGTTGTTCAGACATTGTACGAAGAATATTTATTAACGAAAGCGCAATCATGGATAGCGCGGCACAACAGCAACTGATGCAAGTGGCAAGTCTCGTTGAAAGCCAATTGGATAACGAGATAGCGAAGTTGGACAATTTAGACATAAATGACTTCGAAAAGCTTCGAGAGAACCGGCTAAAGGAACTCAAGAAGCAGCAACAACAAAAACAGACTTGGCGTTCATTGGTAACATTACTATTGTTATTAATTTCACTCGGGATATAAATAGATTGTTGAACTTGTAAATCTTTCGCGACATTGAGTTCTGTCATCCTTAGAAGAACTAACAAGAATTGCATTGGTATTTTGTGGTTGGCGATAGAGTTGCTGGTTTTTGGAAAATTTGTTGAATTTCCTTAATGTTTCTGTTGCCAGTTCTAAAAATTACTTTGTATTATTCGTTTGTAGATGCTTGTGTAGACAAATTACCAATGGGGATGAAATGTTTAGCATTAATGAGTAATAAAAACTTTAATGGTGTTTATTTACCGACAATGAGGATTCAACATTCGTTTCTGTAAAGAATCCAATATAAATAAACAGTAGAATTTGATTATTCAAGTTAAACAGAGGACATGTTTAAGAAAGAACATAAATATTAATAGTAGCTACCTCAAATACAGAATTTAAATATAACTTGGTTAAAGATTTCAGAGTGCCAAATTTTTGTTTCTGCTAAAACTGTTGTAACTGCATTATCAAATAGTGCATTTTAGTTATCTATGTGCTTCAATAACAGAATGTTCAAGTAGTAACTATAATTATATCTGAATTATATCATCCAAAGTTTATATAAATTTTGTAACTGTATAACGCAATCCTAAAAAGTTTATAGCGCAATGTAGAGTGAAGGATTTATCAGAACTGTCCCATTATTAGAATTAAGCATAGCTCTTTTATAAAGACATGTTTTATATGCAGAAAGTTCAATGTATATCTGTTAATATCTTTTAATCAAAAACCTGTTAACCAAGTACTGTTATTGGAATACTTAGCTATGTAAGCATGTGTGCACAGACACGAGTATGCATGTAGAAGAGTATTGGACTAATTGTCATTGGAATTATTAATATTTGTTCTCTTTATAAATCTATGAAGACCAAAATGACAAAATCAACCGTTTATTCGTTTACCTGAAAATATGTATTGAACTTCAAAATAGATTCTGACTGTTTGGGAAGAAATACTGAATACACAATTTCTAAATAAAGGAATGAATGAAAGAAATAGTATTACCAAATGATTATTTTTCTTTACAGGGGCATGGAGAATGCTCTGAATTATCAGACGAGAAAGAGTTTTTTGAAGCATCAAGAAAGTCCGAGCATGTTGTTTGTTTATTTTATAGAGATGACAGCGAGCTGAGTAAAATAGTCGAGCACCATTTCAAAATTCTAGCGGCAAAGCACATTGAAGCCAAGTTTTGTAAGCTTAATTTTGAAAGATGTCCATTCCTTATTGGTGAGTAACACGTAAAGTTTATAATAATTGTTTGTCCCATGCGAATATTTATTTTAATCAAGTTATTAATCAATATTCCCAACTCACAGGACGATTGAAAATAAAATCTGTTCCTACTATCGCTGTGGTCCTTAACAATAAAATAAAGGATTACATAGTCGGATTTACTGAGAACGGTACTGGTGATGACCTTACTACAGAGGCATTGGAGTACAGAATATCAATTTCTGGTGCCATCACATGGAACGAAGAGAACGAGGCTTTCAAGAAACCTGGTACCCAATCTCGTTTGAAAATCAAAACCATCAGAGGCAAACAAACGGATGATTTAGACGATGACATCTGAGAGTCTCTTTTAAACGCATGAATTATAGAATCAACACACCGCGAGATTAACAGGCAATTAAATACAGAAATGCAAAATTTTCATACTAATATAAGTTCGATTAATTTATAAACTAAAATGTGATGAATGAAATATATTAGATACATTCGTTAACAAGAGATGTATTCGCTTTGTATCTACGTTGTTTTATATCTACGTGAGATTGAATGCTCTGCTTTTGACAAACTTGCTTCTTGTTAGAATTGATATATCGCGACGACGGTAGGCAATATCGTCAACATTGTATAATAGCTATGCCACCCAACTTCATCCGAGACATTTTGTATGCACGTTAATTTAATTTAAAAAATAATTCTTTGCCGCAACTGTCTTTGTTGCAAAATTTTGTTTACGATGTATAGATCGACCGTCCATTCTCTGTGAAATTTTAAAGCTGCACTTGAAACAGCCCAGTATAAGTAATAAATGTGGTAATATTTTATAGCATATTGTTTGATATTTTTATACATTCACATTTTTTAGCCTTTTTGGTAGTTCGCTTGGGCCCTAATTTTGTATAGGAGAAAAACTCTTATTTAAGTCGGTGAAGATGAACCAACAGATAAGCGTTGTCCTTTATATTAACATACAGGGAAGAAGAGCTGAGACAAGATCTAACGTGTAGGCTAATTGAGTTAACAATATATGAATTTTCATTGTTAATTCTTTCAAATACAGATTCATGAACTTTTAGGACAACCGTACACGACAAATTACCTATCGGTTGCCGATTATCTTGTCAGTTGGAACGTTAACCATATATTTTTAAGCAGCACTGCACATGGATGACTAAAAAATGGGTAGCCACAACAATAAGAGCTCATAATGAACAATTTGACGGACAAAATAATCGACCGTTAAGTGTCTGCCGTGTGTGGTAGGCAGGGATAGGCATTAGCTAATAAATTTAGGCCGCCAATAATTTTATTGGGACGAAAAATCCATACCAATAGTTTTATTGGGACAGAAAATGCCCGCCAATAATTTCATTGGGGGGCAAAATTATTTGCATGCATTTTTCGTCCCAATAAAATTATTGGCGGGCATTTTCCGTCCCAATAAAATTATTGGCGGCCTAAATTTATTGGCTAATGCCCATCCCTGGTGGTAGGTCTTAAGACAATCGTTATTCTCTGTTGTATATAAAGCGACAGAATGGAAGTGGATGAGCAAGATGTACAAGAACGTGTCCTCTTTGTTCAGAATACAAATACTTGTTTATAATTTAAAAATGTCGGGACTAAAATGGTTGTGTTAAGGCGTAACTTCTTGGTATTCATTGTTACTGAACGCCTGGGTGTTATTATTACTCGTTTCTTGTTTGCGAGCTATTTTCATCTTCCGCTTTCCATAACTTTCGATGAAGTTGTTGTCTACGCAAAATAATTAAGGGTTATACCAAACACTAAACCTACCATTGAAACTGATCGTTTTCCAATGGAAAAATACGCCTATAGAAAAAGTCGGTAGGTTTAGTGTTAAAGAATACGATTTTCGCTTAATATGCCTGCATATATGAATTTCTACTTGCATCCTAAGAGATATGTTTTATAAATAAATCTACACTTTTGCATTATTCCTACTTCCACAAATGTTCTTCTTTTCCTAAAGCAAAGTCGAGGTCATGTTGGCATAAAAATCAAATTTTATATTACATAATACAAGTGCATGCTTTTCCATTAAATTAATTTCTCAATTGTAATTAAGAACTACATAAATAGTTGACCGCATCTCCCGATTGTTCTTCGATAGCTATCAAACGTGTCTGTTCTAGTCTAAACAGTGAACTTCCACTTAATAAATTTAAAAATCCCGCGTGGGTTGCCAAACGCTCATTGGCTGGGAATACGGAACGTATAAGTCGATCGATGGAAATCGGATTTTGAAGGTGCTATGTTCAGTGCACTGAACTGATTAGGGCTTGCTTATGAACGTCGCGTATCTAAATATATCCAGCAGCTGTCAGCAGCAGTGGCAATCTAATTTCCGAACAAAGGTGCCACTTTCAGGAAGTCGAGCTGATTTCGGAAGATGGCGAAGTAAACTTCGTAAGATTGTTGAACAAACGGTGTTCGAGGAGGAAGAAATGTGACAGAGTAGGTGTGATATTTAAAGTGAAAAAACAGTGTCGAGAAGAGAACGAGGGACACGTCGTGCAATACTATGCAGAGTCGTAGACGAGTGAAAGATCGATTTACTTTGTCGGTGTCGAGTAGACAATTTTTAGCCAATTAAGGTGACTGAACCTAGTGTAAGATCTAAGTGCACATATCGGTTGCTGCTCGAACTAAATATTGCGGGGCCGTTCGCTTTTTTACCAGGACCGATTTTGCCATTCTATCCAGTAGAAAAAAAAAGTACTTTGTGCCGTTTATGAAGGTCGATCTTTGAGGTTAAAAGGTAATTGAATTACTGTTAATTAGGATACGTTAAAAAAGAAACTATTATACTATATAGCAAGGAATACTAATTACTGAAATCTGCCGTCTGTTCATCAACAAAATTTCCCTTCTGCTTGTACTTTCTTCTGATCTGTACTTTCACTTTACAGTTTGCGTCATTTTTAAATGCCTCTTTCGACGAATATAACCTGTGCGTTTTAAACAATGAGAAATCATTCTTTGTGAAAGTCTGCTTTCACGTGCGACAAGAATTCGCGTTATATAATAGAGATTATCTTCTCAGAATGGTTCGAGTTTTAAATGATTCAAACGATGATGAAAGATAGCAAAAAATTGGAGCATTATTTCTCTCTGAGAGGTTTGCAGTACCATGAATAAAGTCTATAATATATTAGTATGCAGCTCGACTACGTCATTTTTTGTTAGTATTTTGTCGAATCATGCTCACTGACACAGCGAATTCATATGTTAAAACCTTTGACTGCGGACACAATCAGTGCTGACACTGTGGTTAGAAACTACTTGCTGTGAACAGCAACTTTAACGAGGCGTGGTTTTTATTATTTTTTATACTCGTTGCGCTATATTTATGACGAATCTTGTAAGAATGAATTTGAATCAACGTCAAATGATCATCTTAATTCTTAGTTATGGTAAAACTAAGTTAGCTTAATACAGAAAGCAGTCAAAGAGTTAAAAGCACATAAAAGCTCTTAGTTCATCCAAAATCCAAAGCCTTTGGATTAAATTAAAATGAAGTTATCTGTGTTCTTTATTATCCGAATACTTTGTTATTCGAACTCTGAGTTCTCTGAATATCTCGAATGTTCGCATTTGAGTGTCTATTTAATAGTGTAACCAGTCACAACATAAGTTTGGCAGCTACAAAAACTGGGCGGCATGAATATTCAACTAAGTCATATTTAATTATAATAGTTATGATTATTATTATTATTGCTTGTTTTATTTTTTAAACTCATACTGGGACCAGCATCGAGCAACTAACTGTTTTATTATCTACAAATTCATTTATTTGAACAGAAGTGTCCCTGAATGGTTTTGATAATCGAGACTCTACTGTATTCAATTTGGATGTCATCATTAAAAAATCAGTACCGTTTCTTTTTTATTTAATAATATTCGTTTATTTCTTAATTACAAATACAGATGCTGGTTAGATTTTATACTCCGTTTGATATTTTATACTGTTTTTCTGTTAATATGCAATTTCAGTTTTTATAAGGTATGAAAATGATATTAATTTTTATATTTTATTAACTTTATGTATCATAGAAATTAAGATGTGTGTTTTAATATTTCTAACACAAGGTTTCAATATCGTGATTAAACATTCAACTTGCTACAGAGAGGTTTCATTCAATCAATTTAATGAACTTCGTTCGTTGTTAAAGTAAAATATTCATGTATGGATGTCATTAATGAGTCCAAACATCATTTTTTCGATATCCCAATCATTGTTTGCGAGAGTACGGTTTTGTTCAAATGTTGTGGCCTCCGCGTCATATCAATACAAGATATTACCGAAAAAACTAAACAATGGATTTTAAATTAGGTAGTTGAAAGAAGATTTTTCGATTCCACTATAAAAAGTATGGGAAGTATGAATTTTCTTTATTTCGGCGATGTGAAGTACGCAGCGCTACCGCTTCACGCACACAACGGAGGATTTGATTAGCACACATGAGAATACATTCAGCAAACTATTGTTTCTTCCAGGCCAATTTCTAAAATCACCACCCAATCAATAAAATTTCACAGACATTTCAACGCATTTTACTACTGCTGCTAGATTCATTAGTGTCTGATTACATTTCGGAGACCAAGTTGCTAGGCAACAAACGTAATAAAAACTGCAAATTCATGCCTTGCTGGCTTTGAGTGTTGTGTCATTAGACACACGTAACTGTAACAGGGGTTAAAAAAAGTGGGTCGCACACCCAGTGTTTTGGGGGAAAATGTACCTAAAGAAGAAAACTCTTCTCTTTAAATAGAAATATATTTTCTTGATTGAGAAAATGCCCTTTTTACCAAATAATACATTTTCTTAAAGGGAACAGTTTCCTTTTTCATGGGGATTTATTCTAAAAATACTGAGTGTGTCAATACTTTTCTTAGCCACTGTATAGAATGTCTGTGGCAACGCTGATATTGAATTATAGATGGTTCAGTTGGTTGTCGACGTTGACACTCTACTATTACGCTGACATGAGCGATGTCAGTGGTCACGTGATGATAAGCATGAGGAAAGCATAAGTCACGTGGCTCTCTTGAGGCGAAGATTGGCCGCTGGAGCGTTGTTGAATCAGCTGAACTGTCTTGCCCCATGCGATACAAAAGGCTTCCAATCGGCACGCGGGAAATGAAGTGTCAGACGCTTCGCAATCTTAGTATGAAGTAGATATGCCCGCAGTAAAGAAAGTCAAACCAAATAACAATGGAAATATACGCACGCGGCATGTATGGATGCAGAGTTCGAGTTCTTACGTGCTCGAACTCTCAAATAGTGTCCGAAAAATATTCGATTACTAGTGTATGATTAATGTTATGGCTAATATTTCAGATGTTTCTAAGTCAACCGCCATAATTATTTCTTTTCACTTCTTAAAGCAAAACACTTTCGTCGCGAAGTATTGGTTTATCTACCACTGCAGTTAGTACCAAACAAATTTTTATTTTATTTTATTCTTTTTGTTTTCCGAAATCATTTTTCACTAGCCTTATTAATTGTTATTATATATTGTATGTGTATTTTTTGAAGCAATAATATACCGGCTAATACTAATAAGGGCTATCATAGACGACGGACTATCTTGTTCTTGGAGCACTCATTATATATTTTTTAAAATTACTCTTTATATCATGAGCCTTTATTCTAACTCTTATACCAATTTCTATTCTTTATGTTCATCAGAATATTTTACTTCGTTTTATTAATTAATCTGTTCTTATGGCGGTGATATTCGTAAGATTCGAATGCACGCTGGCAGGTGTGTTACTCTCGGGCATGTTTACAACGGCTAGAATTCCTTTAACTTATACTTAGGATCTATCATTTAAGATGCATCGAACGTCTGTTTTCTTAACGGCGCACAGTGTGTTATTTTGGCAAACTAGGGCATCAAGGTTCAGGCATCGTTCGGGAATTTTGGCCTCTTAGATTGCCAAGATATCTTTACGATCTTAAGCTGAGCGAGTACCTTGTTTAATGTTCTTCTACATTAACATCGAAAGCTGGGGTGTGCGTGGCAAGACGGGAACGCTACGGATAATTATAGATGAAATCGCATGTATTGATTGCATGACATCGATTGAAGCGTTTCCACAAATGAAATATACTGAATATAAACTTATGCGTTAATAAACTTAGCGATAATAAACTACAACATTGAGATTGACAGAGTTAGATTTGGATAAATTAGTTTTTCGTAAATATTATTTTTCCTTATCTTAACCCTCATGTGGGGTAAAGTTGGACTGCCAACATAAATTAAATGGCAGTTTTGCACTATTTTATATCAAATTGGATAAACGCAACATTTTGAGATTTCTCTGTAAGTCTCTGTACGGTTAATTCCAAACTATTTTTGCCATAATGTTCTTCTGGTTACTCTAATGCGTTCATATGGAAGCTGCAGTACTTGTTTCTAAAGGTTGTTGTCATATTCCCCTAATTAGAGCGAACCAAAAATGTAATCACATAACCTTCCTTTCTTACAAGTAAATTTTGATATACAATTCTTTTCTGATGATATAGATATTCTTTTTGAAAAAAAAACTAATTTGCTTAAAGAAAAAGTTTCCTTTTTATGAGAAAATAAATAGTCTCAAAGCAGAATGTTTTCTGTTTAAAAAGAAAATTGATGTAAAAATCCGGGGGTATGAACATTTCTTTTACCCACTGTATGAATACTTAACTCATTTGCGTGCTGTATGAGACCCTTTCCACCTTATCGCAATTTTTATATGTCAGAATGTAGAATTTGGGGATACAAGTCTTGAAAGATAAATGGGACCATTCTTTCTTTTTTTAACTCCACTATCGGCTTCTTTAACAACAAAGCCTGGTATTGTTCTTGGGAGCACATCTCATCTGAAGCCGCAATTAAGTTCTATATATTTTTTTTTTATATTCCTGATAATAAGCACGTTATAGCAATATCCGTGAAGATATCATTTTTGAAATTGTACCCTTCACAATTCCACAAGGAATGAATTGAATCGGCTGAAATTTCGACCAAATCTTCTTAACTGAAATATCTAACAGCCTATCATAGATTCTTCTCATACTCTTACAAGGGGTGCTTGTCAGGACCGGAACACCAAATGGGTTGAAAAAAATTGGGGATGTACGGTTCGACCCTCTAAACAGAACCCCATAACACTTTTTCAGAATGCGCCCTGGTTGACGAGAAAAAATTGGCATAGATCGGTCATGTAGTGTATATAATTTTTATATTATTCAAATTCTCGCGTACCAGGATGGCACAGAGGTCGAAGTAGTTAGTAGAGTAATTAGAAATTGGGTTACAAAAAAGTATTTCGCAAAATCATTACTCAGGCTATAAACAGGCTACACAACTATTTTTTAGTTGATTTAGTTGATTATATCACGAATTTTTTTCTCGGTAACCAAGACGCATTCTGAAAAAGTGTTATAGGGTTTTGTTTAGGGGGTCGAACTGTACATCCTCAATTTTGTTCAACCCATTTGGTGTTCCGGTCCTGACAAGCACCCCTTGTTAGTTTGTGTATAGTATAAAAAATAATTCTTAATTTTGTCAGAAACTTTCGACCACTGACTTTAAATAATAATCCTTTCAATTAGGACTAAAATTAAGAAAGTTAGTTCTCTTGTTAAGTAGCTTTATTTATTTCTCGTGTAAAAAAAAATGTTTGGTGTATCTAAATGAAAATAGCGAATGCAGAGTCCCTGCTAGTATCCTTGAAAGGACATGTCGTCAAGGGCTTCAGTCAGATTCTTTTATTATACCTGTTCAGGTTATACAGAGTGATCACTTGCCTTTGAACCAGGAGAATTGTATTTTTGATCAAGCAAATTTATACTTACACGTGTAAAATCAGATTATATTGTATGTATAAAATATCCTGCCGGAATGAATATTTTATTAATTACAAACAAATATGAAATTATTGTAAATACCAATGATACGTTATTTTGCGATGACTTACTCGAAATGGGGAGCAGCTGAAGATAAGATCTTTACATTACAATAAGACATTACATTACAATAATCTTTATATTAAAAACGTCCCACCTTTTTGGTGTACGGTAAAGCATGGTGGGACATTTTCACCACCTCGTAATATTACAATAGCTGCATGGGCATAGCTTTATACTTAGCCTTTTGTTTAATTTAAAACAAAATGTCTGTGCAACATGGGTCTATTTATTCTCTGAAATCCTATGCTTCAAAGAGTTAAAAGAACACATCGCACATCTAGGGTTTCTGAAAATAATGTTCTTGAAAAAGACAATTTTCTTGTATATTGTTTTCGTGAAATTCATTCGAAAAATACTGCCTGTGCCAATACTTTTTTTGTCACGATACATTATGCATAATAATAGCATAATGTTATATAAGAATGTATAGGGTGCAGAGAAGAGTTGGGAAACATTCGTGCTCGTTTAAAATGAAATTATTAGGTCATTTATAATTATCATGTGTACAACAGTCTATACTCGACGATGTAGATTCAAGGGCAAGTGAATCACCCGGTACAGGGTGAGTCACTTGCGTTTGAATCACTACCAAAAATTGGATATTTTCGATGGCCAAAAATATGGGGGAAAAAAAATGTTGAGCTGGGGCTCTGAAATTTATATCACATCTTCCTTGATGCAAGGGGAGACTCCCTACCAACTGTCAGCCCCGGAAAATGCCGGGAAGTCCAAAAAATACAGGAATAACCAATGAAAATTCCGAAAAAATCGAACTTTAATGGCAGTTTTTTTAGTGTTTTCGATAGAAATCCGGACTTTTTTCGACGGATTTCTTGTTTTCTATCCGTTTTCATTCATAAACAATCGATTCCTGAAGAAAAAACCCGAGTTCGGGCACCTTCGAAAAATCGTGAAAAAATCTGAAGGGGACCCCTCAAGAAAAATTTGCCGAAAAAAAATATTGAGCTAGGGCTCTGGAATTTTTATGGTATCTTCGTTGATGCAAAAAAACATTACCCACCAAATTTCAGTCCCGGGGAAGGTCGGGATGTCCACCAAAAAAAATAAGGGCTAGGAGAGTTCTGATTCAAAGGCAACTGAATCACCCTGTACATACATCCAGTTCGGAAAGGGAGGGGCGATTGGAAGTCCCTGGGATTGGTTCCGATCCAATAGCCTCGTAGTCCTTGCTTGCAAAAGCATTTCCACGTGAACAAGACTGGAAGCTGCAGAATTGTGAATCATTCGGCGAAAGGGCAGCGCCCGCTCCTGAAAACCATTCAAAGCATGTTTTTTCTACAACTGGGTAAACGAAGTGTTCGCACACCCAGTTTCTTGAAATGAATTTTCTTATATGTAAAAGAAGGCTTTTCTCAATAGAAGTGCAGTTTCTTAGAGAAGGCAGTTTTCTTTTTTTAAGAAAAACACACTTCCTCAGAGACAAGAATTTTCTGTTTTACGAAAATTTATTTTAAGTATACTAGGTATGCGAACTCTTTTTTTACCCACTGTTTTTACCCACATTCGTTTTTAAAATCGGAAAATCCTCGGAGACCTTAAGTAATTACTTTTACAACCAATGCGTACATTTCAACAACACCTTTTTTCTTAATCTTAGAGGAGCTTTCCTTATCTATTGAATAATTCTCTTAAAAACTGGCCTTGCTAATTATTAACGGGCTACTTAACAAAAACTTCCCAAACCAAGGTTTGACGTCCTTGGTGTGTGATGTTGTAGTTAGAGCAATGTCTTTGTTGTAGGAATACCAAAGATATTTGTGTTGCCCATTGGTACTGAATGTTTTGGCATTGTCTTGATTGGCATTTTGTTTGTGCAAATATCGACATATGAACAGTACGTAGAAACTGTTGCATCTGGCAGTGGAAACATTGAGAAACTTTAAAGATCTGTTTCTATTGAGGCAATAACAGAGAACTTTTTGTTGTCCATTGTTGCTGAGTATGTTGGTATTATTCTTATGAGCTTTTTGTCAAGAGAAACATTAACATTAAGAGGTTACATCAATATTGAAGTCCGAAAAAGCATTCAATTTTAGGAATTCTAAAAATAGCTAAGAATTGCATCAGTAAAAATGGTAAATAAATGTATGATAAAAATTACCCTAAATTTTGGTAACAAAATAGCTGAAATGCCAAATGATATTTTTGTTGATATCAGATACAGCATTTTTAGAAAAGGTTTAGTCCTAGACATTCCATAAAGTAGCTCCTGCTACTTGCAACGTTTATTCGGAGTCTAGGACATGTTTCACTTAAATGATTTTGTATTAATATTTGTGATTTCTTATTATTTTTTTATTAACATTAAAATTTGTGTTATTGATCTGAAAATTTGCGAATATATTCTTGAATCTTTATTCTTTGCAAAAACGAAAACAAAAAAGAAACGATTTCTTGGACCCAGCAATATAGATGCAACCTTTTAAATGTACCCACACTTTATCTATACAAGAATTATTCGCATAAGAAAAGTACTTCCACAATCAATATTTTTGAAAAAATTCTTGTGAAAGAAAAAAACTCTTCTCTCTAAATAGAAATATATTTTCTTTAACAAAAAGTGGGCTTCTTAAGAAAAAATATTTTTTTAAAGAGAAAGTTTTCTTTTGTACGAAAATTTATCTTAAACATGTTGAATGTGCGAGCGTAACCGATCAATTGACCCCTTGAGAAATAAAGATTGCATTTATCCGATTTGGGTGTAAGTAATTGTCAATTTAATGGGGAATCTAATGCACAAAATATCATTTAGATATTAATACAAAATTGTATAAAAACTACATTTTTATTTTTACTTTTAAGAAGAACGAAAAAAAGTAACGTTGAATCGAATTTGGAAATCGCTATTTTGACCAGAGGTGGTAAAATCCGTGGTGCGTTTAAAATGCAAGATACATTTAGCATTTAGGAAACTTCAACAAATTTTCAATCAAAATCGAAACCTTCTTTAAGAAACGTGAAATATCAGAAAAAAGTTTCTAGTTGTTACTCAGATATTTTCGATAAGAACAGAAAACTTTTAAACAAATGCAATTTGCCAGCGAAAATGAAATTTGGGAATATATTGAAGATGTTCCACTTCAGCGTATAAAAAGAGCATATGCACATCTCGATTTTCTCAAGGAAACTTTTTCAAAGAAGAAAACACTCTTCTCCGAGAATATTTATTGTTTCTTAAGAGGGAAATATTCTTCTCCAAGAAACGTTATTGTTTCTTAAAACAGAAGCTTTCTTTTATATCAAAATTTACTCCAAGAAATGGAATGTGTTCGAATATTTTTTTGTGTATATCCAAAATCTGAATATCCAAAAGAGTGTAGACGCTTGACATAAACTAAATATTTCTCGCCTGTGTCTGCTCATCAATATTCGAGATTTATACCGAAAGGACAATTGCCAGAAGACGTACAGAAAATATTTTCCTTTTGGAGAACAACCGAATTAGTAATACATCGCTGTGATTTACTCGGTCTCGCCAATTCATTCTGCTCGACGATGTGCCAAATATCCACTTGCATCATTTCACACAAATTCATACTAGGATCATCTTTCAATATGTATTTCTACGAAGTCAGATAACTGAAACTATTTAAGTGCGTTTCCAATCATTACTGTGTTCAAACGTATTTCATTAAACTGTTACTTTTTCACTGCCCTTTAATAGTGTGAGCAATTTCTGGCTGGTGCAGAGTTTAACTAAATGATCGATGATGGTCAAAAGGAAGGTAGATCGTAAAGCAACTGCTGCTTCGAGTGTCCATGAAACGTGTGCCGGCGGAATCTTTGAAAATAACGTTCGCCACTCAGACAACAGGAGATCGGCAGACGATGTGTCTGTGATATCCGTTCTCCAGTACATGACGCGTGAACAACTTAAGGGTTTACTAAGGAAACGTGGCCTTTCTATTTCTGGAAAGAGGACGAATATGGTACACTACACAAACACGTAGTTAACTTGACCTTTACGCTGCGATAATCGGCGGAACGTCGACTTTTTTCACCTTTAAGGTGAACCAGTGAAAAGCACTGACAGACGTAAAAGAAGACAGTATTTATACTGCTACCAAATAAAGAATAAGGAAAAAGTGAAAATTGCTGTATTCTGTTTCTGAATAAATGCAACACTTTTGTTCGAAGATTCATTAGAGAACTAGATAAATTAATTACGCAGCATAAGGGTTAAGCTATGTATTATATTACATCACTTTCGTTTTGAATTGTGCAAGTAGCATTGCTTAGCTCGTAAGCATGGCATTCTTATCGGCAGACTTTTTCTACCGTTCTTTTTTTGCATTTTTGCACATGCTGACAGCTTGCTTTGCGCTATCTGCTTGTTACGTAGCATCAGTAATTGTCTATGTATGCATGAATTTCGTATGCGCGCAGTGGCCATGAATCCACGGTATGCACAAACTGCTAAACCAATGTGGCATCGCTGATAAGAAAATAGTTATGTTTCTTTTTGGCTGTGCACGAAATAACGCAAAGAAAAGTGAAAATTGTGTTCTGAAAATCCACTGTGTTGTGTTTTAACAATTAATAATATTACATAAATAAAGCATTGTTTTTTCGATTTGATATGACTGAGAACTAAAAGATTCTGCTTGTTGCTTTAAAATGCATTTACGCTTGCAGTTAGCTTTTCTTTTCAAACAAAAGCTTCGCAGATTTGTATTTTGGAGTTTTTATTAGCAGTAATTGATGATAGAAGCAGTAACATTTGTGTGAGTTCATAAGGACATCTTAATTTAAGTCAGACATATTAATATATTGAATTTTAGCAACCAGAGTTGAACCTTGCGTACCTCAATTTTTCAAGTAATTTAACACAGCAACGTTATGAATTTTCATCGACGCAAGTAAACCTTTCTGAATTGGAGGATTTTGGATCTTAAATGGAATGATTCCCCTTTTATAACATTTATCGGGAAACTATTCTCTTCTGTTTCACAATTGTTACTGAAACAACACTTCAGTGATTAACAATTATTATTAATTATTGATTCATAATAATAATCGCTTGGATTTTTTACCGCTGTAATTCTTTTTATAAACGGCTAATGTGACGATCCTTGATCATAATACGTTCTATCAGTCTTTCGTTCCTCTGAAATAAAATACTGATTACTTTACCCGTTTTTTATAAAACTATGAAATTTGTAGCTTCTATGTCGTTGACAGGCCGTAGCCGGGTAAGCAGCCAAAAATTGCCCTTAGAGTTTTTTTAACGGCAATTTAAGGGGATGTTTGGACGATTAAAAGATAATTTTTCAGCAAGTTACAGCCTTGTTCATCCAAGGACATTCGAGAAAAAAAATGATGATTGAAAACTCGAAAAAAAAATATATCTCGCCATGAGAACATGCAATCGGCTTCGAAAAAACACCAAAATGTAGAGAATTTGAAGCACAATTAAAGAAAAAATAGTGTCATTTCCTCGCGCTCCGGATTCAATGATAAAAAAATGTTTTTTTGTTTTATTATTTTTTTTTTACCGATACCGCTGCTTCGTACAATTACCAAACTTTTTTCCCTCTATCTTTAGACAGTCCCCTATCACCTCAATTTTTGTCAAAAGTCCCAGGAAGGTACGTCATAGTTAAAAAAAATAATATTTATTTGCTCATCCCATTTCTCGAATATTATATCATATACTATTACGAAACTTTTTTTCCTCTTTCTTTGTACAGTCCCCTATTACCTCCATTTATTTCACAATTTTCAAAAATGTACGCCACGGTTAAAAAATAATAATTACTAGTTTATTCGGTTTTTTTAATATCACACTAAATGCATTTGCGAAAATTATTTTCTGTATACTATTCCTGAACCTTATAATGACGTATTAATAAGATTTGCTGTAGCGATAAACAGTGCAATCGGTTTGGACGTTTTAAACGGACCGAAGCGCTCATGACGCTCGTGAGTATCTGAAGCAGATGATAGAAAACATGCGCGGGAGCGTCCGAGCGCTTGATGCACTGCTTGATGACATGCGTCTTAGTGGCGACATCTACTCCACTTAGTAGCGTCTCGGCGGCGTCCAGTGATATATATCCGATTTGTATTTACCATTGCTGTCTTACGTTCAGTTCATCATTGTACTGTACTGTTTGCAGCGTCTCAATAGTGTTTGCATAAGTTTTTCCTTAACTTTTGTTAAAACATGGATCCTGTCAAGACGGACAAGTGCGTGATTTGTGAAAGAAGTGTGAAGAAAGTACGGGGAAGTAAGAAGAAAATAGACACAGTGGATGATGCTGAGATGTTTCAACAAATCTTTGGTAAAAATGTGTCTATAAATGATGTTATATGTGGATATTGTCGTGTTACCTCATACAAACGCTGCAAACAGTACAGTACAATGATGAACATGTTTTAACAAAAGTTAAGGAAAAACTTATGCAAACACTATTGAGACGCTGCAAACAGTACAGTACAATGATGAACTGAACGTAAGACAGCAATGGTAAATACAAATCGGATATATATCACTGGACGCCGCCGAGACGCTACTAAGTGGAGTATATGTCGCCACTAAGACGCATGTCATCAAGCAGTGCATCAAGCGCTCGGACGCTCCCGCGCATGTTTTCTATCATCTGCTTCAGATACTCACGAGCGTCATGAGCGCTTCGGTCCGTTTAAAACGTCCAAACCGATTGCACTGTTTATCGCTACAGCAAATCTTATTAATACGTCATTATAAGGTTCAGGAATAGTATACAGAAAATAATTTTCGCAAATGCATTTAGTGTGATATTAAAAAAACCGAATAAACTAGTAATTATTATTTTTTAACCGTGGCGTACATTTTTGAAAATTGTGAAATAAATGGAGGTAATAGGGGACTGTACAAAGAAAGAGGAAAAAAAGTTTCGTAATAGTATATGATATAATATTCGAGAAATGGGATGAGCAAATAAATATTATTTTTTTTAACTATGACGTACCTTCCTGGGACTTTTGACAAAAATTGAGGTGATAGGGGACTGTCTAAAGATAGAGGGAAAAAAGTTTGGTAATTGTACGAAGCAGCGGTATCGGTAAAAAAAAATAATAAAACAAAAAAACATTTTTTTATCATTGAATCCGGAGCGCGAGGAAATGACACTATTTTTTCTTTAATTGTGCTTCAAATTCTCTACATTTTGGTGTTTTTTCGAAGCCAATTGCATGTTCTCATGGCGAGATATATTTTTTTTTCGAGTTTTCAATCATCATTTTTTTTCTCGAATGTCCTTGGATGAACAAGGCTGTAACTTGCTGAAAAATTATCTTTTAATCGTCCAAACATCCCCTTAAATTGCCGTTAAAAAAACTCTAAGGGCAATTTTTGGCTGCTTACCCGGCTACGGCCTTTGTGGCCTCGATGGTTTACTATGTTTTTAAAAATGGTTTATTATTTAGTTTGTAATAAATGGAACAAACACAGTGAATGTGTACATTGGAAAGTGTACGCATATGTTCCTTTTCGATTCAGATCTCGCGTATGAGAAAAAACATTAACAGGTGAAGAAAATTGGCAATTTCTTTCTATACACATAATATTTTTTTGAAAACCCATCATATTATTATATTCGTTATACTGTAAATTACTTTTCGATATGCGCAATAACAAATACGTTCTAGCAATAATCGAGAAGCTATTATTATTGAAACGGTGCTCATCATAATTTGTCACCCAATGAATCGACGCGGCCAAAATTTTCACTAAAAGTTCTCGATTAGAGAATCTTTATTCGGTTCTGCGGATAGTTCTTTTTTCAATAATAAATAATTCTCAAATCTTAAAGAAAACTCTATTAGCGTGTTCATAAAAGAATATCTTTAGTTACAATCGAAATGTACAAAATTAACTATAATCAAGACGCTTTATCCATTTCTTAAATTTAAAAAATGGTTTCTTTTATTTAAGAGAGAAGATGGAAATGCTAGAGTGGCCACCGCAAATGATATGTATTTAATTTGTAATATCATAATGAAATTTACAGTCTATTTTGTTCATACTATACATATATGTAAGTATGTATAAATCAAAAATATATGTGTAAGAAAAAAGTGGCCAAATTTTGCCGCCTATTTCGTGGTTGTATATGGATCACCAAAACTTGAAAGTAAATCGATCTAAAAATGCCTTACGTCATAATAGTTTTTAGTATTAACAAACAATTTTTCGTTTGAAATTCATTTTTAACTAAAATTGGAAATTCGAACAAAAAAATTGTTTATTAATACTAAAAACAGGAAGTACTTTAAGGCAGCTCACAGAAGTAGAACAGCAAACATGGAAAAAAGTTTCACAATTTGTTCCTTACATACAATTTCTTTGAAACACATAATATAATCATTAAAGTATAAAGTGTCGATTAAATCTATTGAAAATCTCATTTCGATATTCGCCATAATAAACGTGGCTAGCAATATCCGTGAAGCTAACGTTGTCGAAACGGTGGCCATCACACTGTCTCAACGAATACATGGAATCGACTGAAATTTTTTACCAAATCTTTATAATAGTATTGTCTAACGGTCTACCAAACATTTTTCCAATACTCCTCTTAGCTTTTTCGCTATAGAAAAAAACAAGGCCTTTTCCAGAAACTCGATCGGTGACTTCAAGCTGCGATACCTTCGACCAGAATCAGTTTAAAAAAACCCAGTCTGTAGTTAAGTCTCAAATAGTCATAAATAATTATCCCTTAAACAGAAAGAATTGTTTTGTTTGTTTAAAATAAATAATATAGGCGGTAAAGTGAGTTCCGAAAACTATTTACAGCAACCATGGCTTCACGGATGTTAGTGTAACGTCCCAGTTATAGCAAACATCCGAATGATGTACTTTAATGAGTATATAATGAATTTAAAGAATATTGACGTGTAGCAACAACAATGTCAACATTTTTCCATCTCTGCAGTGCTATTTGTATGGTATGTTTTGATATGTACAGCACCCGACAAAATAGTTGTCACAATTTAGAAAATGTTCGCTGAATAAAAAGTGAAATTTTGTACTATGCGCACCTGTTATACATGACTTTGTAAAAGCCCCCTTGTAGGGGAGGAGGCTTTCTGTCGCAACCCCCTGAAAAAGTCTTGCATATCGCGTGTAGATGCTACAAAACTTAATTTTTTGTCTGGTGGCTGTTTTGCAGATTGTGACAACTGTTTTGTCTAATGCTGTATATCGCAGTGATGCACTTCCTAACGTTATTGGAAGTCCTTCTCGGAGAAAATGACATGTTCAAGGTCAAATCTTATCCGAACTTTTATTGATAATATATCAATTCAAACAATGTACTACAATCGATATGAAAAGTACTCGCACACCCAGTTTTTCGGGGAAAAATTGCCGTATAGAAGAAAACTCTTCTCTCTAAATAGACAAACAGTTTCTTGAATAAGAAAGTATCCTGCTTAGACAAAAATCAATTTCCTTAGAGGGGATAATTTCCTTTTTCATAAAAATGTATTCTAAAAATATTGGGTAAGTCAATACTTTTACCTCCCATTGTATATTTAGTATACAATAATATCTTGATTATCCGAATTTGTCAGTGGACAGACCTAGTTTGATAAAGAATTTTTGCATTATGGAATTTTTTTCGGGTCATGTGGAAGATTATGATGACAATTGAATGATATTGTTATGGTCCTGGCGCCCTTGCTACTCCAATACCTTAGTGCACCAAACATTCAACATCCCTTGTTTAAAACTGTAAAAAGCATCCTTGACAACTTCACCGTTTTACTGAGAAACAGTTAAGACGATAGCACAGTCTATAAAACTAAATCTTATAGTGATGGATCGCATCCTTCATACACACTTTTTATATGGCTCCCAATTACGTCTCATTCCCTTTTGTAATTTTGTATTCTTAATACCTGTTACACGCTCTGCGCCTGCAACGCGTAACAATGTGTTGAGAAAATTGAGTTGAAATGATTTTTGGCTTCCCAAAATTGTTATTAATTGCAAAATTACGGTTGTCTCCAAAAATGCATGACATTTTCTAAATCTAAATGTATTTTACGAAAATCAAAAAAACATATTCAAGAAGTCTGACTTTTCCCCCAGTCAATGAACAAAGAGCAAATTTGAGATGTTCTCCTAAACCCGAAGTAAAAAATCTGTTTATGCCAGAAAACCTTGAGGAAGGCAATTATATTGTACTTTCACAACTAATTTTAAAAACCCAGAACTCCGGATCACTCTGACTCAACTTTACGATCATAATATTTAATTTTCATCAAAATGACCAGAAAGAAGTAATCCGTTTGGCATTGAGCGATTCGAGCATTAAACTATTAGTTATTCACTCACCTTTGTATATACAAGACATGTTTGGATAACTAAAAGTGTTTGGACATTGGGAAGGTTTGATAACGAGAGCTTAGATAAAAGAGGTTCTATTGTATTTTGTTTTGGAGCCACTCTGGCGTAAACAACTTCCGCGATTAGATATGATAAGAGAATGAATTATAACGAAACTTCCAGTTTATTCCAATTCGATTTTTATTCATTATTTTATATTTAAGGACGAAGGTTTCGAATTTAGAAATCTAGAAAGTGTTACCTTCCCGTCATTTATTTGAGATGATTCCAGTAATTCAGTAGATGACAATATTTGGGCTCAGATCGATTCGAAATATTACAAAGTACTCATACAACCAATCTTTCTCAAATAAAAATTTGTAAAAAAGAAAAACCACCCCTCTAAACAGAAATACATTTTTGTGACGAGGAAAATATCCCTTTTAAGCAAAAACGAATTTTCTTAAAGGAAACAGTTTTTTTATAAAGAAAATTCATTCTAAAATTACTGGGTGATCTAATACTTTTTTTTGGCTTCTGTATACTAAAAATGGATTAATTACTCGTCGATGATTGGCACGAGTGCAATGATTTCCCAATGGAAGAATAAATGGGTCCATGGTAAAAATTAATAAACGAAATGCGAAATTTTACAGCTGTCAATGAAAGTGTAATAAAATTGTCTTAAACTTCAAAACGTTAATTTTAACTGTAACTTTAACCGCTGAGTTTATGGACAGGTTTAAAATTCTATGACAGACATCCCAGCCTGCCTAATCTTATCGTACGCTCATGCAGACACCCTTGCCTTATCAATTATCTATCTACAATCATTCTCACGCTGTATTGTACATACAATCGTCCAACATAAGAAATTACAGTCTCAGCCGCGTTGTCTAATCCAAACTTGTAGGTTCGTATACTTTAAACACTTACACTTACGAGTGTCATACATCTACAGTGGTTCACCAGTGTATTTACGTTTTATTTTATATTAAATTAAACTTAATTAATATTATATTAAAATAAATAGTTTTAAAATAAATTTTCGTGAAAAAGAAAACTATTCTTGTTACGAACGGCATTTTCTTGTTCAACAAAATTTATTTCTATTTAGACAGGAGAATTTTATGCTTTGAAAACAATTTGTCTAAAAGCTCTGGTTGTGATCATACTTTTTTTTATCTACTTTATATGGATATAATAATACGATATAAACTATATAAGCTAATGATGGCAATGTTGCAAATTCAAAATTCTTGCTAGAATGAAATCGCTTCAACAATTTAATAACTTCATATATTTTTTGTACCATTTGTATCGTGCTCTTCTTTCACCCAGTATTCTTACAGTTTCGTAGTTTGCTATAGAAACAACTATAATTTTTGGAGATACTTGTTTAGGCATGTACAGGGTGAGTCACTTGTCTTTGAATCACCACTGTTCCATATGAAATCATTATAAATAACCTAGAGATTTCAATTATACTCAAATGTTTCTCGACATTTGTCTGCATTTTATGCATTTATACTTTTACATGTTTGAGTTATGTTAATTCACATATGAAATTTCACTCCGAAGAAGCCAGTTACATATAATATTCCCCTTTAAATATAATATGATAAAATATTTTCTACTTACGGTGCTAGCCAGTCGAAGGAAATCGATGCTAAAACTTGGTAGAATATTCGCACCAACAGACTACATAATTTAATACGGTCTATTGTTAAACAGAGAATATATAGTATAATTAAATAGATGTCTAGTACAAGTGGGCTAGGAGAGTTCTGATTCAAAGGCAAGTGACTCACCCTGTACAAACTATTATTACACAGTAATAAAAATTATCTAGTAATTTCAATTATCCACAAATCTTTCCCAACTTTTCTCTGAATTGTAAACACTATAAATAAGATTATAGTGCATACATAACGAATATTATACATATAATACTAGTAAAACATTTTCTTCAGCATGCTGCTTTCCATTCTGAGTAAGTTATGAGAAAGTAAGATGGTACTTAGTGAGCTATTCTTTCCAACAGACTATTTTTTCATACATTATAATATGATATTAACCTATTCATTATAGTTTGTGTAACACACATATATAATACGTAACAAAAAGTATTCGAGCACCTAAGTTTTCTAGATCTTCCTTCACCTGTTTTATGTGCGACTTTTCGATCTTTTCTGTAAATAATTAAGAAACAACTTATGTTTCTTATACTTTGAAGATATTTTAAAAGATTTCTACATTTATTACAAGCCATTGTATGTTAAACTCTAGGAGCAACGCAACCCGGAATGTATGCAACTTTCAAAATTTCTCTTCCATGGTTCGCACGATAACTTCAACTAAAGTCATTGAAGACAAAAAAGAAAACAAAATTCCTCTTGATTAGTATGAATATGGCTATCTAAATTCTTCTATGTCAAAATTTATTTCAAGATAAGGGATGCCTGTGAGTACTGTTTTATCTATTGTACAGGGTGAGTCAGTTGTCTTTGAATCAGAACTCTCCTAGCCCACTTTTACTAGACATCTATTTAATTATACTATATATTCTCTGTTTAACAACAGGCTGTATTAAATTCTGTAGCCTGTTGGAGCGAATATTTCACCAAATTTTGGCATCGATTTCCTTCGAATGGCTAGCAACGCAAGGAGACAATATTTTATTATATTATATTTGTAGGGTAATATTATATATAACTGGCTTCTGCAGAGTGAAATTTCATGTGCCAGTTAGCATAACTCAAACATGTAAAAGTATAAATGCATAAAATGCAGACAAATATTGAGCAACATTTGAGTGTAATTTAAATGTCTAGGTTATTTCTAATAATTTTCTATGGAACAGTGTATGCTCGACAGTAGTGATTCAAAGGCAAGTGACTCACCCTGTACGTGGTTGATGTGTGCATAACAACTAAGTGCGCTGAAGAAAATAATTTACTATTATTACATTACACATGTTATTCGTAGAACGCAATGTTACTTATAGTATATAGCATGTAGGGAAGAATTGGGAAACATATCTGTACAATTAAAATTACTAAATAATTAATAATCATGTGATATATACAACAGCCTATGGACGACAGTGGTTATTCAAAGGTAAAAGAATCACCTTGTACATATAGTCCCTCGATCTTTGCTGTTCTGTTGGCATTGAAAAATTATCAAAAAAGTGGGAAATGAGAACAAAATTTACAATTCACTAGAAGATACTCCATGTTCATCAATAATTAAGTTTTAACAGGATCCTGCCTGTGAAAGATTTTCAATTAAGGATCATTCATTTTTCTAATTGAAACTACAATTGATCTTTTCTTAATAATATTTCGTGATTGTCTTGTCCATCTTTCGGACAGTTGCACAAGTACGATTTTTCTTAAATTGGCTGTCAATGATGCATTTGCATATCTTTAAAAATTCGAGGGACTTTGATATATTATATATTTGAATTTCACCATCCATGGTCGTTTAGATAGTAGAAATCAGCATGATCGCTATTGTTCGTATTCCTAGTTTTTGAAAGATACGCAGTTTTCGATCATTTTCCAGGAATGTTTTCAAGCTTTGACACGATTTATTAATTTTAAACGAATTTTATGTATTGTCGAATCGCATACGCATTTCTACACACCAATAAAAATCCTCCAATGTGTGAGATGTATCATAATATCTATATTAATAATAAATAATCTTAAACGAATAAACAGTACTGCTAATAATCGATTGAATATAGCCTTAATTCGCTACGTTAATGCTTTAATAATTAGTCTTTAATATTAATAATTAATGCTTTAAAGACGGCGCACAAAAAATACTTACAACTTGTTTCGGTAAGCATGTTCAGACACACTTCTGTTAACACTTTGACGGCCGCTGTCACGTTTACGTGATTTTCTAAAAAAAATAATGTTTTATTTTTATGTATTCTAAGAGGTGATATGCAGATGTAAACATTTTACGAAATATTTTCTTATATTTCTTTAAACATACAGATTTATTTATGGGGATTTTCGCTCTTCTATTCTGTAATTTGTTAGTTTAGATTGAAACAGTATTTCGTTACTCCAAATATTGGAAACATAAGTAGACCTATTCAAAGTTACAAAATAAACTTGTTGACATTTCAAATGATAATAAAGTTACAAATGACTGTTTTACAAACAATTGCGTTTAAATAGCCGCTGAAAGGTTAACAAAATATGCTTTAATTCCACCTGCGGCAACGTATAATAAATTTAAAAAATGTGCGGCGTCAAAGTGTTAAAAAAAACGTGACCGCATTTTTTAAAATGGATGTCGTGCATATTGTCAAAAGTCGATTGCGGGCGTTTTTCTTAGATAATAATGTCACGTAAATTGAATAGAGCCACTGGAAACAAATCCCTTCGTTAAAATTATATGATTTAAACAATAATAAATTGTCGTCACTGAGGAGCTTTGTTATACTTTCTGGGAAATATAGAAAGATTAGAATAAAGTGTAGAGTTTAGCAGTTAATCTACACTAATTATGCATTCGTTTTGCTGTTCATTCCTCTCTTCTACTGCTCCCTGTAGACTGTCGCAGCGTCGCTAGTTAGCATAGGTGTTACTATTACTACAGTAGTTTACTAGGAACTCGTATAATTTTGTACTCGTTCATCTGTCACAGTCAGAGTACCCTTTCCGCTTCCTTCCAATTCTAAAATCTTTTTGTTTAAAATGTGAAATGATTCGTGGAAATAGTGTTTAGTGCGTGCTTGCAAGTAAAATTGTTCTGATCGCTGTAAAATAATTAGTTTTGGGAAAGAGTAAGAAAAACGGTTTTCGTTCGAAATAAAGCAATCTTTTTTTACATGCCTGACCCGGCATTTGACTGCTTTTGATACTTTGATTATAGATCAGCTACCAATTGTTAGTAGTTTCCGAGCAGTTTCGTTTATTGTTTATTATATTATGATGCAAATGAAAATCTATTTTTATTCTACCGTATATTATATGTTTTAACTCTTTGACTAGTAAAGGCGTATATATGTATATGTTCTGACATGTCTTAATACGTTCACTGCCGAATTTGTGAACTTTTAATAGTTTCATTATACGTTGCAACAAATGCTTGATAATATTACTTTTGGCGAAATAGTAGAGTGAAAGTGTTAGTACATACGAGAGACTTTATTATTAAACATGTAAGTCGTATATACAGTGACTAAAAAAAGAATTGACACGCATAATTTTTTCGAGGAAATTGTCTCTATTTGGAGAGAAGAGCTTTCTTTTCTAAAAACATTTTTTCCAAAAAGACTGGGTGTGCGTCCTTTTTTTATCCACGACATATGCTCGGTAAATTGTCCGCCTGAAATTGAAAGAGCGCGCCGCAGTCAAAGGATTCAAATTACATGAATAGATTATGATTAAAATAAAAAGCACCCGGGTTCATTCGTGTGGAATTTAGTGTGCACGTTAGCAATAACTAGATTAAAGAATAATAGGCTGTTGCAAGTATTTTTGTTGTCAAAATCTTCTAACGATGTATTACTCTATCACCAACTCTTTTTGAAATTTTCGGGATATCTTTAAAGCACCCAGTGTAAGTAATAATTACTTAAATATTTTATAATCTACACTGTTGTCTGGATTTTAACTCGATACAGGAAAGAATAGTGCAATAAAATCATTTAATTACAAGTTTTTTGTAATAAAATTTGTAAAAAATTATTCTATCTCCTGTGGTGCAGCATTTACAGTTACTGCTCAGTTTCCCGATGAACAAACATCATAAAATGTAGCTTACATCCGTTCGAGGGATATAAACTTTCCAATATTGAAAGAATTATTCAAATTGGTTAAGAACTTCTCTTTTTATATATTACAAGTACAAGTATAGATTAATTTAATTAGTGGAGATAATGATGTAGCTCATTTGTCAGCTCCTAATTGACGTAGCGTGATAACACCCATACCCCTCTTGAAACTTCAAAGAACATAATAGTGAAAGTTTTCTCAACATGAGTTCGGTAGTTTCAAAGATTAGCAGTCATTATATGTATAAAAGAACGTTTCGTCTATGTATTAGTGTAGAAGTATAGATGTAGATTAATCTACTGTTAAATCCTTCACGAATTAATGGAATAATGATTTGTGATATTCATGCGTGTATTTGTATTGCATTTTGTAATATATTTTGCATTGCTCTTACATTCTAGTGAATCTGGATAAACCCTTGATGAACTCAACGTTTTCCCTTTTTGCAGATTAATCGGCTGAGGAGTACCATGTCGGAAAATATATCCACTGTTCGCCGAACAAAGGATTCAACTACTGCCAATGGAACTCAATCAAGTACAAAAGGGAAACCAGTAGAAACGCAAACTGTCAATAATTCCTTCGCCGAGAGCGGCATAGACCCGGAATGTTTGACATTATGGCAGCATCCGTTTACCACATTAAGCTATTTCTTACAAGAACTGTTTATTAACGTAGTCACACTAGGAAGAAAGATATTATACTACAGGAGAGTAGTATGCATTGCAGTATTAATAGTTGTGTTATTTGTCGCATCGAGTCGAATCTCTGGACCACAGCAAGAGGTAATCTTTCTAACAATATATTATACTAACGGCTTTGCCCGACTAATAATTGGTGTACATAACAATGGTTATCGTTAAACAATTTCGGGAAAATGTGTAATGGGACCAAAGTACGCGTATCCGCTATAAGATAGATAAGATTTCATCAAGATCGGTCCATCCATCTCGGAGATATCGCTGGACACACGAAAATTCCTTCAGAAACGTGAAATCGGCGAAGAATTGGGTTTTTATGCAATAACAATGGTTAGCGTTAAACAGTTTCGAAAAATTATATAACGGGACCAAACTGTGAACATCCTCTATGGTATAAGCCCGGTTTCATCCCGATCGGTCCAGCCGTCTTCGCGTACTAGCCGGACAAACATTAAAAAAAAAGAAAAAAAAACGTAGCGATCGAATTGAGTACCTCCTTTTCGAAGTCGGTAAAAACAACAATAATTTTATTGAAAGGATAATCGGTTGTCGCAGCTATTTTTGTATTAAATATCGTCGAACAATGTATATCTCGACCTTTCCCTCTTCTTGAAATTTGGGCCTTACTCTCGGAACACCCTGTATATGTAATAGATATTGCAACATTTCATAACCTATACGTTGCCAGTATCACACATTTATATAGGAAGGAAAACCGTATTACAATCCGTTCAGTAGTATTCGAGATTATATCAAGTTTCTTATGCGTAAGAGGCTCTTTTGATTCATTTTGCGTTTTATGTTCACTACTCGGTTGCCTCAAGAATAAGCGAAACCAAATATAGGTTATGTTTATCATGAAGAAATACACTTTCCAATGGTAGAAAAGTTATCAACAACCGTTGGGTACTTTCTCCGCTTTCCTCGAACACCACATATACATACAAACTTTCTCTCTCTACATATGTGTCAGTACAGAAGTATTCACTTAGATTTCTCATTTAATTGCACTGTTATCGAACTGGATATATTGTGGAAATGATACATTTGAGCATTTCTTGCTATTAGAAACACAAAAGTTTGTTCAATATGAAAAGTCACTGGTATAAAATGATGTGGTGAATGTAGTTGTTTAAAGAGTGGAATTTGGTGGATGCATATAGAAACCGATTAGAGAAAAATAATTTTTTGTGCAGTATATCGAAAATTAAAATTCGTATAAATAACTTTCCGAATTTCCTTCAACTTGTTGAAGACTATTTGACATCATGTTTCATAAATATTTATTCAAACTTTATCGTAACTTTAGTGCTTCGTATGTATCGTTAAAAAAAGTTTGGCTAGTTTTATAAGTGAGAGTTCCTCTAGAGAGAGTCTCTTATCGATAGGTCATTTATTTTAATGCTTATGCGTATCAAAGCTTAATACTGTCTATGTTTGCCTGTTAAAGTTAGGGTAGATATTAGTTACGTTTGGCCAAAATTTTATAACGAGACTTTTTTTGTGCCACTTGCCACAATTATCCAATGTTTCGATTGTAAATCATGCAACATAGTTAACAGTGTTTAATGAAATGTCGGGATGAAATAACTATGCACTTGCTTTTTATTCATGTTAAAAATAAAACAGTTATTTTGTGCATTAGTTTTGATGTTAAATTGATAGTACTTAAATCGGACAAATGTGAGCTTTGTTTATGCAATTATCATTGTTTCAGATATTTAAAGCATGGGAGACAAGAATACTATGGTGGTTATACTGGGTAGGACTGGGTGTGCTCTCCAGTGTGGGCCTTGGCACAGGGCTGCACACTTTTGTTTTATATCTTGGGCCGCATATAGCAGCAGTAACAATGGCAGCGTATGAATGCGGCACACTGAATTTCCCAGAACCCCCATATCCTGACAAGATAATATGTCCGGATGTAGCCGATCCATTGTGGGCTGCAGGGATATTAAATATTATGAGAAAAGTGCGCGTCGAAGCTATGCTTTGGGGCGCCGGGACAGCACTTGGAGAATTGCCGCCGTATTTTATGGCACGCGCTGCCAGGACCAGCGGAAAGCATAATAAAAGCGAAGATTTTGATCAAGAAGATTTGAAAGAATTAGAAGCATTAGAAGCATTGGAAAATGGTGAAAATGTTTCGGTTATAATGCGAGTGAAGTTAGGCATGAAACATTTTGTACAAAAAGCCGGGTTCTGGGGAATCTTGGCTTGCGCATCGGTATGTATACCCATTAGTAATGTTCTTAGTTCGTAAGCAAATACGATTCGCTTAAAGGTTTATGGATCCTAAGTCCTTTTAGGTAGAAAACCTGAGTTGTTGTCGGTTACACTACTTGATATGCACTGGACTATGTACAGGGTGATACACTAGACTTTGAATCAGCACGGCCACACCCCATTTCTTATCTGCCATGTATGTAGTTGTATACTTGCATGTCTAATGTATATACAAACTACAAGAATAATACACTATTATGAGTGTAAAGTATTCTGCTGAAGCAAATATTTTAGTATATTATACTATATACATTATGCATACACTATATCTGAGAAACATTTTGAGAAACATTTGTGTATGATTAGAATAATTAGATAATTTGTAATCATCCTACATATAGCAGTCTATACTTGGCAGTGAAAATTCAAAGGCAAATGAATCAACCTGTACGTACGAGGCATATTTACATACCCGAGGCTTTGAATAACTAAGTGTTTAAATAGTACACATTCCGAGTAAAAGAGTAGTACTGAACAGTAGTAAGAGAACTACTGTAGTGAAACATGATTTGATCTACACTAAATCTATTATCTATTGATCACTTTCAGATACCTAATCCATTATTCGATCTTGCGGGTTTAACGTGTGGCCACTATTTGATTCCATTTTGGACATTCTTCGGTGCTACGCTCGTAGGAAAAGCTGTTGTTAAAATGCATATTCAGCAGTTGGCAGTAATCATAGCTTTCAATGAAGAGCTGCTTGATAAATTTATTAAATTACTTGCAATTGTACCATATGTTGGATCGAAATTCCAAACACCGTTAAAAAAATATCTAGTTGAACAAAAGGAAAAATTGCATCACAAAAGAGCTACGGTAGGTTTTCTAACCTTGAGGCAGATAAGCTCGTACATTATCGTACGCTATAATATACTCTTTTCTTGGATTTCCAGGATAGCAGAACAACAATATCTTGGTTGTTCGACAACTTTGTCATGTTGATGGTGTGCTACTTTCTTGTGACAATCATCCACGCATTAGCAAGAAATCATCACCGTAGGCGCACCAAAGTTTCCACAGATTGAAAGCAAGTGGACATAGGGCATTAATTTAAATATCAAATTTAATTACGAAACGCAGGAAAAACATTTTATGCGAAATGTATCTAATATGAAGAATGCTGATGTCCAGAGTGCGCGATATCTTTTCGTACTTTATGTAATTTCACACTCGACACTACGATGTGTGCTTGTACTGTACTTCTCACCGTTTCGGATTCTACGACCCGATATTCCCCTAAATCTCCACATTTCCCTACATTTTAATTTCACTTATATACCATTCCATGTTTCTTTAGTAACTAAAGCTGTGGTTATTCAACTCGAAAAAATGGGGACTGTGAGGACTATCGAGGCCTAAGTGAGACGTCGCAGTACTGTTAATTGGTAGTAAGCCATTACTTCATATAAGATTTTGATACGAAATACCGATAAAATAGCTCAGAATACGAGAAACATTAAGGATTCTGTGGTCGCTTTATCGCAGTGTGTTATCGGAGTAATCGTTACAAAGCATTTGTCTCCTAATGTATTAGGCTTAATACATATTCCATAATTGTGGGCATGCGGTATGGTACGATGATACTATACACATATTGTACATCCTCATGGAGAGAATCCGTGAGTCAGATATAACGCTAAATAATTCTAGAATCATTTAAATCTATCGTTTCGAGAGATAGTTACTTTCGGTGCATAATCCGTATAATCAGGCTTCATAGTAAATATATATCGTAACTATATACAACCTTTAGGGTATGAGCCGGTTGCCGTTTTGTGTGTAATTGAGTTTATCATTGCGAGAACAATCCCTTACCTCTTCACATCCGACTTGCTTCCTTAGAAACCCTATAGACAAAGGAGAATTCTCTATACTCAAGTACGCATTTCATTGCGATAAATGATCATTGTTTGAATTTTACTAAAAGTTGGTGATGCGAGAGAATCTATTATACCATAATGCCTCCCTGTATGTCATTGATTCGGGTTGTACGATACACGAAATCATTTTCCGTTGAAATCTTTTACATAGTGTAGCGCGATGGCATTTTAAGGAGTTTGAGAAACATCTATTGCGGTGCTTACCCTCCTCGACAAAGTTTCCTTGCTTTTGCTTGGAAAATTTGTTTCATGAACAGCAGTGGAGAATCATTGTACTACTGATTCAGAAGGTGTGAATTGCGACATGATACAACGTTAAGCTGCTGTGGGAAGTAGGAAACCGGGAGTGCATCGATACCCGTTCAGATTTCCCGCTTGTAAAAGAAATCACTTGAGTATCACGCTAATTGGTTCAAGGTTTCTGCAGCAATTAATACCAACTGACAATTGATACTTGCCAAGCTTGTCGTAACGATACATTCCATTATTTACACAATGCAGACAAGAGGCTCGTACCCGAAATGTCAAACCTTTCTGGGGGATCTGAATCTTGTATTGTTTCTGTACATAAAGAGTGAAATCCCGACAACAGAACACCTGTATTCTAATTACAAACATTTCCTGGGGGACGATAATTACTTTGCAGATGAATTGTGAAAATTGATATTGGTTTCGTACTATGTTGTGTAATATAGATTCTGGATGGGAAGCTACCAGGTGCTCAAAGACTATTAGGATATTATAGATATAATCTACAATTACTTTATAGCTAAAACGTAAATATTGAAGAAATTGAGATACTTGAAAATACTTTACTGTAAACGACCAAAATCATAACAAACAATCGAGAATAATAATATGAGCGAGTCACATCTTTCATGTGTTGTTATGCAATTTTTTTGAACGGACATCCAACTTATCATCGAACTGCTTTGTTTTAGGTTTTTTATTACCACTTACAAACTTTGCCAAAATTTATCTGTACACTTTGTTGCGTAGATGTAATTTCATCGGACTTCGTATTTCTTAAGAACCTGTAATGGTTTTTCACAATGGTTTGAGGAAACTTTGTAAGTATTGAACAGTGTAGAAAGCGCAAATAGTGATTACTTGTAGACGCCAAAAGAGCTTATAAATCCTTGTTATATTCGGCACATTCCTAAATTGCAAATGAACCAAGTGCAAATAGAATAAATACATAGCAGTGATCGTGAGAGCCGGTGCGTGGTAATAATTAACGCAGATGGATACTTATTAACTTCGCTTCAATCATTTCAGTTCCAGGAAGATGCTTTTATGTAACTTTGCGAACTTTAAATATTACCCTCATTCTCTGCAATATAGAACGCGGCAGAATGAAAGTAGTTAGGAAAGGGAGTGGAAGAATGTTAGGGATATCGTGAGGGAGGTAATGATAGACACACAAAGAACTGTAGTACGAATAGTCACTCTCTCACATTGGTTCAGTCCCTTTTCCTACCCGACCCTCTCTGATTTGTACAGAATAAAGGTCATTTTTTGAGATTTATAAAAATGCCAGGAGTGAAAGGATTAAAAATGAAGTTTGATTTTAAAAAAACCTACTCCACATTTCTACTACTAGACTTCTTCTTTCTCGTACTTCAACTTCTGCTTATGAAATCTTTTAGCCATGTACATATTCACGCATTATACCTCTCTAACTTTGCGCTAGGGTTTACGAAATAGGAATAACCAAACGGAGGTTGTGCTTCCCTCATATTAAAGTATCTTTTCATACAAAGCACAAAGCGTTAACCTATGTTTAGTCTGGCTCAATACTTTTCTTATGGGTTCGAAAGAAATTTTAAGAAACCTTTTCATACAATGCCCAGAACGAGCGTTGGCCTATGCTTTTTTTTGCGAATGTAAATGATAGTATTTCACTGCCAGTGTTATAACTCCGAAGGTGCTATAATTTAAAATAAGAATTATTCGTGTTGAATGGACAACGTTCAAAACGTGGTGTTTCAACTTTCGACAATGTCGAAATTTCTTGTATTAAATTATACCACTTTTACAACTTTCGCACTAGCATTGTGGTACTACTGTTCAAACCCAGAAGGAAAGTATTGGTTCTATGATAGCTTGTTTGAGCTTTATGTGAAAAGGTATCATTAAGATGCGAATTCATGTATAACGCTAGCTTTGAGCGACCCCACCTTAATATATTCAAGTTCTATACGAAATTACTGATTTGTCAGTATTTCACATTTGATTTTGATCAACTCTACGCTGGGTTTGAGCGATAAAACTCGTCACAGGATTAAGTCCATAAGAAAACCACTGACTACACGACTTTTACAACGGTACCATCGAAACATTAAAGCTTTTATATAAAAAGACACTTTTAAGATGCGACTTCATGCAACACTGAGTTTGATTGTTGTCCGTTTGACACATAAGATTTCTATGTTAAATTACAGCACTTTCACAGCTATAACGCTAGAGCTGAAGTGTTAAAGTTCAAGCGGTTCACGAACAATTTCTTAAAAACAGTGTATCGTATGTATTATTTTATTGTAAGAACAATTTAATGTAAACAACGTGGGAAACACCCATTACGTTTATCACTTCCACGGTTTGGGTTGGTGTGAGGTTTCAGCCAGTTCAAGACTTGCTCGCGTTAAGATCGCGAATCGATCAAAACTCTCACACAAAAAGAGTGACACGTAGCATCGGATATGATTTGCTAGCGTGGAGATCTTGAACAGATCTGATTTAAACTGTAATGAGGTCACTTCACTGGTGCGTTTTAGGCTTAAAATCGATTTGGGAAGTACCGAATGCATCAAACATTGTGTTTTTTCTTATAAATTACCTGAATTTTGACAAACGAAGTCTTGGCTTTTTAACGATATCCATTTACGTTTTTTGTTGTATGGGGTAATGTGGGGCGCATTGTTCTCTAGGCGTGGAACAAAATTACTTGGCGCTTTTTTAAAATATTAATGTCTTTTTTAGAGGATATTATCGTATGTATTATTTTATCGTAAGAATCATTTAATGTAAAACAATTTATTGTAAACATAATTTACTATGTAAGAATGAATCTTATATGTACTAATCATGAGTGACTAATACTAAAAATGTGGAACTTAGAATTGGTGAGCTCCCTCGGCTCGCTCGCAATTCTTATAATCACATCCCTGCTTCTTGGAAATTAGTGTGCTTTGAGAGCTAATCGTAACACAAATAACATTATAAAAATATTTTTACCGACTTCGAAAAGGAGGACGTACTCAATTCGACCGCTATATATAGTTTTTTAGTTAGTGTTTAAATAATTGTATCCTAAGATTTTTGAGCACACCGTTTTTGTTACTATTACTTAACACTATTTATTAGAATGCTTGATAGCGATATTAGAAAGAGTGGAAATTTATTTGCTTGTAAAATGAATCCTAATACAAAAAGCAGTTCCAAGCAGAGGTCATTGTGCATTGTACAATAAACTATTTTACTTCTAATTGGCCATGCGACAAATGGTTTTGCGGTAAATTATTTTTACAATAAAATAATACATACGATAAACTGACTACGATAAAAAGCTCGATTTATAGTTTAAACATAAAATAAAATCATTAGGCCAACGCAGGCCAATGCTAGCTTTAAGCTTTGTATAAAAGGTACTTTTAACACTAAGCGTATCACGACCGGTCATATGACTGGTTTTAAAATGCGAATCAACTATACACTTGTTTTTTTTCGTATTTGTTACAAATATAAATGAAAATATATACATTTTTTTCTTATTGTCTAATGTTACTTTGCGCATTTGTTTGTGCATTAAATTAACAATTTGCCAGACCGAAATCGGAAAAATTGGACTTTTCTTTCACAACCGGCTATTTGACCGATTGCGGCAGGAATAGGTATGTATAAAGTACTGGTCCGTTTCGTGTTAAGACAGGTGTTGAGTGATGCATGTGAATGTTTGAAGTATGCAGAACAGCTATACGAGGTCTGGGTTTACACCTCCTGAGGGCGTTTGTCTCAAATAATTAAAACAGCCTTTCGTTTATTTCCAAATGGTACATCGCATTGTACTGAACTTCTCAAAGACTAAAAGCGTAGTGGGTTTTTACTGAAATCATCAGAATAGTATGATTGTACATGAATTGAAAAGTAACATACTATTATAATATATAATATAATTATGTTACTATATAATTTGTATTCTTCATTGTATTTCTCAAAATACTCTTTATGCATGAATATAATTATCGCAGGGGTCGTCATCATTAAGAAACAGAATTATGGATTGAAAATTGTATTTATTATTTTTCGTGTCTGTAATTGTTTAATAATTTTGTTATGACGAAGATTCACTAGCTGTATCACAGGAGAATTTCCATCCCGAATAAGATACGTGATATGAAAGTAAGATGTGCGATAAACAAACAATAATATTACAAAAGGAGTGTGACGTTCTTTGGATGCTGGCAGTACAAAATCATTGACATGATTGATATCCTTCCGCCTACCTTACTACACAATGCAATGATATCACTGTATTATAAAAAGTGCGTCGTGAGTAACTTGTGATTTTCATCGACTGAATCTTGTAGAGGCCCAAATGAACTTCAACGAGAAATGCCGCATGATCAGGACAAACTTTTTTCTATAAAACACATCGTGTAGAGGCTGATGAATACAATAAACGTATAAAATATCCGTGACAGACCATCCATTTTTACATAAGTGGATTTATTTGTATTTACATATTTATAAAATAAGTAATTAATTTATAAGTTATATAGGCCCGTGTCGGTGGAGTCAAACGGTAAGGATTAAAGTATAAAAGCGATACAACTTATTATAGTTCTGATACGGTTGTTTATTTTTTATAAGTATATTTGTTGTATGTTTTTATATTAAGTGTTTTCTATATGTCGAGCTGGAGGCAGTGGGGCAATCCTAGTGGAATGGTATAGTAATTTATTGACCCTTTACATAAGTCACTATCCTTACTGCTTTTCGGTATCTGGCAAGTCTGACCGATTTACTCGCAATATCTTTACGTTGCAAATATTTTTACTGTCTGAGAGATCTTTCTCATCAGAATTAATCTAAACACTGCGTAAATCAGGTCTCAATATATTTGGCTAATCTCGAATATGTATATTTTGAAAAACAATATGTGAAACACTACGCGTTTGGTCAAAAAATGCAAGTTCTCTGATACCATAGAGATAGAATCAAAATGAAAGATATCTGGTCATTCGCAAAAGAATTGACCCTGACAGCAGGGATGGGCAAGTATGAATAATATAAGGTCACGATTACGAATAATCGTGGATAAAAATTCGTGATTATTTGTAATCGTGCAGAAAAATCCGCGATTATTTGTAATCGTGGAGAAAAACTCGTGATTATTTGTGACTTACAAATAATCACGAATTCGAGTGATTCAAAGTGAATACTTTGATTTCGAATGATTCGAAGTTGAATATTTCAATTTCGAATGATTCAAAGTTGAATATTTCGAATTCGAATAATTCAAAGCTGAATACTTTACTCATTCGAATTTGAAATATTCAACTTTAAATCATTCGAATTCGTGATTATTTGTAATTTACAAATAATCACGAGTTTTTCTCCACGATTACAAATAATCACGAATTTTTCTCCACGATTATTATTAATCATGACCTTATATTATTTATGCTTGCCCATCCCTGCCTGACAGGTTGTTGAAGGTTCTATAGCACACTATACCAATGATGTATACTTTTAATCAATACCAAAAGGTTAAAAATAAAACAAAGATTAAAAAATTATTTATTAAAAATATGCATCTATATCATACTAAAATATGCTTTACCAAACTGTTGACAATAACAAACTACAGTTCGGGATAACGTTATATGTATAATGATAAAGCATATTCGACATTGATGGAATTTGAAACGAAATTTATTTTGTCTTGGATGTCCTTGATACTCAATTTGGAGCAAATAGTTATTAGAAAAATGTTTATATTATTTCTGTTTAACGCTAGAACTGACTAACGTATATCTATTTCTACCAGAGGAACATACAATTCAGAAACAGATGGAAGAAAACGCAGAACAAATTTATGAAAAACACCACTTTTGGAATGCAAATTAATACGAAATCTAATGCAACATTGTAAGACATATTTACGAAGTGAAAAACTTTCACCATGAGTTAAGTGCTTATAATAAAGCGTCCCACATCACAGCATGCAATAAAGAACTGATTTAGTTGGTACAATTTTGTATTATGTACCATAGATAAAATAGAAAATGAAAAGGGAAATTATTTGCCACTTGATAGATATAAAAATTGTATTATAATGAAATATACATGATTAAACCCAGGAGATTTCCATTCCGAGATTTAAAAACGACTTTGTACAGAATATACAGGAGAACCTCTTTTATCTGAAAACCTGTTATCCAAACTCTCTGCTATTATTCAGTTTACGAATGCATCATGTATGTACAGGAATTTACATTTGCCTTTGAATCAGCAGTGTCAAAATCAAATTTTTATATAATATAAGCATATATTGCATTAAACTGTAATATTATACAGAACGTATGAAATTTAGAAAAGAGTTTGGAGAACGTTTGTATATAAGCAGAATTACTACGTAATTTATAATTACTGTACATCTACAACAATGGTACTAATATGTCTAGTAACATAACCGATCACAATATAGCTTTAGTAACTAATAAGATATGGCATCCACAAATTTGCATTCAAATCATTCTTAATTTCAGTATTTGTGATTACTATATATTAATAATATTCATGTTCTTTCATTGTAACACATTCCCAACCGCTAACATAATCCTATGTTATTTTGAAATATAGGGCTAGCTGATGCTGATATATTTTGGCATTTTGCATTTATCGTATGAATGAACAGATTATAGTATTTCCACGTTTCTAATGTTTCAATTTGTTACCTTTCTAAAGAATGGGTCATCATATGCTCAATAATGTTAAATATAATTTTCTATTTTCAACCCCATTTTAATACCATACTCTTGCAACACTCAGCTATAGTTCTTTGACAATTCTACCTAGTATTAGTTAAAAATTTTGTATCAAAGCCACCAGCTGTGAATGTGTTAATGTACAGAAAGTGTCACAAAATACTAATAACTGTATTATTTGATCCAATCAATTTGGATAGTCAAAGTTCTACTCCATATGATAATACGTAGACAATATTGACAACTAAGTCTTCTATGAGAAATATTTGCGTGTACAAAACATCTCACAGCTCTTGTTTATGTAACGAAGATATATATTTTGTATACATTTAACTAATTGTTTTTATACTACAAACAGGAGGTTTGTAAGTCGCATATTAACATTTCTTAAAACAATATCAAAAAGTCATAGTTGCTTATCACCCAGTCTGTAACAAAAAAGAAATGTATATACAAACAAGTAGTGACATTTAGTTGTATTAACTAATACACTGAACTTTGGTAGTTCAATGAGAAAGTCTTATATTTCATCATTAAGAGAAATAATATGGACATGTAATTGTATCCACACTGAAGGAACATTAAGGAAATTTAATGCTGATTGTTGCTGATTTGTTATTATGTGTATTACTATTAGATCTGTTGTATTATCAATGTAGTAGCACTAACTAGCAATTTTTGTTGCTGACAACAGAAATGTTGAGGTACTTTAAACTCTTGATGTTGAATTTTATTTAATTTTTGAATTTGAGTATGGCTATTTTTGTAATAAATTTATTTTTAGGAAATTCTCATCATTAAAACATGAAAGGCAACAAAAAATTTGTCTCGTTCCTTCGGAAAGTATGCAACAAATACTGTACTTTAAAAGTTGTGTTCTATAATGACTTGTAAGAATAAAATACGATTAAGTATTCTTACCTGTAGCTATACATAAATTTCCCGGTTACCCGAGGGCCATAAATTTCCCATGTGGCAAATATCAGTGTGACTATGCCAATAAATGTTAGGGAGAAAATAGTGAGTAAGGTGATTTGGAACTCGTCGAATGACAACAAGTTGAATAAGTCACAAAAGGCATTTAATACATTTTGTACGGCGAAAGCGGTGACAGCATATATATCTTCTGTATTGACGCTGAATGGAAATGCTTTCGATAGCCAAGTTCTCAAGTCGAATATAAACTTGCTGAGAGCCTGTATAACGTAGTCTACCCCAGACCAATAATTTTCGTTCAAACTATCCATCATCACAAGTGTTTGTCGATAGCTCTTTGAAGCATTTTAGACATTTCTTTTCTTGCGTATCCCAACCTCTCTCGCACTCTGAATTTAGCTTCTAGTCGACAATGCCGACATTTTTAATCGGCGGCAATTTATTTAATTCAAAACTAAGCATGTATAAGGAATCATACGAATAAGCAGGATTTCCGCGTTAATATCTTGTGGATAGGAATGTTACAAATAGCACCGTCTCTCTCAAACGCCTACTCTACTATCGATAAGTATCGCAAGGAATTTTTACAGAATCGCGCCCCTGGGGCCCGATTCTGGTTCTGGCGCTAACTTAGCGACTATCGTTATCGATAGCGCCAAAGGTCGCTTTTTAGCGTCGGCGCTATTGCTCAGAGCGATTCTCGTTCGGGCGCAACTTTGCGACGGTCGCTACAGCGGCGAGTTTAGCGACGGTCGCTACGAGCTATAGTATGTGTTGCGTGACCGCAACGCTCAGTCGCGTGAACATAGCGATAGGACATATAGGTCACGGAATAACAAAACCATAGATCAGAGACAATGCGAAACATTCCATCCAGCGGTAAATTCGATTCAAATCACGAAGTAGGAATAAAAGATAGACGAAAGAATCTTCCCAGTGAACAATTAAGAATAGGGATTAGACCCGCGAGTTCTGGCACCCAGATGTTAGGCAGCGGAAGAGAAAAGAGCGTCGAGGAGAGTCCCCCGAAAAGGAAATCGAAAGAATAGAAGACCGAGAAATCAGCTCTTGACTTAACGGGAAGTACACGCTAATCCCGTGTACAAAAGCCATGCTTTTCCCTTAAGCCTCTTGTTAATACAAAATTCCTCGAAAGTTCTGGTCGACATGTGGCTCAATAAAACGGCACCGCTTAACTTTCCCTGAAAAAGCCATAAAACAGAGGCCAAGACACGGCCGGACGCGCTCACTTACATCTCTCTCTCTCTTCGACCCTTGACTCTCACCCTACCTGGGGAAAAACCCACCGCAGGGGATGGCCACGTGCTCTGCGCTCCCACCAACGCAGCTACCATCGCGGACACGCACCACCCAGGCGCAATAACCGAAGGGAAGGAGTAAGGCCCAGGAGGAAGATGCCGCGCGCGCAGAGCAGAAGAGGAGTAGGGCACGAATCAAAAGCCACGTAGGGCCCAGCGAGAACAAATCGGCCCCCGATTGGCTACTCAACTGGCCCTTAGAGCAGGGGCGCGATTCTGGTTCTGGCGCTAACTTAGCAACTGTCGCTGTCGATAGCGTCAAAGGTCGCTTGTTAGCGTCGGCGCTATTGCTCAGAGCGATTCTCGATCGGGCGCAACTTTGCGACGGTCGCTACAGCGGCGAGTTCAGCGACGGTCGCTACGAGCTATAGTATGTGCCTTGGGTTCAACCTGAAGGTGCTCACTGAAGATACCTTCAGATCGTAGAAGCCGACAATTTAATCGCGCCAATTATGATATAAGAGAATAAGATTGGATTTATTAACAGGCGCGTTCGAAAAGGAAAGACAGTGTATATAAATCTCAGTGGCCTTATGAAATTTTGAAATTGAAGTGAAGCGCTAAGTAAATGCTTAATTAACAAATATGTTAATGCTACAATCACAAAACGAGGACATAATTATATGTTACTCCAACAGTGCTATAAACTTACAGCTCTCATTGTTCTTGGAGTAGTAGGAAAACGTAACACATACTGCATAACTTATAATAATAATAATAATTATTATTGATTGTGTCCTGTTAGCATTTGCTGTATGTTTGGTCAATAATGTCCATGTTGCCTATAAGTTTCTAACACCTATTAAAATCAAGATTAATTCTATGTATAGCTACAAATAACTTTGCATCTTCGGTAATTATATATAGAGTGAAAATATTGGGAAAATTCTTAGGTTCCTTACAAAATTTATTTCAATTTCGAATAATGCCTTGCGAATACAAAATTGTAGACTTAATTAACACGGATGAGCATAATGATATCACTGTCATACTGCCTACTTTGCATAATTACCAGCAACACATGCTTTAACTCTGATCAACAAACACTTCCCGATATCAGGTCCATTAAACGCTTCTTAACAAATACGACAGATTGAGATCCTCCTCTTCTTTGACGGCGGTTAATAGTAAAACTGCCAAATGAATCTAAAATGAATTGTTTTTTCGTGAATCCCTCACTGGCTTCTGTCTTTAGTTCCTTGCATCATCCAATCGACGTCATGATCCTTTTCCTTCTTGGAATACGTTGTAGATTCTTCTTAAAAGAGTAAAAGGGGCCGTATCGAATTGAAAGTGTAAAAATGGGAATAGTAATAATAAATAACAGTGGAATCTTAGACAAAATCTTCTTGAGTCTTTTGTCAAATTCGTTGGCAGTCTTGTCAGCAGGCACACATTGAACCACTCAAATGTATTGAAAAACCACTGTGCGAAAAACTGAATAATCCGATACAATGATGTTACGATCCACAACCTCCAAATGTAGTGAAAGACTGAGTGGTGATGCTTTAAAAATGGGCGTCACAGCTCTCTCACAGCAGTTTCCCGCCGTAATTTCTCGTCCGATTTCCCCCTCCATACGGCTGAATGGGTCGCTAACTCGATAGCATGAGCCTCGGTGCCTCTGCTAACTCCAGCCGCAGATAGCGACCCAAGTTATAAGATTCCGGTTCTCGCCCTAACTAGCGCCTTTAGAGTAACTTAACGGGAACGATTGCTTGTTAGCAACCGCGCTGTTGCTGAAATAAACTCGCGTTAGCTACGCCGTGCGTTACCACGGAGGCTCAACAATGGCGCTATGAACTGTCGCTGCCTTTGCGAACGCGCCTTACTTCCATCCTGAAGGTGTACAGCATCCGACTAAAAAGGTGTCACGTTCTTGAAATTGGCTGCCGATGAAAAACGCGATGTTGAGTAGGTTCGTCTAAGATATCATGTGGTTCATGGCGGTCACGTGGTCCGAAAAGGCGATCGTCTGTCAGCGCGGTAAAGAAATACACGCATACTGGGTGTGCGTGAGGATATGAAACCGCGAATAGATGTGACATCCGAGATTTGTTACGAGTACGAATAAGAATGGGATGCAAATACAGGACATGAGTATTTGAGAGTATTTCAGCGAAATAAATTATTTGTTAAGGGAAAGCGGCAGACAGCGATAACTTTATATCATCTTATTTAGTTGCCGTTATAAAATTGAGTGGCGCTTTGCCTTTCCTCCTGCTTCGCCACTGCCACCACCACACTGGCTGCATGGTGGGATATAGTTCTATTTCCCCGGCAGGTCCTTATGGCTACACAGCGGTGTAGCCGGCCCACCCGAGCTCGGGTAGCGACGTTGCCAGCGCCGCATAAGGCCTCGGACCATACCGGAGAGCCGTACAGGACTTGCGACCTGACGACTCCACCGTACAGCCGACCGACTTTCTCGAGAGGACCGCCCAGATTGGGAAGGAGCCGGCATAACGCGCCGGCCGTCTTCTCCGCCCTGGGGAGGATCCTCTCGAAGTGCTCCTTGAAGCGCCAGCGGTGGTCGAGGTGAACTCCCAGGTACTTAAAGCACCCCTTCACCTCGACCAGAGTGTCACGCACCATGATCCTGATCTCCGGCAGCCTGGCGTGCAGACCCCGAGGACGGCTGATCCAGGCCGCCTCGGTCTTCTGCGGGGCTACGCGGAGATCCAGGCTCTCCACCTCGGCCACGACCCGCGCGGTTGCCAGACCCGCGAGGCGGCACGTCCTTCTCCAGTCATCCTCGCTGGCCAGCACTAGAGTGTCGTCCGCGTAGCAGACCAGTGTCGTACCAGCGGGGAGGGCGGCCCGCAGGACTTTGTCATAGCCGAGGTTCCACAAGAGGGGTCCCAGGACCGATCCCTGCGGGACACCTTGGGTAAAGGTCTAGATACACGGACGGCTTTCGGGCCGGGCCAGGCCGGGCCGGGCCGGGCTATGCCAGCTAGGCCACGGCTGGCCCTCGGCTGGCCATACACTATGCGTTAAGAAAGGACTTGCTGCGATTCGGCTGCAAGCCTGCAGGACAGCAAGGCCGGGTCCCGGCAAGCCTGCAGGACAGCGAGGAAAAATCGAAATATGAGATGCTCGGGAAAATCGAAGTAATTAGAGGAATTACAGGCAGGATATAAATTAAAAATGTTCACAAATCAGTTAAAATCCTTATCATTGAATTATTATTTAAAAAAAGTAAACTCTACTAAGCTGTACAAAAAGTAATTAAAAATTAAAAGTACATACAAAGTAAAAAAATATATATCTATAATGAGTACAATAATAAAAATTAAAACTAGACAATAAAAATATAATAAAAATGTAATAAAAGTACAATGAAAATAAAAATAAAAATAAAATACTGAAAAATACTTAAAATTAAAAAATAATAAAAACTAGAATTGTACAGAATTATTAATCGTTTGGCAGTTCGCCACAAGACTCCTCCTCCTCTATGCGCATCTTAAATTCTTCGAAATGCGTTGTGACCACGAGCCTCATATACGCCTGGTGTCGTGGCTTCATAGTTTTCAAATGGTCTGTTATATATTTCGCGAAATCCTCGTTCAATTGGTCTTCCGGCGACAGCTCAGACGCTGTTTGCGCCTCGTCCCGCCGGAGCCTGTACTCCAATAATTCCTCTATGTCTGTTCGTTTTCGCTTCCGCGGTGGAAGCGGAGCTTTATCCGGCATTCGCACCATCGGGGTAGAAGTAGCTGCCGCCGATGACGAAGGGCACCCGCAATCGCTCCCCTCTTCCAGCAGCACCGTATCATTGAATACGGGAGAACTATTGCCGGCTGGGGTGTTCGTGGCCGGTGAATCCGTCCGAATGTTGGATATTCTTCTCCGATGCTGCCCAATGAATAGCTTCAGAAACTCTAATTCTTTTTGAAAGCGGATTTGCGGCAAATTCTCCGCGCCTTGCCCGCTTCTTGTCTCCCGTTTCTTTAACGCACGCCTGAATGAATCGCGGATTTGGTTCCACCTGTGTTTGATTTGCTCGCCTGAAAGAACACGATTATTTGATTATAATAGACTTGTCTCATTGGGGCAACTCATGGATACCAAGAAGTGAGAGTGCTACCAGCAGGACGAGAGCTTGTCGAAGATGAGAGTACTGTCGGGGACCACACGAAATTATGCGTCGTTCGAGACGGCACTTAGGAAAGAGAAGGGAGAGAAGAGAGAGAAATGAGAGCAGTGATAGCAACGAAATATGAGGGGGGAACAGAAATTGATATTGCATTATGAAAACACACTTACTTGGAATCATCAATCGTTCTGCGATTTCCCACCAAGCATTTTGCTTGCGGAAATTATTAGAGTAGTGCGAACTCTGTACATTGTACAGCTCCGGGTACTGCTCCACTGACAAAATAATATTCTCGTCGCTCATCCTTGCGCACTGTCAACACTCTTTCTGATGGAACTGTCCTCTTTGGCTTTCAAACTAGGAATGATTCTCGCTGACTTCTGGCAGAAAAGTTTTCCCCAAACGCTTCGTACTCGGGAGTTAATTGCATGCAATTTAGAACACGTGCAGGGGTTGAGACTCGGAGGCAACGGCTCTCCGATTCTATGACCATTGTGAGTTTGTGCTGCCGAGGTACCAATCTTTACTAAGTAGCAGAAATACTTGGTCGTTAACATTTTAAATAATCCGTACCGCCTGATGTTCAATATCATCAATTTTATTTATACGAGAATGGGAGTATAAATATTAATCACATTTACGGAGACTCTGCTATAACGTATGTATATTTATTTTCAAAACTATGAGGAAGCTGGAATTGTACAATTTAAGCGAATCTTAAAGATATATATTACATCATTACTCTCTCTCTCTCTCTTGTCCGCTCGCTCGCCCAGCCTAATCGGCCACCCCATGCCTTCCCACCGAAATTGCGGCGTCCTGCCACTCAACGCGATTGATCGCACTGTTAAAATATTCCATGAATAAATGGCGCGTCGCAGCACCTTCAGTGGAAGGTGGGCCTCTCACACCAGGAAGGCTCTCCAGATGGTTTGCTCCATCCTCTCGCGTGGCCCGACAAATAGCGGCAGACTGCATACCTTCAAGCTCCCGCAGCATATTATGTAGTACGGTTGTTGCTAGAACAACCGTTCTAGCATTATCCGGCTCCATTTGTAGCCGCCGCTGATAAAGCCTCCACTTTTGGCTGAGAATGCCGAAGGCATTCTCCGACACGCGCCGGGCTCTACTTAATCTATAATTAAATATTTTCGCTGGATCGCTGTCTTCCACAGCGAGACCCGGATACGGTCGCATTAAAAAATTCGTGAGGGGGAACGCCTCGTCGCCCACAATCACGTACGGGGCCAGGTCTTCGGTCCCTGGAAGCGCCTTTGGGGGTGGCTACCCAAATTGCCCTTCCCGCAACAGCTTCCCCATTGGGGAACTCTCAAAAATGCCACCGTCGCTTCTACGGCCGCTCGCGCCGACGTCCACAACTATGAATTCATAATTAGCGTCGACCAAGGCCAAAAATACAATGCTACATGACTTCTTGTAATTAAAATAGAGCGATCCTGTTCCTCGCGGTTTTTGGATAATTACGTGCTTTCCGTCAATGGCACCCACGCAATTGGGGAATTGCCAGAAATCAAAATAATCTTGGGCAATTTTCACCCACTGCTCCGCGGTTGGTTGCGGCATGTATAGGGGTTGGAGGACTCGCCACATGGCCTCGCAAACGCCATATACAATTTTAGCCACCATGCACGACCCCATACGGATGCTGTAGCTGAGGGATTTGAAGCTATCACCGGTAGCCAAAAACCTGAAATTTATAAATCTCATTACATATTCCCGCCCTGATGCATTATATGTGTGCCGAAACAAGCTGTTACAACTTGCTGTTGAAGATATGGACAAAACAATACACACCTCAAACAAACTGCCAGCCTCTCTTGCGAAGATATTGTCTGCCGCATATTCGTTTCCTTCTTGGCAATATGCGGTGCCAGCAGACCGTGCAGAAACACGAACGAGTCGGGCGTCATATGGTAGTACTCCAGGAATCTCGGAGGATCCAGGAGTAACTCTGGGTGAAGGTGATGAAATTCACCGAACTCCTAAAAATATTGAAATTAATACTATGGTGTTTAATATTCCACTTTTGAACGGCTGAAAAATGCAGGAACTTACTTCTCTTCTCTGGTTGATGGGATGAACCCACTGCTCCCGCTGGTTCTCCTTTGCCTCGGCTCGAAGGAGAAGCAAAATCTCCTCATCGCTGTCGTCCGAGCGGCTATGGTCATAGTGATTCATTTTTTATCACAGAAAGTATCACAGAAACTCAAATAAACACTCGAAGAGACGGATACGGCTGCTCAGAAAACACTGGTCTTCCGAAAACGGAGGACTCTCTTAAGAATGACCGTTGCTGAAACTTCGACTCCTCCGATTGGCTATAACAATTTGGGTATGGGAAAATTCATCATGGTCAAGAAAAGAGACATTATGTAATTGGCTGCACTTCCTGAAGGGCAGATGAAATTCGCTAAATTTCGAGAAGAGAGGCAGGTCAACTCTCGCAACCAGAATTACTTAGAATTGGTATACCTTTCAGGTATTGAATATACTACCGAGTCGCCAATGTCCCGTTTCACTAAACTTACCGTTCATCGTTCAGGTATTTACAGCAAAAAATCAAATTTTTCGTTTGGCAATAAACAGCTTGCTGGACAGACAAGACACATTGCCAGAACTTTCAGCGACACCGTGCCGCGGTGACCGGTGCAGTTGGGTGGTCTCTTAGACCTTCCCACAAGCCACCGGCATCGCGGAGGGAGTTGCTGGTCTCCGACACGGCGCGTCCCCAGGTGGCGGATAGGGGGCCCCTCCGGTTTCAACTGGAGGGTTGCGACTCGCGTAAGCAGTCGCCGCGGACCAAAACCAGCGCACACTCACACTTACACACACCTTACACACACTCTCCCGTGGTGTACCGCCTCTTTGAGGTGGTTCACCGCGGGAGAGCACACACACACAGAAACATAGCCTACATTACACTCACATACACACGAGAGGCGGTCTCGCTCGGGGCCGTTCTTCCTGCTCGGGGGGACGGTCGGTCGTTCTGTCGCGGTGGTACCACGGGAGGGTACAGTTGATAAACCGGGGATGGCACACCCGGGCCGCTCCCTAGTACAGGTGCCCGAACCCCGTCTAACCAACGGCGAGGCTGCACTATCAGGGGCGAATAATCTCGGGGCGAGTTGTAGTGCCGGTTGGTGACCGGATGGGACCCTGCAGCCCGTCCCGGGGGGCTCTTCCGAGGCCACCCGTGGATGCCTTAAAAAAAGCTTAGCCGCCGCGGCGGCGCGGCCGGCCCCTCCTCGTTCCAGGGGTTCGGATTTTCCGGGCGATGACCGTCTCTCAATACACACTACACACACACACACACATGCACATACACACACACTACCCTACACTTACTCATAGACGTGGACGGGAGGTATGGGCGGAGGCCCCAAAACTCGAATTGTGGAGAGTGAAAAGATAAAAAATGGTTCTGAAACGTGCCAAAAAGACGATGCGGAGATTCCCAGCTCCAAGGAGGGAGAAGTGGAGGGTGGCAGCACGGCTACCCATTCCGTCAGCGGAATGGGGCCGCCTGCGATACCCTCCGTTCGTAGAAAGAAGCGGAGGCGTGTGGTCGTCCGGCCCACGGAGGACAGCGCGGGCGAGTCCGATGACTCGGACACGTCCGTCGCCTCCGTGGTGTTGGTCACCGAGAGGGCCGTGCCGGGCTGTTCGGTGGTGTTGAGCCGCCTGCCCGACACGGTCCTCTCCCGGCGCGCCTCGGCGACGTCGGGCGCTTCCGCCGGCGAGGGGTCCGATGCCTCGATGGCATCGGGCTCCTCCCGGCCCGGGGGTTCCCGGCGGAAGAGGAGGCCCCCATCCACGGGGGAGGAGGGCGCCGTGTCGGCACAGGCGAAGAAACGCCTGGACGACGCGGCACCTGACGGGGGCGAGCCCGAAGCGGGCCAGCCCCTCGGTGGCCCGCCAGACGGGCCTGAGGAAGGGAGCGTGACTCAGGACCTCCTGTGGGAGGCGGAGACCGCGCGCAAGATGCGTGTTAGTAGCTCCGCTGACGTGGGTGCCGAAATTATTAAGGCTATGGACGAGGTGCGCCACCTGGCGGCCACCTCGACCAAATTAAAAACCACCTATAAGCAGAGGCTACGGAAGGTTGCCCAGACGGGAGTCATGGGCGCATCGGAGTTGGCAGCCAGGGCCAACTGCGATGGAGATGCGGCGGCCATTAGGGCCGACAATACGCGCCTGAGGACCAGGATAGCCGACCTGGAGGGGGAGATACTCTCCCTCACCCTAAGGGTCGAAATCCTGGGCCGCCAGGGGGCGGGACCCTCAGGCGCGCAGGCGACCGCATCCCGGCCCCCAGCGAGCGAGGGCTCCGTCGGTCTCGCTCTCGACCAGAGAGCGATGGCACAGATCGGGGCCCTCATGGAGGCCAAACTGTCCACGTTCTGGGAGGAGCTCTTCCCGGGTCGGGCAGTGAGGCCTCCGCAGGGGGTCAAGGCGGTGGTACAAGCGGGCGACAGCGCGGCCGCAGCTCCGCCCGCCGTGGTTCCGGCGACGGGTAGATCCGCCCGTCGTCGGAAAAAGAAGAAGGGGAGGAAAGGGGTGACGGGCGGGACTGCTGGTCCACCCGCCCTCACCCCTCCAACCCCCCCAAGCGTCCCACCACCGTCCACACCTCCCACGCAGGGAGAGACGTGGGCGACGGTGGTGGGTCGCAGGCGGAAGGGCGAGGCGGGTCGCAACGCTCCGCCCCCTTCTCGTGCCCCGGCGCGGGTTGAGAGGGGGGTGAAGCAGGCGAAGGCGTCCAACGTGGTGCCTGGGCGTCCTCCGAAGACCGCAGCAGTCACGTTGACGGTCCCGGAGGGTTCCAGGCTCACCTACGCGGAGGCGATGTCCAGGGCGCGGGAGCAGATCAAGCTCGCCGACCTGGGCATCCCCACGGTGAGGCCGAAGCGAGCGGTTATCGGGGGTCTCATTCTCGAAATCCCCGGTGCCGACGGCGCGCAGAAGGCCGATAGGTTGGCCGGGATTTTCGAGGGGTCGGAGGCGCGTATTGCCCGCCCCTCGAAGAAGACCGAGCTGAAGGTGACGGGGCTCATTGACTCCGTCACCGTCGGCGAGGTCATCTCGGCCGTCGTCAAAGCGGGCGGGTGTAAGGAGGGAGACGTGACGGCCGGAGAGATCCGGTCGTCCGCCCCCTCCAAACTCGGCTCCCTCTGGCTGCGGTGCCCGTTAGCCGCAGCCAGGCGGGTCACGGAGGCCGGTCGACTCACCGTCGGCTGGACCTCCGTGAGAGTCGAGGTGTTAGCTGCACGGCCGCTGCAGTGCTTCCGCTGCCTCCAGGCGGGGCATGTGCAGCGGCAGTGCAAGGCAGCGGTGGACCGCAGCCGCCGCAGCTACGCGTGTGGCGTGGAGGGCCACAGGGCCGGACAGTGCAAAGCCGGGCGGCTGAACTGCCCGCTTTGCAGCGACCCCGGCCGACCGGCCGAGCACCGCCTCGCGGCAGAAGAAGCCTGCGGCGGCGAAAGCGCCGACCCCGAAGTCGGGGAAGGCGCCGCCGTCAAAGGCGAAGAGAGGCAGGGGCGGACCACCGGCGCTTGTAGTTGTCTCCAACATCCCGGTGGTACCGCCCTTGAAGGTCGTGGTGGCGAAGACAGCTCCAAAGCCCAAACCGCCACCACAACCAAAAGTGGTCGCCCCCGCCGAGCTGTCGGAGGAGGCGGCCAAGGGGCCCGACGCGGCCCAACGTAAGGGAGGCTTGGAGGAGGTCATGGAGACTGCGTAACAATGTCCCAGCGCCTCCTCCAAGCCAACCTCAACCACTCGCGTAGGGCCCAGGACCTTCTAGTCCAGACCCTGCGCGAGTGGCGAGTGAGTTTGGCGATCGCGGCGGAGCCGTACGCCGTACCTCCCAGCGACCCTAATTGGGTCGGGGATGCGTGCGGCTCTGTCGCGATTATTGGTACCCATTGGCCCGACTCCCCGCTCTGCTCACCCCTGGAGCGGGGGCGGGGATTCGTGGCGGTGCAGTGGGGGAACCTCGCGGTGGTGGGTTGTTACATCTCGCCCAACTGCGGCCTCGACGCGTTCGAGGCGTACCTGGGTGAGGTCGGCAGGTGCATTGCGCGCACACGGCCGCGCCCGGTACTCGTCCTGGGGGACTTCAACGCCCACGCTAGGGCGTGGGGCAACCCCCGGGGCGACGCAAGGGGCGGGATGCTGCTGGATTGGGCGGCTCAGCACGACCTCCGGTTAGTCAACCGGGGGTCCGTTAGCACGTGCGTGCGGTGGAATGGGGAGTCGGTGGTCGATTTGACCTTCAGCTCCCCGGCTGCCGTGCGCCGTGTGTCCGGGTGGCGGGTTGCGGAAGAGCAGGAAAGGTTCTCGGACCACCTCTATCTGACGATGGAGGTGGTCGCCGCACCCGTCGCCCGGACGCGCGTGGAGGAGACAACCCACCACCGCGATGGGCGCTGAGGTGCCTAGACCGGGACGCTCTCATGGCGGCAGCGATCGCCGTGGCCTGGCAGGACGAGTCGGGAGACGAGCACGAGTCTCCCGACCCGGATGAGGGGGCCGAGTCTCTTCGGGGCGTAATGACGTCGATCTGCGACGTCGCAATGCCCCGGGCCCGGCCACCCCGGGTTGGCGGGGTGTACTGGTGGACGCAGGATATTGCTGTCCTGCGCTCCGCCTGCGTCCACCGCAGGCGCCAGTACACCCGCGCCAGGAGACGGCGCGGTCAGGTCGCGGCGGAAGTGGTTCAGCTGTATGCGGCGTATCGCGAGTCAGCGGTCGCCCTGCAGCGGGCCATTTTTTTTTTTTTTTCGTGGGGAAATCCTCATGGACCTCCCGCCGCCCTGGTTGGGGCGGAGGGGGAGTGCCGGACTCTTACCGGCTAAAACCCCACGGTGGCCATCCTTCGCGCGTAATGGGGCGACACCGGGAACTCTTGTCGAACACTACCGGTGCCGCCCCACGCCCACCCCCTTCTGGGGGCACTTCTCGTGGAGGGGGGGTTAACCATCGCCCCTCTCGCTCGCGCGAGAGAGGGTGGCACCCCCCTCCGAGCCCGGGAAGGCACGGCTCGACCCGCTCCTTCACCAACCGTAAAGGAGGAGCGAACCACGCCTCCCGGATCACCCACAGGCCAAATTGGGCGGGACGCGCGACCACTACACGCCCCGCCCCGCCTCGGGGCCGCTACAGGCGGGCGGCAGAGCCACCACACTGTCGCCACACGACCCCTCGGCACGCACCCGGCCCGCCAGCGCGTTGAGGTCCGCCACAGGGCCGGGGCGTCGCTCTTACTGCGGGGGGACTCGATCCCCCCGCGCGGCACGGCGGCGAGGACGGGCCCTCCCCAAGCGGAAGGGGTCCGTCCTCTCTCGCCGCCGCTCCGCCTCCTCCTTGTGGAGGAGCACTTCCTCGCAAAAAGCGAGGAAGGCCCTCCAGGCCCTCCCGCTGCCGAGGATCATTCTGATGACCGTCGGCAGCGAGAGGTTACAACCAATTTGCCGGACCAGGACACGGCGCTGCTGGGCCCACGCACTGCAGTACTGGAGCGTGTGCTGCGCCGTGTCCCGGTCCCCGTCACAATGGTGGCACTGTGCCGTCGCCCCCTTCCCGATGCGACACAGGTACTCACCGAAGCAACCGTGCCCGGTGAGCACCTGTAGGAGTCCGGCACTCCCCCTCCGCCCCCACCAGGGCGGCGGGGGGTCCATGAGGATTTCCCCACGAAAAAAAAAGGCCGGTCACGCGCAGCTCCGCGCTCTTGACCGGCCTGGTAACCCTCACCCCCGAGTCCTCCATCACCTGGGAGAGGCGCTGGGGTAGGGCTTTCGCCTTCTCCGCACCACCCTCGCCAGGAATTTCAAGGAGCAGGGCTCCTGTAAGGGCCCTCTTGGGCCGGATCTCCTTGATCCCGAGATCGGATATATTTACCCGATCTCGGGCCCGACGCATCACCTCCGCGTAGCTCATACCCCCGACACTACCGTCGAGGGTAAGAACCACCGCGGCATGGGCCCTGCTCCTTGGGAGCTTCACCTCCATCTGTGAAGCGGGGGGTTGGCTCCCGGTCGGCTTTGCCGTTTTTGCCATTGCGGCGGCGGCAGGCTTGGTCGCCCGGGGCTGAATTGGCTGGCGGTGGCCTCCTTCTGCGAGACCGTTCTCTCGCAGAAGGAGGCCGCCGAACGCGACCGGGAGCGGCGTCAAGCTCCCGGTCGCAGAGGACGGGCGAGGGCGAGGGGCGGACGTCTCCGGAGAGGGGCTTATAGGCCCTGACCGGACTGCCCCTCCCCTCGAATTTTTGTTTAAGACTCGCCTTGATGGCGAGAACGCGCGGCGGGGAGCCACAGCCTCGCCGCGCGCAAGCTCCACCGGCCCTTGGGGGGTCCCTGCTGAGGACAGGGGCCCCTCCGCGAAAAGGGCCCGGTGAGGGGCGACTAGGCGTGTGGCCCGCCTAGTCGCCAAAGTGCAGGTAACCGGGGGGTCCGAGACACGGGCCCCCCCGGGAGGTAGCGCGTAGCGCGCCGAGGGGCCGAGCAGGGCGGGCTCTGGATGTCGTTCGTCCAGAGTTCCCAGAGTCCGCCCTGGAGGGCCCCAGAGGCTGGCCACCATGGGGGTTTTAGCCGGTAAGAGTCCGGCATATCCCCGTCCCCTCCTCAGGGGGGCGGGGAATCCATGAGGATTTCCCCCATGTAAAAAAAAGGCTTAGTCGGCTTAGGCGGCTTCACCTTTGCGGCGCTGGAGGGCTTGGACGCCGTCCCGCTCGCCTTACTGCTGGTGGGCGCGGTGGAAGGGGGCCCTCCGGCCACTGTCTTCTTCGAACCCTTGCCCCTCCTCTCCACGGTGGCCCATTCGCCATCACCACCCGCGGCAGACGGTGTCGCGGGTCTAACGGCCGGACGAGGGGCCAAGAGTGGCGTGGCGAGGGGGGGCTGTACAGCCGCCCCACCGAGAGCCGCGTGAAGGCGGCTCTCTACCAGCGACCCCACCCTCTCGAGGATGCGCCGCTCCAAGACATGCGTGTCCTGGAGCGGTTTTGGCTCCTGGGAGGGTGGGGCCGTATTTGAACCCGATCCCGCGAGGGTGGCGACTTGGAGGCGAAGCTCCGCCACCTGTAATATTTTACTTATATTTTGCGCCGACTCCGAAAAGTTGCAATAAGGTTGTCAAAAGAAGGTTGAATGAAATCAGCAAAATTATTTTTTACTTTTCAGCACATTTTTATTATTTATTTTATATTTTTTACTACTTCGTATGGTCCCTCGTATACAGGTTCCAATGGTCTTTTCGAGGCGTCGACCCTGATGAAGACGTGCGTGCAGGAGTAAAGGTCGGCGTGTACGAATGGTTTCCTTCTCCAGTGGTGCGCCGTGGGAGTAGATCTGACTTTCCGTATCTGCTGTCGTATTTTGTCCCGAAAGATTTTGGCTTCAACTGGCGGCTCCTCACTCCAGAAGAATTCGTCAGGGAGGCGTAGCGTTGTCCCATACAATATTTCCGCTGCTGATGCTTTTATGTCCTCTTTGTATGCTGTTCGTAGCCCCAACAGTACGGATGAGAGCGCCTCCGTCCAATTGTCAATTGTGTGGCAGACTATTGCTGCCTCTAGAAAGCGATGCCATCGCTCGAGGATGCCATTGGAAGCGGGGTGGTATGCCGTGGTGTGGATTTTTTTACTTCCGACTAGGTTGGATAGTGCCTGGAAAAGCATAGACTCGAATTGCGTCCCTCTGTCCGTGGTGAGTGTGGCGGGCGTTCCAACTCGGGAGATCCACGTGGAATAGAATGCCTTGACGATGGTGTCTGCTGTAGCATCCTTTATTGGTACTGCCTCGGGCCACCGGGTGTATCTGTCAATCATTGTCAAACAGTAAATGTACCCGTGTGAAGGAGGGAGAGGTCCGACGAGGTTCAGGTGTATGTGTCGGAATCGTTGGTCTGGCATCGCTACGTGTTCGGGTTATAGCCTTACGTGTCGCTGGATTTTACGTTTCTGGCAGGGGACGGCTCGTTTCCGGCTCGTTGCACGGAAAGCGCGAGCGAGTAGAGATAATCGAGAGGAGAGTCGAGCGAAAGCCGAGAGAAAAAAGACGAGGTGGCTAAGCGATCGGGAGTGCGAGAAGTTTCTCGAAGAGGTAGGATAGATTGAGGCCAGGTAGGGCCCAGCTATCATTGTAATTAACGAAGTGTTCGCCAAATCAGGCGACACAAAGGAAAGCCTAGATAAGAAGTACCAGTGAAACCGGAGCGAAAGAGGCGAATATAGCCAGGAAGCCGAGCACGTGGCGGGATAGATCGGCGTACGATAGCAGTCGAAAGCCCTTGCGCCGTTATCTAAAATAAATCGACTAAGTGTTCCATCCAGTGCTTTATTAATCCCTGTCCCCGCAACGCATCCAGACATCACAATTTCAGAAGTGGGATTTCTTCGCATAAAATCGCGGCATGCGCGGATGTGACGCCATTTTGGGGAGTCAAGACAAAAGGAGACACGTGGTGAGTCGCTGAGAGATAGGCAATGAACAGGGCCGAATTAGAAAACTGCTCGAATGAGGAGCTCAGAGCAAAGGCCAGGAGGCTCGAGCTACAGACTTCTGGGAATAAAGCTGCATTGGTGGACCGCATAATAGATTACTACGAGAGGAGTGCAAGAACAGACCAAGGAACGGCACAACACAGGACGCAACCGGTCGAACAAGGTCAGCCATCATTACAGACTAGCAATGTTGTCAGTATAATGTCTCAAATGTTTGAATATAACCGCTCGCAAATGGCGAATTTCATGCGTATTCTAAGGGAGAACAATGAAGCCCTGCTTCAAGCACTGCGATCTGAGAGATCAGAGTCGTCCCCGATTAAGCAGGAAACACAGAGACTAACAAGTCGCTCGGAAAGCGCGAGTTCGAGCCAGGGGCGAGACTCTATTAAGTTTCTGGCAGAACAGATTCCGATATTTTCAGGCAAAGAGACTGAGAGTGTTCACAAGTGGCTGCGCAGGGTTGAGCATGTAGCTGGCTTGCGCTCAGCCCCGCCAGATGTAATTCTGTTAGCGGCCACGAGTCGTCTTAACGGTCAGGCTTCAGCGTGGTACGATCGGCAGCCATTAGAGGTGATTTCATCGTGGGCCACAGTGAGAGAAAACCTCACGAAATTCTTCGAACGCAAGGAAACTTATGCGACCACATTAGCTCGAATCACAGAAAGAGTGTGGAACCATAACAAGGAAAAGTTTATGGACTATGCTGACCACAAGTTAGACCTGATGCAGATGATAGATTTATCGGAACGAGACCAGATAGACTTAATCGCGGCGGAAGTCAAAGACCCGATATTTCGACCCATGGCGACAGGGTGGGGGATTACGGAATTGCCATTGTTCTTAGAGCATATGCGCAAAATAACAGAGGACACAACCAACGCGAGACCAGTGAGCGGAATTCTAAAGGGTGGATTCCAAAAACCACCTTTCCAGAAGCAGAGAGACATAGTCTGTCATAATTGCAAGCGTCCAGGGCATATCGAGAGAGATTGTCTCACGAAGGAGATCACGTGCTACAAGTGCCAACAGAAGGGGCATATCAGCAGCCGATGTGCAAACAGAGAGAAGGAAGCAACGCGCAACGACGACCCGTCAACTCAGTCTGCGAGAAGAGTCGGTAACGTAAACACTATACAAGCGAACAAAACCGACTTGGGCTGCGTCCCTGTTATCGAAATAGAAGGTCAGAGCTGTTTAGTGAACGCGTTCATCCATAGCGGCAGCGATGTAAACTTAATACGAAAATCCATGTACGAAGCGCTACTGCGGGAAAAGGTATCGAAAAAGCCAAGTAATATTACATGTCGCGGAGTACATAGAGTAACTGTTAGCGTATTAGGGCAGGTGGCGGTCAGTTTAGTATTAAAAATATTTAACGCCAAAGTGTTTCATACTACATTACTTATAGTAACTAACGATGCAATACCATACGACTTGTTATTAGGAAATAAGTTTTTAAGCGACTCGAATTTACGATATATATCTGAAAGGGGGAAAGTCACTTTACGGGAAATGGAGCCAATGGATGATGTTCCCTCCGCTACTAATGAGATATTATGTATTAATGCCATTAATACCAAGGATAGATGGGATGCCGTTAGAAACAATACGAAACAGGACATAGATCCGATCGAAGAAGCAATGTTGTTGAAGGTATTCCAAAAGGTTGAGGAGATGGATATTCCTAAAATCGACGACGAGTATATGGTTCGAGTCCATTTGAAAGACACTTCACTTTACTCCTATGCGCCCAGGCGTATGTCCTACGAGGAACGTAAGCAACTGAGAGAGATCACTGATGACTTATTAAACAGGGGAATAATTAAACCGAGCGTATCGCCGTATTGTGCTCGAATTGTACCGGTAAAGAAAAGGAACGGACAAATACGAATGTGCGTGGATTTGAGATCACTAAATCAGCGAGTTTTCAAACAGAAGTATCCTCTTCCGGTCATAGAGGATCAGATAAACAAATTGCACGGGAAAAAGATCTTTTCTAGCCTGGATCTAAAAGACGGATTTCATCAAATTAGTGTTCATCCAAACGACGCGAAGTATTTTTCGTTCGCGACGCCAGAGGGTCTATTTGAGTTCGTTAAGTTGCCCTTCGGTTATTCCGAGGCACCAGCAGAATTTCAAAAGAGAGTTCTGGCTATTTTTAGGGATTTAGTAAGAAATGAGAGGCTATTGATATATATGGACGACATGCTTATCGCCACAGTAACAGTAGAAGAGAATCTCAAAGTTCTAAAAGAAGTCCTTGTTATCCTGAAGCAGTACAATTTAGAATTAAACTTATCAAAATGCTTGTTCCCCAAACGAAGTATAGAGTACCTGGGTTACAATATTAGTGAAAAGGGAATCACGATGAGTGATAGGCATGTGCAAGCTATTATAGATTACCCTGTGCCGAAAAACCTGAAACAATTACGAAGTTTCTTAGGACTGACTAATTACTTCCGAAAATTTATTAGGGATTACGCCATTAAGGCAGAACCGTTACACAAACTTACTCGAAAAGCGGTAGAATTTAAGTTTACAGAAGATTGTAAGGAAGCGTTTACGATCCAAGGAAAATTCCGGATCACCCACAGGCCAAATTGGGCGGGACGCGCGACCACTACACGCCCCGCCCCGCCTCGGGGCCGCTACAGGCGGGCGGCAGAGCCACCACACTGTCGCCACACGACCCCTCGGCACGCACCCGGCCCGCCAGCGCGTTGAGGTCCGCCACAGGGCCGGGGCGTCGCTCTTACTGCGGGGGGACTCGATCCCCCCGCGCGGCACGGCGGCGAGGACGGGCCCTCCCCAAGCGGAAGGGGTCCGTCCTCTCTCGCCGCCGCTCCGCCTCCTCCTTGTGGAGGAGCACTTCCTCGCAAAAAGCGAGGAAGGCCCTCCAGGCCCTCCCGCTGCCGAGGATCATTCTGATGACCGTCGGCAGCGAGAGGTTACAACCAATTTGCCGGACCAGGACACGGCGCTGCTGGGCCCACGCACTGCAGTACTGGAGCGTGTGCTGCGCCGTGTCCCGGTCCCCGTCACAATGGTGGCACTGTGCCGTCGCCCCCTTCCCGATGCGACACAGGTACTCACCGAAGCAACCGTGCCCGGTGAGCACCTGTAGGAGTCCGGCACTCCCCCTCCGCCCCCACCAGGGCGGCGGGGGGTCCATGAGGATTTCCCCACGAAAAAAAAAGGCCGGTCACGCGCAGCTCCGCGCTCTTGACCGGCCTGGTAACCCTCACCCCCGAGTCCTCCATCACCTGGGAGAGGCGCTGGGGTAGGGCTTTCGCCTTCTCCGCACCACCCTCGCCAGGAATTTCAAGGAGCAGGGCTCCTGTAAGGGCCCTCTTGGGCCGGATCTCCTTGATCCCGAGATCGGATATATTTACCCGATCTCGGGCCCGACGCATCACCTCCGCGTAGCTCATACCCCCGACACTACCGTCGAGGGTAAGAACCACCGCGGCATGGGCCCTGCTCCTTGGGAGCTTCACCTCCATCTGTGAAGCGGGGGGTTGGCTCCCGGTCGGCTTTGCCGTTTTTGCCATTGCGGCGGCGGCAGGCTTGGTCGCCCGGGGCTGAATTGGCTGGCGGTGGCCTCCTTCTGCGAGACCGTTCTCTCGCAGAAGGAGGCCGCCGAACGCGACCGGGAGCGGCGTCAAGCTCCCGGTCGCAGAGGACGGGCGAGGGCGAGGGGCGGACGTCTCCGGAGAGGGGCTTATAGGCCCTGACCGGACTGCCCCTCCCCTCGAATTTTTGTTTAAGACTCGCCTTGATGGCGAGAACGCGCGGCGGGGAGCCACAGCCTCGCCGCGCGCAAGCTCCACCGGCCCTTGGGGGGTCCCTGCTGAGGACAGGGGCCCCTCCGCGAAAAGGGCCCGGTGAGGGGCGACTAGGCGTGTGGCCCGCCTAGTCGCCAAAGTGCAGGTAACCGGGGGGTCCGAGACACGGGCCCCCCCGGGAGGTAGCGCGTAGCGCGCCGAGGGGCCGAGCAGGGCGGGCTCTGGATGTCGTTCGTCCAGAGTTCCCAGAGTCCGCCCTGGAGGGCCCCAGAGGCTGGCCACCATGGGGGTTTTAGCCGGTAAGAGTCCGGCATATCCCCGTCCCCTCCTCAGGGGGGCGGGGAATCCATGAGGATTTCCCCCATGTAAAAAAAAGGCTTAGTCGGCTTAGGCGGCTTCACCTTTGCGGCGCTGGAGGGCTTGGACGCCGTCCCGCTCGCCTTACTGCTGGTGGGCGCGGTGGAAGGGGGCCCTCCGGCCACTGTCTTCTTCGAACCCTTGCCCCTCCTCTCCACGGTGGCCCATTCGCCATCACCACCCGCGGCAGACGGTGTCGCGGGTATAACGGCCGGACGAGGGGCCAAGAGTGGCGTGGCGAGGGGGGGCTGTACAGCCGCCCCACCGAGAGCCGCGTGAAGGCGGCTCTCTACCAGCGACCCCACCCTCTCGAGGATGCGCCGCTCCAAGACATGCGTGTCCTGGAGCGGTTTTGGCTCCTGGGAGGGTGGGGCCGTATTTGAACCCGATCCCGCGAGGGAGGCGACTTGGAGGCGAAGCTCCGCCACCTGTAATATTTTACTTATATTTTGCGCCGACTCCGAAAAGTTGCAATAAGGTTGTCAAAAGAAGGTTGAATGAAATCAGCAAAATTATTTTTTACTTTTCAGCACATTTTTATTATTTATTTTATATTTTTTACTACTTCGTATGGTCCCTCGTATACAGGTTCCAATGGTCTTTTCGAGGCGTCGACCCTGATGAAGACGTGCGTGCAGGAGTAAAGGTCGGCGTGTACGAATGGTTTCCTTCTCCAGTGGTGCGCCGTGGGAGTAGATCTGACTTTCCGTATCTGCTGTCGTATTTTGTCCCGAAAGATTTTGGCTTCAACTGGCGGCTCCTCACTCCAGAAGAATTCGTCAGGGAGGCGTAGCGTTGTCCCATACAATATTTCCGCTGCTGATGCTTTTATGTCCTCTTTGTATGCTGTTCGTAGCCCCAACAGTACGGATGAGAGCGCCTCCGTCCAATTGTCAATTGTGTGGCAGACTATTGCTGCCTCTAGAAAGCGATGCCATCGCTCGAGGATGCCATTGGAAGCGGGGTGGTATGCCGTGGTGTGGATTTTTTTACTTCCGACTAGGTTGGATAGTGCCTGGAAAAGCATAGACTCGAATTGCGTCCCTCTGTCCGTGGTGAGTGTGGCGGGCGTTCCAACTCGGGAGATCCACGTGGAATAGAATGCCTTGACGATGGTGTCTGCTGTAGCATCCTTTATTGGTACTGCCTCGGGCCACCGGGTGTATCTGTCAATCATTGTCAAACAGTAAATGTACCCGTGTGAAGGAGGGAGAGGTCCGACGAGGTTCAGGTGTATGTGTCGGAATCGTTGGTCTGGCATCGCTACGTGTTCGGGTTATAGCCTTACGTGTCGCTGGATTTTACGTTTCTGGCAGGGGACGGCTCGTTTCCGGCTCGTTGCACGGAAAGCGCGAGCGAGTAGAGATAATCGAGAGGAGAGTCGAGCGAAAGCCGAGAGAAAAAAGACGAGGTGGCTAAGCGATCGGGAGTGCGAGAAGTTTCTCGAAGAGGTAGGATAGATTGAGGCCAGGTAGGGCCCAGCTATCATTGTAATTAACGAAGTGTTCGCCAAATCAGGCGACACAAAGGAAAGCCTAGATAAGAAGTACCAGTGAAACCGGAGCGAAAGAGGCGAATATAGCCAGGAAGCCGAGCACGTGGCGGGATAGATCGGCGTACGATAGCAGTCGAAAGCCCTTGCGCCGTTATCTAAAATAAATCGACTAAGTGTTCCATCCAGTGCTTTATTAATCCCTGTCCCCGCAACGCATCCAGACATCACAATTTCAGAAGTGGGATTTCTTCGCATAAAATCGCGGCATGCGCGGATGTGACGCCATTTTGGGGAGTCAAGACAAAAGGAGACACGTGGTGAGTCGCTGAGAGATAGGCAATGAACAGGGCCGAATTAGAAAACTGCTCGAATGAGGAGCTCAGAGCAAAGGCCAGGAGGCTCGAGCTACAGACTTCTGGGAATAAAGCTGCATTGGTGGACCGCATAATAGATTACTACGAGAGGAGTGCAAGAACAGACCAAGGAACGGCACAACACAGGACGCAACCGGTCGAACAAGGTCAGCCATCATTACAGACTAGCAATGTTGTCAGTATAATGTCTCAAATGTTTGAATATAACCGCTCGCAAATGGCGAATTTCATGCGTATTCTAAGGGAGAACAATGAAGCCCTGCTTCAAGCACTGCGATCTGAGAGATCAGAGTCGTCCCCGATTAAGCAGGAAACACAGAGACTAACAAGTCGCTCGGAAAGCGCGAGTTCGAGCCAGGGGCGAGACTCTATTAAGTTTCTGGCAGAACAGATTCCGATATTTTCAGGCAAAGAGACTGAGAGTGTTCACAAGTGGCTGCGCAGGGTTGAGCATGTAGCTGGCTTGCGCTCAGCCCCGCCAGATGTAATTCTGTTAGCGGCCACGAGTCGTCTTAACGGTCAGGCTTCAGCGTGGTACGATCGGCAGCCATTAGAGGTGATTTCATCGTGGGCCACAGTGAGAGAAAACCTCACGAAATTCTTCGAACGCAAGGAAACTTATGCGACCACATTAGCTCGAATCACAGAAAGAGTGTGGAACCATAACAAGGAAAAGTTTATGGACTATGCTGACCACAAGTTAGACCTGATGCAGATGATAGATTTATCGGAACGAGACCAGATAGACTTAATCGCGGCGGAAGTCAAAGACCCGATATTTCGACCCATGGCGACAGGGTGGGGGATTACGGAATTGCCATTGTTCTTAGAGCATATGCGCAAAATAACAGAGGACACAACCAACGCGAGACCAGTGAGCGGAATTCTAAAGGGTGGATTCCAAAAACCACCTTTCCAGAAGCAGAGAGACATAGTCTGTCATAATTGCAAGCGTCCAGGGCATATCGAGAGAGATTGTCTCACGAAGGAGATCACGTGCTACAAGTGCCAACAGAAGGGGCATATCAGCAGCCGATGTGCAAACAGAGAGAAGGAAGCAACGCGCAACGACGACCCGTCAACTCAGTCTGCGAGAAGAGTCGGTAACGTAAACACTATACAAGCGAACAAAACCGACTTGGGCTGCGTCCCTGTTATCGAAATAGAAGGTCAGAGCTGTTTAGTGAACGCGTTCATCCATAGCGGCAGCGATGTAAACTTAATACGAAAATCCATGTACGAAGCGCTACTGCGGGAAAAGGTATCGAAAAAGCCAAGTAATATTACATGTCGCGGAGTACATAGAGTAACTGTTAGCGTATTAGGGCAGGTGGCGGTCAGTTTAGTATTAAAAATATTTAACGCCAAAGTGTTTCATACTACATTACTTATAGTAACTAACGATGCAATACCATACGACTTGTTATTAGGAAATAAGTTTTTAAGCGACTCGAATTTACGATATATATCTGAAAGGGGGAAAGTCACTTTACGGGAAATGGAGCCAATGGATGATGTTCCCTCCGCTACTAATGAGATATTATGTATTAATGCCATTAATACCAAGGATAGATGGGATGCCGTTAGAAACAATACGAAACAGGACATAGATCCGATCGAAGAAGCAATGTTGTTGAAGGTATTCCAAAAGGTTGAGGAGATGGATATTCCTAAAATCGACGACGAGTATATGGTTCGAGTCCATTTGAAAGACACTTCACTTTACTCCTATGCGCCCAGGCGTATGTCCTACGAGGAACGTAAGCAACTGAGAGAGATCACTGATGACTTATTAAACAGGGGAATAATTAAACCGAGCGTATCGCCGTATTGTGCTCGAATTGTACCGGTAAAGAAAAGGAACGGACAAATACGAATGTGCGTGGATTTGAGATCACTAAATCAGCGAGTTTTCAAACAGAAGTATCCTCTTCCGGTCATAGAGGATCAGATAAACAAATTGCACGGGAAAAAGATCTTTTCTAGCCTGGATCTAAAAGACGGATTTCATCAAATTAGTGTTCATCCAAACGACGCGAAGTATTTTTCGTTCGCGACGCCAGAGGGTCTATTTGAGTTCGTTAAGTTGCCCTTCGGTTATTCCGAGGCACCAGCAGAATTTCAAAAGAGAGTTCTGGCTATTTTTAGGGATTTAGTAAGAAATGAGAGGCTATTGATATATATGGACGACATGCTTATCGCCACAGTAACAGTAGAAGAGAATCTCAAAGTTCTAAAAGAAGTCCTTGTTATCCTGAAGCAGTACAATTTAGAATTAAACTTATCAAAATGCTTGTTCCCCAAACGAAGTATAGAGTACCTGGGTTACAATATTAGTGAAAAGGGAATCACGATGAGTGATAGGCATGTGCAAGCTATTATAGATTACCCTGTGCCGAAAAACCTGAAACAATTACGAAGTTTCTTAGGACTGACTAATTACTTCCGAAAATTTATTAGGGATTACGCCATTAAGGCAGAACCGTTACACAAACTTACTCGAAAAGCGGTAGAATTTAAGTTTACAGAAGATTGTAAGGAAGCGTTTACGAGGCTGAAGGAGAATCTCGTCTCTTACCCAGTGTTACGGCTGTACAACCCGACGGCCGAAACCGAGCTACACACGGATGCAAGCGCCTTAGGATTCGGAGCTATACTATTGCAAAAATAATCAGATGGAGTATTTGCACCCATAGCGTACCACAGCAGTGCCACTTCAGACGTCGAGAAGAGGTACCATAGTTATGAACTCGAAACACTGGCAATGGTCAAGGCAATAGAACGTTTCCATGTATACCTACAAGGTATTTCGTTCAAAGTTATTACCGACTATAACTCGTTAGCTTTGGCAATAAGGAAAATTAACATAAATCCCAGAATCGCACGCTAGACGTTAGCTTTACAAAACTATAATCTCGAGATGGTTCATAGATCGGCAGAAAAAATGTCGCACGTCGACGTCTTGAGTCGAAATATTTTAGTCATCGAAGCTCTAACGATTGAGGACGAACTTATGTACAAACATATTCTCATTATTATAGACGCATTCACGAAATTTGTATGGCTTCGAGCTACGAAAACTACCAATTCCAGAGAAGTAATCGCCTATTTGATTGACTTATTTGATATATTCGGGATGCCCCGCAGGATAGTTAGCGATCGAGGCACCGCCTTTACTAGTCAGGAGTTTAGCGATTTTATAACGAATGTAAATGTACAACACATAAAAGTAGCGGTAGCTTCGCCGTGGGCTAATGGCCAGGTGGAAAGAGTCAATAGGTTCCTAAAAGCTATAATAGCCAAAACGGTGCTAAGTCCAGAAAAATGGGACGAAAACCTGGGGAGGGTGCAATATATACTGAATAATACGCACCAGAAGGCCATTAGCACCACTCCAAGTAAGTTGTTATTAGGATATGACCAAAGGTCACATTCGGACAGAATGTTGTTCACCCTTGTAAGCCAATTGGCAGAAGTAGAGAGAAACCTGGTGGAAGACCGAGACAAGCTGCGCGATAGCGCAAAAGAAGTCAATGCCGCATTGCAGAGTTACAATAAGGAGCGGTACGACTCCAAGCATAAGAAACCCACTTTATATCGCGCAGGAGATCTCGTTATGATCAGGAATTTAGGAGCGAACAAAAAGTTATAGCCTAAATATAAGGGTCCGTACCAAATAAAAGCGGCGTTGAAGTCCAACAGATACGTAGTCACCGACGTCACCGAATTCAATATATCGGCCAAACCATATAATAATATATTGTCTTCGGATAAATTGAAGCCGTGGATACGCGTGGGACGAACCGTAAATAAAGAGACTTCCGATCAGGAAGAAGATTAAGCGTAGAAGAGAAACTAGGATTAAGAAACTCAAGTTAAGAGCGATTAGATTTTGTACGCATACGTGGTTCGAGGGCGACCCACGATTGCAGGATGGCCGAACTGTAAGGTGCGCGTAGGGCGCAGACGCGACGCGGAGAATCGGCGGCTCGTTGCACGGAAAGCGCGAGCGAGTAGAGACAATCGAGAGGAGAGTCGAGCGAGACCCGAGAGAGAAAAGACGAGGTGGCTAAGCGATCGGGAGTTCGATTCGAGAAGTTTCTCGAAGAAGTAGGATAGATTGAGGCCAGGTAGATTGCGCCGTTATCTAAAATAAATCGACTAAGTGTTCCATCCAGCGCTTTATTAATCCCTGTCCTCGCAACACATCCAGACATCACAACGTCCTCGTGACGTTTGGTCTGCGAGGGCGCGGGCATGTCTGTCGTCCAGATTTTGACCCAGCCCCGGTGTGGCTTCTTCCTCGCCGCGCCTCGGCGAATGATCAACAGGCATCCTTTTTATTCCCGGATCACGTCGGGGTCACCAGTTTGTAGGGGTTCTGTTCTGATATCCAGGAGAAATCACACAGGATGCGGGAGATAACACTTGATTTATTTTAGATAATTCCCCTTCCCGGGACACATGTCCTTGCTTCCTTTCCCTTCTCAAAACCCGTGAAGTAGAATACAATACGTCTCTCAACTGACTTCGCTTGCCTCGCTAGCGAGGCGGACATCACGCCTGGTGGCGTTCCTTAAAATTAAGAAGGCTCGCGAGATTTGAATGCACATTGTCTCTTAAAACTATATCACGCAGGTTTCGGCTCTTCGCTGCCGTGCCACTGGGTACGCCACAGGACAACGCCAGCGGCTCCATCTCGCATTTATTTCACATCCAATATCTGTAGGTAACACGGTTGCGCGTTCGAAAAATCTTCAAAAGTCACGTGCCTAGCCTATCTCCTTAAGGGGCTAGGCTTCGGCCGTTCGCACTATGGCAGAGGGCGCTTTTTACTCACAATTTTGGGCCAAAAATGGGTTCAGGAGAATCGTTCCTGCTCTTTCCTCTGAAATGATTTTGGATTGGAAAAAGTCGCAATCGAAAGATGAATGTTCAATTGAGGCGGCTGTTTCTCTCGTTTCGCAAGATTTTGTTGTTTTTCAGTTATACAAATGTGTAAAAATTGCGAAGATATCGCACTTGCGAAGGCCTTTTTCACAGATGTTTTATAACTCTGCGAAAGCATTTTTCAAAAAACGAAAGAAACAGCCACTTCGATTGAACTTTCCTCTTTCGATTGAATGCTTTTCCGACCCAAAATCATTTCATAGGAAAGAGCAGGAACGATTCTTCTGTCAGCAGTACTTCTTGTCGGACTTCGTTACGTTGGCACTATTACAGAGCGGTAATTCTGGGTACTTTAGGTCGAGCGGTCGTTCCGAGATGGCGTCTAATTGAAAGGGCTGTTGACGTAAAACTGCATGCAAAGAGTCACCATGCTGTGCGACAGTAGACAGCAAATTATAAGGTTATGCATGGACACTACATGACTGAGTTCAGAGGGATGCCCTATTCTTTTGATGTACGATTGTTTATGAAGTATATCAATTGAAAGGAGAAAATGAAAAAAGAAATAAACTTGTCATAAGTTTATGAAACTGTATTATTCCGTAGTAAATAGTAATATAAGAATCGTCTAGCATATTTATTAAATTCAATGCCTTGTCATTAGAATATTGTTACTGCACTATGTATAACAATTATCATGATATAATGGAAATGAGCTTCTGCTACTATGCCAGAAGATTCGTCAAGCTATTTTTTTTATGATGTACAAAGATGAAGTCCAGCAGGTCTTGTAATTTTAGATTGTTTTCAAAAAGTGGAATTGGATGAACAAATCATTTGATAAATACTATTGTTTGAATTGAATTAGTAACGAAAATTGGAAGAATATTATAGGTCTCTAATATACAGGACAAAGAGGAAGTAAAGGCAAGTAAATAATTACATTAGTTAAATTTTAAAGAAAATCGTATATTACAGTACAAGTATTAAAAAGATTCAAATAAACTATTAAAATTAAATATATAAACACTTAAAAAATAATAATTAAGACAAATAATAAGTTTTGGGGCCGCACCCACAACAATTTTGGTACTGGCACCCACCCCCACCCGAGCCGCCACCTCGCCTGCCGCCACGACCCCTGCCACCACCCCGGTTGCCGCCTCTACCTCCCCTCTGGCCATCACCCCGATTACTCCAGCCTCTCTGGTAAATGGCGTTTTGCCATCTTCGCAGCTGAAATATTACCAAAAATTATTTTATATATTCAACTTTACGTCACAAATACAATAAAGCACTTATTGTAGGGAGCTGGAGAGTTGGCCCCTGGGAGGCAGACCCTAGCTAGAAAGATATATCTGGCCCCGATTGGCGAAAAATTTGACTCCTCCTTGAAGATCCCCTACCTACAAACTCAAAGAAAAGAAATTATGGTCAGTAATTATCGGTCGAACTTCGATTGGCTAGCAGGGTGTCAACCACCAAGCAGGCGGTACTATGGTGGAGAAATACTAAGGTTTCTTACTAGACTTTCGGCTCCCTGAAAGTCTGAGTCCCTTCGGTCTGCTACCTGCTGGTTAGCCCGTATCCGGCAGCCCGTCACCCGATTCTATAGCCGCTGTGCCCACAGACACCTGAGAATGAATGCATAATAATTACTGATCAATTTTTATAGTGAAAGTCCGCTGAAACATCTGGTATAAAAATACTCATCTTTTTCAAACTGCTCCACCGATCTGAGTTAAATTCCTCTATTGATGCACCTGAAAATGAATGTATAATGAGTACTGGTAATTTATAATGCAGATCTGAGGAAGCATGTGATATAAAAATAGTACTTATCTTCTTCAATATGCTCCTCCGTCCTAAAACAAATATGTGGTAAAAAAAATCTTATACAATATAAAATAAAACCAGACATAAAATAAGAATACTTTCCTTCTTCGACGAATGGAAGTTGTTGGGTGGTCATACGGTGCTATATACACTACGCGACAAAATTAGCGGGTCACTTTATTTCGTCCGAAAATTGCCAATGTTTGAGCAACTGTAACTTCGCGAAAAAAAATCGTACAATAATGTGCATACGCTCATTTTAAAGCGCCAAGCTTCTACTTTAAAAGCTTCAGATCCTAATTTTTCCAACAATCATTTTTCTTCTACATAATCGCAAAAGTTTGATGGTCCCTTCTCTCCTTCGAAATTTCATAACTTCAAGACGCTCTATGGAGCTTCTCGATTTTTTTCTCGGATTTCCATTTGCAGGCCCTTGTAGAGCGAAGCTTCCTCTTTACAAAGAGCTATGAAAAGTTGGTTTTCGATTTTTTTCCATCATTTTGTCGCTACTTGAATCAAAAGTGTGCTGCCAGCATTAGAGTAACCCAAGGTACACCCCGCGTGGAGGTTGCATGGTCAGACTTGTACCTCGTGTGTGATGTGTATGTGTGTGTTTAGTTTATGTTGAGCGAATGTGCGTCCAGAGTTTATGTTTATTTGTCTGTGTATAGTGTATTTTTAGTGTGTGTTTAATGTGTATATTCTTAAAAACGAGTATTTCCACCCCTTTGCCTTATTACATCTTGGCATCGTTCGCGCATGTTAATCCACCGACGCATTTCCTCTTGGGGAACTTCGCCCAAGATTCTTCGTAGTGTTTCAGCTAATGACTGTCATGTGAGTGGTGGTCTCTCTAGCTGTCTCAACATGCGCGAACGATGCCAAGATGTAATAAGGCAAAGGGGTGGAAATACTTGTTTTTGAGAATATACACATTAAACACACACTAAAAATACACTATACACAGACAAATAAACATAAACTCTGGACGCACATTCGCTCAACATAAACTAAACACACACATACACATCACACACGAGGTACAAGTCTGACCATGCAACCTCCACGCGGTGTACCTTGGGTTACTCTAATGCTGGCAGCACACTTTTGATTCAAGTAGCGACAAAATGATGAAAAAAAATCGAAAACCAACTTTTCATAGCTCTTTGTAAAGAGGAAGCTTCGCTCTACAAGGGCCTGCAAATGGAAATCCGAGAAAAAAATCGAGAAGCTTCATAGAGCGTCTTGAAGTTATGAAATTTCGAAGGAAAGAAGGGACCATCAAACTTTTGCGATTATGTAGAAGAAAAATGATTGTTGGAAAAATTAGGATCTGAGGCTTTTAAAGTAGAAGCTTGGCGCTTTAAAATGAGCGTATGCACATTATTGTACGATTTTTTTTCGCGAAGTTACAGTTGCTCAAACATTGGCAATTTTCGGACGAAATAAAGTGACCCGCTAATTTTGTCGCGTAGTGTATTAGTGCTCTTCCGCGCTTTCACTGCTCTCAGTGCTATCTCTATCTTCCGCATCTTCAATATCGTCGGCTGGTCTTAAATTCTCGATTTCTTCGATGACATCTTCCATCTGCCCGTCGGTGTCCCAATATGTGTCCCCCACTTTTTGCGTATGGCGGCAGTATCCTTGCCAATCGGCAGCTGAAACTATGGCTATTCCTGCCATTGTTGCTTCAAGCAACTCCGCCATTGATAATGTTCCCACATTCTTCTCCCGAATTTCCCTCTTAACTTTGGCCCATGCCAACTCGATGGGATTCAGGTCGCACATGTAAGGTGGTAGTCTCAGCACCGTATGACCACCTTCCCGGAGAATATTTTCGACTCTGTATTCCTTGATGGGGCTCTTGTGCTCATTAATAACTTCTGCCAGCTCTGTTTTTCGGAGGGATGGATCGAATTCGATCATATTGTGCCGCAACCAGTCGATCATTGCTTGTTTCGTGGCATACTTCGAAGGCGGTTTATTGAGACGCACCGAGTGATACGGTGCGTTTTGCATTACCACCACACTCTTGGGCGGTAAATTTGGAATTAATTTTTCCTCAACCCATTTCTCAAAATTAATGGCATTCATTTGGCCATGATAGTCGCCACTAGTCGACCCAGCCCTGAATACCAATTGAGTGTTGGGGAGGAAACCGCCTTCGCTCCCTGCATGCACAACAATTAGCCTGTGCGTGGAGCTATTATTTTTCATGATGCCTGGGGTTTCCAGGCTTTGCCAGCACTTGCCATGAGTGAGAGTATTGTCAACCCATGTCTCATCCAAAAACAGAATGGGTGTGCCTTCTGCACGATGCCGTCTTATGGCCCGAATATATCGGGTCCGCCATTCCACTATCTGTGGTTTCTCCACTAACACTTTTCTCATGTTCTGGCTTTTTTTTCCACCGGAAGCCCATATCTTTTAATAATCTGCGCAAGGTATGCAATTCCCAGGGAAAAGCAGTCCTTTCTTTCAGCGCTGCAAGAAGTTTTGGTCCTGAAGGGACTTCCTTCTTTTCCAAGTAGAAGTCGTTGATTACCGCTCTTACTTGCTCTTTCTCTTCGTCTGTCATTCTGCGGCCTGTGGCAATTCTGGGCCGATTTTTACCGGGGGTCACCAATGGGTTTCCATCACCAGCTGCGGCACTCTCACACCTGATCCTCTTCACGGATCTTTCTGATACCCCGGCATATGCGGCAGCACGTTTCGTTGCCTGTTTCAAGGGAAACGTCGGCACACCAGCATTGGCCTCTTCATCGCAGATCGCGATAATACGCCGCACTATTCCTCGCGATTCGCCGTTAATCGTCTGCCCGTTCTATCTCACCGTTGCCATCCTAAACAACTACTAGTAAGCTGGTTACCAGTAAACTCGCACCAGATAGATTCGCGAAACAGCTTAAATACCAATAATACCTAAACTTGGTGTTCCGGGATTGGTTAACGATTGTTTTTACCCCCACAGCAGAGCTGCAAGAGTAGAACCAATAATGCCAATACATGTGAGTGGCCGCTGCCACTCTTTTACAGCCTTTACCGCAATTTAGAGCAGCCGCGAACACCGACGACTACCAAGAAATAGTAGCGAATTGTAGCAATACCCGGAGTATTCCCAGTGACCATTTTAGGCCATTCGGGGAGAGGTATGCCTATTTTCAATTTGTTGCCGGTGCGGTAGCCGCGAATGAATCAGTGCAGGTCATAGGGACCGCATCACCGGTCTCGGCCGCACCTTTAGTCGCTCTTTTCTAACTATGAAACAAGACGGTTCGACTAATTAACGCGAGAACGGATTATCCTTTGATTTCGGAGGATATAGCTGGTGCCTTATTTTGACACACTGTAACCCAGAGTTTTTCATTAGGAGCAGTCAGGCAATAAATGGCAAGGGCAAAGGTATACCCTATCAATTGTACAGGCGCCGAGCCAGTTCAGAATAGGCGCCTTTCTTAAACATATTCAGTTTGCCAAAACGGGTTCGCTACGGTTCTGTTAATTCGGTTTTAAGCCGGATTAGTTTCTCGTAACAATAACAGTCAGACACAGTGTCCGGCAACCCAATTTAAAAAGGCGCTCCTTTAAAGGATTAGTCCTTTAAACGGTTTGGTTGCACCGGGATTTTCTTTTCATCCCTCATCGCGAAAACGCAGGGCAAGGTTACCGAAATCGCACCATTCTGACATTTTCATATAAATGAAAGTGACACATAGAATCATATTACCTAGAATAAAGAATTGCAAATGTTTAGTGTATAAGTCTTATGTATTTTAAGACAAGTATAAGAAACATGATAGACTGGAAAACGCTACTTGGGCACGTGTCCCTAGCAAGCCAAGCATTGTCTCTAGCAGGTATACGAATAAGCTCCAGCTCCAGCTCCCTAGTAGGCCATACGGAGGCAGATTTTCGAGGGTTTCGTAGGCGTTGCCTCCAAGGTTTGCCAGGCCCCTGTGAATCTTGGTCTGCCTCCCAGGAGCCAACTCTCCAGCTCCCTACAATACATCCCGCCTTGAAATCGTCATATGGACGACCTCATCGTCCCGTCCCGGCGATATTGGCAGCCGCCTATTATTGGCATCCGCCTGATTTGGCGGCTGGTGATGAACAAGGGCGATCTCGGCACCTTGTCCTGGTGCCGGATTGTCCGGCCGGCCTCTGGGCGATCGGTCGCGCTCAGGCGTTTGCCTCCTCCCTCGCGCAGCCTCATCGTTAGCGTTTTCCATCTGAAATGATAACGAACAAATATTGGATACACATTACTAAAACGTTTTCCTTCATTAGTGATGCAAGATCGAAAACACTGAATTTGAATGAAGAATAAAAGTTTAGACTGATTGCTACAAAAAGAATACGAGATGTTTGAAAATTACGCAAGTCATCTGCCTATTTGTCAGATTGCTTGTTTATGAAAATGATAAGTTGTAGTTTATTACGAATGTATGAAAGTCGTGCAATACTTTTTGTCGTATGACTCAAAGGCGAATGGTGTATGAGACCATGCGTCTCCCCGCATATTTTCAGACAATGTAACAATGTAACAAACAGTCGAACAGTAGGATTCGTAGAAATAGTGCAAAAGCGAAATTTGATGCACCAAAAAGCTCAGAACATTTACTGGGAGTTTGTGTTTAGATACAGCGAGAGATTTCCAATAGAAAGTAGAGGCGAAGAAAGCTAAGTGGTAAGGGTACTTACGATGTTTCCTTGGTGCGAGTCAGCGAAGTTCTGAGGCCCTGTCCTGCACAAAGGCCCCGGCAGCACATGTCAACCGGAGGGGGTAGGCGGTGGTTGCTCTAAACTTAGCGTTCTAGGCGCGAAACATCGAGGCGAATCCCGTACCCCAAAGCAAAAGAAAAAGAATACTAAAGAAATTTTGTAGAGACAATAATACGAGAGTTTCTTGTATATAGGGCTCAGATACAAAATTACCCGAAATGTATGCAGCTTGGAACAGTTAGCCCTTGCGTTCACTTGTACAGATTTCCAATAGGTTTCAATCTACTTGCGTTCAAACCCGCGCGTTCGAAATCCCACTTTCGTCCCACTATCCGCGATTTGTAGGCTCAGCGCTGAGGGTACCAAAAGTCTTGACAAACAGCGGAACTCGAGGAAATAGAAAAAGAAGTGCAAGGAACATCGGACAAAAATTAATTATTCAAGAAGACCTATGCGCAGGATAACACAAGCAAGTGCCAGCAACTTTCAATCAGCATTCCTTGCAAGTCATTTTTGAATTTTTGACTAGCGCAGGGACAAACGCATGAACTCGCGGGCTTTCGATCGTGCTCGCGCTTCCCCACTACCCAGCATCCAAACGATCTCTATTAGAAACCCGGACTGCCTCTATTCTTCAGTTCATTGTTTTCTACGCTCGGGGGTGACAGCGCGTGAAACTACTAAAAACGTTCTGTGTTTGTGCGGTGCTGCGGTGGTATATTATTGTGTTATAGTGTCAGTGTGTGTGTGTGTGTGTGTGTGTTAGTGTGTTAGTGTAAAAGTGTTTAGTTTAAGTTTTGATGCATAAGATAATATTTGAGTTAGTTGATAAGGTTTTAAAATGCCGGAGGAGAGTGCCAAAAGGAAGAAAAAAGGAAATCCTGCGTGCAAGGTTTTGCGAGTGAGCGCAAAACGTGTATCTCGACGCAAATTCCAGCGACAAAGGTAAGTCCGACACGTTAAATTCAACGTATGTATAGTATTGTGTTGGGAAATAATGTTGCTTTTATGCACCGTCGGAAAGATACGTTGCATCTTCGCTTGATTTCTGATTGAAGGCACCAAAATATTTGGTGATCATAGCATCCATCTATATTAGGACCTAATATTAGTCTTTTCCTACGGTACACTCTCCGATGGTGCGTGCAATCTTCATTATTCTATTGCATGTCCCTCTCCCCCTCCTGCCCCCGCCACAGCGCACGAGCGCCTTGCCGTAATTGTTGGTGTGTCCCTCGGAACTCTAGCCGTCCCGTTTCAAGCAGATACAAAGTAATCGCCCGAAAAATTCTACCAGGCAAAACACCCGTGGCGATATTTCAACAGTATCGGTCACTTTATTTACCTCTTGCAATAAGGATTCGTGCAATGGCAATTATTGTCATACATTGTTCATATTTTCGAACATTTCCAAAGACTCTGTTGTTTCGGTGTAATTCGAGAAGCGGTGATACAGAAAGCATTCTTATTCCAGATTCAAATTTTGTAAAGGACCCGTGATCCGAAGCTTATCTATCAATTCGTCAATACAATTTGAAAACTTGTACGATACTCATTTAGTGGTGTGAGATTGACGGACACAAGAATTTGAGAGAATATTGTATTACGAGTATGAATTCTACGTCGCATCAGAGATTCAAGAGGGTAGCGCACAACAAAGTAGCCTGGCCACGCGCTCTCTCTCTCTCTCGTAAGTAGTGTACATGCATCTCTTCTTACTCTTCGCTATTTGAGCCTGATTTGAGCCTGAAATCTCTATCGGCCTGTCTTCAATTTGGCCCATAAATTGTCACCGGCCCACTTCTAGCCGACGAGATTTCGACATTTCTTTTCTGTGCTAACCTGACAGAAATCCTAACCCCCCTTTTCGGTGTGGGTGAAATTTTCTGTTATTCTCGGAGAATTTTGAATTCTTCGCCCTCGTCTTCGGCTGGTACGCCCTCTCGCTGATGTCTGGAATCACGTCTGCCACCTGCTTACCAACCTCACCTGACATGGAGCATTCAACCCAACCTGCGCAACCAACTGTGCCTGCTCAGCCAACTCTACTGGGTCCACCAACTCAGCCTGCCCTGACTGCTCAGCGTACACCATCGAATACTCCATCGAATGGTCCTTCGTGTCTGCTTTGCAAAAAGGATGTCAAGAGGGGGGTTTCAAAGTGTGCTACGTGTGCCGCCCCTCTGCACCCCAGATGTCTGAAAGTTCATCTCGATCGGGGCTGTAAGGATCCTGGTCCATTGAAGTTGTCTCAGCCCAAGACTCTCGAAACGGTGCCTCAGCCTATGCCTTCTACATCTACTGGGCTCTCTACGTCTCCTAGGCCTCTCGTGTCACCTACATCTATCTCCACTATGGTCATAGCTGGGGATATTGCTTCTCTCACTGCGGCTGTGACTCATCTTGCTAACACGTTGGCCTCCTTCATTGTCGAACAGCGGCAGTTAATGTCTGAGATGCGAGCCTCTCTCGCTCAGTTGACTGCTATTGTAGCTCAGCATACGGCGAGGTTAGATAGTCTCAGCGGCATATCTAAGCGAACCACCGCTCTTAAAGCCACGACCAAGTCAATCTCATCCGAGCTCGCCGATCTCAAGAACTCGATCGCCACTACCGTTGACAGTCTCCGCACGGAACTTCGGGCTGAAATCCGGCAAGTATCCAACGCCAGGCCTCCTCTAACCTCTGAGACGGCTATCACTGCTGCGCGTCTTGCTCGGTTGGAGGTCGCCACTAGATCTACGGAGCTTGTCATATCTGGTTACCCGGAGACACCTGGCGAGGATCTCCGGGCTAATGTTCTCCGCGTCGCTCAAGTAATTGGCGCTTCGTTGACTTCGGGAGATATTATGACAGTTTCGCGCATGCGCGGTCCCCGCTCTGCCGATCGCCCTCGTCTTATTCATGCCACTCTTGTTTCCTCTACCGTGCGTAACCCGATGCTGGCGGCAAAGCGCGTGAAGCGAAATTTGCCTGCCTCTGAGGTTGATCCTTCTTTCTCTGAGCGGCCTATTCGTGTCAACGAATTTCTCCCTTGTGATGTGGCTTCGCTCCTCAAGCGCTGCCGCCTCCTCTCCCGCGAACGAGGATATGTCCGTGTCTGGCATCGTGACGGGAGCGTCTTCATTAGAAAGACAGTCTCCAGCCCTCCTGTCAAGATAGACTGCGTGCGCGACCTAGACTCTAAACTCGCGTGAAGTCCCCCTTCCCCTACGTCGCCGCCTCCCATCGCTCTCTTCCGTGCGCCTCTAGTCTTCGGGCACGTTAATGCCCAATCGCTTCTTGCCCATCTCGACCGTTTTGCCGCCTTTCTCTCTACCTCTAATTATGACATGATAGCGGTCTCTGAGTCCTGGCTGTCCCCGTCCATCTCGGATAGCCAGTGTGCAGTGCCTGGGTACTTGCTACTCAGGTCTGATAGGAATGGCAGAATGGGAGGGGGCGTTTGTCTTTATGTTCGCGACTCTTTTTCCTCCTCTGTTATCGCGTCCTCCTTTTCCTCATCTTCCTCCCTTCCTGGTCCTGAATACCTTTTTGCAGAGGTGGTCATCCCCTCTGCTGGCTCCCTTCTAGTGGGGGTCGTTTATCGTCCCCCACATGCTCCTCTCTCCAACTTCGAGCCCTTGTTCGCTGACATTGTCTTGGATTACCCTAATAAGGTAATACTTGGCGATTGGAATGCGGACATGGGCTCCTCCTCTTTCGACTCCGTCTACCTTGGAGATCTCTTTTTTCGCTTAAATCTTTACTGTATCCCCTTTTCTCCTACTTATCATACCTCCTCTTCCTCCACTTGGCTTGACCTGGGCTTGGTGGACGATTCTGGTAAGGTCGTCTCTTTTTCTCAATCTAAAGAGCCTCATTGCTCCAATCATGACTTTATTTCTCTAACATACTCTCTTGCTTCTCGCCTAGCTCCTTTTAACGACCTTCGTCGGGGGTATTGTTCGATCGACCCTGAAGCGCTACTCAATGATATCTCTCAGCTTAACTGTGTTCGTTACAATACGAATTCTTGTGAGAGTAGCGTCGATCAGTTGGTCGAAAATCTCAACTCGGGTTTGCTTGAAGTTCTCAACAAGCATGCCCCTCTTACATCCTTGCGTGTCAGACGACCACCCGCTCCCTGGATCACTCCTGAGATCCGTCGTGAGATGCGTACTCGCGACTCGCTTAGGAGATCCTACATAAGATCTGGGAATCCGGTATTGCGGGTACAGTATAGAGCCTGTCGCAATAAGGTTAAGTCTCTTCTGGCGCGAGCCAGATCCACTTTTCTTTATGACAGGTTCTCTAACTCTTTAAGTCCGAACGTACTCTGGCGCGAGCTGAGATCGTTCGGCGTTCTCCCCCCATCTCGTTCCTCTACTCCTTCCCACTTATCTCCTGATACTCTTAATTCATTCTTCCTCTCTGCTCATGCCTCTTCTCCCCCGGCCGTCCCCGCCTGTTTATCGTTGTGTCACACTCCCTCTGACGATACGTCGTTCTACTTCTCTCCGGTCACTGAGGAGAGACTTGCTCGTGCTTTACGCCTTACCAACTCGTCCATCTCGCCCTCGGATGAGCTGAGTGCGAGGTTTCTCTCTCTCTCTCTTCCTGCTATTTACCCCTCTCTTCTTCGAATCTTTAACTCTTCTCTTACCTTTTCTATCTTCCCGGACGCCTGGCGTCGCTCCTACATCACCCCCATACCTAAAAAACCGAACGCGTCTGTACCGGCTGATTTCCGCCCTATTTCCATTCTGCCTGAGCTTTCTAAGATCTTGGAGAGACTGGTCCTCAACGATATCCAGAGTTTGCTCGTGTGAAATCAGAATTGAATATGCAATGCCGGCAATTTCTCCATTTATTGCAAGACCGATGTCGGTAACTCATGCATTCGCAAATATGGTATGGCAAAGCCATAGCGGGTAGCGTGTAGCGGTCAGCTGGCCTCTCTGCTGGCTTGGCATGGCATGTTCCGCATGGCTCGGCACGGACCGCCTAGTCCCGTCGCCAGCTAAGCCTCTCCCCTCCACAGTGGGATAGACCCGTCGGTAACACAGTTACCGACCGAGCAGGCCTGAGCGTAGCCGCTGGGTCGGTAATACCTGATTCGAAGCCTTTGAATCAAAGGCAACTGACTCAAAAGTATAGAGATGCATAGAATTGATCGGATGTCGTTTTTATAAAAATATAAATTAAATATAAATTAAAAATAAATAAACAAAAAGGGACGCGAACAGCAATTGTATTGAACACGGAATCGAACTCGCCCCTTTGAAATGGGTATCCATCGTCTTACTTACACACTACTTACTGAATTATAATCAAGTTTCCTATTTTCATAAAAGAAGTATTACTCTACTCTATGTCTGTAATCACAGTTTAGATAACGAAATATTTACAGTATGTCGAAATTATTCAGTTTCATAGTATACAATTGTGTCTAACATGTGGAATTATTACTGTTTGAGCCATTTTTAGTATGGCATGAGCATATGAGTTTGATGTGGAAAATGAATATGACCACACAAAATCTCATGGACTATGGCTTGAATGATTCGTAAGACGTATATAATTTCCTACAAAATCAATCAACTTTTTCTGGTATATTACTCTACGTGTAAAGATTGAAACTTTAGGGGACTAGCCGTAGCTGTTACACATTTTCTAATAAACGGTATTTGCAATCTTTTTCGGAAAGAAAAGACAATAAGAAGAGTCGAAATAGTGCTTCATATGGCAAAGAAATTCGAACAATAAGTCATGAGTTCGATTCCTAGTGTGAGATGTGTTACGACAGTTTTTATAGATATGCACGGCAAATAATATACATCTATGGACTGGGAATGCATAGTAATTTTGTTAAGGAGGAGGAATGTTATCATACATTTGTGCTAGGAATATTAGGGTATACGTGTGCATTTGCGCTATGGGAAATATTTCTATTTTGTAAAAACAAATACACGATTCCAGTCTTAAAAATTCAGAAAATAGCATATTATGCTTTGAATCCTTTGCTAGCATACCCTTTCTCACTAAGTACACTGAGCTGGGCTTACTAGGAATGACAGTCATATCATTGTTTAGTACCATTGTTTATGAATATGTAAGAGAGTTTCCAACTATAGAACCGTTAGTGTTTTAATTAATGAAATTTTAAAAATAGTGCAGTAACTAAATAAAAAACTTGAAAACCGTAAAGGCATCTACTAGATAATGCTTGCATGTATCTTTGTATTGAAATATTAGTTCTGCGTAACAGTCCTTTGATGTAGTATCCTATAATATCAGATATAGTAGAAACAAAGATGATTGATATATTAGCTCCTTTCATATATTTATGACAGTCAAGCATTCAAGACAATGAAGAGTATTTTGAAGAAAAGAAACAACTCTGTTTCATTTCACTTTCTGCTATAACAATAAGAGTAACTATAAAATAGCAGATCTTTCATTAGACAATCCATTTCATAAAAGTCATTTGCAGAAGAACTGTTACACACATCTGAATGCTTCAATCCAAAGATATATTTACAGGTTTGTAAGTCCCTTACGGTTACGGAGATTTAAAAGTCCCACTTTCTTAAATAAATGTCCATTGGCCCAAATTTGAACAGCTGTATTTACCGTGTTTGGTTCTTGGGTCCAACTTTTTTAAACATACCAAAACTGGAAGATCAACTCTCCATGATCATTTTACAGTATCAAAAACAACACAGTTATGGAAGCTCTCATTTATAGTAGGAAAGGCCTAAGTTATTACAACAACATAAGAATATTTTGATAGCAAGACACTGTATTCAAATAAAGACTGGAATTGTTGTACTTGTAATGATTCAAAACAAGTCAGTACTATTTACTAAGGAATTAAGGAACTTTTTTCCAATTTTTGCTAAAGATTACTTCGATCTTCTTTTCATGAACTAAGAATGTTTTTGCAATTTCGCAACTGAAAGCGGGTTCGTAATGAAACAATAATCATTTACTTGTAGGGACCCCTGTGTTTTACGATCTAAATCGAAAAAAATTATGTTGAAAGCCTAATTGCCGAAAAACTTGCCGAGACTGATATTCATTTATATGGATTTGTCTGCTTGTTAAGCGAAAATCCGATTTTTTTGTTACCTCCTAATTTATGAACGAATTTTTCTGTAGCCCTTTGGTACCCCGCACAAATGACAACGTAGTATTACAATTGCATTGAAATCAAAACAGGAAACATGCTGCCAAAAAGTGATCGATTTGCCCAGGGATCGAATTAGGTGAGAAGAGCTCGATCGTTGAACCGAGATGTCTCGCGAGCGAGTGCCCGCGACGAGATCGAGTAGTTGGAGATTATTAATTACAAATTTGTCAAAAAAAAATTTGAAAACAAATTTCTAGAAATTTTTGGATCGACGCTTTCTGGGATAAAAGTCGGAAAAGAGACACTGGGCGAATGCGATAATAGTCTGCAAGTGTTAACCGTGTGAGTATCAACTATCAACACTAGCGAGGCGCATTCTCGAAATGTGCCCGCTAATTTTTGCAGCAAGGGGCACTTTGGATAGCCGCCTCATCGCTAAGCCACTTATTGCAAACCTGCGCCGCACCAATACTTACTCGCGTCTAGTGTGCCGGTCGCGTCCGACGAGCGCAGCTGAGTCAAGTGGCAGAGCGGCGAGAATCTCGGGCGGCTCGAGCCATGCCATCGCACTCCGTCGCGTCACAGCGACCGTGGACAATCTCACCCGCCCATTGGTCAATTGTTTTGTCTAATAACTTCCAAAGTTGACTATAACTTGACATTTTTGAAGGTGATATGGCCATCAGGAAGTCACGCCCCACATGATGGCTATCAGCTTTATCGACCGTTTTGGTATAACTATTATTTCTACGCGCTACAATACCTAAAATTTGAATGTTGTGGGGATGGGGTGAAGTGATTGAGTCAGGATGCAGACTTCGTAGCTTAAATTAGGTACTTCTTTATTTTCTTCCGTCCATCCGGCACAGTGCTTGGCTACAGACTAGTGTTTTGCCGTTCGCGAATCCCGGGCTAAAAAACGGGAGTTTCTTCTAGTGACCTTAAGCACCTGTCGCCGGGGTGATTGCCTTCGGAGGTAAACAAAATAACAACAGTCCGGGTGGCCGCAGGGCGAGCTCAGCTGATCGGGTCGCAACTCGATCGGCTCGCCTGGTCGCTAGCCGAAAAAACATAAAATACTCCGACGATGTAAATATTTAATTTGGTAATTATGGAGATGTTGGAGTTATGGGAAAATACGAATTATTATGGAATTGTTTCATATATGGGCCATTCCATGCCAGACCATCACACTTCATACACAAGATTTTTCTAAATCGGACTGTCTTTGAAAAATCCTAGCGTCACAAATAAAAGCATGGAGGAAAAAGGTGGAATGAATGAGATGATTGGAAGGTAGTATGAATGAGTGCGATCTCATATATATAACTCATACTTACATAAAAAAAATATTTAAAAAAAATGTGACCGACTTCGAAAAACTGACAGCATTACAGAAAACCAAAAACTAAAAGAGCTGGAAAAATAAAATAAAAGATAAAAAGAAGTTGAATAAAAAATGCGCTGAAAAGTAAAAAATAATTTGTTGTTTTCGTGCTTTCGTCATTTTGCAGTCATAATGTATAACTTTGGCAACCTTCCCTCATTGTACTGCAACCCAATGCAACACCCAACCCTTTGCAAGCCCAAATATTTTGCAACTTTTCGGAGTCGGCGCAAATATAAGTAAAATACTACTCATCTGGCTTAATCGCACTTAACCATAATCTCTCTTTTATCGCGCTATGTTCAATCCCACTTGCTCACGCTCTTTTCTTCTATCGTCGTCTATACAGGGTGTGAACGATATAACTCCCGGCGCTTTGAGGGAAGGTAGAGGGGAAAATTTAAAGCAATTTAAGCTCATATTATGGTGTCCGATCTTTGTTAGTTTGGTTGTTATAACATATTAAAGGTGGAGAGGCTATCTGCGATCCCACTGCTAGAAACGTCTCATAAATTCGCATATGTGTGCTAAGGTGCGATTGGACGATTGGATAACACCTAAAAAAGCGACTCGATACTCTGATTGATTTATGCAATAATTAATAAAGTATTTTTGCTCCGGGTGAACGATGTTTGCAGAATTGATAGTGTGCGAGCTTTGTGGAAACAATGGGGTCCAGTCCACCCCCAAGTGTCGGCGGGATGTAACGGGCCTTAGCGGGATGTAACGTGACACATTTGAGGGCCGTCCCCTATCTCTCCGTAGAATAGGCTGAAACCAATTGTTTTCTCCGATTCGAACCGATATACAATAGTTATAGTAGTTGCATTCCAATGGGTCAACATTTGCCGAATCACGGAGAAGGGCTAAGGTAAAAACGCAAAAAAGTAAAGAGAGGTCCTCGGTCACTCCCCGATGTTACCGATCTGCTGTTCGATTACTACCCGTTCCAATAACTTACAACTAACTTTAAGATGCAATAACAACTAAACTAAAAGAGATAGGACCTGAACATTTGCCCCCTATGGCCTTAGAATTTTTCCAACTACCATCCCCTAAAGCGCCGGAAGTTATATCGTTTACACCCTATATATCTATCTATCTGTTCATGAGAATATTTCCATGATAGGCGAAGAGAGAACGATGGATACAAGAGATGATTATTTGAGACAATCATCTACATTTATGAGATGTTAGAATTGTCCGCCCTATACCAGACCAATTAATGTTAACAGTAGTAGCATGTTAGATGGGAGATACGTTTAGATAAGATATACATATGTGTATATATCTATCTATCCATCCACAGGAACACGTTCATGATAGATGAAGGCAGAAGGATGCACACAATAGTAAAGAGTATTTTCTTGCTTACGGTCTGTTATATGTGACTGTCTCTTGTAGTATTTTACTTATACAGGGTGGAACTCTTCATGTGTCAACGGTTCAAGGGGGTTAATCTGCATGTTAAGGGGATAAGAAACTTCTAATACAACTTTGAATTTTGGGGTCCCGTTTGTTAGTTATAGCATGTTAAACAATCAGTAGAAAAGGCGCCGTCAGGCGAGTTGGAGGCAGTTTTTGACCGGCCGGATAGGCATGGCAAAGAAGGTCACCGTGACCTACACTTAAAATCGGGAGGACATCGGATCCGAACAGATCAGCGTCGATAAGACGGAATTCCTAGCGCGAGATGTCAGTAGTTAGGAAATGACGAGCTCCGAATCGAGAGCGAAAGACAGTTGAATGCAACGGCATGTCTGGCCGAGGCGGCGATATGTGGGTGGTGATTCCGACGATCTCCTCATAACGTAATCGCCATGTAAGAGCAGAGAAGTCCTGCTACGTAGCACTCAATTAAAGAGATGGTTTCTTTTGAAATTTCAAGTTCAAGTCAAAAAGAGGTCGACGGGAATCACCACCCACATATCGCCGCCTCGGCCAGACGTGCAATCGCGTTTAACTGTCTTTTGCTTGCCATTCGGAGCTCGTCATTTCCTAACTACTTACATCTCGCGCTAGGAATTCCGTCTTATCGACGCTGATCTGTTCGGATCCGATGTCCTCCCGATTTTAAGTGTAGGTCACGGTGACCTTCTTTGCCATGCCTATCCGGCCGGTCAAAAAGTGCCTCCAACTCGCCTGACGGCGCCTTTTCTACTGATTGTTTAACATGCTATAACTAACAAACGGGACCCCAAAATTCAAAGTTGTATTAGAAGTTTCTTATCCCCTTAACATGCAGATTACCCCCCTTGAACCGTTGACACATGAAGAGTTCCACCCTGTATTTGCGCCGACTCCGAAAAGTTGCAAAATATTTGGGCTTGCAAAGGGTTGGGTGTTGCATTGGGTTGCAGTACAATGAGGGAAGGTTGCCTAAGTTACACATTATGACTGCAAAATGACGAAAGCACGAAAACAACAACTTATTTTTTACTTTTCAGGGCATTTTTTATTCTACTTATTTTTATTTTTTATTTTATGTTTGCAGCTCTTTTAGTTTTTGGTTTTCTGTAATGCTGTCAGTTTTTCGAAGTCGGTCACATTTTTTTACAAATATTTTTTTTATTTCATGCTTTTTAGTATTTCAAATGCACACAACGGTGGTTCGCAGTAGATTGCATCTCGAATTTCATTGATGCACTGATGTACCAGTTATAGACGAACAAATGTATCCGGAATTGTCGAGGAAGGAAAAGCTTTTATGCACTAAAAATGATTAGCATTAAACAATTTCGGAAAAATTTATGATGGGACTAAATGTATGTGCATCCTCAATAAGATAGGCCAGATTTCGTCAATATCGGTCCATCCATCTCAGATATCGTTGGGCAAACGACGTTTTAGTAGAAAAGTGAAATCAGCAAAACATTCGGTGTTTATGCAATAACAATGGCTAGCGTTAAACAATTTCGAAAATTTTTATAATGGGACCAAACTGTGAATATCCTCCATAAGATCGGACTGGTTTCATCAATATCGGTCCATCCATGTCGAAGATATCGCCGGACAATCGAAATTTTAATAGGAACGTGAAACCAGCGACAAATTCGGTTCTTATACAATAACAATGGTTAGCGTTAAAGAAATTCGTGAAAATTTATGTTGGGACTAAAGTATGTGCATCCTCTATAACATACGTCAGACTTCATCAAAATCGGTCCATCCGTCGCGGAGATATCGACGGACACACGAAAATTTCAGCTGAAACGTGAAATCGGCGAAAAATTAGGTTTTTATGCAATAACAATGGTTATCGTTAAACAATTTGGGAAAAATTGATATTTGGACCAAAGTACGAACATCCTCTACGCGATAAGCCTGGTTTCATCAATTTCGGTCCATCCATCTCGGAGATATCGCCGGACAAACGAAATATTAGTAGAAACGTGAAACCAGCGACAAATTCGGTTTTTATGCAATAACAATGGTTAGCGTTAAACAATTTCGAAAATTTTTATAATGGGACCAAACTGTGAACATCCTCTATGATATAAGCCGGGTTTCATCCCGATCGGTCCAGCCGTCTTCCCGTACTAGCCGGACAAACATTAAAAAAAAAAATAAACATAGCGATCGAATTGAGTACCTCCTCCTTTTCGAAGTCGGTAAAAAATGTTGGAGTCGCCCTCCAACATGGCCCCGATTTCCGCGATCCCGCCTTCAATCGGCTCCCTCAGTGTCCTTGTGGTTATCCTCCTCTTCTTCTTTGGCACGGGCTCCTCGCTCTCCGGCGATTCGACGTAGCGGGTCGGCTTCACAATCACCCGCTCAGGAATGGGCATTAGCCAATAAATTTAGGCCGCCAACAATTTTATTAGGACGAAAAATCCATACCAATAATTTTATTGGGACAGAAAATGCCCGCCAATAATTTCATTGGGGGGCAAAATTATTGGCATGCATTTTCCGTCCCAATAAAATTATTGGCGGCCTAAATTTATTGGCTAATGCCCATCTCTACACCCGCTTCATCCGCTTCGAGTCTTTCTAAAATCGAGAAAAATTAGGGTATGATAATTAGATACTGGCGTTGGACAAGTAAATACATCTTGTGAAACTAATAATTACCCGCTGAGTGCTCATGGTTGAATGATGCGGTACGATGAACCAGCCTCAGTATCCAGACAATAGAAAACTGGACCTGTTGCACACGCGCCGTTTCTCGAAACAAAAGCCGGCTGACTTCTCGCGGGAGTTCGTGGGAGGTCACACGCAAAACGTATATTTTATAACACATTAAATTAATGGCATGTATAGGTAGTCCAAAAATTCAAAAATCAAAAATTCAAGAATCTCAAGAAACTCAATTCAAGAATCAAAAATTCAAAAATTCTAATTTTTTAATTGGTGTAGTACATGCAATTAATGTATTATAATTGGAGTCGATTTAATTTTTCGGCGGTGATAAATGCGCCTCCAATAGAAAACTTTTCCGCAAAAATGAAATCGCGTGAGTGGCTAGCTGATCTACCCACACTTACCCGGTGCAATTCTCATACGGAGTAGGCATACCGCTGTCGGCGAGGACTAAGTTCGGAACGTTTGTTAAGTTATTGTTTCTGTGTTCTGGTCCGAGTAAAAGCAGGAGAAGCATCAGGATCCACATGTAAAAGGTCAGACGAAATGAACTCCAATACAAAAATCTCAGTATCGAGGAAGCCGCTATCGAAATTATTCACCCGTCAGAAAAGACGAATTAGGGCGGACATAGTGAGTAGTAGGTCGCGTATTTCGGTTAACAGTGAAACCGCGAGAATAATTGACGATTCTTCGTTCGCTGCAAATTGTCATTTGCAGGATATTCCTTCAACGTCTGCAGATTATAATCAGTACATTCCTTCATCCTCTTCTGCACATTATAATCTGCAGGATATGCCTTCTTCTTCCGCGAATTGCAACCTGCATGACATACCTTCTTCGCGTGCAGAACATGCTTGCGATGCTGTTCAGAATTTTGATTCACATTCTACTTCATCTTCATCGTCATCTGATCTTTCTGATTATGAGATCAATGAAGCCCGCCTGAGATGTCCTTTCGCGATAAATTAGCTGCTTTCTTTGTAGACAATAACATATCCCACACTCAGGGGAATAACTTTTTGTCCTTTCTGCGAGGCCATAGCTGCTTTTCGACATTGCCCAAAGATTCTAGGACAATTTTAAATATTCCACGCACCTCGGTTCAAATATTCATCGTTGAACCAGGGGAGTATATACATTTTGATCTCGAGGAAGAGATTGTTAAACTTTTTAACAATGCTTTAATCTCACTCATTGTTAGGGAGTTAGAGTTAGATTTCAGCAGAGATGGATGTGCTCTAGATAGAGCAGGGACGATCCATCTTTGGCCGATTCAGTGCATAATTAGGAATGTATTATGCACAAAGCCAATAGTTGTGGGGATCTATAAGGGTCCTCAAAAGCCGCATGATCCCAGTAGCTTTTTCAGTAGATTTATTTCGGATGTTGAACCTTTTATGTCCAATGGGGGTGTAGATTTTCATGGTACAAGGGTACCATTAAAGTTAAGGTCATTTATAGGTGATGCACCAGCTAGAGCGTTCATCTTGAATCACCATGGCCATATGTCGAGCCGGCCCTGCTCAAAGTCCAATGTCTCTGGTAAACAGAGCGTGCGTCGAAACGTCTTTAATAGTATTCATAATTAACCTAGGACAGATCAGGGTTATCTTAATTGCATGGATAGAGAGCATCACAAAGAGGGAGTCCTTTATCATCGCTACCCTTTGGGATGGTCTCACAAGTCCCATTTGACTATATGCACCTCGTGTGCTTGGGCGTCACCAAAAAATTATTAGCTGCATGGATAAGCGGAAAATATCCATGTTTCCCTAAGTTGGACAACAAGCAGGCTTCTATGATGTCTGCTAGGCTAAGTGCTTGCAGAGTGTATTGCTCCTCAGAGTTTGGAAGACGCCCAATACTTCTTAGCTTATATCAAAAGTATAAGGCAACTGATTTTCGCCAACTCCTCTTATATTCTGGGCCAGTTGTGATATATGGCATTCTGCATGATAGTGCGTATCAACATTTTCTCTTTTTGCATGCGGCATTAAGAATTTTAGTTTCAGAATCTCCGTCTGCTCAGTTTTTGAATGCTGCAGAGGTAGCACTTCAAAAATTTGTTCTCCATTGCGAAGAGTTGTATGGCTCAACTTTTGCTTCCTATAACGTTCATGGTCTTCTTCATTTAGCCAATGATGCCAGACTTCTTGGCAATCTCGACTCATTTTCTGCTTTCCCCTTTGAAAGCAACATGAAGATTTTTAGACAATTTTTTAGAAAAACGAGCCAGCCTCTTCAACAGTTTTTCAACAGAATGACGGAGATTCAGTATCATAAAACGCACCATTCCGGGGTACATAGGTCTTCAATAAATGTGTCGATGCCATTTCGCGATGGTACTAATGTTCTTCAGTACCATAAGATGCATGTTAATGGCATCTCGTTAGCTGTAGAAGCACGTGATAATTGTTACGTGTTGCGCGATGGTGCCATTTGTATTATCCACCAAATTTGCCAGGAGGATAATACAATCCGGGTAGGAGTTCGAAAATTTCTACGGGTTGATAATTTTTATGATATCGGTATTAAGTCCTCAGATTTGCGTTATTATAAATGTAGTAGACTCTGAGAAGTTTCATATATTAATCCCCAGGATGTTCGTCTGAAGTGTTTCAGAATCCCTCTGCCCGAACAACTTGGCGTAAATGAAGAAACATTTGCAGTGGCAGCCATTAGCCACACAGAAAATACGTAAGCATCATATGTATTTGAAAGCATAGTGCTTGGCTATTCATTTTTTAACTTTATTAATATTCTTTCTTTGCAGATCAGAATAAATGGTAAATGAAGGGGGAGAAGAATACAATTCAGTTCAGAACACATATGGTACGTAGTATGGACCACAAAGAACTTATTGGAGTAGTGCCTGTATAGAAATTATACTAATGAATAAATGCTTGTGTACAGGTAAGCTGAACCTGCTGGATAGGCTCCACCCAGATGGACAGAAGATCCTCCAAGATGCAAACAAGCATGTAAGATATGTATATACTTCCATATCATTTTCTTTAAAATATGATACGTTAAAATTGCATGATTTCAGGACTTTATTGCAACTGCCAAATGAGACATCGCATGGAGATAGGTGAGGAAAATCTAAGTCTACTTCGAAGTGTACTTCGCAAGTGTTCCCGGTTTCCTGCCCTGGAGGGCCCCGATGTAGGCTTCCGTGGGGGTTTTAGCCGATAAGAGACCGTCATATCCTCGTCCCTTCCTCAGAATTCCGTTTGAAATATGATATGTGCATATTGTATAATTTCAGAATCTTAAAAATACAGATAGCACTGAAGCCACTCGCCGACGATGTTGTGGTTGTTGATGATGATGTTTTAGTAAAGGTAAATGTATATAGTTAAGTTAAAAAACATGTCCAACTCGAAACATGTTTTAGCTATTTTCTAACGTGTTTCGTTATAATTATAATTACAGAAACACCCGTACCTCGGCTATGGAAGGCAAATCTAAGGAGAAGACACTAAGAGTAACTCAACGATACAAAGCAATAATGAAGATGCTAATGGCAGACCCACCGGAAAAGGAAATACGATAGAGCAAATGTTTTAAGAAGAATGAAGAATTGAAGAAAATATTATTCAGTATCTGTTTATTTATGGTAGTTGGAACAGAAAACCACTTTTGTTATGATTTCCTTTAAACTTTCACACTTAATAATGATTACTAATGCGCATGTTTAAAGAAATTCTTCAGAAAAATGGTTTTCTACACCAACTACCTTAATTGTAATAAATTGTAGTTGTACTATTAAAGAACTATAGTAATATAATATAATTATATCACGAACAAACTTGTTTTATTTGCATTTGTAGTATATAAGAAATAATAATTTAAAGGCTTGGCTAGCCATTTAAATTTTAAATACCTGACAGGGCTGACAGCAGGATCTGCCACGTTTCTGCTGCATTTCTGCTGTCATGGCAGACCCTGACATGAATCTGCGCTGTTCAGCCGCCAGGTGGCGCATAGCAGGATCTGCTATATGTGTGTTCGGTCGTAGCGACCATAGATTAAGCGGCGAAGCAAGACGACAAGGGATTAAGAGCTCCGGTGCCTAGTGCGGATCGCTAGGCATCGGCGCTGGCGAATTTCCTCCCTCTTCCCTCTGCCGAGTGGTGGCAGCTCGAGCGACGTTGCGCGTCGCTCGCGGATTTTTCCCCTCTCGCTTCCGGCAACACGGCGTGTCTCTCGCTTCGACCCTCTCTTCGATCCTCGATCCGCTACAGTACGGACGTGTTTGTTTTCGGTCGGTTCGGATAGCTTCTGCGAACGGTTAGCTCGGATTCCCTCAAGTCTCGATTAGACTGCGGTCAATCCTCGCGATCGGCTAACTCGTACTCGGCAATTCCGTTGTACTTATTGCACCAAGTGTTTTCGGTGTTCCTCGCAACACCTGACTCTGTGAATAAACTGTGCCTCTGTTACATCAACCCGACTACCTTTTTCTCTCCTAGCTCCAGGTCCTCACGGAACAATGTGTGTTCCGCCTACACGCCACAGCCAACTTTGATTGGTAAGTCTTTGGACTCTAAATCTTTGGACTTTAAAGTATCATTATTTAACGTATTGGCCAGTCAGGGGATTGTCCTGACTGTGTCTTGTAAACGTTCGGTCCTTTGTGCTTCTAGTAGTTTACCGCACTGCAAGTTCCGCGTGACCGTTACTGACCTTCCTGGAGGACTCCCGCCCTCGCAACGAATCAATTTCCGTCCATTCATTTTAAGTCGCTCGCTTCTCGAGATTTTCATAGTCCGTCAGGTCGCTAGTTGTTTCCGCTCGTCTCGTCGTCCCGAGGCGTTTCTCGCATTTTGTGAGGCCGTAAACTTAGTTATCTTTCTATCCGTTGTTTGCACCCGATCAGTTTGGCCAGGTTAAATCATAGTTCCAATTTGTATATTCCATTTAAGTTACCACTTCGAATCCCCCCATTTCACAGTCGGTCAGCGTGCGAATGAGTTTGTGATTCTACCTTTCCGTAAATTAAATTAAAATATCTCAAAAAGTTAATATTTTATGAGTATTTTTCGATTTTGACTACGAAGTTAGAGGTGCTTTTTTCTCGAAAAGCGAAACTAATTAGTGTGCTGAATTGTACTCAAGTTGTGCTACATTGTGCCGTAATTCAAATTCAAATAGCTTGACAATTCAAAAGTTATGAGCGATTTCCGATTTTTTGGCTGAAGTTGGCGGTGCTTTTTTTGTCAAACGTGAAAGTAATTGACGTGCTGAATTGTGCTCAATTTGTGCTACATTGTGCCGTAATCCAAATTAAAATAGCTTGACAATTCAAAAAGTTATAACCAATCATTGATTTCCAGTCAAAACTTATATAAAATTCAATACTTAAAAAATTTGGTTTGCGGCACAAGGCAGCACAAATGGAGCACAATGCAGCACAAGCGTTAGATTTCTCATATTCGTAAAACTGGTGGATTTTACTCTTGGCGGCCAATCGCAATTATTGAATAAAATGTTTGTTAATCGACTTATCAAATTTTGGTTTGCGGCACAACGCAGCACAAATGGAGCACAATACAGGACAACAATTGTTTTTTGCATTTTGAAAAGTGGCATGGATAACTTCCGTGACATTTTCATGTTGCTGAAGTATTAGACTTATTGTGTCGTTTTTGAGAACGCAAAACTAATTAATCTACTGAATCGTGTTCAATTTGTGTTACGTTGTGCTACAAATCGAATAAGATTATCATGATAAATTTGAAAGTTGTAACCATTTTTATAGCCCCTTGGGCAAAGTTGGCCTAACTACTTTTTGTGCATGGAAAGATAACTGGAGTATATTCTTCCATTTGGTAAGAAGTGTACTAAAGTTAAAGTATATATTTGAAATATACATAATTGTTGCAAATTAAACAAAAATATCTTGAATAGGTAACAATTGTTTGGGAGTGAAAGATAATTACTGTAATCATTTTGATATATGTCATTCTGTGACATATTCTCATTGTGAGTATTTGTCTTAGTATACATGTATGGGTTCTAAATTAAAATATGAAGTATCGGAGAAAAAGGGTACATGTTTTTATTGTGCACAAACGGTATAAATACACAGATGGGCATGTATTTCTTCACGCGAATCGCATACGTGTTTCGCACCCTTTCGCGTTTCTCCATCCACACATACCCAGCTTTTTCCAAGTTTTAAATACGCAACATAGTGACATATCACCATACAAGTGTTGTCAAACGCGCCCTCCTATGCGATCACTCCTGCGAGAACATACTCATTCTGGTTACATCTGGTATTAAACACTAATTTTTCAGGTATTTGAATTAACGGGGTTCTCTTCTGGTCCCCAGTATGGGTTTCCACAAGTATATGTGGGCTGAAAGATTTGTTTAACGTTGCGTTGGTTTTGCAACACTTGCTTACGTCTATAAAGTTTTTACAAATTGCTTGGTTTAAATATTCAAATCCTTGATGAAGTATATCTTGCCGCACACTTACAACAGAATATTGCGTCCGACTTTCCTTTCCGCAAGTTGTACAAACAGTTGTTAGACTGCAGCTTGGCAAATCCCTAAATAAGGCCATACATAAATTGCCAATATTAATGGCCGCCTTAATCTTAATAATACAGTTCCGACATTTTTCTCCTTGGTATAATGGCAAATCCCGTAGAGTTGTAACACTGGCCAAATAGAACTGCTTCCCGGCGCCAAATTCAATTAGTGCTTGCGCACATTCGAATATTCCTAAGCTAACACTTCCGGGCTTAATGACTAAGTTCTTGTGCCGCGACTTCGTGTTTAGCGTTGTTCCAATAATTTGACATACGCTGTCAAACGCGCAAGTGTTTTAAATTATTAGCGAAACACTACTTGTGCTAATGGTTCGGCAATAATTCCCATTAATTATAATGGACAGATTAACTTGATCGGCTAACGTTGGATCAAATTTCGGCAACGGGTCAATATATTTTCGTTTTAGACTCTTCTTATTTTTATTTCGCCAATTAAGTTCTTCTTTCATCTCTTTCAGCTCGTCTAGTTCATCGTCCAGGGACTTATCATTATATTCGTCATTATTATTTTTGCTCTTCGGCTCTTCGAATTCTTTTAGACTAATTATTTGGTTTGCGCTAGCTAATTTAAGTTTGCCTTCGAATGACAATATATGGCGTGCAATAAACTTGTCAGCTCGTATGCAATTCAAGTTGTCTCTCATGACACGGTTTTTTAAATCGTTAAATTCAGATTCAACGGGTGCCGAAGTCGGACGTATGGAACCATATCCGAATACTTCAATCATAACGTCGGTGTACAATGGAAAATACGGCAAGATTGATTTGAGTTTCAATGCCACAGAGGGTCAGTAGAAACCATTCATTTCTTCGGATTCCTCTTGATTGCTGATTTCAGCCCTGCAATTGCCGTATACATGTTTAGTCCAGGCAAATATGTTCGTGTCCTCTAATTGTTCGCTGTGCCAAGTTTCCAATTCTGGATCATTGGTTTCGCCTTCTTCGGAGCTTTCGTACGGCATAGTTCCTCTAATAGAGTTGCTAAGGAAATCCCTAGCTTGCGTTGTAGCGCTTTCCTGCGCATAATTTTCGTCCATGACGAGCAAAAATATCGATGTCGCGTGCTCTGCAACACCATCAAATGTTACCTGCCCTCTAAGAGCAGCAAAACACCTAATGTAGAATACCTTCACTTTTTTTGATATGCCAGTCCAACACTTCCACTTCGCAACCATATTCATGAAATGGCAGATGTCCAGTCGTAGAAAGCACGGCGGCGTTTTCGACGTTTTTTTCATGACTAGGTCGAAGCAATGAGACAAGTAGTCTGCCAACTTGTGCTTAGCGAAAGCTCTACACACTGCTCCAAGTAGAGCTCGATCAAAGTCTGTGATAACTTGCCGAGGTATCGGAAAGGAAGATTTATTTTTGGAGCCAAAGCGTCAAAATTCCGAGAGCCAATACGTAATCGCGTTTGTATTTTGCGCGCATGATACCATTTGGCAAAATGGCATATGGGCACTTTCGGTTTTCGTTACGGCCTGGTATAAGTAAATATGCGACGACAACTCCCCATTCGGCAAATTTAATTTCTTCATCAGAGAACCAGTGGCATCGATACATACTGTATCATGGTACTTTTCAAACATTGCACTCTGTTCGTCAGTCCAATAATGGACAAAGAATGGATCCATTCCAATGGCGCGGATTGCACCTTCATACTTTACATTATATTTTAATAGCTGCAAATTGTCGAAGATATTGGTACTCTTGATGCTGCTATCTTTGTTCAGCTTCTCTTCCTTCGCTTTCCTTAACACGTGCTGGGAGAAAAGGTGTGGAGGCTCTGGGTCACCTAAATCCATCAGTTTTGCAGCTTTGTTCCGTCTCCAAATTACTGGCAAAATTCTGCTCTCTGTCAGCTCTTTTGCTACGGCGGTCCTTTTCGATCATTTGAGCTGCCGTTTTTTTGAATGTGGCTCTGATGGATCATAACCTTTCAAGGTACATCCCATTACGATGGCATCACCACTTTCTTCAGGCAGGTTTGCAATCAATCCGAGGAAAGTGCAGTTGCATTCTTTGCAGGATCCTTCAACTGTCACCGCACAACCGCTCTTTAATATTTGTGTCGATTTAAATGAGAGAGGGCATTGAATTTTTGTGGCTTCATACACTTTGTCAAATAATACGTTCGTCCAACTCTTCCGCGTAAGTTTGTGCATCACTCGTGGGCCACTTTTGCAGTTTAAACTTACCGCCTCTGGCTTTATACTAGGCCACACAAATGATAGATCGATGTTAAAAGTTGTACTATTATCGTACGATTCATCGATACTTCATTCGTATGTGATGTTTGGTTTCTCGAAACTGATATTATGTAACTGCAACAATTCTGTATGCGTTCCATATCTATCAAGTCTTCAAATGGTGTATATATATTTAGGTCCCAGGCGGCACTCTTGAGGCATGGCATTAGCCAAATCTTTATAGATATTTCATTTCGCTGGAACTACAGAGCCATCATCATTTAAAATACTTTTGAACTGCTGAAGTTGCAGTAGATTTTTTAATGCCACAATGCTGGCTCGCGAAGACATTATAAAAATCCAAAATATGGCACTATGGAAGCACTTTAAAGCACTGTGAGCACACAAACTGTAGGCGACTCTTCTGTAATCGAACTGCTCGCTCTGACTTCCGAGACGTGACTGAGGACTGCGCGCAGACAATTCGAACTATGTACAGTTCGCCTCTGGAAAGAAGGCGCCTGGCTCTGATTTGCCGAAAAATTTGTCTCCTCCTTCAAAATTTCTTAGGGACGGTACTTAGGGATGGAAACAAAAGGTTTTATGATTAGCAACCCGTAGTCTTGTTTCTATTGGCGAGTAGGAAACAATTTGACCTGAGCCGGACACCATTTTTGCCAGGTATACAAAGGGCCAGGTGAAGGTCGTGAGGGGCTTCGTCCGAGGAAAAATAGGAAAGGCGGTATTTCCCTGCCTTGTAAGGCGTAGTCCATCAGTCCCACTCTTTCCGAATTTTAGAGCCAGGCGCCTTCTTTCCAGAGGCGAACTGTACATATTTGGGCCTTTAGGAGGGGGACTATTGTCCCTAATCAGGAGACTCGGTAGAGTCTCCGCGCCAAGTAGTGAAGGCGTAGCCGTACGGGCCAGCGAGACTCCCGAGGCTATATTATCCCGACGTAAAACGATTTTACCCGTGCGAAAAATTGTCTGCAAATTTCTTTTCCTAATTCCACAGAGATTTCCTGCACGAAGTAATTCTTTTTGGGATATATTTTTCTGTGAATTTTTCTGATTCGTATGACGTAAGGCACAATGGAATCGGTCCATTAGTTTAAGAGATATAAATATTCGAAATATTTCGTCCGAAGCGAAAAGTTACTGAAATTCTTCATTATAATCAAGTTTCCTCAAATGTCGCTTTCCTTTTTTCGCCGCTAGGTGGCTGGCGGCGCCCTACCTGCTTTTGGACGGGCGCTTGGCATCAGAATGCCTCGGACCGTCAGCCAGGTAGTGTCAGACAGGTATCGGATACCATAGCAGATACAGTACAGAAACTCCATTTGTGAATAACCGGGTCGGCCAAGTATCAGATGTTTTAATGATTATTAATTCTACTATGCCGTTTCTCTACCCCAAAACTGCAACCAACCCTTATCTAGCATTGTAAAGTATATCATGCTTGTGTTGTGACTGAGTATCCGTAATCGCCTCGGCATTGCGATGAAATGGTTTCATGGTTTCAGAACATTTTTAAAAATATCTCATAATGAAATAGTGCCTTGGCTCTAGTTTCCAAGGATTTTCATTAATTTTTTTGTGAATGTGGCAAAGGCAACGAAATATGTAGTTGTTAGTAGAATTGTATTCCAATGTTAAAGAAAAATATGATTTTTGTTGAACTCAAAACACATTTGTGGGGGAAAAGATTTTTGTGGGAGGTCGAACAAAACTACTTGGCGATTTTTTTTACATTTTTAATGTCTTTTTAGGGGATTCTACTATCCTTATCACAGGCCGATTCCCGCGGCGTCACCAAGGGTTAGCCTAGCGGCCCCGGTTCGACCATATGGTCTCCCCGTGTACGCGGGACCTTCAAAACCCAGGAAGTTTTATCCTCCCTAACGAGGTCGATCTCGGCCTCAGGTAAAGGCGAACCTCTACCTGAGCACAAATGGCTTATAGACCACGGCACGTTTTCACGTTACCGCGCACTAGGGGGTCGGCCAACGGGAACCCAAAAAACCTCAGAAACTAGACATTTCGCTCTCATGGTCTGCACGCACCGCTTACAAATCGTGATAATTACATTTACATAATAAATGCGACGACTTTGAGAATAATCCAATGTCTTTGGTCGTCAACGCAATAACTTTTTCATTATACAAAACAGAAATGGGCAACACTGCACAATTATAATAATAACTTAGTTTATCCATCCGTAGCACAAACAGTTATGCAGAGTACAGTTGCAAGTAACTGTAAGAGTCCAAATCCGTGGTAACGAAAATAGTATGAAAATGTAACACCAGTAATAATTGCTAACTACAAGTCTAGACACTTAGAGCTGAGATCTGATCGCTGCAAGAGCTAATCACCGATTGAGGCAAATATTGTTAGAAAATCAGAGGTAGGCACGGAAATGTACAGCTCGTTACTGGAAAGAAGGCGCCTGGCTCTAAAATTCGAAAAGAGTGGGATTGATGGACTACGCCTTACAAGGCTGGGAAACACCGCCTTTCCTATTTTTCCTCGGACGAAGCCTCTAACGGCCTTGACCTGGCCCCTTGTATACCTGGCAAAAATGGTGTCCGGCTCAGGTCAAATTGTTTCCTACTGGCCAATAGAAACAAGACTACGGGTTGCTAATCATAAAACCTTTTATTTCCATCCCTAAATGCCGTCCCTAAGTAATTTTGAAGGAGGAGACAAATTTTTCGGCAAATCAGAGCCAGGCGCCTTCTTTCCATTAACTTGCTGCACGTGTAGAGCAGACCTCGTGGAGGTGCTGCAGAGTACCTCTCCCCTTCCGGGAAAAACCCAGGCTGTCATAAACCCCTAAAACTGGCCACGCTGACACAGGTAACCTGACGGCGAGCGATGTCCGAAAGCACGACTTTGACTTCGACATAACTCTACTTTTGAGATTGATACTTCAATACATTTACAGGGTGAAACTCTTCATGTGTCACCTGTTCAAGGGGGTTAATCTGCATGCTGATGGAATAAGAAACTTCTAATACAACTTTGAATTTTGGGGTCCCGTTTGTTAGTTATAGCCTGTTAAACAATCAGTAGAAAAGGCGCTGTCAGGCGAGTTGGAGGCACTTTTTGACCGGCCGGATTGGCATGGCAAAGAAGGTCACCGTGACCTACACTTAAAATCGGGAGTTCATCGGATCCGAACAGATCAGCGTCGATAAGACGGAATTCCTCGCGCGAGATGTCAGTAGTTAGGAAATGACGAGCTCCAAATCACGAGCGAAAGACAGTTGAATGCTACGGCACGTCTGGCCGAAGCGGCGATATACGGAATTCGGGCGGTCATTCCGTCAATCTCTTCGTAACATAATCGCCATGTAAGGGCAGAGAAGTCATGCTACGTAGCACTCAATTAAAGAGATGGTTTCTTTTGAAATTTCAAGTTCAAGTCAAGAAGAGATCGACGGGAATCACCGCCCACATATCGCCGCCTCGGCCAGGCGTGCAATCGCGTTCAACTGTCTTTTGCTTGCGATTCGTAGCTCGTCATTTCCTAACTACTGACATCTCGCGCGAGGAATTCCGTCTTATCGACGCTGATCTGTTCGGATCCGATGAACTCCCGATTTTGCGTGTAGGTCACGGTGACCTTCTTTGCCATGCCAATCCGGCCGGTCAAAAAGTGCCTCCAACTCGCCTGACAGCGCCTTTTCTACTGATTGTTTAACAGGCTATAACTAACAAACGGGACCCCAAAATTCAAAGTTGTATTAGAAGTTTCTTATTCCATCAGCATGCAGATTAACCCCCTTGAACAGGTGACACATGAAGAGTTTCACCCTGTATACTCTACGTTTAGCAATATCAAATAACTGAAGAGTTACAATTATTCGACGCGCCCAAAAATACAAACTTAAGTCGCCCTATTGTTGTGCCCTGTGTGGTGACGGCACAGAGCGGGTAGCGGGATCGGAGGAAGTCAGGCTCGTAGCGTTTAAAGGATTAGAATCCACCGGGATTAAACCCAAAACTTGGAGTTTATTGATAGGATATAACCAAAGACTGACACGAAAGGTACAGAGTAACTCGCTGGTACGCACTGATGTGTTCTGTTCGAAATCTGGAGAGCGAGTCCCCGATTGGGGCTTGGAGCAATGGTTTTGCTCGAAGCGGGCGTCGCAACAGCACGAGGCACTGATCAGGCGATGTGACTCAGTGCTGATGTGCAAAACGTGATTTAGTCGCTGTTCGCTCGCTTATTGCTATACTAATATCTTATTTCTTTTATACATTGCAACATCCTTTCAAAGATAGGATTTAGCGGTCTGCTTAGTTTGTGCATTCCGGGAGCCAACCTTGGGCTCGGGCGCAACACTATAGTTTAATCAATACATTCGTTAAACTCTATGGCAACTGACTGCTGAGACGATTCGAAACATACAGTGTTGTACAAAATAATGGGTTTATACTATTATTCTAAGTGCTCGGATGCTCGGAGTTGAACAACGGAAGACTTATTCTCATTTCCACTGTTCAAAGGTTACTAAACATAAGTTTTGATAACAATTCCATATACGTATGAAATATAATATAAGTTTATAAGTATGTATACAAAAGTGTAAGTACCGATTTATAACGATTGTCATTCAAGAATATAAGTTGCTGCGTGGTAAAACACTGTAATAGCATCATGAGATATTAAAATTTATACCCGGACGCATTGAATTTGTTTAGATACTAGTTCTGACTAGTACGATTTTTTAATTCAGGCAGAACATAACAATTATCTTAGAGTTTTGTAAAGATGGCAATTTTCATTACCTTTTTATAGGGATTGTACGCGAGGGGACAGGATTGCGAGATGGTTTTCCGAAGAAAAGTTTTGCCTTTATTTTTATGTTTATTCTTATGTTTATTTTTATGCAAAAAACAATTGTTGTGCTGCATTGTGTTGTATTTGTGCTGTATTTGTGCTGTATTTGTGCCGTACTTGTGCCGCATTGTGCCGCAAACCAAAATTTGATAAATCGATTAATAAACATTGTATTCAACAATTACAGTTAGCCGCACATAAGCCAGCACATACCGAGTACAAAAATATCATTGGAGTATGCTGAATTGTGCTTAATTTGTGCTATTTTGTGCCGCAAAAGAATTAAAATATCTTGTAAGCATCACATTTTATGAAGGATTTTTTAGTTTCGAGGCGAAAATAAAATGTCAGTAAAGTTAGACCCACCACTTTTCGAAATGCAAAAAAGAATTGTGGTGTTGCATTGTGCTCCATTTGTGCTGCCTTGTGCCTCAAACCAAAATTTGATAAGCCAATTAATAAACATTTTATTCAATAATTACGATTGGCCGCCAAGAGCAAAGTCCATCAGTTTTACGAATACGAGAAATCTAACGCTTGTGCTGCATTGTGCTCCATTTGTGCTGCCTTGTGCCGCAAACCAAATTTGTTAAGTATTGATTTTTATATAAGTTTTGACTGGAAATCAATGATCGGGTATAATTTTTTGAATTGTCAAGCTATTTTAATTTGGATTACGACACAATGTAGCACAAATTGAGTACAATTCAGCACACTTATTAATTTCGCTTTTCGAGAAAAAAGCACCGCTAACTTCATTAACATAATTATTCTCCAGTCAAAGAAAGGAAGAGAGAGAGAGCTACGGAGTTATAACACCACTAGTTTTCTTCGTGGTATGCACAATTTGTTTCCTTACAAATCAGATGATGTAGCCCCTACCAAAATTTTTCACTATTGACCATTCTCATTTAATAGCATCGTTTAAATATATTTTTGTTAAAACCATTGAACGTTTCATTGATTAGCTTCAAACTACTTCAATTACAATATATTCATACTTTGTTTCCTTGAATCTGTGTCTAAGTTCATTTCGTAACATCTCGTTACTTTCCTCTTATTCCCTCCATCTTAAGAAGACTCGACTGAGGGCCCGTATGGGAGTCTGATTAGATACCGACCCCAACTACCCTTATCCTTATCAAGAACAGGCAACCGAACAATAATTTGGTATATAAAATTTATGATTTCGTGCTCAATGCACGTATTTTGTTGGTAATACTGGTTTATCGAGAAAGTGACATGAAAGTATTAAAAGATACTAACTATAGAATATAGTTAAATCTTACAAACGTATGTCTCCGAAAAATACGACGCATCCTACGAACTGCATTGCGCGCGATACTCGCTCTCCAGCCGACGACAGAGAACGATTAACATGTTAAAAATCCAATAATATGGAGTAAACAATCATTTCAATAACGAAATTAACACTGATACAGGATAACATACATGCTACGAGACAGATATCCGGATTGTACCCCGCGAGATAAAACGAGATACTAGAATCAGAGGTTCACCGTTTGGGAGAGTATAAAGATTTTCTTTCAAACATCTAAAAAACAGCCTCCTGGAACTGAGTGAAGGACATTCAAGCCGATCACCTTCCAAAGGAGCGTACAGAAGTTATTGTCTGATTAACGAGAGTCTAAACGCCCTTTCGGAGAGAAGAGAGAAGAAAGCTCGAGAGCCAAATTATGCGATGGTATGTCATGGAAACCTCTTCGTTTCTGGACATCGTTGTGAGATAGAATCCCAATGCAATCAATAAAAATCAGTTACTGACCTATGATACCTTGAATTCCACCATTATATCAACCTGATCATCTTCCACATGCCCTTAACTCAATAAAGAGCACAGCAAAGAAGGAGAGGTGAAATGACGGCACCACTGAATTTTTTTTATGGAAAATAGTCCTTGGCGAGAATGATTGGACATTGTAGATCCTGACACTTATGTTGAATCCCTTGCCCCCCATTGCAAGAACATAGAAAAAAACTATAATGAATCAAAACACGTTTCTCTTTGGCATCTTCCCGTTTCAATCTTGTTACTCTCCTTTTTATTCGAAATTGACCGCACCGAATCGTTTTGACTCATTCAAGTTAACCCTACACTTCATTCTGTCTCCATTTCGTACGGCACCATCGCTGGTTACATCGCTTTCTCAACCTGTTCCAGTTTCCTCTCTTTTTCCTTCTTTCTTTCTACCACACCTTACCTCTGCACCATCAAATTTTTCTACAGCTCTTTCGCCCCTCCATTCACCCAGCACTCATTTTGGTTTTTAACCCTTTCCGGTCGACGACTTTTTCGGCCGGGTGAGGTAGCAGGTCAAGGCGATTTTCACAAATGTGTCGAGTGTCTAACAGGTAACAATAAAATGATCTTATACATACATTATACGCCGTGGCGACCGAGAGTCGCCTCTGGACCACAAAGGGTTAATACATTTACTCCTCGCGTCAGTCTTTCATTCATTATGTCGCGTCCCTCATTTCAACACTTCTTGATCCCTATGGTTCCTAAGTCTCACAATCATTTCTGCGTTCTGCATTCCCCTCTACTACTTCGCTCCTTACTTATGCCCTCCACTCCTTAGAGCCACAATATTTGTTTCCTCATAAAATGTCCTTCCCCTTCGTTCCCTACGCATTACTGTCTTCTCCATCCTTTCTTTCTCCTCTTCACAACATCTGGTCAACATTTTACGTCCCCCTCTCTGCAACTGTTCCTCAGACCTCATCCTCCTGCTTCGTGTCCTTATTTTCCCTTTGTAAATTTTCAACCCTTTTGTTCCATTGATTTGATCGCATTGTTTGATTTTAGACCGATACGCACGCACTTGACGGTGATAAAGGCAGTGTCACTCACCTTGTTTGGTCGCTGAGCTTCTTCAATTTTCCAGAAATTTAAGTTTTATTGACTATATTACGCAAAAACGAAATGGTAAAAAAATCTGCAAAAATTTGTACACATTTGTAGAATATTTATGAAACACGGGTTAGTTTTTTATGGGATTCTATTGAAACGTTAAGCTGTTAAAATTGCTAATGTGACTAACTGGCGGGTTTTGGCCATGTTGCATATATTAAAAATTGCCAATTTTAAAGACCATTGTCTCGGAAATGACATGGTCAAGTTCAATAAATGTTGGCCAGTTGCAGGACCACGTAAAGATCATGCTGTAAAAGTTTGAAGAAAATCAATAGAAAACTGCTTTACCCTCACAACTACCTTAATCAAAACTTGAATAAATCTCGGGACAATGGGCAACTATTTTCCATTCAACAAGATAATAACCTACTGATGTAGGAAAAGGTACGATTATTTGATTGATCCCTCCTCGTAATTCAAGACACGCACGGGCAGAAATAGACGGTTCATTAATATTCATTAATATTTGTTATTCCATATATATAAAGAGTACTTCACTTTCGAGGGAGTATAATTTTTGTTGTTGTTTACTGATATTATGTACCCACCCACTTGCAACCATGGAACAATTTGATTGAGGAATGGAACAACCTGATACAACCTTTAGATTTAGCGGGAAATACGTAGGAAGGATACTTTACTCTTGGAAGAGTGCAGTTTTTCAAGTTTTCCAGCCGATAAAATTGTACTCGTCCAAGAGTAAAGTGTCCGTTCGACGTTTGTTTTGGCCCAACTAAAACATTTGAAAAAAACAGCGATCGAATTGAGTACCTCCTCCTTTTCGAAGTGGGTAAAAAGTTGTTCCAGGTTGTACTATCAATATTTTACAAAGGTATATAGCATTGGGCTTATCGGCACATAATTTTAGCCGTAAACATAGAACTACGTTTTTCCGTGTCCCACACTGTTGTTATTATCACTTTCCCAAATGTTACTGTAGGGAATTAATTCTTTCAAACAATGTTCAGAACAACTAGAACAATCTAGACTAGGAAACAAAAGTTGCAGTTCCAAAAAATAGCGTACAACCCGATTTTTTTTATTTTTCCGATACGTTTTCGGTTTTTTTGACACTTTAATTAGGAAAAATTTAGAAGAAACATAGAACAACCTAAACCAGCTGAAAAAAATATAAGAAATCGAAAAATGGGAAACTAACTTCAAACAGATCAAAAACGCGTCGTATGGACGTGGATAATGTTTTTATCAACCAATTGGATGCTGATTTTGCTTTAACTCTCGTAGCAAGACTTGGCACTGAAAGATGGAGAATACACGTAACAAACGTTCTGTAAATTATTTATCTACCAAATTATTTATCTAAGTATACTGTAAATTATTTATCTAAATTATTTATTTACCAACTGTAAATATCTATAAATATTAAACTATATATTCACTTCAGGCCATAATACCGAGTATGAGAACAGCAGTTGCTGCCATTACCAGTCAGCAAAATCAGAGTAACAGCAACGACAACAGCTGTAACGACTGCAAACGGTCACAACAGATGCAGGAGCACTAATAATCGCTGGAGCAGAGAATACGTCACACGGCTTCAGGGACACTGCATTATACTGTCCTTCCTTTTGGAAAACAAATGAATAAATATTTATACTATATTTATGCATTCCTGACTATGTGTGGATTGCAAAGGGATTATTAAAAGCATCAATGAATTATTCCGCTTCTTATAAGGCCTGCGGTCAGCCAATAATAATTTAGAAGTAGTTGAAATAACAGTTAAGAGATCCATCCACAGTATACAAGCAAATTTACAGAATTGTCATGCATACCTCAACATCAAATTTAATTAAAGAATTGAGCATGCATATGGCTGCACATTTTTTAACATTAGTTCCTTTCATTTTCAAGTATCAGCTTGTTGTTAAGTTTATATGTTTGTCAGAAAATAGTACTGCTATCTTACAAGTGAATACCTGATTGCTTATTCGTATTTCCTTATTTTCATTTCAATTTAAAATGTTGCGTCCGATTACTTCACTTATACGTGGCTATTAAGTTAATAAATTGTTTCTTAAAGTATATAAAACGAAATATTTCGATGTATTATTTATAATTTTCACACTATTGTTACATAATAATGATTTTAAACGAAATAAATTGTACTTTTACATATTACCCGGTGAAAATGACATCAAAACCCCACGAGGAGACATCCTTGTGTTGCAAAAGAATACACCGACTATGATGTTCCGACCACAACAATAATATCTTGAAGTACAAATTAACTTGCACCTGCTACGTCAAAATTTAGGAAATGCGTGCTATATCCAGGACCAAGACGCTTGCACTGGTAAGATTCTTCACACCATGAATATCTAAAATTCGATACTCATCCCGAAATTCAAGAGCAACCTTGGTATGATGTAAGTGCATAATATTTAGTACATACCGTGCTACGAATAAAAGGAAAAATGTACTGAATGAGCTACAACTTGTAACTGTGTGCTTGTCGATTTTTTAAAACTGTACAACTCTGCCGACAGTCTGACTACAACGAAGAAAGAAAAAAGTTGTATTGTAAATTGAAACCATCGAGTCATAAAGTAAGTATCACATATAATCTACTTATAAGATTTAATACATATTACTACATTATTATATATATTATATTATATATATGTATATTATATATATATCATATATATGTATACGTATATGTACATAACATTTAATAGTATTCTATAATAAAATGTGAAAAGAGAATTAAAATTCGATTTTTTATGTTACCATTAAACATGCACATACTAAGTATTAACATCACAGATGTAAGCTAATTGATTCATATGGATTGTATATGGATTCAACGAGTGATTTTTTAGCTGGAATCTAACCAGATGGCTGTCCTACGTTATACTACTTTTATGTAAGAGATGTAACAGCTATAACAATACACAACAACAGTACCAATACTTGTGCTATAACACTAATTTTAACTGCAATTCTACAGCATTATTACTATTTCTGGACTGTTCAGTTAACAATGGAAATTCTGCCATTTGCTGACTGGCAATTAAAATTCAAACCCCCATAATTCAGCAACCCTCCTTTCTTTATAAGGAACGAGTATGATATGATAAGTGCTACTATGCTTAAAACATATCCTAGGGTCACAACTAAAGCTAAGATTGTTGCAATTATTTTTTCAAAACGAAGATAACTTGATCAATGTGAAACGTATATTCTAAGAAGCTTTGCACAACTCCATATCCATGAAAACTGAGCTTGTATTAAATACAAATTATATATCGATTATAAAAATAAGTACATATAGCTATAAATTATTAATTTTAAATTATAATTAATACGAATTATAAAGGGACAATATTGTGTTTCATTGAATATCGAGGCAAATTAATATTTGTTAATTGGGATGCGTGGGATGAGTATGAAAAAACCATAAACACCACCGATTAACCGTCACTTGTTAATAATGGTAGTTCTTAAAATTTGTTATTTATTCAGGATTTCACTTGTTATTCAAGAGACTCGATAATAACTGCATGCTAATGTGGGCTGAAACGGTTAGAGCAGTCGGTGTTTTGCGGTCTTAAATATAATACGTGCAAAAGAAAATACCTACAAGCCTGGTTCAGAGGAGTGAATGTCTGTTACAATGCGTGTGTATTTTTCTTGTGGTGTGTGTTTGCAAAGGGCATCTGTAGATGACAATCTAAAATCTTGTGATCGAACAATGAGGAACGCAATCGAATAAAGAACACCGAATGAATGGCAGATAATGGTAGGCTGCAAGAGCACGTCGCAATCGTCGCAATCACGCTTGCTTTCAGACTGTTGCACTCTAGCAGAGGAATCAGAAGAATGAAGCACCATCCGCAGACCTCGCAGACGCAGTAGCGTGAAGATTTGCCATGCACAGCGTCAAGAAGGTATCATGCAGTATCATGTCGTATTCTGGTTTGTCACTTGGGGCAGAAACGAGAAGTTGGGTACGCCGGTCTAGGCGGACTGCGTAGTTTTGGGCTAACAAGTGCGTACGAAATTTCACTTTTTATTCAGCGAACATTTTCTAGATTGTGCCAACTATTTTGTTGGATGCTGTACGTATGTATAATTTTTATAAGATCGGCAAATATCCGTATTCCGCTTACCGGCTTAATCATCGTTCTGAAGTCATTTTTTCGGCTTCATTTTTGTTTGCACTTACGTGCATGTGTAACTGAACAATACAATAGTGTGCATGTAGTTGGCGCGTGGAAATAATGTCTTAAATATAGCAACTGCAATTTTGAACATTCTATAGTTTCTCCCTGTGTTACGGATGGATAAACTAGGTTATTATTATTATTGTGAAGGTCGTCGCATTTATTATGTAAGTGCAGTTATCACGATTGTAAAGGGGATGCGCCGAGAATAAGGGCGAGTTGGGATCACTTGTAGAAGTCGTTACTCCCGCTGGCCAAGCACCCCTCGTGCGCGGTAACATGAAAACGTGCCGTGGCCGATAAGCCATTCGTGCTCAGGTAGAGGTTCGCCTTTACCTGAGGCCGAGATCGACCTCGCTAGGGAAGGTAAAACTTCCCGGGTTTTGAAGGTGCCCCGCGTGCACGGGGAGACCACATGGTCGAACCGGGGCCGCTAGGCTAACCCTTGGTGAGGCCGCGGGAGGGGGCCTTGTGATAAGGACGACGAGCTGCGAGTGGGGGGAACCCCACCCCCTGGAAGCCCAACTCGTATCACCTGGTTCGAAGCGCATACCCTCTCATTCTCAGTTTGGAAGCAGACGAATAAAGTCATATACCTTCAACTTCCACCAGTTGGGAGTTGTGCAAAGCTTCCTCGAATACATATGTTTCACATTGTTTAAGTTATCTTTGCATTGAAAAGAGTGTTGCAAGGACCTTCATAGTAACTGTTGCTTGAGAAGATATTTCAAGAATCTAGTTAATCAAATTTAAACTGCACACGCCTAAATATCCTTTTTTATCAAATGATAACTCTATTGGCAACATTCGGCACTGTTGGGAGAATAGAGTTCCAATAAATGCCCATCAATATTAATGAAGACAATATGGATGCTGGAATGCATTCCACTTTCTCTTTATTTTGTGCATGCATCTTATTACCAATAGAATAATACTTCTTCAATGAGACTTATTAAAAAATATGTTGACCTATCGCTCATAGGTTCCTAGAAAAAAAATATATTTAGAATAAAATACTCTTGTACAAGTAGAGTTATGACGATAAAGTTGGTGTTCCATTATATCTTTTACATGTGTATATACATACCAGAGCAAAAATAATCTTACTATGTATAATAATTGACTGAGTTTACATTGAAAGATAGGTAATGCTGATAACAAACTTGTAATTGATACTACTGTCATGAAAATTGGTCTGTTAGTGGTTCATATACATATATATCTTATGTGATTACAAAGATACACTGTTTGCAATTCACTTGCCTTTTTTAAATATTGCTGCTGGCAATACAGTATTACACTCATGTTCTTATAGCAATTTCTATTAATGTTGTTACTTATGTTACTTATTATTAGTATTGTTACACATATCTAGAACCAGCATTACCATCTCAAAATAGCTGTTTTTATTTCTATTACCATCATAGTATGAGAAAAGTTTTGATTTATATTTAGTCTTTGAGTGGCAGTGTTTTGATTGAAAAACATATTATGAAATAATTTTGAGTTTTACTGTAATTCCTGTGTACAACATATACCTTTGGAAAGCAGAGAGTTATAGACGTTTTCAAATTTAGATATCAAGCAGCATATTAGTGTATTGTAGTATTAACCCTTTGCGGTCGGCGGCTTTTTCGGCCGAGCGGGGTGCCAGGTCGGAGTGATTTTCGCGAAGGTGTCGGGCGCCTTACAGGTACAAATAAAATGATGTTATACATAAATTATCTTATAAAAACGTTATATTTTAAGAGTTTATATATATATTTACATCTTAACAATGTAATTTCCCAAACTTAATTTCTGTATTTTTCTTTGGTATGGTAATTTGAAAAACATTGACCAAGATGCATTCTTGGTTTTCCTGGACATGTATCACAGTAGTAAGTGGTCTCGTGTCTTCCACCTGGTTTGTTTCGGATGGAACAAACTTTACAATCACTTTTTGTACCAGAAAGCATTATGTGAAGTTTTCCGTTGAGCCGAATCTCATCCGAGTTGGAGGTCGAGGTTGAAGGTCGTCGCTTCTGTTGAAAATCTCCTTTCAATTGTTTCACTAAGGTTTTCCGGAATTGTAAGTGGTTAAGTGGCCGCTCGTTTCTCTGCTTTTTGACTAATTTGTAGAGAATATAGGAATTGATTAAGGAAATTTCTAATCCCCAAAAAAATAATTTGCGCCACCACTTCAATGATTTACGCATAAAGCAGTAGGTCGAGGCATATTGATCCGCCAGGTCCACGCCGCCCATGAATTTGATATAATTTATGACAACATCGGGCTTTCTAACAACAGTTTGAACACCATGGCGGAGTGTTCGTTCTACGTTACTCATCGCCGCATTATGAAAGTTTGTGAATAACGTAATAATTCGCTTATCTTTCCAGGCTACAACTAAATTATCAAATTTGCGGTAAGCTACCATCGATTTTTCTTTTGGAAGTTGTTTTTTTCTAATTGCATCTGGCAACTGTTTTCTATTGGGCATGATTGTCCCTGTCAAATGGCACTTCAATTTCCGTAATTCAATCGCCAAGGTGTAGCTGGTGTAATACCGGTCTGTAAACATATGATGTCCCTGCGCACTAGGAACTCTATTCAACAGCATTGCATATAAATGCAACGGAATTCTTGCTGATACTGGTAGGTCCGGTCTGTTCAATGTTTGTGTTGTAAGGCTGCCATAGTACGGTAGAATTCCGCAAACATATCCCGTACTGGAATCTGCCAATGTATATATTCGGATGCCCCATTTAGTCGGTTTTTTTGGGTTGTACGTAATAAATGAAACCCGTCCTTTGAATTTGACGACTGATTCATCAACACAAATTTCTTTGTCCGGTGTGAAATGGTTCAAAAGTCTGGAGTTTATGTAGTCAAGGTAGCCACTTATCAGTTGCAATCGTGTTCTGGTGTTGCTACCTGACGCTGAAACTATCTCTGTATGGGTTAACTTAACAGTCTAGAATAGTAAGAATGTCATTGTAAGTTAAACCTCCTGTTATAATTCACATAATATAAGTATTCTGACTATTGGTATAACATTGGGAAAATAGTTGTCACAGTCTGCAAAATGACTGTTGGGTGGAAAATGAAATTTGATAGTGTGTACATCCTATCTGCATGACTTTAAAAGCGTCCTTTTGGGGAGGGAGCCCCGCCTCTCTTGCAGTCCCCAAAAAAGTCTTGGGTACCAGGTGTGCATCCTGTTCAATTTCTTGTGAAAGTGACAACTATTTTGCTTGATGCTGTACATACTATTATGTTGTATCCTTCATTAATTTACATACTCTGCAACTATTGTATAATTCCAATCCTATACTATAATAGTATAGCTGTAGTTAGGCTATTACCAATATACTAACAATTGCTATGATATTAGTGTCATACATACACACAGAAATCTTGATACCACCTTAAGATATTTAATAGTTCTATTCTATTTCTACCACTGTGACTCCAATAATATTCTTTTAGAGTCTTACTATTAATATTATTACTACTTCCATTATTGGTATTGTCATTATATTCTTCTTGTTTGATCCTAAAAGTATTATTGATAACATTACTATTGTTGCACGGGATGTGTCGTGTTTTTCAACGATTTCAAAAAGGACGATATTCCCAGTTTGTCGCGTATATCAGGAGACTCGGTAGAGTCTCCGCGCCAAGTAGTAAAGGCGTAGCCGTACGGGCCAGCGAGACTCCCGAGGCTATATTATCCCGACGTAAAACGATTTTACCAGTGCGAAAAATTGTCTGCAAATTTCTTTTCCTAATTCCACAGAGATTTCCTGCACGAAGTAATTCTTTTTGGGATATATTTTTCTGTGAATTTTTCTGATTCGTATGACGTAAGGCACAATGGAATCGGTCCATTAGTTTAAGAGATATAAATATTTGAAATATTTCGTCCAAAGCGAAAAGTTATTATTGAAATTCTTCATTATAATCAAGTTTCCTCAAATGTCGCTTTCCTTTTTTCGCCGCTAGGTGGCTGGCGGCGCCCTACCTGCTTTTGGACGGGCGCTTGGCATCACAATGTCTCGGTAGAGTCTCCGCGCCAAGTACTGTTGGGAGCTGGAAAGTTGGCCCCTGGGAGGCAGACCGTGCTTGAGCTTGGGCTGGCAAGGCTTGGCGGTAACGCCTATGATACCTGCGAAAATCTGCCCCCGTACTGCTTGATTACCTGCTTATTGGTATATTCGCAGCGGCAGGTAGGGCACCGAAGGGACTCAGGCCCGTGAGGTGGAGGTTCGGGCACCTGCCAGCCAATCGAAGTTCGACCGATAATTAGGGGCCGTAATTTCTTTTCTTTAAATTTGTAAGTAGGAGACCTTCAAGGAGGAGTCAAATTTTTCGCCAATCGGGGCCAGAAATATTTTTCTAGCTAGGGTCTGCCTCCCAGGGGCCAACTTTCCAGCTCCCAACAGTAGTTAAGGGTTGTCTTTTCCGCGCCCGAGTACATACAGTGAACGCTCCTATTAATAATAATCAGTGATATTTTCGAATATATGTGTTGTGCTCGTATTTTATGAAACTTACGAACGTTTCAATGATTGCATCTGTCATGTATATAGTGAAACAACAGTCTCATTTTGTTCAAGTTGTACTGCGTTAATTAGAAGAATCAATAGATTCTCAGTGCCAAGCAGTTTACAAATTCTATCTGATGAATATTATTATAGATCTATGACAGCTATTCAATTTTTGAAGAAAGATTACAATTTCTTTCTTTTCAAATGCTTATTGCAGTTTGTCGTTAAGCCACAGTCAGGAAGCTCCGTTTTATGAGCATTACGTGCTCGCAGAAGGAGACGACCGCATCCCAACGACCCGCGCCGTCGAGCATCCGACCCACGATGCTCGACGGCGAAGCTCACACGTGCTACGCAGGCATTAACTCAAGTATTTCCCAATAGGGTGAGGTACGGTCAGGTAATAATTGACAGACTGAACAAAACTGTGACACATGGGGGGCAATCCCACATTTTACTCCAGTATCTGTCCTGTCATTACAATCAATGGTGCATAAATAACAACCAGCTGATACTAAAATATAACCTACAGTTGACTACATTTTTGTAATGTTGAATCATCGATAACACCGACATTGCGTACTTCTTTTGGTGGCCGTGTAGTGTCACTTAGGTCTTGTTTCGCTGACCATTAGGCGGAGTGAATCACGACAGATAGCGGGAGCCGATCGGTTAATTGGTAAATAAAAAATCTCAAAGAAACGTTACTTATGTTATGACGGGGCAAGTTAGCCTCGCCACAACGTTACTCCTCACTCCGGCAAGGGAGGCCAGGGGAACGCCCGCGACGCCACCCTCTCCCTCTCTCTCACTCGCCCGAGCGCGCGGGCCTTACCACCATCGTTGCTCCAAGGCAGGCACAGGCAAATAATACAGGCATTAATGCGAATTGGAACGCCGAGAGTCACCTACAGGTGTAGGTGAGCGCGACGGTCTGAGCCGCCTAGTGGAACGGCTGTCTATTAGGCGAGGAGATAAGTTCGGCTCCGAGGATGGTCAATCCTCCAAGGCCGAGCGAGCTGGGGCCAGCATACGGGACGCCGGGGCTGCCCTGGAAGACGGACGGCCAACCCAAGCACGTCGGAGCGGGGAGTTGGGAGCCCGTCACTCCTGATGTCGACCGAAAGGACAGCGGTCTCAAGCGGTCGATAGAAGAGGTCGAAGTCGATCCTAACGCGCGGGGTCGATTGCGACACCGCCTAATGGATGGAGCCACGGGAGGATTCGAGGGGTAGCGGCGCTGAGGGTGTGAGGCTACTTGGCGAAATAGGGACTCTCTCTCGTCACTCAGATTGCGACCATCATAGCGACAATTTGCGTTCGAGTGCCTGTTGCAGATTTTGTGAAGAGTGACGAGTGAGAGAGGTTAGAGATCGCCTAAGAGAGTTCACCGGACGACCAGACAAATAGACGACCCCAGTTAGCCTGGATCTTAAGAGCCGGCGAGCTTAGGGAAAGCGTAACAGCAGTCGCTGTAATAACACCACGGTAAGCCTCACACCTTCGTGCCCTTTCTGTAGAGTCTTTGCGTAAAAGTTCCGAGCCCGGTAGTCGGATTCCTCGCACTTGTTGTATTTGATATTAGAGTCAGAAAAGCCTGTTACTGTCCTGCCTTCCTTGGGGCGACTTCGCAAGTCGCACTGAGTCACGCGGTAGCACATAAGAATCGCGTTCGCCAAACCAAGTGGTGGCCATCTTGCCACTTGTTGCCGGGATCGCTCGGTCGATTTTCCGCTTGTGCGGCATCGCGGATCCCGCTTTATTCGGCCGTAACAACTCGCGGTTCTTAGTATCTCCGGCCGCTTCTCGGCCAAACTCTTGACCACCCGCTACCGCGGGGATAGATTGTACAGGGGCCTTCGTGGCCTAGGACCGGGAGCGCGATAGTCCGGTTTGCTGTACGTTAATTAGTTTGTAGCACCGTCGGCTCGCCCGACATAAATAAACAGGGCGTTTGTTAACAAGAGAAGTCGTGTCTCTTTTGGCTATCTGTGTTGCATAGTGTGTTGTCCCCGGCCTCCCTTGTTCCCCGCCCCTCTCCCGTATAACTAGCCGGCCGGGCTAGCATCCGCGTGGTCCGCCGCACTTGCCCTCCCTCTCAGGTTGACCATCTCCTCCGGGTTGCAAAATATTATAAATAGTGGTCTCGGTTTTTGGGGCCTGGCGCCCAGGGAAGCGCCCGGAAGACCTGAGCTGCGGAGGGAAAGCGCGGCGTTGATTTCCTCGTTCCCCTGGTCAGTTTGCACGACCCGCTGATCGGGCAAAACGGTGGTAATGTACTTCAATGAAACTATTTTATTTTCAATTCTCAGTTACATGGTAACCTTATTAATTGCGTCATATAAAATTCCTATGAACTGAATTTCCGGAGAGTGGGCTATTGGGATGAAAGCTTGACACTTTTAATGAATCCAATTAAAGTAACAATAGCAGTCGTCGTGGTAAAACGCTGAAATTGTAATTTTATCGTTCCAGTTCTATTCCAAATATCTAATATTTCGTACTATTCACGCAGGTAACGAAATCAGGAGACTCGGTAGAGTCTCGCGCCAAGTAGTAGTTATGTATAAAAATGACGTGACTGAGCAGAGATTCCCCTTTTTATTTGAGCGATTCACTGTTCTTAAAGTATCAGATTGAGTTAAACTAGAACGATATTTTACGGTATTGCTACTTGAGTGGAGATAGGGTTGCGGAGAACAATGAAAGACCTGTTCAGTTCAGCTCATTTTCGTGCTAGACGAAGCTTCTGTAGTAACCATAAGGGCAGATGACACCTATCCATTCAAGCAATAATTCGGGTTTAACGAATGTTCCAGTGTTACGCGGATGACGAGTTCTTCAAACCAGAAAATGGAGGAGAAAGCGTCCCAAAGTGAAGAAGACTTATGCAAGAAAACTTATATGGACAAGTTCATAAGAGACATCACCTCGCTTTATATGTCGCAGGAATTTTCGGACGTCACATTAATTGTTGCCGAAGATCGAATCTATGCCCACAAAGTCGTTCTGGCGACACGAAATTCATACTTTCGAGCATTACTTTTCGGCGGACTTGAAGAGAGCACAAAAAATGAAGTAGAACTGAAAGATGTTGATAAAAATAATTTGCCTGCATTTAAAGAGCTACTAAAGTACATCTACTCTGGAAGAATGCCCTTAGAGAATTTGACGTCAGAGGTACGTATTTCAATTTCACACAGCGAGTTTTATCTACGTAGGACAGGAATACTTTAGCTAAAGATCGTTTTCAGGAGATAAAAGAGACATTCAGTCATGTAATAATTGCTATTATCTATTGAGAAACGGTATCAAGCACAGCGAAGTGCTATTGACTGCGCATGACATGTTTGTTCAAGATTATATGATTGGGTTACGATTGAAATAAAACACATTTCTAATATATTAATATACAATTTTTCTTTTCGAATTACTGTATGGTTCTGGAGACATAACTATGACAATCATTTCATTGTCTACTGTATTTCTTGTTATTTTCGGTTCAAGCATGATACCTGTATAGATGCACTTATGAGTACGATAAACATTAAGAGGACAAGTTGCTTTGCGTGTTATTAAAATAAAGATACATATTATTTATATGTCTTATATTAATTTGTACTTTTTCCGGCTGACACGCTGCTGGAGATGGGGAGATAACACCCCCCACTTGTAACTTTAACTCCTAGTTAGCTAGGTAGAGCGAGTTGGAGTTGGATACTGTTGATTACTTGTCAACAATCAGTTTGCTTGAATAGGAGTCATAGTAACGAAACTATTCTGTCAATCGCACATCGTTCATGATTCAGTAATAGTCGACGGCTTGTTGTTTATAAGAAATATAATGATTAAAAAATAACTTTCCAAGCATATGCTTTTATATCAAACGTCTCAAATATTTAGCGTACTAAAATCTAGAAAATAATGAATTACAGTCGGGAGTAAAATCATGTAAACGTAATTAATGAAAGCATGTTAGGTCTTCTTTACAAATAACTTGACATTGAGACGTTACGCGTCGTATAAAAGCATATTTTTCCATCAGTAAATTTTTCTACTAGTTAGTATATTGTTTCGTGTTGTATGAATGCATTAAGATAAGTCGTCTCTAAAATACATGTAACGATAAATTGTTAATTGAGATATGATATGAAAAATATGATTCAACCAGTAGCCCGTTCTTAATTTTTATCTGACAATTGATGATTCTCAAGAATTTCATAATCTGGAAAAGATATATTGATCTTTGGACTTTTCTGGATCGAGATATATTACAGCTATCGCTTCTCAAATACGTAGGATTCGCGTACTTTTAGTTTCTACGTCATTCAACCAGCCCATCATCTTACCTGCCTACTTTCGTTTGTTCAGGTTCTCGTGGACATCATTATGTTGGCAAACCTGTACAACTTTGTCGAACTGATGGACCCAGTAACAGATCATATTGCATCTATTCTTACTGTCGATAATATTCTTCAAACTTATAGCCATGCCTCCATTTACCAGTTGGATGATCTAATAGATGTAAGTATATGTTCTTTTCTGATAAGAAATATGGAACCGAGTGAGATTAAAAATTCATTGAAGAAGTTTCATGAAGATTCGCTATAGGGATCGAAAGAGTGCTCCTTATCGAAAACAGGGGCACAAAAGTTCTATGTCTTCCATTTCTTCTAATATCAAATGCATATTTGGTCGTCTCATTTGTTGTTAATTATATTTCTAAAACCATGTGGTTGATCGTGTATAATAGTATTAATTCATAAAGTCATTAGTCATTAAATTCATGACTACTTTTGACAATTCATGACGTTTAACAATTCCAATTAAAAACTGCTTATGTCAAAGAAGAGAAAATATCGGTAATTTTTTACAACAAACAAACTCCAAAAGTTATGTAATTGACTCCATGCCAACATTGCCTACATGATGCGAGAGGTTCTATCTTACTTGGTTTACCCGTTGCAGTTCTATCGCTGTACAAAAATAAAAAATATATGTTCCACGAATGGAGAAAGAAAAATATGTTTAAACATCAATGTTACCAGATTTAATTAAACAAACCGATTGCCCTTTGAGTCAGAAGATAAGAAAGTGATACTGAACACTATAAAACTAAAAGAAACTAGTTGAAACTGTAAAAATTACTGTAAAAATAAAAGAATACCCTGTTGTCTCGTCCTCACGTTAGACCATGCATCCAACTATACATAATGTATAGTGTATTACAGCTGGAAAGTTGGCCCCTGGAGGGTAGACCGTGCTTGAGTTTGGGCTGGCAAGGCTTGGCGGTAACGCCTATGATACCTGTGAAAATCTGCCTCCGTACTGCTTGATTACCTGCTTATTGATATATTGGCAGCGGCAGGTAGGACACCGAAGGGACTCAGGCCCGTGAGGTGGTGGTGCCCGACACCCTGCCAGCCAATCGAAGTTCGACCGCTAATTAGGGGCTGTTTAAATTTGTAAGGAGGAGTGACATTTTTCGCCAATCGGGGTCAGACATAGTTTTCTAGCTAGGGTCTGCCTCCCAGGGGCCAACTTTCCACTTCCCAACAGTATGTACAACTTGGTGCGTGATTGAATAAAATGTCTGTTATTTCACGCATAAAAATTTGCTTTGCGGCAAAGTCAGCACAGGCCAATTAAAATGTTTTTTAATTTTTCTAAAATGGCTCCGCTAACTTCATTGACATGCAAACTCATAACGATTCTTTTCATGTAAAAACTTATCTAGCTTAATTACAATAACAGGCGAGTGAGAGCCGTTGCTAATTTCTAGGTAACGAATCCTCCCGCTTACACGTTTTCTAATAGATATAGGTATGTGCATATTCTTACATTGAACTTCCGAGCTGATTTCAGATTTGTTTGAAATTCATGGATGAAAACGCTGCAGATGTCTTAAGGCGGAGCGAATTCAATGACCTAACCTACAGTTGTTTGAAGAAGTTTACCTCGCGTGACTCAATTCTGGTCGACGAGTTCACTGTGTTCGAAGCTGTGCATGCTTGGATTAAAAGACATCCAGAAGTTAACTGCACCGAGGTTCTGAGTATGTTTTTAATAACTACTTTTATTCAGATCACCCTAGGCGTATCAAACCTGTTCGTAATCTTGTCCAAAATTTCTATTAAATTTTCCTCTTGAATTGTAATTGCACGATCTCCAATCAATTCTTTGAGTGTCGGTTGGTGTAATTTCAACAACAGAGTACGCTGTATTTCTTTTCTTACTATCACAAAATTATTGAATATGTAATTAAAGCAGTGGTCACGCTTTGTACTGTGTTTATTGGCCGTCGCCGATTCAAATATAATGTCTTCTTAGACCAACTGAAGGTAGTTGAAGCGTAAAGTCGTTTTCTTAATAATTTCTTTAATCGTTGATAAAACATCTTGCAAATTTTTATTTTTATGGCCGTGCCATTTCCGAGATAATGAACTTTTAAATCGATACTTTTAACACAAGAGACACAAGAAAAACTTGCCAGTCGCTTACATTATCAATTTTATCAGGAACATTTTCCGTATTAAAATCGCATAAAAAAACTAATCCGTGATTTATCAACATTCTACCGATGCGTACAAATTTTGTCAGAATTTTTAACCATCTATTTTGTGCGTATGGGTTTAGAATCTATCGGTGTATGAAAGTTTATGTGTGCTGGGGGCAAATATGCTGACAAAGGTCCAGCCCACCGCTAGTATGCAAAACGAAATATACAGTTTCTTTGGCGAGAGATTGACTTTTGGATGCTCAGTACGTGCTCAAGCGCCTTTTGTGCCCAGAGCTCGGTCGCTGGCGGGGCCAAATAGTAATTTGATAGACCGAAGGTTTAATTACGACAGACAGCCTAATGCTGTATGTTTTATCTACAATCGTAGCATTAAAAACGTAGTACCTTACAAATCTGGCCAGAAAGTGGGGGAAGATATAATTGCCTTTTGGAAAGAGAACTGTGAGGAACAGCACGGTATTTATCCGAGAACTGTCTCGGTAGTTACAATTAAATTTTAGAGTTTTTGACGTAGAAATGTTTTGTTTTAGCCGAAATGTAATTAGAATATCTAGCTGGAGTGGGAGAAACGCAATTTCGCTTGCGCGAAAGGTCTTACAATTTCATAATATTTGTGTCGAAAACTGATACGCGTGCGACTATCACCCTATCTATTTCCTGAGGGTAGACGTAATGTATAAGGTGATTAATTTGCTCCTAAATCACCACTGTCGAATATACACAAATGTGTCTAATTAACTTCCCAACTTCTCTTAAAAAGTAAAGTACTACAGTCCTCACCCAAAGACAAGGCACTCACCTTGGTACCTAAGACGCAACCACTCGACACACGTTTTTCATTGGCCTGTCTAATAGGTTCAGTTTGACGGTTGAATACAGGTTTTTCCCCCATGATATCAGTAATCTTTTGTTTGACTGTCTTAGGTAACATAAAGCTGCATTTAGTGCCCATGGAGCTAATAGTAACCCGTATCATACCGAGCGGGCTATTTCCGGACGATATCCTAATAGATGCGGTTAAAATGAAGTGGCAATTGGGGACCATCCGAGACAGCAAACTTGAATACCGGTAAATAGAATTTTTGGAATTATTCCTATTCTATGAACTTCTTAGGCAAGTATACTGTTATTCTTATTATAACTGTAAATCAAAAACTTTGAGGTTTTTCTTTGCTATTTCTACTTAAAGCTCAGCATGAGACTTGTGTATATAACACTGTACATAGACATACAATAGGATGATACTGGAAGCACAAAGAAGTCAAGTATAAAGATTAAAGTATAGATTTCACTTTTTTCTCATAGAGTTGATCTAAGCGCAGTCACCTTATGATAAATGAGGCTAAGATGATAACTATTTTCAGAATTCTCATTCGGTTGTCAATTCCAAATTATGCCATAATAATTTTGTTATATATTTGACAAATCTCAGCCGACTGTCCAGTGTTTTTTCTTCTGAGGAGAAGCTGGAAAAATCGATGATATGTAAAGAAGTCGTTTCCTTGAGTATCTATGATCCTAGACCAGCGTTCTACTCTATGATCTAGGTTTCCCAAATTTCTTCTTAGATCATAATAAATCAATCCTGAAATACACTTCACAGCATCACTTTTTGCCGCGTGATAAATAGCTACTAGGCTTTGCGATATTCCGGATGTTATCACGTAGACATACGCGCTATACTTTTTAAGTCGAACTCATACTTTTTAGCGCATTTTTCTGTTATCCTTTTTTGAAAACGCTTCACATTGAAAAACAAGTTTATCATGTTTTTAGAGTAACGTAAAGAAATTTGTTTGCAAAACGTACCAGCGCTGAAACACTGTCCACACGATGAAAGGATGCAGAAGTTATGCTAACAATAAGACAACTGAAAAGTATGGGTTTTTCCAATAAAAAGAAGTTACGTTAAACAAATATAAAAATCTTTTATAACAGGACCATGCTAGAAATTTGCTCTAGAAGATAGAAAAGATTTCATCATGATCGAATTGAGAAATTCCTATTTTTCGCAGTCGATCAAAACTAGGACTTAAACTTTTTCTCGCGTGCATGTTTTTCTGTTCAGCCCATTTCGTCAGACTAGCCCCCCCCCCCCCCCCCCCCACCCCCCGCTTCTCATATTTGCGTGTTATATTGATTTTTATCAAAAACAGAGGTTCTCAAAATTATCTTTCAGTCAGACTGCGCTGGCGCCAGACTTTGATGGAATAATAGATGTGAACGTAGCCGATACAGGATGTCATGCATACACGGTCAATGGAATCAGTGTTAAAGTGCCTCATAATCTGTGCAGCTCAACTGAATTTGATGAAAAAAGCAGTCATACGTCACACGAAATAACAGGTCATCAGGATGACGGAATAACGATTGACTTAGGCCAATTGCGAATGATTAATCATATAAAAATGCATCTAATGGACGTCAACGACGAACGTTATTCGTATTACATTGAGGTAAGTTTTCCTTAAAGATCGATCACTTTCATCACGAGATTCGATAGAGTCAGATCACTCCATGAAGTAGGACAGATCAGATTCAGAATATAGCCGACAAGTTTATGAGATTGTGTCATCACCTCGCTGAATTACTAATGCGAGCAAAATTCTGAGTTATAGTGGTATATTCTATCCCTATAGAGCGGTGAAAGCAGGAACTGTAACTGTGCACAGTTGTCAAATCATGCAGACTAATCTTGAATCTATCCATGATTTGGAAACCGTACGCCTTACTACTTGCGCTGTTGGGACATTTGTATTTTTGACCCTTCTACAGCTATACGGAAAGTTGTTCTGTCATCGTTACGATCAAGTATTAAAAATGTTAAACAAATCGCCAAGTAGTTTTATTCTACCATCCACAAGAGTGTTTTGGATTCAATAAAAATCATATTTTACTTTGACATTGTAAGACAATTCTACCAACCATTATATATTTCCTTGCCTTTGCCACATTCACCAAAGAATGAATGAAAATCATTCGAAATGAAAGCCAAGGCACTATTCAATTATGATAAATTTTTAAAAATGCTATCAAACCATCAAACTACTTCTTCGTCCTGCCGAAGCGATTACAGTTACGCGGTCACAACACAAACATGAAATACTTTACACTGCTAGGTAAATGTTGGTTACAGCTTTCGGGTAGAGAAACGGTATAGTAGAATTAATGATGAATAAAACATCTGATACTTGGCCGGCCCGTTTATTCACAAATGGAGTTTTAAGCATTCAAATTGTTGGGAGGTTTGCGTCGTTCAAATGATCCACCGTACCATCACAGATCCTTAGCGTATTATTGAACGTACAAGAGGCGATGAACACTATTCTTTATGGGCTGTTCGTTTCTTACCGCGGCTATCGTACGTCAGTTTGTTTGACGGTGAATGAGAAGTAGCGTGAAATTCGCGACATTTTGCGCGCGTGTCTCGCATTTTAAATATTTTGATTGGTGGCTATTGTACATGGTATAAATATTCCATGTATTTGTCGTATGAAAGGCTTGAAACTTCATTTGTGAATAACCGGCCAGCCAAGTATCAGATGTTTTATTGATCATTAATTCTACTATACTGTTTCTCTATCTCAAAGCTGCAACCAACCCTTACCTACCAGTGTAAAGTATTTCGTGTTAGTGTTATGAACGTGTTAACGCAATCACTTTCGCAGTACGACGAAATAGTTTCATGGTTTGATAGTATTTTTAAAAATATATCATAATCGAATATTGCCTTGGCTTTCATTTCGAATGATTTTCATTAATTTTTTGGTGAATGGGGCAAAAGCAGTGAAATTTATAATAGTTTGTAGAATTGTCTTACAATGTCAAAGAAAAATATTATTTTAGCTCATTGTCAGTCCAAAACACTTTTGTGGGATTTCACATATGTTTAGACCCTTGAGTTTGGGATAGTGTTGGTTCGACTTTACCATTCGCGCATGTTCTGCTTTATTCGTGCTGTCGTTTGGTGTGCAGTGTGAGTTGGTTGGGTTCAGGCACCGTAACTTTTTGTTTGCTCTAGTTATCGCTTGCGTTCTACTTATAGGATTAGTGGCCATTATGGTACTTATTTCATTGTTCAGAATACAGGCAGAACATTCTTTGTGGAATGCGTTATGCAAACCTTTGCAATGTAAGGAATACGGTTTGGAAGCGTTCACAGTTTCCACATTTGGGAGTTCTGATGCATCTGCTGATATTGTGTCCATATAAATAACAATTGAAACAGGTTTTGATAGGGCGAATACATGGAGTGATTGGGATCTTTACCAAGCCGTATGGCATGATCCACTCTGGGATAGTATTTCCTTCAAAAGTGACTCTGATAGTCTTGCTTGTTTTGCGCATATTCCTTTTTATTGAATCTCGTTGCTTTTAAAACTTTGATTAGAGATTTTACCAGATTAATGAGGTCATTCGGTTCAAAGCTCAGTCAGTAACCTTTGATTATTCCTTGCTTCCGAATGTAATATATGGGGTTCCATGCTTTAATTGAGGATGAGAATTGGAGATGTTCTTCAGAAAGTCATTTACAAAGAGGTAGGACGGTAGGATGTGGAGGAGGTTGTAACTTCATTGAAGCGTGTAATTCTTTCACCTTGATATTTGGACTGTGTTTTTTGCCATGACTATAATAAAAACTATAGTATGTTGGCTGTTTTCGTACTAGTTGTGACAGTTTTCTTAAGGGGAAACGCATATGCGTTGCCTACATGTGATCTTAGATATATGAAAATGGATTTAGGGTTGTTTAGAATCGGTTGCACTTGTATGTCGAGGGTGAGATCTATCTGATTATTGGTAGATCTTTTATGAACTGCAGTGTTCGCTTCAATAATTATATAGAACAGGGTTTAATTTAATATGTTATAGGGCACATTAGTTGGAGTAATTTTTCTCTATATAAGTACCCGTCGCTCGGCTGTGGTTTTCGAGTTATACACAAAAATATGTTTCACGCTTTTGATCATATGAGAATTCGATTGCGAGCCAGTTTTCCGATTCTAAGTTCCATGCTTACAAAGATGGACTCAGAGCCGATTTTAATATTTTTAATATACGTTATAGAGCGATTTAAGCTGAACATTTTCATATACATATATGTATATGTGGGGGAAATTTATTTTAATATAGGAAAAAAGTTAGACACACTTAAAGGCGAGTTTTATATATTTGTTACGCGCAGATAGATTAGAGTATTATTGTAATTGTGCGGTGTTGTCAATTCTCTTATGCACGACAAAAGTGTCTATTGTGTTGATGCTCGAAGACATTGTGTCATGGTGAATGTCATCGTATTTATTATGTATATGTAATTATCAGGACTCGTAAAGGCGACATGCAGACCATGAGAGCGACATGTCTTGTGTTGAAGTTGCGGTTCTTGTTGGCCGATCCCCTAGTGCGCGGTAACGTGGAATCGTGCCGTGGCCTATAAAGCTATCTTTCTCAGGGTGATGCATGCATCAACCGACGTGCAAGCCAGACCTAACAAACTGAGACTGCGACAAATATATAGAATTTCTTCTAATTTCATACTAAGATCCCCTTATTTGAAATGCTGCCATAAAGGCATTGCAGTGTTGTGGAAATTGAGCTGTTACCAGCATGAAGGCTGAGTCATACTGACAATGAGTTTGGGTTTTAAGTTGGTGGTACATCTGTATTAGGTCCCTACAGGTATTTAGAATGCTGTCACAAGATCACCGATATATTTACGTTAAGATTTGTGTTCACTCTTTGACTGTTTGGTATGCCTACTGGCTACTCTACTTGGTTCATAGAAAATCCAAGCACTAAACATATTTTTGTGTATAACTCTAAAGCTAAGCCCGAGCGGCGGTTACTTGCATAGGAAAAAATGACTCAGAATGGTGTCCCCTACAACATATATCAACGGCATTGAAATCAGAGAGGAGTACCCTCTTTTATTATAATTACCTTCACTTCTTCACTGTAGATTTCTCTTTCTTTCGTTTCTTTCTCTTTCTTTCGTTTGATAACTGAACGGATCGGGAGCCCTTTTTGATCATTGTGAGATTCACATACCTGCACGTTTGTGACAGCATTTTGGTTATTATAATAACTTCTCTAGTAACTTCTTATTGTAACTTCTATAACTGGTTGTAACATGCTACTTGCTAAGGAATCTGTCTCCGTGGAGAGACACGCTTCGTGATTCGCTTAATAAGCGTACTAGTTTAGGATAGTTCTTCTACTCTTGAAAGTGGAATTTAGCCACATTTCCACAAATATACTCGCGATATAATGTTTTAACGCCTTTAAGCTGTGCTGGCTGAACAACTTCATACTTTTTCGACGGAACCACGTATGAAGGTCGACGCGCTAGCATATCTCCTGTTTGAATAGGTTTTGTTCTTGCCTTCAAACTAGTTCTCTATGTATGTACATGCATCCTTACCATCGGATGAGGTGAAATCGTGCGGGTACAGTTGACATGCTGTCACTCCTATGTGAGTGTCTCTGTACATCTCATGGTGCCTAGTATTCACCTCAAGCGAGGTAACCCTTACAATTGGGTGGCCACTGAACTGTCCTATTTGTTATGGGATAGCTCCTATTTACGCTTTAGGGCATTTCAGGGTATTTTGCTCATCATTAGTCATCTCGTGGCCCATACTTGATTTTAGAATTTGAAACGTCGCTTTCCTCTTAGTTGTCGAGATAAAATAAAATGTTGTCTTTTTAATACGATCACTTGGCTCTTGCTGTCTCCTCACTTCTGCCTATTCTCCTCTTCGTTCTCGTTGTTCCTCTGTTCGCCTAACTTCATTAAATACACGCCTCTATCTATTTTCGTCGGTAAAGCAGTCCCTTCCAGATTTGTCGGTACATTTTCTTTTATTGGAAGTTAAAATGATACAAGTATTGGCGCGTCGTTAATAAACATAATGGCAATTGGTGAAATTATTTAAGGTTTTTTAATAAAGCACTCGTTCAGAAGTATCTTCAAGTAGAAACTACAAATACTTTCATTAATTACCAATATGTAATGTTACCCCTGGTTGCAGTACAACATTTTTGCCATTTTAGTATGCTATATACGTATGATACCTGTTTAATATAAAAGCAGATTTATAAACAGTTACCCTTTATTTATACTTATTACACTTCCTCCTTGGTCAAATGATGGAGGTCCACGACCCCTCTTACAAGAAATTATGGAATTAAACTGTGGGTAGTACAGATTGTGAGTTCTTTTAAACAATATCCCACGAATCTTTTTGCAGGTATCTATTGATACGAATCGTTGGGTGCGTGTAATAGATCACAGAGGATACTATTGTCACAGTTCACAGAATCTGTATTTCGAACCAACTATCGCCTCGTATATACGTATCGTTGGAACGGACTGCACTGTAAACGGTGAAGTAAGTATTTTTATTATAATCATTCGATTTTGACCCGATGCAGTATCTATGTGTAATAGGGATAAACTCTAGACCCAAGATCTGAAATTAACAACGTTTTCCAACCTTTACACTAACCGTGATAGTATAATTAGATGTAAAGAATGTCTGGACTGTTTAAAATGACTCATTACGATTCAAGTTAGGCGGCTATCTAGGATTGCCATATAGCTATACTGAGCGATACATGAAATGTCCCAAGCCGGGAGTCTCCAATGTCCAGAATTAATACAATTCCGGATTCAGTAAAATCATTCCGTAATTGACATCGATCTAAAATTCCGCGATATTCACCTTCTCAATCCAGGCATTCTCAAAAACTCCTAGAAATTATTTTTATTCTATACAAAGCAGGAAGGAGTAAGAGAACGTGTATACGATACTTCTTTAATTACTAATTACTATTGCTTGTCTTGATCCCCGGCTGTAATTTCTTAGCTTCAATATTTTAGTACGCTAAATACTTGCGACACCTGTTTAATGTAAAACCATATTTTTTTAAAGTTATTTTTTAACCGTTGTATCTTCTATGAATTAAATTGTCGTAATCTATTCTGCTTTAGGACGGCAAGAAGTACTTTTGCGTGGTTAACTTTCGAACCTATTACACGAATAATTCAAAGGATCTCAACGATGGATTTATTGTACCCGAAGAAAATGTAGCAACACTGGAAGCAGGTACAAGAGTTGTGAGTCGTGATACAGTTCATAACAGCAAAGACCTACTTCAGGAGGGCTCCCAAGCGATTAGTGTTGCCTGTGGGGACTATATAGAAGTCCAACTCGCACAACCATACTTCATAAAATCGCTTAGGTATTGTATTGATGTATTATCTTTTATTGACAACAAAAGTCTTGTCGAATATGTTGAGGGTGATTCACTTGCCTTCGAGTTGGGACTGAGATATGTATATATATATATTTGCATGACTGATGTATATATAATACTTTAAATGGTACAGTATATTATGTGTGCACAGAGGGACACTGCGTAACACTGCGCTTGACACAGAGTGTTCCATCTACAACACAGCAGTGCACTGCTGTGCACAGTGGGGCACAAGAAAAAAATGTGTTCGAGCGTGTCGACGCACCGAACTACCAACATTTTAAGGTTTTATCAACAACTTTGAATCGTACGGTTGACATCAGATGTTCTATTCGGAATTTTAGACCTTCAAGACATTCCGTCCGTAGTAAGCTGAGCAATGCTACCACAGTTTTCTTTGAATTGTTATAATCGTTCCATTTGACACCTAAACTCTCCGAAACACAGCGCTCAGCTGTGTCTGTCTGTGCCTCCTAAATGGAAAGCACATCATATGTACACCTTCCGATACAATGGCTCTCAGGTTCTGGTTACTGGCTGTCAGACAAAAACATAAAGTTTAGTAGCATGCACACCCGGCATATGTGACTTTTTTAGGCGGCCGTGACAATGGCGCCCCTGCCCAATCACGTGATTGCCACACACTACGCGATAACTTAGGTAGTACATCTACCCATCTTCAAATTTATGCCAGGCGATCGTTTTTGGGTATGTGTTTTTTTGTATTTTGTATTTATTTTTTGTATTTTACGTGTTTTTTTGGGAATATGATAATTATTTTATCGGGCGCATATACATAAACTGGTCTACTCGAGAACATAATTTACAATGTACCAACCGAATTTTATTTTGCGACCATCAACTCTGAATTCGAACTAGAGTGCGAAAGACATATTTGACTGCCTTATATTACTTTAGCAGTTCTACCCAGCTTCGTATGGGTGGCACAGTAACGGTGATTCATTTTGATGCTCTTACTAAATATTAGTGATGAAGAATTACGACTTACAACAGTTATTCTCCATTCGCGTGCTCCCTATTGTTGTTTTCGTATGTTATCAAACACGGCCGGTATGTATCACTTTTCACCGAAATTTTACCATGTTATTTAGATTTTGACCAGTTTTACACCTGGGACCTTCCGTTTTTGAAGAGTGAAAATCCCATTGCAATCGGTTCAGTAGTTTTTGCGCCATGTCCTAACAAGAAAATACACTAGAAAATGCTGCAGATTCATATACACTTCTCACAAAAATTAATGCATCACTTTTTTTGATCGAAAAATCACCGATTTTTGAAGCGACATAACTCGGCTCGACAAAATCGTACAGTAGTTTTTTAGTACTCATTTTACAGCTTGAAGCTTCCTCTTTCAGAGCCTATGTCGCATTTTTGCTTACAATAATTTGTCTGTTATTAAACAAATGAAAACTCGAGCTATCTTTTTTCTGTTGGAATTACGCAAGTTCAAGAGAGTTCACAGAGTTGGAAATTTTTTTTGGTGAATTCAAATTAATATCATCTTTTAAAGGAAAGCTTCCTCTTTAAAGTGAGCTATTGGAAAGTTGGGCACGATTTTTTTAAAAGTTGTTTATCGCACTGTTATTAAGAAGTGTGCTACCGGCATTGGTTCGTGGGGGAGATTTTGCAGGCACATGTATTGCCGATGCGTAAACCAATCGGTTCACAATTCTTGCTCATGCAGGATAATGCTGAGCCGCATACGGCAATGCACACACGAGAATTCCTTTGGAGTAGCAACATTCGAACAATTAAGCAAGTACCCACCCCGATCCTTTTTTTCGATCAAAAAAAGTGATACATTAATTTTTGTGAGAAGTGTAGATATATAGAAATGTGTTATGCACATAATATAATGTTATATGCCATATATTAAAGGCCGTAGACGAGTAAGCAGCCAAAACTTGCCCCTGGGCTTTTCTTGCCGGTAATTTAGGAGGATGTTTGGACGATAACGAGACAGCTTATTCTCAAGTTGCAGCCTTTTTCACCGAAGGGTACCCGAGAAAAAAAATGATAACTAAAAACTCGAAAATTCTGACAAAATGAGGTGATAGGGAACTGTCCAAAGATAGAGGAAAAAAGATTGGTCATTGTATTTGGTGTAATATCCAAGAAATAAGATGAGCAATTATATATTATTTTTCTTAACTATAGAGTACATTTTTGGACTTTTTGACAAAAGTTGGGGCGATAGGGGACTATCCAAAAATAGAGGCATACATTTTTGGTAATTGTGTGAAGCAGCGGTATCGGTGACAAAAATAAAACGAAAAAGATTTTTCTATCATTCAATCCGGGAAAAAAATCACACGAATTTTTCTTTAATTGTGTTTTAAATTCTTTAATGTTTCGCGTTTTTCAAAGCCGATTGCATATTCTGACGGCGAGATATGATCTTTTATGAATCTTCATTGTAATTTTTTCTTGAATACGCGTCGATGAAATAGGCTGTAACTTGAGCATATATTATCTCGTTATCGTCCAAACAGCCCCTAAATTATCGTCAAAAAAACTCGGGAGCAATGTTTGTCCGTTGACTCGGTTACAGCCTTCTATGAATAATTTATAATTATCCTACATGTAGCTGTATATGTATATTCAACAGTATGTTTCAAAAAAAGGTCAACCGCCCTGTACAAGTTATAATATGAAGGTATATGCTGTTATATATGGAGTAATTATAAATTTGCTAGAAATTGTAATTATTTTCGAATGCTGTGAAACTCTTCTCTACATTCTCTGTATATGTTTAAAAATGGTGGTCTTGAAAGCACTGACGTAGATATTGCAATGAAGAAGTTTATTAACAGAAAACACTTCCAAAAGGAAAATGGAGGTGTCATCTTATTTGGTTTACTCGCGTGTGCACACCTGATCCTCTCGCTCATGTGACTCCGACTACCACTCTCGTACAGGTTCGGTAACCGTAGAGAATTTTCCTCGCACATCTGACATGTATAATATTGTATACAAAATTTATAATGAGCATAATGTAACAAATATATGTCGGATAAAAATGGGGTTCATCACTATTGATTGAAATGTAAATGCGTACTGTATGATTGATGTATGAAATGTATGATTTTCTTTTTCTTGCAGGTTCTTATTGCCTGAAGAATACTGGCAATCATATACTGTTAGTATATCAACAAGCAGGAAAGAATTTCTCGAGGTTGCGAGAAAAGAAATTTGTAGCCAAGCGCATGGGTGGCAGGACATTAAATTTGGGAAATCTGAAATAGTCTCTGCAATTAGAATAAACGCAATTGAAGCTAGAAGGCAATACCACTACTACAATGAGGTATACAATTCTAAGTAATACAGTGTTTATTACCATGTCGCTTCTTGCTTATTGTGCCCTCTGTCGTCAGTTTCTTATAGAATACATTATTTATCAATCAAAGTAGACGTTACCAATGTCGTGGAAATTTCTTACGTACTACTTTTTGAAGGTTTACTATATCTTTATCTGATCGATAATTGTTGTTACAATAATTGGTTTGCAATTGTTCAATTTTGGTTTTTATTGTTTTTTCTATCAGTGGGATACAGAGAAGATCGCCTAAACTCTGAAGCAGTACAAATTCTCCTTGTTCGCTCTTTCTCATATAAACCTCGCGGAATAGGCACGTCAGACTAATTCGCTCTTTTTGCATTCTTTCGACATATGCTAACCTGCAATGTACAAAGGGCAAATGTGATATGCACAATTCTAGGCGATAAGTATTCATTTATGATTCATCCTAAAGTATACGATCTTTATCTTTTATGATCGTAGTACTGAATGTGTTTAGTTTCTTTGAATAAAGTACGTAAATTACCAGATGAAAGAGTAAAGGGCATGAACAGAGTGTTGATAGGAACAAAGGTAAAACTACGACTGTATTTAGACATGGATAATACTATTAGTTTTTCGATCACAAGGAAACAATTATATTGACTTCATAGTTTTTCGCCTAAATTTTTATCCGCATATAGAGCGTTAGTTTCAATCGTCTTGTAGTTTACACTTTCATATATTTCTTTTAATATCAGTAACTAGTAGCTCCAAAACAAGTACGGTGACCCACCTGAAAATATTTGGACATTCGTATTTTTCACGTATGTAATCAGTATTCCAAATAAATCAGTAATAAGTATAAGTGTTCATTAATCTTATATAGCTGTCATGTCTTCAATCAATGCAAAAGAAAATCACTTATTCTTTTCCAACGTAAATCTTCAGTATACTTTAGTTGATGGCTTGCAACGTAAAAGGTAATTGCCACTAAATAAATAACTGATATCTCTTCGGAAACTATCTGAACTATCCATCTGAATCCAGTAAAAAATAATCGGTTAACGCTATTAGAAACAAATATACACGAGAAAAATCTCTTGAAAACGAGAATGTTCAAATATTAATACTGATCTACTGTATATAAAGTCAGGTTTATAAGAGAAAGGGAATCCGGAGAAAACATTTGCTGTTGCGTCTTATTAACATTTCACTTTTTTCTTCCAAACGGCGAATAAGTACCCAAATATTCTCATCATTGACCCGTACAGTATGGTGTAAACTTTTTGTCTTTTGGCAGCTTAATGAGTATCGCTTATTGCACGTGTAAACATGTCTGTCGACGCCCAAAAATCTTGCAATAAGCCGCCCTTTATATCTAACTGTTGCCGTAATGTTTCTGTTGCAGACATATCGGTTCCGCTGCTTCTACTTTCAATGTCCTTCCAATTACGTAACTCCCTCACCAACAGAATGAATGAATAATGTCTTCCTACACAATCGCTTTGTATTTTTTTATTTCATAAATAACTATGAATATGAGTTCAATAAATGTTAATACTTAAATGCTTACTTTTTGTTGTATTGTCATTTCTATCCTACTAAGGAAGTTCATGTCTTAGTGACCTACAGGATTATATAAGTTGCTTGTTGTATGATGAAGTGCCCTTCCCGAGCAAGCATAAGACCGGTAGATTACCGGTAACATGTTACTTATATATTTGCGCCGACTCCGAAAAGTTGCAATAAGGTTGTCAAAAGAAGGTTGAATGAAACCAGCAAAATTATTTTTTACTTTTGAGCACATTTTTTCTCCCGTGTATTTTTATTTTCTATTTCATTTTTCAGCTCTTTGAGTCTTCAGTTTTCTGGGATGCTGTCAGTTTTTCGAAGTCGGTCATATTTTTTTAAAAAATATTTTTGTTTATTTCGGGATGGTACGGGCTCCGTACCAAACCGTTTTTTGATGCTACCTGCTCCGATTCTTGTCCCGCATCATTTTTGTTACCTTGTCCGGAATTTCCACGACAATATAGATTCCTCACTGTACCGTCCCCCGAAAACCATTGACGGTCTCGCCCGTGTGCAGAATGGGTGCGCGCGGACATGTGATTTATCTATTTGTGTACGATGGATCTACAAATGGAGTTTCAAGCCTACACAGAAATTGCTGGGTAGCTTGTGTCGTTTAAATGATTCATCATAGCATCACAGATCCTTGGCATGTTGTTGAACATATAATAGGCTGTAAACAATATTGGTTATGGTGTGTTCATTTCTTACCGGGGCTATTGTACTTTCGTGTATTTGGCTTTTATGTAATGGAAAGTAGTGTGAAATTTGCGGCGTTTTGCGCGCATGTTTCACATTTTAGATGTTTTGATTGGTTAGTATTGTACATGGATAAATATTCTATGTATTTGTCGTGTGAAAGGCTTGAAACTCCATTTGTGAGTAACCGGGCCGGCCAAGTATCAGATGTTTTACTGATGATTAATTCTACTATACCGTTTCTCTACCCCAAAACTGCAACCAACCCTTATCTAGCTGTAAAGTAAATCATGCTTGTGTTGTGACTGTGTAACCGTAATCGCCTCGAAATTGCGATGAAATGGTTTGATGGTTTCAGAACATTTTTAAAAATATCTCATAATTAAATAGTGGCTTGGCTTTGGTTTCGAAGGATTTTCATTAATTTTTTTGTGAATGTGGCAAAGGCATCGAAATATGTAGTTGTTTGTAGAATTGTCTTACAATGTTAAAGAAAAATATGATTTTCGTTGAACCCACAACACTTTTGTATCTGTAAAAAATCTGTGTAATCTGTAAAAAAAATCTGTAAAAAATAGAGTGTAATTGTATGCAAAGAAGACATATTGTGTAATTTTTTCGTGATTGACGCCCGAAAGAATCATACGAAAAACGCGAATTTTCACCCGAATTTTGTTTTTAAGAAATCGTAACTTTTTACGGATTAATGAAAAAATCTAGAAAAATTACATGTGATACATTTTATCAGTAAGATCGTAAAAAAAAATCGAGAAAATTCTACATGCCATATCATTAAGGAAATCAAATAAAAACAGAAAAACACATTATTGCTTAGATCTTTTAAACGGGAAGGGTTACAAGGCTGGTATTTTGAGAGAAATTGTTTGTTTTGAAGAGGAAACTGTGGAGCATGAGAGAATTATTTTTGGGCCGGGGGCACTTTTGCCGTTCTTATCCGGCTATGCCCTTTATTCTTTCGTAGGTACTTGATATGTATACCAATGCCATTGTCAGTATTCTCTTCCTCCGTTTCACTTTTCTGCAATCTGGAGAGTTTTCTTGCCGAAATGACGTCTTCCGTGAATTTGTGCAGATTCGCCAATATCGCCTTACATTCTTTGCCTTCTTTGGTCAAGTAGTAGAAGAAGTCGATCCTACCCCATAATGAGAAGAATTGATTGAACAGCAGTCGGGAGATTCTGTATGGGTTGATGAGATATTATATTTTTGTCCGAATGTCGAATGATTCGGACCATAAACGGAAAATTCAATTGTACCGGTTTACGTTCTTTGCATATTCACTTTGTAGGAAGGTTCGGGAGAAATGGATCGGTAAACTGGGTTCTGGATAACATACGGAAAATTTATTACGGATTAGGAGAGAATGTTACAGGATTGGGTTAACAGGAGTCATTGGCTCGATATAATAGTAAATTCATCGAGAACAACCCCAGCAACGGCGAAATAAAAATCAATCGAAGGTCGGGCGTCCGGCTTTTGCAGCCGAACTCTCCCCATCGTAGGGTATTTATCTAAACACGTTCGTATAGGCGTCCGGGTACAGCCTCCTGTACTCTCCCAGTCGGCTAGGCGGCCGGATTTCTCAGCCGTCCACTCCTATCCTCAGGGCGTCCAGGAGTACCTCCCGTACTCTCCTAGCGAAGACGGGCGACCGGGCAAGCCCCTGTTCTCTCCTCCCTGGGAGTCGTCCGGCTTTCTCAGCCGAACTTTGCATTCCAGGAGGCGTCCAGGAGCTAACCCCTGTTCTCCCCGTTTTATAGGATATTCTCCGAATTTTATAGGATGCCGTTGCTAGGTTTGTCGAGCCGCCGCGGCCGCGATCAACAAGGCGGCCGCCACGCACGCCAGCGCCTCCGATCGGAGCATGTTCGCGGCTCCCCGCGGCCTCCCGATCCACCAAGAATGATTTCAGGGGCGGCACTAAATTTTGCTTCATTACATTCTCCCCCTCTGGACACGCCGACGTCCCGGCAAGTAGTCCAGGATCTCAGGAAAGTAGTGGTCCTTTCGTACATCTTCAACGCCTCCTCTTCTTCTGAGGGGCACCCGCCTGTTCCGGGTGGGAATGCTTTCGAGGACGTCCACGACAGCGGACTGGCACGACACGATCCGGGGTCGTTTCCTCTGTTCCTCTGTAGGGTCGTAACGTCGACGAATGGTACACTCCTATGCAGACTGGCTCAGGATCCCGAGTCCGGATCTCATAACTGGTAGCTCCGACTCGCCGACCGATGGTGTATGGGCCGTCCCTCTTTGGAGCCAACTTGGATGTGTAATGACGCTCTCGCCGGCTCAGAGTATGTGTGGTAACCCACACTAGATCCCCGTCTCGATATCCAGGATCTGGACGTCGATGCTGGTCCGCGTACTCCTTCCGCATATCCTGTTGTTCTTCTTGGTTTTGTTGGGCGACTTCTAGAGTATCCGCCAGCGTCTACAGTTTGGGCGTAATCTCTGGAAGGAAATTCTCATTCTGGATGATGGTCCTCAGGTCTCGGTGGGCTTCATCAGGAGTTCTCAGTTCCCTCCCAAAGGTGAGATACGCTGCTGAATATCCGGTCGTCCCACATTTCGCCGAGTTCATTGCAAATCGTATAGCTGGCAGCTTCTCGTCCCAAGTTGTATGGTCTGTCCCAACGTAAATAGCGAGCCGCGCTTTGAGATCCCGATTCTTTCGTTCGACAGGATTCACCTCAGGATGGTAAACGGGAGTGAATGCTTGGTTGATCCCAAAGCAGTGGGCGACTTGCTGCATCACTCCACTGATGAACTGTGTGCCATTGTCACTTACTAGTCGCCTTGGCATGCCGAAACGGAGCAATACTTCATTGATTAGGGTATCTGCACACGCTTCTGCAGTGGCCTGTTGGAGGGCGAACAGCTCGACCCATCTTGAGGAGACGTCCTCAATGATGAGTATCCATTGGTTCTGTTTCTTCGTGGGCGGAAGAGGTCCAAAGAGGTCGATGGAGAGTACCTCGAATCTTTGTTTCATCACTGGCGTCTGCAATAATCCTGCAGGTTTCAGATTGTTGGCTTTGTACCTTTGGCACTCTATGCACGACCGCACGTATTCTACGATTTCTCGGTGCATTCCCGGCCAAAAGTATCGGGAAATGATCCGATGGACAGTGTGTCGAGCACCATAGTGGCCAGCAGTCGGATCATCGTGGTAGGCCTTTAGAATTTCCTTTTGCTCATGGGTTGGTACCACGAGTTGTGCTTCTTCGGCCTCGACATTCGGCGAATATCTGTAAAGTACCCCGTTGTTCAGTAGGTAGTCACGTGATGTCCCTCTTATAAGTTCCTCCTCTGCGGTATTCGACTCCAGGGCCTCAATGATGGTCTTGAGTGCATCATCCTTCAGCTGCTCCTCTCTGGTCACTGCCGGGCCGCGGCTGGGTATGTCTGCTGCGACTTCAGCGATGTCAACCCGCTCTTCCTCGTTCCAGGGCTCGGTGGGAAGCCTGGATAGCATATCAGCTACCTTGTTACATTTCCCTGGGATATACTGGATGTTCGGGCAGTAAGGCTGCAACAAAAGTGCCCATCGAGCCAGACGTCCAGTGGGTGATTTGATGCTCATTAGCCACTTCAGTGGTTGGTGATCAGTGGCAATGGTAACCTCGGCTCCTTCGATGTATCCTCGAAACTTTTCAACTGCCCATACGACCGCGCGAGCCTCTTTTTCGGCGGTCGAATAATTTCGTTCTGCTGGGGTGAGAAGGCGGCTAGCGTATTCTATAGGGTGCTCTGTTTCTTTTTCCCCTTGGAGTAGCACTGCTCCGATTGCGAAACCGCTTGCATCCGTACGGATGGTATAAGGTCGTGTCTCGTCGGAACGTTGGAGGACCGGTGATGATGTCAAAGCTCTTTTCAGGTGTTCGAAAGCTTCCTGTTGGCTCGACGTCCACTCCCACGTTGCCTTCTTCTGCGTTAGTCTCGTCAATGGTTGGGCTACGGTGGTGAAGTTGGGCACAAATCTCCTGTACCAGGAGCAGGTCTGGAGAAATGAGACCAGTTGCTGGAGGTTCTTTGGTGGTGGTATATTCTGGATCGCTCGGACTTTCTCTTGATCGGGTTCGATCCCTTGCGGCGTCAAGATGTGCCCCAGGTATTTGATTCTTGGGCAACACAGATGGCACTTTTGGCGATTCATTCTTAGACCATACTGGCGCAGCTTGTCGAACACTGCCCTCAAGTCTTCCAGGTGTTCTTTGAAACTTGGAGAGAGGATCAGTAGATCGTCTAGGTAGACCAATACGTTGCGCTCTCCTAGACTGGCCGTCAATCGGTCCATCAGCCTCTGGAAGGTTGCGGGCGCATTCTTTAGTCCGAATGGCATGCATTTGAACCTGAAGATGCCGAAGGGCGTGACGAAGGCGGTCTTGTCTTGATCCTCGGGTCGGACTCCAATCTGCCAGTAACCCGACTGGAGATCTAGGGTGGTCATATATGCGACTTTCTTGGTTGAATGCAAGAGATCATCGATTCTGGGCAGAGGATAGGAATCGGTGATAGTGATGGCGTTGAGTCTCCTGTAGTCAATGCAGACTCGAACACTCCCATCTTTCTTTGGCACCAGAACGACGGGTGCTGCCCACGGTGTCTCGCACTCCTCAATAACTCCCCATTTGAGCATCTTGTCAATCTCTTTCCTGAGCAGTTCACGCCTGGCAGGTGGTAGGCGGTATGGCGGAACTGCGATTGGTGGATGGTCTCCAACTTCTATACGATGTTGAGCCTCTGCCGTTGGTGGGCCCACTGCATCAAATAGATCAACGTACTCTTGGAGAAGCTCCTTCAACTGAGCTTTTTCTTGTGGCGATATACTCACCGCCTCGTCCTCCCTCATTTTGCTTATCTCGACGGCAGCAATATCCATCCGCGTGGATTCGAACGTGCGGATGCATTTCTCAAACAGGTAGTCAATCTCTGGCTACCTCATCGGTACGTTGGCGTCTCCCTTGGTAACTTCCTTTATTTCTGTGTCGATGGATACTGGATCGACAACATCGTCGATTAGGTACTCGTCTAGGTTGTTGGAGGTCCCAGGTTTCATACCCTCTCCAGAAATTGGGTGAATAAGCGCAGGTGGAGGTTTCGCCAGTTCTTCTATCTCCTTCAAGATCTTTCTATCCATGAGCGCGACCCTTTGCGTTTTCTCCCCCTCGATGGAAGGTACTCCGCTCGGTTCATCGGGAAGGTCATACTGGCACTCAGGTGCGTCCACGAAATGCCAGGTACGTTGCGGGATATTAAGCACGATTCCGGCGTCCTCGATGAAATCAACCCCCAGGAGAGTGCGATTATCCTTACTCCCAGGTAGGACGACGAATCGTGTAGGGATGATGCGATCTTGCAATTGAGTTTTTAACTCGGTTGTAAGGACATCCCGAACTCGTGGATGGCCGTCCACTATGGCGACCTGCATCCGCTTGCTCTCAAATGCGACGCCTTTTCGTTGCAGCAGAGCGTACAGGTTTTGGCTGGCAATGCAGCACTTCGTTCCAGTATCAATAAAGGCAAAGCCTCTTTCACCAGCGATATTCAGGGTGACCATCGGACGAGGTCGGCTGGTCGGTAGCGCATTGACAGCGCAAAATGCCACTTGTAAAGTGTCGTTCTTGGGTTTAGAGCAAGTAGGGCATTTGCTCCGCACCACCCCAGGTTTGCCACATCCGTAGCAACGCAGGGGTGCTCGTTGGTCGGTGGTTGGCGTATTATCAGGTTGGCCTGCCAAAGGTGCTGTTTGTCCAGGGGGATTCCGTCGAGATGTGGCGCCGTACGTCCTGTAACGGCATTGAAGGGACGTGTGCCCTGGTCGATGGCATACGTTGCATCAACGGCGGTTTTTAGGGTACGGAGCGAGGAACGTACGATCCGATGGTGATCTGCCTTGTTTTGCCTCGAGTTCTCCCTTTCCAAGGCTTCTTGCTCACGAGCCCGCTTGATAAGATCCGAGAAGGTGGTCACCGAATCGCGGGGAATTTTCATACGAAGCGTTAGTCGCAATAGGCCGTAAATCATGTCGAGCTGCACACGCACGTCGTGTGGCTCGATAAGTTCTGCTAACAGGGCTCGCTTCTTATTAATAAACAGGTCGGTCGGGGTGTCTTCATCCTGTTTTGTCCGGAATTATTCGAGATAGACCTGATAGGCCTGGCGGCGCGGTGCAAAAGTGATCGTTAGGAGTTTCAGAGCTTCTCTCTACCCAGTGACGGTATTTTGGACACCCTTCCACCATACCGATGCTTCTCCTTCGAGTAATAATGGCAGTCCTTTTATCGCGTTTTCATCGGTGATATTTTCGATGTCTTTATAGATCGAAATGGTTGAAACGAACGCCGATACTTTTGAATGGTCATGCGTTCCATCAAAACGAGCCGTACATTTGGAGAAACTCCCCTGTTCGTTTGTTTTTCCAGATAAAGAGCCAAGTAGTTGATTAAATTGGATTGGTGATAGTTGGACGGCAGGAGGTATTGGATTGTTGAATGCGCTGGAGGTGTTTGATGCGTTGGAAGTATTGGGATTCAGGTTGGATGTGTTGGAGTCGTTGGACATGTTGGAATTGTCGTCGTCAAATGTTTCCTCAAAGTTGGAGTCGTGAGCCTCGGCCCGCACGTTGGTCGCCAGCATTTTAGGAAGGTTCGGGAGAAATGGATCAGTAAACTGGGCTCTGGATAACATACGGAAAATTTGAACAAAAATTTCATCCCGATCCAGGGCCATTTCTAACTTGGTGGCCGCCCAGGTGCAAAGGCAATACCGCCGCCCTTATTGAGCATTGCTTACTTAACACTTTACAGACCGGCAGTCGATTAATCGACTTTTTGTTACCAGTGCTGACCGGTAAGAAGGGCATAGGATTTTTGAACCGCTATCGGTCGGTAAAGTGTTAAGAATTCGATACGCTGAGTTTACTTTTATATCTACATTCATATAGAAAGAGTATAAATACTTTTAGACAGCAATCATAAAAAAGGAAGATTTTCTCATTTTTGAACAATTTTACAATCTAACTGGTGGTTTAAAATAAGTCTGCATTGAGAAAATTAACTTGTCTTTAGAAAGTCCAATATATTGCCATGTGAATTAATCAAAGTATATCTGTAAGACTAAGCTTTCGAAATAGAACTTCATTTGTTTAAGTGACTGATTGTTGGATGAATGTCGTATTGTTTAGTGAATTGCAACTGCAAGCAATCGCGAACTTGGCCAAATAATGATTGTGTGTCCCTGTTATTTTATACAGATAAAAACATATAACAATTTGGCCCAAATCGGAAGAGATGCTGCCGAAAAAAGTGATTGATTTTACGTGTAATTTCCGGTAACAAAAGGTCTCAGGCCGCCCCTAGATTTAGCCGCCCAAGTGCGGTGGCACCTTTTGCACTTAAGTCAGGAACGGCTCTGTTCCGATCGAACAAGCCCTCTCAAAACTATCGCCGGACAGTCAAACCTTCGATTTTATGCAATAAAAGAAGTTAATGTTAAAGAATTTCCGAGAAAGTTAAAACGGTTCCATTCAGGAAATATTGTGTATGAGAAAGAAAAGGTTTTAACCCGATTTGTTCATCCATCGCAGAGATACTGACAGACGAACGCAATAACAGATCTTATGCGATAACAATAGCTAGTCTTAAACAATATTGAAAAATTTTGCAATGGGACCGTTCTAGGGGCCGTCTCTGTAAAACAGAAAAGGTATCGTCCTAATCGAAACATGTCGTGGTGAGATATTGCGAGGCAACCACAAACTTGACGGATATTACGCCTTCTATATAATAATAATAGTTTGTGTTAAATGAAATACGAAAATTTGTTAGTGGGACCATTGAAAGAATAACGCCTACAGAGTAGATAACGTTTCATCAAAATCGGTCCATCCATCTCGGAGATATCGACGGACAAACGAAAATTTTAGTAGAAACCTGAAATCAGCGACAAATTTGGTTTTTATGCAATAACAATGGTTAGCGTTAAACAATTTCGAACAAATTTATAATGGGACCAAACTGTGAACATCCTCTATAAGATAGGCCAGGTTTCATCTCGATCGGTCCAGCCGCCTTCCCGTACTCGCCAGACAAACATTAAAAAAAATATATAGCGACCGAATTGAGTACCTCCTCCTTTTCAAAGTCAGTAAAAAGACGTTTTACCTTCTGGTGTCAGTTTCTTTAACTTGAGCAGCATCCTGATCGAGAAGAAGTTCGCCGGTCCAGGGATGCTATCAATCTGGCGAATGAACTGTACGAATTTCCAAAGTACGCGGAATTTGCTTAGCAAGAAGATGAGGCATATTGAAATGAGTGCGAGCGGTAGGAGATCCATCTTGACAGCTTCCCAGTTAATTACTGTATAAATCGAGTCCGTATTCGCTGCATTAGTAATAACATACGCTCTTTTTGTCAGAACACTCCTACTCTAAGAAAAGTCGAATCCACCATGTTTTATATCAGTTAAACTTTAACCATTTATTTTTATCCAAAGGTCTGCGACACTGATGATACATTTACTGATAATAAGCATTCCGTAATCGATAGCGTAACGCGTAATAATCGTTCTGTGAAAGCTTTACTATCGCATTATTTGCCCATCATTTTAAGGTATTTAATAGAACCGCACTATAATTTGATAATGGTTGTTTTACGAGCGGAACGAGACTATCGATTCCAAATTAGTTAGGTCTGGTACTCTGTTAGGTCGTAATTTTAAAGTATTTAACATAACAGCAGTATAGTTTGATATCAATTGGCAGCGTTCAAGTGTCTAAATGGGGTCCAAAACTTGGTGAACAGACATTTATTTTTGGTGATAAATAGTACGATTTGGCGACATAAAATTAATATTTGATGGACTCTTTAAGAATAAATGGATTTGCAGATTTGGTAAAGTTTTTTTTGATGGATATTTATTAAAATTAATAGACATTTATTAAAATTAATAGGAGATATTTTTATGAAGGGTCAGAATTGAAGTTTGTGACTCGTGTGAATCGTGTTATTAAAAGTGTTCCAACTTTTTAATGTGCGGACATATTATACATGGTGGGACATTTCTTTACCACTTCGAAATATTGCAATAACCACGTACGTAAGGTACTTACGTGAAGCAGTTAATAATACCAACAAGAAATGTTATAAATGTGTTCGCTTGTATTGGCAAGGTTCAGTATGTCAGTACAGTTTCATCAAGTGTTACAAGCAGAAGTTTTTATTGCGATAACCTTTCTTTCTTGGGTTTATCTGAAAAGTCGTAAAACTAAGTTTATTGTTATAATAAATTAGGTCTATATAAGCAAGTGAAGAGTTTTATAAGAAAAATTAAAGTTTTAGCTAAAACTAAACTAATTTTGTATAATTTAAAAAGAAATCAAATTTCTGTGCAACACGGGTCTACTTTATTTTCTAAAACCCTATACCCCAAAGAGTTAATTAGTATTTTCCACTTAGTGTGTAAAGATACTTGATCATAGAGTTTAAATTAGGTATATCAGCTGGATTTGTACATATTCCAATGCCTGTTTGCATTTCTGCTTTTCGTCAAATGTTGATTGGATACTCTATTAGCGATGCAAGAATTTCTTGTTCGCAGGGCCGGCGTGACCTTCTGCGGGGTCGGATTCAAAAATTTTGCGGCGCCTGAGTACACACATATTAAATCCTACACTTATAGGAAGGTTCGTAGGAAAATGGATTTGGTACGCAGGATTCTGGACAACAGACATAAAATTTATTGACGATTATGAGAGAATGATACATGAGGAATGAACAGGATTTTTTTTGACAGGAGTCATTGGCTCGATATATAATAGGAAAAGTTATCGAGAACAACCCCAGCAACGGCGGAATAGAAATCAAGAGTCGGGCATCCGGCTTTTCCAGCCGAACTCTCCCCATCGTAGGGTACTTTACTATAGTTGGACCGGTAAGAGAATGAAGCTGGGATTTCCCTCACCCGAGCGCAGTCAGTGCCACTTCCCTTGACACTTGGAGTTCCTCGAACACAGACGCAGAGCGTGGCTACAAGGCGCGTAGCATGTGTGGGTAGAAAGCGCGTGAGGGGAAGTCAGGCTAGAGAACTCCCAAAGCGTAACTGGAGAGGGTAAAATTCCGGCTGGTTCCGTCTGGTTACCCTCCCTCACCAACTTCATTCTCTCAGCGGCCCGACTATAGACACGGTCGCGTCGCATAGACGCGCCTGGGTACAGCCTCCTGTACTCTCCCAGTCGGCTAGGCGGCCGGCTTTCTCAGCCGAACTTTCCATTCCAGGAGGCGACCAGGTGACACTTCCCCGATCTCTCCCCGTATTCCTCGGGCGTTTAGGAAGCCGCCCAGTACTCTCCTTCTGGAGGGCGTGCGGCCTTCTTAGCCGAACTCTCCATTCCAGGAGGCGTCCAGGAACTTAACCCCTGTTCTCCCCGGTGCTATGCCGATTCTCTCAGGCCGTGGTTTCTTACCTCGTCCTTTGCCTCGAGAATGCAGCAGGAATAGGGCAAGCGCGTACGCGATCGCGAATTTTATCGATCGGAGCATGTTCGCAGCTCCCCGCTTCCTTCCGATCCATCGAGAATAATCTCAGGGGCGGCATTAGAGTATTGCTTCATTACACACTTAAATTGTGCGACGAGGAATTATTTATTTACAAATGCTGTTACCTATTATATATTTTTTATAAGATGAATATTAAATGATAATACAATCCAATAATAATAATAAATAATTTTTCTCGCTTTTTTCAACGCCAAATCTTTGATAACATCATCAAAATTGATTATATTTGCTACTTCGTTTTCCATTAATGGAATAGCCACCGATAAAAATCTCTTTTGGCTTATCGATGATCAGAGATAATTTAGTATTAGTTTCAACCGCGAGGAACTACATTCTGCTGAAGCCACGGTTACTGGCATCGATAACGTAATTTGGAATGCGATTAATAAATTTGGATATGCTTCCGAGAGATTGTTCTTTCCAATGTGATTCATTGAATGTAAAGCCGAATATAATCGGTTTGCGTTATTGACCGGAACATCTTAATTTCTTCAAACATTTCAGTTCTGTCGAAATCTCATTCCAAATGTAAGTAAAGATCTTGACACCACTTTAATAAATATTCATCATCTAAATTCCCAATCTCATTCATGTATAGAAAACCAAAAGCATTTTGGTGATTTGCATATAATTCGAATCTACTTTTAAAGTATCTATTATTTTCAAAAAGTAATGTACACAGAAGTATTCTTTGTCGCTGCTTTGTCCTTTATAATCGAATAATTTTCGTTTTTTGCCCTTGTACGATGATTTGAAATCTGGTGTTATGTCCATTTCCTTTGAAACTTCATTTGCTACGATCATAGCTTTGCTAAATCCTTAATTTCTGTATTCCGCAAAGAATACGTTAAGACCTTTTTGATGCTTCGTGGCCAAATCGATTTGCATCTTTTGATTTTGAAATACTTTGCTGGCGATGATAATTTTTGATAATATTTCGTACCAAATGATAAGACTGACAATAAATTCAAATTCATTTATCTTGCTCACTATAGACAAAATCTTAATTTTCAATTTATTGTTAGATGTGTTGTTGCCAATTTCGGTTAAGGCGTTTCGAAATTGGCGAACTTGAAATCGAATAGCCTTTACACTATCAAAACCGTATTCCCGCCTAGTTTCTAATAATGGTTTAGGTGTAATTTTTTCAACGTGTTTTTTTGAACATCCCAACGCGATGTCGATGCTGCATATATCGTGTAAATCTTTTGTAAAACACCAAAAAATGTAGTGCTTGGGTTAATGATTTTGCTATATCTCCCAATAACAAATTCAAATTATGACTACCGCATGATACGTAAAACGCGTTAGGATTTACACGTAATATATTTTCTTGTAATCCTTGATATTGGCACCGTTTTCATCAGGAGACTTTGTAGAGTCTCGCGCCAAGTAGTAGTAGTATGTATGTATAGGACGGCGCGAGCTACCGAGGATACATATCCCGAAGTGGGATCGGTGTGTCTGCTTCTTTTCGACTACAATACGCTGTCTCACATTATCCACACGTTACATACATGTCTATTGCCAAAAGTATAGTGATGCAGAAAATTGATAGGATGTCGATTTTTATAAAAATATAAATTAAAAATAAATAAATAAAAAGAGACGCGAACAGCAATTGTATTGAACACGGAATTGAACTCGCCCCTTTCAAATGGAAATCCAACATCTTACTTGCAGCACTACTTACTGAATTATAATCAAATTTCCCATTTGGGTAAAAGAAGTACGACTCTGCTCTATGTCTGTAATCACATTTTAGATAACGAAATATTTACAGTATGTCGAAATTATTTTGTTTCATATTATAGAATTGTGTCTAATATGTGGAATTATTACTGTTTGAACCATTTGTAGTACAACATGAGCATATGATTTTGATGGAAAATGAATATGACCAAACAAAATCTTATGGATTATGATTTGAATGATTCGTAAGACGTATACAATTTCCTACAAAATCAATAAACTTTTTCTGGTATATTACTCTACGTGTAAATATCGAAACTCTATGCGACTAGCCGTAGTTGTTACACTTTTTCTAATAAACGGTATTTGCAGTCTTTTTTCGGAAAGAAAAAACAATAAGAAGAGTCAAAATAGTGCTTCATATGGCAAAGAAATTCGAACGATAAGTCATGAGTTCGATTCCTAGTGTGAGATGTGTTACGACAGTTTTTATAGATATGCACGGCAAATAATATAGATCTATGCACTGGGAATGCATAGTAATTCTCTTGAGGAGGAGGAATGTTGTCATACATTTGTGCTAGGAATATTAGGGTATACGTACGTATTTGAGCTATGGGGAATATTTCTATTTTGCAATAACAAATACACGATTCCAGTCTTAAAAATTCAGAAAATAAAACTTTCTCACTAAGTACACTGAGCTGGGCTTACTAGGAATGACAGTCATATCATTGTTTAGTACTATTGTTTATGAATATGTAAGAGAGTTTCCAACTATAGAACCGTTAGTGTTCTAATTAATGAAATTTTAAAAATTGTGCAGTAACTAAATGAAAAACTTGAAAACCAGAAAGGCATCTACTAGATAGTGCTTGCACGTATCTTTGTATTGAAATATTAGTTCTGCGTAACAGTCCCCTGATGTAGTATCCTCTAGTATCAGATAAAGCAGAAACAAAGATGATTGATATATTAGTTCCTTTCATATATTTATGACAGTCAAGCATTCAAGACAATGAAGAGTATTTTGAAGAAAAGAAACAACTCTGTTTCATTTCACTTTCTGCTATAACAATAAGAGCAACTATAAAATAGCAGATCTTTGACTATACAATCCATTTCATAAAAATCATTTGCAGAAGAACTGTTACACAGATCTAAATGCTTCAAAACAAAGGTATGTTTGCAGATCTGTAAGTTCCTCGCGGTTACTGAGATTTAAAAGTCCCACTTTATTAAATAAATGTCCATTGATCCAAATTTGAACAGCTGTATTTACCAAGTGTTTGATTCTTGGGTCCAACTTTTTTAAACATACCAAAACTGGAAGATCAACTCTTCATGATCATTTTACAGTATCAAAAACAACACAGTTATGGAAGCTCTTATTTATAGTAGGAAAGACCCAAGTTATTACAACAGCAGAAGAATATTTAGATAGCAAGACACTGTATTTAGATAAAGACTGGAATTGTTGCACTTGTAATGATTCAAAACAAGTCATTACTATTTACTAAGGAATTAAGGAACTGTTTACTAGATTCCGATAAATCCCACAGCTAAACAACATATGTAAGGGTAGGGCATTCTTGTAAAACCATATTTTTGTGAGGTACATACACATCGCGTACATGCCTAACCCCAGATTTTGCTGTCAACACTGTCAACACAGCGCAGAGCAGCCCTCTCGATGAGGCGCCACCTCGTTCTCGGGGGCCGACCTAAAATACTCACGAATATTGACCTGTGTGATCGACACTATGGCGAAATCCCGCAAAACACAGGGTTAGACGGGGCCACGTCCTACGGCTTTATTTCTTACAGTTTCAAGATAAAATATAGCTTGGCGTGTTCGTTAGTTCACAAGGAAGGCTGGGCTGGTAGTTATTTTGAAAGGAAAACATGGGAATGACACAAATATATCGCAGCAAAAAGCCCGTGTATTTCACGACCATCTTGGAAAATGTGTAGACTTTAGACGACTAATTTGCTACAAAAATGAAACAATCCGATGAAACTACTACCAGCCCGGCCTCTATTGGACTTTCTTCTTTCGATTGAAAGCTTTCCCAACCCAAAATCATGTCACATAAGCGAGCCGGAAGTGGCCCCGCGAACTCATATTTTGGGCAAATTGAGCCGGTAATACAGCAGCTCTACCGTGCCGCGGAGAAGGTAGCGTAGCCCCTTACGGGGACCACTGCAGAGTTGCTGTGTTACCGACGAAATTGACTAAAAATATGAGTTTATAGGAACTCTTCCTGTTGGCTCGTATGAAATGATTTTTGGTTGAGAAACATTTCAATCGAAAGAAGATAGTCTAATCCCCTAAAAAGACACTAAAGATGTAAAAAAAAATCGCCAAGTAGTTTTATTCGACCTCCCACAAAAATCTTTTCCCCCACAAATGTGTTTTGAGTTCAACAAAAATCATATTTTTCTTTAACATTGGAAGACAATTCTACTAACAACTACATATTTCGTTGCCTTTGCCACATTCACAAAAAAATTAATGAAAATCCTTTGAAACTAGAGCCAAGGCACTATTTAATTATGAGATATTTTTAAAAATGTTCTGAAACCATGAAACCATTTCATCGCAATGCCGAGGCGATTACGGGTACTCAGTCACAACACAAGCATGATATACTTTACAGTGCTAGATAAGGGTTGGTTGCAGTTTTGGGGTAGAGAAACGGCATAGAAGAATTAATCATCAATAAAACATCTGATATTTGGCCGGCCCGGCTATTCACAAATGGAGTTTCAAGCCTACATACAAATTGCTGGGTAGTTTGTATCGTTTAAATGATTCATCATACCATCACAAATCCTTGGTATATTGTTGAACATACGACAAGCAATAAACAATATTGGTTATGGAGTGTTCATTTTTTACCGGGGCTATTGTACGTTCGTGTATTTGGTTGTTATGTAATGGAAAGTAGTGTGAAATTTGCGGCGTTTTGCGCGCGTCTTTCACATTTTAGATGTTTTGATTGATTGGTATTGTACATGGATAAATATTCTATGTATTTGTCATGTGAAAGGCTTGAAACTCCATTTGTGAATAACCGGGCCGGCCAAGTATCAGATGTTTTATTGATGATTAATTCTACTATGTCGTTTCTCTACCCCAAAACTACAACCAACCCTTATCTAGCACTGTAAAGTATATCATGCTTCTGTTGTAACTGAGTACCCGTAATCGCCTCGGCATTGCGATAAAATGGTTTTATGGTTTCAGAACATTTTTAAAAATATCTCATAATTAAATAGTACCTCGGCTCTAGTTTCCAAGGATTTTCATTAATTTTTTTGTGAATGTGGCAAAGGCAACGAAATATGTAGTTTTTGGTAGAATTGTCTTCCAATGTTAAAGAACAATATGGTTTTTGTTGAACTCAAAACACATTTGTGGGGGAAAAGATTTTTGTGGAAGGTCAAACAAAACTACTTGGCGATTTTTTTTTACATTTTTAATGTCTTTTTAGGGGATACTACTATTATTAACATTAACTGGTCTGGTATAGGATGGACACTTTTAACATCTTACAAATGTAGATGATTGTTTCAAATACACATTCACATATAAAAGACTAATAGCAAGAGACCGCTCGTTACGCTTTGTATGTATCATTCTCTCTTCGTCTATCATGGAAGAATCCCCGTGAATAGATCGATAGGTACATAGACGAAGGTAGAAGAAGAGAGTCTGATCGTAAATGAGCGTGAGCAAGTGGGATAGGATATGGCGCGATAAAAGAGAGAATACGGGTAAGCGCGATTAAGCCAGATGAGTAGTATTATACTTATATTTGCGCTTACTCCGAAAAGTTGCAATAAGATTGTCAAAGGAAGGTTGAATGAAAACAGCAAAACTGTTTTTTACTTTTTAGCGCATTTTTATTTTTTATTTTATTTTTTCAAGTCTTTGATTTTTCAGTTGTCTGGGATGCTGTCAGTTTACGAAGTCGGTCACATTTTTAAAAAAAAGATTTAGTTTTACTAGCAGGATGTGTGTGCTTCCATGTATGTTATACTTATTGCTATGGTTGGTGATGCTGTAGGTCGACTGACTTGGATAGTGGAAATGGACAAAAAATTTAACGGGCTTTTTAAATTGTGGCTTGGTACAAATCTCACGGTGCACGTCCGGAATCCCAAGCACCTTGAGGTACGAATCCGCTTCGTGCAGAAGAGTTTCCAAGCAGGATGACATGAGAAGTAATATCATCGATGACTTGATATTTCCAGATGATCTTGCCTAGTACAGTGAATATTAACAAGGCCGTAGACTATAAATTTCTAAGACGGTGGCTCGGTGAGGGACTCCTAACGTCTTCAGATAAATGATTTCGGTTGAGATTCAAGGGGCTATTTATTCAGAACTCTTCAGTACTTTTGTGCGTTTCAGGTGACAAGTGGTTCCGCTACCGTCAACTTCTCACACCCGCTTTTCATTTCAACGTCCTCGAACAGTTCGCTGTTGTGATGAACGAGAAAGCACAGATCGCTTGGACGATGTGATTAAAAAGAAAAAGCCCGGCGAGCCGATAAACGTATTCACTCTTGCAATTCGGTGCACTTTGGATATAATATGTGGTATCTATCATTTTGAATTACGCTTCCATTCATCAATGCTTATTAAGAAATGCTATATGCGAGTGTTCAGTGTTATCACGAGTCAGAGTGATACAGCAACTGCGAATACGACTCACGTTCTAGGGGACATACTGTTTTATAAGATACTCAAGCACTCCGACGCATAAGAAAATTGCAACTGCAAAGACTGATGTCTAAAGTCAAGCGTTTCATTTAATTATACTTTTAATGTCATGTTTATTATAGCTCTCTAATACCTATTTTGCTCGGTAGAGGCAGCAATGGGTTTAAACATTCCACAGGAAAACGAATGTGAATATGCAAAGAACGTACACAGGTACGATTGGATTTTCCGTTTATAGTCCGAATCATTCGATATTCGGACAAAAATATAATATCTCATCAACCCATACAAAATCTCCCAACTGCTGTTCAATCGATTCTTCTCATTATGGGGTAGAATCGACTTCCTCTACTACTTGACCAAAGAAGGCAAGGAATGTAAGACGACATTGGCGGATCTGTACAAATTCACGGAAGACGTCATTCGGGCAAGAAAATTCTCCCGATTGCAGAAAAGTGAAACGGAGGAAGAGAATACTGTCAATGACATTGGTATACAAATCAACTACCTACGAAAGAATAAATTTGATTACACGAGAATACATAAAATTAGGTACCCGCAAGCAGAGGGCTTTCTTGGGCGTGCTGCTGGATGCGAACGCGAATTCTGACAATCCAATGACCGATACGGAATTGCGGAAACAAGTGGATATATTTATGTTCACAGTAATTTTCTAGGAAATTCCTGTATATTAGTAAGTATATATTGCACATAAATGACTGTTATTTAATAATTCACAGGGCCACGACACAACAGCTGCTGCAATCAGCTGGAATCTCTTCTGTCTTGGTAATGAACCAGAGGTTCAGGAAATGGTGCACGAGGAACTCGATCGGGTGTTCGGTGATTCAAAGCAGATTGCGACAATTAAACAGTTATCTGAACTGAAGTACCTCGATTGGGTAATGAAGGAGGCCCTACGACTCTATCCATGTGCTTCCGAATTCTTCAGAGAACTTCAAACCAACCTCAAAATAAGTCAGTGTTTCTTCCAACCTAGTTCAAATTCCAGATATGATAATTTCACTTAAGGTTCATTGTTTCTTTCGATTACAGATGGATACGTAATACCAAAAGAGACCACTGTAGGTGTGAGTCCATACATGGTTCATCGCGATCCCGAATACTGGGTTGACCCTCTGAAATTCGATCCCGATCGCTTTTTACCCGAGAACATGGTGAACAGACACCCCTACGCTTATATTCCATTCAGCGCTGGCCCTAGAAACTGTATTGGACAAAAGTTCGCGCAACTCGAGGAGAAGATTATCCTGACGGCCGTCCTCAGGAAGTTCAGAGTCAAGTCCATGGAAAAACGCGACGAGATTAGCTTGAATTCGAGCCTAATACTGAGACCGTCACATGGGATTTATATGCAACTGGCACCTAAGTATTAACTCGGACACGATTTAAGTTTGGGACAATGGTCCCAGAAGAAAGTCTATGATAATGCAGTCCGACGGATGAACTTTTGATTCACAGTTACTGAATTAGAGTTACTGAATTAGTTAGCAGCGAAGTAAACACGGCAAGGCCGGTAAATTATATAGCTGTTGCGCGAAAGTCGAGGATTCCAAGATCTCCATCGACTAACAATCTAAATCTATTCGACAGAAATACACAGGAAACAAATAACAATTCATATGCTAATGCAATATATCATAACTCTTCGTGAAAGCAAGAAGAAACTATCGTTCTAAAGCCCAAATAGGGCATCTTCATCAAGAATTATGTGAATACAGTGAGTACACTAATCAAACCAAGGGACATCAGATTCGTTTCTAAAATATCCAACCATGCAATCTGTATATTCCTATTAAGCAAGGAAGTGGTAGATAATCTCACAGACCAGTATAAAAGTATAACCATCAATGACAATTTGACTAAACTAAGACTTCGCATAATTAAAATAAAGGGAACAATACTTTAAAACGTCTGTCCAGTCATCCCCACGACATATAATTGAAGAAAATATTATAAAAATCAACATTTACCTACGTCCAAAATATCGTTTCTCCGAGCAGGATTATTGGAGCCAGAATTCTCGTAGGCGAGCTTTAGGAGACAACTATAGTATATTATACATATACTAATATAGTTTTTGTTATATCTCAATTGTGTGGCGGAATGAAACTGCTACTTGACGCATTTCTTTACATTGTAATATTCTTGGACGGATTTGAAGTCTTTCTGTTAGTTAATGCTTAACAATAAAAATAATGAAGTTTTTAATATTTACCAATGTTTTCATTAAAAAATTTAGAAATATAATTTTATAAAATTGTCAAATCTCATTTATGTTAAAATATATACCATCTCCTATGCGGATGTTTATGTTATAATGTAATTTTAACGTTGCAATGTATTGTGTTTGTTACGTAGGAACGTAGGGCACGAGCGGATTTTATCGTACGCACCAGAAAGGACATCATAATATTTTATATACCGAATTATTGTCCGCTTTCTTATCCTTGATGAGGATAAGGGTAGTTGGGATCGATTTCCAATTGGAGTCCCATACGGGTCCTCAATTGAACTTTCGTAAGGTGGAGGGAATATAAAGAGAGTAACGAGATGTTACGAAATTAATTTAGAACACTGATTCAGGGAACAAAATGAGAATATATTATAACTGAAGTATCTGAAGCCAATCAATAGAACATCGCATAATCTTGACAAACATATTTTTACCAACGCCAATAAATAAATACAGTCAATAGTGACAATTTTTGCCAGAGGCTACAATATTTGAATTTGAGTGAACGAATCATACATGATGGATAGAAAAATTTGGTTTGCTCTCGCTCTCTTTCTCTCTCTCGAAACGCATACGTTACACAACGGAGATGAAAGCAACAACGAAATAAAGGGAACTTACCGAACACTGAAAGTTATTATTTAGATATAACGTAATTGAACCTCCGGCCTTCAAGACGACTGTGTTATAGATCTTTAGCTCTCTCTTTCTCTCTCTTTTCGCTGTTCGACTGGAAGGACAGAGTGTAAATGCTGATGAATGCTGAAAGGAGAACCACCAACTCACTCACACACTGACTGACTATTTGTGGGTTTGAAGCAATACTTTAAATGGAAACTATGTATTAGGATAGTGTAGGATTGCTAATGTGAGAGACTGCGAGCGAATGGTGAAAGAATGAGACGTGCGACTGTGAATGCGTGTGAACCTTTTTATATGTGTGTTTGGAGGTCAAAGATCGACAGAGCGTATCGGAATGTTTGGGATTGGCTGAAAGGTAGAACATTTGAAACAAGTGTGATTGGCGAGTGCGTGGGTCAACGAATGTGTATATAAGAGGTGTGAATCTGAAGGGCGAGAGAATAGAGAGAACAGTATAGAAGAGAACAGAGCGAACGAAAGAGAAGAAGTCGAACCAGAACTGAGTGTTATTGTGTGGCAGAGTGCGAACCGGCGGACGTGATAAAGAGTACCGAAGGAAGCGAGTGTATATGTTCAAATAATATATATTCAAATAAAGAGTCGAATATTTTTCAAAAACCTACAATAGGAAGATGCACTTATAATTTAACCCGTCCGAATGGATCGGGTGCAAACAACGAATGAGAATAATTAAGTTTAATTTTTAAAACGGCTATGAGTCCTTACGCGGTACTACTCGATGAGATTTGACCAACGTAACTCTGTCTCAAACAAGAATATAAAATACTAGACCACGGACTGTCGCAGCGTACCTCACGACTTCAAAATGACGAGTGTCGCAGCAAACGCCACGCGAGTCGCGGCTCGGTCCGTCCGCGCCGAAAACGCTTAGGCTGCAATTTTGTTGCACCAACGAATCAGAGGTCAACTCTGATCAGTGATGCCTGAGGGCATTCGCTGATTTGTCAGTCAATGTAGGAGTAGATTTAAAGTTCCTCCTTCTCACAAGATTAATACTAAAAGACGTTGCATTCCGTGAATTAAAACGAGAGCTAAGCATTCTCACTAATTCGAACTGTCGTATGAATTTCCGAACATAACCAAAGATTCTTGTTGTCAAGTTCTTATGAAAGCTTATCGTTATAGCGAACGTGGTTTGCTCTTATATTGGCGTGAAAATTATAACTATGAATGCAAGAGGCAGGTTTCTGGAACCTCTGACGCTATTGGTTATGTTTTGATAATTTAGAATAATTCGCTGTAACTTCGCAAGGATCTTATCTTCAGCACACAGGCTAGAAAGCGACGATACGAGCTGTCCGACGGCATCGGTGTTTAGAACTATTAACAATATGCGCTTGTACAATGTGTACGTGCAACGCGGCACGAAAATCCGACTATGGAAAATTCCTATAATGATGACTATTGCCGAATTCCAACCGTGTCCGTACGTGATTTATTTCAGAGAACGGTTATGGTGACGCTGACTTTATGAAACAAAACGCTTAAGATGTTCACGGCAGAAATCCTTTAGGCCTTCGAGAACGACGTCTAGCGTTACCCCACAATGCATAGCATTGACATCAGATCCTCGAACATTCCATAGGTTTCCGTCAATGAATCCAAGGTAAATTAGGTGGTTTGTAGCAATACTCTCTCGCAGTGACACGCAAGTAAAATAAGAAATAAAAAATTAAGAAATCTTTGCGGAAATACGCGAGGACGTAACATGTTTATAACTGAAACATGCACATAGGCGGAGTCCACGTTCTGAAACTCTTCAATGTGAACCTATTATAGCTGAAAATGAAGGGCACCGTGTCAATAATTAAAACCGCAGAGATACGGTTTTCACGAATAGACGTGATTGTTGTGCAAACAGTTCATGTGCTGTAAAATAGTGTTACGTCTGGAGGCCCCGCAGAAATTTTTCTCCTGTGTAAAATTATTTTTTTCTCCGTCAATTAAAAATACATTTCTGAGGTATAACTGATGGATATGCAAGTAATAGGTTTCACTTAATTCTCCACTTGAGTCGTTTGGCAAAAGGATTAGAGTCTAGCAATGAAAATCCTGCAGACGGTTCGAAGCAGTAATGTCGTATTTACGTATAAACAAACTGCCTCTTTAGGCGTATATTTGCTATATCTTTTACATGTTTTTGATTAACGTCGACTCCCCTGAGGGGTTTGCGACGGGTATGGAATACCTCCTCTGCATTCATATACCAAACCCGGTATAAGCGTCCATAAGGCAGGGGGGGGGGGGCAAACTTTTGCTCATACCGGGTGGACCTACTATTTTTAAGGTGGAATCCGAACCACCCCCCCCCCGCGCAGTGCGTGAACCTGCTGAAAATCAGCGATGACAGGTGTTGGGATCGAACCCGAGCCCCGCTAATTACGGGTCGAGCACTTATCCTTATTATCCTTATCCTTATTAACCCTTTGACTACGGCGAAATCTAAGGTAGAATGCTCATTTCAGCTGACGAGATTTTAGCTGTGATAAATGCAATCTTAATGGATTTTTAGAACGCCTGCAGGCGCTCTCAGTGTCACAAACGCAACATTTCTAAGCACCTATAGGCGCCCACTGTACCCTAGGAGTTACAGGTGTCCAAAGGATATTGAAACATAGATCGTTCTATTCGAATCACAAAATTATATTATACCTTTCTACAATACAATTTAAAGCTAAATATAGGTTGTAAATTGATTATTAAAATGAGTGCCTTAAAATGAATATCAATATATATATTCAATCGAAGAAGAATTTAGTTTTGGTTGTGAATAATAAATAAACTGCTCTCCGTATGCATATCATGCGCTCGCTGTTACCATCTGGTTTACGGTGATTATTGATTGTCTTCGTTTTCTGTTGTTGTCTAGGTTTCGGCTGCAGCCACGCTTCAATGCAAAAGAAAGTATTAATTTATATTATTATTAGTCATGGAGTATCCCGAGTGTTGATTTCTCAATTGGAAATCCAACCCGTAACACTCGATTTCTTAGTCAAGCACCTTACCCATTTGCTCACTTTCGAGAAATGCTTGTTACTGGTCTTCTGTGTTGTCCCTCTGCTCAACTGAATTACTAGCGTAATTATTCTTACTTATTTTTAACGCAAATTCTTATTCTAATTCTCATTAACCTATTCATCTAGCTTCTCATTAACTCTCATGAGTCATATGGTGCCCTAAGTACATAATGTCTGACAGAAATTGCAATTGAATTTTTTATGATCTATTAAGTGGGTCACAGTCATAATATACTCGTCATATATTACCTATACTCGTTATATTATACCGGTTAGTGAGTTGAATTCGGGAAATATAATAAAAATATGTATGTACACTTTCAGGCATGTAGAAGCACGCATACACACGCTCAGACATATGCAAGCAGGCACATACACACTTACGCATGTGCAACCATACATGCATCCGTCACGTAGCCTTACGGTCAGGCATCTGCAATCATACATGTGAACGCATGCATATATGTACATTGTACAGGCATGGCAGGCATCCATAAACACGCATACACATCTACATGTACAGGGTGATTCACTTGCCTTTGCTTCAGATCTCTCCCAGCCCTTAGTTTTTTGGTGGACTTCTCGGCCTTCTCCGGGACTGATATTTGGTGGGTAATGTTTTTTTGCACCAAGGAAGATACCATAAAAATTCCAGAGCCCTAGCTCAAAATTTTTTTTCGGCAAATTTTTCTTAAGGAGACCCTTCAGATTTTTTCACGATTTTTCGAAGGTCCCCGAATTCGGGTTTTTTCTTCGGAAATCGATTGTTTATGCATGAAAACGAATAGAAAACAAGAGATCCGTCGAAAAAAGTCCGGTTTTCTATCGAAAACACTAAAAAAACTGCATTTAAAGTTCGATTTTTTCGGCATTTTCGTTGGTTTTTCCCATATTTTTTGGACTTCCCGACATTTTCCGGGGCTAAAATTTGGTGGGGAGTCTCCCCTTGCATCAAGGAAGATGTGATATAAATTTCAGAGCCCCAGCTCAAAATTTTTTTTCCCCATATTTTTGGCCATCGAAAATATCCAATTTTTGGTGGTGATACAAAGGCAAGTGACTCACCCTGTACGTACACAGATAGATAAGTCACATGTCCGCGCGCACCCATTCTGCACACGGGCGAGACCGTCAATGTTTTTCGGGGGACGGTACAGTGAGGAATCAATATTGTCGTGGAAATTCGGGATAAGGTAGCAAAAATGATACGGGACAAGAATCGGAGCAGGTAGCATCAAAAACGGTTTGGTACGGAGCCCGTACCGTCCCGAGATAAAAAAATATGACCGACTTCGAAAAACTGACAGCATCCCAGAAAACTGAAAACTCAAAGAGCTGAAAAAATGAAATAGAAAATAAAAATACACGGGAGAAAAAATGTGCTCAAAAGTAAAAAATAATTTTGCTGGTTTCATTCAACCTTCTTTTGACAACCTTATTGCAACTTTTCGGAGTCGGCGCAAATATATAAGTAACATGTTACCGGTAATCTACCGGTCTTATGCTTGCTCGGGAAGGGCACTTCATCATACAACAAGCAACTTATATAATCCTGTAGGTCACTAAGACATGAACTTCCTTAGTAGGATAGAAATGACAATACAACAAAAAGTAAGCATTTAAGTATTAACATTTATTGAACTCATATTTATAGTTATTTATGAAATAAAAAAATACAAAGCGATTGTGTAGGAAGACATTATTCATTCATTCTGTTGGTGAGGGAGTTACGTAATTGGAAGGACATTGAAAGTAGAAGCAGCGGAACTGATATGTCTGCAACAGAAATATTACGGTAACAGTTAGATATATAGGGCGGTTTATTACAAGATTTTTGGGCGTCGACAGACATGTTTACACGTGCAATAAGGGATACTCATTAAGCTGCCAAAAGACAAAAAGTTTACGCCATACTGTACGGGTCAATGATGAGAATATTTGGGTACTTATTCGCCGTTTGGAAGAAAAAAGTGAAATGTTAATAAGACGCAACAGCAAATGTTTTCTCCGGATTCCCTTTCTCTTATAAACCTGACTTTATATACAGTAGATCAGTATTAATGTAGCGGACTCTTCTGTAATCGAACTGCTCGCTCTGACTTCCGAGGCGTAACTTTACTTAACTATAGTAATTTTAATACATGGTGTATATGACTTTATTCGTCTGCTTCCAAACTGAGAATGTGAGGGTATGCGCTTCGAACCAGGTGATACGAGTCGGGCTTCCAGGGGGTGGGGTTCCCCCCACTCGCAGCTCGTCGTCCTTATCACAAGGCCCCCTCCCGCGGCCCCACCTAGGGTTAGCCTAGCGGCCCCGGTTCGACCATGTGGTCTCCCCGTGCACGCGGGACCTTCAAAACCCGGGAAGTTTTACCTTCCCTAACGAGGTCGATCTCGGCCTCAGGTAAAGGCGAACCTCTACCTGAGCACGAATGGCTTATCGGCCACGGCACGTTTTCACGTTACCGCGCACGAGGGGTGCTTGGCCAGCGGGAGTAACGACTTCTACAAGTGATCCCAACTCGCCCTTATTCTCGGCGCATCCCCTTTACAATCGTGATAACTGCACTTACATAACAAATGCGACGACCTTCACAATAATAATAATAACCTAGTTTATCCATCCGTAACAATTAATATTTGAACATTCTCGTTTTCAAGAGATTTTTCTCGTGTATATTTGTTTCTAATAGCGTTAACCGATTATTTTTTACTGGATTCAGATAGATAGTTCAGATAGTTTCCGAAGAGATATCAGTTATTTATTTAGTGGCAATTACCTTTTACGTTGCAAGTCATCAACTAAAGTATACTGAAGATTTACGTTGGAAAAGAATAAGTGATTTTCTTTTGCATTGGTTGAAGACATTGCAGCCATATAAGATTAATGAACACTTATACTTATTATTGATTTATTTGGAATACTGATTACATACGTGAAAAATACGAATGTCCAAATATTTTCAGGTGAGTCACCGTACTTGTTTTGGAGTTACTAGTTACTGATATTAAAAGAAATATATGAAAGTGTAAACTGCAAGACGATTGAAACTAACGCTCTATATGCGGATAAAAATTTAGACGTGTAGGCGACAATGTCTCCGCAACACCGACTGCGGAGATCGGCTCAGCGCGCTACGACGCGTCTGAGCTCCGGCTCCCAGAAACAAAAGCTGGTGGCTAACGACGGGCCGAAAAATCGGCAGTCGTGAGCCAGAGGCCTCGAAGGAAGGTAGCAATAAAGAGCATCGTCAGTTTCCACTTAAATTGATTTTTCTGTAACCCCACGATCCCATCCTGCCCACAGTCTTCAGAAGTGGGATTCGAGCTTTAAGATACGTGACGCGAAAACGGGGTACAAGGACAATTCGGGTTATTGGTGACTTTCGTGTGAAGTGCATTGTATCACGAAATTCCACAAGTGTGTGCCGAATTGTTGTGCTCTATCGCGCCATTGCTCATACTGTATGTGTGTCATAATATTGTAAAGAGTAAGATGGCTACGAGACAACCTGACCGACCTGTCGTACAGATAGACGAGGACTTGGCACGACTCACAGTGGCACAATTGAAAGACATTCTGAAATTTATGGACGCCTCGTCCGTCGGATTGAAAGCGGACCTAATTATGCGAATTCGGTCCATGCCGCCGGACGCGTGGTCCAAGGTGCCCGCGGACTATATCCAAGTTTTGCCTGTATCGGAAAATGTGAGCATAGAAGATAGTGCTGCCGTTGATCCGACGCCTGAGATTAATGAGGCTGGACCATCGCGGCGGGATATGCCCACCAGAGGCGAAAATGAGGATTTCTTCCGACGGGAATACGAGTTTGCTGTACGCGAGCGGGAATTATTTAGAAGGGAATTAGAGATGCTTCAAAGAGAAAGAACATCCGCCTCATTGCCAAGCGTCAATAGCATGTCGAGCTTTCTACCTATTGATATTCGGACAATTAGTGAATTGCTGTGCGAATTTAGTGGCGAAGGTGACAGTTTCCGGAACTTCAGAATGCAAGCCGAGCTGCTTCGCGAGACGCACCGATTGGATGAAAATGCGACGAAAGTTATGTTGACCAGACGACTCGCAGGGAAGGCGGTATTGTGGTTCCGGTCAAAACCGGAATATTCGCGCTATAGTGTCGCGGCATTGTTGGACGCAATGGGAGAGATGTTCGACGACAAACCGTCCGAAGCAGCGTTGAGGAAGGAGTTCACGAAGAGGACGTGGCAAACGAATGAATCCTTCACTAGCTTCTTCCACGATAAAGTGATCCTGGCAAACCAAATATCTATCGGGGAAACGGAATTCATCGACGCCACGATTGACAGCATACCCGACGCAATACTGCGGGACCAAGCGCGTATGTTTCGTTTCCGAACAAAAACCGACCTCTTGGAAGCGTTCAAAAATCTGTCCCTGCGACCGAGTGCCGTCAGTGAGAAAAAGACGAAAGACGATTATAGACTAAGAGCCGATAAGGCGCGTGCAGCGCAAGAATCATCGAGACCGAGGAACGCGGAGTCTGCTCAGCAGCAGCCACCGAGGTGCTACAATTGCAGCGAACGTGGGCACATTTCGACCAACTGCACTCAACCTAGGCGGCCGAGGGGGTCTTGCTTCAAGTGTGGAAGCGTAGACCATCGCGTCGGAAGCTGCCCGCAAAATCGCCCAGCACCTGAGAGGACAGCAGCAACAGCAGCAGCTGATAGCACAGCACACCTCGTAGAACTGATGCCGAATTCACCGTACACGGTAACGTTAAAATATTCCGTGACAGACGAGCAACAAGCTGTGCGCGATTATTGTATTAATGCAATTATTGATTCCGGTTCACCGATCAGCCTAATTAAAGAAGGCTTTGTGCCGAAACACCTGCGCGAAAATTTGGCAGGTTGCGGCCCTAACTTTGAGGGTATTAACGGTTCGAAGCTCGAGATCTTAGGCGCTATCAGTCGCGATTGTACGGTAGAAGACGTGCCGCTCACACTCACTTTCGGGATTGTTAGTTGTAATGCTATGTCGTGCGATGCCCTGCTCGGGCGAAATTTTATTTCGTTGCCGATGATTAATGTAACCTTCGACAAAAAACCTTTCGTCACGGCAAAAGTGAAGAAAAGCTCGATTGATACGCAAAATGAAGTAATGCAGATTAATTGCATTGAGGCCAATACACGCGTCGATGATAACTTGAATATAAACCCGCAAGTGTCTCTCGAGATATCCAAGAAAATAATTAAATCATTCGAAACCGAATCTTCACAGAGCGTGGTACCGGAAAATTGCGATGTTAGCTATGCTGAAATGACTATTGTTTTAAAGCACACTCAGCCTATTTCCTTCCGGCCACGCAGGTTAGCTTTTAGTGATAAGGAAAAACTAAAGACTATCCTTGACGATTTAATTAGGGATAAAATTATCCGACCGAGTAGCTCGCCGTACTCGAGCCCTATAGTGCTAGTGCGCAAGAAAACTGGGGATTTGCGCTTGTGCGTTGATTATAGGGAGCTGAATCGCATAACCGTGCAAGACAATTTTCCGACGCCTCTAATAGAAGATCACCTTGATCAACTACGTGATAAGAAATATTTTAGCAGCCTCGATCTTAGAAACGGGTTTCACCACGTGAAAATGTCGGAATCGTCTATAAAGTATACTTCGTTCGTGACACCTATAGGGCAGTACGAGTATTTAAGAATGCCGTTTGGACTGACCAATGCGCCGCGTGTGTTTCAACGCTACATCAATCACATATTCTCCGGACTGGTCAGACAAAATAAAATATTGCTATACTTAGACGATATCCTAATCGCTACTGTGGATATTGACGAGCACATTGAGATTCTGCGTGAGGTATTCCGACTAGCACGACAGCATCAATTAGAGTTTCGCTTTGACAAATGCTCGTTCCTATATGAGGAAATTACGTACTTGGGATACCGGATAAATAACGAGGGTATACGGCCAAGTGACGGAAATATTGAGGCGGTATTGAGGTACCCCCTGCCACGAAATACGAAAGAGGTTCACAGCTTCGTTGGTCTAGCAAGTTATTTCCGTAGGTTTATCCCTAATTTTTCGAGAATTGCGAAGCCCTTACACGACTTATTAAAAAAGGGCGTAGCGTTCCATTTTGGTAGCGAGGAACTTGTCGCATTTGAAAAACTTAAAACATTATTGTCTTCCCAACCGGTTCTAGCAATATACTCTCCAAAACTACCGACTGAATTGCACTGTGACGCGAGTAGTACGGGCTTTGGTGCAATCTTATTGCAAAGGCAGTCAGTTGATGGCACGTTGAGGCCAGTCTCCTACTTCAGCCGGAGGACTACTCCTACAGAATCCAAATATCATAGCTTTGAACTCGAGTGTCTCGCGGTCATTTATGCATTAAAACGTTTCCACATCTATTTAGCTGGTACCCCTTTTACCATCGTAACAGATTGCGACAGTTTTCGGCTTACTTTAAGCAAACAAACTATCAACCCACGAATCTCACGTTGGGCAATGGTGTTACAGAATTACAATTATAAAATTGAACACCGTCCGGGTACACGGATGTGCCACGTCGACGCTTTAAGTAGGTGTAATAGTGTACTGGTATTGGAAGCCAACACATTTGAGCAGACATTATCTATTCGGCAAGATAGAGATGTAGATATCCGGAAAATTCGTGATAAATTAGAAAAGAGTGAGGATCGATTCTTTGAATTGAGAGACGGCTTAGTATACCGTAAGAATAAGGAGGAAAAATTGCTCTTTTACGTTCCACGTTGCATGGAGGATAATATCATTCGCACTTGTCACGACGATCTTGGACACATTGGACCAGATAAGGTAGTAAGCTATATTAATAAAGTTTATTGGTTCCCGAACATGAAGGAAAGGGTGAAGGCCTATATATCTAATTGTTTGAAGTGTGTCGAGTACTCTACGCCTTCTGGAAAACCAGAGGGCTACTTGCATAGCATCCCCAAAGGAAAATTACCTTTCCAAACCATTCACATTGACCATTATGGTCCATTGGCAAAAGCAGGTCGAGGCTATAAATACCTCCTATCGGTCGTGGATGGATTCACGAAGTTTATTAAATTGTACCCGTGTAAAACCACGAAAAGCGATGAAACAATCCGTCATTTAAGAAGTTACTTCCATGTTTACAGTAGGCCTAGACGCTTAATTAGCGATAGGGGAACCTGCTTTACGTCGAACTTATTTTCCGATTTCGTGGCAGAGGAGTCAATCGACCACGTATTAGTAGCCGTCGGTACGCCTCGGGCGAACGGACAAGTCGAGCGCTTCAATCGCGTCATTACGCCAATGATGGCCAAGCTGTGCGAAGATCCTTCGAAATGGGATCGAGTTTTAGGTGACATCGAGTACGCGCTGAACAATACTCGTTGTCGCAGCACTGGAGAGACCCCAAGCAAATTACTGTTCGGCATAGATCAAGTTGGCGTGGTGCGCGACAAAATTCGTGATATTCTAGATTCATATAGCGATGAGGATAGAGACCTCGGAGTGATTAGAGACGCCGCCGCCGCGGAAATCGTCCGGAACCAGCGTGCGAACGAGCGATCCTATAACAAAAAGCGAAAAGATGCTACTGCGTACAAAGAGGGTGATTATGTAATGACAACCAATACTGATGTCACCCCTGGCGTCAACAAAAAGTTAATTCCTAAGTTTCGAGGGCCTTATGTTGTAAAGCGTGTTCTTGACAACGACCGGTACATCATAACCGACGTAGAAGGGTTCCAAGTCACGCAAACGCCCTATACCGGCACTGTAAGCGCGGATAGAATTAAGCCTTATGTTAGTGAGTAAGTATCATTTTTATATGCCTGTAGTATAGTAAGTTTCATGTTTCGTTCTATATTCTTAACTAGATAGTGATTGATATGGCCGAGACGGCCATAATGTCAGGAGGGCCGAGCTGTAGGCGACAATGTCTCCGCAACACCGACTGCGGAGATCGGCTCAGCGCGCTACGACGCGTCTGAGCTCCGGCTCCCAGAAACAAAAGCTGGTGGCTAACGACGGGCCGAAAAATCGGCAGTCGTGAGCCAGAGGCCTCGAAGGAAGGTAGCAATAAAGAGCATCGTCAGTTTCCACTTAAATTGATTTTTCTGTAACCCCACGATCCCATCCTGCCCACAGACGAAAAACTATCAAGTCAATATAATTGTTTCCTTGTGATCGAAAAACTAATAGTATTATCCATGTCTAAATACAGTCATAGTTTTACCTTTGTTCCTATCAACACTCTGTTCATGCCCTTTACTCTTTCATCTGGTAATTTACGTACTTTATTCAAAGAAACTAAACACATTCAGTACTGCGATCATAAAAGATAAGGATCGTATACTTTAGGATGAATCATAAATGAATACTTATCGCATAGAACTGTGCATATCACATTTGCCCTTTGTACATTTCAGGTTAGGATATGTCGAAAGAATGCAAAAAGAGCGAATTAGTCTGACGTGCCTATTCCGCGAGGTTTATATGAGAAAGAGCGAACAAGGAGAATTTGTACTGCTTCAGAGTTTAGGCGATCTTCTCTGTATCCCACTGATACAGAAAACAATAAAAACCAAAATTGAACAATTGCAAACCAATTATTGTAACAACAATTATCGATCAGATAAAGATATAGTAAACCTTCAAAAAGTAGTACGTAAGAAATTTCCACGATATTGGTAACGTCTACTTTGATTGATAAATAATGTATTCTATAAGAAACTGACGACAGAGGGCACAATAAGCAAGAAGCGACATGGTAATAAACACTGTATTACTTAGAATTGTATACCTCAATGTAGCAGGGGTATTCCACTCTAGTTCCAATAGCGTTTATTCTAATTGCAGAGACTATTTCAGATTTCCTAAATTTAATGTCCTGCCACCCATGCGCTTGGCTACAAATTTCTTTTCTCGCAACCTCGAGAAATTCTTTCCTGCTTGTTGATATACTAACAGTATATGATTGCCAGTATGCTTCAGGCAATAAGAAGCTGCAAGAAAAAGAAAATCATACATTTCATACATCAATCATACAGTACGCATTTACATTTCAATCAATAGTGATGGACTCCATTTTTATCCGACATATATTTGTTACATTATGCTTATTATAAATTTAGTATGCAATATGATACATGTCAGATGTGCCAGGAAAATTCTCTACGGTTATCGAACCTGTACGAGAGTGGTAGTCGGAGTCGCATGAACGAGAGGATCAGGTGTGCACACGCGAGTTAGCCAAATAAGATGACACCTCCATTTTCCGTTTGGAAGTGTTTTCTGTTAATAAACTTCTTCATTGCAATATCTACATCAGTGCTTTTAAGACCATCATTTTTAAACATATACAGAGAATGTAGAGAAGAGTTTCACAGCATTCGAAAATAATTACAAATTCTAGCAAATTTATAATTACTCCATATATAAAAGCATCATATACCTTCATATTATAACTTGTACAGAGCGGTTGACCTTTTTTTGAAACATACTGTTGAATATACATTTACAGCTACATGTAGGATAATTATAAATTATTCAGAGGAGGCTGTAACCGAATCAACGGACAAAAATTGCTCCCGAGTTTTTTTGACGATAATTTAGGGGCTGTTTGGACGATAACGAGATAATATATGCTCAAGTTACAGCCTATCTCGCCGTCAGAATATGCAATCGGCTTTGAAAAACGCGAAACGTTAAAGAATTTAAAACATAATTAAAGAAAAATTCGTGTGATTTTTTTCCCGGAATGAATGATAAAGAAATCTTTTTCGTTTTATTTGTTTCACCGATACCGCTGCTTCACACAATTACCAAAAATGTACTCTATAGTTAAGAAAAATAATATATAATTGCTCATCTTATTTCTTGGATATTACACCAAATACAATGACCAATCTTTTTTCCTCTATCTTTGGACAGTTCCCTATCACCTCATTTTGTCAGAATTTTCGAGTTTTTAGTTATCATTTTTTTTCTCGGGTACCCTTCGGTGAAAAAGGCTGCAACTTGAGAATAAGCTGTCTCGTTATCGTCCAAACATCCCCCTAAATTACCGGCAAGAAAAGCCCAGGGGCAAGTTTTGGCTGCTTACTCGACTACGGCCTTTAACACATGGCATATAACATTATATTATGTGCATAACACATTTCTATATATCTACACTTCTCACAAAAATTAATGCATCACTTTTTTTGATCGAAAAATCACCGATTTTTGAAACGACATAACTCGGCTCGACAAAATCGTACAATAGTTTTTTAGTACTCATTTTACAGCTTGAAGGTTCCTCTTTCAGAGCCTATGTCGCACTTTTGCTTACAATAATTTGTCTGTTATTAAACAAATGAAAACTCGAGCTATCTTTTTTCTGTTCGAATTACGCAAGTTCAAGAGAGTTCACGGAGTTGGAATTTTTTGTTGGTGAATTCACATTAATGTTATTTTGTAAAGGAAAGCTCCCTCTTTAAAATGAGCTACTGGAAAGTTGGGTACAATTTTTTAAAAGTTGTTTATCGCACTGTTATTAAGAAGTGTGTCGCGGGCATTGGAATTATCCAAGGTACACCACGAGGATGTTCGGTCGGACTTGTACCTCCTGTGTGTGTGTGTGGGTGTGGGTGTGCGTGTGTGCGTGCGTGACAGCCTCTAATGTCCGCAGGGTTGTTGGATGTTTTGCAAGATGTCGTAGCTGCCACCCTATACATCCCTATGCTCAATAGGATTGAGATCTGGACTGAGGGGTGGGTACTTGCTTAATTGTTCGAATGTTGCTACTCCGAAGGAATTCTCGTGTGTGCATTGCCGTATGCGGCTCAGCATTATCCTGCATGAGCAAGAATTGTGAACCGATTGGTTTACGCATCGGCAATACATGTGCCTGCAAAATCTCCCCCACGAACCAATGCCGGTAGCACACTTCTTAATAACAGTGCGATAAACAACTTTTAAAAAAATTGTGCCCAACTTTCCAATAGCTCACTTTAAAGAGGAAGCTTTCCTTTAAAAGATGATAATAATTTGAATTCACCAAAAAAAATTTCCAACTCTGTGAACTCTCTTGAACTTGCGTAATTCCAACAGAAAAAAGATAGCTCGAGTTTTCATTTGTTTAATAACAGACAAATTATTGTAAGCAAAAATGCGACATAGGCTCTGAAAGAGGAAGCTTCAAGCTGTAAAATGAGTACTAAAAAACTACTGTACGATTTTGTCGCTTCAAAAATCGGTGATTTTTCGATCAAAAAAAGTGATGCATTAATTTTTGTGAGAAGTATATATGAATCTGCAGCATTTTCTAGTGTATTTTCTTGTTAGGACATGGCGCAAAAACTACTGAACCGATTGCAATGGGATTTTCACTCTTCAAAAACGGAAGGTCCCAGGTGTAAAACTGGTCAAAATCTAAATTACATAGTAAAATTTCGGTGAAAAGTGATACATACCGGCCGTGTTTGCTAACATACGAAAACGACAATAGGGAGCACGCGAATGGAGAATAACTGTTGTAAGTCGTAATTCTTCATCACTAATATTTAGTAAGAGCATCAAAATGAATCACCGTTACTGTGCCACCCATACGAAGCTGGGTAGAACTGCTAGAGTAATATAAGGCAATGAAATATGTCTTTCGCACTCTAGTTCGAATTCAGAGTTGATGGTCGCAAAATAAAATTCGGTTGGTACATTGTAAATTATGTTCTCGAGTAGACCAGTTTATGTATATGCGCCCGATAAAATAATTATCATATTCCCAAAAAAACACGTAAAATACAAAAAACATATACCCAAAAACGATCGCCTGGCATAAATTTGAAGATGGGTAGACGTACTACCTAAGTTATCGCGTAGTGTGTGGCAATCACGTGATTGGGCAGGGGCGCCATCGTCACGGCCGCCTAAAAAAGTCACACATGCCGGGTGTGCATGCTACTAAACTTTATGTTTTTGTCTGACAGCCAGTAACCAGAACCTGAGAGCCATTGTATCGGAAGGTGTACATATGATGTACTTTCCATTTAGGAGGCAGAGACAGACACAGCTAAGCGCTGTGTTTCGGAGAGTTTAGGTATCAAATGGAACGATTATAACAGTTCAAAGAAAACTGTGGTAGCATCGCTCAGCTTACTACGGGACGGAATGTCTTGAAGGTCTAAAATTCCGAATAGAACATCTGATGTCAACCGTACGGTTCAAAGTTGTTGATAAAACCTTAAAATGTTGGTAGTTCGGTGCGTCGACACGCTCGAACACATTTTTTTCTTGTGCCCCACTGTGCACAGCAGTGCACTGCTGTGTTGTAGATGGAACACTCTGCGTCAAGCGCAGTGTTACACAGTGTCCCTCTGTGCACTCATAATATACTGTACCATTTCATGTGTTATATATACATCAGTCATGCAAATATATATATATACATATCTCAGTCCCAACTCAAAGGCAAGTGAATCACCCTCAACATATTCGACAAGACTTTTGTTGTCAATAAAAGATGATACATTAATACAATACCTAAGCGATTTTATGAAGTATGGTTGTGTGAGTTGGACTTCTATATAGTCCCCACAGGCAACACTAATCGCTTGGGGGCCCTCCTGAAGTAGGTCTTTGCTGTTATGAACTGTATCACGACTCACAACTCTTGTACCTGCTTCCAGTGTTGCTACATTTTCTTCGGGTACAATAAATCCATCGTTCAGATCCTTTACATTATTCGTGTAATAGGTTCGAAAGTTAACCACGCAAAAGTACTTCTTGCCGTCCTAAAGCAGAATAGATTACGACAATTTAATTCATAGAAGATACAATGGTTAAAAAATAACTTAAAAAAATATGGTTTTACATTAACCAGGTGTCCCAAGTATTTAGCGTACTAAAATATTGAAGCCAAGAAATTACAGCCGGGGACCAAGACAAGCAATAGTAATTAGTAATTAAAGAAGTATCGTATACACGTTCTCTTACTCCTTCCTGCTTTATATAGAATAAAAATAATTTCTAGGAGTTTTGGAGAATGCCTGGATTGAGAAGGTGAATATCGCGGAATTTTAGATCGATGTCAATTACGGAATGATTTTACTGAATCCGGAATTGTATTAATTCTGGACATTGGAGACTCCCGGCCTGGGACATTTCATTTATAGCTCAGTATAGCTATATGGCAATCCTAGATAGCCGCCTAACTTGAATCGTAATGAGTCATTTTAAACAGTCCAGACATTCTTTACATCTAATTATACTATCACGGTTAGTGTAAAGGTTGGAAAACGTTGTTAATTTCAGATCTTGGGTCTAGACTTTATCCCTATTACACACAGATACTGCATCGGGTCAAAATCGAATGATTATAATAAAAATACTTACTTCACCGTTGACAGTGCAGTCCGTTCCAACGATACGTATATACGAGGCGATAGTTGGTTCGAAATACAGATTCTGTGAACTGTGACAATAGTATCCTCTGTGATCTATTACACGCACCCAATGCTCCGTATCAATAGATACCTGCAAAAAGATTCGTGGGATATTGTTTAAAAGAACTCACAATCTGTACTACCCACAGTTTAATTCCAGAATTTCTTGTAAGAGGGGTCGTGGACCTCCATCATTTGACCAAGGAGGAAGTGTAATAAGTATAAATAAAGGGTAACTGTTTATAAATCTGCTTTTATATTAAACAGGTATCATACGTATATAGCATACTAAAATGGCAAAAATGTTGTACTGCAATCAGGGGTAACATTACATATTGGTAATTAATGAAAGTATTTGTAGTTTCTACTTAAAGATACTTCTGAACGAGTGCTTTATTAAAAAACCTTAAATATTTTCACCAATTACCATTATGTTTATTAACGACGCGCCAATACTTGTATCATTTTAACTTCCAATAAAAGAAAATGTACCGACAAATCTGGAAGGGACTGCTTTACCGACGAAAATAGATAGAGGCGTGTATTTAATGAAGTTAGGCAAACAGAGGAACAACGAGAACGAAGAGGAGAATAGGCAGTAGTGAGGAGACAGCAAGAGCCAAGTGATCGTATTAAAAAGACAACATTTTATTTTATCTCGACAACTGAGAGGAAAGCAACGTTTCAAATTCTAAAATCAAGTACGGGCCACGAGATGACTAATGATGAGCAAAGTACCCTGAAATGCCCTAAAGCTTAAATAGAAGCTATCCCATAACAAATAGGACATTTCAGTGGCCACCTAGTTGTAAGGGTTACCTCGCTTGAGGTGAATACTAGGCACCATGAGAGGTACAGAGACACTCACATAGGAGTGACAGCATGTCAACTGTACCCGCACGATTTCACCTCATCCGATGGTAAGGATTCTCCTCGGCTGGTTGCGCAGGCGGTGTCGAAAAAAGGTCTGAATCTTATAACATGGTTTCTTTTGTCTTTCAAAGAATCTTCCAGAATTTCAAGGTGAGGAGGGTTTATAAACATTCTTTTGAGTTCTAGCGGTTAATTCTAAAAAAGTTCTAGCATAGTTTGATCGGAAAAACAAAGAAAGGCACTGACCTAGGTATAACATAGCTGTACTTTGTGTCACAAAAAGTCCAAATTATTCGTGTAATCGCTGTAACCAGTGAACCTGTGCCTCCAACAACACAGCCAGCACAGCTTAAAGGCGTTAAAACATTATATCGCGAGTATAGTTGTGGAAATGTGGCTAAATTCCACTTTCGAGAGTAGAAGAACTATCCTAAACTAGTACGCTTATTAAGCGAATCACGAAGCGTTTCTCTTCACGGAGACAGATTCCTTAGCAAGTAGCATGTTACAACCCCAGTTATAGAAGTTACAATAAGAAGTTACTAGAGAAGTTATTATAATAACCAAAATGCTGTCACAAACGTGCAGGTATGTGAATCCCACAATGATCAAAAAGGGCTCCCGATCCGTTCAGTTATCAAACGAAAGAAAGAGAAATCTGCAGTGAAGAAGTGAAGGTAATTATAATAAAAGAGGGTACTCCTCTCTGATTTCAATGCCGTTGATATATGTTGTAGGGGACACCATTCTGAGTTATTTTTTCCTATGCAAGTAACCGCCGCTCGGGCTTAGCTTTAGAGTTATACACAAAAATATGTTTAGTGCTTGGATTTTCTATGAACCAAGTAGAGTAGCCAGTAGGCATACCAAACAGTCAAAGAGTGAACACAAATCTTAACGTAAATATATCGGTGGTCTTGTGACAGCATTCTAAATACCTGTAGGGACCTAATACAGATGTAACACCAACTTAAAACCCAAACTCATTGTCAGTATGACTCAGCCTTCATGCTGGTAACAGCTCAATATCCACAACACTGCAATGCCTTTATGGCAGCATTTCAAATAAGGGGATCTTAGTATGAAATTAGAAGAAATTCTATATATTTGTCGCAGTCTTAGTTTGTTAGGTTTGGCTTGCACGTCGCTTGATGCATGCATTACCCTGAGAAAAATGGCTTTATAGGCCACGGCACGATCACAACAAGAACCGCAACTTCAACACAAGACATGTCGCTCTCATGGTCTGCATGTCGCCTTTACGAGTCCTGATAATTACATATACATAATAAATACGATGACATTCACCATGACACAATGTCTTCGAGCATCAACACAATAGACACTTTTGTCGTGCATAAGAGAATTGACAACACCGCACAATTACAATAATACTCTAATCTATCTGCGCGTAACAAATATATAAAACCCGCCTTTAAGTGTGTCTAACTTTTTTCCTATATTAAAATAAATTTCCCCCACATATACATATATGTATATGAAAATGTTCAGCTTAAATCGCTCTATAACGTATATTAAAATTATTAAAATCGGCTCTGAGTCCATCTTTGTAAGCATGGAACTTAGAATCGGAAAACTGGCTCGCAATCGAATTCTCATATGATCAAAAGCGTGAAACATATTTTTGTGTATAACTCGAAAACCACAGCCGAGCGACGGGTACTTATATAGAGAAAAATTACTCCAACTAATGTGCCCTATAACATATTAAATTAAACCCTGTTCTATATAATTATTGAAGCGAACACTGGAGTTCATAAAAGATCTACCAATAATCAGATAGATCTCACCCTCGACATACAAGTGCAACCGATTCTAAACAACCCTAAATCCATTTTCATGTATCTAAGATCACATGTAGGCAACGCATATGCGTTTCCCCTTAAGAAAACTGTCACAACTAGTACGAAAACAGCCAACATACTATAGTTTTTATTATAGTCATGGCAAAAAACACAGTCCAAATACCAAGGTGAAAGAATTACACGCTTCAATGAAGTTACAACCTCCTCGACATCCTACCGTCCTACCTCTTTGTAAATGACTTTCTGAAGAACATCTCCAATTCTCATCCTCAATTAAAGCATGGAACCCCATATATTACATTCGGAAGCAAGGAATAATCAAAGGTTACCGACTGAACTTTGAACCGAATGACCTCATTAATCTGGTAAAATCTCTAATCAAAGTTTTAAAAGCAACGAGATTCAATAAAAAGGAATATGCGCAAAACAAGCAAGAATATCAGAGTCACTTTTGAAGGAAATACTATCCCAGAGTGCATCATGCCATACGGCTTGGTAAACATCCCAATCACTCCATGTTTCACCCTATCAAAACCTGTTTCAATTGTTATTTACCGTTTCTCTACCCTTACCCGAAAGCTATAACCAACATTTACCTAACAGTGTAAAGTATTTCATGTTTGTGTTGTGACCGCGTAACCGTAATCGCTTCGGCAGGACGAAGAAGTAGTTTGATGGTTTGATAGCATTTTTAAAAATTTATCATAATTGAATAGTGCCTTGGCTTTCATTTCGAATGATTTTCATTCATTCTTTGGTGAATGTGGCAAAGGCAAGGAAATATATAATGGTTTGTAGAATTGTCTTACAATGTCAAAGTAAAATATGATTTTTGTTGAATCCAAAACACTCTTGTGGATGGTAGAATAAAACTACTTGGCGATTTTTTTAACATTTTTAATACTTGATTGTAACGATGACAGAACAACTTTCCGTATAGCTGTAGAAGGGTCAAAAATACAAATGTCCCAATAGCGCAAGTAGTAAGGCGTACGGTTTCCAAATCATGGATAGATTCAAGATTAGTCTGCATGATTTGACAACTGTGCACAGTTACAGTTCCTGCTTTCACCGCTCTATAGGGATAGAATATACCACTATAACTCAGAATTTTGGTCGCATTAGTAATTCAGCGAGGTGATGACACAATCTCATATACTTGTCGGCTATATTCTGAATCTGATCTGTCCTACTTCATGGAGTGATCTGACTCTATCGAATCTCGTGATAAAAGTGATCGATCTTTAAGGAAAACTTACCTCAATGTAATACGAATAACGTTCGTCGTTGATGTCCATTAGATGCATTTTTATATGATTAATCATTCGCAATTGGCCTAAGTCAATCGTAATTCCGTCATCCCGATGACCTGTGATTTCGTGTGACGTATGACTGCTTTCTTCATCAAATTCAGTTGAGCTGCACAGATTATGAGGCACTTTAACAATGATTCCATTGACCATGTATGCATGACATCCTGTATCGGCTACGTTCACATCTATTATTCCATCAAACTCTGGAGCCTGCGCAGTCTGACTGAAAAATAATTTTGAGAACCTCTGTTTTTGATAAAAATCAATATAACACGCAAATATGAGAAGCGGGGGGGGGGGGGGGGGGGGGGGGGGCTAGTCTGACGAAATGGGCTGAACAGAAAAACATGCACGCGAGAAAAAGTTTGAGTCCTAGTTTTGATCGACTGCGAAAAATAGGAATTTCTCAATTCGATCATGATGAAATCTTTTCTATCTTCTAGAGCAAATTTCTAGCATGGTCCTGTTATAAAAGATTTTTATATTTGTTTAACGTAACTTCTTTTTATTGGAAAAACCCATACTTTTCAGTTGTCTTATTGTTAGCATAACTTCTGCATCCTTTCATCGTGTGGACAGTGTTTCAGCGCTGGTACGTTTTGCAAACAAATTTCTTTACGTTACTCTAAAAACATGATAAACTTGTTTTTCAATGTGAAGCGTTTTCAAAAAAGGATAACAGAAAAATGCGCTAAAAAGTATGAGTTCGACTTAAAAAGTATAGCGCGTATGTCTACGTGATAACATCCGGAATATCGCAAAGCCTAGTAGCTATTTATCACGCGGCAAAAAGTGATGCTGTGAAGTGTATTTCAGGATTGATTTATTATGATCTAAGAAGAAATTTGGGAAACCTAGATCATAGAGTAGAACGCTGGTCTAGGATCATAGATACTCAAGGAAACGACTTCTTTACATATCATCGATTTTTCCAGCTTCTCCTCAGAAGAAAAAACACTGGACAGTCGGCTGAGATTTGTCAAATATATAACAAAATTATTATGGCATAATTTGGAATTGACAACAGAATGAGAATTCTGAAAATAGTTATCATCTTAGCCTCATTTATCATAAGGTGACTGCGCTTAGATGAACTCTATGAGAAAAAAGTGAAATCTATACTTTAATCTTTATACTTGACTTCTTTGTGCTTCCAGTATCATCCTATTGTATGTCTATGTACAGTGTTATATACACAAGTCTCATGCTGAGCTTTAAGTAGAAATAGCAAAGAAAAACCTCAAAGTTTTTAATTTACAGTTATAACAAGAATAACAGTATACTTGCCTAAGAAGTTCATAGAATAGGAATAATTCCAAAAATTCTATTTACCGGTATTCAAGTTTGCTGTCTCGGATGGTCCCCAATTGCCACTTCATTTTAACCGCATCTATTAGGATATCGTCCGTAAATAGCCCGCTCGGTATGAGACGGGTCACTATTTGCTCCATGGGCACTAAATGCAGCTTTATGTTACCTAAGACAGTCAAACAAAAGATTACTGATATCATGGGGGAAAAACCTGTATTCAACCGTCAAACTGAACCTATTAGACAGGCCAATGAAAAACGTGTGTCGAGTGGTTGCGTCTTAGGTACCAAGGTGATTGCCTTGTCTTTGGGTGAGGACTGTAGTACTTTACTTTTTAAGAGAAGTTAGGAAGTTAATTAGACACATTTGTGTATATTCGACAGTGGTGATTTAGGAGCAAATTAATCACCTTATACATTACGTCTACCCTCAGGGAATAGATAGGGTGATAGTCGCACGCGTATCAGTTTTCGACACAAATATTATGAAATTGTAAGACCTTTCGCGCAAGCGAAATTGCGTTTCTCCCATTCCAGCTACATATTCTAATTACATTTCGACTAAAACAAAACATTTCTACGTCAAAAACTCTAAAATTTAATTGTAACTACCGAGACAGGTCTCGGGTAAATACCGTGCTGTTCCTCACAGTTCTCTTTCCAGAAGGCAATTATATCTTCCGCCCTCTTTCTGGCCAGATTTGTAAGGTACCACATTCTTAATGCTACGATTGTTGATAAAACATACAGCATTGGGCTGTCTGTCGTAATTAAACCTTCGGTCTATCTAATTACTGTTTGGCCCCGCCAGCGACCGAGCTCTGGGCACAATGACCGCTCTCAGAATGCCTGGCACTGCGGCTCCTTGCCATAATCCGACGTCCTGCCCGAGTATCTGACATGAAGTCAACCCCAATTCCAAATTAAATACCTCATTGCTAACATATATTACAACAAATTAATTTTTTTTCTTTTTCGAGCATATAATACATATTATCGTTGCAAATTTAAATGTTAATAACTATTTGGACTCGTTGTCAGTTACCTATACGGGAAACATTAAAGAGAGGGAAGTCGTTCAGACTTTGCGCCATATCTCAGAAAATAAAAGATATATGAAAACATCTGCTACCCCAGGGGTAATATCATTAGGGTTAACGAAACATTCAGTTCGTTAAACAAATATCTACAAACTGGCTACAATTGAAAAGCTTGAATCTGATGCATTAGTTGTTATAGAAGACCGGTACTAAAACTTCAAAAACATGTGTCGCGAAGCAATATGCAGAAGCAAGAGATCATGCCAGAAAACACAACTACTTCTTTTATTTAGAAAGAGCTATCAGCACCACGTGATTACCTTCTTTCTCCTTCAATGTTCCACCTTATCTTTCCATTAAGAATTCTGTTTTTTATCTTTCTTAAGAGAATTAACACGTTATCTATGATTTTGGTTGCAGTATAGATAAAGAGAAAGATTAGGGAATTTATTAAAGGGTAGCATAATCTCCACGTCTACGTTTATAAACCCTCAAATGGCAGATGATTTACAACGGCTTTTATTCCATCGTGGTGCGAAACAGAATTCCTCGACCTTTATTTTACAAATATTAAAGCGCTTGGGCACGTACTGAGCATCCAAAAGTCAATCTCTCGCCAAAGAAACTGTATATTTCGTTTTGCATACTAGTGGTGGGCTGGACTTTTGTCAGCATTTGCCCCCAGCACACATAAGCTTTCATACACCGATAGATTCTAATCCCATACGCACAAAATAAATGGTTAAAAATTCTGACGAAATTTGTACGCATCGGTAGAATGTTGATGAATCACGGATTAGTTTTTTTATGCGATTCTAATAAGGAAAATGTTCCTGATAAAATTGATAATGTAAGCGACTGGCAAGTTTTTCTTGTGTCTCTTGTGTTAAAAGTATCGATTTGAAAGTTCATTATCTCGGAAATGGTACGGCCATCTCACATAAAAATTTGCAAGATTTGATGCTTCAACTACCTTCAGTTGGTCTAAGAAGACATTATATTTGAATCGGCGACGGCCAATAAACACAGTACAAAGCCTGACCACTGCTTTAATTACATATTCAATAATTTTGTGATAGTAAGAAAAGAAATACAGCGTACTCTGTTGTTGAAATTACACCAACCGACACTCAAAGAATTGATTGGAGATCGTGCAATTACAATTCAAGAGGAAAATTTAATATAAATTTTGGACAAGATTACGGACAGGTCTGACACGCCTAGGCTGATCTGAATAAAAACAGTTATTAAAAACATACTCAGAACCTCGGTGCAGTTGGCTTCTGGATGTCTTTTAATCCAAGCATGCACAGCTTCGAACACAGTGAACTCGTCGACCAGAATTGAGTCACGCGAGATAAACTTCTTCAAACAACTGTAGGTTAGGTCATTGAATTCGCTCCGCCTTAAGACATCTGCAGCGTTTTCATCCATGAATTTCAAACAAATCTGAAATCAGCTCGGAAGTTCAATGTAAGAATATGCACATACCTATATCTATTAGAAAACGTGTAAGCGGGAGGATTCGTTACCTAGAAATTAGCAACGGTTCTCACTCGCCTGTTATTGTAATTGAGCTAGGTAAGTTTTTACATGAAAAGAATCGTTATGAGTTTGCATGTCAATGAAGTTAGCGGAGCCATTTTAGAAAAATTAAAAAACATTTTAGGAGGCTTGTGCTGACTTTGCCGCAAAGCAAATTTTTATGCGTGAAATAACAGACATTTTATTCAATCACGCACCAAGTTGTACATACTGTTGGGAAGTAAGTACTGTTGGAAAGTGGAAAGTTGGCCGCTGGAAGGCAGACCCTAGCTAGAAAACTATGTCTGACCCCAATTGGCGAAAAATGTCACTCCTCCTTAAAGGTCTCCTCCTTACAAATTTAAACGGCCCCTAATTAGCGGTCGAACTTCGATTGGCTGGCAGGGTGTCGGGCACCACCACCTCACGGGCCTGAGTCCCTTCGGTGTCCTACCTGCCGCTGCCAATATATCAATAAGCAGGTAATCAAGCAGTACGGAGTCAGATTTTCACAGGTATCATAGGCGTTACCGCCAAGCCTTGCCAGCCCAAACTCAAGCACTGTCTACCCTCCAGGGGCCAACTTTCCAGCTGTAATACACTATACATTATGTATAGTTGGATGCATGGCCTAACGTGAGGACGAGACAACCGGGTATTCTTTTATTTGTACAGTAATTTTTACAGTTTCAACTAGTTTCTTTTAGTTTTATAGTGTTCAGTATCACTTTCTTATCTTCTGACTCAAAGAGTAATCGGTTTGATTAATTAGAGCTGATGATTAATTATATAGAATTAGATAGAACTGCAACGGGTAAATCAAGTAAGCTAGAACCTCTCGCATCATGTAGGCAATGTTGGCATGGTGAACTCAATTACATAACTTTTGGAGTTTGTTTGTTGTAAAAAATTACCAATATGTTCTCTTGTTTGACATAAGCAGTTTTTAATTGGAATTGTTAAACGTCATGAATTGTCAAAAGTAGTCATGAATTTAATGACTTTAATGACTTTATGAACTAATACTATTATACACGATCAACCACATGGTTTTAGAAATATAATTAACAACCAATGAGACGACCAAATATGCATTTGGTATTAGAAGAAATGGAAGACATAGAACTTTTGTGCCCCTGTTTTCGATAAGGAGCACTCTTTTGATCCCTATAGCGAATCTTTATGAAACTTCTTCAATGAATTTTTAATCTCATTCGGTTCCATATTTCTTATCGGAAAAGAAAATATACTTACATCTATTAGATCATCCAACTGGTAAATGGAGGCATGGCTATAAGTTTGAAGAATATTATCGACAGTAAGAATAGATGCAATATGATCTGTTACTGGGTCCATCAGTTCGACAAAGTTGTACAGGTTTGCCAACATAATGATGTCCACGAGAACCTGAACAAACGAAAGTAGGCAAGTAAGATAATGGGCTGGTTGAATGACGTAGAAACTAAAAGTACGCGAATCCTACGTATTTGAGAAGCGATAGCTGTAATATATCTCGATCCAGAAAAGTCCAAAGATCAATATATCTTTTTCAGATTATGAAATTCTTGAGAATCATCAATTATCAGATAAAAATTAAGAACGGGCCACTGGTTGAATCATATTTTTCATATGATATCTCAATTAACAATTTATCATTACATGTGTTTTAGAGACGACTTATCTTAATGCATTCATGCAACACGAAACAATATACTAACCAGTAGAAAAATTTACTGATGGAAAAATATGCTCTTATACGACGCGTAACGTCTCAATGTCAAGTTATTTGTAAAGAAGACCTAACATGCTTTCATTAATTACGCTTACATGATTTTACTCCCGACTGTAATTCATTATTTTCTAGATTTTAGTACGCTAAATATTTGAGACGTTTGATATAAAAGCATATGCTTGGAAAGTTATTTTTTAATCATTATATTTGTTATAAACAACAAGCCGTCGACTATTACAGAATCATGAACGATGTGCGATTGACAGAATAGTTTCGTTACTATGACTCCTATTCAAGCAAACTGATTGTTGACAAGTAATCAACAGTATCCAACTCCAACTAGCTCTACCTAGCTAACTAGGAGTTAAAGTTACAAGTGGGGGGTGTTATTTCCCCATCTCCAGTGGCATGTCAGCCGGAAAAAGTACAAATTAATATAAGACATATAAATAATATGTATCTTTATTTTAATAACGCGCAAAGCAACTTGTCCTCTTAATGTTTATCGTACTCATAAGTGCATCTATACAGGTATCACGCTTGAACCGAAAATAACAAGAAATACAGTAGACAATGAAATGATTGTCATAGTTATGTCTCCAGAACCATACAGTAATTCGAAAAGAAAAATTGTATATTAATATATTAGAAATGTGTTTTATTTCAATCGTAACCCAATCATATAATCTTGAACAAACACGTCATGCGCAGTCAATAGCACTTCGCTGTGCTTGATACCGTCTCTCAATAGATAATAGCAATTATTACATGACTGAATGTCTCTTTTATCCCCTTTAAACGATCTTTAGTTAAAGTATTCCTGTCCGACGTAGATAAAACTCGCTGTGTGAAATTGAAATACGTACCTCTGACGTCAAATTCTCTAAGGGCATTCTTCCAGAGTAGATGTACTTTAGTAGCTCTTTAAATGCAGGCAAATTATTTTTATCAACATCTTTCAGTTCTACTTCATTTTTTGTGCTCTCTTCAAGTCCGCCAAAAAGTAACGCTCGGAAGAATGGATTCCGTACCGCAAGAACGGCTTTGTGCGCGCAGATTCGTTCATTGGCAACAAGTAACGTGACGTCCGAATACTCCTGCGATATATAAAGCGAGGAGATGTTCTCCAAAAGCGAATCCCTGAAGTCTATGCTGCTTTCGCTTTCTTTAGATATTGACGTTTTGCTGCTCATTTCTCGTCTTTATGGCTTCGCCGCTCTTGTAAGACTGGAATATTCGTTACTCTTGAATTATTACTCAAATACGTAGGCAATACTCGTCATTAGGGTTTACTATAGAATGCTCATCTTCCAACAAGGGGCGGTTATATGAGAAATAAATGAAAAGAGAAACAGAAAAGAGGGTACTGATCGGACAGAGGATAAGGGAGGACGTTTAACGCCAAACAAACTAAGGCAAGGCTGCCACTAAGACTCTTGCTATTCAAACTTTTCAACATTTTAGTCCTTTTATAATTTTTGAAAACTCGTTTGGTATAAACGCATACCTCTAAGAACTATTTTGTAATTCCTGTATTTTATTTTCAACTTATTAGTATTAATTGGAAATATATTTCATCGGCAGTTTACTACTACGAGGACGTGAGTTTTTATGCACAAGAATCTACAGAACTTTCTGCAACTTGTCATAGTTACCACTTTTACAAAGAACAAGATTTTTCAATAGGATTGTAATGGTATTAGAGCACTGACATTTGTTGACTAATAAAGTTTGTCTCATATAATGTTCGCCGTGCTTCGATTAATTCTGATTATAAAGGTCTCTCTGTTGGTGGACCCATCGGCAATGTCGTTAAATCGGTGTGACGTGTCAAATGCTAAGTTAGCAGTGGAGATACTTGATCCGTGTTAGCGACAACATATCAAAATACGAAAAGACGTCGATACGAAACGTGATGAAGTATGTCGGGCAAACATAGAACAGCTTGGGTGAAATAAAAAACCTATGTCATTTTCACTTATTAATATTACAATAAAACGTCAAACTGTCGTTTCGTTCTGAACCTTCGAATGAATAGGTCATTGCACGATAATAGTCTCCTTGTCTAACAAGCGCATACAAGCAGGGGTATTGTGTTGACAATTTGGAAATACAGTGCAGAGCTGATAGAGTAGCAGACTGCTTTGTAGCAGAAAAAAATATGTAAACTTTTTAAAGTAGCTCGTTCAAGAACTACCCCTGGCTAGGGTAGTTAATCAGGATGGAGAATTCGTATTTTTCATTGGCAATTGTAAATATCGATGGTTTGGTCCTTGCTAACTGCTATTAATTTTGTAGTAGAGGAAGGTCAAAACAAAGGACCAAGGTAACACATGACAACGTCCTTTGTTTTAGGGATTACTATGTTATGTAATATATGCACTACTGTAGTGCCTGATGTCCAAACTTGGAAACATTAGTAACTCTCTCCTATTCCGTGCAAAAAGATACATATGACACTCAATAATTCCAATAAAACTCAAAATTTATTGCATAAATTGTGTTTCTCGATCAAAACTATGCCAAGGAACTAAATAAATATAAATAAAAATTCTTCCTTTACTATATGTACATCGTAATAGTAATGAAACAGTAATTGGGTCGGTGATAAATTAATGCTACATAATAAGAATAATATTGATAATATTAAAATGGTAATGCTAACTGTATAGATGTTAGAAATTCGTTCTATGTGTTATGCTTTCCTTTCAATAATGTCTGTGCCACCAAAGGAACTAAATGAATATGTTACACTGTTACCATACCTTGGTAATAGCACCAGAAACAATAATACAATCAATGAGAAACTAATGCTATGTAGTAACAACAATATTGGTGATATTGACAAGTTAATGCTAATTGTAGAGATGTGTAAGGGTAATGAGACTAACATTCATTGATATTCCATACCATGACTTAATGCTCACTTGCTTATAAGCAACTTGTAAGTATTCTTCCTTAGAAGTAACAGCAATCTTGGTAGTAACAAGTTACAACATTAGTAGAAGTTGCTTTCGCAGAATAAAATTTTGTGCTATAATACTAGTAATAATATTGAAGAAGAAAAAGGGTAAATTTAAAACAGTGGATATTTGTAATTGCACAAAATGTAAATATGTATATTTATAGGACAATAGATCAATCTTTGTAAAAGAATCATTAACTAAACCTGTGTTACCAGTATTACTTGTTTTTAATGTTAGACTCTATCTGTATACATTATGCATAGAATAAGATTTGAAGTATTGCTAGTAAAAGTACTTTTCCCTATCTAGAGAAGAGTCACATTGTACGCACCAAAACTCTTTCTTGATATAACTCTTTTCACATAGAAGTATTCTCACCATGAACCAATAATGATATGTCATTAAAGCAGGACAACATATTGTCAGTCTTATTCAATGAATATTGCTCTACCGGTAAAAAAATGTACATATGAAAGAGGAAACAGTGTGGAATCCAACATCTAAACTGTTCTGAAGAATTCCAACCAAAATTGATTGGAATCCAATTCTGTCAACAATGTCAAACATCTTTATTGTAAGTTATGCTTATTTTAGGTCTTCGTGCCTCTACTATAATAAATTATATATAGATTTGGGATCATTATCACTTTTTTCTGAATCAAGTAATTAATGTTACAAGAAAGAAATTACTGTATGCAAAGAAACTGCTTTGGCAGTATCAGGTTGTCCGTTGGTTGCCCTTGAAAATCCTTGCTAATCTCAACCAAAGGGAGCGTTTCAACTATTTTTTCTAAATGCAATGATAACTCGAACAGTGTGAAAGACACATTTAAGAAAGTATTGCAAAATTGCAACTTGAAAGAAAGTGAGAATAAGTGAAGGGAAGTAGAGTTATAAGTGGTATAATAAGAATTAGTGTTGTAAATGTCGCTCAAGTTACAAGTATGAAGTTTCATTCAACATTGAAGCGAAAGAATATTTAATAGGAACGTACAAAACAAAAACATGAAGTCAATCAAATTTTAAAAAAAATGCTTTGTCAACCATGATTACTTGATGATGACATTCCTTCCAACAATTTCTACTAACATAGACAGCAATGTTTGATTCTCTAAGTTGTGTTTGGTATAAACCGAACAATGACTAACTATAAATTCTATAAACTAATGCAGTATTTATTCCTGGCACAAGATGTTCCAAAACTAACTTAAAATTTCGAAATAACGGTAAATCAGAACTATACATTATTGTTAGATTCTTGCAACAAACGATTATATATTACAATTGGCTTATTGTTACTATGTACACGAAGTGTAACCCAAATGAAGCCGGCAATGTTCAGCTATGTTATTATAAATCATGAAGATTCTATTGCAATTAAAGAAAATCGTAAATGCGCAAACTCCGTTTGAACTTTGATCACTATAGTTGCATGGGCGTTGCTTTAAAATTCTGCATTTTGCACCAAAATTGAAACGGAAATTAAACGGAAAGTTGACATCAGGATGATGGACAAAGACGGTTAGATCAGTACGAGTGTCACGGATTTTTTAAACATAATGCAAAAGAACATACATACAAAGACAGTCCAGAGGAGTGATAACGTTTCTTACAATGCGAGTGAATGTTTCTCGAGATGTCTGGTTGTGAGAGTTTTCTGTAGATGGTCCAGAATCTAGAACTAGTGATATGAAAGTGGGAAACGTACGCAAAGAAACAAAAGCCGGGTGCAGTGATGATGATGCTAGGTTGCTATACACACATCCAAGCAATCAACCAAAAGAACATCAAGGTGCATACGCCGATAGTACTACATGTGTGTTACATAAAAAAAATATTCCGCGCGCGCCTAATCTAAAATCACTGGAAGCTAAAGCCGTATCTGGTAAGTTTTATAATTATATTGTGCCACTAAATGGGCAGTTTATGTTTGTACTTTGATGAATGTTTAATCAAATAAATTAACTATTGGCAAAAGTTAATTTTTCCATATACATATGCATGTTAATTTTTTCCAAATGGTCGCATTGTAAATTTCATTCATGGGAGGCAATAAGCGAATCCAGAAATGGAAGATGACGTAGTATTTTCATTAGATTATATATATTTTAAAAACATTGCGAATGATATTGGTATTTTCTCTTAATTTAAGTCTGCTTTTCTATCTAAATACATTTTGCAGCGGTAAGAAAATTTGGAAATCAAGCAATTATTATTGGTCTTTGGATGAATGAAACAAAATAAAAATGAATGAAAATATATTATGTCATTGGTCTTAGTTCATCAGAACATGACCAGTGAACGTAAACAGTGTATGTAAAATACTGTATAAGTATGTACATACAAACCTATAAGTGTGTTAATTTGAATATTCTATTCCTTACAAAGTGGCATCATCAGACGTACCTTAATTTATTATGGCACATATAATATTTTACTAGAAAACTATTTTTGTAAGTTGAGTGATCGTAAAATACCTGCAAGTTTAAAAATGATATATTAATACTAAAGCTTAATATCTACTCGAAAGAAGTACATACATATAATTTTTAAACTTGTTTCGACCTATACGAAAGTGCTAAAGTAGCATGTGTAAAAACAGAACTTTGATCTGAAGTCAAAGAAGGATCTATTGATCCAAAAATATGTGCCTTGACAACCGAGTTGTCACTTCGATATATCAATTCAACATCGTCGTGAACGGACGTCTAAAACCAAAGGGAAAATGTTAAAGGCTATTACAAGTATACGACCCTGAAGTCACATTAAACCGTAAATAATCCGTATAGCGGTTGCCTACATTATTAGAGGTACACTCGCCAACACACCACCGCACAGTGTGATATTTTCGGGATCTAGCGGAACTTTATTATTCGAGTCCAAAGCGTTCTAATGTTAATCTTCATATGTTATTATTATTGATACCTGCATTTTCTAATTTTTTTTTATTAATGGTATCATTGTCCTCTGTTTACCAACTCAAAGTTACGTATTTTTGCGATTCAAAAAACTCGCCAATTAGGCACTTTACATTAATAATTAATTTCGAAAATGCCATTATTTCATTATATCTCGAGTTTTTATACAGTATACTACATTATACCAGATTTTTATCATATAGGAAACAAAGGTGGACTCTTAAATAACTCAAAAAAAGCAATTTCATATTGCACAAATTTGCACATATACCGAATATTGTCATTTTACAACAAATGAATGAGTTTCTCGTCCAAATCACGTGTTCCAATACATTTTTAGTGTAAGTACCACAGTAATTATGTATACAGATTGAACAAACTTAAAGTCCAAAGCCACAATGGATTATCAATGCGAAACATAATTACTTGCGGACTTACACTAAAAATGTGTTGGAACACGCGACTTGGACGAGAGTCAAACAAAGCTATACATATATTAGAGGTCATACCTCATCGTTAATAACTAACCGAAATAAGTCAATAAATTGACACCTAAATAAACCCAACAATCCGTTCTTCTTTATTGAGTTCTTACTCATTCCCTTATTTATCGTCAATCTTAGATCTCCCAATCGATTAGCTCCAAACAAAACTTGCGATTATGTTTCGGTCAAGGCAGGAAGTCAGAGTGAGTGAGATCTGCCAATAGTCCAAGGCTTTGAAGTATACATAGTGTCCTGGTAGAACTTTTCTTGTTAGATTTGATGAGATCGATCGATGGATTGGACAATTGATTCAATATCCTGAGCCATTCATGAACTAGTCGTTAATGGATTCAATTTCACAGGATAATATCACTCGGTATCTCTTCGCTATCGAAAGTAGTTCGAGTTGGTAGCAAGAGAGAAGAAACTTTTTTAAACAAAATTTTAATTTATATGACTAAACCTCAAACGAGTTATGTATGTACTACTTGACACATTATATTTCCAAAATAAAAGTTATTTAAATATCATTCAATAAACAATTAATCTGCGAAGTATGAAGAAAAGCAACTGTGCGTGCTCCTTTCTAGACAAGTTTAAAATAACAATCTAGGTGTACCCCATGATGTATATAAAAAAAAATATTCTGTGATGATTATGCTTTGGAATGATCAGCTTTGATGGTATGCATATCTTAAGCAAATGCAAATTATAGAGAATCTCTCTTATGGGCGATTCCACGCAAAATGATCACACCTTTTGACACTTTGTCTCCGATTTTGATGAAATTTGGTGGGCCTGTACTCTTTAGTATACAATCACCTTTGGCACATTCCATTTGTAGAAATGTCAATTATTATTTGGAGACTTCAATGCACCTCCATGATTTTTTTCAAAACGGACAAAAGTGCGTTTTTGGAAATATAAACAATTAAATTTTTTAAACAATTTTTAAACAATTTAAGAAGGTCGCTGCGTTCCCCAAATATTTTTTTAATGAAAATTCAATCTTTTCTGCGTAAAACTGCGTTTTGCGTTTTTCGATATCTCATACTGTTCCGGAGTTATGATTTTTTAAAAAAAACGTTGCATCAAATTTGCAATGCACATAACTTGCATAATAATTGACATTTTTACAAACGGAATGTACCAAAGGTGATTGTATACTAAAGACTACAGGCCCACCAAATTTCATCAAAATCGGAGACAAAGTGTCAAAAGGTGTGATCGTTTTGCGTGGAATCGCCCTTCTATTAAGCACAGTACACTTGTAGTTCTTCCAAATCCAAGGCAATATCAACGAAAATAAATATAAGGATGCGCCAATTTTAGTCTACCACCGTTCACTTCAATTTCGTGTCTTCCAATTGACAATAAGTATCACGTAAGTATAAGGAAGCAATTCACACCGATTAGAAAGATGCCAGTCGACAACTTGTACGTCCACGGGGTATGCGAGTTCTCGCTGGCTATCTTGTTCAATTACAATATTAAGTATTCCTGTCCAGTAAGCTTAAATTCCTCGATTTGGCGCATGATCTGCAATTTATCAAAAACATGACTTACAATTAGTATATCGCAAATAATCGTGAGAAATTAACACTAGAACTACCACACGAGTCAAAATGACTGATTTTACGATTTCATTTTAAAACTCATACTTCATGTTACATTTTTTTCACGCAATGATGTGATGATTTCTGCAGCGATAACTAAACGTGTTATATAATGAAATTCTTGTTTTATTTATTCGAAATCAAAATGATAACGTAACATTGTCATAGATGTCGTTTCACTCGGTCATTCTCTATATCATACTCGTTGGAATATTTTACAAGTACTAAGTGTTACCGACGCAACCTGAATTACTTACCGATATGTATCGACATGACAATGTTTGTAATGTTCAAAAATAAAGTTATGTTATCGATAAGCTACAAGGAAATGCTATGCCGGCAAAAGCGAATAGAAACGCGAGCTTAACGAAGTGAGGCGAAAAGGTAAAAAAAGAAGGGCATTAAACGAAAAGGAAGCGGCGGAGAAAGATTGATTAGTTCAGACAGACAGAAAAACTAAGATTATTATAAGGCGATACGCAAGCGAAAAGGTAAGCAACTTGTCAAATCTTAAATACTAAACATGGTTCACGAGGAGGGTGGAGGGCGATGAGCAAAATGCCCTGAAATGCCCTAAAGCTCAAATAGGAGCTACTTCGTGCCAAGTAGGGTATTTCGGTAGTCTCCTAATGGCAGTGGTTATCTATTAAAAAAAACAGGTGCACATTGAGCACTATGAGAGGCACAGTCACTCATAGGAGTGACCCCATGCCCATTGTACTACTACTGCAGTATGGTATTAGACGTCTCGCTGCTAAAGCGATAAGATTTGGTACACTAAGAATAGCAAAACGATTGAAAATCCCTCGACTGTTGCAAAAAGTGAACAATATATCAATGTAATGCTCTGACGGTAAATTCAATCGAAGATGGTGGATTGTATGAGCACGGAGAAATTAACCCTTTTAATGCCGAAGGCCGATATATCGGCCCTTGCTGCACTGACGAGAAGTGCCAGGCCAATAATATATCGGCCCGCACCTTATAATAACAAAATGTTACACATTTACAATATCTAAATATTTTCAATGAATATAGAAAAATTAGTGTGATTGTTTTATTCTCTATTTCGTCCTTAATACACTGCCTTTTGAATTATGTAAATATTGTTTTTTATTTGGCTTTAAATGAACCTTTTCCCAAACCCAAGTAAAATCGTGAAATTCGGCCGGTTGTTCTCGCACAGGCATCTCTTTTTCGCCCGGCACTAAAAGGGTTAAATTAGAAGAAAATGAAATGGAACTTTATAGTTATTATAGTTGTTATTATATATGTAGTGGTTATAATTCCAGAACGTGCAATTCGTTTTGTAAGATAGGAATAAATCAATAAATATAAAAATGTTGCACTATTACGTATTTTTTAAAGACCAGTCATTTTAACTGATTTTAGTAGTAATAGCTTGGTCTTAGTTATTGGTAGTTTTAGTGTTAATTGCCATGGATTAAACAGCCGCGGCACTTTATGTAAATTCCTGCACTAAAAAAGGCACCTATTTAACCTGTAGGCAACCAAGCTATGAATTTTCTATACGGAATGAAAATGACAAAACAACAGATTGTAAGTATCGAGGTATTTATTAGTATATATTTAAAAAATACAAAAGTATAACATGATTCCGAAATTAGGCAATTAAACTCATCCAACGCAGCTTATGGTACTCTTAATCTTTTTCGAAAACGTTTGAGAAGGGCATTCGAATTTAGCCAACTGTAACAGAAATATTGCAATGTGAATTATACATACACGGCCTACCAAAAATCTTGGGATCAGTAACAAAAATATGAAATCAATCAATATGCAATGAACGGTGTTCTCCAATAAAGCACGCAGATTGTTTTCATGTTTCTATTAGTAATTACAGAAGTTCATCGCGTACACAAGGTCTGAAATGCGCAAAGAAATTGGAAAATCACGCTCTTGTAATAATTTTGTTCACAGATAGTTTTTTCGGTTCAAGGATCATCATCATTCAAAATTTTTGCCAACACCCATAACTTGGTCCTCCCAATGTGGGGATAATCATTCCATTTCATTACCTAATCTAGACTTTACTATTCCATTCTATTTGTCCTCGAAGCAACCCTTTCATAAATGCTTTGCCATTTGCTCTCTCTCTTTAAGTTCATACTTTTTATCACAGACACATTTTATGTCCAACTTTATTATCTGTTCTTGTCTTTGTTTCCTATCGAACCTTCTATCCTTCGCCTCTCTATCTCTATCTCTATAGACACCGCTCTCCTTCTTTTTCCTACTCTATTATTTGCTCACTTTCACCTTCCTTTCCAAAAGACCTATTTTTGTAACGCCGACTGTCTTCCCCCGGTTTTTATGGATGTTACGGATGGATAAACTAGGTTATTATTATTATTGTGCAGTGTTGCCCATTTTTGCTTTGTATAGTGAAGGAGTTGTTGCGTGGACGACCTAAGACATTGTATTATTATGAAGGTCGTCGCATTTATTATGTAAGTGCAGTTATCACGATTTGTAAGGGATGCGTGCAGACCATGAGAGCGAAATGTCTAGTTTCTGAGGTTTTTTGGGTTCCCGTTGGCCGACCCCTAGTGCGCGGTAACGTGAAAACGTGCCGTGGCCTATAAGCCATTCGTGCTTAGGTAGAGGTTCGCCTTTACCTGAGGCCGAGATCGACCTCGTTAGGGAAGGTAAAACTTCCCGGGTTTTGAAGGTCCCGCGTGCAGGGAGAGATCATATGGTCGAACCGGGGCAGCTAGGCTAACCCTTGGTGACGCCACGGGAATCGGCCTGTGATAAGGATAGTAGAATTAGGGACAATAGTCCCCCTCCTAAAGGCCCAAATAATGTACAGCATCCGACAAAATAGTTGTCACAATCTGCAAAACAGCCGCCAAAAAAAAGTAAAGTTTGATAGCATTTACACACGGTATGCAAAGCTTTTTTAGGGGGTTGCGACAGAAGACTTCCTCCCCTAAAAAGGGGCTTTTAAAAAGTCATGCGCCCCGGATGTACATAATACAATATTTAACTTTCTGTTCGACGATCGTTTTGTAGATTGTGACAACTATTTTGTCGGATGCTGTACATAGTTCGAATTGTCTGCGCGCAGTCCTCAGTTACGTCCCGGAAGTCAGAGCGAGCAGTTCGATTACAGAAGAGTCGACTACAATGGACCTTTTCAGCTTAATTACCATTATAATTAGAACCTTCAAAGTTAATGAAACCTTTTCATCCAGTGACTACTATAAGTACTTTCTGTCTTTAAGTACGATCGTATTCCTACTTTCGGTCCCATTAACATCCTGCTCATATATTTTACCTTTTCATCCTCAACTTACATGCTTTGTAGATAATGTGGTGTATAGGGAATCATAAGTAGATATCTACAGAATATATTTGAAATACAGTAAAATTTGCAACTCTTGTTATTAACAATTGGACATTGCTCTCACAGCGCATTGCACTTCATGCGTTGCAGATGAAGTGGTGAAACAGATGATAACAGATGCAGGTGACACAAGAAGTAAGTAGAATATTTACTGCTTTCACACTTGAGTGGTTTGCTTTACATCTCATTCGTAACAACAATCACCATTGAGGTTGAGAATTCATAATCCTCGAAGAGTACTTAAGGGAGAATGCCTACCTAGAAGCCTTAAAAACAGATGCATCTTTGAGATTTGTTTTCAAAAATCTTAGATACGAGTTCGATCAGCATTTTTTTTTATTGCAAGAAGCTTCTTTCGCCTAACTTTTAATAACTTTTTAATTCCTCGATAATTAAAATTGTAAGTATTATTAATTAATTTATTGTAACATGTTCTATCGACCGTGATCACTGCTGCTCGGACCTGGATTATTTAAAATCAAAAAATGATACGTCTTTGGATAGCGTATTAGATCCTGCAGGATCCTATAGAGTTAGATTTTTAATAAAAATAAATTGGAAAAAATTGCAACGCGGTAAACATAAACTATCGATTGTTTGCGAATTAATTGTTTTTTGTTATATTTATAGATAGAAACTCTGGCGTACCAAAACAAACTAATTCTATAGGGCCCTAGAAGATCTAATACGCTCTACAAACACAATCGAGGTCCGAGCAACAGTGATCACGGCAAGACGGAGCAGTGTCAATGGATGATGTTACAATAAATTAATTGGTAGTACTTACAATTTTAATTATACGGGAATTAAAAAAATACTAAACGTTAGGCGAAAGAAGACTTATGCAATAAAAAAAGACACCTAAGATTTTTGAAAAAAATCTCAAAAAAGCATTTGTTTTTAAGGCTTCAAAATTGGCGTCCCCCTTAAGAAATATCGGTGATGTTGCTAAAATCCTTGTGTTGCACAACGCACACAAGGAGAAAATGGCTAGTACACACTGAATCTAATAAGTCACAGCAGTGTACGTATACGAGTATATGCGTATGTATAGAATGCACAGAAATATGTATAATGCTGCCACTGAAGGAGACCGGTCTGCGGAAATAAAGTGTCCAAAAAAAAACCAATAAGGCAACATAGGTGTAGTCATATAATCTTAATGTTGTACTTGAAACTAGTGTTATATTACTTGGCATTCCTCGGCAAACGTGCCGCCTGGTTGTTCGATAGCGTCAATTACGTAGATTATAATTCTAGAGACAGTTTCGGCTTTCTGAAATTCAATGTCCTGCCAGTCTTCCCCCCAGACAGATGATGCATCTGCAACTTCGGTAAATGTTCTGCCACTCATTGTCACACTAACAGTATACGATAGTTCGTTCCCTTCAGCAATACGGAACCTATAGAACAAAGAAATCATACATTTTACCAATGATAGAACAGGGCGAGGGTTCACTCAGGGTGTCTCCTCGCAATTCGATTAATCCTCAGACAGTGGATACCTCTAAATACGTTCTTTTCCAATAAAAAACAAAATAGAATCCCAACGACTGGTCTTCTGTTAATGTTCATTCTAGCGATAGGTGAATAGAAGTAGAACTTAGACTTGGCTATTATAATAAGTATAAAGGAAAAATTGATAATTGTTTCAGTTACCTATGCAAAAATCATGAGGTAATTCCAAATTAAATACATGTATTCATTGTATAAAAAATAATTAAAATTGCTAGTTTAAAGTAAAAACAAGGTTGTTAGATTCATGATAATGCATTTGTATAATTTGAAACAATCTAATATCGGGTACAACAGAATTTGCGATTTCACTTGAACACGGAAGTGATATTACTTCTTGAGAGTCAGTTCTGAGCTAGCATTTGGTGTTACATATGTACGTCAATGGTACAACCAGCTGTGTGAAAAACGCTTGAGAAATACACCTTAAAGAAAACATTTTTTACCAATAACAGATAAAACATGGATACAGTACCTGACCGAATTTATGACGTATGGTTGTGGAAATTGCACCGTAATATACTTTTCTATTGGAATGAACATTTTGTGCAATGAGCTTGGGTTGAACAATTTTCCTCCTATTGTATTATTACACATGGTATCGGATATCCTGAATCTTGCACCTCGTTTTGACGTTGCCATATTCTCGTGAGGTACCACGAAACCCTTATACAGTTCTTTTACATCATTCGTGTAACAGGGTTGGAAGTTAGCTACGCGAAAGTACTTCTTGCCGTCCTAAAGCAGAATGCATTACAACAATTTAACTCGTGGGATGCGACATAACATTTGCTGCCTTCTGAAATAATCTTAATATGGCGCTACTTTAGTTGTTAGATTCGATTAGCATTACAATTGATTTCAACTAATTCCCTTCACAGATAGGAGTTCACCGAATTGAAGTTTTCTAATAATTAGGATATCAACTTTGTCAAAATATCAAATATAGCCCGATATATTGTAGTTATAGCCTATTTAACTAACATCGGAAAGGTGGGACTTCTCAATTCCTGTTGCCTCTATGCATCATTTACCGACTGCAGAAAGGAGAAGATGCAAAATTCGTCGCGTATATTTATTTATTTTCTTTTTGTTAATGTTACCGGAGTGACATCTGTGCAATAGATGGTCCGATCAGCATGAAATCTTCTCTATCTTCTACACCGAGTTCTCGTGGTGGTCGTTTCGTCGACCATAACAGTTGAGCTTTATTCCAGCATATTAAAAATCGGTTACTTGTTAACACGTTTTTCTTTAATTACACGCACTCAAAGTTTTGGGTGAATTTCTTTCTATAATGTGTATCTTGGCAAATATTACATACAACTGCATAATTCCAATACCAAAATACAGAGAAAAAATTCAAGTTTAAAAAAACATACTTCAGAGGGAGGGACCGAGTGAAAATTTGTATTGCCGGACGCGCCTGCCCAACCCGCCGGCTGTGTGCACCGCGCTTCATTGACACGCGGATGCTAGATCTGGCACTGAATATGTACAGCATCCGACAAAATACTTGTCAGAATTTTCAAAACTGCCGTCAGACAAAAAATGAAGTTTGGTAGCATGTGCACACGATATGCGAGCTTCTTTAGGGGCTTGCGACAGAAGGCCTAGGCTCGTCGGCGGTACTGCAGAGTTACTGTGTTACCGGCGAAATTGACCAAACATATGAGTTTAGGGGAAGTCTTCCTGTTGGCTCGTACGAAATGATTTTTGGTTGAGAAACATTTCAATCGAAAAAAGATAGTCTAAGGAAGTGCGGGCTGATAGTAGTTACATTGAATTGCATTGTTTTTTGGTATTATTAGCTGTCTAAACCGAAGCTAAGATCTGCCCATTTTCGAAGATGGCCGCCAAATACACTGACTGTTTGCTCGACCATATTTACATCTTTTCCGTATTTTCTTTGCAAAATAAACACCAGCCCGCACTACCTTATGAACTGAGGAACATCCTAAGCTGTATTTTATTTTGAAATTATAAGAAATCGAGCCGTGGGAAGACTTCCCCCTTAGCTCTGCTTCTTGCCTGATTTTGCCATAGTGTCGATCACACAGATCGGTATTTGTGAGTACTCTAGGTCGCCTGGTACGAACAAGGTGGCGCCTCACTGAAAGAGCAATTCACGGCGAACCACAGAAATGCCAAACAGTTTGACAGCTGGTCTTAGGTTAGGCATATAGGACATATAAAGCCAAGGGCTCACTTCATTGTAGCAATGTAGCAATCAAAATAGAATAGAGACTAATGCGTGCTAGACATAAGGAAACAAATATTTAGAGAGTAACCTCACTTTCTTCTACAAACCTTTTCCCGATTTCAATTCCTCTCAATAGACAATGCTAGCGACTCCACCTCGCGTTCTTTTCGATAGCTCATGTCTGTAGGTAAGAAGATCGCGCGTCCAAAAAACTTCCAGTTAGCGTCGGGTATTACCGATCGGTCGAATCTCTAAAAGTCACGTGCCTAGCCTAGCCCCTTAAAAGGGGCTTTTAAAAAGTCTCGCGTACCGGCTGTACATAACACCATATTTTACTTTGTGTTCGCCAATCGCTTTATAGATTGTGACAACTATTTTGCCGGATGCTGTACCTACGGTGGTTCATATTCACATCCACATTATGCGATTAGGAGGTGCCATATAGCAATCAACATCGTTTCCTCTTTGTGTTACGGGTAAACCCGGTATGAGACCGGTAAATGGCAAGTTTAAAAACGTGTTTCGTAGAACTCAAATGCAATCGAGATCGAGGTATAAATTATGGGGAAAAATTGACCCGAAACTTTGAGTGCGCGTAACTAAAAAAAAATGAGTTAGCAAGTCACTGATTTTCACATATGAATCGGCTCTTCAAGAAATATAACTACTGATAATTTCATTAAAATCGACAGATGACGCGGAATGTCCCTGGTTCCACTTACGCAAACTTAAAATTTTGTTTAATATACTACATTGCTATTGAAAAAAACCCAATTTTTGTTTGTCCGGGTATAATTATTAAACAAATGTTCTTATGGAAATGTAATCTTTTCTATTTTATGCGGGATATTCATTCCCGTGATAGTTTCTTTTGGAAAAATGTTGTCCTAACACGAAAAAGCGCGATAAAATATATGTCTGAAGAATTGTAGTCTGACTACCAAAATATTCAAAACCATAAAATAAATTCCCTTTCATCTATACTTACTAAATAGTTTATCAAATATGTTGTCTTCTGGGATCGGCGTAAAATAAATAGAGTATCATTAATAACTTACACCAAAGTGAGAAATATTCCATCTTAGAAACAGTAATGAAAGGACCAATGTTCTATCGTCTTGAAATGCCCAATTTTTCAGGTTGCCATTGCGCAATTATACTAGAAATACTAACCTCATGCACTTCCGTGCAGTCTGTTCCGACGATACGTATATATAAAGCAATAATCGGGTTGAAATACAGCTCTTGCAAACCGAAGCATTCGATTCCCCTATGATCGACTACGCGCACCCAGCGCTTCTTATCAGTAGATACCTGAGAAAAATGTTTCATGCGATATTTTTTGAAAAAAAACACTGCTTAATCCAAACAAAAAATAACAAATTCCCACTTTATAGACTTAATTAAAACAATTCCAGTTTCATTTCGTTATTTCTCAAAGGGAAAAAAGATAAAATAGAGAAATACATATCAACCGTTAAGCAACTTTATTAATGGTCGGAGAAAAAGAAAGAGCCGATTTCGGATAGTTGGTAATACAGCTGACTGACTCACTATAACTTTCAACTAATTATATGTATAAGAAAGTAAAACTAATTGATATTCTAACAAAAACTCACCTCGATGTAATAGGAATAGCATTCGTTATTCTTATCAGCCAAGAGCATCTTCATGTGATTAATCATTCGTAAATAGCCTAAGTGAATTAGGATTCCGTCATCCCGATGGCCTCGTATTTTGTGCAGTGTGTGTTCACTTGTTTTTTCTTCTTTTTTATCCAAATTGATATTGCTGCATAATAAGTTATGTTCACTCGCAGTCTTCTCACCAACTAGTACCTTTCCACTTTTTATAACTTGTACTCCCTCTTCTTCTGATGACGGTGTAGTTTGACTGGAACGTAATTTTGAGAAGTCTTGTGTGCGATAAGAATAAATATAAATACCATTAAATTCAGTGGAAAACAACAACTGAATCCGACTTAGTTCAGTAGACAAAGGAAATTCATGAAACCAAATTTCAAACGCGTGATTTATCATTCAATTCAGTAAACTGCTGGAAAACTACTTACAGATTGAATAGTCAGTCAGGCAACGCTTACGTACTTATAATTTGTCAAAATTACAGTTTAAATAGAGAGGTATTAAAGAAAGATTTCCCAATTCTGAAACGTCTTTGTACGTACTTTTTTTGGTCAAGGGGGAAGGCTCGATCAGAAACATATGCGTGTCAACACACATGGAAATATTACCACATGCAGCGCCAAGCGTACATGAATTTTATACTTAAATCGAACATATTGCAGAGTTTTGTTATACTAGTTAGAGTAATCGAAAGTCTAAATTCTGAGGAATAAGTACATATAAAAATATCTAGTATCCCCAAAAAGACATTAAACATGTAAAAGAAATCGACAAGTAGTTTTGTTTCACCTCCTACAAAAATCTTTTCTTCCACAAAAGTGTTTTGGATTCAACAAAGATCAGGAGACTCGGTAGAGTCTCGCGCCAAGTAGTAGTATACATATATACAGCAAATGCGTTGTGTGCATGTCTTTTGTTTGACCGGCGTTATACGGTATAATACTCGTCTCGTCAAATCCAATAATAATTATTGTTCACTTATTGTTCACTAACTTGTACTCAAATAAAGTAATATCAAACTGTGAGGTGGCTGCTAGATCCTTGTTCTCAAATAACCAACATGTATCAGTATCAGTATCACCTCGGCAAATGTCAAGCTTGTCGTATAAGCGGTTTTTAGCTACTCTCTTGGCTTTGACACTTTATAATTGTGAATAAGAGGACTAACAAAAAAATATGAAATCCTCTCGAAAACATTAAAATGTTAAAACACATCAAGTATTCCCCCCTTAACTCCCAGCCTGCCAACCTCGCCAAAACGATTTCTTCGTTTAAAATTTATCAAAAATTCAAATGAACATCATTGGAAAATGAAAGTCCAGTCATGATTCACGTATAATTAACATACAATAAAACTAAGTTTTTATTGGATGATACTTAGATTTAACTGGCAGTTCCAGCATTAAAAGAAAACTTGGCATCCGCGCGCTTCATTCGAGACTCTAGCTCTGATTATATTATAATTATATTGTAGTAAAATCAATCTTGGGTTCAAATTAGTTTCCCCTTGCTCTTATCTCACAATGAAGAGCGCGCACGCCATGTTTTTTAGGTGTTAGAACTGTAAGTTAAATCTAGGTGGAAGAGGGACGTGATAGGTTAGTGGTTGGGTAGGCGACAACTTGGCGTTTCTTACATTTTAATATTTTTGAGGGGATATTGTATTCTTCTATCTAAAAAATGTATTTCTGCAAATAACGCACAGAACTTTTTAAATGCACTTGCCACATTCTATTAGGCAATATTTTCCCGGAAAATTAAGGGAAATTAGCCACTTTCCGCACTTGTATCGCAATCTACTATTATTTTGTCAAAATCTTTGCCACGCGAACCAAAAATGTAGATTTTATCATGAAACTTTCAATTTTTTGGTGCTGTGAAACAAATGCTAGTGCACGTATTCAAATAATTGTGGCACAAAACATAACAGATTAATTCATCAATCACTGACAATTCATGTAGTACAGTCTGCAAGATACATGTACAATCTTCTGCTTAATGCATGCTATATTGTCTCTATCTCTTCGTGAGTAACGTTATATAAACCCTATATACATACATGATCTTTGCAAAAGCTAAGCATATGAACCCCATCACAAAAAAAACCTAAGCACTGATCACAGAATGAAGGATTAAATTTCGAATATACAATGATAGTGATTCGCCTTCCCCCTAACTTCCGTAATACGGTATGTAACACTGCGTGTTCGTTAGTCAATCTATGTAAACGTCTTATGTCAAGTATTCAATATCATTAGTTTAAAAAACAGTGTTTTCCTTGCTGTTATATTAATAATATAATTCCATGCGGAAGTTGAAGAAGTATTTATTGCAATATAAGTTCTTGAAATACTAATGACTTAGGAGAAACATAATTTCAAATATTTCTATTCACCGGAATTGAAGTTTGGTGTCGTGAAGAGCTCCCATTTGCCACTTTGTTCGAACAGCATCCATTCTTCTTCTGTCCGAGAAGATACCACTTAAGCTGACGCTGTTTACGATGTGCTCCATCGACACTAAATGTAGTTTCACGTTATCTAAGACAACGAAGCAAGAAATTAGCTATATCGTGGGGGGAAAGCGTTCGAAGAGTCGCAATGCTATAGTTATTAGACAGTGAAGCAATTGAGGAATAGGAAAAGCACATGTTCAATACATTTTACGGCAGGAGATCGAAGATGAGAATTAGTGTGGATGCGTAGAAGTAGCAATGTAAGAATGAAAACAATTATTGGGTTAAAGAGATCGTCGCCTTTAAAAAAAAATCAGGAATTCGACCTTCGAACCTGATATTTTTTTAAACAACCTGAATTTTGTTTAAACAAATTAACTAAAAATGAATGAAATTTGAAAGTAGCTGTAACCTAAAACGCACTATTCACCTTTTCTTCCAGTTATAGAAATAAATATGATTAAAACAGAACAGATCTTCAATATAAACAAATAATTTAACTCTGTTTTCCGAGCGGTGAGTGCACAGTGTATCGTTCCGAATTGCCGCATGACTACTGCATACGTAATTAAAACAATTATTACATTTTGTACTGAATTTATTGTTGTTGCCGATATAAATGTAATACCGATCAAGATTGTTTTATTGTTAAGGTAACCATTATGAAGAAATTGAAATGAAGAAGTAATTTTGTGAAATAAATATGGTGGTTTGATTACACGATATCCAAATGAGAACATCACTGGTAGCAAAGAAAGACTTACCCAGTCAAACAAATATATATCTACAAACTAATTATAGTTGGGAAGCTTAATCCTGATGAACTCAATCTTATAAAGAACCGAAATGAAAAATCCGAAGACTTATATGACAAAATCGTATAGTATTTAATATTTCTAAATGTAGTGAAGTATATATTGTCAAGTTATTATTATAAAATTAGGAGCATATTCATGATTCTGACAGAAGCGTAGATCGTCTACGTTTATGTAATTCTACAATGCCTAAGAACTTATAATGTCACAAGGGTCAATAAATCAGAGTCACTACTGATAAGTACAACTACTTACAACTGATAAGTGAATGTAAAGAGACATTATACTTGTATTATCAACGACACATAAATACAATACAAAGTGCGACAATTGTTTTAATTATGCATGCATTGTCGTGATATGGAAAAAAAACGCAACGTTTTGATGTTCTAGACAACATACAAAAACTGTTTAACTACGTTACAAATATCTCTAGCATTGTCATCATAATCCATTCGTCAAAACACATTTGAGGAAGTATGTATGCAAAAATCACGCCAACCACAGCCCCAGGGTTGATTGTACAGGGTGAGTCACTTGCCTTTGAATCACCACCAAAAATGGGATATTTTCGGTGGCCAAAAATATGGGAAAAAAAAATTTTGCGCTGGGGCTCCGAAATTTATATCACATCTTCCTTGATGCAAGGGCAGACTGCCCGTCAAATTTCAACCCCGGAAAAGGTCGGGAAGTCATGAAAACATGCAAAAAACAATCGGAATTAGGCGAAATTCATTATTTAGGTTCGGTTTTCTTTGTGTTTTAGGCAGAATTCCGGCATTTCCCCCACAACATTTATGTTTGTTATCCGTTTTGAGACACGAGCAATCGAAAAATCAAGCGTTCGTCCCGGTCCCAGAACCTTCGAAAAATCGAAAATTTTTGATATGCCTTAAAAAATTTGCGAAAAAATAAATTATGAGCTAGGGCTCTGGAATTTTTATGGTATCTTCCTTGATGCAAAAAAATATTACCCACCAAATTTCAGTCCGGGGGAAGGTCGGGAAGTCCACCAAAAAAATAAGGGCTAGGAGAGTTCTGATTCAAAGGCAAGTGAATCACCCTGTACATAGCTCACTTGTAAACGAAGAGAAAGATTGGATAAAGAATTTGGAAAACTATAGTAAAATTACGGATAGGTCTCTCAGGTCTAGTATACATAATAGGTTGGTGTCTCCGAACTATAGTAATTCTGGAAAACATACTCAGCAAGTCAGCGATTTCAGTTCCCGGATGTGCTTGAACCCAAGCTTCCACGGCTTGGAGTACAGTGAACTCGTCGACCAGAATTGAGTTGCGAGAGATGAATTTGTTCACACAATCATACGTCAGATTATTAAACTTGCTCTGCTTTAAGATATCTGCGGCGTTTTCATCCATGAATAGCAAACAATACTGAAACCGACAAAAATATTGAATGTAAGAGCACATATTTATTATACTGTTCAGATGGCGTGCACGCTGGATTTTATTCATTGTTAGCTGTTTTATCCGGCTTCACGTGAGTGGCATTTCATGCATCTGAGGTGGGCTTTAAGGGTGGTTGGGAGTTATGAGGATAGAGTATTTTTTTTCATGGTATCAAAGAATACTCGCTCCAAATTTAATGCAGTTGCATTGGACAGTATAGGAGCCTTTGTGGAACATACATACATGCGTATTTTGACTTTTATATATGTCGGAATGAATTTAAGCTAATGTTTGTAAGTTGGAATGTATGCGGATTGGGCAATGTGTGTGAGAAGAAAGATCGAGACGACGGGCATGGATGGAGAGTGTAGCGAAGAGTGGTGTGAGAGACGAGCGAGTGAAATGAGGAGCAGTGCGAAATATGATCAGGAGTGACTGTAAGGTTAAGTATGAAAGTAAGAAGGGTGCAGAGGTCGTAAAGAGTGTCGAATGGCTGAATTGTCAAGTAGGTAGCGTTAAGGCCCGTTTCCACTAGAACAGTTCGCCGTAACAGAACACCGAACACCGAACATCCGAACAGAACTCCGAACACCAAACCGAACACCCACCCGCTGCGTTGGACTATGCTTACCTCGGAGAATCTCGACCTTCGTCACTTCACGAGTGACCCGCCACCCTTCTTTCTAGCACCGTCTTCTACCATATTAACATATCTTTTTCTCATCGCCACGAAATACCTTCTAATTGAAATACTAAAGTTTAGACGCAAAGTACAGGGAATAAAACAATCGGAACGAATCTTTGCAATAGCTATTACTTTTCAGTTCTTGCAAGTTTTAGTAGACTTTGAATAATTTGATAAAACCGAGTACATTTCTGACTGCCAATGTGTCCGCTACAAGTAGTCAGTGGAAATGGCGTTGCGCGTAGAATGATCGACAATGTCTGGCAGTAAAATGTATTAAATTTAACTTTTCTATTGCTGATCGTGGATTCAGTAGAGTTCTTCCATTGTCGGCCATTTCACAGGATTGAAATCAACCACTACTTATTGCAGAGCCTAATCAATGAGAGTTTATCGTCCGACTTGTTCTTGAGTTGCTATTGCGAGAGCTCGTCCTTTCAAGAAATTCAAACTCGACCCCATGCACAGTAGTTCCTACCGGGCTTCCTACCATTTCGTTTGATGCGTCGGGGAAAAACCGTCAACTGAGCGTTCGGTCCGTCAAGTGGTTTCCGTAACAAAATTTGGTATGCATTCCACTTATCGCCGGGACGATTGCCTCCTCGCTAGGCTCCGAGACGGTAATACGATATGGCAACCTTTTTTTTCCTATAGGAAGCATAGGAAGTTCGGAGTTCTGTTCGGATGTTCGGTGTTCGGTGTTCTGTTACTGCGAACTGTTCTAGTGCAAACGGGCCTTTAGGCGAGCAAGTGGAATGGGGTACGAATGCGAGAACCGGAGTGTCCGAGCAGGAGTGATTGAGGAAAGGGTGTAGCGAGACTGACCTGTCGCGTGGACAGTGTAAACAAAGTGAATTATGAGATGCAAGGGTTCGAGTGTAAGGAGATGCGCGCGCGCGCGTGTGTGTGTCGGTACAAATGCAACGTATGTATGAGTTCTAATATAAGATGCGGCCCTGGCGAGGAGCAGGCAGATTGTTACAGAGTGTTACAGATTGTTACATAGTGTTACAGAGTGTTACGAAGTGTTACGGAGTGTTACGGAGTGAGATTGCCAGGAAAGAGTTTTCAGAGTTAAAGCATTTCGGAGTGTTGCAGAGTATCTTAAAAGAATAAAACCGTTTGCCACGATATTTTGTCTTATAACTACACCCAATCCCACATATATATATATATAGATTTATATAGATTTCGCGCTGGCGAGAAGTATCCTGTAACCTAGCGTTTGAAATACGTATAGACATGTCTCATTCGTGATGCAAGTTAAGCTAAAAAAAATTAGCCCTGCGAAGCTAAGACTACGCGTTTAGTTCTTTACTTGTGTTAGAAAGAGTTCTGCCTTTGAAAAAACTGGACCATATGTATACGTGAGATGTTTATCATTATATAAACCTCTTTATTTCTCCTATTATGAAATCGGTATAAGTAAATTAGTATTGTGAAAATGAGAAAACTCTGCAAAGTACTACAAAAACTGTAAAAATACCTACGAAATTCCCCCAAAAATTTGTCGAAAAAATGTTCAATATTCCAAAAAAATTAACAGTTCTAGTGTCGTCGCATCAAGTTCCATTAAAAACGCTTATGATAAAAGTGCATAGTATGTACAGAAATCGGTTCGGTCACAGGCACAAAACGAAACCACTGATAAAGCAAACGTTTCAACCGTCGACCTGAAAATGTGGTACGAATGTCTTCAAACCGGGAACAGTCATATACTGTGCGAGATTATGTAAAAGATCCTTATCAAAGGGGTTAAAAATTAATTAAAACAAGAAATGCTTCTGTAAAGCATTCTAGCTTGAAAAGCCTCATAGACCTCCGTTCAAAGTGTACGAAGAAAAGCAAATTACACGTCCAGGAGAACACAGATATATTAATGTATGCGGAAGAGTTTATTGATAACACCTCGGGCTTCTCCAATGTACATTTCATCAAGAACGCGCACGATATGCTGCAAAAGTTTAAAAAATACTAAAGCATGGTAAAAAAACAAATTTGAATCGAAGTTAAATGTAATGGTTACTCAAGAGCTGAGAAATAAAGAAACAACAGGATAGTTGAATTATAATGTAAATCACTGTTCTTTTACAGAAACCTCTGAGACAGTCAACGAAAAATCTTTGAAAGTTCCCGCGTCATATTGCAGGCGAAAAAACCACTAAACTGTTTGCGGGTTGAAACTGAGCACGGCAGTAAACATATGTATGTGGTCTAACGTAGTGCCTTTCGTCTGTCCGTTGTTAGTACGAGTGCATTGATATTCCGCGACAACTAGCGATCTGAATGCGAACCGATAGATCCGCACGGGTTGGGTAACAAGTTTCCCGGAAAACAACCACTAATCATACACGAGAACCACTTGGAACCTATTTCATTCTCTCACTGCCTCGTCATAATATTAATTAAGATCGATGCCCTATACTCTCGACTCGGTAATCGATACAGACAATGAGTGTCTGACTGTGCCGAGGCTTTCGCCTATAACAGTATTTCCGCCGAGTGCAGGCTCGAACGAATTGAGGAGCGTCTATCCCCGCTCTTCCAGCTGAGGAAGGCTGGCACCCGAGTTGGTGGTACCCAACTCACACGCCGGGACCCAGCAAGCCAGGTCCTTTCCCCAGCATACGGAGCAACCCTGCCACCACGATGGTCCTACCCATGTCGGGCTCGGCCGAGGCTCAAGACCGAGGGGCTCCCGACACCGTGGCACCAGTTTTCGCGGACACTGGTCGGACCGTCCGTGGGCGCACGCGCAAGCACGTGAGCTTCCACTACCTGTTAAGGCTCCTACAGCCAGGCCCTCAGGATGTCACTTCTAAGCTCAGGTTCGTACCCGTGGTGACGCCACCCACTAAAGCACCAGAATATTAGCGATAAGGCCTTTTCCTTCCTGGTACCCCTTGCGGGAAATCGATACAGACAGCAACAACGAGAGAGAATGCCATTATTGAGACTCACTTCGGAGACTCACTGATCACTTTCGGGATCAGATCAGCTTAATCGCCCCGCTAAAGTGCCTTCATCGTTTTGGTTTGGTCCAGGATAAGAGTTAGGGGAAAAGGGTAAAGAAACATTAGTTGCCAACTGCTTATCTATATGATTGATCGATAAAACACTGGAAGCAGAAGATATGGGTTCAAAGTGAAATCATAAGTTACTAGGCTGGTTTGCGGTAAATTTTATGCAACCCTACAACCCCACTGCTTAAGCTTTCCTGGAGGATCCCTCGTCCGGGCACTGTGAGATAATGACCCATCTTTTTGTTTATTCCATTGTATAATATTCTATTGATGCCCTATGCAGCAGTTGGTGTCCACCATTACATCATTCTTATATTGTGCATTCACGCAATTGTTGTGATTAATTTTGTTCACTGCAACTACTTATAATCTTGGGTTTCTACGATTGCTGCATGGTTTATTGTTATTGTTGGAATCCACCATTCCAAGTATTCTGTATATTTTTGTGTTCGCTGAAGGCCTGTTGTGTGTAACTAGTTGCTTCGTTCTAATTGTAATAAATATGTGTAGTACCATATAGTACCATTTCTATTAATTTGGGGTACAAGTCACTTCGACGCCGTGTTTGGTACTAAAACCTAACTAACTCCGGAATTGTCAGTATTTGGAACTGCGCAACCTAACCCAATCCCAGACCTAACCCATTTGTTAATCTAAATTAAATTATAGTCTAAATAAAATAAAATTTTATATTATTTTAATGACGTGCGTGTATCAACAAAGTGCCTGTTATCACGTAATTGTAAGATCATTCGATCACTCAGAGTAAGCGTTGAAACAACACGGCGTCGAAACGACCCCGCGTCGAAGTGGCGGCGTCGAAGTGACAGCGTCGAAGCGGCGGCGTCGAAGCGGCAGCGTCGAAATGACCTGCTTCGTTAATTTGCCATCATTTTCCAATCCGAAGACCTGAATGGGAAGAATCGCTTCTGTACAGATTTTTGTATAGCCGACCGTCAAGAAGGCCTGCCCATATCTCACTTCACGGTGGATGGAGCCAAAGAGCTAGGCCGCATGCTGAAGAGTGCGTGCACGCACACTTTGCTCGTTAATGTAGCAAATGACGCTTTTCGAACTTTACGTATTGGCCAACCTTTCATTCCATTCGAATGCATACTTCTTATGGGAAAAAGTAATATACTTACATCTACCACTTTATGTAAGTAGTAGCTGTCAGCTTCACTGTAAATTGAAAGAATATTGTCCACGCTCAGAATACCTCGTAGACGTTCTATTGCTGGCTCCTCGAGTTCGGTGAAATTGTACAGGCTGACCAAGGCAATGATATGCACGAGAGTCTAAACAACATAAAGAGGGCAGATCAGTAACTGTACTGGAGTTGGACGAGCTGAAGCCGAAAAAAAAGATTTTTAAAGAAGATGTGACTGACTTCGAAAAACTCACAGCATCCCAGAGTGCTGAGGACTGCAAGAACTGAAAACTAAAAAACAAGCGCTGAAAAGTAGAAAACAATTCGTTGTTTTCATTCTTACAGAAATTTGTAGCCATAATTCGCAGTTTTGACAACCTTTCTGCATTAAGTCTAAATATACTGCAACTTCTCGGAGGCGACGCAAATATGGGTAAAATATTACAAAAGTCACGAAGCCCTCACACTGATATGTTTTCGAAATTTGCAGTTTTGTGCTGTCTAGGAATACTCATGGTATCTATATACAGGGTGATTCACTTGCCTTTGAATCAGAACTCTCCTACTCCACTTTTACTAGACATCTATGTTATTATACTATATATTCTCTGTTTAACAATAGATTGTATTAAATTATGTAGTCTGTTGGAGGGAATATTTTACCAAGTTTTAGCATTGACTTCCTTCGAATGGGTAGCAACGTAAGGAGAAAATATTTTATTATATTATATTTACAGTGGAATATTATATATAACTGGCTTCTGCAGGGTGAAATTTCATATGCAAGTTAACATAACTCAAACATGTAAAAGTATAAATGCAGAAAATGCAGACAAATGTTGAGAAACATTTGAGTATGATTGAAATTTCTAGGTTATTTATAATGATTTTACTTGCAACATAGTGTATGCTGGACAGTGGTGATTCAAAGGCAAGTGACTCACCCTGTACATATGTCTCTTCAAGTTGAAAGTTCGAAGTATGTCCTATCTAATATACTAATATTGTTAATATTAACTGATCTGGTATATGACAATTCCGTACCATTGCGACATCTCATAGGTGTAGGTTAATCTAGTAAATATGCATGTATTAGTACATATAATGGACTGCAAAAGAACAATCGTGTGTATCATTTTGTTTTCGTCTACCATTAAAGTCATGCTGTGGTTAGATAGATAGATTATACAGGGATAGAGAAAGATCGAGAAAGATCGAGAGAGAGAGAGAGAGAGAGAGAGAGAGAGAGGGGGGGGGGGGGGGATGATTGGAAATTTCTGTACGAATGAAAATAACAAATTACTTTTTACTTTTCAGCATTTTTTTAACTGGTCATTTTCCAGTTTTCAGCTCTTTTAATTTTCAGTTCTCTGGGAAACTCTCAGTTTTTCAAGGTCAGTCACATTTTTTTATTTAATGGTTTTTAGTATAGAGTTCATTCCATGTCAAATCAATCATTCACTTCCCGCACCAATTTGTATCTTAATGAAAATGTGTGACCCTGTTTTCTATGCCAGATAAAGGGAGTTTGAGATCCGCCAGCTTGTATAAACAAAGCAAAGCTTGGAAGCATTTGATGTCCTAAGAATTCTTCAAACGAAACTTTAAATGTTTGTATGAATTGCTGTTACATAACTTTACCCCCCGCTGTAACTTCTTCTTTTCATCATTGTAGTACGGTGTTAGTTTTAGATCACACATTTGATATAAAAGCATAGTTCTAAAGAATCATATTTTCATCATTACTTTTTTTAGATTATAAACACACAGTGCTTCTTTCTGAAACACCGGGTGATTGTAGAATAGATAATTATGGTATCATTAAGTTTTCTAATCTATTTATTTGTCCCCGATGCAAATGTAATATAGAATGCAAGGTTAATATCAAAGATCTTTATTCGAGATTTTTTCGCAATTGCTGTAAGCCGCGTTCATTCACTGTGCCATACTTCTTTAAATTGCGCAAGCTTTCAAAAAGATTACACTTGTAACTATAGTATAAAGATGGCATACGGGAATGCAACTAAAATAGGATTTATTGAGGACATCATTGTAGGATTGCTAATGAGAGAGACTGCGGGCGAATGGTGAGAGAATGAGATGTGCGACTGTGAATGCGTGTAAACTTCTTTATATGTGTGTGTGAGGTCAAAGATCGACAGAGTGTATCGGGATGTTTGGGATTGACTAAAAGGTAGAACATTTGGAACAAGTGTGATTGGCGAGTGCGTGGCTCAGCGAATGTGTATATAAGAGGTGTGAATCTGAAGGGCGACAGAACAGAACAGAACAGATCGAATAGAAGAGAGTAAGAAGAGAAGAAGACGAACCGAGCGAGTGTGTTTATTGTTGTATGGTCGAAAGCGAAGGGAGAAGACAGAGTGCGAACGGCGGACGTTAAAAGGAGTATCTCCGAAACCAGTGTATATCTTCAAATAAAGAGTCGAAAATATTTTAAAAAACCTACATCATTATATTAGGTTGCATGTGATAAGGTTCGAGGATAGATTAACACGTTCAGGCCGGCATTTTTTTTTGTATATAGGATTTTGAACTAGCTGTGAGCCACCGGAGGTACACGCCGTCGTGAACGTGTTAACAGATTTTGAGAGTATGCAAAACTCAAGATCGGGTGGTAACCCTAATTACAATTGATATAATTCAAAGGAGGATACTTGTAAGGAGCGACATAACGCTTCTTGACTAACTGATTTCATGGAAATATATCGGGCGTCCAGGAATGTTTCCCCGTGCTCTCCCTTGATCAGGCATTCCGGTATAATCTCCGGACTCTCCCAATTGAAGGCGCCCGCGGAACCGCTTTTCGGGAAGATTCTAGATGTTTAAGGAATCGTCCATGCTATACACTACATTTTCACTTACAGACTTGCTCACATTTGCATTCGAGTTTCACACGTATTCGCTTTTGCTCCTCCCCTAATTCCTCTAAATAGCCTTTAACCCTTTCTTTACGGGAGTCCGCTCCGTCGGAGTACGCACCACTGCGTTGAAAAGTATGCATATGTATAACGGGTTGGCCGTCTTCCGCGTTCGCGCTTACGGCCTACACTTTAACAACGCTGTCTTGACATTCTCTTGCATATACACTTTTGTAACTATTACATAACAACTGCGCTGTCGTATAATATGACAAACATTCATATAAAATACTATTAATCATATGAAAAGCGAGATTTTACACAAGATTTTACAAGATACACAAGTCTTAGCGTGGATGCCAATTATAGTCGGCGCCCGTAAAGAAAGGGTTGAGGAAGGGTATGTAAAATAATATGTACCCTTGAACCGAAAATAACAAGAAATACAATAGACAATGAAATGATTGTCATAGTTATGTTTCTAGAACCATACAGTAATTCGAAAAGAAAAATTGTATATTAATATATTAGAAATGTGTTTTATTTCAATCGTAACCCAATCATATAATCTTGAACAAACACGTTATGCGCAGTCAATAGCGCTTCGCTGTGCTTGATACCGTTTCTCAATAGATAATAGCAATTATTACATGACTGAATGTCTCTTTTATCTCCTTTAAACGATCTTTAGTTAAAGTATTCCTGTCCTACGTAGATAAAACTCGCTGTATGAAATTGAAATACGTACCTCTGACATCAAATTCTCTAAGGGCATTCTTCCAGAGTAGATGTACTTTAGTAGCTCTTTAAATGCAGGTAAATTATGTTTATCAATGTCTTTCAGTTCTATCTCATTTTTCCTGCTCTCTTCAAGTCCGCCAAAAAGTAATGCTCGAAAGTATGAATTTCGTGTCGCCAGAACGATTTTGTGGGCATAGATTCGATCTTCGGCAACAATTAATGTGACGTCCGAATATTCCTGCGACATATAAAGTGAGGTGAAGTCCCTTATGAACTTGTCCATACAAGTTTTCTTCCATAAGTCTTCTTCACTTTGGGACGCTTTCTCCTCCATTTTCTGATTTGAAGAACTCGTCATCCGCGTAACACTAGAACATTCGTTAAACCCGAATTATTGCTTGAATGGATAGGTGTCATCTGCCATTATGGTTACTACAGAAACTTCATCTAGCAGGAAAATGAGTTGAACTGAACAGGTCTTTCATTGTTCTCCGCAACCCTATCTCCACTCAAGTAGCAATACCGTAAAATATCGTTCTAGTTTAACTCAATCTGATACTTTAAGAACAGTGAATCGCTCAAATAAAAAGGGGAATCTCTGCTCAGTCACGTCATTTTTATATATTACTAAAATTATCTTTATTGTACACAAAATCGAAACATTGAAATGTGGATCTAGGTGTGTGTATGTACGTTCTCAGGGCTGTTCCTGACGTAGGTGCAAGAGGTGCCACCGCACATGGGCCGCCAAATCTAGGAGCGGCCTCAGACCTTTTGTTAACGGAAATTACACGTGAAATCAATCACTTTTTTCAGCAGCATATCTTCCAATTTTGACTAAATTGTAATATGTTTTTACCCATACGAAATAACAGGGACACAGAATCATTATTTGGCTAGGTTTGCGATTACTTACAATTGCAATGTACTAAATAACAAATGAATTTCTATTTCGAAAGCTTAGTCTTACAGATATACTTTGATTAATTCACATGGTAATATACCGCCATGATATATATACTCTTTCTAAAGACATGTTCATTTTCTCAATACAGACTTATTTTTAACCACCAGTTAGATTGTTAAAATTGGTAAAAAATGAGAAAATCTTTCTTTTTCATGATTGCTGTCTAAAAGTATTTATACTCTTTCTATGTGTAGATATAAAAGTAAACACAGTGTATCGAATTCTTAAGTAAGTAATGCTCAATAAGGGCGGCGATATTGCCTTTGCAGTTGGGCGGCCCCCAAGTTAGGAACGGCCCTGCACGTTCCCTCCTTTACAAATGTCTACACACTCCCCTACATTTTTCGTCAGTCCCTCCTATTGTATCATTTTTAATTAAAGAAATATTGAAAGTCGAAAAATAGCTGACTGATTCCATACAGGCGTCACTTTCTATGGTGGAAGAAAAACTTCATTTGTTAGCAAATATATCTTCAAATAGAGTTTATAAACTCCAATTAATTAAATGTATGGACGCGTTTACACGGGATTGAAGAAATTGAGAATTCATTAACTCCCTATTTAACATGATTCACGTTTTGGACCAATAGCATCAGTATTACGCTTAGTTGCATTCACAGAGATAGTTTCACGCTTTAATCCAACCAGAAATTCCAAATACCCTGATAAAGTACCACTGATATTTCTCGGATTGTTATTTCCGACTCTAAAGATAATAGTCAGCTCAAACCGTTATACATCTCCATGAATCATTCCTTGGCAAGAGTACGATTTCTGGCACGTCGCGATTCGAATAGTGTTCATACAGGAAAAACTGCAAGGTTTGCGAACAAAAACAGTTAAAAAAATGCAAGATCTGCCGTTTACCAAGATCGAATGGGTTCTATCTGTACTATACTACTACGCTTAACGAACTTTATCAAGATCTGACGTGCAGCATACCTGAAATCGTAACATCCCCACTTAGGTTGTACGAGTACCCGAATACTTCGAGTAGTCGGTTACAAAACTCAGCTCGACTTGAATATGTGAACCGTGTCGGGTGTTTGAGTTATTCGGGTACCCAACAAATTTTTCAAACCACCCGCAGAAAGTCAAACTACCCGAAAAATTCAGGCTACCCAAAAAAGTCAGGTTACCGGATATGATTCGGCTACTCGGCAAAATTCCGACTATACAATTTCTTTAATCCTATCTAGTTCTAGCTCGGGGAGTTAACTAGGTCATATGTATTGTAACCATACTCCTTGGTATTATATGTATGACGTGCAAGGTATCGACAACCACTGACTTTGCATTTTTCCAATTTCTCTCAATTTCTCTTATTCTTCTTTGGTCTAAGACAAGCATAGGGGTGGCCCGTTTGTCTTCAAGTCAACTGCGTTAAGTGTAATATTGCCTATAGTATTACATAATTGTAAATTAGAAAATAATCTGTGAATATTTTCCAACTCTTTCCCATATTTTAGTGTATTATACGTATAATATATGTACTGCAATATGGACATTTATTTTGTGTAAACGTGAGGTTCTAATTGAAAGACCAGTGAATAACAAGTGAATTAACCTCTGATAAGTTCGGTGAGCAATAAAGGAATGAAAAATGTATGCAAACAACTATTTAACGGAGCTAACAAATAGTAAAAAAAAAACAGTGTTTCTCATAGGTAAGAATCAAATTGCCCTTATCGCTGGCTTCATACATGGTCACCCATACAGTAAGCTTCTTGGGAATCAATTTCAGTTATTGTAAGTTGTACATTATCGTGTACAACCACTAAAACTTGGTAGAACCTATATTATGCTTCAATTGTCTTTTTAACCTGCAAATAAAGTGGCACTTACAAAGAAAGTGTCAGACATATCGGGTCGAAACCTGTGCTCATTTTTTATATAAGTTCGTAATGTAGAACAATGTACTTTGTCAAAAATTCTGCTACCTTTGGATATTTGTTAAAAATGATCGAAAAGCCAGATTTGACCAATTGAACGGCGTACAGTGGTCGAACAAGGTCTAGATACATCAGACTTTATGACCGAAAAAATGAAAGAAACAGCAATCCAAATTTGATATTACTTGTTTATTCTGGGCAGTCTAAAGCACAACAATTTTAGTGAAGAATTTCTTAACCTCAAATCTTGAAGATAATCGGAATTTTACATAGCATGTTCCTGTATATTCAAATGAAGGATGATAACTTTTGCAACGGTTTTTCCGACTGATCGGGGGGTCGGTCGCCTCGGCCAGCCCCGGTCAGTGCAAGATTTTTAGAGTGGGAGAGCGGTAGGGCTCTCGGTACCTGAGCCCAGGGCGAGGCTCTCTCAGGGGAGGGGGTTACTCCCGAGCGAGTCAGGGGAAGGTTCTTCTCGATAATAAAAGGCGACTCGAGTGGTGCGAAACAATTATATTGAGCCGGCCGGGCAGCGAGGTGAGGATTGTACGTTCGGTGACCGAATCTAGAATTCGAAGTCTGGATGGGCACCCCTGTCCGCGCGCGGTTTATTTACCTGCCCGGCGGCTGGGCCGCTTGGATCCACGGATTAGGAAGTTCCAACGTATCTACCTGCTCACGGCCGGCGTGCTACAGATTATGACTCTATTTATTTGTTTCTTGATTTTAATTGTGTTGACCCCTGACTCTCTCAGCGCAGATACCACGTTGGGCGCCAATTCTTGCAACGGTTTTTCCGACTGATCGGGGGGTCGGTCGCCTCGGCCAGCCCCGGTCAGTGCAAGATTTTTAGAGTGGGAGAGCGGTAGGGCTCTCGGTACCTGAGCCCAGGGCGAGGCTCCCTCAGGGGAGGGGGTTACTCCCGAGCGAGTCAGGGGAAGGTTCTTCTCGATAATAAAAGGCGACTCGAGTGGTGCGAAACAATTATATTGAGCCGGCCGGGCAGCGAGGTGAGGTGGTGAAGCCACAATTCATTAACTCTAAATTATACAATAAATCCTTAATCTACGCGGGCGCGAGCCTGGGCTATTGGAGCCCCTATACACTCTATTTGCTGGCGGCTTTTCGTGATCGCCGATCGGCGCCTACGGACTCAGAGACGACCTGGAGGACCGCTCTAAGGAAGGCGCTGAACACGGTTTCGCAACGGCCCTACAACGGTGAGCTACGCGAGCGGCAAGCACGGGCTACGGAATTTCATCTAATAAGGGCAGGCAGCAATGCAGCGTGAGGCGTACCTTTATCACACAACGGCGTGATCTCCCGTCAACCCGACTCCGGGGCTTCCTAGGCCGGCCTTTCGAGTCGAAAGCCTAACGTCAGGCGAATCCAGTGGAATTAAACGTCCTTCCTTCACTCTCTTTGGGCTCAACGCAACGGCTGTCCTCGACACAGCTCACACCTACGGTTCGACTCTGAGTGACCCGAGAAAACGCGCCGCGCGAGCCAGGCCCGCCTCACGCGGCGCCGCCTGCCCTCAATCCAACTCTATCGCTACCGATGTTCGATCCACGTTCGATTCCGCGCGCCAGAATCGAACGTGGCTGCCGCGTGACATGACACGGTGGATCCTTCCGGCTGGGCTTTGGGCAGGTCCCGGGACGTCTTTGCTTCTCCAGGCCCACAGTTCCGTCGTCCACCCTGCGATGGGCACCGTCCAGGCCGGATCTCCTCTGAGGAACCACCGCTTCCCCGTGTGCCGCGACACTCGCATTCCCGGGTACCTAAGGCCTCTCGGCGTACGCAAAATGATTAGATAGCGCTCGTACGCGGGCCTTTCTTAGAGCGGCGGTGCGGCTGTGCGGCGGACGAGAGGGAAAGACAAGCTGCGTTCACCCGGCTTGCCACGCCAGGGAGGGGCCGTTGTGAGAGGCTCTCCGGCCCCGTCACACTTTGTCTACTAACTTTGTTTTATATTTACTTTATGGTGAATTTCTATTTGAATTTAATTTATCTGCAAGTAATTGCAAGAACTCACGTCACAAATATGTCAAAGCACAATTTTTGAATCATAATCCTCTAAAATTGAGAAGAAAAACTCAATATTTCAAACCTTCATATGTTATCGCAGTTCATTAACGAATTAATTTTTTTGCAAATATTGAAAAATTGTATAGTATCTAGTAAGAAAAAAACTTGGCGCTCGCGCTTTCATGAGTACATATTGTTCAGTATCACGTAACTGACGAGGACACCACTGTTTTAGCAGTGTTAGCATAGATAAGTGCCTTGAATAAAGCGCATGGGCCAAGCTTTGTTTTTATATTTTAGTACCACAAGTTCAATTTAAGTGTCATTGAATAAAAACTTGGCTTTATTGTATGACTTAGCTTGGTTTTTTCTAGTGATATATATTTTTGGTTTTGATCATTTTTAAATGATTCTGATGAGGTTGGCAGTTTGATAACTAAGGGGGCGAGCGGACTACTTGGCATTTTTTTGCATTATAATATTTATAATTTGGAAGGTCAAATCCTCTCTGAACCATGAACCTCTTGTACTCCGAATTACCATTCTCAATCATGATGTTGTGCATTCCTCATAAAATTTATAAACCCGTTCTCCTAAACCTTGTCATGTGTATTCCAATCCTGTCTTAATCCTATCTGAATTCACTCTACACTTTAAAATATAATACATATAATACACATCTGCACATATAATATCGTTCTTACAATCTTACTTGTGAAATGTATAAAACGTTTTATCTTGCAGTTTTGCATTATATATGCGGATAAGTGTTGGTTTTTTAGAAGACAAATATTGAAAATTGGGGTTTTAGGTGTGATTCTTTCAGGTGACAAACGCAAAAAATTACAAAATGCATCCCTTCTCTAATTGATTTCTCTATTTTTTGTGGATTTTTCGATTTGGTGCTTCAATGTTACAAAAATTAAAAACTGTTTTTAGTTTCACTTTTCTGATGCAATAGTGGCTGCAATGACTACTGTAGGCTGAAAAGTTCCCTTTGCATCCGTTACATCAAATTATCTATTTGATTTTCCGGAAATGACTGAAAGAGATTGAAAAGTGCTTTTTACCGGTTCCTATCAAATGTTACAGGCCATTTCATATTGTCCGAAACGATAGACGAAAATAATAAATTGAATATACAGTATGTCAAAAGTTCTAAACATATAGTAAAGATACTTGTAAAATCCTGACACATTAAGACAAGGACGCATCGTCGTGTTATTGACTGCTGCCGTGATGCAATAAGTATCTCTGGCATTTCCCGTTACACGTGTAACTGGGCAAAAACAGCAGATAACTGTTGGTTTCTGTTGTCATCAGTTGCCATGTTGCTGCACTTCCATATTATTTATCTCATACACGATGTTTATAAAAAATTTACTGCCCGCGGAAATTCTTTCCCATCTGTACGGCAACCGAATTGTCAATTCAGTAACAAATGAAATACCAATAACGACTAATTTATAATAAGTCTTTACTTGGAGAAATTACATTGTAATGTATTTTTGTTATCACATGTGAAGAAAATAAAGGAATAACAAACTGTTAGTATTACAAAATGAAAACGAAAGAATTGTTTTTAATTTTTGTTGTCATTGAAGCACTAAATCGAAAAATTCGCAAAGATTGGAAGGACTCATACACAAAATGGACACAGTCTCTAATTTTGTCGTATTTGGTACCCAAAAAAATCTCCCAAAAGTCGAATTTTCCACATTTTTTTAAATTGGTACTTTGCGGCCAGCTAATGAAGGAATCTAAAAAAATACATTTTATTAGTAAGTTTGTAAACAAAGTCGACAAAAGTCGAGCAAAGTAGACAAATTTCAGGTTGATACAATAATTCGCAAGACATACCAAGACAAAATAAATCATGGTATCTTGCAATAACAGTGGATTATATTAAAACAAAAGAATATGGCGGTCGAATTGAATACCTCCTCCTTTTCGAAGTCGGTAAAAATACGGAAATGTTCTATAGCAGAACCATTCTGTAAGCCTTCTCCGCTCATCTAACGTCGAGATCTCGCTGAGGAAACAATAAAAAAAATATAATATATACGCGACAAACTGGGAATATCGTCCTCTTCGAAATCGTTGAAAAACACGACACATCCCGCGCAACAATAGTAATGTTATCAATAATACTTTCAGGATCAAACAAGAAGAATATAATGACAATACCAACAATGGAAGTAGTAATAATATTAATAGTAAGACTCTAAAAGAATATTATTTTGCTCCTCACTTGGCGTGGAATGACCCGTTATAAATAATTTAAGTCAGATCGAAAAAAATATAAGAAAGCGAAATGCACACCTGGACGAAACACCCCTTTAAAAGTCAGCTTGTCAGATGCTGTAGGAGCTGAAAACGAAGCCGTCAAAGACCTGGTAATTCACGGAGAGTATGTAATAATAGAGACATTTTTTTGCATATCTTTGCTCATTTTTGTTTTGCCAATTTTCGAAGTCGTTTCAAAATTGTTCGAAATAGTTTTAAAACTTTTTAGTCCAAGGGGAAATGTTTACTAAGGATCATCGCGGGTACTTTCTCTGCAGGATACAAAAAGTTTTTGTTATAATTGCTTCATCCATGTGGGAAATCTATCACGAAACAAATGCGCGGAATTGGCGGAATTACGCGTTAATGTAACGCATAGAATACTACACTTATACCATAGGATGCTTATACAGAGAATTTGTGTATAATTATAATGAAATAATCAAACGTTCGTGTATCATTAGCTCTACTGGATTATTAACAATTATAATATACCCATTGTGGGCCTTATAATATTCATTATAAGGCCCACTATAAGGGCCTTATAATGAACTAGCATGAGATTCACTCGCCCGCTTCGCAGGCTCGGGGAGAATGCTACCCGATGATCCCTAACGAATATAAGAACAACAAAATCCAATTCTTCGCTTTTTAATGTCATAGCTTTACAATACACCCATCAGTTTACTTTCTGGACCTTTTATTTTCGTATACAGTAAAATCCATGCAAATCGGTTCAGTAATTTTCGCGCCAAGCCGGAACAAACAAATATATAGAAAACGCCTACAGATTTATATAAGTAGAGATGAGGGCAGTAACCAGCATTAAAATCTAACTGTTTCCTTGTTTGAAGTTTACCGCGATCATACGGATCTATGAACAAACGATCTCTCTTTCTATTTTATTAGGGTACATCAGGGACGATCTTGTGCATATTTGTTGTATTATAATACCCCTTGCACTAGGCTATGATATAAGGATTACTACTTTATTGAAAATATTTACAACAATCTGAAATTTCGTGGAATTTGCAAATCATTTTCTTGAAAATTAAAGTGACTTCTGCATACATATAAAGAGCGGTACATATTACATCGGCGGGTACCTTTGAATGACCGCCGTTGCCACGCGTATGCGCATGGCAAATCTTCACGCTACTGCGTCTGCGGATGATGCTTCTTTGTTCTGATTCCTCTGCTATGTGTGTAAGGTGTGCAACAGTGTGACAGCAAGCGTGATTGCGACGTGCTCTTGCAGCCTCCATTATCTGCCATTCATTCGGTGTTCTTTATTCGATTGCGTTCCTCATTGTTCGATCACAAGATTTTAGATTGTCATCTACAGACGCCCTTTGCAAACACACAGCACAAGAAAAATACACACGCATTGTAACAGACATTCACTCCTCTGAACCACGCTTGTAGGTATTTTCTTTTGTACGTATTATATTTAAGATCGCAAAACACCCACTGCTCTAACCGTTTCAGCTCGCATTAGCGTGCAGTTATTATCGAGTCTCTTGAATAACAAGTGAGATCCTGAATAAATAACAAATTTTAAGAACTACCATTATTAACAAGAGACGGTTAATCGGTGGTGTTTATGGTTTTTTCATACTCATCCCACGCATCCCAATTAACAAATATTAATTTGCTTCGATATTCAGTGAAACGCAATATTGTCCCTTTATAATTCGTATTAATTATAATTTGAAGTCAATAATTTACAACTATACGTACTTATCTTTACAATGAAACACAATATTACCCCCACATAATTCATATTAATTATAATTTAAAATTAATAATTTATAGCTATATGTACTTATTTTTATAATCGATATATAATTTGTATTTAACACAAGCTCAGTTTTCATGGATGTCGAGTTGTGCGAAGCTTCTTAGAATATACGTTTCATATTGATCAAGTTATCTTCCTTTTGAAAAAATAATTGCAACAATCTTAGCTTTAGTTGTGACCCTAGGGTATGTTTTAATTTAAGTAAGTGATGGTTTCATGCTATAAAGGGGCATTCAAATTACTTGAATTCCAGTGCCTCAAGTCCACAGATCCTCTTTTACAAAACAAAACTCCTATCGGCAGGATTTGACACTGCTGAAAGACTAAAGTTCCAGTAAATATTTCCTACTTTTTACAAAGTCAATGCAGGTACTCATTCTATTTCCTCTTTATTTTAACCATCCATTTCTCATGCATTTCACTGATAGAATGATAATTATTCAATGAGATTGATTAGAGATCAAACAAAATATGTTGAACTATCCCAAGGGCAAACCCAACAGCTTTTCGTAAGACTATATTTATTTGTAGTAAGGTGTAAAAACAAAATTGACACCCTGTTACGTCTCTTATACATATGTGTATATGCCACAGTTGAACTACTAGGTGTTCTACAGTTCTTCTAGTGTTATTGTATGTAAACTGATAAAATTTAATATTAAAAACAGGTAGTACTAGCTACCTGACTTTCAACTAGATGAAGATATTATATGTACGGAGATTGGTCTGATAGCATATTCTATGGAAAGTGCTATCACCAGCACCTTTATTACTTACATAGCATTACTATTCTTATGCATCTTTACAATTAGCATTATCTCAGCTTTGGTTGCATTTCTCAACCCAGTTGCTGTTCTTCAATATGACTTCTGTTATTACAGTGTTATACATACTCAGCAGTTTCTACTAATTTTATTGTTTATTACCACCAGCATCAGTGTTACTTGCATACTATTGTTGTTTCTGTAAAATATTAGTCTTTCACTTACCATAATACTGTATTTCTTATGACAATTGTGGCACAGAAGCAATATATGTGCTTCTTAGGGGCACAAATATTACTTGGGCGCACATTGCTTCAAAAGCAAACATAATTGATGGGGTGACTGTTGTGTTTATTACACAGTACCACTTATCATATCATACCCGTTCCTTATAAAGAAAGGAGGGTTGCTGAATTATAGGGGTTTAAACTTTAATTGCCAGTCAGCAAATGGCAGAATTTCCATTGTTAACTCAACAGTCCAGTAATAGTAATAGTGCTGCAGAATTGCAGTTAAAACTAGTGTTATAGCACAAGTATTGGTACTGTTGTTGTGTATTGTTATAGCTGTTACATCTCTTACATAAAAGTAGTATAACGCAGGACATGTCATCTGGTTAGATTCCAGCTAAAGAATCAGTTGCTGAATCCATATGCAATCCATATGAATCAATTAGCTTACATCTGTGACGTTAAGACTTAGTATGTGCATGTTTAATGGTAATATAAAAATCGAATTTTAATTCTCTTTTCACATTTTATTATAGAATACTATTAAATATTATGTACATATACGTATACATATATATGATATAATATAATAATGTAGTAATATGTGTTAAATCTTATCAGTAGATTATATGCGATACTTACTTTATGACTCGAAGGTTTCAATTTACAATACAACTTTTTTCTTTCTTCGTTGTAGTCAGACTGTCGTCAGAATTGTGCAGTTTTAAAAAATCGACAAGCACACAGTTACAATTTGTAGCTCATTCAATATATTTTTCCTTTTATCCGTAGCACGGTATGTACTAAATATTATGCACTTACATAATACCAAGGTTCTTCTTGAATTTCGGGATGAGTATCAAATTTTAGATATTCATGGTGTGAAGAATCTTACCAGTGCAAGCGTCCTGGATATAGCACGTATTTCCTAAATTTTGACGTAGCAGATGCAAGTTAATTTGTACTTCAAGATATTATTTTGTGTTCGGAACATAATAGTCGGTGTATTCTTTTGCAACACAAGGATGTCTTCTCGTGGGGTTTTGATGTCATTTTCATCGGGTATTATGTAAAAGTACAATTTATTTCGTTTAAAATCATTATTATGTAACAATAGTGTGAAAATTATAAATAATACATCGAAATATTTCCTTTCATATACTTTAAGAAACAAGTTAGTAACTTAATAGCCACGTATAAGTGAAGTAATGAGACGCAACATTCCAAATTGAAATGAAAGTAAGGAAATACGAATAAGCAATCAGGTATTCGTTTGACTTGATTTTTTTTGTAATTTGTGAAGTACACTTTTAAGATAGCAGTGCTATTTTCTGACAAACATATAAACTTAACAACAAGCTGATACTTGAAAATGAATGGAACTAATGTTAAAAAATGTGCAGCCATATGCATGCTCAATTCTTTAATTAAATTTGATGTTGAGGTATGCTTGACAATTCTGTAAATATGCGTGTATACTGTGGATGGATCTTTTAACTGTTATTTCAACTACTTCCAAATTATTATTGGCTGACCGCAGGCCTTATAAGAAGCGGAATAATTCATTGATGCCTTTAATAATCCCTTTGCAATCCACACATAGTCAAGAATGCATAAATATAGTATAAATATTTATTCATTTGTTTTCCAAAAGGAAGGACAGTATAATACAGTGCCCTTCAAGCCGTGTTACGTATTCTCTGCTCCAGCGATTATTAGTGCTCCTGCATCTGTTGTGACCGTTTGCAGTCGTTACAGCTGTTGTCGTTGCTGTTACTCTGATTTTGCTGACTGGTAATGGCAGCAACTACTGTTCTCATACTCGGTATTATGGCCTGAAGTGAATATATAGTTTAATATTTATAGATATTTACAGTTGGTAAATAAATAATTTAGACACCCAGTTTTTCTGGAATATTTCTTGTTTTTTACAGAACGTTTGTTACGTGTATTCTCCATCTTTCAGTGCCGAGTCTTACTACGAGAGTTAATGCAAAGTCAGCAGCCAATTCGTTGATAAAAAACATTATCCACGCCCATTAGACGCGTTTTTGACCTGTATGAAGTTAGCCCATTTTTCGATTTCTAATATTTTTTTCAGCTGGTCTAGGTTGTTCTATGTTTCTTCTAAATTTTTCCTAATTAACGTGTCAAAAAAACCAAAAACGTATCGGAAAAATAAACAAAAATCGGCTTGTACGCTATTTTTTGAAACTGCAACTTTTTTTGCTAGCCTAGATTGTTCTAGTTGTTCTGAACATTGTTTGAAAGAATTAATTACGTACAGTAACATTTGGGAAAGTGATAACAACAACAGTGTGGAACACGGAAAAACATAGTTCTATGTTTACGGCTAAAATTATGTGCCGATAAGCCCAATGCTATATACCTTTGTAAAATATTGATAGTACAACCTGGAACAACTTTTTACCGACTTCGAAAAGGAGGAGGTACTCAATTCGATCGCTGTTTTTTTTTTTTTTTAATGTTTTAGTTGGGTCAAAACAAACGTCGAAAAGACACTTTACTCTTGGACGAGTACAATTTTATCGGCTGGAAAACTTGAAAAACTGCACTCTTCCAAGAGTAAAGTACCCTTCCTACGTTTTTCCCGCTAACTCTAAAGGTTGTATCAGGTTGTTACATGCCTCAGTCAAATTGTTCCATGGTTGCAAGTGGGTGGCTACAGAATATCAGTAAAAAACAAAAAAATTATACTCTCTCGAAAGTAAAGTACTCTTTATATATTTGGAATAACAAATATTAATGAATATTAATAAGCCGTCTATTTCTGCCCGTGCGTGTCTTGAATTACGAGGAGGGATCAATCAAACAATCGTACCTTTTCCTACATCAGTAGGCTATTATCTACAACTATGAACGCGAGAAGTAGAGTCCTAGAATCTCTGACGCAATTGGTTATGCTTCCATAATTTAAGATGATTCGCATGAGTTCGTGTAAGACTATATGGTAACGGGAATTTTCTTGGGGCTACTTGGGGATACAACTACGCGCAGATAGTTCCCTAAGAAAATAAATTAGATGCTTGGCGGAGACGGCGGGAGCACGGGACTATCCCTGATCGTCGACAGACGTTCTGGGAGATAGACATTGAAAGACGCCAAGCATCCCGGGATACCATTCAAAAACGAGCTAATTGATCACAATGTTGGATGTTGGGGAGAGCCGTTGATCGGGTAGAAAACGCAATCAAGACAGAATTTGCTTATGAAGATGTTTCGAAAAAGCCAACGGATAATGTACTGTAGGGAGCTGGAGAGTTGGCCCCTGGGAGGCAGACCGTGCTTGAGCTTGGGCTGGCGAGCCTTGGCGGTAACGCCTATGATACCTGCGAAAATCTGCCCCCGTACTGCTTGATTACCTGCTTATTGGTATATTCGCAGCGGCAGGTAGGGCACCGAAGGGACTCAGGCCCGTGAGGTGGAGGTGCCCGACACCCTGCCAGCCAATCGAAGTTCGACCGATAATTAGGGGCCGTAATTTCTTTTCTTTAAATTTGTAAGTAGGAGACCTTCAAGGAGGAGTCAAATTTTTCGCCAATCGGGGCCAGATATATCTTTCTAGCTAGAGTCTGCCTCTCAGGGGCCAACTCTCCAGCTCCCTACAGTACAATGGGCTTTGCTCACGAGCATTGGGAAACGATGCGGCGGTGGCCTTACTTCATCTCAGGAATAACATACTGAATTTTCAACAAAATCCCTTACATCACCAAAATCCAGCTTCTCAGTTGGCATGGAGCCAACCTGGCAAGTAACGGAGGGAGTGAGTCTCGGACGGCGAAGCGTTCGGATTGAGTGAGCGAGCTAAACATTGGAAATCTCGAACGCGAAAAAACTTAATCTACTGGACGGGGAGAAGGTGATTCGCTACGTGGACGAGAGCTCTCCAGGAGGGTTAGAACTAAGATGTTTCCGAATCGCGGAAGTTTTGCAGTGTCGGAAATTGTTCAAAGAAGCACAAGAGACAACATTGACAAAACTGGGACAAGACTGCCCTGGCCGGTTAATACGTATTTGAGAGATCCAATAAGGTCGCTTACCAAAATCAGGATAATTGGCAGATCGGAAGGCACTGGTCGCAAAGGTCGCATTAATTCACAGAATTCCACGTAACGAATACCCGCTCCGTCCGTGTGCGGGACTTTAGTAGACTCGCGTGTTTATTTCCTGCGCCCCTGACCTCGGCCGAAGTGGCAACCCTAACAGTCCGGACACGAAGGCTCGGGGAGGTCCTCAACAAGACCGTACCCTACCCCTATGCTGTGGAAGATCCGAGACGCCATCACCGATGGATCCTCCCATCTGGACGCGACTTCCGTACCGTCCGAAATTCCTACGGCATGGCCAATACTGTGGTGAAACTTTATCGACAGTTGCTGTCGTCCGTATTGGGGCACCACGATTCGTGGCTGCGGGTGACGGATTTGAAGATATTCGTCCTGGTACAATGAGTGTATGACTGTGCTGAGGCTTTCGCCTATAACAGTATCTCCGCCGAGTGCAGGCTCGAACGAATTGAGGAGCGTCTATCCCCGCTCTTCCAGCTGAGGAAGGCTGGCACCCGAGTTGGTGGTACGCAACTCACACGCCGGGACCCAGCAAGCCAGGTCCCTTCCCCAGTATACGGGGCAACCCTGCCACCACGATGGTCCTACCCATGTCGGACTCGGCCGAGGCTCAAATGACCGAGGGGCTCCCGACCCCGTGGCACCAGTTTTCGCGGACACTGGTCGGACCGTCCGTGGGCGCACGCGCAAGCACGTGAGCTTCCACTACCTGTTAAGGCTCCTACAGCCAGGCTCTCAGGATGTCGCCTCTAAGCTCAGGTTCGTACCCGTGGTGACGCCACCCACCAAAGCACCAAGAATATTAGCGACAAGGCCTTTCCCTTCCTGGTACCCCTTGCGGGAATTCGTCCTGGTACAGGCGGTGCACAGTGTGATATTTTCGGGATCTAGCGGAACTTTATTATTCGAGTCCAAAGCGTTCTAATGTTAATCTTCATATGTTATTATTATTGATACCTGCATTTTCTAATTTTTTTTTATTAATGGTATCATTGTCCTCTGTTTACCAACTCAAAGTTACGTATTTTTGCGATTCAAAAAACTCGCCAATTAGGCACTTTACATTAATAATTAATTTCGAAAATGCCATTATTTCATTATATCTCGAGTTTTTATACAGTATACTACATTATACCAGATTTTTATCATATACGAAACAAAGGTGGACTCTTAAATAACTCAAAAAAATCAATTTCATATTGCACAAATTTGCATATATACCGAATATTGTCATTTTACAACAAATGAATGAGTTTCTCGTCCAAATCACGTGTTCCAATACATTTTTAGTGTAAGTACCACTGTAATTATCTATACAGATTGAACAAACTTAAAGTCCAAAGCCACAATGGATTATCAATGCGAAACATAATTACTGCGGTAATTATACTAAAAATGTGTTGGAACACGCGACTTGGACGAGAAACTCATCCATTTCTTGTAAAATGACAATATTTGGTGTATGTGCAAATTTGTGCAATATGAAATTGATTTTTTTTGAGTTATTTAAGAGTCTACCTTTGTTTCGTATATGATGAAAATCTGGTATAATGTAGCATAGTGCATAAAAACTCGAGATATCATGAAATAATGGCATTTTCGAAATTGATTATTAGTGTAAAATGCCTAATTGGCTTGTTTTATGAATCGTAAAAATACGTAACTTTGAGCTGGTAAACAGAGGACAACGATACCATTAATTTAAAAAAAATAGAAAATGCAGGTATCAATAATAATAACATATGAAGATTAACATTAGAACGCTTTGGACTCAAATAATAAAGTTCCCCTAGATCTTGAAAATATCACACTGTGCGGTGGTGCGTCGTCCCTGGCCAACGTTGTGGGATGGCTAATGCGAAATTCAAAACCGTTATTTGGGGCGGAACTTTTCTTTCGCTACTTAACGGAATCGGAATTACCTTTTTTGGGGGCGATATTTATTTCCCTAACAGTCGGCAGCTCGTGACGTTCCGGTCTTATGTTTGTTTGGGAGGCGAGGTGTGCACTCGAAATAAATATGACAGAATGTAGAATATAAGTCTATTAGAATCTCGATTTCAAGAATACCGTTGTCAAGGCCGAAGTTAGTCCAACGGTAATGCTCTCGGACATCACTTTCCGTCGGGTTATCTGTGTCAGCGTGGCCAGGTTTGGGGTTTATGACATCCTGGGCTTTCCCCTAAGGGCTGAGGTGCTCTGCAGCACTTTTACTAGGCCTGCTCTACACGTGCATTTCTATGCCTATTTCAGATTTTCTAATATCCGCATTGCCATACCTTCCCAAAGATCTTATGCCCACCACGCAGGCCAGAGAGCGACGGTATAAGCTGACTAGCGTAATCGGTATTTAGAACTATTAACAATATTCTGTGAGGAATTTTCCTGGGGCTGCTCGGGAATAGAGTTACCCGCTGCCAGTTGCCCAGGAAAATTGTGTATTGATATAAAAATATATAAAAAAGGATGATGGATCGAATTGGATCTATCGAGACCGACTTCTCTAACTCACAAAGATCGGGACTGGGGAAAAGTCGGGACGCGAAACTATGCCCTGGCTCTCGACCGCAATTCTGGAAAACCAAAGAAGGGTGCCAGGTATCCCGCGGTACCACGAAAAGCGAAACTAACTGGGTTACGGCCGAACAATAATTCCGAGGACTTGTAGTCGGATTTCCCTACACTGCAGCTCAGAGTTGGAATTTGTAGGAGCTCTATAGGTCCTGCAGGAGACACAACCAAGACAGATTTCTTTACTCTTAAACTCGAGACTTTATTAGCTCTTCGGAGATGGAATGACAAATCGAATAGCGCGAGATCAGGCGGACTTCACTCACGGGCGTTACAATGCGTCCGCGAGGAGCAAGTTTCCAAGAGGTACAATCTATTGCATTGGCGGCCTAACAAAGTGCGAGGAACGCCTCGGGACGACGAGACGCGCGGAAAAAACTAGCGAGCTGACGGACTATGAAAATCTCGAGAAGTGAGCGACTTAAAATTAATGGACGGAAATTGATTCGTTGCGAGAACGGGAGTCCTCCAAGAAGGTTAGTAACGGTCACGCGGAACTTGCAGTGCGGTCAAACTACTAGAAGAACAAAGGATCGAACGTTTACAATACACAGTCAGGGCAATTCCCTGACTGGCCAATACGTTAAATAATGATACTTTAAAGTCCAAAGATTTAGCTCCTACCAATCAAAGTTGGCTGTGGCGTGTAGGCGGAACATACATATTTAACTGAATCTGCACTGATAAATTCTACGCAACGAATGTTCGCTCCTTACGCACGCGGGACATCAATAGATTTGAGCCTATGATTGCCCCCTGCATCCCTGACATTGGACGATCATGCCACTTAACGCAGTCCGGACGTCAAGGTTCGGGGAGCCTCCGCACAGGGCCGTGTCCCTGCGCTGATGGAAGATCCTAGCGGCCGCTGCCGATGGATCCTTCCCCCTGGATATGCCTTCCCAACCACCCAGAAATCCTGCACTGTGGCCCACACCGCTTTGGAAGTCCTTCGCGGGCTATCTTCCGCAGTGGAGTCTACGCGTCGAGCCGGAATCTCGTGGTGCTGGTAGCGGAACTAAATGTTGTTGTCAGAGTACTGGTGCTAGTGCTACGCCCCTGGTCAACGGTGTTTAAATGGCTCAAGCGAATTCAAAGCTTATTAGGAGCGGAACATCAATTTTCGCTAAGAATTAACGGGCGACCTTGCCTGGAGGCTATGTTGTTTTCCGTAAATTGCGAATTCAGATTAACCTTCAGGTCTTACAAGGGGTGCTTGTCAGGACCGGAACACCAAATGGGTTGAAAAAAATTGGGGATGTACGGTTCAACCCTCTAAACAGAACCCCATAACACTTTTTCAGAATGTGCCCTGGTTGACGAGAAAAAAAAATTGACATAGATCGGTCATGTAGTGTATATAATCTTTATATTATTAACAAATTCTCGCGTACCAGGATGGCACAGAGGTCGAAGTAGTTTTTATAGACATGCGTAAGGAGTAAATTTAAACATAAATATTACATTATTTGTTATTAGACGAGTAATTAGAAATTGGATTACAAAAAAGTATTTCGCAAAATCATTACTCAGGCTATAAACAGGCTACATAACTATTTTTAAGTTGACTTAGTTGATTATATCACGAATTTTTTTCTCGGTAACCAAGACGCATTCTGAAAAAGTGTTATAGGGTTTTGTTTAGGGGGTCCAACCGTACATCCTTAATTTTGTTTAACCCCTTGTTAGGTTTGGTTGGGGAAGGACACTTCGTCACAATGCGTTTATGCAATGTGCACGTGCAGCGCGACACGATAATCCGGCGAGGGAAAATTCCCACAATGTTGATCATTGCCGAATTCCAACCGCGTCCAGACGCGGTTTATCTTGAGGTTTGTTCGGAGTGGCAGTTTGCTCAGTTTCCAACCACTTCCAACCATTTCCAACCGTCAGGCGCAGGCGCACTTGCACGAAAGCATTGGGGAAACTGGTTGGAAACTGAGCAAACTGCCACTCCGAACAAACCTTTGGTGAGCGGATATACGGCGACGCTGACTTCTTGGAATGAATCGCTTAACGTACACAGGAGGGTTCCGTCTTTTGGGCTCTCGATATCAGCGTCTAGGGTTACCTCACAATGCATAGCATTGGCACCAGACTCTCCAACGTTCCAGTGGGAAGAAGAAAACTAAATTTCGTGAACGAATCCAAAGAATTAGGTGATTTGTAATCTCAACCATACTCGCTCGCAGTGACACGCAAGTGGAAACGAGGAGGTGTACATACAGAAAATCCATAGATATAAAAATGAAAAATCTCCACGGAACTACCCAAAGACGTAACCCCAGTTTTTGCATGGAGAAACGTGCCTCCGACGCATTTCTACGTTTCACTTATTATAGGCATGAATGGTAAACAAGTAATATTTAGAATAGAATATTAGCTATTACATAACTGTTCCACTGAGTATTAAGCGAGGATGGGGAACAGACCTAGTAGGCATTATATTCCAGACCTTATATAACGATGCGAGAAAAATATATTGGTATATTATCGGACGATTTGAAATCTTCTTGAGGCTCAAAATTTGGACATTGACGGGAAATTGAAATCAACTAAAGCAGAAGACGTTGTTCTGAATATAACTGACAATCTTCTGATATTCTTATTTTGTACTGTGAAACGCAACAAATCTGAAATAAGTGCCGGATTAAAGCGAAATCTTTCAAGCTTAAAACGAAAGGGGCGAACCACTTTGAAGTCTAATTTCTCCATCTTTGTTAAACTGATATTGATGGGATTGAGTTGCAAAGGACCATGAGTGGTCTGTTCAATTCGACCCTTATCGATCGCATCTACACATTTGAAGAATAATTCAGGTGTAATGAATTTTTCAGCATTACACGAATGGCGAATCCTTCAAATGAGAAAATGGAGGAGAAAATGCCCCAACGTGGAGAAGACTTCCACAAGAAAACTTGCGCGGACACTTTCATACAGGACTTCTCCAGGTTTTACATGTCGCAAGAATGCTCGGACATCACATTACTTGTTGCTGGAGAACGAATTTTTGCACACAAATTAATTCTGACAGCACGCAGTTCATATTTTCGAGCGATGTTTTTCGGCGGTCTCCAAGAGAGCACCAAAAACGAGATAGAACTGAAAGACGTTACTGAAGACAATTTACCGGGATTTAAAATACTATTGCAGTATTTGTATTGCGGATTGCCTTCTTTAGAGGAGCTTACACTAGAGGTATGTATTACTACTTTCTACAATTGCTGCGGTCGCTCTAGAACACCAACCGTTTAATAGTTGGAGACTTTTTATTGAAGTGGATGAATTCAAGGTGCAGCTAGCAACTGCAGCTAACTGTTTTTAACCGCTAGTAACTTCTGATTATAGTGTCATTCATCCCTCGCAGAGTGAACGGCATCACAGTTTTACGCAATTTGATTGGCTCAGACTTGACCCAATAGTAAGATCTTTTTCTAGCGCTAATCACAGTCTATTTTGTATAAATCAAAATTATACACATCAGTATATTACGATTTGGATAAGAAACACACTTTTAATATAATTGTTGATTTTTATTGATATTTGCTTCGTTCTGGAATTTAAGAGATATTTATACAGCGGTCAAAGCAAAAAGGATTGATGCGAAAGCAAGGCCGTTGCAGCCACCAGTCGCAAAGATGCGCCGCCTTTGGCCAGGGCTCTCAAAGATACCTTTGCGCGCGAATTTTCAATAGTTTGGCAATAATAAAACTTTAACTATTCATGTTCTATAAAATACATAAATGAAAAAAGGCTTAACTGAGTAAGAGGGTCAAAAGTGCCTCGAGCGAAAAAAAATTACTTACTCCAAAGTTTCCTCTTTAAAAGAATCACTTTTCATAACAATTTCTTGTTTGTCATCCTTCCATTTAACAATTGTACAAATAATTTGATTTTCAAATTGTGGAATTTTATATTTTTTTCAATCTTACTATACTTATAAACTTATTATAATGAAATGAATAAAACATACAATTTTCAAATTTGGATTTTCCCTGGATTTGGAAGGATTTCCATGGGTCTTATAATTTTTGCCAAATATCAGGCATGTGATAAACAGTAAATGATTGTGGAAATGTCTAAGCAATAACTAACGGCACATCTACGGTTGGTACAATCGCACACATATTGTGAAGTGCACCTGAAATCATTTCTATTAGCTCCGTAATCAACGGCATATACTGATATGATACCATATACTGCCATGAAATTTCCTAAATTAGAGCGGAAGGGTCGGGGTGAGGTGGTGGGCCTTCGGGGTATTTGAATTATCGAACAAAGAAAGAAGCGTACGCTTCATCAAGATGACCTGAGTCGTCATCGCTGTTCTAATAGCTAACATTTACTTATTGTTGGTGTTATGTAACCAAAATTGAACATGATTTCTTATCTTGCCTTTTTTCTCTGTCCAGATTCTTTTAGATATCACTGGTTTTGCAAACCTGTATAATTGCACCGAACTTGAGGAGATGATAGCGAATGACTTAGTACGCTTTTTTAGCGAGGATAATATTCTTGCAATTTATAGTCTGGCGGCTAGTAAGCTCTGGGATCATGTGACAAGTGTAAGTATATTACAGATTTCCAATAATTATATGAAAAGTTGTGAAAGGCTTCCGGTTTTTATTTATCGAAATTGAATGGTAGACGATAAATAAATAGATTTAGTGCCGCCTTATTACGGTCATGAGGGATCATGTTTAACCGACTTCGAAAAGGAGGACGTTTTCAATTCGTCTGGTATATATAATATATTGTTACAAACATAGCACCCTTACTGTATTCCAAGTACAGCATACATTCGACATCTCTGGCTTGAAGCTCAGAAGAGTGTCCTTGGCGACCCGGTCGTTCTCCGTGTAACAGCTAGATCATACAACGCGTATTGCGTCGCTCCCAATATGCGTCTTGTTCGTTTTGATAATTCTGTCTCCGTAATGCGTCTTAGGGTCATTCTATGCCAAATCGAACGGATTAGGGGGGTTTAAGTCACCATTCGCCCAAATTCGGATTTCGGCGGACATTACAAGCATTAAAGAATTTCAGATTCTGTATTTGTATTTCAAAAACATTTTTTGTACATTACGAAAATAAACACATTATTTTAAAATTCTGAAGAAAATATATTGTGAGGGATTTTCCTGGGGCTGCTCGGGAATAGAGCTGCCCGCAGCCAGTTGCCCAGGAAAATGTGTAAAAATTAAAATGACTATATAATAGACAGATTAAATTTACCCAAATCTACCGAGACCGACTTCTCTAACTCACAAAGATCGAGACTGGGGAAAAGTCGGGACGCGGAACTATGCCCTGGCTCTCGACTGCAATTCTGGAAAACCAAAGAAGAAGGGCACAAGGTACTCCGCGGTACTACGAAAAGCGAAACTAACTGGCTTACGGCCGAATAATAATTCCGGAGACTTGCAGTCGGATTTCCCTACACGGCAGCTCAGAGTTGGAATTTGTAGAAGTACTATGGGTCCGGCAGGAGACGAAACCAAGACAGATTTCTTTACTCTTAAACTCGAGACTTTATTAGCTCTTCGGAGATGGACTGACAAATCGAATAGCGCGAGATCAGACGGACTTCATTCACGGGCGTTACAACGCATCCGTGAGGAGCAAGCTTCCAAAGGTACAATATATTGTATTGACGGCTTAACAAAATAAGAGGAAACGTCTTGAGACGACGAGACGGACGGAAGAACTAGCGAGCTGAACGGACTATGAAAATCTCGAGAAGCGAGCGGCTTAAAACTAATGGACGGAAATTGATTCGTTGCGAGGACGGGAGTTCTCCAGGAAGGTCAGTACTTGTTACGCGGAACTTGCAGTGCGGTCAAATTACGAGAAGCATAAAGGACGGAACGTTTACAAGACACAGACAGGACAATCCCCTGACTGGCCAATACGTTAAATAAAGATACTTTGGAGTCCAAAGACTTATCTCTTACTAATCGTAGTTGGCTGTCGCGTGTAGGCGGAACACACTAATTTAAATGAATCTACACTGATAAATTCTACGCAACGAATGTTCGCTCCTTACGCGCGCGGGACTTTAATAGATTTGAGCCTATGATTCCCCCCTGTATCTCTGACTTTGGCCGATCATGTCACCTAACGCAGTCCGGACGCCAAGGTTCGGGGAGCCCCCGCACATGGCCGTACCCCTGCGCTCATGGAAGATCCTAGCGGCCGCTGCCGATGGATCCTTCCCCCTGGATGTGCCTTCCCGACTACCCAGAAATCCTGCGGTGTGGCTCTCACCGCCTTGGAAGTCCTTCGTGGGCTGCTATCATTCGCAGTGGATTCTCCACGTCGAGCCGGAATCTCGTGGCTGCTGGTGGCAAAACTAAAGGTGGTAGTCAGAGTGCTGATGGTAGTGCTACGCCCCTGGTCAACGTTGTCTAAATGACTCGAGCGAATTCAAAGCGTATTAGGAGCGGAACATTAACTTTCGCTAAGAATTAACAGGCGACCTTGCCTGGAGGCTATGTTGTTTTCCCTAAATTGCGAATTCAGATTAACCTTCCAGTCTTATGTTTGGGTTGGGGGAGGACACTGCGTTACAATATGTTTTTCCTTGGACTTTTCCCGATCGAAAGAGTTATTTTCAAAGTGTGTGTCACTTTAGTTTTGCAGATTATTCTGCACCCTGGATGGAAGGGTGGAGGTGCGGTGCGCTTACGGTAGAGCACTGCGCCTTAGGTATCTCCTGCCACCCTCTGTCATGCCCTCATCCCGTACACACCTCCCACACATGTCCCCACGTTTCGTCCTTTTCCCCAACATTCTTCTTTCCCTGTTTTCTGCTTTCTCCACCCAGCCCCTTTCCTCATAATACCCCTGTCTCTCCTCCTGTCATCCTGCCAGCGCTTCACCTTGCCTCGCTCTTTCCCTAATCTCCTCCCAACACCTGCTTGCAATCTTCCTTGCTTTTCCTTCAGCCAGCTTCTTTTCGTACCTCCATATCCTCCGTATTCCCGCCCTACCTGTCTCTTTCTCCTTTAGCGAGCCACCATGTATTTCGGGGTCGACCTTCTTATCGCCATGACTCGCCTCCAGCTTCATATCTCCACCCCACAATTAGTCATTGCCCCCACCAGCCTCTCATACATCCATACGTGCTTCCTCTACCCCAGTCTTTTCCAATCTTCCCCCTCTCCGCCCAGGCGAACACTCGCGTTTTTCACTTTCTTGCATCAAATCTAAAAATCTAAAGAAAACTGAGGATTAATATACAAGTCTAATCCATATTTTAGAATTTTTTGGTCATTGTCGCTCTAAAGCATCATATTGTGAGCATTAACATGTGAAAATATGATGTTCCAATTTTTTCTGCTAAAAATAGTCGGTACTTTTTTGGGGGAAAACGAAAAAAAACTAGAAAAAATATATCTTGTAAATATATAAATATATAAAATGTTATCATCAAATAGTTTGTGAGAAAAAATCGAGAAAATTTATTTTTCCATATTTTAGAATGAAAACATAACTAAAAATTGCACTTTCCTTCAGAACTTTCAGACAGAAAGGGTAAGGGAGTTGAAAATTTGAGGAATATTCTTTGATTTAATGATGAAATTATGAGGAAAGTGACATTTTTTTACCGCAGCCGCCATTTCATCCATTTTACCCTACTATGCCCTGCCATCACTTTAGATTTTGGGTTCTCTAAGCTATGCATTTGGCAGTCAAGATACATCAAAGTTGGACTGCGTATGAGGGTATTGTTTATCCAATCCGCAATTTTAATGCGTCCTAGCAATTAGTTTTGAAATTAAGTTATTATTCACTCACCTTAAGTTGTTATATTAACTGGGAAAGCTTTATCTCGCACACTCGATCAATATGGATATGTATTAGTCTCACGTTTCACGTTATGTCCGGTTTCAGAATTGTTTGGATTACATGGATAAAAACGCCAAGGCTGTTTTGAAACAGAGCGAGTTCAACACTCTCACCCATGATTGTGTGAAGAAATTCATTTCACGTGACTCCATACGTACGAATGAATTTACTGTATTCCAAGCCGTGCAAGCTTGGATTGCAGCACATCCAGATGTTGATTCCACTGAGCTGTCGAGTATGTACATATCTTATAATTACTATAATTGGTATGGACAAACCTATCGCGCGAACGTAGTGGCATGTGAAGCCAGTCAGTAATCTTATAAGATTTTTTTAAAACTTTCATCAAATATTACGTGTGAGTTGTGCAATTGGTGTGGTGCGTGCACGTGCCCCGGCCGAAATGAGCCTAGTTTTCAGATATATTTCATATGTACTTCTGTAAAACGCCGTGTTTTATTACAGCAGCTACTACATTATTTAAAATTCTTCGAATGCTTTATGACGAAAACAAAAAAGTTTAAATTGTAAAAAGCCCTAAGTATGTATTTTGATTCCTTCAACAAATTGACTCTTTGAATTACGTTTCTCAAAAAAAAATATAGATTTGCCCAAAACATGCTTCCTATTCGACAAAAACCCTATACGAAAATTATACTCAACATCAAATTTATGATAAATATAAATGGATACCATTAGAAAACATAAGCCAATTCATGAAACACACATATTCAAGTCCCACGAAAGAATTAGTCATCATGTGCACCCTAGAAAATAGAACTCTAAAAAACATATAAGTATTATACAAGAAACCAAGTTTTGATTTAAAAATACCTCGACTTAACTCGCAGCTGTAACTATAAAGGAAACCTGACGTACGTGCGCTTACTATCTAACACTGAAGCTTGAAGACATTGATAATTCTTTGTTTGGTTTAACTTAGATAATGTGAGGCTGCATTTATTGACGACGGAGCACATCCTTATTGACATCGAACCTAGCGGACTATTCTCGCACTGCAGCATAGTGAAAGAGCTGAAAGCGAGGTGCATATCAGGAAAGTTTAAAGGCAACGAACATGAAAGCAGGTAAATATAAATTGTCGAAAATATTCCTATCCCCTAAAAAGACATTAAAAATGTAAAAAAAATCGCCAAGTACTGTAGGGAGCTGGAGAGTTGGCCCCTGGGAGGCAGACCCTAGCTAGAAAAATATTTCTGGCCCCGATTGGCGAAAAATTTGACTCCTCCTTGAAGGTCTCCTACTTACAAATTTAAAGAAAAGAAATTACGGCCCCTAATTATCGGTCGAACTTCGATTGGCTGGCAGGGTGTCGGGCACCTCCACCTCACGGGCCTGAGTCCCTTCGGTGCCCTACCTGCCGCTGCGAATATACCAATAAGCAGGTAATCAAGCAGTACGGGGGCAGATTTTTGCAGGTATCATAGGCGTTACCGCCAAGCCTTGCCAGCCCAAGCTCAAGCACGCTCTGCCTCCCAGGGGCCAACTCTCCAGCTCCCTACAGTAGTTTTGTTCGACCTCCCACAAAAATCTTTTCCCCCACAAATGTGTTTTGAGTTCAACAAAAATCATATTTTTCTTTAACATTGCAAGACAATTCTACTAACAACTACATATTTCGTTGCCTTTGCCACATTCACAAAAAAATTAAAAGAAATCCTTGGAAACTAGAGCCAAGGCACCATTTAATTATGAGATATTTTTAAAAATGTTTTGAAACCATGAAACCATTTCATCGCAATGCCGAGGCGATTACGGGTACTCATTGTCAGTCACAACACAAGCATGATATACTTTACAGTGCTAGATAAGGGTTGGTTGCAGTTTTGGGGTAGAGAAACGGCATAGTAGAATTAATCATCAATAAAACATCTGATACTTGGCCGGCCCGGTTATTCACAAATGGAGTTTCAAGCCTACACACAAATTGCTGGGTAGTTTGTATCGTTTAAATGATTCATCATACCATCACAGATCCTTGGTATATTGTTGAATATACGACAAGCGATAAACAATATTGGTTATGGAGTGTTCATTTTTTACCGGGGCTATTGTACGTTCGTGTATTTGGCTGTTATGTAATGGAAAGTAGTGTGAAATTTGCGGCGTTGGCGCGCGTGTTTCACATTTTAGATGTTTTGATTGATTGGTATTGTACATGGATAAATTTTCTATGTACTTGTCGTGTGAAAGGCTTGAAACTCCATTTGTGAATAACCGGGCCGGCCAAGTATCAGATGTTTTATTGATGATTAATTCTACTATGCCGTTTCTCTACCCCAAAACTGCAACCAACCCTTATCTAGCACTGTAAAGTATATCATGCTTGTGTTGTGACTGACAATGAGTACCCGTAATCGCCTCGGCATTGCGATGAAATGGTTTCATGGTTTCAAAACATTTTTAAAAATATCTCATAATTAAATGGTGCCTTGGCTCTAGTTTCCAAGGATTTCCATTAATTTTTTTGTGAATGTGGCAAAGGCAACGAAATATGTAGTTGTTAGTAGAATTGTCTTGCAATGTTAAAGAAAAATATGATTTTTGTTGAACTCAAAACACATTTGTGGGGGAAAAGATTTTTGTGGGAGGTCGAACAAAACTACTTGGCGATTTTTTTTACATTTTTAATGTCTTTTTAGGGGATATCAAAAGTTTTTGATCAGTAATATGTAATCATATACGAAAGAAATAACGTTATGTACCACGTACTGTTGTAGAATGTGAAAAAGAAGTATGACTTTTGTTGAATCGAAAACACTTTTGTGGGAGCTGGAACAACACTAGTTGGCGATTTATTTTACATTTTTGATGTCTTCTTGAGGGATATCATAAGTTTGTGATCAGTAATATCTTACAAGGAGGGTGTCACACAAACTTAAATCAAATCAAGCGGGTTTGCTATAAATGCCTTAAAGCTCCATAAACGCAAAAATTGACACACTTGACATTTTTGGGAGGTCCTCGCAGTTGACCATTGCAAACCAAATTTTGTACACTTGTTCTACATCACATCTAGAGCTTACAAAAAAATTGGATTTGGGTTTCGACGTGACAGGTCTAACACTCTTTGTTAGAATGCCAAAGCGGAGTATGATTTTTGTTAAATCCAAAACACTTATGCGGAACAAAGAATGTTTGGAGTAGGTTGGGCAAAACTAGTTGGCGAATTGCGCTACATTTTGTGGGGGTATACAATTTTTGTAAACAATCTCCGGAGAGTAAGCTATGATTCTTAAAATGCATGGTTGTTAGTTTAAATGAATACAATTCTAGTAAGAATAGTAATAGTTGTGGTAAGACGCTCAATTTGCAATCTTATGATTCCCGTTCTATTGCAAATACATAATATTTGTTTAATTCCTTGTTATTTACACAGATGAAAAAATTATATTTTGATGTTAGTAATGAATTTGTCTCGTGCTGCACAATATCCACCTTCATCGAATTAGGAGGAATAGCGTGACCACACTATTTATATTCCTACCTGTTTAACAGTCAATGGTGCCTTTGCACTTCCACAGCACCTGGTCCTGACATATAATAAAATATTTATAAATGTGGTTAAAGCGTTGTTTGTTGATAGTCGCAGAGTAATTGTGAAATGAGTTTATTGCCAATAGCAAAATATATCATTTCTTTACCTGCATAAATAGTAAGAAATATCAGATATTTGGAATAGAACTGGAACGATAAAATTACGATTTCAGCGTCTTATCACGACGACTGCTATTGTTACTTTAACTGAATTCATTGAAAGTGACAAGCGTTCATCCCAATAGGCCACTCTCCCGAAATTCAGTTCATAGGAATTTTATATGACACAATCAATAAAGTTACCATGTAACTCTGAGTTGAAAATAAAATAGTTTTATTGAAGTTCATAAGCAACGCTTCTTCGAGATTTTGCATTTATGAATTAACCGATTGGCCCCCGATATGTGACGTGATTCACCCCGCCTAATGCTCAGCGATACGAGACCTGAGTGACACTACACGGCTACCAAAAGAAGTACGCAATGTCGGTAGTCCCGATAATTCGACATTACAAAACTGTAGACAACTGAGGGTTATATTTTAGAATCAGCCGGTTGTTATTTATGCACCATTGATTGTAATGACGGGACAGATACTGGAGCAAAATGTGGGATTGCTCACCATCTGTCATAGTTTTGTTCGGTCTGTCAATTATTACCTGACCATACCTGACCCTATTGGGAGATACTTGAGTTAATGCCTGCATAGCATGTGTAGGCTTGGAGCTCGTGCGCTCCGCGCCGCCCCTTATTCCCATCATGCGGATCCCAGTCATAAAACGGAGCTACCTGAGTATGGCTTAACGACAAATTGCAATAATAAGATCATTAACGTGGTCATACTATTAAATCAGCGTTAATTTACCAAATCTCTTATTGGACATTTGAAAAGAAAGAAATCGTAATCTTTCTTAAAAAATTGAAAACTGTCATATATCTATATTCATAATAATATTCATATATTACTATAATAATATTCATCACATAGAATTTGTATACTGCTTGGCACTGAGAATCTACTGATTCTTCTAATTAACGCAGTAGAACTTGAGCAAAATTAAACAGTTGTTTCACTATATACATGACAGATGCAGTCATTGAAACGTTCGTAAGTTTCATAAAATACGTGCACAACACATACTGCAAAACTGGCTATATCGGGAGATTCAGATATTCTAGTATGCGAAAATATCACTGACTTTGATGAAACAGATAATTATTATTAATAACTATTACTAATAAGTGCGTTCACTGTATGTCGTCGGGCGCGGAAAAGACAACGCTTATTATTAGCACTATGTATCTGCTATGGTATCCGATACCTGTCTGACACTACCTGGCTGACGGTCCGAGGCATTCTGATGCCAAGCGCCCGTCCAAAAGCAGGTAGGGCGCCGCCAGCCACCTAGTGGCGAAAAAAGGAAAGCGACATTTTAGGAAACTTGATTATAATGAAGAATTTCAGTAACTTTTCGCTTCGGACGAAATATTTCAAATATTTATACCTCTTAAACTAATGGACCGATTCCATTGTGCCTTACGTCATACGAATCAGAAAAAATCACAGAAAAATATATCCCAAAAAGAATTACTTCGTGCAGGAAATCTCTGAGAAATTCGAAAAACAAATTTGGAGACAATTTTTCGCACGGGTTAAATCGTTTTACTTCGGGATAATATAGCCTCGGGAGTCTTGCTGGCCCGTTCGACTACGCCTTCACTACTTAGCGCGGAGACTCTACCGAGTCTCCTGAAATTTGGAGACAATTTTTCGCACGGGTTAAATCGTTTTACTTCGGGATAATATAGCCTCGGGAGTCTTGCTGGCCCGTTCGACTACGCCTTCACTACGTAGCGCGGAGACTCTACCGAGTCTCCTGATTACATGTATAGGATAAGCTATCACTTCTTCCGCAGTCAAATTTTATACTATCAAAATTGTCAAGTTGTAGCACAAAATCGATGTATGCAAGAGAAATGAAACTCAGTAACGCAGTATTATATAATTAAACTTTTAATAATGAATTAGACTCAATAATCAGTTTTCAATACTTTGCAAGTTATATTAGGTAAGTTGTAGGCCCATACGCAGCCTTATTTGATGTGGGGATTCAACCTGTTCAAAACGTGCTCCCGTCACTAACACCATTCAATAAAAATTCTCAAACTAAAAGAAAACTCGTTGCATTGGATATGATTTCCTAGCGAGCAGGTCTTGCACAGATTTTCAAAATTCGATTTGCAAACAACTGTGTGCGCTAAGCATTATGGTTTTTTTTAAATGCATTCACTATTGGCGAATCAAAACTTGGCTTTCCACTGACATTTGCGTTCTTTCTAATATGGGGCAAGATGTTTTTCGAATGTGGCTGTTCCGCACAAAACGTGCACAATTAATATAAAAAGACATTTTCATTTGGCCATGTGTTAATATAATTAGAATAAGTCGTCATATGTTGTGTATAAGCGATGATGTCGCTGCATCAAATTGTAAGACTTGGCGGATATATACTATTATATGTGCAAATAGTGTAAAGAGTGCGCATAAAAGATGAGGGCGGATTTGTAGAAAAAGGGATGATTAGAAATATGGTGATCTAGCAACTGACCCCCCGTAGTGCACGGTAGCGTGGAAACGCACCATGGCCTAGAAACCATTCGTGCTCAGGTAGAGGGTCGCCTTTACCTGAGGCCGAGATCGACCCCGTTAGGGAATTCGTTTCCCGGGTTTTGAGGGTCCTGCGTCCACGGTGAAACCATATGGTTAATCCGGGGCCGCTAGGCTAACCCTGGGTGATGTCGTGACAATCAGCCATGCGAAAAGTAATAAAGCTATGCTTATTATTAGTTCAAAACAAAGAAACTGGTGGGGAACTGTTTGTAAGCAATATCGCCTGAATCTCTCACGAGCAGTCTAAGCTAGTCAGTCTAATAGCAACCGTTCAAAGCAAAAGACACGGAATTCTTCTTCGCACACGCTACAGTGGCACAACATTATTGGGCACTTTTTTTTTACATTTGAATGTCTTTTCTTTAGGAGAAACTTCAAATATCCTTGCGGGAATGCTTTATTACTGAATGCACTTCGGCTCATTGCCATCCATTTCTTTTCTGAAAGTTTCATGTTATTTATATTTATTTTTATCCACATAAGGTTCACCATGGAAGATCTTAACGTAACCGATATGGATTATGGCGCAGAGGTACTTATTGGTATGAACTATCCGAAGGAATACAATTTATTCTCGAGTTCTAAGGAAACGAATGGATACACGCAACACGTAGTAAAAAACCAGCCCAGTGACGGAATTTTGATAAAATTAAGCTCTGTGCAAAACATTAATCACATAAAAATGGTTTTACATAGCATTTCCGGAGGAAGTGCTTGGTACAGCTATTTCATCGAGGTAAGTTTACATTAGAGTATTGGTCACTTTTCCTTACTCATTTTACTTATGTATACCACATAAAAGCGGAAATTCTCGGTAACCATCCAAGTACCGTAATAAGAACGGTACCAAATAACATGCAGCATGCTTTTGGTGATACCGATAAGGGACAACGAAATTGCCATCAAACTCATATGGATTTCTTTCTCTTCTATGCTACTGGATAGAGTCATATATTGATGTGGAGGGCAAATTATCATTTCTTCTTAATACTTTCTCTCATGACAGTTCAGTCGCTTCCTTACGAAGCAATGGATTGTAGACCTTGATTTCGTCACAGCCACACCACTATTCGTCTAGTCGTAAGCAGGGATGAACATTGGCCAATAATTTTGTAGAATCAATAATTTTATTGGGACGCGAAATAAACACCAATTATTTTACTGGGACGTGAAGTAGACATCAATAGTTTCAATATGTCATCAAATATCGGTAATTATGCCTACTACAAACTTGTTCTGCGGATCCTTTCTCACAGTGTGGAAATAGGGAACGACAAAGATATTCAAACAGAAATCAGAAAAATAACTGTTCGGACTCGCAGCCCGACTCCGAGTTTTACATCCGAATCGCGGATATCATTTTATTCTTTGTCTCGTGCTCATTAAGCATCCGCTTAGGCTATTCCGTATGCCGATTTCTCTCTTGAGAAATTGTCATTATTTCCCGGAACATTTGTAAGTTCTCCGCCTTCTTTTCCTAAGCTTAGGCTTCCATTCTTTCACCACGTTTTCGACTTCTTCGACTTTCTCGTTTTATTAGTTTCAGCTGCGTATTTCTCATTATTTGTATTTCCGCTTACTTTCCAAATCATAAACTGTTAGGCGGCCCATCTGGCATGCAGGTTTTGCGTTCGTAGTTCTCCAGCGTACCTGCACTGCCACCCCCTTTGGGTGACTTCCCCCTACCTAGCTCCGCTAGCCCAGGTAGCTTCTCCGCTGCGATCACCGAGTCTCGCCTGGGTGCGGGAAAACCCGGTTTCCTCCTTCCGGGGTTGCCAAATTTTCTTAGTCGTTTCTTCCGCCACCACTTCCGTCTTGCACCCCTTCTTGGTCTTAAGGCGACTCCTTCCACCTTTGACCACCAGGAGAGGATGCTCAAAAGGTTACATATTTCGTTGTACTGATTCCGAACACTGAGAGCTAACAGAAAATCTGTTAAGTGAGTGAACACGTATTTTCACGCCTCTCACAATATTATTTTGTCCAGTTGAATTAAGTTCCTTCTCGTGTATTCTAAGCTCTTGCTTGACTGTTCATTCAAGGCTTAGCGTCGACTTTTAGTATTGAAGATTTCGATACAAATTCGGCATTACTTGTGCCGCGTTAAAGTTTTAATCATTTCGTGTATCCACATGTCAGGAAGGGGCTGCATAGAGTGCTCCCTTTCCTCCGATTATTAAATAAATTAAGACTGCTCAAAACAGTCAGATAACCAGGACATCCTGAAAGCTTTACAACCTTTCATATCGGGATTCCTACCCCCAACATAACTTTTGAACGAATGAAAGGGGACTAACATAACTCATTAAGACTCCAGTAAGGAGTTACTTAGCAAATGGTAAAGCTATTTTGCCGAACCGCAAAGAAGAAACATCTGTCTATGAATATTCGAATATAATAAAAAAGATAATAGATATCATACAAGAAAGCCAAGTTCTCATTCAAAGATACCTTGATTTAACTCGCATTAGCAACGAACAATAAATTAACAATAAATTAGCGATTAAAAATAAAAAAAACTTGGCGTGTGCGCGCTTCACTGCGAGGTAAAAAGATAATGAGAAACTGATTTAAACCTAACACTCACTTTACCACAATTTAATTTCTTTAAAACTTTTTTAGGAATATTGCCGGTGCGAGTGCCTCGAATGAAGTGCGCAAACGCCAAGTTTTTTTTTATTTTTAATCGCTAATTTATTGTTAATTTATTGTTCGTTGCTAATGTGAGTTAAATCAACGTATCTTTGAATGAGAACTTCGCTTTCTTGTATGATATCTATTATCTTTTTTATTATATTCCAATTTTGTCGGGAAATCAAACTACTTGGCGCACTTTTTTTACATTTTAATGTTTTTGGACGGATTTTATGTCTTTTTGTTAGTTAACCCTTAGCAATAATAAAATTCGTTTGAAGGCCTTTATTATATACTTTAAAGAATGATTACAGTTTTTTATTTAATTATTTTCGACAAAATGGCAGAGTTAGAGCTCGTCAGCAAGTGAAAGCGTGTTTGTGTTCTACGGCCAGAAACGTTTCTCGAATTTTCAATCTGGAGTAATAAAACAGACAGTATTCAATTCTATATACGCTTAACTCGAAAAGTACGTAGCAAAAATAAATTAAAAACTATTGCTTTTTGTTAGAACGACGTACAATAGAAATAAATTGTCTCCTAAAATTTCACATAATATTCTATCGAAAACAGAAACTTTCTCTTATGTGCGTCATTCTAACAAAAAGCAATATTTTTTCATTCTGATAGGTACTTTTCGAATTAAGCTTACGCAGAATACAAGATTAAACAATGTTTGTTTTCTTGCTCCAGATTAAAGAAGAAATCTTTTCGACGGCAAAACACTACACAGCTTTACTTGACGTGCTGTAGCTCCGCCAATTTATAGAAAATGATACAATGAAGGCCTTTAAGCAAATTTTACATAGCATTTACTGTGTTGCCTTAAAAAACTCTATTCTCTAAACTATTTTCTCGGGTGCTGAGGTGGCATTATTTCATAACACTTTACATGTTATATTGAATGAGCTATCCTCATACACTATCTAATTTTAGTGTATTCTGTTTCTCAAATGCATAACTCAAGATGGTACAACCTTTAGTATTGAAATTTACTAACAATAAGTACTTATTTCACTATAAAATTTATGTACTTTGATTACATCATCTTAACTCTTTAACTGATACATTTCTTAGACACTTCACAGTCAGGAACACTAAAATTAAAGAGCCCATGGAGATGTTGCCTGCCAAATATAATTTGTAGTGTTAACATACAATAATTCAGGTTCAAATCAGCAATGATACATTACCAACAGTTAGGATGCATTTAAATTTCAGATTAGATAAGTTATAGCTGCATAAGCACTCTAACTTTGATACATCTTGATTGGCAAATGCATAGCTCAAATAGTGCACAATCAAAAGTGATGAAATTTGCTAAACAAATACTAATTATCAATTGATAATATATTCCTAAATGACGTATGACTGGTAAATATTACTGGATTATGTCATTTTAGCCAAATGTTCCTTGAGCAACAAACTTGACAGTCACAACTAAATTAGATTGCGTATGAGCATATCATTTAGTTCATATTTTAATTGTGAAGGATTGGCTCAAACAATGATTTAGATTTTGTTAGCAATATACCCAGCTCATACACAATCTGGTTTCGTTTGGTGTATCTTGACTGTCAAGTGCCTTGCTGATGGAGCAAACATGTAAACTCCTGAAATTAGTTTGAGCAAGCACTGATTACCAATAACAAGCATTCCCTTAAATTATAAATAACTGCTCATATTGCTTAAAAGATTCATATACTACACTCTTAACAATTTTAAATATTGGTAATCAACACTTGTTTACCAAAACAAGGACTTCAAGTGGCACACTTAACACTTTCAACATTTCATAATTCTTAATAATGACAAGGTCACAGGGACAAGGGCAAGGACACTAGACTTTTTTATTAACTAAATAAAGCATGGAATCTGGAATAAAATGATCAAATCGGACTGTGTCATATAACCATTACTGCACATAACCAACCATGGCATAACCGGCTTAACCAAAGTGTCGGTATGACAGAGATTACAGATTATAGATCGGTAAAGTAAACGCGACATTTCGCCGTGGTGCCAACTGGTGTGAAAAAAGTGAAAGTCACATTTTTAGGAATTGCTGAAACTTCTGAACATAATCCGCCTCGCCTTTTCGACGAGTAAAATAAGCAGCAGAATTCATATCTCCTGAATTACTGAACCGATTCGCTTGATTCTTGGCCCATTCGATTCAGAAAAATCGGGAAAAAAATACAAAATTGAGAAATAAATTCTTGGAGCTATAACTTTCTCATAAATCGAGGTGAAAGTTTTCTAGCAGACGACAACCGCATCACTTCGAGATAAGTATCCTCGGTAGTGTCGCGCCGTCCTATATATACTGCGCCGTCCTATATATACTACTACTTGGCGCGAGACTCTACCGAGTCTCCTGATTTACATGTAAACTGTACATTGTAAAGCAACGCGATTATTTCCAATTGCGGGTCATACAGTGCAAGTACACAAAATGTGTAAGTACATACACACTGTATAATTCTAAGTAAGTAATTAGTAATAATGTCTAAACATTTCTGTTATTTTCAAAAATGTTAACTGGCAGAATTGTATTTTTAGTCGTACTTCCACGTGCTTTGCTATGTTCTACCCTCTTTCAGTTTTCCTACGCCTTCTCCCATACTCTTCATTTATATTCTTTTTCCTAATTCCGTAAATTTAACTTGGGAGCGGTTTCAATGCATGCAAAAAATATTAAACCAAACGCATATGTTGTCATTCATTCCTATTAATGACAGAATTACATTCTGTGAGTACACGCATCTCAAATTTTTTGTCGGTTAAGCGATTATACTTTGGCACGCTCATATTTGGCGCGTATGAAAAACGCCTTTCCACCGGCGCACAGTGGCCGATTTGGGTCTAATATGCGCGCATGGCTGATATATCTCAGTTACCATTGAACCGATTTCCAACTTTTTTTTTATGTACTCTTTGTAGCGCAATTTTTATATTTCAATAAGTGTTTTGGTTTCATTTTGTGAATAATGGTACTTATTCTTCAGTTATTTTGTGCATAGATTTTCAGCATTTTATCTTACATTTAATGTATAAATTATAAAAATTGAAAAATTCTAGATGAATAAAGTAATTAAATTAAAATAGTACTATGTCTTCACTAATAATTCCAAATAGAAAGGTTTATCTACAATTCGGTAAACCTTCGAAAGACGGTTAAATAATTGTTCATTAATTTAAATAATTATTATATTATTATATACATTATTATTATATATTAATTTTATTATATTATACATATATACATGTATAATAAAACAAGATAAAACAAGGAATTTCAAGCCAAACTCCATTTGTGAATAACCGGGCCGGCCAAGTATCAGATGTTTTATTGATGATTAATTCTACTGTACCGTTTCTCTACCGCAAAACTGCAACCATCCCTTATCTAGCAGTCTAACGCATATCATCCTTGTGTTGTGACTGTGTAACCGTAATCGCCTCGGCATTACGATGAAATGGTTTGATGGTTTCAGAACATTTTTAAAAATATCTCATAATTAAATAGTGGCTTGTCTTTGGTTTCGAAGGATTTTCATTAATTTTTTGGTGAATGTGGCAAAGGCAGCGAAATATGTAATTGTTTGTAGAATTGTTTTACAATGTTGAAGAAAAATATGATTTTTGTTGAACCCAAAAAAATTTTGTGGCAGAAAAGATGTTTGTGGGAGGTTTTCTTTTTGTTAGAACGACACACACAAGGCAAAGTTTCTGTTTTCGATCAAAAGTTATGTGAAATTTTAACAGATAATTTCTATTGTGCATCGTTCTAACAAAAAGCAATATTGTTTAATTTACTTTTGCTACGTACTTTTCGAGTGAAGTTTATCCAGAATTGAACAATGTTTGTTTTACTGCTCCAGATATAAAATTAGAGCAATCTTTCTGGTCGTAGAACAGAAACACCTTTTTACTTGCCGAGCTCAAGTCCGCCATTTTCTCGAAAATAATTAAATAAAAAACTCGAGTCATTCTTTAAAGCATATAATAAAGGTCCGCAAACAAATTTGATTATTGTTAAGCATTAACTAACAAACAGACTTGAAATCCGTACAAAAACATTAAAATGTAAAAAAATGCACTAAGTAGTTTGAGTTCCTGACAAAATTGAAATATAACAAAAAAGATAATGAATATACGAGAAAGCCAAGTCTTCATTCAAAGAAACATCGATTTAACTCGTATTAGCAACGGACAATGAATTAACAATAAATTGTCACTTAATAATAAAAAAAACTTGGCGTATACAGGCTTCATTTGAGGCACTTGCTCTGATAATATTGCTAAAAGAACTTTTAAAGAAATTAAATTTTAGTAAAGTCAGTGTTTGGTAAGCCAGTTTCCCATTATCTTTTAACTCGCAATGAAGTGAGCACCCGCCAAGTTTTTATTATTATTAAGTGACAATTTATTGTTAATTCATTGTTCGTTGCTAATGCGAGTTAAATCGATGTTTCTTTAAATGAAGACTTGGCTTTCTCGTATGATATTTATTATCTTTTTTGTTATATTTCAATTTTGTCGGGAACTCAAACTACTTGGCGCATTTTTTACATTTTAATGTTTTTGTACGGATAAAACATATGCCTAATAAAGCTTTCGCCGAGTTTGTAAATGCCGAGTTTATGGAATAGAAATTTCCTGTAGTTTCAGATAAACAAATGTTATTTTTATTGAATATTTAAAGAAATTTAATTTCACAGGTGTCTACTGATCAGAAGTCTTGGACGTGCGTAGTAAATCACAGGGAATACAGTTGCTTCGGGCTACAAGATCTGTATTTCAAAGATACTTTAACCCGATATATACGTATTGTCGGAACAAGCAGTATGCTGTATGATCAAGTAAGTATTTCTGCTACAATTACGCAGTATGACCCTGAAATTAAAAGTTACAAAGTCCTACGTAAGGAGTCTCCAGTATCCCAAACTAATTTCTTTCGAGGTTTAGGAAAATTACGTTGAAACTGAAATAAGTTGTAATGCCAGTGGAATAGTTAGATGCTAGAATTACACGATATTAAGATTCGTAAGATTGCATTTATAGTAAAATAGGACGGAATCGTAAGAGTTCGCTAGTAAATACGTTCGACAACAAAGTGCTTCATTTCGCATGCTGCGAGTTAAATTGTCGTAATCCATCTTAATTTAGGCAAGGCGTGTCTTTAGCATGAGTAAGTTTACTGCCTATCACATGAATAACATTCCGCAAGTGGAAGATGGTTTCGTAGCACCAAAAAATAATGTGGCAACGTTCGAAAGAGGTGCATGCATAACAAATTCTGAGTATCCAGGAATTACTTTAGATTTCCACAAAAATGTATATGTACCCATTGATATTAAATCCGGACAGTATATTCAAGTGCAACTTCGGCAGCCATACGCCATAAATTCCATCAGGTATGTACTGACGTGTTAATGTCAACCCAATTCTTGCTAAGGGGTATTGATGACTGTCAAATATCCCACGGATAGCGATTTGCATAATAGGAGCAAGTGCTGCACATTACCATATGATTCTTGTGCACAATTAAAATTATTTTCAAATTCTTGCCACTATTTATTGTCATTACTAAAGGTAACGAATGTTTAAACTCACTTATTGCTAAGATAAATGCTAAGAAAAGGGAAGTCGTTGAAAGTTTGTGTGACGTGTAGTTGAAATAAACAATATCTGCAGGCAATCGCCATTCGGGGCTTAATAAAGTTGTATACAGACATGCTGAATGAACCCACGTAACACGTTCTAATTAATGACACCCGTGATTTTCTTTGTCCTGCAGATTCCACATTCCTACCACGCACATTGGGACATATATTATCACGTCAGTAGAGTCTGGCCATCGTGAGTTTGAAGTTGCAAATATGACTACCAGAATGATGACAGGCCAACAGAATATTCGATTGGAGACAGCCCGAGTTATGTCTGTAATAATGATACAGGCTCGTGAAACATCAACTGGTTATGTAAATATAATACCAAATAACATAATACATAGTTAAAACTATGCAGTTTAACGTATTGGCGATGAGAGCATATTAAGGTATCTCAAACTGGTACAAACACAAAAAGGGGAAACATTCTGATCATTTTTTCTTACGCACTAAATTTCTTTTACAAAATTCATCATATGTGTATTCAAATATACAGTTTGAACTAAATATACTGCAAATTTGATTGCGATATTTAGAATAACTAGCAACCAACATCATCTTTCGCGAATCCATAGTGGATGATACATATTATACGGTGACCACTCTAGCTCCTTCATTCTTTAACTTAAATAAAGTAGACAAGCTTGTAAATTTATGTAATGGATAGCACTAAACTACTATGGAGCCGAATTAGTAAGTCTTTGCTGTGATCCATCCTATTGTCGTTTGGACTCGCGCGTCGATTTTTTATGATACATTCTGTACAACAAAAATCTTTCATAGTCCCGACTAAAAGATTTAGGACATTTTTGAGGCGAATCAATTTATTGGTTAGAGTTACGATGGGAGACAAATTAAATTGTAAGAAAAATATTTCAAAATTTTGCCACTTGTTTTGTGATGCCACTCACATGATATACCATAATAGTTTTTGGCTTGAACGCTCTGTGTCAGTTTTTTTAGAAGGGATGGGTGTGATGTACTAATCTAATGAGAGGTTAGAGACACCGTAGATGCTTCTTACATACACTCTTTAAAAGCTTAAAAGTCGATTCACTTTACATCAATATTACATAAAAAATATTGTTACGGCCCGTGTTACGCGTCGCGGTCGCGGAGCGCGTACGAGGCATTAATGAATACTGATTATGGAGTTGGGAAGAAGCGTGTATTTCAGAGCTTTATAAAGGATGTCTATTCGAGGCGGGATCTAGCGTTAAACTGACAGAAGTAGCTCGCTGTTCTACAGGCGAAGAGCGTCAGTCGTCAAGGACACTCTTACAGCTTCAAGTCAGGGATGTCGATCGTGTGGTACAAATGGGGTAGCAGGGGAGCCAGGCCCGTAACAATATTATAGTAGATATTTTATATGAGAATATTCTCATGTATCAGCAACATTGTTAACGACGAGCCGCACAGTGGGCCAAATAGCAATTCTAGCGAATATAAATTCGAAATTTCGATACTTTTAGAATCGTAATATTTTGGTCTGTGGTAAGTTTCGAGTAGTCAATTACTACCGCAATATCGTTTAAAAGCACCAAAGTTTAGGGATTTTCCTGAGAATCCATGATCAACACCAGAAAAATAGGCATTATTTCACAAGATCTAATGGTAATCACAATCTAAAATTTCAAACGTTCCGCATTTCTTGGATTTGACCGGATTTGCTTTGGAATAATTTTTTTCTAGCTCTCTAGTTTATCCGAAGTTGTTGTACACTAAAATCAACTGCAGCGATCTGCAGCCAATAAATACAGTCTAAAACATTGAAATGTAAAAGAATGCGCCAAGTAGTGTGACTTCTCGACACAATTGAAATATAACAAAAAAGATAATAGATATCAAACAAGAAAACCAAGTTTTCATTCAAAGGTACAACCTCGATTTAAACTAACTAGCATTAGCAATGAGCAATAAAATAAGAATAAATTAGCGATTAATCATTTTATAAAACTTGGCGCGAGCGCTTCAGCTTTCTTGTATGATATCTATTATCTTTTATGTTATATTTTGATTTTGTCGGGAAGTACTTGGCGCATTTTTTTACATTTCAACGCTTTTGGACGGACTTCATGTCTTTTTGTTCGTTAATGCTTAACAATAAAGACAATAAAATTTCACTAATTATTTATCAATGTTTCAAATTTGTGGGAAATTCAAACTGTTTTTAGTCTGTATTTATTGGCTGCAGGTAGCTGCAGTTGATTTTAATGTACAACAACTTCGGGTAAACTAGAGAGTTAGAAAAAACTTATTCCAAAGCAAATCTGGACAAATCCCAGAAATGCGGAACGTTTGAAATTTTAGATTGTAATTACCATTAGTTCTTGCGAGATAATGCCTATTTTTCTGGAGTTGATCATAGATTCTCGGGAAAATCCCTAAACTTTGGTAGTTTTAAACGATATTGCGGTAGTAATTGACTACTCGAAACTTACCTCAGACCAAAATATTATGATTCTAAAAATGTCGAAATTTCGAATTTATATTCGCTAGAATTGCCATTTGGCCCACTATGAGCCGCCCAGAATTCTCCAAAAGAATATTTGTATATAACCTTCGGTGCAGTTGCCTGCCAGTTCCTGAGAGTCACACTAAATAATATCGCTAACGAGTATAATCTATAAATAAATATGAGCTATATTATCGCAGCCTTGCTCTGTTGCTGGGTAAATCGAGTGATTGCGTAATAAAAGTCGCGCAATATCCCTTGTCTAATCTATGTTTTGACGTTCTGGGTAATACGAATCGATCACAAAACTTAATCTGAGTGGTGATTGCTCTAACGATAATTGGTGTTATTATTTTTTGTACCAGTGCAATATGCTAAAATTCTACTTATCTACTATTAGTGATATGAAAATGAATTACTTCCGCTTAACTATGGTTAAAGTTCGATGCTATACTATTTCCCATAAATAGTGGCAATTATACATTAATGAATCAGGGTAAACATCATCTTGATCTTTTCTAATCCGATTTCCAATTTCGGCAAGAAAAAGACTAATAATGCTTGGATTCAAACCTTTCAATTAAACTGACACAGCGATTGTTTGTCTGAGCCTTTGACAAAATATGGAGAAATACTCTTATCCTTTATAACTCATTTACCGCCATCAACTAGTACTTTATAAATAATGTTATGATGTCGTGCCTGCGACAAGAGGAGGAGAGTGGAAACAATTCATTTCTTCTTTCCGAGTGACAAATAGGAGTTCAAATAGAGTCATCATTAACTCGTGCATATGTCAATTTTTTACCGTAGTAGTTTAGCCAGTATTGCTCATTACATGTCGTGTATTCATCGGTTGCTTGAAACTACCGTGAATTCGCTGCCTTTTTATAAACGATGCTAATGGTGATGCTGCTTGAACCAACAAAACTGTCTATGGATAAATATAATACATCACTAATATCGTCACATTTTTGTTGCAGCTGGGCTGTGCCAACTTCGAGTGCTTTTTCACAAATACAGAATAAAATCCATTGGACCAGTTCGACTGCCTGTGTTCAAAATCAAACTTTATTTTTGTATTTCTTAAAAATGTACTAATAAATACTTAGATACTTATCGTCTGTGAATTTGCCATTTCTATGTCATAGAAATAGTTTACACCTCAATTCCCTAGAGGTTAAATAGGTTCCTTGTAGGCAATTCTTTTAGTGTAAGAAATTGCGCAAACTCCTGCGGCAGTACAGCCTATCATAGTTCAATGTTCATCATTGGTTATAATGCACTGCGTCATGTTTCGGTAAAATGTTCACTCTTGTCGTTAAAAGTTGATCTCAAGCATGCTACATGCGTCAACCTGAAGAATTAAGCTTACAGGTTCACAAAATCGAGCGACTGAAATGACTGTATATACTAATTACTGATAATTTCAAGATATTATCTGCAACATTATACAGTCATCCTGTATCATTTGATATACTATGTATAGTCAAATTGCCGGAATATCATTTTGGTCACAACCCCTACACTGAGTTCAAATAATGACACCACACTCTTGTGCCCTGCATGGTGATGGCGCAAATCAAGTAGCGGGATTGGAGGGAATCAGCCTCGTAGCATTTATTACAGAATTAGAGGTACCCACCGGGATTAAACCAAAAACTTAAAGTTTATTAATAAGGTATAACCAGAAAGAGGAGGACGAGGGTGGAGTGAAGGTGGATGGGGAAAAGGATAGAGGTGGTAGGGAGGTACTGTTGGGAGTTGGAAAGTTAGCCTCTGAGTGGCAGACCGTGCTTGAGTTTGGGCTTGCAAGGCTTGGCGGCAACGCCTATGACACCTGCGAAAATCTGCTTCCGTATTGCTCGTTTACCGGCTTATTGGTATATTCGCAGGGATAGGTAGCACACCGAAGGGATTCAGGCCCGTGAGGTGATGGTGCCTGACACACTGCCAGCCAATTGAAGGTCGACCGATAATTACGGGCCAACTTTCCAGCTCCTAGCAATACATACTGTAAATAAAATGCGGGTGGGGGGGGGGGAGTGTTATAGGGAGAAGGAGGAGGAAAGGTTATGCAAGAAGTGTAGAGAGGGTGAAGAATATGGGACATTTGCAAGAGGATGGCAAGAGATAGTTGGAGGAACCGTAGGAGTAAAGGGTCAGAGGAAAGGAGGGTTGAAGAGAATAAAGAGGAGTGGAGAGGGGTCACAGGGGGCAGGAATGGGGAAAGATGAATGTAGGATAAAAGGTTGGGAGAGTGGTGGAACGGGGGGTCGGGGTATGAGTGGGAGAGAGTGGAGGGATGAATAGATATGAAAGGATGAGAGAGAGACAGGGAGTGAAGGAGTGAACGGCGGCGGGTGAGATCGGATTAGGGAAGGTCGAGAGAGGAGGATAAGCGCAGAGTTAAGTTAGGACGTAAGAACATTATCAGGGATTGTAACCCCGAGAGGAACAATAAATATGTGCAATAAACTATAACTAAGGAAGCGTCAAGAGATACAGAGTAACTCGCTGGTACGCATTGATGAGTTCTGATCGAAATCCGGATAATAGCAAGTTTCAGATTGGGACATCGATCGATGGTTTTGTTCGATGCGGCCGTTGCCTTGACACGAGGCGCTGATTAAGCGGAGTGACTTAATGCCTCGTCGCTAAACGTGATTTAGTCTCTAGGACTATGCGCTCGGTACTGTTACAAAAAGCGGTCATTGCCTTTCGACACTGTATCACCCTTTCGAAGAAAGGAATTGGGAATATATATACATATATTACTAGTTTGCGCATTCCGAGAGCCAACTGTGACTCGGGAGTAACAACACTAAATAAAAGCTTAATGTTTTTTATATTTTTTAATTCTTGAGAAAATCATCGAATATGCAAAATAGAAAAAGTTTTATATAACTGTAATACGTATGACCATCAGTGCTGCGCTTCCTTTCTAACCCTTAAAATGGTCGTCAAATGAGAACGATGAGACTGTTCTTAGCAAGCAATACTTCGACCCCAATGGTTAAACCACCGTCTTATTCCGTTAATTCTTGTACGGTGATGGCGTTTAGAAGAAATATAATATTTAGGATATTTGAGGAAGCCAAATCAAGTAAATCAGGAGTAACGTAACAGAAGTAGATTTATTGTAAAGAAGATCAGAAGTGACTCGTTACGCAATAGTGTTACATACACAAATTCAAAATTCTTTTTTGGCCAGCTTCAGGCAGGGTTCTTACCTGTGGAACACAAAAGCGTTCTGCTTTCGGATCGCTTTATGATCACCGAAATAATTAAGAAAACAAAATCGTGTAATGATTTGACCCAATTATTGAAATTCAAAGATTAACTGAATTCTTTATTGCAGTGAGCACACAGGCCCGTGTGCACTCTGGGTGATCCGGGTGAATAAAAGGAAATTTCCTTAGCAACTTCGGATGCTAACTACCGGCTGGCGGTAACGTCAGTGGGAGAGCAGGCGCTATCGAGCTTGACAATCGCGTTGACCTAATAGCGCGGGAAATTATGGCGGGTAAAGACAAAACACGGGCGGGACGATGTTATCGGCAGAACTCGATTCTCAGTGGCAGTTTGTAGTCAATAAAGATATATTGACACAAAAAAAAATAATCTTATTCCTATTATATTGGAACTGCCACGCGGAGCCGCGACTAAATTGTTCGCTCTTCAGTCGGAAACATGCCATCTGTGAACACCTTCAGGATGGAAGTAAGGCGTGTTCGAAGGGCAGCGACAGTTCATAACACCGTTGTTGAGCCTCCATGGTAACCGCGTTAAGGTAGTACCAAAATACTAGGAAACGGTATCAAAATGCGATTTTTTTTCTCTTACAAATCAATTTTTTCGGGAAAAGTATTATTTACATATTAAAGTACATATTGTAAACTACATATTCTGTATATTTGTTTACAATCCTTGCAGTAACTAGCGTGCCACAGCGACTTTCGTAATGTCATAGTGAATGAAACATGCCTGCGGTAACCAGTGTAGCTCTACCATTTTTCATCTGAAACGAATAAACAAGTGCTCTTTATTTAATAGAAAGATAACACTACTGCGCTACGGAGGCAGATCTTTTAAGTTTCATTTTGTGCGGAACATATCGCTATTTATAGTCACCAGATCGTTTTTTTCTATAAAAATGAGCACTTTATATAGAAACAAAAAAAAGTGAGATAGCTGTTAAGAAGATCTGATTAAATTTTCAGCTTGATCCGTTCAATGATGAATTAGTTATGCTGATATTAGTTTAGTGCTCCACGGGTCCGATCCCACCGTTAACTTCAAGCGTCTCCATCAACAGCTTCTTCTCCGCTTGAAACGCAACAGCTACAACCGTTTTCTTTGAATTGTTACAGTGTTCCATTTGACACCTAAACTCCCCAAAATATAGTGCTCAGCTGTGCAACACAGCGCATTTCTGTGTTTCTTTGTGCCGCCCTAATTGGAAAGCACACCTAAATTTTTGTGGCTCGCGCGTAACCATAGTTTTTAATAGATATCGCCATCTGGCGCTTGAGGCATGAGTAACAGAGTTGCTCGATAACAGCACAACTATTCGCAGCGCCTCTCCAGTTTTCATCCTGTATCATTATCTAGTCAATTCTCCTTTATATGGTATTGGTGCCGATTGGGTTGCAAAAGCAATTGCAACATGGGATCTTTAAAATTAATCACGCAATCAGGTATTACCAACGACCATAATATTCCATAAACAAGTCGCTACTTGCAAGACTTTCGATGTCACATTCACCAAGCATCACAATTTTTGATTACCCAAGATAACCTCGAAGTGTCTTAAATTCTCGCAACAAACATTTCGTCTATTGCAAGTGTGAAACAACTTTTTATTCCTCGAGATCATCTAAATAGTCCACAAAATGCTTTTTGGACAGATTTCCTAGCATAAACTGGCAAAATTTGTCTAATTCTGTACGTCAATTTTTCACTTGACACAATTACGCAAACATTAAGAATTTCTAACATACTGTATAGTTTATGCAAGTATACCGTGCTATTACTTCCAACATTGCAATACGATATTTATATGAAATACAATTATTAGATTAATAAGTCGTCTTTAGTTTTTAATTCTAACAATTCTAATAAAGAGTATAATTACTATACAGCAGTACATTATAGATTGTCATATATTTTTGCTTTTAAAAATCAATTTTTAAACCTGACATTATATGTAAGACTAACCTTAAGCATTGTCCATTTGACATATATAATTTCTATATTAAACTATATCGTTGTCAGTATTGGCATTTGCATTGAACTGGCCAATACTAACTTGAAGCAAGCCTTTAATGTTAATATGTATCTTTAGGATATAAGATGTTGCGCCTCCTGCCAAGCGCTACGAGTACATTTGTGCGCAGAAATAAATATGTTTACGTGAATGAACCGAAGGAAGAAACTATGAGTTCAAAAGCTGATTCGTTGGCCGAAACTCTTCTTCTCCTGGAATTCTTTCGTGGAATAGGCATCGCTATCTCTCAAGCTTTAAAGGAACCCGCAACTATAAACTATCCGTTTGAGAAAGGTCCCTTGAGCCCAAGGTTTAGGGGCGAGCATGCCCTGCGAAGGTACTTTTTTATCTGTATGATACAGTTGTCTATTCTTACAAATAGATAAAGATCATTCTTTAAAGTAAGTACAGTTCGCCTCTGGAAAGAAGGCGCCTGCCTCTGATTTGCTCAAAAATTTGTCTCCTCCTTCAAAATTACTTAGGGACGGTACTTAGGGATGGAAATAAAAGGTTTTATGATTAGCAACCCGTAGTCTTGTTTCTATTGGCGGGTAGGAAACAATTTGACCTGAGCCGGACACCATTTTTGCCAGGTATACAAAGGGCCAGGTGAAGGCCGTCAGGGGCTTCGTCCGAAGAAAAATAGGAAATGCGGTGTTTCCCAGCCTTGTAAGGCGTAGTCTATCAGTCCCACTCTTTCCGAATTCTGGAGCCAGGCACCTTCTTTCCAGAGGCGAACTGTAGATCACTCTTTCACCATTGAAATGTATATTTCTACCAGATGCACATAGATTATATTTCATTACACTTACCCATTAGGAATATGAACAGTGAGCACAAATGTCCCACAAGGTGGATAAAAATAGATTCTTAGATATGTAATTTTGATATAATTTTGGAAACCTGGTGATTATCAATTAGCAATTTCGAATGTGGTTTCCTCTCAGTTACAATCCAGGCAGACTATAGGCTGTAAGATATTTGATAAATGCAATCACAAAATTTCAAAAGGAATGAAAGATCCAAGTATACAACATTAAAAAATTTTTGTATCAATCAATAATTCTTTAAGTTAAATTATTTTAGTTTGCCCATTAAATACCATCCTTGTAAAATAGGATAGAATTGCCTATTAGCCACCTATAGGAGGACTCAGGAATTTATACGCATAGAGTAGAACATCTTTTTTTTAAAACTATTTACTACTATTTCCATGAGTACAAGTCAGACAAAACCTCTGCAATAAGAACAAATCATTCATTACTGAACCTGCTGTGATATTTCTCCAATTTGCTAAATGAGTTAACATGATGTTATATGTTATTAAATCATCATAAGACGTTTTTTTGTTCTCTGCTTCTTAATATTCTTGTCAGTAACACTTGCTGATATAATTTTCTTGTGTTTGATTTCACCATGTACAGTTATTTGGCATTCTTTGCTTACATTGTTCTTTATCTGCAATGGTAAGGTAAACCAGCTTCTTTGATTTGATCATCACCTTACTTTGTCTCGTTCCATTCTTGTCCAATTTGGTTTAAATGATTTGTTGTTGTATACAGTATTATTGTATGCTGTAAAGACAAAATGCAATATTATAATATTGTATAAGCAATGGACAATCGTAATAGCAAATTATCTGTATGGGATGATCTGATGAGCATTAATAGGAATACAATGGACCATTTTTTATTTCAAGCTTTGTTATCCAAAATGTTTACTGTCTGATTACTGCTATTCAAGTATTAAGCTATTGAAGTACAATTGAGTGTATATCTAGTAGTGTAACCAGCTGCAACACAGTTTTAACAGCAAAAAGCTCTTGTTAACCCTTTGCACTCGAAGTTCTTTTTCATTCATATTACCAGCAACTCGAAGCAATTTCAGTGGAAAGATTATATTCACATACATATAAGTAAATGATACGCGCATTAAAAGAAAAGTCACTGTTGTATGCTATTATTTTTTAATTGATTATAGATACAAATGTTATAATATATAAGAAAACAAAAAATTATAAAATTTTTACATTTTGTAATTGTCCAAGGTCTGATACCTCTCGAAGCAATCGTTTTTCAAAATCGTAAAAGTAATTGGTTTTTCTGTATTCTGTATTCCAGCTGCGACCGTCTTTTGTCACCAAGAACGGAATATCCTATACACAATGGTTTTTGCGATTTGTCTTTGTCTTTATATTATGAACTGAAAACTTTTTGCATTGTCTCCACAGCGAAGCCCTCGAGTTTGAAGACAAATTTTAAATGGCTCCGCTCCGGAGCCCTCGAGTGCGAAGGGTTAATACTTGTGCTCCTTTTTTTAAATATGTAGTGATGAACATCAGGAAACTGTTATCCAAAAATTTCAATATGTAAACGGATTCGCTTTATGATTGGTTTGGATAACCGAGATTTTATGATAAATATACCATTTGTGGTAGCTGCCTTATTTACTCTGATATTTTAAATACTAGCTATACTATTCGGCTAAGCTTGGGTGACACTTTATGGACACGTTAACAATAATTTAATTGGATGAATAATATATTATTGCTAATATCTTCTAATAATGTGCAGCTTAATAGTCATTCCTTTTGAATCTTCTACAATTACTTTTGGAATACCATGAATAACAATAAATATTGCAATAATTTACATACTGTAATTTACCTGGATCATAACTCTACACAGGGAAGAAAATTGCAATTAAATTAGTTCAGTGCTTCTCGGGTTTATTGCTAATATCCAAACAGACGGACAAGCCTTGCCCTGAATATTAGTAGAGAAGGGAAGATTGTATGATGCAAGTTGTCAAAATTATCAGTACGAGCTCGTAAAATGCGTTATAGAAATTATAGTTGACTATACAAATCTATAAATATAAATAGCGGTCTTTCTTTTTTAGCGTACTTTATTGTCTCGCCTACTCAGGTCGAGTTAAAAAGATATCGTGGGTGTAAAAAGTATTCGCACAGCAGTCCATTTTAATTAACGCACTATTGTTCTAGAACAAATACCAAATAAACAAAATGGCAATACATGCACTTTTCAAATTTTATCTGATATTTATTTTAGAGGCATCAAAAAGCATGTCAAACTTTTTCGTTGTATAGCCATTGATTATAAACATCACAGTTCCTCATGTTAGTGAAAATTGATCGCGGTGCAAATACTTTTTACACCATTACAGGCTGTAATCCTTTTAACTGTCAATTGTAGTCTTCTTTCAAATGTTTAATAAGTCTACTAGGATGAACTGTAAATGAATAACGATATTCCAGATATCCTTCAGGAGAGGAACGATGCATTGCATGCAAACTGTGCGAGGCAATATGTCCAGCTCAAGCAATTACAATAGAGGCAGAGGAAAGAGCCGATGGTTCGCGGCGTACAACACGATATGATATTGACATGTCGAAATGCATATATTGCGGCTTCTGTCAAGAGGCTTGCCCGGTGGATGCAATCGTGGAGGTAAATGGACCGCATTTACAGTTCCGAGTCTGTGCGATGACTCAAACTGTTTTTATTATAATTCTAAATACCGCAAAGTTGTAGCATTAAAATAGAAAAAAGTTTAAGAGTAATAGGTGGAAATTCACAGTACAACTGATTTAAAAATATGGAAGTATAAAATGATGTAAACACATATACACCAGCAATCAGTTATAGATTTACAAATTTCGTCAGCGGTTACGAATGTATTATTTGGATACTCTTGAATTTGAGGGACTATTGTCGTATACATTTGTTTATAAAGCAGTAATTAATTGATTACTCATTACTGAATTCAAACATCCATTTTAATTTGAGGAGATATTTTTTATTTATTTAATTGTTTACTAAACAATACTGAGAATTGCGTCGCAAAAATATTCAAAGACATGCTGTGTATAATGGGCGTTTTAGCAGAATACTAGAAAAAAAGTCACAATTTGACAAACGTTTGACATTTTGCTTTATTATGAAGTTCGGTGTGCATGGCAAAGAAAACTCCAAAAGTCTTGCAAAAACTAACTCCGAGGATATTAATATCTAAAGATATTTCACTTATACTTCAGAATGTTCTTAATATTTACTACAACAAGTAATTCCTTTTGGTATTATATTATGTAGTAAGAGTAGTAATATTTATTGGAATTTTAGCAATACAGCTATGAGATAGAGTGGGTTTACATGTGTTTATTCCTAGCATAATCATTCACATTTTACCTTTCTTTCGTTTTTCTTATGTCGTATGTATCTATATTTTGTCTTCTTTTCACTAATCTATTCTGCCTAATTATTTCTAAGTTTTTTTTTGTACTTTTGCTTTTACTATTAGTCAATGTTTCTTCTGACTCTAATAGCTGAAGATGAAGATATTATGACTTTCATATTACAGGGTCCAAACTTTGAATTCTCGACGGAAACGCACGAAGAAATGTTGTACAATAAGGAGAAACTGTTAGACAATGGTGACAAATGGGAACCGGAAATAGCGAGCAATATATATGCGGATCATCTATATCGTTAGTGGATACCAGAAAGAGCAGTTCTGAGGGGATATGCTTAGAATAGACAAAAACTAATAAGATTGTACGTAGAAAATGTTATTATTATATTAAATATTTTCAATTGGAAAGCTAGTTGTTTTCTATTTCGAAAATTACAGGTATGCAATCACCGTGAAATGTCATACGAATTTGACGTCAAACATGCATTCTCTATTTAAACTAATAGATTAAATATTTTTTTGTTTCAATGAAACTCAATGTAAGTGGAAAGATTATCAAATCGAAATTAAAACTAAAATGGTTTAATTATTGAAGTTGATTTTATTGAAAATTCAGTAAAAATTCAATTATCCAAACTCATCGGGACATGACTGTTTTCATAAAGGAATTTTGGAATAATTGAACAGTTAGTTTCTCGATGCTGATTCGTATATGTTTTTTACAATGGACAAATATTAATAATAGCAATCACAAACATAGAAATTTAATATGATTTCCTTCAAGATTTATGGTTGCTCAATCTTCTTGGCTACTAAGCGTGCGTTCTGGTCAGTTACACTATTAAGTATACAATAAAGTCTGTGTATAAAAGAGCCGATCAAATAACAGTATTCGAATAAAGGAAGTTCTACTGCACTCCATACAAAAATAACAGGGAATGCTAGCGGGGTAAGACAGGAGCCCTAAGGATAATCCATATGTCTATGTCTATAATAATGTATAAAGAGAGAAAGTTTGTATGTGTTTGTTGGCGGTAATCTCAAAAACTACTTAACCATAAGCTATTTACATGTGCTACCTTTAACCCTTTCGCTACGGACAGATTTTACGGTGCACTACTCCCGCGGTACGGGCCATCGCGACACGGGTGTGCACTTGCGGAAGAACTGAAATAAAAGCACATACCGTGAATATGTCTCAAACGAGTGAATAAAACTCAAGCAAGTGTACTGTCGAAACGTTACTTTTATACTGATATTCATATTGCACAAATCTAAGAATGCAAAACAAATGCCAAATAATGGCAATGGGTACGCCATGGATACAACATATATGTAGACATATATGTAAACATCCTAATGTAGCAAGTGTCAGGCGTTGGGTGACTAGTCACCGCTCGTAGCGAAAGGGTTAATTACGTTTACTTCTCAAGAGACCGAGCAGTGAATATAAATACACTACAATGAACATTGAACACTATTAATGACCATTAATGAGATGATACTCGATGTCTACAAATGCAAAAGTAATCGAAATTTTATACAAAATTTAATCATAAAGAAAAATTTAGTTCAATTAAATTTAGTGCACCTAAGCTGCTGCAAAAATCAAGACACATGCAGTCTCACTCGTACTGCTTGTATCCCAAAAGACAACTGCCATTGAAGTGCCAACGCTCACATTGCATGCGTCTTGTCAGCCAATCTATGTATGTTTTCCCGCCGGCTGCTGCATCTTTGCGTGCTTAAGCTCGAGTACATATAGGACTTCGATTCGATTCCGGCTAATTACTACCTTACATTATTTGAACCCTTAAGATAACAATTTTTAGAAAATCTTAGAATACTCTGTTTGTTGTAAAAACTACAATCCGGTAAGTGTTTTTTGCCAAATTTCATGTCTCCAGCTTAAGTTTTCACCCCCTGAGGGATAAAATGTCGAAAAATGCTGCATCGCGCCTTTCTTTGTTTGTAGTGACAGGTTTGTCTGTCAAATTTAAAACCTTCAGCTTGAGACGTATGTGAGATATTATGAGAGATAAGGTCTTGTTTTGGACCAAGTATAAAAAAGGCTGACTTGGTGCCTCTTTCGGAATTAGAAGTTAAGGTTTTTGTAATTAACATTCTTCGAAAGAAACTTTGAACCCCGTGTTCACCCTTTTAGGAATAGAATTTCAAAAAATCCGTTCTTATCGAGCGTCTACATCATAAAAGGAACATGCTGGAAAAATTTCATGATTCTAGGTGTACCGGTTTGGGCTGGGCGTTGATGCATTAATCACATACCTTATTCTTTTATACGAATATGTAAAATATAGATAGAAGAAGGAAACGATTGATGATAGATAGAAGAAAAGAGAAGAAGAAGAAGAAGGTTATTGTTTGCACCACATAAGTGGTAGATTAATGAATTAGGGAAAAAGGTAAGTTTCATTATTGGTACTTTTTGAACTATAACTGTATGCATACTTACTTGATCATGCTTTAGGGCTACCCTTGATGCATATACATCCATTCTAAGAATTATTCGCATTCGGAGACTCAGTTATCTCATCCATATCGGATCTACTCGCCTAACAACGTTCAATCAACAATCTCATGGAGTCATACGAGACTATTTAGGCTACCCTTGCTTCTTCCATACCAATTCCCACGTATCCTCGGACACTCACTCGATCCTCATACGGGCGATTCCACGCAAACTGATCACACCTTTTGACACTTTGTCTTCGATTTTGTTCGATTTTGTCTTTAGTAATCAACCACATTTTCTGGACTCCGTTTGTAAAAATGTCAATTATTATGTAAGTTATGTGCATTGTGAATTTGATGCAACTTTTTTTAAAAAAAAAATCATAACTTCGAAACAGTATGAGATACCAAAAAACGCAGTTTCACGCAGAAAAGATTGAATTTCCATTGCCAAAATATTTGTGGAACGTAGCGACCTTAAATTGTTTCAAAATTTTAATTGTTTATATTTCCAAAAACGCACTTTTGTCCGTTTTTTGAAAAAAATCATAGACGTGCATTGGAGTCTCCTCTAAGCGCCCTGTAAATTTCAAGATGGTCAATTTAAAACTCTTTAACACTAAACCTACCAATCAGCGGTCAAATGACCGTTTTCAATGAAGAAGTTCGGGTATAAAGAAAGTGTCGGTAGGTTTAGTGTTAAGATAAAATTCTTTATGTATCACCGGAGCACACGCTCGGCGCTCATGAACCAGCGCGCGCTCGTACGCCACGGATACTTGCGCACGGACAGCCGCTACCGACCACGACCGATTGTCCTTTCCACCTAAAAAATGGCTAATCTTCAGTTACCTAGTTGAAATATTCGATTTTTGTTTGAGTGGATGACTCCCGGTTAATACTTAACCATAAAGTACTGAACAATGCTTTCTCTCTGTGTTATTCGGGCTTGAGATCGCCCTGAGGCCACATTAAAAACTGTGTTTGTGTACTCGGAGTACATAACTTATGTATATAGTTTACATCAAGAAGAAACAGGTGAACAGATAGAAAAAAATATTTACGCCCGAAATAGAATTATCGAAAAAAATTAACTTGACTCGATATTGAAACTTTGGAATTTGTCGGCTAATGAGAAGTGTTTTGCGAGTACTTGATTTTTACTAACTGGAATAAGTTGAAATGAAATTGAAGAGTACCGGATAATGTTTGGCCTTTGCAAATCTTTCGGAAAGTATATTCTCGTGACTATTATAATCCACATTAGGGTCATTCCGCGTCAAAGTTTTGGGTCCATTTTTTTCCAAAACTTATATCTCGCTAAACATTAGAGATAACCATATCGTTCAAACGTCAAATTGAAGACAAGGAATTGAAGTTTAATAAAAAAAATACTGCATTGAACAATACTTGTTTACAACAAATGTGAAGGATAAAAGTTTATAACAAATGCTTGCCATTTCCAAAGGCGATCATCGATTTTGATAAAACAAATTGCTAACCGTTGCTGTAAGTCTCTTGCAAACACCCTCTACAGGGCTTCCAAGAACACGACTTAGGGGTCAAGTTATACATTTTTTTTGTCGAGCGCGTCCGGTCCGCCTGCCGGCGCACAGTGTGATATTTTCGCAATCTAGCGGAACTTAATTCATTTGGTGTCATTACATTATTACACATTATTACATTACAACATTATGCTACATTATACTGCATTCTTATCATATATGAAATGAAGTTGGACCCATAGACTATAAAAAAAAAAGCTGTTGCGCACATTGGCGCACTTGGCGGAAATACGTCCGTTGCAACAACTGAATTTTTTCATGCAGCGACTGAAAGTCCAGGAGACTAAATAAATAATGAGCATGGGTTGACTATGGGCAAAGCTTTAAGATATGGCAACGGGAAAAATACTCATATATATAAAACTGAAAAATTCATCACAAATTCCATTAATTATAATATGATTAATTATAATTTGAAAATTCATTAATTATATCCTGAAGAAATCAAGCGATATTAATCTGGAATTTGATCATGCTATATAAATAAAAGTAAATATACCCATATTTACATGAGCAGCTTCAAAGCAGGAAACATGAAGTCCATTAAAAAACATTAAAATGTAAAGAAAATGCGCCAAGTGGAACAGTTTGATTCCCCCGCGAAATCGAAATAAAACAAGAAAGCAATAGATATTATACAAGAAAGCCAAGTGTTTATTCAAAGATACCTTGATTTAACCCGTATTAGCACTTATCAATAAATTGATAGTAATTAGCGATTATCAATAAAAAAAAAATCGTGTGTGCGCGCTTCATTTCGAAGTATAATACAAAGGCAGCGAGAAACTAATTTAAACCTAACACTGACTTTAGTACAATTTAATTTCTCAAAAATTGTTTTAGCTATATTACCAGAACAAATGCCTCCAATGAAGCACGCACACCCCAAGTTCTTTTATTGTTAATCGCTAACTTACTTTTCATTTATTGTTGATTGCTAGTGCGAGTTAAATCGATGTATTTCTGAATGAAAACTTGACTTTCTTTTATGATACCTATACCTTTTTCTGCTATATTTAAATTTTATGGAGAAATCAAATTGCTACTTGGCGCATTTTTATAGATTTTAATGTTTCTATGTTTACACGAGCGGCTCAAAAGCAGGAAACTTTGAATCAATAGGAGTAGGTAGATATGTCTGTACTCACAGCAGAGTGTACAACCATTATTGGAGTTATTAACATAACAGTTCAGGGGAAATGAATCCTCCTTCCTTATTTCTACGACCTTTCTAAGCGCAACCCTGATCGTCAAACAAGCCCAAATTGTAACTACTCTCAACCCATATTTGATTAAGATTAAAAACTTGCTTCGCGTATTCCAAATAAAGGGCTTAGACAACAAAAATTGTCAAATTTACTGAATGACTTCCAAAAGAAAAAGTGGTCATGACTCTAAGACTCGATAGAGAAATAATTACACAAATATCTCCTCTCAGGTCCAACCATTACAGTACGAGGGCATCTCTTCGTAGGATCCACCGTTTATTTTGAAAGTGGTGTAAGTCCATTTTCTGTTGTTTTGAGAAAATTAAATGTTCGCATATCTGTCAATGAAAAAATATAGATTAATTATATCAAGTCTGGCAATGTTTCTGCTGATTTATGAATGTGTAATTTGATTATATAAATTTGTTTTAGGCGAATTTAACGAAAATAATGTATATTTTCGGGCTGCAAATGGACTTACATCACTTTCAAAATTAGTCAATTGTATAAATCGTTTAATTTCAATTTTGAAAAATCAAATGCCACTTAAAATATATTTCATATTAATCCAATTTTGTTTACAAATAATAGCACGATATGAAATAGAAGTAGTATTCTTCATTTTAAACGTTAATAATATTGTTAAAATTAACATAGGATATTGGTAGCATTTACTTATGCTATTCTTGTGGCGGTGTTTTGAAATATTCGTGATGCACAAGAGGTATATACAGTAATAACTGCTCGATATCCTTAGCATCCTTAGATTTTTCGTAAGTAATAGGCCTGGCATCGTGATATAAAGGCGCCAGGGCGATTTCTTCAAATTTTAGGCCACTCACTCTGCCACTTGTCTATGGAAATTGGACTTGCACCACTTTCATAATCAATGGTTACGCAATTTCTTTTACCGACCAATTTTAAATTGGACACAGCATGAGCATTTTTAAGAAATTATATACTAACTAGTTATAAATAAAAAGTTTACCCTAAATTAAGCATAGCTTACGTGATGTCTAATTTTTTTCAAAAATGGATTTACACCACTTTCAAAATAAACGGTCCACTTCACAGAATTGCTTCTGTCGGCAAGCAAAGCAGACAATAGAACATCTCTTAGAGAATTATACGTAACTGTTCCAATTTAAATAGGGACTATGATAGGGAAGATGATTGAAAATTTAAGATTTCTACAAACCATTCTAATGTTCCAAAGAAGCAATAACTCAAGAATATAAAGTTTAAAGAGTATTATATATATATATATATTTTAACATTTTATAAATATACTTTATAGATAATATTCTTTATTTTGTATAATGTTTGTAATTGGAATATTTCTATGAAAGGCCAATGACTCAAATGCTCAAAGCACTTCTGCATTGTTAACATTTTTTTTCACATAGCTTACATGCATATTCCGCAAAAACTCCGTAAACTACGGTTTTTATTTTTTTAGATTGTTCCACTGACTCATAAAATCTGAAGTAATTTATTGCGAATGGTGAAGGAAGAACGGGACTTCTTATTCCATAGTTTTTTCGTCATTACGTCCCGAAAGTATCATATTAAATTGTCCAACTTTTTTCCGTATAATTCCCCAGTTGTTGTAAATTGAAGATAACATCTAAAAAAACATATTTAGCACGTTTCTTTAGTACGTTTTTGTAAATATTTTTTAAAATTCTTCGTGCTCTATTGTAGAAGATAAAATACAAAAACTTAAAGTTAGACTTTCCTTTGAAAGTTTTAAACAGAAAGCGTTTGAAGCCTAACATTTTTGGGAGAGCTGCGGTTCTTTCATAAACTAAACTATGGAAAATAAAACAAAATTCTTTAGAAAGAAGTATAATCCTCAGAAGAAACTGTTTTCTTTTCTAAGAAAGTTTATTCTACAAATACTGAATATACCAATGCTCCGTTTCCCCATTGTATTATCTAGGGAAGATTTGCACTCGTCAATATTTCGTTCGGATTCCCGCTCGAACAAATATTCAGCCAATTTCGATTAGAGCCATTTTCATGGGCATATAGCAGCGCGGGGCGCAACAGTGGACAATTGTAGTATAACCTTTGTTGTTCTAAGATGTGGTAGAAGTGCAACTTACAAAGTGAATGTTATCATATGCTATTCACTTTACAAATTTGAAAGCTGGTAGTTATGATTTGTTACTGCCCGTTCTTTTATAAATGTCCTTGTTGGTGGAGATTTTCATTTAAATATTCATCGAATAGTCTGAGAATTCTGAATGAAAGCTCCTTCTATTACGTTTTTTGTTGTCGATCACTTTTCCTTAACAATCTTTATATACGCCATAATTATTCCATTGTAATCATAAGGAAATCACTTTATTTTGAATAAACTGTTATGCAAATCTATTTTGAATAATAAAACATCGATATATATAAAAAAGTTTCGAGCTGAAATGTCAAACAACATTTCACTGAGAAGTGAAAAGTTTGGTATAAATTGTTACTTTAGATATAATATTGAAAAGAAATTAAACAATACAAGATTTTAATGTTTGCTTTACAAGTTAACCTCTTCATTATTAATCTTTCTCTAAAAGAATCTGAGTCATTTGGCTCATTCAATATCAGTTGATAAACATAATGTAAACAAACAAATACTGTATTGTTATAACTATGAATATCGCAGTATTGTATACCACAAAAGTGCAATAACATTATAGTTTCAGTAATAAGAATACAATAATATGCACTTTTAGTTCTTGTTTGGTGTTTACTAAAACAATGTAATGATAATCAAATGATTATTATTTATCCATTCTTCTAAAACTGCATTTATATTATAAGTTACTTCAGGTATTTAAAAGCATATAACATTTCGAAAGTTAAAAAAGTACTGAAATTATTTGTTACAATTATAGATTATACAACCAAAGAAAATGGAACGAAGTAACATGCATACAGAGAAAACTGCGGTGGATGATAATATGTTCACCAAGTTGGATGAAAAGAAGTTAGAATGGATGTACAGTGGCAAACAAATCAACAGAGAAGAATACCTTTTGGGTAAACGGATTGACGCATCTTTCGAAGTTGTTTCCGAGACACAGAGCGTGGAAAGTAAAATCATTTCAAAAAATCACCTTGACCATGGTAATTAATTTATATTTATATTATCTATAAATCACTTTGCTACAGAAAAAACAGCAGTTTGAGCAAGCATACATGTGACTAAATGTTTCATGTTCCATTTCAGAATGCGTTCCCACTTCCTTGCGCTTTTTCTCTGGCAATCAGCAGGTAGATTTGGCTAGAAAAATGCACGAAGATCCTCTTTATACAATAAAGAAGAGGGAAACCGAAACAAGGGATCAGTTGCTAAAGAATCCTGTGAAACTAAAGCAAATAAAAGAGCAGGTGAGTGTTTCTCATTACTTCTTTGAATGAAGTATGAATGTTCTATATTAATAATAGAATTATGAACTGTGCAGCACAAACCTCGCTTTACCTCGCAAGAATTAGAGATGTAAAGGATAATGCATTTGTCTTTCAATCATCATTATTAACAAAAGTTGGCTTTAACTTTAATTATAAAGTATTTTCCAACATTTCACTGTAATCTATAGATTATATACAACATATTATATGCAAAATGTATTAATATAACAGCACTAAAATATTTTCTTTAGCTTCTATCGATTTAGAGCAAATTGTCTCAAAATAAGATGCTGCAAGTACTTAGTATAATACTCACCTCGACAGGCTGCTTTATTCGTATAAAATAGTGTATTATTCTGCACATTATATGAACATCAGATATGTATGTATGTGGTTGTATACTTATATACCTGATGCACGTACAATGTAGAAGCTGTTCTACCTGTTCACTTTAATTTGATTAATGTTGCATTGTTTAATTTATTTGGCATTTGGTAGTATTTTGTGTGTACGTTAACAATTATTTAGTGCAAAGAAAAATGGGTATTCCACTGTCACTTGAAAGTTACGTCAAACTTTTTCATTCATATCATTATAGAAATATCTTGACTGAAAGTTTAGAATAGGGTTGTTAATCTATACTATAATAGGGCTGCTAAGAGAATGATCCCAGTAAGGCAGGGTAGCCAAGTGGACCACGACTGAGATTTAACCCTTAACAGTTACATTTTGGGAGTTTCATAGTCTGACTTCCCCTCATCCGCTTTCTAGCATTGGGACAGCAGCGTACCCAAGTTTCAAGGGAAGTGGCAGTGAGTGCACTTAGGAGAGGGAATTCTCATGTTTAGTCTTTCAGCGCACAGTGGTCCAGCGAGCCTCGAAATCGCGCCATAAATAGAAACTTCTTCCTAGGCTGTTTTCTGTATGATTACTTACATCAATTGGGATGAAATAATAAAACTAAGGACAATTTGAGGAGTACCCTTAGTATTATTGAAAAAAAATTCTCAGACAAATGGAAGATAGTTGAACATAGTTCTAAGCTCGTTGATACCAGATTTCTTTTAAAATCATACTATGTACTGTCCCCTTTTACTGACCACCAATCAAAAATGTGCAAACATGTGCAATTCTTATTATTATAGCCTTCAAGTATGTACTTTTAGTTTTCAGAAAATGTAAGTTAGAAGGCGGCACTCGGTGGGACTTTTTTTATAACTCTAAAACAAATCTTATATGGAAAATGCACAGTACCGATTTCCGAGTCCTAACTTGCACTATTTCTGTAGGAGTGATGCTGCAAGGAATTGGCCAAACAAAAGTGATTTCGAATACTTTGGGCATTCCTCTTTTGGACAAAAATTATGTAAAAAAATATTGTGGAACTTGAAATTTCGATTTTTGGTGCGGTTTAGGCACTATCTGGACCACTGTGCAGCGGCTCAACTATAATCTCTATTTGTATTTTTATGTGTAACATGTTACATTTTGCATTTTATTAATATATAAGCATGTCATTTACAGCTCATTCTGCTAAGGAATAATTAAGGTTCTGCATAACGAAAGAATGTTTCAAATCTGTTTAGTAATTTCAGATATTTCGTCTAACATTCAGATAAACGGCGTACGCTTTTATATATTAGTTTGACTATAATAATAAACTATATAGTATTGTTGTGCATGACACCCACGGAAAACGGGAGCATTGAAATAGCAATTCGGGATACGAAAGAAGATAATACGGACTTATTAGGAGCAGACGTAAAGTCGTCTGAACAGCGGATTTCGGGATTTTGGAACAAACTAGTTTGACAAAATGCTACCAAGTTTACGGAGATAGTCAAAGGCAGTTCGAATAATCATATTTTGGCTGTTATCAAATGTAGTTCTTGCGGTGAACAGAAGCGTGAACAGGGTGCATGCAGGGCTGTGACAGTCTCAATAAAGGAGCTCGTGGGAGACAATATTTTATTATATTATACTATATACATTATACATATAATATAATGTTATGCATAATTAGTTGTCCTACTTGGTTTGGCTCGGTTGAAGTTTTGTGCACAGGTTAATAATAAATTAATTTAAAAAATAATAGTTTCTTGCAAAAGTATTATATAAATAAATATAGCAATAATTTATAGTCTATAGCTTGCTTGATCATGACTCTGTCGAGGACAAACGTCGCCCTTTATTTCTTTATTTCAATAAGAACTTAGCAAAGATTTAAACTGCTTGAAAGTTCAGAATGTTTTAATTCGAGTTCATTTTTCCAACAGTTAGAACGACAAGCTATGAACACAAAGGATGGGACAAAGAAATCTGATAATGCAGAAAGCGGAAATGAAGAATTAATGTTGACTACGTTATTAATCGGCAAATACAACGCCCTGAAGGATAGAATTGGTGACAAAGCTTTATTAAAAATTCTGGCCAAGATTAAATACAAGAGTTCAAAGAAGCCCGACACACAAGTTACTAGTCAAAAGTATAAAGATGTTCCTCCTCACAGACGAAGAAATCCACACGTAAGGAATACATATTCTTTCCATTAATGTGAACTTTGGAAGTAAAATGGAAAGCTATTTATACTATTTTCGAAACTAATACATTCAATTTTTACAGGAAAATGACTGGAATCACAGGTAAGAACAACAGCCTTGCAGTATCTTAGTATAAATTATATTACTTCAAATACGGGCTCGCATATCGTTTGTCTTTGCTGCGGAACCTCGATTATCTGAGCTAATTGGGGCACTCGTGTGTCGGATAAGAGAATTTTTTATTAATTGAATAGATATTTTCTTGTTGATGATCACACTCAAAAAAGAATTTAATTTATATAAAGTAACAGTAGGTATGCCATAAAGTTCTGTTACTATTTCCTTTATATTTTCTTTTACCTAAAAAAGCGTTTGAACTTTGCAGCATATTTAATATGTAATAGTAAAATATACAATTAGTAACAGAGAATAGTATTTCATAAAATACTTAATTGTTTATTGTTCGTGATTTATGATTTGCCAATACCGTATTTACCGATGATAATAGTTTTGCATTTATTCTCCAGATCGTACAACAATTCTACGTACAATGAAAAGTCATTTAAACCAAATCGTAGTAGAATGAAACAAGGTCCAGGAAATAAGCCAATGTCCGAATCGAATAAGCCAATTTATCTTACGGAAGCTGAGAAAGAACAACGGAGACAAGAAATGATGAATAATGCTACATGGCGAAATGAAGAACGGGAGAATTATATGAGAAAGCATTATAAAGAAGAAAATGAAGAAATACACAGCAAGGAAACGTTTCGTAATGATTTTATTAGGTATGATTTAATATCACCTAATTAACTAATTAAATTAAATAAAATTAACTAACATTAGTTAATGCTCATGAATCAAGATAAATAGAGAAATGAATCGGCAGCTTTAGTGATTAATAAGTAATGCTTGTTGAATAACTCACTAGAACTGATGGAAATAGTAATCAATATTGAAATAAAACATATACGCGACGAATTAAGAACGTACTTTTCGAAGTCAGTTAAAAACGCTCTGCTAAGGATGCTTTCGGGTTGAGCACTTTTACACGTTTCAGAGTTTATAGTTGTCGTTCAGTTTAGGTGACAAGCCTTTAATGGCTCACAGTTTTTTAAATTAAGGGCGTAACAACGTAACTTCTGATGTGACAATGAGCGCATGACAATGTAATGAGTTTTTACATCAGTAAATTGAACAATGTAAGTCTCGCTTGTTATCGCTTTATGCGAATATGCAGACAAACCGAATATACCCAAAACCGATTTTGTGCTGTTTTTTCGACAAACTTGGCAAAACTCTTATACTAAACTACAGCACTTTTATAACTTCGACGCTAGCCTTGAAGTGTTATAGTTCAAACACATAAGAAAAACATTGACTCAATATAGGCCATCGATAGCGTTGAATTTTATATGAACAGATACCTTAAGTGCAACAAAAATGTTCATATTTAAATCTCTCTGGCACAGAAATAGTTGTTAGTCAGAATAAGCATACTTTATAGGATAAAAATCTAGTCCACTAATAACACTGAAACTTGTGATTTTCAGGAAACACTTAGCGACTGTAGCAGAAGTAGGAACAGTTGCGCAACGGATAAAGTCTAATGTGAACAGCATTCAGCGTGGTGAGCGTGCAATGGACACAAATTTCGCGAAGAGATGATAGCGTATTACAAATAATTGGAGGTGGTTTACGAAGGAATTGAAATCGTGACTGTATGTTGCGAGTAGTTTTATTTATTTTTAAAATTGAAACAGGAAATTCATCTTCGAACTATTTTATATGTTTAACGGCAAATAAAATATAATGTCACTAGATTATTACATTTGTAAAAAATTATCATGTGAAGTTGTAATGAAACCAGCACCAGCTGAGTTACTTTGTTCAATCAACTTCTCATTAAAATATTTAAAAAAAAAATGCAAACCGACTTCGAAAATGTAACATAAAAATGCGCTGAAAAGTACAACATTCTTTTCCTGTTAATTGTACTTATTTAATATCCTTACTCTCGGAGACAAAAATTTCCTTATTTACGAAGCCGGTTAAAAATTACCGAATAGCGCATCATTCGGAAATTTGTGGTTCCGATTTTAAAACGATCATATCAGTGTGTTACTGTAAGTTACTTTTTGTATCTTAGTATATGGCTTATATCTTTCAATAAATCACTAAGTTTTGGTGATGAAACTCAGTAGAATCCAATTCTTTAAACCTAAACGTACCGGTACTTTATGTGTACAATACACGTATGTATGTACAGGGTGAGTCACTTGCCTTTGAATCAGAACTCTCCTACTCCACTTTTACTAGACATCTATTTCATTATACTATATATTCTCTGTTTAGCAATAGACTGTATTTAATTATGTAGTCTGTTGGAGGGAATATTTTACCAAGTTTTAACATCGACTTCCTTCAAATGGCTAGCAACGTAAGGAGAAAATATTTTATTATATTATATTTACAGTGGAATATTATTGGATTGATAAGAAAGTGATTTCGGTTTGCGCAAAGAGGAAACCGAAATTCTAGATTAACATTCTTTCTATAACTTTTATTCTATTCAGCTGTAAAGTAATGCTTAAATTGAGCTGTTTAGTAATTTCGGTTTGTACAAATAAAAAACCGAAATTACTTTCTTCCCAATTCAATAGAATAGAATTTATAGAAATAATATAAATTATATAAAAAATGTTAATATAGGATTATGTACAAACCGAAATTACTTTCTTGCCAACCCAATATATATAACTGGTTTCTGCATGGTAAAATTTCATGTGCAATAAATGCATAAAATGCAGGCAAATTTTGAGAAACATTTGAGGGTAATTTAAATGTCTAGGTTATTTATAATGATTTTATATGCGACAGTGGTGATTCAAAGGCAACTGACTCACCCTGTACTGTTGGGAACTGGAAAGTTGGCCCCTTGGAAGCAAACCGTGCTTGAGTTTTGGCTAGCAAGGCTTGGCGACAACACCTATGATACCTGCAAAAATATGCCTCCGTACTGCTTGATTACCTGCTTACTGGTATATTCGCAGCGACAGGTAGCACACCGAAGGGACTCAGGCCCGTGAGGTGGTGGTGCCTAATACTCTGCCAGCCAATTGAAGGTCGACCGATAATTACGAGCCGTAATTTCTTTTCTTTAAATTTCATCCTAACCGGTAATGAAACAAAAGTGTTTTTCGATTTCGGTATAGATAATTGTCAATTTGATACCAAACCTAATGCACAAACTGAGTTTTAGATATTACGCAGAATATATATATTTTAATTTTTATTTCTAACGAGGACGAAAAAAAGTACATAGTTCAATCGAATTTCAAAAACGACCATTGGATCTGGCGTGTGACGTTTGTTGTATGCACACCATTTCTTGATGGAATATTTTTGTTCAATACTCAAGTATAAATTCAATAGTTTTACCCCGCTACCATTATTATATACGGTTTTTACGTATTTTTCGTGCTTTAAAACTGAGATTGGACTAGCGTTGCTTTCGTTATCACGCTGAGCTCTCGAATTACAATAAAGGGGCTCCATACAACTGGAAGCATCCACGTACTTACACTCTCCAAAATTCCTATCTCATACATGTTTAAACCACATAGATATGACGAAAGTCATATCACTTTTTTGGCTTTGCGGGATATACAAAGTTTCAAAATCTCGGAGAAGTTGAATTTTAGTTCTGAAGTGTTACATATGACGAAGCTCTGCTCGTCAAACTACCAATGAAGTTATGGGAACGTTTATTAGTAGATCAAGCATTTGCCTCTTTCGAAACACTTTTAAGCTGTATACTGTCCACCGATACTTTTGGGAAAACTGTTGTTCATCGTAGTATCCTCGTTCGATTTATAAACGTTACACAAACCGTCTTCCAATCATTCAGCCGAATATAGTTTGGAATGTAGTGGTTCGAAAAGCATTGTGCTGAGAATTGTACGAAAGCTTAACAACGTTATAAAAGAATCATTTGTCTTGAAGAGTACATACAGCATTAGAAATGCATTTTAAAAACGAAGAGTCAAGTTCAATTTATTTTACACTCTTAATTTCCAGTATGTTTGGCTCTCTGGAAAATTATATTTAACATCGAATACTTAACTGGTAATCCTAGCTGTGCCAAGTAAACCAGAGTGAGTCAACCAAGTTACAAGGGAAAATCAAGTTTTCTTTATTCCGGTTTTTATCAATAAAGCCTGAATAGACTTTTCTCTGACAAGGGTAGGCCACGACCCGGAACTCTTTGATTTGAAAGTATTACTGCTTAAAATGTAAGGAACGTCGTTAGTAATTAGATCCTTGAATACTAGGTGTTTATAGCCAACCATGTTTCTTTTAAAATGGTGCAAAATATTTAAATTTCAACATTCCCCGATGGAAGTGATTTTCTCAGATCACACTAATACAATAGAAAATAATACATAATACTTTTTATTCAATACGCCAAGAACGTATATGTATTGTTTATCCATAGTTTAGGGAAAACGTTGGACTTCTGAATGCTGCAATTTTAATTATTTTCTTCGGGGTCGTATGGTACGTATACATAAAATAAATGTAACGTAAATACTTGCCGCACTATATATATTAATTAAATGTTTGTTAAATGTTTGTACACGTATGTCTTACATACATATTATACCTTTCCAATTACACTAAATTCCTGCAGTAACCATATTTTGCAACATTTTACCAAATTAGCAAGCATAAAAAAAATAATTACGTTTTCAGCGTGTAAAAATACAAGTTGTTGTGTTTAAACCATAAGTTCTAGGCGAACAGTGCATAATATTTTTTATTCCGTACGTCGCAAGCTTCAATTTAAGATAAAAGCTACCTCGGTTGAACTATACTGACATTGACTATTTAAAGCCATTTAAAAAAAAATGGTTGGTCATAAACATCTAGTATTCTAGCATTTAATTACTGACCCCGTTCCTACATTTTAAGTTATAATACATTCAAATCGAAGAGTTCCGGGTCGTGACATCCCCTTGTGAGTTGAGAGGCTATTCTATCGTTTTTAGTGCTCCAACTCGGTCTTGAATTTCTAAGAACACTTGGTAAAACACTCATACTGAGCAGGACCGTTCCTGGCGTAGGTGCAAAAGGTGCCAGCGCACTTGGGCGGCCACAGATCTTTTGTTACCGGAAATTACACGTGAAATCAATCACTTTTGCGGCAGCATGTCTTCCGATTTTGGCTAAATTGTAATATGTTGGTCATAACAGAGGCACAGAATCGTTATTTGGCTGAGTTCGCCACTGCTTACAGTTGCAATGTACTAAACAATACGACATTCGTCCAACAATCAATCACCTACACAAATGAATTTCTATTTCGAAAGCTTATTAGTCTTACAGATATACTTTAATTAATTCACATAGCAATATATTGGGCCTTTTAAAGACATGTTCATTTTCTCAATGCAGAGTTATTTTTAACCACCAGTTAGATTGTGAAAATTGTTCAAAAATGAAAAAATCTTTCCTTTTCATGATTGCTGTCTAAAAGTATTTATACTCTTTCTATATGTAGATAGAAAAGTAAACACAGCGTATCGAATTCTTAAGTAAGTAATGCTCAATAAGGGCGGCAATATTGCCTTTGCACTTGCCCGGCCACCAAGTTAGGAACGGCCCTGATACTGAGTGTTTATACGATACAAGAGTAAGTGTCCTTTTGTAATCAATGGTTATCAGAAAGAGTTCCTTCCACTCTTGGTCCTGCCTTGTATCGAATTAGTGACAAAGATGGTCTTCAAATTTACGTAACGAATTTTGAATCTGGCCGGCTTGTAACACATCGTTACGCCTCTGCTGTCACTGCGCACGGCGTAATAGCTTTAGCGCTTCTATGATCGTTTGTTTCAATTGCTTCCAATACCTTCGCGAATCTTCTAGAGTTTTCTTGAGGGATTGAATCGCTCCGCCATAAGTTTTTGGTCAGGAAAACTATTACAGCTAAGAATGAAACAGTCGTATTTTTCGCGTTTGGTAACATTTATAAAGCACAAACAATACCTCGTAAGAACGCATTGATCTTATTCACTTGTCATCTGAGTGGTTAGGCCCCATATGCTTTTATTTTAATTGCGTGTCCTAAGTATGTATTGTACTAAACTCTAAAGTATTTTAGAATACAAAAAAACTAAGTAAATAAATTAAATTAACAAAAATTAATTAAGAGTAAGGTAAAAGTACCAGTAGTTGACACTTTAAGGAATTTTTCGTCTATTTCGCTCAGGCTAAGTTCACTTCAATGAAAATTTATAATGAGTAGTCGGTGCACAAACTATTCTTCTATTATATTACGTTAAGTATTCATTCCTGATGGCCGTTGTAAACATTTTTTCTTCCTTTCCCTAAAAGTAAAATTTGATTCAATAGTTGACATCCAACGAAAACCATAAATTCAGTAGTTGACATCCTTTTGTCTCAGTAGTTGACATAGGGAGAAGAATCAATTAATGAACTACTCTTGCCAATGTATAAGTAGAGAAATTTATTGAGTGTTTAAAAAGATTATTCTTGTGTAAGTTTACAAAAAAATATTTAATAATCAGAAGTTGCTTCCATAAAAAATCTAACTTAGTTCGATGACTCAATACATATTTCTGGTTCTGCTGATTTTAATGGGTTCGTTGATACGAAACAGCACAGCTCCCCATTCATAATCTAGCTTATCCATTCTTTCCGGTCACTTCCACACTTTACCATACTTTGCCATTGCTGAAATGGTTGCAGTCGCTTCAAACACAGCAACAGACACCCTAGGACATTAAATTTTCTAACTGTCGTTTTATATGGAATTTCTGAAGTTACCCTTTGCAGGAGGCATTTTAAAATTGACAGAGGAAGAAAGTCAATAGTTGATACTTAGTAATTTTGCAGTTGACACCCCATGTCAACTACTGAATAACAGACAATTACAAGTTTCAATAGCTGACACGGGGAAAATTTGGACTCTTTAGCATTCTTTGCTGCAAATTTTAATAAGCAAATCCCCTTTTAAGGTTTAAATAACATAGACAAGTGCCTTTTTAACCACAATAATTAAATAATGCAAAGTTGCAATACTTACATTTCACCCAAATCCTTAGCACTCTATACAAGAAAATACGCGAAAGTCGTAAGAATCACGCACGGGTTTGACTGATCGGTTGCTATGACACTTCTCGATGGCGGAATATGTGTAGTAGTTCGCATTTAAGTCGTTGCAGGGCGACAGTATACAGATTAATAAGGTTTGATGTAATCCAGTTTGCAGTTTTCTTATTTATTTACTTTTTTTTTAAAATGTCAACTACTGGTGCTTTTACCTTAAAAGACATAACCATAATTTAATAAAAGCATGTGAGATTTTTTTCTCAAGCATTTGAAAATGCAGACCTAAAATTCTTTTATTCATGATACCGTTATATTATTTTATTCCTGGTTCTAATTCATTATTTTCAAGAGTTTAGTACATTTAATTATACTTCGTTTTTTATATAATTGACGAGTTGTATAGAACCATGAGTGACGTGCGAACGACCGAATCGTTAGATATTACACAAATAATTTATAGTTGAAAATATGGTGCCTGCTTCTGATTAGGGAAAAATTTGTCTTTCCCTTCAAAATTAGGTATCCAGGAATAGTGACAAAAGATTTTATTATTAGCGATTGGCTGCCTTGCTTCTATTAGTCAGCAGGAAACTGTGGGAGTGAACTAACTAGTCGCACGCCCAATGTTTTGGGGCAAATTTTCTTCACAAAAGAAAACCCTCTTTTCTAAAAATAAATACATTTTCTTGAGGAAGAAAGTTTTCTTCACTGTATTTTTTTCTGACCTGCGGTACGGTCAAGATTTCTCGAATCCCCTGGACAGCGACTTTGTCATCGCTTTTGTCAATCAAAATTCAAGCGTTGCAAAGTTAGAACAAAATCAAGGTGATATAATTACTAAATAAAAACTAATAAATTAATGATTTTGTCTTAGTAGCGTAGTTGATTTATGCTTTAAAATAGTCTAAAGTCGGCTGAAACTATTCAAAACTTTATATATTGTTGCTCATTTTTTGATCTAGGTTTGTTAGTTTTTATACCAAATTTATTAATCTAGACAAAGTAACTTTTAACCTGTACTAGTTATTCCACACGAAGGGGCTCCAGTCATGAGGTGGACTCTGATAAAAATGAAATATCCTGTTGTTCTTAGTATAGTTGCAAAATAATTATATGTATGTATGTTTCGTAAAGGTATGTTCCAATACCGTTCAGTGTATCCGCACTAAATTCGATATGATTATTCTTCAATATCCTAGAAAAAATACTATGATGGTACCCGCTCCCCTTCCACCCCTAAAATCCACCCTAGGCACATGAAATTCCACCCGGACGAAGCCAAGTAGAACAGCTTGTGTGGTCTATTAAACATCTATTGAACATGGAACAGACGTACTGTATTTCTTACCATGTCGAAATCATCTTATCATTCCAAACTTAGCTGTTTTAGCAGTAATTTGATTAAAAATAATTTAGTTTTAAGAATATTAGATTGCTATCGCTATTTTTGGTTTAAATATATTCCAACGATATATAACATTCGACCACGGAATGCTTTTGAAACGTTGAACTTACTCTTAGAAGATTTCTGAATAGGTATTAAATATTGCAATATTTTATAGCACATGCAGTGGATACAAAAAGTATTTGTTGTACTCGCTTTTTCTTAGAGTAAATTTTGATATAGAAGAAAGTTTCTTCCCCAAGAAAATGCAGATTTTCTTCAAGGAGAATTTTTCTTTTTTTAGAGAACATAAATGTTTTTGTTAAGTGAAATCTATTTTAGTGGTGACGTTGAGAACAAAGGGAAATCAATTGAATAATTGGTGACTTTTTCAACTCGGTTAGATTTTGCAGGTGTATACGGCTTATTTGAGATTCTCATTGGACAGTATTCACAGCACGTCTCATCGCAGTGAGCATCCGGAGCAGAGAGATCGATTCCCGATTTAATCCTATCGCGGCGCTTCTTAGCGCAAAGTTCGAAGCCAAAAGAAGCTTTTACTTTCTGATTCGTCTCTTTATCTTCAACAATTTTAAAGCAAAATGCTCTCTCTTTCAAGAAAATCCAATTGAGAAAAACTGGATATGCAAATACTTTTTTTTACCCATTGTAGGTTATCTGCATCATAACTCTCCTTTTTCATTTTTATTGCGACGTTGCTGAGCAAAATGTCATTAAAAGTAGTGTACGTTGACAATAATTTAATTTCAAGATCAATAGATTCTTACAAAAATCTAACACTTAATATATAGCACTATTTTTCTCTTCTCTTAAAATGTGTAAGTTACTCTTGAAATACTTTTTACAAATAATACATATTTCAGTATTTCATAGCCTATAGTTTGCCAGAATCATAACTCTATACTAAGAGAAAAAATCTGGAGGGAAAATCATTATTATTAATGGAAAAAATCCATTAACACTAAACGTATCGGCACGTTATACATTAGTTAGTCGTTGCCTAGCTGGTACAATGTCCGGTTATAAAATAAAGTTCATATCTTTCCAATTTCGGCACAGGTAATTGTCAATTGTCAATGCCAAAATTAAAGTGCACAAGATAATATTTAGATAATAATGCCCAAAAAAATGTTTTTATTTTTTCATCTCTAAAAAGGAAAACAAGTCCACAGGTGAATTGAATTTTAAAACCAGACATGGTACGTTTAGTATTACAATCGGTTTAACCGTTTTCGAATTTATCGCGAATATTACAGACAGATACACAAAGGTTGCTCTTTGTATTAGTAGGGATGACAGTAGCTGGTGACAAGCTGTCATCGAAGAGTTTCAACGCTCAAAATCCTAAAGCTGGTCATACACGATCAGGTTTTTGCAAGTTCCGGACTGTCATATCTATAAACGATCTATAGAGATTGACCACTTTAAGGCTGATTCGAAAATAGCGTGGATTTTGCTCTATCGAATATCGAATACAGAATTACTTTATTTACAAATTAAAGTTTATATAAATATCTTGTACTAAATAGAACATGTGTGGACCATGAAAAGTCGGGCCATTACTGAATAAAACAAAAAAAGAACAATATCGATTCGACCAGTGCTTTTTGCAAAAACATAGACATATGTTGTACATATGTATAGAAATGAACTGCGCATAGCGCCTCAAAATGTGCCCGTTACGTAAGAAAAGGACGAAACTATTGGTGGTCAATTCCCGTCTCTTTCTTTTCCGAGGACGTAACACAGCTTCTCGGTGCCCTGACCGAACCAAAAACAAATGTTTGATGTGAGAAATACGTCATACCGCATCATACGCCATAAAACAAAATAATTACATTTTCAGCGTGTAAAAAACAAATGTTTGATGTGAGAACCGGAACAAATTAAGACTGTTGTACAGAGTACATAATCATTGGGCAGTGTAACATCAATCCGTTATTTTGAAAAATCGGGGAAAGAATGTTATTTTCATCACGTGAATCAAGAATGAAACATTAATATCTCTAGAAGCTATAAAAAAAATAGAAGACGCTAGGACGTTTGGAGACATTTTCAAGTACAGAGAACTTTCCGCCGTTGGAGGATACTTTGACACGGATAACTCAGGGCGCTTTTGCCTGTAATACATTCCTGTACGATTCGAAAACAGTCATAGGACAATCAATCAGAAACTTAGAAAAAGGCGGAGATTGGCGATCATACGCTTCGTCTCTTTCATTTTTGACTCGCTACATTTCATGCACTACCCAGCATAAGGGTCGCGCAGTTCTTTTCTATACATATGGACCGTTTATTTTGAAAGTGGTGTAAGTCTATTTTTGAAAAAAATGAGACCTCACGTAATTAATGCTTAATTTAGGGTAAACTTTTTATTTATAACTAGTTAGTATGTAATTTCTTAAAAAATACCCATGCTGTGTCCAATTTAAAATTGGTTGGTAAAAGAAATTGCGTGACCATTCATTATCAAAGTTGTGTAAGTCCAATTTGCATAAACAGGTGGCAGAGTCAGTATCCTAAAATTTGAAAATATCGCCCTGGCGCCTTTATATCACGATGCCAGGCCTATTACTTACGAACAATCTAAGGATATGGAGCAGTTATTATCGTATATACTTCCTGTGCATCACGAATATTTCAAAACACTGCCACAGGAAGAGCATAAGTAAATGCTACCAATATCTTATGTTAATTTTAACAATATTATTAACGTTTAAAATTAAAAATATTACTTCTGTGTCGTATCGTGTTATCATTTGTAAACAAAATTAGATTAATATGAAATATATTTTAAGTGGTATTTGATTTTTCAAAATTGAAATTAAACGATTTTTACAATTGACTAATTTTGAAAGTGATGCAAGTTCATTTGCAGCCCGAAAATATACATTATTTTCGTTAAATTCGCTTAAAGCAAATTTATATAATGAAATTACATTTATAAATCTCTAGAAATATTGCCAGACTTGATATAATTAATCAATATTTTTTCATTGACAGATATGCGAACATTTAATTTTCTCAAAACAACAGAAAATGGATTTACACCACTTTCAAAATAAACGGTCCATATGTGTCTATGGTAATAGTATGATCTAGCGAAAAGGTTAAAATGCTCTACTTTGGCGGTCTGTATTTCTTAAACAATTAAGATTCATGGAATATGAGAGTATGACCTGTATCTAGAGAACAACATGTGTGAATTTCATGAAAATCTGAAACGGCATCAAAATGAGCAAATCCGTTTGTCGTGGAATGATATACTTCTGGATCATTATCCTGAAAAAACAGTTTTCGATAGGCAAAGATGCAAGGTATAGTCTGGAATGTTTTACCTTACATTCGGTGTTTTATTTAAAAGTCAAAAGTTTATGCAAATTTCTTACATTGAACAAATAATTTGCAGATCATTAAAAAAATATAGTTGCATAGAGCGGTAAAACAAAATGTGGATTACATCGATATCAGTAGTTTTTTCAAGAAAAATTCTCCCATAATGCTTTATTTTTACCCATGCGCGAAAACGACGACTTTGGTGGTCTGTATTTCCCAAACAACGACAAATTTTCCGAAACGTTGACTACAACCAAAGTAGTAAGGGGAAGGGAAAAATTTGGTTGAGATTTCCCTGTGACTGTGATGGTACATTCAATTGTACTGTCTATCGGGATATAGTACAATTCTGTAATATGAAATAGTTCAATGGCATATATAATATAATTAACCGAACGACTTATATTATTCGAAAGGTCAAATTCCCATTTAGACCCTACTCAGGTGAGACGATGGACTGAGGTGAACACTACCTAGATAACTTTTTCCACAATCACGCTGTTTGGTTTAAAGAGGTACTCGGAAATATTATGAAATTCGAGATAGGCGATGAGTGCAATGCGGGCAACTCAGAAGTTACCCCGTGTACCTGACCCTTTTAGGTAAAGACCCGAATACTTAGGGTAGAAGAACTCCTGGTGGGCCACGCTGGCGGGACGGTTTCGCCTACAGACCTAAAATACCGAAGGCAGACACTTTTAGATTTTAGATACTCTTACGTTGACTATCAAACCTATCAAAGTAACAACATTTTCCGATACCCACATATACGTCTCTACCTGTACTAATTTGCCCGACTCTTTCACTGTCCACGAATGTATTATATAAATTCCTTACAGAAGATGCAATATTATTCACATTTTTCATCATGGCAAATTTTTGTCACTTCCACTTTTCGTCCGCCTGTAATTGTTTTCGAGCTATCCATACAGCAACTCAGCATATTTTACTCCTGTTTTGTGTAATCATGAATACACCTCATGGGTAAGTAGGGATTCAAGGTACCACGTACAAGTAAAATATTAGAAAACGGTACAAAAATTCGATTTTTTCCCTTCAAAATAATTTGTTTTCGGAAAAAGTATTATCTAACATATTAAAGTACATATTGTGAACAATGTATCCTGTAAATTTTTTTACAATCCTTGCAGTAACTAGCGTGCCACAGCGATTTTTGTGATGTTATCATGAATGAAACATGGCTGCGGTGTAGCTGCACCATTTTTCATTTAAATCGAATAAAAATGTGCTCTTTATTTAATAAAAAGATAACTCTACTGCACTACAGAAACAGATCCTTAAATTTCATTTTGTGCGGAACATATCGCTATTTATACTCATCAGATCGATTTTTTCTATAAAATTAAGCATTTTATATAGTAACAAAAAAACTGGGATAGGTATGCAAAAAAACGCTACGTAGTGCAATAGATAACCCTATGAAGAAGATCTGTGATCCTATGAAGTTCAATGATGAATTAGTTATGCTGGTTACCACCGACTTCGTCATTTTGGCGATGGCCGAAGTAGAAAATATCAAGCGCGCTTGATCGATCAGTCCCCGACTGATGTAAATACATACCCTTCTAACGAGGGCATCAGTTGTGTTTTCTACCTACTCTGAATGGTGGTCAGCAGGGTCAGCTAAAAGTATCTACAACAATGAAGCCGAACGTCAGTTCCTGATTAAAGAACTTTCAGTTTTCACTTTTCTGTCAGTTTTGAAAACTGGAATGCGATGGAAAACTAACGAGAAACTGATCGTGCATGGCTAACGTTACCTAATGGTGGTGGTGTAAACTGTTTATGCATCCAATTCAAACCAATACATGACTTTAAATAGAATTTTAATCAAACTTGAATACTGATGTAACAATAATCATTCTCCACCGGGCGAAATCGAGCGCCCGTCATGTTTAAACATTTCCTCTTACCAACATTGCTGAGAATAAAAAGAAATCTCAAACGTTTTGACTCTTAGCCAGTTCACACTAAACTACTAATAGGGTAAAAGTGACTTTTTACCATTAGTTCATAGTTATGACAGGTTTTTAAAAGAATATTAATTTATGAAATTTTTCCGTCTTTTATTGATATATGTGTGTGATTAAGCGTGTAAATCGTTTGTTCCTCTTTTAATTTTTTTGTCGATTTTTACGTAGTAGTATCGCAAAATGTAAGTAAATTTTTATAATATCCGCAACCTCAAAAGTCCTTATAAATTTTCTGGTTTCTTTCAATACCGAGAATACTTGGGACTAATACATAGAAATTTTAGAAAATACTCTATATGGAAAATGTAATGTTATTACTTTCTTTCGGGAAATGATTGAATTATGAGTTACTCAAAAGTCAAACATATGTATACACTTTTTTATATTCATGTTTTTTTGTAACCACAATGTTATGATTTTCTTGATGAAATTATAATCCTATTTGCTATTTTTATTAAACCAATGTAAAAAATGTGTCTGAACAGAGTGTGTCTTTTCAAAAATAAGTAAGTGTAACTGCTAGGGTAGAAATAAGCATAAGTTAAGCGTTGGTAATGCTAGTGTTGAAAATCATCGCAGCCGTTCAACGAAGTAAATACCAGCACTTACTACTTGATAGAAACGAATAGGAAAATCGATTATTCTATTAAAGACAATACGTTTAACGGCAAATTACCTCAAGATTGTTGCTTGCTTGGGCAAATGATGAGTGGAAAATATTGCACTGCGAAGGGTATTTAGAAATAGAAGCTATACTTTTGCTGTTTATTATTTTATGATGCCGTAAAAAAACAAAAGATTGTCATGAGTAAAGGTGTCAGAAAAACTATTTAAATCTTTTTTGTGTAAATGATACAGTTCTGTAGTTAAAACTAACTAAACTTAGTTATTCACACGCACACGCCCGCAGGTAAACCGCGCCACTCATTCATATACGAGCGTGTGCACTCATCGCTTGGTGATCACACGCACGTGATTAAATTTCATATGCTTTCATCTTTTTTGTAACAGCACCAATTTATCCTTGCATGGCAAGCATATGCATATAAGACTTGAGGTCTTATAAAGTATCTGTATTAAGTGACAACAATAAACAGTACCGCACACATTATACGCTAGACCAACTTGAATGCTATCGATTAGCAAACAATTATATTTATGTATGTACGGAATACATACTTTCTGCCTCCTCCGCCTTATAATACCTTCACTGTATATTACAGAGTACACACATACACACACACGCGCACACGCTCGCGCGCTCAAATATACAGAGTATCGCAACTCATGATGTTCAGAAAATCGCTGATATTTATTTGTTAGACAAGGAATACCAAAACGATATTGTTAAAAACTGATAACCCCACAACTAAAATAGACTTGAGATTATTGAACATCGGGAGCAAAGCTACGATCGATGATAGGATTAAAAAAAATTCCCTCAGCATAATGATTGCGATACTATGTGTGAGTATGAAATTGCACAGCGCCAGTAGGATAAGCAAAAATGTTAATGTCCGAAATTTATCACATTTAAAATGATCGAATTAACGCAACTTTTTGCACAGCAAGTAAAACACTCAGCAATATACGATCTCATATTGAATATTACTCAGCATCAATGTAGACATAAGTTACATTTTTGGTTAACAATTTTAAAAGTCCCTCCGATGTTTGCAGCATTCTGACAATACCAAATATAATACTACATTGCCGAAGTACTAATAAGATAATAGTTTGCACGATTCTTGTTAAAAAGAGATTTTAAAATATATTAAAATGTGAGTCACTCTTCCTTGCACTATTAAGAAGGTTAATGTCAATGATTACATAGGGTGGACAACTGGTGTTTGTGAAGGCGATGCTGTTGGCGTTGTCGGCGTTGTCGGCGCTAATATCGGTGCTGATGCGATTGATTGCTGTGTTTGTCTAGGGGGCGAGAGCAGTTCTTGCCTATCACGTTCTCTCTCCCTTCCAGGCCGCCAAGCTTCTAACAACGCCTCGACCCGTTCCTCTGTAGGTCCCCAACGCGTAGTGCCAGCAGGATTTTGTAGCCACACAACTAGTGTCCCATGTACTGCTCTGATATTCACCTCGGTTCTAAAACAAGACACCCAAATTTTATTTTACTTTGTTCATACATGACTCGTGTATTATGTCAAAAATTGGTTAAATTTACTTTGGCAATATATGTTGAAATCCATGGCGATACTCATGCTCCATGGCAGGTACTACCACTTGTTTTCGCTTGAAATGACTACTTTCAAGTTTTATTAGGGCGTTAGGTGCGGGGTCCCTCCATTCAGGTAAGAATACTATGAATGATAATGGTTCAGTGGAATCAGACAAGAGACGTTCAAAGTGATTAACCATAGCTTCCATGAGTTCTTCGCAGTAAGGAGGGTTTGCTTGGAATGATCCACTAATTGGTCTGAAATCTAAAAAGGGTCCTCTTGATCCAAAATACGAATCTGTATCGGCAAATGCAGAACAATATTGTCTGAAATAACAGTTTAATGGAGACGCGAAACATTCGAAAGTGACACCGAAACACCTGTGGAGACATTCAAACACAGTCACAGGTAGAGCCATTTGTGTTGTGTGACTTTCATTCACGCCCAGATATGTTTGATAACGCTTTAGCATACACCATACGCGGGGTAAAAACATCTCAAACTTTTTATCATCGAAACCATTATATCTATACAAATGTTCTAATTTGGTAAGATGAAGATTGTTAATACACATAGCATCACCGTGAAAGCGTAGCACTGTCTGTTCGCGTTCCGGAAGGTAGTCCACTTGCGGGAATCTCGGGGTGGGAAGGGAGAATTGCACTGGGTAACACCAGACTTTTCTTTGGGTGCTAGCGAGTCCTCCTAATGGTATAAGATCACCTAAACCGTTGCCCTTCAATATCTGATTATTTTTATCTTTAACTTTTCTTGCATATTCCGTGGACAAGTGATAGATTTTTAGGCAAATCCCCTCAACGCTATCCTTTACGGTCTCCGTAAGATGTGGTTGGCATTGCCTCTTCAAATGTGCGAGCCTGTCTTGAAAATCGTCGAAAGTAGCACCAACAGTCCTCCTTAACCACTGAAAAGTGTCTTCAGCATTCCATTTAACAACTTTCCGGCTTTCTGGTGATGCTGCCCTAGATTCTATCATTTTCTTCGCAGCCTCAGCATATCGTGATAACTGTTTCCTTGCATCACCCGTGAATTTTGGTTTTATTAATTTTATCGGAATATCATTCATAATTTCGCGGTACATTGACATTGATATTTCCGGGAAGCACTGACTGGGTAGAAGAGGATCGGAACCACAATCTATTACTTTTCGTTCCATTAACCATCGGTTAAATGAATCTTTAGGGGCGTCTATTGACTCCCGCGTGTGGCACAATTCTTGATAGCACTGACGTAGTTTAGCTAGTAATCCACAGCGTAAAGCTTCTGCTTCAGGATGCACGTGCGGCAAATTTGAATGCGCTCTTTCATAAATGATGACGTTCGTCGGAATTTCTAAGTCCCACGGGCCCCTGTTGCGAGTCACAAATGGTATTATTAAAACAGCCATATCATTTTATATTTCAATGTGTGTGTTGTGTATGGAAAGCAGTGTAAATAAAATTTAATATAAACCAACTGTATCGTTAAAATGATTTGACAGAAAGGAAGTAAGTCTTTATGTATCATTTACTTAAATCGTCAATTTCAGAGACTAAAGCTGAGTCTACACTGTACAAACAAACAAAAACTTTTTTTTGGATCATTTATAGCTCTTGAAAGAGTAGTCGGATCTTATCAAAAATTTCTCAAAGCTTTCTTAATATTCCTGAATCCAGCAACAAGAATTCCTGCGTCTTTCTAATAATAAGTCTTCCAGTTCCGGCATTTTTTTTAAGTTCCGAAAATTATTTCTATTCTGTACAACGTAAGGATAGAAAAACAAGGCAGAGAGAAAGCGAGGGAGCGCGCATTTATGAGTCTCTGTGTCACCCTTTCACACTTATACTCTACAACTCCTTTCTCTATATTCTCCTATTCTGTAACTTTTTACTGAGTTTCGACACTGCAGGGAATAATAGTTTTACTTTACAAAACGCTATCTGACTACATATGAGCGTCTTTCCGAAGCTGAGGAGGTTAAACATTTTTTATGTGTAACTTTTTACCGACACAAAATTATTACTAAGCTTTGTAACTGTGTATTGTTACTTGCATTTGTCTAAAAAGTCAAAATAGTTATTTTAGTTGTCACAGCATTCTTGGTCATATACCATTATGTAGTAAGAAAAAGTCGCAAGGTACTCACAAAACAATAGTATTCGTTGGGAATCTATATTTATAATCTACGAACTTACTTCTCTTCAAACGGTCTACGATATTATTTTTATTAATATTCATATACGACTAACAATTTTACGATAGTTAAAAATACTTTGACTTTTCAGTTTGTTTAGCAAAACCGTGCAACTTCAAAAATTTTATTCAATACTTCCTGGTCTTCCGCAATTTAGTAATTAATTTTTCATCAGATATCTATTCAAACTGAAGGAAATGTAAACAAAAACTAATTAGCGGCCTCATTTTCATAGATACTATTTGTACAAATGTTACCAAGTATTGCACTGTCATTGCAAACACGTATGTATGCAAAATTTGAAGAAAATCGGCTTATTAGAAATGGGTAAAAATTGATTCCTGACTTCAACCATCCAAACAAGCAGAGAAACCAACCTAAATCAAATTGAAAAACGTTTCGAGAGCTTATTGTTTCCTTACTTTGTATTCACTTATTTTTTAAAGGGTAAATTACGCAACTACTATACTAAAATTGTGTACGTGTAACATTTATAACAGTGTTGAAGTAACAGCACTGCTATGTATAAAGTAATTCCGCAGGTATTCTGTAATACTTACGCTAATGCAAATCTTTTTACTGCAGGAACGGTGCCCTCTTCGCATGCTCTTCGCTTCAAAGTACCACTCGCATTATTCATGGCTGTACCATTTCCACAGATAGATGGGACACCGCAAATACCCAGTGGATCGGTTATAGGATCAAACTTTAATGTAAAAATTAAGATTGCAAACTTCCTTCCTTGCTTGTGTCACTGTTATCGAATTCTACATTTCCCACCACTTACTTGTGGCTTTGTTGGTGGAACTACCCATAACGATTCACCAGTTATCTTATTCCAAAAGTAAGGCCGATTCTCTCGTTTACTCCAGCATTTCTTCCACCCTTGTTGTTGGAGCTCCGGTGTAAGATCAGGCTCGAGAAAGCCTCCTATTTGGGTTCCCTGAAACAATAAAATGTAAATTCGAATATGTTAGACGCTCCACAAATGAAATATTAGTTCGAGTAAAATATTATGTTTGTATTTTTTTAATTCGAGTTAATCATGTAAAGGACTTGCTTTACACGTCACATCCCTTATCATATTCACTCACATTCATACACTTTTCTTATCTTCTTCCTTTCTGTATGTCTTATTCATAATATTCCCTGCTTCCTACTACCTATACTATTTTTGTTTTCTTTCTATTTCTAAGTTTTTTCTATTCCTATTCTCTCTAGCTGTCTTGACCAATTTTCCCGTGCTTTACATTGTCTCCCTTTTATTACACCCTCTAATCTTATTATACTCCTGTTTATAACTAAAACGTATAGCCTACGTATAGCCTATACATGTGTGTATATTTCTAACGTATTACATATAATATGAAAAACACTATTTTTCCTGAGTACGTAAGAAAATTGTAAAGTAAATACATATTCTAAAAAAATATATTTTTTTTTTATCATACTTTACTTCCATCATTGTATTGTTAATTATGAGTTAAGGGTATACTTCATTAGTATTTTGCTTCTACAAGAATCCTATTTTCCTATGTAATTTATGGTATTCTGATTTGTTCATTTGACTTATTCGTTTGTACCGAATAATATAATATGCAAGGTGCCGTGGAAGCTCTTTTTCGGTATAACTTAATAAATTCTGTGGAACAATGTTTAGAACAACTAAAACAATCTAAACCAGTAAAAAGAGTTGGCTTTTAAAAAAATTGGGTGGTACTATAAAAAAGTTTTTGTTTCATTTTTTGATATACTTTTCGGGTTTTCATTTTGACACTTTAGAACATTGTGGAACAAATCTAGAACTACCTAGAATAATTAAGAACATATTTGAGTCGAAAAATGAGGTGCTTACTTCATACAGGCTTGGAATCAACAATCTCGGTACTGTTAATATTAACAATTTTCTTGATTTAATCTTGATTTAGCCGTTTGCATAATCAAGAACAGAATCAATAGGAAGCAACAAATGAGTTAAACTGATTTATTTCGTAAAACAAATAGTAGCTGAACAGTCTTGCAGATTTTAACACAAACGCGTCTCTGCAAAGATTTTGTTTGAATAAAAAATTGAATAGTGTGCTGTTGCCTAATCGACTCTACTTAACTTGTATGGGCAAGTGTTAAGTGGGGAATGAATAAAGTAGCAAATCGGCTTGCTATTACACTATGCTCTCCACACCAGCAGCAGCAGGTGGATAAAAAGAGCAATACTGCGAGTTAATATAAGAGCAGATAATACAATACAAGTTTCTGACCTTATCGAACTTATTTCAATGAATTTTTACCTATTCTTTGGGATCTTCAGAATATCGTAAAAGCTACTATGACGTATAAGTATGAGTAGTACATATATAGATATAAACATATAAATTAGTATACACTAGCAGTCCAACTCCAAACTTTCAAGTTATTTCTGGGGTCATAATATCTCTGGCAGTAATGATGATGCCAATGAAAAAGTTAGAAATTTTGCATACAAGGAGATTCGCAAAAAGGGAACAAAATTTAGTAATGCCCTTGTTACGGATCATTAACATAAGCTTTGTGTACATTTCCTTGTATATCGATTTACACATTTGAAATGCGTCAAAATGCATTCTAATTCCGTAATTAATTCTGTAAGCCAAGTTTTACAACAACTATGAGAGAACATAATAGAGCTAAGTATATCATAAATTTTATTACGATATTTATAGTAATTCGCAAGTTACAGCAATACCCAAGAACACCAAGAACAAGACTTTGTAACTTTTTATTTTAAATAAATTCCAGAATTTTTTTATTTAACAGATAGCGAGATGTATACGTGTTTCATGTCACCGACCGAGTCTGTTTTTATTTCGGCGCTATTTGAGCAGTATTCGCTGTGTGGGAAGAAACAAAGAAAAGCATTTCAAAAAACTCATTTCGTCGAATTTGTATAGATGTGAAGAAGATGTAGACAAAATTTCAACCGAATCGATTCATTCTTTGATAAGTTCTGATGACCACTGTCTCAACAACAATGACTTCATGAACATTACTATAGCATATTTGTTGTTACAAATGTCAAAATGAAGTTTGCAAGATAGTTAGTTCAAACTATGTACTCTAGCAAGTATTTGATGAATTTACAAAATAAATATTATCTATAAGAGAAAAACTATGATGGGAACATTGAGAAATTTGTATGAGATATTTTAAGAAAAGTCCCCAGCGGTACTGTAAAAATCGATTGTTCTTTCTCTAGCTGTTCTGTCTAGTTTCACCTGCGTGACGTTTCATATGTGCGTTAATAATAACTTAATTTAAAGACGAATGAATTGTTGCACATATGTTCTAACGATATACAATTCGAGATTCAATTTCGTTTCAAGTCACTCGTGAAGTATCTTGCATAAGTAACTTTAGTGGGCCGTTGAGAGAATGAATCCGAAGAGAAACGGTACCCGGCCAAGATTTTACCCTCTTGTTATTTTTCGGGGGTTTCGTATCTTGACTTCCTCTCATGCGCTTCGTAGTATTGGGCCAGGAGGGTACCCAAGTATCAAGAGAAGCGGCGGTGACTGCGCTTAGGAGAGGGAGACCTCTCGGCTTCATTCTCTCAGCGCACAGTGTGATATTTTCCCAGTCTAGCGGAACTTTATTCATTTGGTGGCATGCCGTATACAGCAAGGTTTCGTATAATGATATCTATATTTTCCGCAACATTATGTTACATTATCCTGCATTCTTATCATATACGAAATGATGTTGGAGCCATAGACTATCAAAAAAGAAAAAAAGCTATTACGTACATTGGCGTACTTCGCAGAAATACTGTCATTTCATCAATGCAAAAAGATATTATTTTGCAATATCTCTGTTTTAACAACATTATACCGCAAAATACCACCTTTTCACCATATACAAAGCGAAGCTAGACTCTTAGACTATTAACAACAACAACAACAAAATCTTGCGCATGTTTGCGCACTCAGGAGAAAACAATCATTTCATCAATGCAAACAGGCATTATTTGACAATATCAATGTTTTAACAACATTGTAATGCGCATTTTTGATAGTCTATGGGTCCAACTTCATTTCGTCCAGCATAATGTTGCTCAAAATATAGATATCACTATACAAAAGCTTACTTTATACGGCATGGCACCAAACGAATAAAGTTCCGCTAGATAGGGAAAATATCACACTGTGCAGCGGCCCAACTATGTATAGCTGTCCTACCTGGCTTCGCCCGTGTGACACTTCGTGTGCCGAGGGTGGGTTTTAGATTAGAGGTACTTGGAACCCTAACAGTATTTCTTCTAAACTACCAAAAAATACACATGCTGAATTTGGAAGCGAATAGTTGAACGATACAAATGCCTTTGCGGAACGTACATACATATTTTGACTTCTATATATTAAGATTAAGACCGATGTTCCAATATTTTAGTCTATAATTCTCCCGATTCACAACTTTAATCTAAAAATAAAATTGCATTCAAATCTGGCCAGCGTTTCTCAAGATTATATCGAGTTTTTTGTTCATAAAAAGCTCTTAATTCATCTCTTGATGCATTTATGCTCACTGCTCGCTTCTTCGTGGAGTAAGCGTAATTGAATGTCCATCCGAAGGAAATATACTTTCCAGTCGTTCAAGAATTATCCACATCGGTTCTGCAGTTTCTAAGATTACTTTGTTCTTTTTACATTTTAGTACAAAGTATAGTATATCTTGTATACTCTATTATAGTATAGTAAAAAGATATTACTTACTTGAGGAACTAAAGGAGACTGCTGTATATGGCCGAGTTGTGCGCAATGATCGACGATGGTTTGCACCGGTGCAATTATCGGTGTCTGTAACTTAACAGCTGTAGGAACTACGACTTGTGTTAATGGTGCACTTGATTCCTGTTGTGCTATCTGTTGATGATGTACTGCAGGTAGTGGTGGCACAGATTGTCCCGGCAAATTTTCCCAGGCTGAACTATTAGATGCATCTTGTTTTCCTCCACTGACTTCATTCATTGTTTATGCGTATCTACTACAGATGTAACAGTTAAGTTTATTATAAGACAAATAGCTTGTTATAGTACAAGATTTATTATGAAGGGTTCAAAACTGAAAAGTTATACCAATGTTTTGTTATTCGAATGCTCAATTGTCCAAATATTATACGTCTTGTATGTAAATAATTCAGTGCATATTTAGGAACAAAGACAGCTTTAGCAGAGCAAAAGATTTGGTACCCATAAAGCATTCACCAAATCATATTTAACTTTTATATTTCAAGTTAAATATGATTTATTTACTTTTAAAATATATGAAGATGAATATCAAGGAGGTAACTGTTCTATTATCCAAAAATTCCTTGATTCGAATAGACATGTTCCCGCGAATTAGTTTGGATTATCATGGCCCTCTTGTATGGAAACAGGAACAAGAAGATAAAGAATATGCAGTAGTGACTATATAAATACATTCAAGTATTGCTTCATACTAAAATTAGATATTTATAACTTTCAGATACATTTTTACATCAGGTTTTAACTTTGCCGCTTTGAATTCTTTAAACAGTCATAAGAGTTTCGCAAATGTTTCTTTCCATAACATAATATTAATTCAGTAATTAATAATAAATATTCAAAGAATTAGATCAAATCAGCTAGCTATAAGCAACCCCAAACATTTGGAAATACTAATTAAAGCTTCTTCATTACAGCAATAATGATAATGTATAAATAATATAGAGAACATTCTAAGTATTTTATTTTAGTAAGTATTTTAATAACATTTTAATGTTATGACATTTTATCATATTTTAAAAGTGAGAATGTACCATGGCAACCACATAAATAGAAACATTTCTTTTTGGTCACTCACGAGAATCATGTATTGTTGAAAACAAGAAAGTCACATCAAATAATGCTAACTTAGAATGTTGTCTATATTATTTATACATTATCATCATTGCTGTAATGAAGAAGCTTTAATTAGTATTTTCAAAAGTTTGGGGTTGCTTATAGCTAGCTGATTTTATCTAATTCTTTGAATATTTATTATTCATTACTGAATTAATATTATGTTATGGAAAAAAACATTTGCGAAACTCTTATGACTGTTTAAAGAATTCAAAGCGGCGAAGTTAAAACCTGATGTAAAAATATATCTGAAATTTATAAATATCTAATTTTGTTATCAAGCAATATTTGAATGTATCAACATAGTCACTACTGCATATTCTTTCTCTTCTTGTTGCCATGGTACATTCTCACTTTTAAAAAGATGACAAAATGTCATAACATTTTAACATTAATCAAATTTAATGACAGTGGATGAAGTTTTGCCATAGTTTGTCCCAAGCTACAAGTTTATTATAATATGTATAGTCACTACACTAGTTCCGGCAACTCTTACATTTATTCTGCCACAGCAAAACTTTGATCGTCCAAACCAATCAAGGCGCATTTGTATTTGGACATGAGAATTCTTGAATTATAGAAGAATTTCTTTATGTCGATCTGTGTACACTTTGAAAAAAGAACATATATATTAATAACAGTAATTATAAACATAGAACTTGAATATGATTTGTTTAAACATTTATGGGTGCCAAACCTTTATAACTCTTGGTACTGTGTTGCAAACAATTATGTTAATACTCTGTTACAGTGTTTATTCATACAGTCATGGAGTTGATGTGAAAAGTATTGCTACAGCGATAAATTTTAATTAACACATAGTACTTTGATGTTTATAATCAATGATTGTACAACAAAGAAAGTTGCTTATGTTATTTACTGTGTCTGCAAAAAATATAGTATAAAATTTCAGTAGTGCGTAAATTCTCATTTTATTTATCAGATATTTGTATTAAAACGATAGTATGTTTTGATTAAAATTGACCGCTGTAAGAATAGTTCTTATAGTAATTATACAAGACTTTTTTGGATATCAAAGATTTTAAATAAGAAACGTTCTATTGTATATTAAATACTAATAACTTCGATTCATTATAATTGAAGCTGTTTTAGCAACAATATCGTATTATATTTTACTCTTTCAATGTACTATTTAATGCAAGATATGTTCTTGCACAACGATATGATGTTTCAACTAATTACATTCAAAATATTTTTCAAATTGTAGTATTATACTTTTATATATTTTACACTGCACCCCTATATTTTTTACATTTACATATCTATTTTGATTGAAGTTGTACATCAGTGATTAGTACTCCAAAGTATCAATCTATAGAACTAGTTTCATATAAGGAAACACTGTCACTTTTACAACTGCTGTTACTTTTAAGTGAAAAATGTTATTAAAACACAACCAGTTCTATGAAGTAGTTTCACTTGGTTCTCAGCCAAACATTGTCAAGAGTTTGGATTAGAAAAACAATGACTCTGTCAGTTACAAGCAGGTTTGACTTGCGAATAGCAAAGCAATATTGAATAACAGAATTGTAGAACTAGAAAGTATTAAAGAGAAACTAGTAAAGTCACAAAGATTTCTCAAGAATAATTGTATCTCCATTGAAACTAGCAAACTTCATCCTGTGTTTGTTTACAACGCTTAAGACACCAGAGATATAAAGTTGTACGCAGCCAATGCGACTAAGAACAATCAATGCATAGAATCACTTTCACACAAGGAACACGGCCACTTTCTGAGAGTGAAAAGACACTATTAAAACACAGTCACTTTCGCAAAGTAGTTACAGCCGGCGCAGAGCGAAACATTGTCAAGAGTTTGGATTAAAAAAACAATGACTCTGTCAGTTAGGAGCAGCTTGGAATTGTGACTGGCAGAGGAATATCGCAGGGTGGAAATGGCCAACCAGGAAGGATTATTGGGAGAGCTGAAAGAATCGGTGGAAAATCAGGGCTGGAATATTTCAAGAGCAATTACTTGGGTAGGGAAACTGGCAAAATCTGGCAAACTCCATTCTGTGTTTGTTTACATACACTGAGGATAGGCGAAAGGGGTTTTCGCTGCGATCGAGACTGGTTTCGGTCGGCGTAACAACTACTTTAACCGGCAAATTACTTACTAAGCGTGTTTGAGTTTGTAGTGCATTAGAAGTAAGTGAGAAGACTTAATATTCATTCATGATCAAAACATCTGACGCAATGACATCCACCCGCAAGACGCCATTTGCTTGGACTGAAGAGTGCTGCTCGCGAGCGAGCCCAACGGCACAAACCGCGGCAAACCGACTATATAGATATAGATAGTGTGATACAATATGCTTTAAGACCTGTTTTCATTGGCGGAACACCGTGGAACTTTCCGCTGCTCATTGGGCGCGTTCCCACTAAAATTATGAATTTAGTATGCAATTCCGCGACTTTGTTACATACTTCACGCAGTGCATAAGTTAACACCTTTCAAGAGTGATGCATATATCACAAGTTTATAGTCAGTTTTTATCATCAATTTAGTAGTAGTATTATCGATAAAATTATTAATAACATACAATTATTATGAAATAATTTCTAATTTGCAACCGTCGCTAATATATTACGCGCCGGAAGTCGCAATAGTGATGCAAGTTCGTTAGCATCAATTGCAAACTCTTGGGCGCGATTCTGTAAAAATTGCTAGCGCTACTTAGCGGTACTAAGTCGATATCGATAGTCGTTATCTCACTCTTACAAATAGCGCCGTCTCTCTCAAACGCCTACCCTACTATCGATAAGTATCGCTAGCAAATTTTTACGGAATGGCGCCCCTGCTAGCGAAAAGTCCGCTACATACATCTTTTGTGAGGCGCGAGCTTGCTACCATTTCGAATCATCTGGCATGAAGCTTAATTAGCGCGGAGTATTTTATAATGGTACCCAAAAGATAGGTACAAATGGCTAAAATCCTAAAAAAATGCATGATATTCGATCACGTTTTTGTAATATTTATGATCGTAAATTCATTTACAACTCGACACTATCCCTCGCCCAAGATAGCGACTTCAGATGCAAACTTTGCGATCAAATAAAAGGCTGTTATGTCTTTGTTCCTCCTGTAACTTGGAATTAACACTATCGCCATCCAGTTCCCGCGAAAGCTGCAATACCGACTGTAAATAGACATTAGCAAATCCGTTACCGACAATTTGATTACATCGATTTATTGCACCCTTTAGTAACAAGAAGCGAATTTTTTATATTGCGATTTTCGAATGTTTAACTTCCCTCAATGGCCTCAATAAAGAGTCTTTTGCGCGCTGTCTTGTTGTCCGCAACCTTCTCAATCACTGACGGACACGTGTTTGTAATTACTTCCGCGATTAAGTTTACCACTGAAACTTGTGACAAAGTTACAATAAAGAAGTTAAGCTTAACCGAAATCCTTATGTTAGTGTTTTGAATATTTATATTCAATATTTCGCGCCCGTTAATCATCGACCATCTCCGAAGAGCGAAGATTCTCTTGAGCAGAAGACTTTAGTGTTCCACGGGCGCGACTCTATCGCAGCCAAGTTGAAGCAACCTGAAGTTCTCTGCTCGATACGCAACAGTCACCATTACGACTTCCGGCGCAAATTAACAAATGCGACGATCGCCGATTGCTATCCAGAATAGCGTTAGAATGAAAAAAAAGCTATAAAATATTACATTATTTATCGCCTATGCAAGTTCGTGTTCCAAAAGTCATCAGATAGTTTCAAAAAGTCTAACTATAACATTATGTTACAAAGATGTAGCTGAAACGACCTATTATTGTTTAAATTAAATTATATTATTAACGTGTGTTTGGAAATACGTAATTATAAAAGGTGTTCCAAAACTAATCGGAAAATTTATTTACAAATTTATACATCTTTAAAACATTATAAGAAGATTTATTCTGCGACAAAGATACTTGGAACGACCTTATTATTCCTTCGATTAAACAACTAGTAATATGCAGTGAAATACATGTATGTGACTAATGTGCGACTAAGATGCAACTCCATATAACAAAAGGTGTTCCAGAAGTAATTGGAAAATTTCAAACTGTTGAACCACTGTGACATGAAAGATTTCCGTAACAAAGATTGTTAAAACAACCTTGACTCTTTAAATTATTGTGAAAAATGCACATGAAATATATTGATAGCCGGTTGAAGCCGGGATAAGTAGCTAGTGACGTAAACAAACTGAGATTATACGGCGCAGTTTAGATTCGTATACTCGCTTCGACGTTTTCGACTGGACGGCCATCTTGGATATTCGACGGCGAGCGGGTCCGTATCCGTAAATGTATCCATGCACATATGCACCATGCCATGGACATATGTGCGTAGCTAACGCACACAAAAGCATAGTTCGGCTTGAACTGTCAGGTATTCAGGCATTCCCAGGCATTCCATAACGCCGTGTACGGCCACAACAATCTTGGCTGCAATTGACTTTCGAGGAGTTGCGTGGCTCTGCGAAACAGTTGAAAGCTTCCTAAATGGATATAAAAATGTTTTCAGTCTCTCGATAAACTGCCCGCGCAGCCCGTTCCAGTTGGCATCTCCCTTTAGATCCCGCTGGAAAGTTATGTCGTCCACGCAAAACAAAATGCGAGGTGAGCAGTTGACATGCATTTAGTTGTTAATTAAGGATACACCGACAATTTCTGTGCCCGCAACAATGCTTCGAGTTTGCGGGAGACTGTTACGCGATGGAAAAGAGAGGGAAGCAGTAAGTGGATTTTATTCGATTGGCAATGAAAGAAAAGTGTTGTCTGCCGCAGGACCGGGCCGACCACCGAAATCGAAGAACTCTTGTACATGGTGTGGCGAAACCAAGCAACCCTTGAAGTACGTTCTGCCGACACAGCACGGCAAGAAAGAGTTCTGCTCGGAAACGTGCTTGTCCGAATTTCGCAAAGCCTATGTACGTGGTGCTTGTATTCAGTGTGATAATGTTATAAGAGGCTCTCCGGTTCGCTTGGAGCAGAAGGATGGTCCGAGCAAAGATTTCTGCTCCTCGTTCTGCTTAAATAAACATCAGAAGAAGGAGGCGCAGATGGAAGTCAAAAGGAGTGAGTAGCGCTTTACTATAATGTGTACAAGCATCTTGCGACACTGAATTATAGCGGACACGTGCATGTGATCCGCATAATCATTGACTATTTAGATTCTGCGTTGTAGATGCGATAATTTTCATTAAAACGACAATGGTTTTCTAGATAACAGAGACCAGTCATCATCTGTTTTATCTTCTGTACCATCTAGCACAGCGACTGGAAGTACTGTTCTGTCGACCACTCAGTCTTATACTAGTACAAGTAATCAAATGAGTGTATCTTATTCTCCGTCTACATCTAGTGCATTATTTCAATATGAAACATATCAAACCTTCGATTGGGATCTTTATCTCAAAGAGACTAACAGTCAAGCGGCACCGCTCGACTGCTTTAAACAGGTATTTTGCGCTTAATAATGCATTCAGTTGCATGTACAAGGTGATGCGTTTCTTTTGAAATCCAGTTGGCTCACAAGGTTCACAAGGCTGACATTTTGTGTGTAGAATAACAATAACTATTTTTGTTCCAAATATCTTGTAATGATTTATAGCACAACTTCTTATTCCTATTGAAATTTACTTTTGCAATACCTAGTGTAAGTAATAAATGTTGAAATAGTTTGTCCAAATCACAAATTTGTACAGGAGAAAACTTTTGATTAAAATCAATTTGGTTATTATCAAGCTTATTTTTTATATTTGTAGAGATTACACATTAAAAATGGGAGATGTAGATTATAAATGGTTCATCGGTTTGCACAAATAATAATAGAAGTAACAGATAGTGCTAAATGTAATAAATCTGATTTCTTTCATAATGCAACACTTTGTACATGTAACAAAGCTTCTGTATTGTAAACTACTGCATAGAAAATATTTCATTTCAGCATGAAATTCCACCAACGAATGAATTTAAAATGGGTATGAAATTGGAAGCTTTAGATCCACGTAACTTAACATCAACGTGTATCGCTACAGTAGTGGGTGTTCTCGGACCTCGTTTGAGACTGAGGTTGGATGGGTCGGATAATAAAAATGATTTCTGGCGCCTCGTTGATAGCAATGAAATCCATCCAATTGGCTATTGCGAGAAATCAGGTGGAATGCTGCAACCCCCATTAGGCTTTCGCATGAATGCCTCTAGTTGGCCAATGTTTCTTTTGAAGACATTGAATGGCGCAGAGATGGCACCAGCAAAAGTGTTTAAGCGCGAGCCGAAAACGCCACGTTCGAACATGTTCGAGGTCGGTCACAAATTGGAAGCGATTGACAAGAAAAATCCACAGTTAATATGTACCGCTACAGTTGGAGCAGTGAAAGACGATATGATTCACATTACCTTCGATGGTTGGAGAGGAGCTTTCGATTACTGGTGCCGATTCGACTCGAGAGATATATTCCCCGCTGGATGGTGTTTTAAAAGTGGTCACCCATTACAGCCTCCAAGACAAAAATGTATGTTTACAAAAGTTTTACAAATTCTACAAATTTTATTCCAACAACATGCACATGTTTCGGAAAGCTCTCCTACTCATAGAATAAGAATAATTTTGTACCACATCGATTCGTATTTTGTGAGATCTAAAGTGTTATTATTCTCAACACTGGTATATCTCATGTAGAATACTACTTATTTGCTGTGAGTGAACAACTTTTTAAGTCGCATACTTTTCCACCAATTTCATGTTACAATTCAGATATCATTGTCGTATGATTACGGACATTGATGTTTTGTCACATAACTGCTGACGTGTGGTCTGAGAAATGGGTATATTTAAACAATTAACTATAGTCGGGTCGCTGAGAGAATGCAAACGAAATTTTCATCTCTCAAGCGTAGTGACTGCCACTTCCATTGAATCTTGGGTACATCGCTGACCTAACATTACGAAGCGCGGGAGGAGAAATAAAGCTTAAGAAACACCCGAAATGTTACTGGAAAGACTCAAATCCCGGCGGACTCCTGGCTATTCTTCCTCAACTTCACAGTTTCTTAGCGGTCCGACTATAGATGTGGGTATGAGTAAAGTTAAAAGTACAAACAAAATATTAATTGGATAGCCAATTTTTGTTTTCACTTTTGGAGTTCTACTGTCTTGCAAGTAAGAGAGGTAGGGAGCATTTTACGAACTTTGTCGGTTTATCAGTTGTACATCAGCAGTTAATGGATGATATTCATTTAGGCTATGGGTTATTATGAAATAAAGAATTGTTTTGCTTGATTTTTATACAGCTACAGGACCTAATAGGTTTAAATCAAGAACCAGCAATGTTCTACCTGTGATGGCAGTGTCTGGTGGGGGAACTAGTGGAGAACCTGCAATCGCTTTAGTGAGCCCTGCTGCTTCCAGTGTTCCACCTCAACCAGCCACAGAACCTGACACTAGTACATCAAATACCAAACCTCTTTTTGGTACGTTTTATCCTTTCAATTCTTATTGGTTTATCTATAATTTGCTATCGTACCTAGTTGCACCCGAAAGGTTTTTCTTGTACATATTAACAATAACTTAATTCAAAGAATAATGGGTTGTTGCAACTATTTTTACTGACAAAATCTTTTTGAAATTTTAGAGTTATTCTGAAGCCTCTACATAAATCATAAATATTGTAATGTTTTATTGCTTATAATTTTCCTGGATCATTACTCGTAACAAGAGGAAAAATAGCATTAAAATTCATTTAGTAGTTTTTGAGATAACACCAAGTTTTGTGCACATAAGAAGTTGCGTTAATCTGTCTTGTAGCCCATTTATGCTTTGTTCTTGTTTCTTTGAGGAATAAGCTTATTAAAATATAGAGTATGTTTATCCAGAGTAAATATATTTTCAAATTGGTCAAGTAGTTTCTCAGATTACCTCTGACATGCACACACTGACTTTTTATCTTTATGAACAAATATAAATAACAAATAGTGTATTATAGAAGACTAGATTTGTATTAGGTAATTGGCAATTCACTTCAACTGAAATACAAAATACTTGAGGCAATAAAATAGTTGATTGTTGCGATGGCAGTGATTGTTTTCTTTATATAGTAATTACAGGCACGTCTCAACTTACGTAAATTAGTCTTACGCAAACTTGTACTTGTTTGATAATATCTCATATTATTGCGGAATTGTAGAAATCGTGTAATTCTTTAAATCTGCTGCCAACAAATGTTTAGATTAATAATTATTGGGAGAGTGAGGGAAATTCGATATAAGTAAATTGTGCACTTTGTAAGGAAGCGACGAATTTCTTTGTATAAATCTAGGAATATCTGTAGTATGATTTTTTATCTTTCTATTGCCACCTTAATTTAATTATCAGATGAGCAATATTTTATTTGGTGTAAAGCGATCTTTCTGCTTGAAGCAATTCGCAAGGCAAATAATGCACAATTGAGAAGCCATTTCTATATCAATACACTACCATCAATACAAATATAAAGATGTAAGGTTTTTGTTTGGATGTAAGAGGTATTCCATGAAATTACTGAACAAATGTGAAAAATTCGTGCAGCATGTAAAACTTTACACATTCTTGAGTAATATAGACTATACGTTTTTATATATTACAAAATAAGTAAAGAAGATATAAGAAGTATTCCTATAAATATAGAAGTAAAAGTTAGTGTAGATGAACTGTTCTACTCTCAAGTGGCTATAGATTAACTAATTATTCTTTAAGTTACGTCATTGTCAGCGTGCACATGAAATGCCATTTGGGCAAAGCTGAATAGAGCATGTGATAAAGAATAAGAATGACATAAGACTACAGAATTCATATAGTATAGTAATAAGTGCATACGTATACTTTTGGAAGCATTTCATAATCGTACTACATAAAGTTATTATAGTATGCTTTGAATTTGTCTATGGTATTTTATATTCTATTTGTATTGCCCGTGTTGTGTCATTTGTGTAATATTTGTAACATTCACACTGTTGAAATGCCTCTTTGAAACACAATGGTATAAAGCTCCCCCCCATAGCTTGCACGTATATGCCAAGACATTATTCATACTATTTTTCAATCGTGAAATTAGTAGAACCACATTGGTAATTTCTGTGCAACAAGGCATTTTTGTCGAAAAGTCTTGTATTACAGGAACTTCTGTTTTAATATTTAGTTTTCCTTTCGTGATTCGATTGACAGGCTTTTTAATCAGAGAAAGCATTCATTCTAATATAACTTTCTGTTTTTGTTACAGTTACTGTCTATGTGAATCATAATTGTACGTGTGGACCATATTTCGACCCTCGCAAAGTGAAGGCAATGCCCGTTCAGTTTGGCAGTGGCCCAGTTTTGAGTGTGGCGCGGGACGTCTTCCAAGCTTTCTTAATGGCAGCAGTGAATCCAAGACAGATGTTGAGTTTACTCAAACGTGGGGATGGCGAATCAATAAGTTTGACACTGGAAAGTAAGCCCACATCTGTGCGATTACCGATATTTATCGAGGAGGAAGATTTCTACGCGTACATCAGGCGGCAGCTTGAGGATCTTTGCACCTGCGAGAATCTCTTATTCAAGAGGAGGGAGTCCTGTAACAAATGTCGAATTCAGCAGTCGATGCAATCGGTTAACGAAGAAGAGCTCGTGAATACTTCCGCCGCTGCTACTACCAGCAGTACAAATACAACGACTATTAGTACTGTCGAGGGAAAAAGGAAGTGGGTTTCTCAAGATCAGCAAAGTATTACGTCGTCTGTCTGTCAAGAGCAACAAGCGTTGCAAATTTGCGGACAAGCCAAAAATAACTCGACAAGTTCCGCCACTCCACCAAAGCAGACTCGTAAATCAGTTCCAGGTAGAATTATCATGCAGCTCAGTTTTTTTTTACTAAGCGGGACCAACATATGCATTCATATTGTTTGTTTTAGAATTGGAAGCTGCAACATCTACAACGCAATCCGATAATTCCAGTACACGTGTGTCTCCAAATGAACCAGCTGACTGGACAATTGAAGATGTAATTCATTACATTGGTATTACGGACCCTGCATTAGGACAACATGCGGATCTTTTCCGAAAACATGTAAGTTCTATGCAAAAGATTCTTAAGCTATATACCATTGGGACCGCAAGAAATCTTTAATTAAATTTTTAATATAATCTTTTTTATTGACAAAGTAACATATTGAAAATGATATAAAAATACAAAGAATTCATTTATTAGTTTCGTTTTAAGTAAATTCTCGAGGAAGCTGCTTTTCCTCCCTCAAACTTAATTTTTGTAATAAAAAACGGTTACCATATTACTGGATTAATAGTATAAAATCATGTCTTATTAGTTGTGTTATTGATTAAGAATAACAAATACGCTATAACAATGTTCGTGAAACTATCATGGTTGAAACGTAATCTAACATAATTTGTAATTGACTCAACTAAAATTATCATCAAATCTTAACAGCATTATCTAGTGGACTGGCGGTGCAATTCCGATACTCTTCTTGGTTTTTATGCATTAAAAGTAATGGCACAACCAAAATGAAAAAATTGTGTAAATAATGAAAACAAAATTGAGAAGATAAGAAATTTTGTTTGATGAAGCTGAAAGAGTTAATTAGTTTTATTAGTTTTATTCTCATTATCTAAGTTTGATAGGAAAAAGTGTCTTCCTCAAAATGATGATAAATAATAACTATATGTGATAATGTCGACTTTGACTTTTCTGAGATTTCATTATGAAGCCGACCATTCTTCAGAAAAAACTGCGGAATTCGTATTCTTCATAGCGCTATCTATCCCTTTTAGTGTCGTGGTCTATTTGATCTATTTGGATGTTTTTACACACTTGTCCTATTGTTCTATTGTTTGTTAGACCGGGTAAAATCTTGGAATCAGTTTTTGACCCATTTCCGGACAATTTTCTGAAAATTTTGCGCATATAGCCGGCAATACGTGTATCCATGAAAATAAGGTGGCTATTTAGTGTTTTTTGTTTCTTTCGGTTTGAATGAACATCTCATGAAAAATTGATTACAAACTTGCAAACTACTAAAACTCATTATCTCAAAAATATATACAATAAAACTTCAGAAGTTAAATGATTTTGGAACACTGACCTAAATACTAACGTTCATTAATTGCCTATCAATCAATCATTAGTACATTGGTAGACAATTAAAGTGATTAAAAAATTGATAAGAGTATGAAAATCGAAATTATTTTAAACTTTACCAGGCGTTTTAGGTCATTGAATAAAATAATATTTACAAATAAATGAATGTTTTAAGTCATAATTATCGTATATGTGTGCAACCGCGGATCGCAAAAGTGTTAGATTCCGATAACATAACACTGCCGGAGATGTGTGCAAATATTAGGAATACAGTATAGACACTGTTTTGTCCGAAGTTATCCAGCATCTCTACTATTCATACACTGTTGCTTGAATACTAAATTATCAAAAATATCATGTACTTATCTGCAGGCATTTGCCTCTAAATATACATTATAAATACAGTATAACTGGCGAATGTCCTTAGCAGTCGATGCGAAATACACTAAAATACAATACACTACAATATAATATTACTAAATTTCCTAAATAATTTGCAATTGTTTCAAATACAGTAACGTCTAGCTGATAGTAGTTTTTCAACGCCATATAAATTATCCTGTATACAGATCAGTTTTACTAGCTAAATCGACCGAGATTCCTAAATCTTTACTTAAATCATAATGGTTACCGCCAACGTATTTTTACATCATTTTATATTAGTTATAGAGATAGATGGATTGTATTTTCATATTTCAAAACATTTAATATTATTAGTATCCACTCATTAGCTTAAAATTTGTTTGTTTCAAACAACGGGTGATACAAAAGATGATGTTATAAAGCAATATTTCTTATTTTCACTCCTGTTTTAATGCCACAATCTTGTGGCATTCAGTTATATTTTCTTAAAAAGAATGGTACTTGGCATGGAGGTAAAGGTATCGCATCAGAACCGCAGCCGTGCCCCTACATTTATTTTGGATTTTGGCCGGTACTGGTGTTGCATCTTTATTGTCAGTGGAGGAACATGAAGAAAGTTTTTGTTGTTTACATTGTCAATGAATATTTTAGTGTTATCTGCATGTTTAATTTGCGTACTCTAACACCCGTATATAATATACACTAACGTTTACCGCTGGTAACAGAAATGCTAAGGAGATCAAAAAATATTTGCAAAAATCCAGCAACTGTTTCACGAATCGTAAAATAAAAACATAAATTTTATTCTTCCTCCAGTGATAACAATGCCTAATATCGAAAAAATGTCAGTGAAAATTAATGGAAGGAGTAATGTTACCGATGCAATTCTGTTTCATTTTATTAGTTAAGATAATGGAGCTTCTACTCTATTTATAATAATTAGATATGATACTGGCGATGCAAATGCGCTGAAATACATTATCAAATTTTCTCTTATTTCTAGGAGATCGATGGGAAAGCATTGCTTCTATTGAACTCAGACATGATGATGAAATATATGGGACTAAAACTGGGCCCAGCACTGAAGATCTGCAATTTGGTGAATCGTATCAAAGGTAGACGGCATATACTTATGTGACTTGCTTGACTGCGACCAAGTATGCGTACTATAAACTAGAGTACAGGACTTGTCTAGTTCAGTGAACTAAAGGTCGATAATTGAGTGGGCTGATTCAAAGTGTTTTCAAAGTCGAAACCATTACGCATAGCGCACATGATCAACAGAAGGGTTAACAGAGTTGTTATGACTTACGAGTTACAGTCGGTCCCAACTATTTACATTGGTAAGCGGTGTATTCTCCTTTAATGAGAGCTCGGCTTGATAATTATTAAATAAGACCTTTTAGGTTCATAAGTTTTCTATTCGTGACGCATTACGATCGAATGCCATGATGTAAATTGAATTAAACAGAAGTGAATTGATTCGTTATTACCATTTTGAGTCGAAACCAGCTAATTAGCTTGGTGTCGGCTGTTTCCTTGTCTGACTAGAGTTTCCGCTCACAGAACAAATTCTTGTTTGGACATAACGAGTCATGGAGTACGAGCGGCAGAGGGCAAAAGGAGAAAGTCTATGAAATAGACATGGTTATAAGACATGGTATTCGCGACCAGAAGGTTATGCAGAACATGCCATTAAAATTGTATCGGTTAGCTTGACTATGCGTTATGCCTAAATTGTGACACCTGCAGTAGGCAATGTGTGAACTTACATGCCCGATGTTGGCAAGGCTACGATCGAGAGAAATATGCTGCCTCCTATATTTCTCACAAAAAGTCGTAACATTATTATCACTTGTACAGACCTGTAAAACTGTAAGAAATATGAAATAGGGTGCGGTGATATTCTAGACACCTTTAAATAATCTAGTACAACTCCCGATATTTTAAATTCATAAATAATCGTCTTTCATGTTGAAAGTTCCTTGATGCGATATACAATGATCTATGATTAATTAGTACTATTTACTGCACGCAGTAATACATGGAATGAGAGACAGTTATTTAACATTTTAAAATACTTTATTTTTATTTTAATTTTAGTTTAATTTAAGTCACATTTTACCCAATTAACGAGAATCAATCTGCAGTTTCCACAACTAAATTTTGTATAAGTAATAACGTTGCGCATTATATAATTTCAAGTAGTATTAGAACATTATTTGCCAGACAAATGCATTTTTGTGCACCTTCGTCAGTTGCTCTTCGTGCGGCATTTGAATATGGAATGCGTTGGATTCACTCGGCACATTGCCTGCTGCAGAAGAAGTCACCAAACCATTGTAAGAAAGTAAGACGTAACAAAGTGATGTGAGTTCGTTAAAATGTATATTTATTTAGTAGCAATAGCCTTGCTTGTTTCCGACGGAAATGCTTGGACAGCACGTGCAGGGTATGGCGAAATTATGGCAATTTTCCTAAAGGGGCGGCATGAATAATTGGCCATGATAATCTCAATGACGTTTCTATGATGGTGATTATAAAGGTCTGGTTTAAAGCTTCTGTGAAAATGATGAGGCTGGTTGGTTTGTTTTAAAGAGTCAATGAGAAATGATTCTCATATGGTTTGTGAATATTCGTATTCAGTAATTCAGAAATATAGTTTAAAAAAGACTGTTACGGTAAAAATGTGGAAGGATGTGTTTCTTTTTTATTTGAAGGTTAATTTTGTAGAGCGTATAATTCAAAAGAATTTTGGACGTGGGTGTATCGTTACCTTGAAAAGCTTCACCTTTTTTCTCCAAAATGACGCAACTGCCGTCTGGCGGTTGGATGTGCATGTTAACGGTGTGGAACTTTCTCCTATAGAAGTTTATAAATCGGGTCGTTGTGAGAATATGAATGGCGAGGGAGGGTAGCCAGAAGAAGCCGGCTGGGATTTGACTCTCTCCAGTAACGTTTCGGGTGTTTCTTAGCCTTGCTTCCCCTCACGCGCTTTGTAGTGTCGGGTCAAGGGAAGTGGCAGTTACTATGCTTGGAAGATGGAAGTTTCATTCTCTCGGCGACCCGACTTACAGCGCTTTTATAGGTGTTTTATGTAAAAAAATGAAAATAACGAATTTTTCAATTGCGCCTGCTTCGGTACGCATTATTTTTGTTATTGTTTATGCATCTGAGTTTCACCATTGTACCAATATATTTACTTAATATATTCGTATCATATTGCCATTGGGGGCGTTCGAAGCTGACACTGCTGTTACAATAATGTTTAGCTTCCTTATTGGTGTTTTCTGGTATGTGGAACTACTGATAGACGTATTAAATGTTTAGAATATACAAATTAGTAACATGTATTGTTACCCTTGAACAATCCTTTGGTACATCTACCAGCTTCACAAGTCGCAACCTAAAGTTAATGACATGTAGGTTTACGCCCTGTATGTATGTATAGATAAAAAAGAGTAAGGAATGGGTATTCTTTACTGAAATTATTTAATTGATACAGAATCTATATATTCTCTACTATAATCATGTGATTATATCAATATCTGTATTGTTAATATTTTTCGTTCGTTTTGATTTGGAAGTTAAATCAAGTTTTAAGGAAACCGAGTTGTAGAAAGTATACATTTAGTATATAAGACTTAACCATACATACAAGCAGTGCAGACGAAACTTGTACAGTGTAGAATTTGAACTGATCGCACATGAGCTCACACATTTTTGAAATACATATTTAAGTAAAAGATTTGTTGTGGTTAATAAAGTATTGATCCATACTATTTCCAAATTATCCATACTTTCGTGTTTCAACTGAAAATAAGGGAAGGAAGCTGAAATGTCGAAATAATTCCGTATACAAATTTCAGAATGTTGCTGCAGTCAGAATAGCTGCATTTTTCAACTACATAGTATTTTAAGTATTCCGTCTTTATCCGAGTTCCATGAAATATTATTTTCAATAGTTCTTCGAAAACGATGAAAAAGATAATACAATTTTTTTGTGACAGTTTCAAAGTTCTATTTTAAACAAGTGTTGAAGTCTACCAATAGCAAATAAAGTATTTCGTTTGGTCCATTAGTTAGTATACACAGAGAAGAATTGTATTTAAAAGGTAAATTACCGGGTAAAACCACCTTTTTGGCCTTTCCAAAATACTAACTGTAAGAAAGTTGTGATATTCTCCGTCTGTTAATCACAGATTTATAGGTTCACATGTTACGAATTCACCACGGTCGGTTTTATTCGATTGAACTATATATTTCTTTTCGTTTATATATTTGTTTTGTGTGCTGTTTAATTAGGGGGCACAGAGAGATGCTATGTCGCATAGCTCAGAACTGTGTTTCGGAGAATTTAGGTGTCAAATGGAACAACTATAACAGTTCAGGGTCATTCCGCGTCAACTATCGAGGTTTATTCACACATGTTCGATGATTTTGATGAAATTTTTTGTATCTATAGTTTGCAAAAACCAGTTACTCGCTAACTCAATTTTTTTCTAGTTATACGGACTTAAAGTTTTGGGTCAATTTTTTTTTCAATAATTTATATCTCGCTAAATATTGGAGATAGCCATGAAACCATATCAGGGAATTCGGTAGAGTCTCCGCGCCAAGTAGTGAAGGCATAGCCGAGCGGCCCAGCGAGACTCCCGAGGCTATATTATCCCGAACCATAACGATTTAACCCGTGTTTACAATTGTCTCCAAATTTGATTTTCGAATTTCTTAGAGATTTTTTGCACGAAGTAATTCTTTTTCGGTTTATATTTTTCTGTGATTTGTTTCTGATTCGTATGGCGTAATGCACGAGGGAATCGGCCCATTAGTTTAAGAGATATAAATATTTGAAATATTTCTTCCGCAGCGAAAAGTTACTCAGGTTCTTCTTCATAATGAAGTTTCCTAAAATGTCGCTTTCCTTTTTTCGCCACTAGGTGGCTGGCGGCGCCCTACCTGCGTTTAGACGGGCGTTTGGCAACAGAATGCCTCGGAACGTCAGCCAGGTAGTGTCAAACAGGTATCAGATACCATACCAAGCGCTGTCTTTTCCGCGCCCGACGACATACAGTGAACGCACTTATTAATAATAATTATCTGTTCTTTCATCAAAATTCGTCGTGTCTCATCTGTCGTGTATATGTATAGTGAAACAAATGTTTAATTTTGTTCAAGTTGTACTGCGTTAATCAGTTTACAAGTTCTATATGAATATTATTATACATATATGACAGGTTTTCAATTTATGAAAAAGATTACGATTTCTTTCTTTTAAAATATCCAATAAGAGATTCGATAAATTAACGCTGATTCGAAGATTTAATAGTATAACTGCGTTAACGCTCTTATTATTGCATTTTGTCGTTAAGCTGTAGTCAGGTAGGCCCGTTTTATGGCCGGGACCTGCATGATTGTAATGGGGGGCGCGCGGAGTGCTAGAGGTACAAGCACACACATGCTGCGCAGGTATCTTGGTATCCTCTGATCAGGTATCCTCCAATAGCGTCAGTAAGGCATTATTCAGGTAATAATTGACCGACCGAGCAAAACTGTAAAAGATGTCGAGCCACCAAAGATTTTACTCCGGTATCTGTCTCGTTATTAAAATCACAAGTTCATAACAACTGGCTGATTCTACAATATAACCTACAGTTAACCATAATTTTGTAACTTCGAATTATCGGTAATACCGACATTGCATACTTGTGTTGGTAGCCTATAGTGTCATTTGGGCCTTGTTTCGCTGAACATTAGACGGAGTTAATCACGACAGATATCGGAGGCGAATCGGTTAATTGAAAAATGCAGAATCTCGTGCGAACGTTGCTTATGTACTTCAATGAAACTGTTTTATTTTCAATTCTGAGTTACATGCTAACTTTATTAAGTCTTGTGTCATACAAAATTTCTATGAACTGAATCTCTAAAGAGTGGGCTATTAGGATGAACACTTGTCACTTTCAATGAACCCAATTAAAGTAACAATATAAGTCGTCGTGGTAGGACGCTGAATTTGCAATTTTTACCGACTTCGAAAAGGAGGAGGTACTCAATTCGATCGCTGTTTTTTTTTTAATGTTTGTCCGGCTAGTATGTACGGGAAGACCGCTGGACCGATCGGGATGAAACCGGGCTTATATCATAGAGGATGTTCACAGTTTGGTCCCTTTATAAAATTTTTCGAAATTGTTCAACGCTAACCATTGTTATTGCATAAAAACCCAATTCTTCGCCGATTTCACGTTTCTGAGGGAATTTTCGTGTGTCCGTCGACATCTCCGTGATGGATGGACCGATCTTGATGAAATCTTGTCTATCTTATAGCAGATGCTCGTACGTTGGTCCCATTATACAGTTTCCCGAAATTGTTTAACGATAGTCATTGTTATTGCATAAAATCCCATTTTCTCGGTGATTTGACGTCTCTAGTACAATTTTCGTTTGTCTCATACAGAATATTCCCTGAATGGAACCGTTCTAACTTTTTCGGGAATTCTTTAACATTAATTTCTTCTATTGCATAAAACCGAAGGTTTGATTGTCCGGCGATAGTTTTGCGTGAGGGCTTGTTCGATCGGAATGAAATTTTTCTTCACTTATGAGGGATGTTCTCGAAGTGTGCGCCTTACATGCATTTTGCAATGGATAAGCTTTTCTTTCCTCATTACTTTCAGATACATTTGTTTGTCTATAATTGGTACACCAGCGCATCGATGAAATTCGATATGCAATCTAGTGTGACCCATCGTTCTAAACGTTTCATATACTAAAAAGTATTAAATAAAAAAATATTTTTAAAAAAAATGTGACCGACTTCGAAAACTGACAGCATCCCAGAAAACTGAAAACTCGAAAACATGAAAATATAAAATAAAAAATAAAAATGCGCTGAAAAGTAAAAAATAATTTTGCTGATTTCATTCAACCTTCTTTTGACAACCTTATTGCAACTTTTCGGAGTCGGCGCAAATATAAGTAAAATATTACTGCTAATCATCTGTCTTAACCGCGCTATTGATCAATAGAATAAACACATTGAAAGGGTGAGCGAGAAAGAGAGAAAGAATGAGATAATGAAAGGGGGTTGGGGGGGGGGGGGGGCGGTCGAACATATACCCTATCTGACATCCTAATATTGTTAACATTAACTGGTGTGGTATACGACATACAATTCCAACATTTCACACGTGTCGATGATTGTAGCGGACACATTACATACGTATGACAGACTGTCAGTAAAAGACAGCTCGTTACTTTTGTGTTTCTCATTCTATTTTCGTCTTTCATTAAAGTGTTCTCGTGGATAGATAGATGTATGGATATAGAGGGTGATCGAGGGAGAGAGGTGGGGCGGGAGGCGGTACGAAAGCGAGAGTGAGTTCGTAAATGCGCGTGTGTAAGTGGGAGAGGACATCACGCGGCAAAAGAAAGAAGCCGGGTAAGCGCGGTTCAGACAGATGATTACCAGTAATATTTTACTTATATTTGCGCCGACTCCGAAAAGTTGCAATAAGGTTGTCAAAAGAAGGTTGAATGAAATCAGCAAAATTATTTTTTACTTTTCAGCGCATTTTTATTTTTTATTTTATATTTTCATGTTTTCGAGTTTTCAGTTTTCTGGGATGCTGTCAGTTTTCGAAGTCGGTCACATTTTTTTTTCTTCAACTAGCTCCTACAACACTAGTGCCATACGGAAATGACATGTGATGTGTTTTTTCAGCTCCCAAGAAATCCCGATGCTTGGCTGAGCATTACCAACAAGTTCAATGAAATGTGGAATCTGCCCCATTGCGAAGACGCTATTGACGGGAGACACGTGGTGCTGCAGTCCCCACTCCACTCGGGCAGAGAGTACTTTAATTATAAGTCGACATTCAGCATCGTCTTAATCGCGGCTGTAGATGCTGAATGCTGATTTATATTTGTCGACGCCGGATGCCAGGGGAGGATTTCGGACGATGGGCTTTTCCGGGACACGGCGATGTTCCGGATGATAGTGAACAATTCCCTTGGACTGCCGCTGCCGACGGAGCTTCCCGGGCGGAGGGTGAAACTTCCGTATTTTTTTGCCGCGGATAGCGCCTTTCAATTAATAGATAACTTAGTAAAACCGTACCCCACGTACGGCACTCATGCTATCGGATCCCCAAAAAGAATTTTTAATTACCGACTAAGTCGCGCAAGAAAAGTACTAGAGATTGCATTCGGCATTCTGAGTTCCGTTTTTCGGGTTCTCTGAAAACCCATTACCCTGGAACCACAAACTGCCGAAAAAATCATCATGGCAATAGTGCATTTGCACAATTTTTTGAAAGACCATTCGGCTCACGAATAATGCCGCATGGGTGTATCGATCGTGAGGAGGATGGACGTATAATTGAGGGCAGGTGGAGGCACGATCAAGGGGACATATCCTCGTTAACCCCCGTCAGAAATGTGCCGCGACAGCCGTCACACCATGCCGAAGCGCTGCGACTCGAATTAACCGATTATTGCGTTAAGGAGGGAGCAGTACCGTGGCAAAGTAGGAGCCAATAAAAAAAATACGGTATTTCGCATTTTGCGAGGCTTGTCATTATCTTCTACAAACTCCATCGCGTGGAAGGCAAACCAGCGGCTCTGGTATATTTCGTCAGCACCTATATGTACAAGTATATAATATAAATATGCGGACATTCCCCGCAAACAATAAAAATTACTTTAATTTCAACATCATCGATTGCATGTGAGCAGACTCCTATCTTTCTCAGTTCCAACAGAGTCTGCAACGTTGGCCTTCTCCCTGCGGTAGGAGGCCAACAAACTCGTCACTTTTTTCTAACCTCATCGGTGGAGGAATCCATGAGGGATGCAATTTCCCTCCATGCATCTCTTTTAAGTTTTTCCTGTAGAAGTGTTCATGGCGCGCCCACCACAAAATCGGACGAGTCTTGTAGAATTCCAGCAGCCCGAGGGACATCTCCTCCGTCCACTGCTCTTGGCTGCTTGCTATTTTCACACTTTTCACTACACTTTTTTTCTTCGAACAAACTGAACACTCCGACTGCTGACTTTGACTATGATTGAAATTCAAAAGTCTGGGATGATCTTGTTAAACCAACCGAGTATCCCCACTTGTGATGTCTATTTCCTAATTTGTCATTGGTTCTCACTGTTTTCGGCACATCTTAGCGAAAGGGATGTCTCTTTCCTAATATGTAATTGCTTTTCACACTTTTCGGTGGGGCGCACTTGGGGGCGGTACGGAGTCCCAGGTAGATCAGAATATTCGACGAGGGAAAAACGGAGTTTATTGCACGATTGGATTTTCTATCCGGTACCTGACGAGAAATAGAAAAGGTCTGCCCATTGTCACTAAGTGTCCCAACCAGGATCGGACCCACCGACCGCGAGTTAGTCAAGCGGAGCACGCTTGCTCGGGTGGGCCCGACTATAAAAATGTATAATTCGGCCCGGACTATACTTCGATGGCCTGGACAGGAAGGATTTATTGTTTGTTTCTGTGTTTCCCTTTCGCTATAAATTGCAGAAAATTCTGCTGGCCTTGCTCCTTTTTTTGGCTCTTTTATGTGCATGGAGAGAGTAATTTCGTTAATCTCTTGCAGGTGTGAGTCCACGCTCAGTCCTGCAGCAATTGAATCGTTAAATTCAGCTGTAGGTATGCACTGCAGTTCAGTCATAAATACGGCTATTCCGGGATTTGGCTGATCGGTGCACCGGTAGCTTTGGCAGGTCATACCTCGGAACACAATTCTGCGCGAGAAGGGGAGGGATGGGGACTCCGGACCGCATGCCACCTCTTCCTCGCCTATCCTATGATTATGCTATAAATGAAAAAATGTACACTTTGCAGGCGTGAGTTCGAAATTATAGGACAGTCTTCGGAAATGTAGGGCAAAAGTGACCAATACAGCATGAAATAACCCGTGTTCGGGACAAGAATACGTCAACTATAGTGGGGATTCTCCTTGCTGCTCGGGGCAGGATCCGACTTCAATGGATCAGGAAATTCTCGCGGCGAATCTATCGCGAACCTCTTGAGAAAATGCTAATGTGCATGTTTGTGCGCTGCTCGTCAAGTATATACCGGCGTTCGACGTTTATGGTGGGCGGAACGCACTCGAAAACTGTTTTGGAAACCGTGCCCATGTGTCGCTTTCTATTGTCTAGCTGTTCGTGCTCGTGCTCGGTTCGGCAGATGTATACCCACCTTAGGACTAGGAACGTTTTTAGACGAGTAGATGCGATAGGGATGAGATAACTGAGTGGCCGAATGCGAATGATTCTTAGAATAAATGTACATGGAGTAAGGGTAGCCCGAAAGCATGATGATGTGAGTGTGCATGTACGTACGAATGTAAGATGTGCATGAACCGATATAAGGTGCGTTTCGTCGGAGGACCGACACTGGTTTGCTTAGTGGAGTCGAGGCAGAGGCTCGCTCAGTAAAGTCAGTCAAAGAGATGGTTAGAAGGAGGACGGTGTGTAAATAGTTAAGAGAAAGCGTTTTAAAGAGTTTCAATAAAAAGGCGAACTGTAACAAACACATTTCGTGTGCGATACCTGTATCGCTTTGGAGAATGTAGTTCAAGAAGTTGCCTTTTCTAAGAAATAAAATACTATCCGGCTTTCTTCCTTTATACTTAAGTATTTTTTTGATAGAGGATAAATTCTTAAAACTATATGAGGCCGATGAGCTTTGCAATTATTTCGAGACTGAAAAACTGCAAAAATCGAGAATCGCCTAAAATACAAGATGTTTACTGTAAAAGAGGGGCAATACAAAAATTGCATTTCTAAGAGCCAAAGATGATAAAAGTGGAAGTCTCGCTGGGAAGTACGAACCATTTTACAGTTCTAAAAATTGGTGGGGAAAAACTTACTGCAAAGAAGCTTTGCAGTGGGACTGCATGAAAACGATCGAAGTCGAGAGAACTCTGGAGGTTTAATAAAACGGATCCCTCAATTATCTATTCTCATAAATTAGTAGAAATATTAGTAAAGAAGCACGAAGTACAACCGGATCAATATAGGCTCCGCTATTATTTTCATCGATTAACTTCTCATCAACTGGTGCAAGCTCTAATAGTCGCTCTAATAGTCCCTTGAGTATTGCAGACATGGGTGTTGATGGAATCTACTAATTAGTAGGAGCTTCCGAGCTTATTGCAATGGAACAGTCAGTTAAACTGCATAGAACATTAGAAATGATCGCATACTACCAGCGTGCAATATGGCCTGTCACAGCAACGGCGGCCTTTTTCGGTTTGGCAATAATTGAATATCCTTCGGGCAATCCCCGAAGAATCCTGAGTCTTGTTTGGGCCACTGTCACATTCAGCATACAAGCCGGCATACATGCAAGCGGGATAATATGGTATGATACCGAGGACGACATTTTTGACAAGTCGGTTATCGTTTTCATGACATCGTGCTGTATTTTCAACATGCTCTCGTCGATTTGTTTCACTCACTGGCATAAAAAGGTATGTATACTGCTTGATTAGCCCACTACAGTTTCTTTTCTAATATTGGCGGTACGCTAGAGGTACTATGGGTGCATAGAACAATTGAATCAAGTGGATGAGACACTGAGGGCCTTAGGAATTACGACAGATTATTCCAAGTTGCGAAGGGAAGGGCTGGTTGGATTGGTTTCGTGGATAATCATGTGTATTCTAATCAGTGCATCTGACTATATGTCATTTGGAGAGTCTGATGCATTTTTAGCGGTTTTTACATATCTCGTCAACACGACAAAGCATGTGAACATGCTTATGCTGATGCAGTTCTGGTCAGTCCTGCGGTACGTTCTGCATAGTAAATAGTTGTGTGACTTGGTTCAGGGAATTCTTCATGCCTTAAGTAGAATGTTGATCAATTTTGATTATTAGATACGCGGGCACAAGATTCGACTACATTAGCAGCGCTTTAAGGAAGTTTATAATGGACGACAACACTTGTGAAAGTTGGCTTCGAAAATGTGAAGCGATGTCGGATCGCGAGGTTTTTACTCCCGATGAAAGAGCCACGCGTATCATTTGGACAGTGATGTATGTGCATCAATATCACATTTTTGGTGTATAAGTAACTAAGAATGCATTGTTTTTTCTTAGGCATGTACACTTTCAGCTCTGCGAAATCTTACGTGATATAAACACAGCGTTTGAGACTCAGATAACGCTTCAAATTAGCTACGCCTATATGCTCGTATTATCCTACATCATCTTCCTATTTCGTTTGATTCTCACATCGTCTGTAGATGACAAATTTTTAACAGGTTTAGAGATTTGGTTTTGGCTTATTCCATATTTAGCGGAAATCATTGTTACCAACCAGCTTTGTGAGACGGTTGCTGCCAAGGTATATAAATATGTTTTCGGTAATTATGCATAATAGAGCTGACCCCACCGATTTCAATGAGGTTGATATATGTTGTTCGGGATGTGATTCTGAACAACTTTTTCCTATACATGTACCCGCCGCTCGGCTTTCGTTTTCGAGATTATGTGTGACCGAAGTTGTGATTTGGGCAGACTAGTTGCACTCGCTTTGTCGCATTAGCAAGTCATCGCCCCCCCCCCCACACACACACTACCCACACACCTTCACCACACACCTTGCACTTGTGCTTTGGTCTTCCTATACTGTATACAAACAAAACATGAAAACAACAGGCCAGGGAAGGCACATGAATTTGTGTTGACACTTAGTACTTGGTAAACCGTCTACCTTTTCGATATAATCGCTGAAAATTTTCCACCTACTGCACAATGAAATAAATTGATTTTGAATTTACGATTACTTTGTTTTCATTATGGTTTCGGTGAAGGTGTGTGGGTAGTGTAGGGGGACGGGGGGGGGGGGGGGGGGGGGAGGCGATGACTTGCTAATGCGACAAAGCGAGTGCAACGAGTCTGCCCAAACCACAACTTCGGTCACACATATCTCGAAAACGATAGCCGAGCGGCGGGTACATGTATAGGAAAAAGTTGTTCAGAATGATGTTTTCTACAACATATATCAACCTCATTAAAATCGGTGGTCAGCCCTATTATGCATAATTACCATGTTTTCTAGTTTTAACACTAAACGTACTACGTCCGGCCAAATGACTGATTCTAAACTCCATTCAAATATGCACTTGTTTTTTGTGGCTTTTGTTAGAAATAATAATAGAAGTATACCATTTTTATTATTACCAAATGTTATATTGTGCATTGGTTATCGTATTAAATTCAGAACGAACTGCACCAAATCTCCCAAAAGACCCTGAATATATGAAGTGCTAGCACGTTTAGTTTTAACCGATATGTAGTATTTTAATAAAACCAGTTAATATAGGCAGAAATCGTTTGCGACACGGCGGTTCAACTGTTGCGCTTTATTGATGACGAGAAAATGCGTAAAGACGTGAGTAAATTAACGTAAATTTACGTCGTCTAATAAATGTCCCGCAATATGTACCGATCATACTTGAACTACAGGTATCATTAATAGTCCTGCAAACAAAGCACAGGCCATTAAGACTTTCCTGCCTGGGCCTATGTTATTTGGGGTACAACTTTATGTACGAGGTTGGTGATTGATTTTCGATTTAGAAACAGCTTTTTGCTAACAAATTTGTTCGTCTCTTTCAGATCTTCAGCTCAATTGTTTCAACAGCAGTGATAATACTGCAAATGAAAACAGGACTCGATCCCTAGTACCATCTATTCAGCCCCGTCCGGGTAGTTTTCGTCTATAAGCTAAAATAAAGTTTAACTTTAACGACCCTACTCAGGGGATTAAAACCCTTTTTAGATTTTTTTCAACACAAAGAAATGTACAAAATATGTTTTTCCGGATACTATCGTTAATGCACAAAAACTAGGGAATTATACAAAGAAAAAAGTCGATTGTTTAATATGATGATTTGTGGAGGCAATCCCGAAAAAATTATGGAAGATGCCCCTTTCCTCCTTCACCATTCACAAATTATTTCAGATTTATTTAATTGGTGTAACAACCTTTTTAGAAAGCATTACAGCGTACCGTTATTACAGCGGGCACCCAGTTTAGCCGTAGCAGGGCTGCTTGTAATCGACCGGTAATTGAGTAATCTGCAATGGGCCAAAGTTGACCCCGTGTGGGCGAATCGTTAGGTGCCCAGATGGATCGATCCAGGTGAAACTTTGTCTACTCTGTAGGCGGTATTATTTCAAAGGACCCGCTAACAAATTTTTGGATTTCATTTAACATTAACTATTATTATTATATAGAAGGCGTGATATGCGCCAAGTTTGTGTTTGGCTGGCAATATCTCAAAGCCGCATGTTTCCATTAGGTCGATACCTTTTCTATTTTAAAGAGACGGCCCCTAGAACGGTCCCATTGTAACATTTTCAATATTGTTTAAGACTAGCTATTGTTATCGCATAAGAACTGTTATTGCGTTCGTACGTCAGTATCAATGCGATGGATGGACATTGGGTTGAAACCTTTTCTTTCGAAACATTAACTTCTTTTATTGCATAAAACCGAAGGTTTAATTGTACGGCTATAGTTTTGTAAGGGCTTGTTCGATCGGAATGAAATTTTTATTCACTTATGAGGAAAGTTCTCGAAGTGTCCCCCTTACGTACATTTTGCAATGCACAAGCTTTTCTTTCCTCATTAATTTCAGATACATTTGTTTGTCTATAACTGGTACACCAGTGCATCTTTAAAGCATTGAACTGACAGCATCCCAGAAAACTGAAAACTCAAAGACCTGAAAAAATAAAATAAAAAATACAAATGCGCTGAAGAATAAAAAATAATTTTGTTGTTTTCATTTAACCTTCCTTTGACAACCTTATTGCAACTTTTCGGAGACGGCGCAAATATAAGTAAAAGACTACAAAAGACAAGAACATATCACCGACTGTAAGAAAGAGAATACTTGTTACTCTTGTATGCATCATTCTGCCTTCATCTAGCATGGAAGTGTTCCTACGGATGGATAGATAGATATATACACATATGTATATCTCATCTAAACGTAAACCCCATCTAACACACTACCATTATTAACATTAACTGGTCTGGTATACGGCGGACAATTCTAACATCTCATAGATGTAGATGATTGTCTCAAATAATCATCTCTTGTATGTATCATACTCTCTTCGTCTATTATGGAAGCATTCCCGTGAATAGATGGATAGATATATACATGAAGATAGAAGAAGAGAGTGAGATCGTAAATGAGCGTGAGCAAGTGGGATAGGACACGCGCTTGGGTACAAGTCATTTCGACGCCGCCACTTCGACGCCGCCGCTTCGACGCGGCTTCGTTTCAACGCGGGATCGTTTCGACGCCGTGTTGTTTCAACGCTTACTCGGAGTGATCGGATGATCTTATAATTACATAATAGCAGGTACTTTGGTACTAAAACCTAACCAACTCCGGAATTGTCAGTATTTGGAACTGCGCAACCTAACCGAATCCCAGACCTAACTCATTTGTTAATTGGTAGGCTCGCTCGCTCGCGATAATAATACTACCACCTACCTAACTCCGAAATTGTCAGTATGTGGAACTCCGCAACCGAACCGAATCCCAGACCTAACCCATTTGTTAATCTAAATTAAATTAAATTATAGTCTAAATAAAATAAAATTTTATATTATTTTAATGACATGCGTGTATCAACAAAGTGCCTGTTATCACGTAATTGTAAGATCATTCGATCACTCAGAGTAAGCGTTGAAACAACACGGCGTCGAAACGACCCCGCGTCGAAGTGGCGGCGTCGAAGCGGCAGCGTCGAAATGACCTGCTTCGCACGCGCTTAGCCGTCCTCTTTCTTTTGCCGTGTGATGTCCTCTCCTCATTACTCACGCTCATTTATGAACTCACTCTTGCTTTCGTACCGCTTCCCGCCCCATCTCTCTCACTCTCACCCTTCCAATGTGTGTATTCTATTGATTAACAGCGTGGTTAAGACAGATGATTACCAGTAGTATTTTACTTATATTTGCGCCGACTCCGAAAAGTTGCAAATTACTTGAGCTTGCAAAGAGTTGGGTGTTGCATTGGGTTGCAGTACAATGAGGGAAGGTTGCTAAAGTTACACATTATGACTGCAAAATGACGAAAGCACGAAAACAGCAAATTATTTGTTACTTTTCAGCGCGTTTTTTAATCTGCTTATTTTTATTTTTTATTTTATTTTTTCCAGCTCTTTCAGTTTTTAGTTTTCTGGGATGCTTTAAGTTTTATGGTTCCAGTTCTATTCCTAATATCTGATATTTCGTACTATTCAAGCAGGTAAAGAACTGATATATTTCGATATTGGCAATAAACTCATTTGATAATTACTCTGCGACTATCAACAAACAACGCTTTAATCGCATTTATAAATATTTTATTGTATGCCAGGACCCGATGCTGTGGAAGTGAAAAGACACCACTGACTGCAAAACAGATAGGAATATAAATAGCGTGGTCGTACTATTCCTCGTAATTCGATGAAGGTGGTGTAACGTAACGCCCGGCGGACGTCACAAAATACTCAACCCTCACTTAAAATTAGCGCCACACGATAGCGGAAAACAGCGTCTTCAAGGAAGATCCCGAAAGATCTTTTAGACGAAATAACACTAACGCCTAAAATTTCGCCCGAGCCAATCAGTAACAAGGAAACCCAGGGACGAACATCAACCCACAGCACCCGAAGACGCCAAATTTGCCAGCACTAAGGATTCGGCTCGACGTGGACGAGCTTAAGAAATCAGCAGTCTCCGAAAGTTGCCGCCGACGACTGGTCATCGACGACGGAAACTGGGTGGTGAGGCAGGCGATTTCGAGGCACCCAGCAACGCGGGAGTGGATGCAGTATTCCCTCAGCGAAGCGGGGTTGGCGCACGGTTGGGCCTGTACGGCCCTGGCGTCGCTCATCCGAGGGCACATCGAAGTCCTTCGCGCGTGGTAGAACCCGGCGACCAATGAGAATCGATCTTCGAAACAAAGGCGGCCAGGCGAACGTTACAGCCCGCGTGCCGATATTCAGCACTCTTGTATTGGAGATCCTATCGAGCGGACGTGTTAGCGAGCATTAGCGTGGACTAGCGAGGCAACCAAATACTAGCGAAGGACGAAAGAAAGGAAGGAAGCGAACACTCCTCCTGAATTAACATCACTCTAACGACATCGATTAGCGGTAAGCAAACTTATCCTTCGCCCTGGCTATTTTATAAGGAGCCGATCCTTCTCGGACTCCCATCAGGAATTCGTTGCTTCTCTTCTTCTTTGCTTAAGATGTACTGCAAGTTTCCTGCTTTCCAATACTGTCGCGATCTTTCCGGACTTATGTGAATCTGAGAATTCTGAGTATTTGAGTGCGATCTTTCTGTAGGCTGCGGCCAAGCAACAGTCAATTCTAGTCCAATATTAGCGGAGAGTCTTACAACGAATCTCGCAAAACTACTCGCGCCTGTCAACTGCGCTTGAACTCGTGTCATGTCAATGTAACTTTCAATTGCGTCACCTGGAAGCCACGTGCTTCGCCCGAGGCTGCCGACGAACACCTCGTGCGAAGCCAATCTTTGTGCAAGCTGCATCCACGAAATAAACATTCTGTAGTTCAAAATCTGGCTTGGTCACTCGTGTCGACTCACGTGCTCTCTTTTTGTCCTACGTTCAAGTATCTAGCCGAGCAACCGTTCTGCCGTCTTGGGAAAATCTCAAGTAGCCGTTCCTCTCAATTCTATCGCGTTCCTGATTTTGTAAAGTTTTGTGTGGCATCTCCGATGCCTGGCGCCCTATCTTTTGTGGTAGAGGAACTGTTGGCTGCTGATTCCCCAAGCCGAAGTATCGGGAAATACATCGTACAGAATATAGAGAACTAACGAAGATCAAATTCAGTAAAGTCCAATATTCTTGCTAGCGAAAATTTTAAAGCAATCACTTAATTAACGTGTTTTCTTTCGAGGCCACGCAGCCTTCGAGGCTCGAGAGAAAAATTTAGTATTTTCCTGATAATGGATATTGTGTAACACGAGACAAGTTCATTACTAACTTCGAAATATAATGTTTTCATCTGCTTGAATAATAAGAAATTAAAAAAAATATTATGTATTTGCAATAGAATTGGAAGCACAAGATTGCACATTGAGGGTTTTACCACGACTGCTATTATTCTTACTAGAATTGTATTCATTTAAACTAACAAACATTCATTTTAACAACCATAGCCGTTTCTCCGGAGATTCAGTTTACAGAAAGTTTATACCCCCACAAAGATATTAAAAATGTAGTGCAATTCGCCAAGTAGTTTTGTTCAACCTACCACAAATATTTTTTATTCCGTACAAGTGTTTTGGATTTAACAAGAATAATTCTCCGCTTTGATATTCTAAGACAGTTGTACAAACCAATATATTTCTTGAACATTTTAACATATTACTGATCAAAAAGTTACGATATCCCCTAAAGGAGGAGACATTAAAAATCCACTAAGACATTAAAACTGTAAAAAACATGGCCAAGTGGTTTTGTTCGAACTCCCACAAAAGTGTTTTGGATTCAATAAAAATCATCTTTTTCTTTGACATTGTAAGACACTTCTACAAACAATTATATATTTCACTATATTTCACTTTGCCACATTCACCAAAAATTAATGAAAACCACTCAAAACGAAAGCCAAGCCACTATTTAATTACGAGATATTTTTAAAAATGCTATCAAACCATCAAACTAAGGGTTGATTACAGCTTTGGAGTAGAGAAACGGTATGGCAGAATTAATCATCAATAATACATCTGATACTTGCCCGGCCCGATTATTCACAAATGGAGGTTCAAACCTTTCACACGACAAATACATGTAATATTAATACTATGTACAATATCCACCAATCAAAACATCTAAAATATGAAACACGCGCACTAAGTGCTGCAAATTTTACGCTGCTATTAATTAATATTGATCATCGCCTCTCGTACGTTCAACAATACGCCAAGGATCTGCAATGGCAAGACGAATCATTTAAACGTTATAAAGGATATTATTCATAGCCTCTTGAACGGTCAACAATTACGCGAAGGATCTGTGATGGTACGACGGATAATTTGAACGACACAAACCTCCCAGCAATTTGTATGCTTAAGGGGCTAGGGTAGTCACGTGACTTTTCGAGAGCTGTAATCGGTGGTTTTTCGGCCACGCGATCTATTACCTACAGTCATTCGCTATCAAAGACAACGCGAGAGGGGTCTACTAGCGCTTTCCGTCGATACTGAAAGAGGAACTAAGCTGTCAAAAAAGAATGAGGTTACTCTGGATATGCTGTACGTGCATTATCCGGAATTTCAAGAAAAGCTAAAACTGGACACTTGTGCTGCTTACTAAAAATTGTATAAAGTAGAATGTGGATGAGCAAAGCGAGTTTATGAAAGATTTAATAAAAACTAATTTGTCAAGAAAATGTGGACTCTATTTCAATGTAGCCTTCGGTAAAAAAGAAGTTTGTGCCCAATTGGAACATCCACTAAAGAAACAATATGGAGTAAATGTAAAGAAAGTCGAAGACTGTGTTTGATTGTGATTATGAGTCTATTTATTGGACAAGTGTTTGCATACATGATTTATAAAATATAAATAAGTTATTTCTTGTCCTTTGTATAGCATCAGTTAGTTCTCTGGGTTCTTATACTTGGTACAGTTGTCTCACCCATGATCCACATTGTTCGTCTGTCGATGAATTACATTCTGTCAATAAAATTAAATCATAAAATCAATAATATATGTGGAATATGTTTCTAAAATCAGATTCAATCATCAGATTCTGATACATACTCTCCATTAGTGTCGCCTTTTCCCTGGAAATATCCTTAGAGGGTTAGACATAGTGTGTCTGTAGCATTATGACCTATGAGAAGATTTACATATAATGGTACAGATTTTCAATGGGTTCACCCATCTTATCAAAATATATGTTATCTAGTTACCGTTTTAAACATAGCGGTACCACTTCTTTCCTTCTATTTCATGCAGGATGGAGGTTCATCCTCTGAATTCCTAAAAGAAGAAATATTATTTTCTTTTAGTCATTTGTACATACTGAATGTTCCAAGGTATAGCAATACATACCACTTCTACATTTTGTGATGTTATTGGTAACCATTTCAAGAGAAGTAAAAAAGGGATCCCTAGGGAGAAAATGAGTAGAGATGTATGAAGAGGCCCACCACCACCCCCGTCAAAGACGGTCCTCCTCAATAATTATAATAAATATTTCGCTTCTCACGCATATAGAATAGAGACACTATGTGCAATTGCACTCTCTAATGACAGTGTGTTATTCGTCAGCTCTTCATATGCGCTGGGCAGCTCTTCACATTCAGTGCGTTGCACCTTATCATGCAGTTGGGGGCCTAAGTACAATTGCACTCTTTAATAACACACTGTCATTCGTCAGCTTTTCATGTGCGCTGGGCAGCTCTTCATATTCACTGCGTCGGACCTCCCCATACAGTTCAGGGTTTATCATGTTCACTGCATCATCCTTAGAAAAAATCTATTACCTTTACAAACTTTAACGACAGAATTTCTTTTCTGCTACTTGCCTTTTTTTTTCTTCTGTCTGCTTTTTCTTTTCTGCTACTTGCCTTTTTTTTCCTTCTGCTTGCTTTTTCTTTTCTGTTTTCTTCTTCTCTTCGATTTCCTTCCTCTTTTCTGCTTTCCTCTCCTGTTCCACTTTCTTTTTCTCTACGGCTTCCTTCTTCTTTTGAGCCCTTGCTTCTGCTGTAGGTATGTAAGGTGGTTCTCTAATTATCATTCCTCTATTAAACCGACTGTCCACAATTTCGGGAAGCATGCAGTCCATGTAAAATGTCTTCAACTGCTGTTCCATTTCTTCTTTCCAGAATTTGTCGTCCTTTTCGACTTTCGTAATCTTCATTCCTTTTGGCGTCCACAAGCAGAATAAAGCGTGTTGTCTTCCCGTAATGTGCAATTGTCCTTGCACTTGATAATAATAATGGTGGGTCGGATTCATTCCGTCGCCTTTGAAGATTCTTCTTATATTAGCAAGTTCTTGAATTGCTTCTTCGGGTAACAAATTCCTTGCTGATGACGGGCATTTCACTTCGACAAGCGTGTCCTCTCCTATGAGCCCATCGGGTGTCGCGCCTAAGTATGGCTCGGCGGAATCAATGAACAAGCCGCATCGTTGCACGTCAATTTGTAATTCCTCTTGTAGTTTTGTCAAAGCGACTGCTTCATTTTCTTTCCCGTATTCCAATGCTTCCGCAGCAAATAATTGGGGATAGAGGATACTTCGTACCATATTTCCACGTGGCGTATCACCTTTTAGTCGGCACACTTTACCGAAGTTAGAGGCAGTCAGCAATTTCTTCCGATACCATTTCCATCTCTGATCGTTTGCTTGATCACGGGTATCATCCTCAATCTGTAATCGCGACTCCTGCCATTCCAATAGCATCGCCATGTGCCTTTGTGATTCAGATTTGAATTCGGCTTCCCCGAGATCTGGCTTCTCTGCCTTTGGACCGTAATCCTTGTCACACGACTGAGCCTTCTGTTGATACGAAGAGGCTTTCGCTGTTTTCTTGTATTCCTTCGCCTTTTCCACCGCGTGTCTACGATGTTCTTCCATTCTTATCAAAATTGCCGACGGTCTTTTATTCATTGCCAAAGCTGTCCTGCTCAATACTGCTTTATTATTCAGCTTGACGATAGATCCGCCAACTCTACCCTGATAAGAGCCCTTTCGCGTCAAATTAATCCGTCTTCCTCCACAGTGTGTGGCAATAATGTTCTTCGCACACTCCGCGATGTTAGTATTTAGGCCATATAACATGCTTTCGGCGTGTGCGAAGATGCGCCGAAATGGACCTTGCAGAAGTTGGAACAGTCCCTTTTTTTCAAGTTCCGGTACGTAATTGACTTCTCTAGGATCTGCATATTTTTTGCAAAAATATCCAATCCTCTTACAGTCTTTGTGTTCTCCAAACACATGGCTGGATACGTTTTTCAAGTCTTGCTTGAACTTCTGAATTCGTTGATCCATTGGCAGCTGTTGCAAATATCGATATTGCGCAGCTTTTTGCACACCGATGCGCATACGCAGTATGTTATTTTTAATGAGGTTTCTCGAATCTTTGAAGGGGCCTTTCGATGTTATTTCGCGTAGCTCCCGACAGAAACATCGCATAATGTGATTGCGGCATTCAATCTTCTTCACCTCAATCTTATAATCTTTATATGGGTCTGCGTCCTTTATCTTCTTATAGACGGCGCTATCACCATCACCAACTAATACGTTGTATATTAGTCCGTGCATCTCTATGCTGTGCATGAAGCCTTCTAGAATTGCTGTGGGTTCCATGCTCGTGGAACTCTCATCGCGGCCCCAGTTCTTATAACAGCGATGCTCGCGTGGTCTTTCGTTCTTCTTCGCTGCTGTGATGCATATCATGCAAAACTTATTCTTCACGCTGTAGAAGAGGGCTTTCTTCGTAGCGTATCCAATTATAATTCCTACGCCGGAAGAAGAGTTGTACAGTCCACCTCGATATGACCTTTTCAGCCAACTACCATCTGCGACAACTGAGATGACGGGTAGTTGTGAGTCTGGATCAACGTCCCCCCTTGCGATCGCCAATACTTTCTCTTCTTCCCCAGGCTGCTTCATTTCTTCCATCGCAGCTGCTTCGAATGCATCGATGACGGTTTGCTGACACTTTTCATACAATTTCTTCGACATGCACTGCACGTTCATAGCAGCCAACGTTTCTTCCAATTGATTATATCCACCTCCTGTTACCATTCTCCCTGAAACAGCGGCGTCGTTGATGTCCATCACTGTGTCATCTTCCGGCAGGCATCTTATTTGCTCCGTATATCCACACATTCCACATTGGACCGTAAAAATTTTCAGCAATCCAACTTTTCGGGCTCTGCCGACTATAGTGAAATGCTCGATGCCACAGTCAGTAATTGGTGAATGATTGGCCAGACTTTTGATCTGATTCAACACATAACGGAAATCGGTGAAAGAGAGGCCTTCTAATTCATGCTGTTCCAGTTGCGGTGCCGGCACTCTTTCTTCCACCCAAAAATCGTTTTCATCCAAGTCATATTGGACTACTTCCTCTGGAATGGGTGCTTGTCGAACTTGGGGAGCAATGGATTGTCCACGGACTTCCTGTACACCTTCAGTCTCAGATTCTATTGCTATCTCATCTAAACAATCATTCATCCAATCATTCATCCAGTCATCGTTGTCCGAATCTAGATCCTGTCTTTCTTCTGAAGCATAAGCTTCCGAAGCTGTCGGACAAATTGGCTGAACATTTGTCATATGGACGTCTTCTCTGTCCTCCTCCGTATCAGTGCCGCTGTCGCTTTCAAGCATTTGCACTGGAATGCGTGATGAATATACTGGTGCTCTACTAACAACTCCCGTGGAAGTACTTGGCTGTGGCTCATCGTCCTGGACTTTCCTCGTTTTTTCGAGCCCGCATTTTCCAAATGCTTCACTTGCGCATTTCATTTCGTCGCGCAGATCTTGTGAGATTGTGGTTTCAGCGATGCCCACAACAGTCGCATTTTCTACATTTGCTGTATCTTTCTGGTCGCATGCAGACGTTCTCTCGTCGATTTCTTCCACAATTTCGACGATAATCATTTCTTCTTCGTCTTCACATGTGTGTTCGACGAGTCTTGCATCTTCGACCTGTAATTGCTGCGAAAGAAGGCTATCGTCGACAGCAGCAGGCGTGAATGGAGTCTTTTGATCAGCCGATGGAGTACTCACAACCTCCATCGTCCTACATATCAAATTGCCTTGCTGTTCGACTGCTTTAATATTATTAAAATTCTCATCTCTTACCTGCAGATGAGCTGCCTTCTTTAGCTGCGACTGTTGGGACCTGAAAAAAGAGATACGAGACAACTTGATAATTCTGCAATAAATCATGTGAGGGAGGAAAAATCATATACAAAGCAACACCGGAGAATGTAATCGCGCTCGATGGGTTGTAGAGAATTGTGCGTAAACCTTTAGATTTAGATGCTTTTACTATGTAGCGGGGCTATTATTACCAGGTGCATACCTATGCGTATGGATTCGCGCCAATGGGTGTTATCGAGTGTCATATTTGATTGGACAAAAATAAGATATGAAGGTCGGTACGATGATAAATTTATGATGGGGACTGCTGGTGCGCGAGTAGCCCGAAAGAACATTTGGTGCCCAGACGTTTATCTTTTACATCCAATGGTAGAGAAACTGCCGCCTATAGGGTCAGGTAGTCCACGACGTTTCACAGACGAAGTGTACGGTCAATGACAAGTCTGGCGTTTCATTGTCGATATTCTCCAAGTCAACGGTTGGAAAACCTCTTGAGCCTGGCCATAAAGTGTGCAAAGGAGAGTTTCTGCGTTTCGGTATGAGGGCTGCCGCACAAATGCACGGGGTATATCCTAGACCGTCTTACTATCTATTGGAAATGTCTGACTCTTCTCGCGACACAAGGGAAAATCACGAAATGCATATAGTTCCATTGGAAACACTTTCATTTATGCCTGGAAATGCAGACAATAAACATACAAGGAATCAATCCTATCCGGACGAATCGAATCGGCGGCGAGCGGGCGAGCAAACCGTAAAACCCCTGTTAGTTTGAAGCACAGGAAAGAGTCAGCGAGTGAGCGGTGAGGGGCGAGGGGAGGGTGCTAGCTGAGCGAAAGCAGGGGCACGGGCGAGAGAGAGGTATGTCCGTGACCGAAAGAAAAGCACGACCGATAAAGTGCGTGCGTGTGACAGAGGCGTACGGATGAGAGGGGAACGTCCGCGACTGAAGATAGGAGCAAATGGGCATTCCCGAGATGTTTCATTTTTGGTTTACTTCACCCTCATTCTAAGATTTCGACTACTTACTCAACTTCTAATTTGTGCAGGTGTTGCATACTGCAAACTGTATATTGGAATCAGCCGATCTTCGCGCAAACCCACGCCAAAAAAATATTTCGTTAACAATAAAGTCGCGTAATGATATTCTACCACGTTAAAAAATTTCTAATGACACATTGCAATTATTTCTTGTAGTGTCAATAGAATTTGAAAGGGGATGGGTATGCTGCTACTTGAGCAGGCACATTGCAGGATCGGGTGGCGTATAGTATACCGGGTGGCCGAGGCGCACTGCTGCATCACCGTCCGATACCTACTATGTAGACAATGTGCGTGACTGGACTACACGGTATACGCCAACCGACTGGGTTCTCTTGATGAAGCGTAGGATCCGACTGACTCAGGCGCAGTTCTAGTCTATGTACCCCCGATTCTCACATGAATGAACAGTTTTTCGTATACAACATGAGCATTACTTTTATCAAGATATTACATAAGTTGAGCAAACAACGGGTATATGCTACGAGCGAGTAGTCAAGTTGTTATTTGGTTATGGCGCGGAATCACCAATCGAAACGCACTAACCATTGCATTGAACGAAATCAATTTGAAAGAATGTTGAAATGTTGTTAGCATCAGAATATATCCATTTTACTTTCATACTTCGAGCCGTTTCATTCGCAGCCCAGAAACCCATTTACGTTCGATATGTGAATGACTTCCACAATTGCGGAAGAGGAACGAAAACTTAATTTCTACACATAATAGTTTTTCAAGAGAAAAAAGTAATACGCCGAATTTGATTTTATCGAATTGAAATGCTGTACGAGAAAACGACCAAGCGCGTAAGAATAAAACCCCATGGATTTGCGCACATATTCTCCGGGTCAGCGACATTGTATTTCTAACCGCTTCGAAACCGTCGGCCAGAAGCACGAGAGACAGAGAGCGGCAATCACGAAAGCGAAGGAGGAAGGGAGACCGAAAGAGTGTGTCCGAGCGAGAAAATAATAAAATGACTAAGGGTGCATCATCGGAGAGTGCATCATCGACAAATACAAATACGAATTGGATCCTAGTCAGATAAAGATCATGCATCAGCAATCAATTGCGCGCCGTGAATTTGAAAATATCGAAATGAAAATACAGCATCACTTTCCGATAATGTACAAAAGACGATATTGCATTCTGATGGAACTTACCGTTGCCGCCAAACTGCACGCCTAGATCTGCGTCTCGCGTTTAGTCGCAGGACTTTGTTTGCTGAATTGCCTTTCCTATCCCGTTTGTTGACAGGCATTATCCTGGCATTTTCTTGCTCTTCTTTATCCCCCATATCTTCTTTATCCCCTCTGGTGTTTATCTTGAATCTGTTGACTTACGAAAGCTAGTAATAATTAGTTCTAAACCTAACACTGAATTTACAAACTACCGCGCTTACACTATATATCGATAAAAATCAAACACTGCTTCTACACACACTTATTCAGGACGATCAACTGCTCGTCCTGAATGCACCGCATAGAACAATGAACTGACGAACCGAAACCGTCCCCAACCGGCTAAAGACCGTTCCGGCCGCCGAAAGTGGGGAAACGTAAACAGAATCGAAAGCGCACAATTCTTCACCTAACGTCACCGTTCGATTCAAAAAGTTGAAGCGGGCTCGCAAGAAATGCTCATGCAAAGTTATATATATTTGAAGTCATTCGGTTGCAAATACGCGTGTATGATAGACACTTATATTATTCGGTCTATGAGTGTTAAAATACCAACACTTTTTGAATGATTTGTTTAGAAAATCTGTCTCAAATGCCTCGATGCAGTGAAACTGCATTGATGCATCGCGCGCTTAGCGCGCCGCCTTCACGCACACCGACAAACCCTCGCGTTGCCTCTTAGGTCAACACGTGTTGCTAATTCCTACAGTGAAGTGAACATCGACCAGTTAGTTTGTGTGAGTAGGCCAGAGCTTCAGAAATCTGTGACTGCTCGAACGGACAAGACCGTAAGTACCCTTACACCCTTACCGCTTCTTTATTTTTCCTGTCAAGGAACTTCTAGTTTCAATTACGATTCCTTGACTGCATCTAAGTACTCTTCTAGTGCACTTTGACGGTTCCTTCGATTTCGGTTTTGCATTATTTCAACTGTTTCTTTTATACGTACAAGCCTTTGTCTCATTGTCTGCGCAACAAAGTGAGTGTCGTTTCGCATAATGCCTCTTTCAGTGGAATCACTTTTTAGAATCACAGTCTCCCACAGTTGATGAAGCATTCGTACTAGCATTCGTAGAGCAGAGATTCGTAGACCTTTGTACCTCGATGGGTATTTTCCGTGTTATCCTTCCCTAACTTCTCGTTCTCGAACTTTTTTGTGTTCTGGAACGATTTACGCACGTGCTAACGCCTGCTTCTCGTTCGCGTCTCTTGCGTCAAGAACAGGAAAAGTCTCGAAACATTTGCGAAGGAAAGCCCGATAAAATACTCGTCAAAGGTCAAAGATTTTGCGTTTCTGTTCTGTGACTGTTAGTACAATTGCTTCGAGAAGTGTGTAAGATTTGCTTCCGTATCACTGAGAGTTACATGGCGCGAAATGACATTTTGCAAATGACGCAAAACCAAGATTTTACATTTATGAAGGATCTCTGAAGGTTTACTCGAAACCTACTTCGATGCAGTGAGAAATTCATAACAGAGAATCAAAGCATCGTCGAAAAAATTGTTAATAACATTTTTTAGAAAGGGAAACAATACTAAATGTTGTTTTTTCTTTCATTTTAGATGCCACGAAGAAATAACGAGAGGGATTGGGCGGCAGCCCGCGGCAGAAGAGGGCCGCTGGGCCAAGAGTGGCCCGCGCTCGGCGAGCGCGGCCGACGAGGCGGACGCCGCCGCTCCCAGTCAAGGGAGCGTCCGGCGGATCGCGAGGGCTACCGCGGGTGGTATCGCGATGGCCATCGCGATGACCGTCGCGATGCCTACCACCATCGTAACTATCACGACCACCGACCTCAACAACCATACTGGAATCGGCAATATGAGGCCGGTTACCATAGAAACCGGGAAGATGGGGCGGCAGCGGTGGTGCCTTATGTGCCGGAGGCTCAAAATCAAGAGCCGGCACAGGAAGCAGCACCGCAAGTGCCCAATAGGGGCACTTATGTTTCTCAAAATAGGGTATGTAAACATTCACATCAACATATCCCTTTTGCATTCATATTTTGAATTATGGAATACATAATATTGTTTTACTTTTCATATTGCAGATGAGACGACTAGAGCGACGGTTCCGCTCCTTGAACCGCCAGCTAGAAAAATATAAAAAAAAGGAGAAAAAAGAAAAGAAAAAGGAAAAGAAAAAAAAGGAAGAAGAGACGAAGGAGCAGAACGGGTGGGGGGGCAAATTGTGCCTCTCCAATTTGCCAGCCTTGGGAGGGTCAGGGGGAAATATCTATCATATTAATTTAGGTCCATAGTATAAATAGTTGTTTAGTTTGTTTATATTTAGTTTGTGTGTGTGTGTGTGTGTGTGTGTGTGTTTTTTAAAATATATTATCAAATAGATAAATGTATCAAATTCTTAACACTCTCCCTTTTCCTTTTATCCGTACTGCGCTTATAAATTTATGAAATCGGCTATTCATATTCTTGTAAAATCAATGAAAGGCATAACCTTGGTAGATCTGTAGTACAATTGATATTGTTGATGTCCTTTTATTAAGGAAATTATAACAATAGCGTAAGAACCTGAGCAACCAGCAACTACATTTGACAACTACCCTGAAAATATGAGGTGTCAGACTCTAGATTAAAATATTAATACCATTAAAAAATAACATAATTCAATAACATCGCGGTAAGGATCATGATCACGAGCACAGTACATTTATTATACATTAGTAAAAGTAAATGTACTTTTAAGAGCATATTTCAAAAAAGTATGTCTCCTGCATTGCGTATTTGCCTAACCCCACACCTTGCTGTCGAACAGCGTGGGATTCATAGCGTCCGAGGTACTGTTGGGAGCTGGAAAGTTGGCCCCTGAGAGGCAGACCCTAGCTAGAAAAATATTTCTGGCCCCGATTGGCGAAAAATTTGACTCCTCCTTGAAGGTCTCCTACTTACAAATTTAAAGAAAAGAAATTACAGCCCCTAATTATCGGTCGACCTTCGATTGGCTGGTAGGGTATCGGGCACCACCACCTCTCGGGCCTGAGTCCCTTCGGTGCCCTACCTGCCGCTGCGAATATACCAATAAGCAGGTAATCAAGCAGTACGGGGGCAGATTTTCGCAGGTATCATAGGCGTTACCGCCAAGTCTTGCCAGCCCAAGCTCAAGCACGGTCTGCCTCCCAGGGGCCAACTTTCCAGCTCCCAACTGTAGATATCCCTTTCAATGAGGCGCCACCTCGTTGGCGGTGGCCGACCTAAAGTACCCAGCTATACCGCTCTGCATATCAACAACATGGCTACGATGCGGTGAAAATCATGCTTCCGTATTCCCGTTCCTGTGGGCTTATATGAAATGATTTTGGGTTGGGAAAGGTCCCAATCGAAAGATGAAGGGTCTCTACAGACCGGATGATACCTGATATTCCACAATTCCGATGCTTTATAGGCATATGAATGGGTTGAAAGTTGTCGAAACTACATCAAGTTTACAACTTTTAGTACATTATTATTACTAAAAAGCATCGGAATTGTGGAAAATCAGGTATCATCCGGTCTGTAGCGATCCTTCATCTTTCGATTGGGACCTTTCCCAACCCAAAATCATTTCATATAAGCCCACAGGAACGGGAATACGGAAGCATGATTAGGGCCATTTGTGCCGATAAAACAGTGCTTCTACCATAGCGCGACCGACTGGAGTCTAGCCCCTTAAATCATCTACATTTGGGAGATGTTAGAACTGTCCGTCGTATACCAGACCAGTTAATGTTAATAATAGTAGTATGTGAGATGAGGTTTACGTTTAGATGAGATATACATATGTGTATATATCTATCTACCCATCCGTAGGAACACTTCCATGCTAGATGAAGGCAGAATGATGCATACAATAGTAACGAGTATTGTTTTTCTTACAGTCTGTGATATGTTCCTGTCTCTTGTAGGATTTTACTTATATTTGCGCCGCCTCCGTAAAGTTGCAACAAGGTTGTGAAAGGAAGGTCGAATGAAAACACCAGAATTATTTTTTACTTTTCAGCGCATTTTTATTTTTCATTTTATTTTTTCAGATCTTTGAGTTTTCAGTTTTCTGGGATGCTGTCTGTTTTGGAAGACGGTCACAGTTTTTTAAATATATTTTTTTTTATATAATGCTCGTTAGTATATGATATGTATAGAACGATGGGTTGCAGTAGATTGCATCTCGAATTTCATCGATGCACTGGTGTACCAATTATAGACAAACAAATGTATCCGAAATTAATGAGGAAAGAAAAGCTTGTGCATTGCAAAATAGTAAGGGGGACACTTCAAGCCCTCACAAAACTATCGCCGAACAATCAAACCATCGGTTGTATGCAATAAAAGAAGTTAAAGTTAAAGAATTTCCGAAAGAGTTGGGACGGTTCCATTCAGAGAATATTCTGTATGAGAAAGAAAAGGTTTCAACCCGATTTGTCCATCCATCGCAGAGATACTGACGGAGGAACGCAATAGCAGTTCTTATGCGATAACAATAGCTAGTCTTAAACAATATTGAAAATGTTACAATGGGACCGTTCTAGGGGCCGTCTCTTTAAAATAGAAAAGGTATCATCCTAATCGAAACATGCGGCGCTGAGATATTGTAAGGCAAATACAAACTTGGCGCATATTACGCCTTCTATATAATAATAATAGTTCATGCTAAATGAAATACAAAAATTTGTTAGCGGGACCACTGAAAGAATAACATCTACAGAGTAGACAAAGGTTCGCCTGGATCGATTCATCCATTTCAGAAATATCACAGGGCAAACGAAATTTGAGAAAAAACGTGAAATCGGCGAAAAAATCGGTATTTATGCACTAACAATGGTTATGGTTAAACAATTTCGGAAAAATTTGTAATGCGACCAAAGTACGAACATCCTTTACACGATAGGCCTGGTTTCATCCCAACCGGTCTAGCCGTCTTACCGTGCTCGCCGGACAAACATTAAAAAAGAAACAGCGATCGAATTGAGTACCTCCTCCTTTTCGAAGTTGGTAAAAAACTATATAGATATCATACAAGAAAGCCAAGTTTCAATCAAAGACACCTCGATTTAACTCGCATTGGCAATTAACAACAAATTAACAATAAATTAGTGATTAACAATTAAAAAAAGTTGACGTGTGTGTTATTGCTCTGGTAATATTACTAAACAAAACTTTAAAGAAAATATATTGTAGTAAAATCGGTTTTCCATTGCCAGTTTACCTCGCAATTAAGCCCATACACGTCAAACTTCTTTAATTCTTAATCACTAATTTATTGTTAATTTATTGTTAATTGTCAATACGAGTTAAATCGAGGTATCTTTGAATGAAACATGGCTTCCTTGTATGATATCTACATAGTTTTTGTTATATCTCAATTTGTGAGGGAATGAAACTGCTACTTTGCGCATTTTTTACATTTTAATGTTTTTGGCCGCTCCTCTGATTCAAATAATTATAGACTACCAAAATTGTCACGTGTATAGTCAGCACCCACTTAAATGAAAAAACTACAATTTGATTTCTGAACTACGAATCTTACACGTAATCAGTATTTGTTCAGAAAATTTTGGATCTTTTACTTGTGTAGTACATATTTGAATGATGTACCTGTTCAGCAAGTTATAAATCTGTCACTGAAGTAGTTCTTGGGTACATCCTTGTCAAATTTGAGACTACAAATGTGTCAAATAAGAGAATTAATTGAACCTAGTAAGTATTAAGCCTATTGATAATATTATTAATTCAGGAGCATACTGGTCATGGAAAATCAGTGTCTGCTCATTAAACTTCAAGCCTGTCGCTTAAGTGGTTCTTAACCTTTACATTTGACAAGCTCCACATTTTTCACATGTGTGTTCGAATGAGAAAAGGATGTATAACTTAGGCAAGGGACTCCAAATTTGTAGAACAAATATGGGTTGTCAATAGATAGCATACCCTTGAATTGCGTACAATTAAATCCAACGTTTTATATGTTGTTACATTATACAGACAGGTTGCATCCTCCCCTTATTCGTCACATTGTTGAAGTATTAAACTTAGAAAATGAGTACTAACAAATTATATTTTTATTTTACCGCTTAATTAACAAAAAGAACTGAAATTCCGCCAAGACCATTGAAATTAAAAAAACTCCAAGTAGTGTGCTCGGCTCCCCAAACTCATCATACCACCGACCAACTAATCTCGCCAGAGTTAATTAAAAATTATCAAAAATGGAAATAGATATGATCCAACGGAGTTTTGCAGGAATTATTTAAATTGTTGCTAATTTAGGTTGTATTTATTTGGATGAGATCGCGTGTTTTACTTGGGTAAGGAGTTCGTCGGTATGTTAATTAGGTTTGCCTTTGCAGCTACTATATTTCTTTTTTTCAGATTTGGTTTTTGATTTGATGCTGTCTGTTTACGTGCTTCTTGTGTGTTGATTTGTGTCAAGTGTTGTGCATTCATTAACTGTTGAGTTTGTGTCGGAAGATATTCGACCCTTTCTTGTGAGAGTTTGTAGTTCGATTTTTGGTAAGCCTTGAGGGCTATTGATGTTGAGCAGGCTGGTGTTTGCTGCAGGTTTAGGGTTCTTAGAGTGATATGATTGTGTAATTGTTACGTTGGAGTGATTGTCGGCACATTTGCTTGCTTGTTTACAGCGAAAGCAGGTCACTTCATCGGTAGATGTATATATTCACTATTGGGTTCCATCGTATTGGACTGGGAATTTGTTGGGAACTGTCTTTTCGTCTTCTGGATCAGGAGACTCGGTAGAGTCTCGCGCCAAGTAGTAGTATTAGGGGGACCGGAAAGTAATGTCGTTTCTGCGCTTGTCGAGATTCGTTTGTCATTTATCAGCTCAGTATGTACTTCAAAGTCTACCAAAGACATTGTAAGGTTGGAGTGACTCGCTTACTCGTAAATAATAACCATTTAAAATTTTTTTCGGAATATACGGTGGAATGGCAAGCCAAGTACCAGAAGAGGAACATATCCGGCATTGTATGCTTTTCGAGTTTCGCAAGGCTAGTGACGCAACAATTGCTACCAAAAACATTTGCGATGTGTATCCAAATGCATTCAACGTTCGTAAATGCCAAAGGTGGTTTTCAAAATTCAAGTCCGGTAATTTACAAACATTAGACAATGACATGTTAAGGGCGGAAGTTAAGACGAATCCTGGCAAAAATTAATGAGTTGGGGTGGGAGACATTGCCTCACTCACCATACTCGCCCGATATTGCACCATCGGATTTTCATTTATTGCGATCGCTTCAACATTTTTTAAGTGGCAAAAGATTTGAAAATTTAGATGATCTCCAAAATGTCATCTCCAGATATTTTACAGAAAAACCAATTGATTTTTATTGATGCGGTATTGAAATTTTGCACACTAGATGGCAAAAAGTTGTTGATAACGAGGGTGGTTATATTATTGATTAAAAATAAAAACTTGTCAATACATTATTTGTTTGAATTTAATGAAAAAAAACGACATTACTTTCCGGTCCCCCTAATATATATAGGACGGCGCAGTATATATAGGACAGCTCGAGACAACCGAGGATACTTATCCCGAAGTGTAGCGGTTGTCGTCTGCTAGAAAATTTTCACCTCAATTTATGAGAAAGTTATAGCTCCAAGAATTTATTTCTCAATTTTGTATTTTTTCCCCGATTTTTCTGAATCGAATGAGCCAAGAATCAAGCGAATCGGTTCAGTAATTCAGGAGATATGAATTCTGCTGCTTATTTTATTCATCGAAAAGGCGAGGCAGATTATGTTCATGGGATTCAGCAATTCCTAAAAATGTGACTTTCACTTTTTTCACACCAATTGGCACCACAGCGAAATGTCGCGTTTACGTTACCGATCTATAATCTGTAATCTGTGTCATACCGACACTTTGGTTAAGCCGGTTATGCCATGGTTGGTTATGTGCAGTAATGGTTACATGACACGGTCCGATTTGATCATTTTATTCCAGATTCCATGCTTTATTTAGTTAATAAAAGAGTCTAGTGTCCTTGCCCTTGTCCCTGTGACCTTGTCATTATTAAGAATTATGAAATGTTGAAAGTGTTAAGTGTGCCACTTGCGAGTCCTTGTTTTGGTAAACAAGTGTTGATTACCAATAGTTAAAATTGTTAAGAGTGTAGTATATGAATCTTTTAAGCAATATGAGCAGTTATTTATAATTTAAGGGAATGCTTGTTATTGGTAATCAGTGCTTGCTCAAACTAATTTCAGGAGTTTACGTGTTTGCTCCATCAGCAAGGCACTTGACAGTCAAGATACGCCAAACGAAACTAGATTGTGTATGAGCTGGGTATATTGCTAACAAAATCTAAATCATTGTTTGAGCCAATCCTTCACAATTAAAATATGAACTAAATGATATGCTCATACGCAATCTAATTTAGTTGTGACTGTCAAGTTTGTTGCTCAAGGAACATTTGGCTAAAATGACATAATCCAGTAATAATTACCAGTCATACGTCATTTAGGAATATATTAGCAATTGATAATTAGTATTTGTTTAGCAAATTTCATCACTTTTGATTGTGCACTATTTGAGCTATGCATTTGCCAATCAAGATGTATCAAAGTTAGAGTGCTTATGCGGCTATAACTTATCTAATCTGAAATTTAAATGCATCCTAGCTGTTGGTAATGTATCATTGCTGATTTGAACCTGAATTATTGTATGTTAACACTTTACAAATTATATTTGGCAGGCAACATCTCCATGGGCTCTTTAATTTTAGTGTTCCTGACTGTGAAGTGTCTAAGAAATGTATCAGTTAAAGAGTTAAGATGATGTAATCAAAGTACATAAATTTTATAGTGAAATAAGTACTTATTGTTAGTAAATTTCAATACTAAAGGTTGTACCATCTTGAGTTATGCATTTGAGAAACAGAATACACTAAAATTAGATAGTGTATGAGGATAGCTCATTCAATATAACATGTAAAGTGTTATGAAATAATGCCACCCCAGCACCCAAGAAAATAGTTTAGAGAATAGAGTTTTTTAAGACAACACAGTAAATGCTATGTAAAATTTGCTTAAAGGCCTTCATTGTATCATTTTCTATAAATTGGTGGAGCTACAGCACGTCAAGTAAAGCTGTGTAGTGTTTTGCCGTCAAAAAGATTTCTTCTCTAATCTGGAGCAAGGAAACAAACATTGTTTAATGTTGTATTCTGCGTAAGCTTAACTCGAAAAGTACCTATCAGAATTAAAAAATATTGCTTTTTGTTAGAATGATGCACATAAGAGAAAGTTTCTGTTTTCGATAGAATATTATGTGAAATTTTAAGAGATAATTTATTTCTATTGTACGTCGTTCTAACAAAAAGCAATATTTTTTAATTTATTTTTGCTACGTACTTTTCGAGTTAAGCGTATATAGAATTGAATACTGTCTGTTTTATTACTCCAGATTGAAAATTAGAGAAACGTTTCTGGCCGTAGAACACAAGCATGCTTTCACTTGCTGACGAGCTCTAACTCTGTCATTTTGTCGAAAATAATTAAATATAAAACTGTAATCATTCTTTAAAGTATATAATAAAGGCCTTCAAACGAATTTTATTATTGCTAAGGGTTAACTAACAAAAAGACATAAAATCCGTCCAAAAACATTAAAATGTAAAAAAAGTGCGCCAAGTAGTTTGAATTCCCGACAAAATTGGAATATAATAAAAAAGATAATAGATATCATACAAGAAAGCCAAGTTTTCATTCAAAGATACCTTGATTTAACTCGCATTAGCAACGAACAATAAATTAACAATAAATTAGCGATTAAAAATTAAAAAAACTTGGCGTTTGCGCACTTCATTCGAGGCACTCGCACCGGTAATATTCCTAAAAAAGTTTTAAAGAAATTAAATTGTGGTAAAGTGAGTGTTAGGTGTAAATCAGTTTCTCATTATCTTTTTACCTCGCAGTCAAGCGCGCACACACCAAGTTTTTTTTATTTTTAATCGCTAATTTATTGTTAATTTATTGTTCGTTGCTAATGCGACGTTAAATCAAGGTATCTTTGAATGAAAACTTGGCTTTCTTGTATGATATCTATTATCTTTTTTATTATATTCCAATTTTGTCGGGAATTCAAACTACTTGGCGCACTTTTTTTACATTTTAATGTTTTTGGACGGATTAATATATAGTTGTCTCCCAAAGCTCGACTGTGAGAATCCTTGGTCCAATAATCCTGTTCGGAGAAATGATATTTTGGACGTAGGTATAACGATGCTTTTTGTTATATTTTCTTCAATTATGTCGTGGGAAATCACTGGGGAGACGTTTTAAAGTATTGTTCTCTTTATTTTAATTAGCAGAAGTCTTAGTTCAATTAAATTGTCATTGATGGTAATATTTTTATACTGGTCTGTGAGGTTATCTACGAGTTTCTTGCTTAATAGGAACATTCAGATTACATGGTTGGATATTTTAGAAACGAATTTGATGTCGCTTGGTTTGACTAGTGTACTCATTGTATTCACATAATTCTTGATGAAGATGCCCTATTTGGGCTTTAGAACGATAGCTTCTTCTTGCTTTCAGGAAGAGCCATGATACTTTGCATTAGCACATATGTGTCGTTTGTTTGCTACGTATTTCTGTCTAACAGGTTTAGAGTGTTAGTTGATGGAGAACTTTGAATCCTCGACTTTCCCGCAGCAGGTATATAATTTACCGGGCTTGCCGTGTTTACCTCGCTGCTGGTAGATCGTGTATGCTGGACACGCCAGGGATTCCGTAACTCTGATTCAGTAACTGTGAATCGAAAGTTCATCAGCCGGACTGCATTATCGTAAACTTTCTTTTGGGACCACTGTCCCAAACTTAAATCGAGTCCGAGTTAATACTTAGGTGCCAGTTGCATATAAATTCCATGTGACGGTCTCAGTATTAGGCTCGAATACAAACTAATCTCGTCGCGTTTCTGCATGGACTTGACTCTGAACTTCCTGAGGACGGCCGTCAGAACAATCTTCTCTTCGAGTTGCGCGAACTTTTGTCCAATACAGTTTCTAGGGCCAGCGCTGAATGGGATATAAGCGTAGGGGTGTCTGTTCACCATGTTCTCGGGTAAAAAGCGATCGGGATCAAATTTCAGAGGGTCAACCCAGTATTCGGGATCGCGATGAACTGTGTATGGACTCATACCTAGAGTGGTCCCTTTTGGAACTACATATCCATCTGTAATCGAAAGAAACCATGAACTTTAAGTGAAATTATCATATCTGGAGTTTGAACTAGGTTGGAGGAAACACTGACCTATTTCGAGGTCGGTTTGAAGTTCTCTGAAGAAATCGGGAGCACTTGGATAGAGTCGTAAGGCCTCTTTGATTACCCGATCGAGGTACTTCAGTTCAGATAACTGTTTAATTGTCGCAATCTGCTTTGAATCACCAAACACCCGATTGAATTCCTGGTGTACCATTTCCTGGACCTCCGGTTCATTACCAAGACAGAAGAGACTCCAGCTGATGGCAGCAGCTGTTGTGTCGTGCCCCTTTGAATGATTAAATAACTGTCATTTATGTGCGATACATGCTTACTAATATACATGGATTTCCTAGAAAATTACTGTGAACATAAATGTATCCACTTGTTCCCGCAATTCCGTATCAGTCATTGGGTTGTCAGAATTCGCGTTCGCATCCAACAGCACGTCCAAGAAAGCCCTCTGCTTGCGGGTACCTAAGTTTATGTATTCTCATGTAATCAAATTTATCCTTTCGTAGGTAGTCTATTTGCATACCAATGCCATTGTCAGTATTCTCTTTCGCCGTTTCACTTTTCTGCATGCGGGAGAGTTTTCTTGCCCGAATGACGTCTTCCGTGAATTTGTGCAAATCCGCCACTGTCTTCTTACATTCCTTGCCTTCTTTGGTCAAGTAGTAGAGGAAGTCGATTCTACCCCATAATGAGAAGAACCGATTGAACAGCAGTCGGGAGATTCTGTATGGGTTGATGAGATATTATATTTTTGTCCGAATGTCGAATGATTCGGACCATAAACGAAATATCCAATCGTACCTGTGTACGTTCTTTGCATATTCACAATCGTTTTCCTGTGCGTGAATATTCAAACCCATTGCTGTCTCTACCGAGCAAAATAGATATTACAGAGCTATAATAAAGATGCCAGTAAAAGTATAATTAAATGTAATGCTTGACTTTAGACATCAGTCTTTGTAGTTGCAATTTTCTTATGCGTTGGAGTGCTTGAGTATCTTATAAAACAGTATGTCCCCTAGAACGTGAGTCGTATTCGCAGTTGCTGTATCACTCTGACTCGTGATAACACTGAACACTCGCATATAGCATTTCTTAATAAGCATTGATGAATGGAAGCGTAATTCAAGATGATAGATACCACATATTATATCCAAAGTGCACCGAATTGCAAGAGTGAATATGTTTATCGGCTCGCCGGGCTTTTTCTTTTTAATCTCATCGTCCAAGCGATTTACAAATATCTGTGCCTTCTCGCTCATCACAACGGCGAACTGTTCAAGGACGTTGAAATGAAAAGCGGGTGTGAGAAGTCGACGGTCGCGGAACCACTTGTCACCTGGAACGTACAAAAGTACTGAAGAGTTCTGAATAAATAGTCCCTTGAATCTCAGCTGAAATCATTTACCTGAAGACGTTAGGAGTCCCTGACCGAGCCAGGGTCTTAGAAATCTGTAGGCTACGGCCTTGTTAATATTCACTGTGCTATGCAAAATCATCTGGAAATATCAAGTCATCGATGATATTACTTTTCATGTCATCCTGCTTGGATTCTCTTGTTCACGAAGAGGATTCGTACCTCAAGGTGCTTGGGATTACGGATGTGCACCGTGGGGTTTGTACCAATCCACAATTTAAAAAGCCCGTCAAATTTTTTGTCCATTTCCACTATTAAAGTCAGTCGACCTGCAACATCACCAACCACAGCAATAAGTGTCAGATACATGGAAGCACGCACAGTCTACTAGCAAAAGACGTTTTACCTTCTGGTGTCAGTTTCATTAACTTGAACAGCATCCTGATCGAGAAGAAGTTCGCCGGTCCAGGGATGTTATCAATTTGGCGAACAAACTTTACGAATTTCCAAAGTGCGCGAAATTTGCTCAGCAAAAAGATGAGGCATATTGAAATGAGTGCGAGCGGTACGAGATCCATCTTGACTGTTTCCCAGTTAATTACTGTATAAATCGACTCCGCAATCACTGCATTACTAATGACATACGCTCTTCTTGTCAGAACACTCCTACTCTAAGGAAAGTCGAATGCACTATGCTTCATATCAGTTAAACTTTAACCATTTATTTATATCCAGAGGTCCGCGACACTGATGATACAATTGGTGATAATAAGCATTCCGTAATCGAGAGCGTAACGCGTAATAATCGTTCTATAAAAGCTTTACTACTGTATTATTGGCACATAATTTTAAGGTATTTAACAGAACCGCACTATAATTTGATGATGGTTTTTTTACGAGCGGATCGAGCCTATCCATTCCAAATTAGTTAGGTCTGGTACTCTGTTAGGTAGTAATTTTAAAGTATTTAACATAACAGCAGTATAGTTTGATATCAGTTGGCAGCGTTCAAGTGTCTAAATGGGGTCGAAAGCTTGGTGAACAGACACTTATTTTTGCTGATAAATAGTACGATTTAGCGAGACAAAATCAATATTCGATGGACTCTTTAAGAATAAATGAAATAAAATGTTTTTTTGGTGGATATTTATTAAAATTAATGGACATTTACTAAAATTAATAGGAGATATATTTTTGAAGGTTCAGAATTTAATTTTGTGACCAGAAGTACACATTTATTTATATTACTTATTTATCTTACTGTTCTGGGCACGGTGTTATTAAAAGTGTCCCACCTTTTTCATGCGCGGATATATTATAGAGGTGAGACATTTTTTGACCACCTCGAAATATTGCAATAGCTACATACGTAAGTAACTTACGTAAAGCAGTTGATAATACCAACAAGAAATGTTATAAATGTGTTCGCTTATATTGGCACGTTTCAGTATGTGAGCACAGGTTCATCAACTGTTGCAAGCAGAATTTTTTATTGCGATAATCTTTCTTGCATTTATTTGAAAAACCTTAAGACTGAGTTTATTTTTATAATAAATTAGTTCTACGTAAGCAAGCGAAGAGTTTTATAAGAAAAATTGAAGTTTTAGCTAAAACTAACCTAATTTTGTATAATTTAAAAAGAAATAAAATTTCTGTGCAACATGGGTCTACTTTATTTTCTAAAATCCTGTACTCCAAAGGGATAATTAGTATTTACCACTTAGTGTGTAAAGATACTTGATCATAGAGTTTAAATTAGGTGTATCAGTTGGATTGTATGTACTACATATTCCAATGCCTGTTTGCATTTCTGCTTTTCGTTAAATATTGATTGGATACTATTAGGGATGCAACTATTTCTTGTTGCACAAATTTTGCACGGCCTGAGTACACATTCAAATCCTACACTTAAATTGTGCAACGAGGAATTATTTATTTGCAAATGCTGTTACCTATTTGTGAGAGTGAATATAGGAGTAAGTATATATATGTATATATATAACAAACGATGATAGATGAGTAATTGGTGCACGGTTTTGGTGGACTGGTTCATGAAAAGTGTTCTCGCGAATATTAATAAAAGTATGAGTTTATATTGAGCAAAACAGTGTCATGAGTATCTGTGTATTTTCCAGTGAGGGCTCCCTGTGGGCTGATGTATTATGTGAGTGATTTGCGAGTGTTCCTAGCGTATTGAGAGGGCTCCTTGCGAGCTGAAGTATTTGAGAGGGCTCCTCGAGGGCTGATGTATTGAGAATCCTACATATTTTATATTTTTTATAAGATGAATATTACATAATAATACAATCCAATAATAATATTAAATAATTTTTCTCGCTTTTTTCGACGCCAAATCTTTGATAACATCATCAAAGTCGATTATATTTGCTACTTCACTTTCCATTGATAAAATAGCCAGAAATAAAAATCTCTCTTGGCTTATCGATGATCGCAACTAATTTTTTATTAGTTTCAACCGCAAGAAACTACGTTTTGCTGAAGCTACGGTTACTGGCGTCGTTACCATAATTTGTAATGCGATTAATAAATTTGGATATGCTTCCGAGGGATTGTTCTATACAATATAATTCATTGAATCTAGAGCCGAATAGTTGGTTTGCATTCAAACATTTCAGTTTCATTGAAATCTCCTTTCAAATGTTTGTGAAGATCTTGACAACACTTTAATAAATATTCATCATCTAAATTCCCAATCTCATTCATGTATAGATAACCAAAGACATTTTGGTGATTTGCATATAATTCGAATCTACTTGTAAAAGATACTAACGGAGTATCTATTATTTTCAAAAAGTAATGTACGCGGAAGTATTCTTTGTTGCTGATCATCGATGATTCATCTTGTCCTTCATAATCGAATAATTTCCGCTTTTTGCCCCTGAATGATGATTTGAAATCTGGTGTTTTGTTCAGTTCCTTTGCAACTTCATTTGTTGCGATCATAGCTTTGCTAAATCCTTCATTTCTGTATTCCGCAAAGAATACGTTAAGACCTTTTAGATGCTTCGTGGCTAAATCGATTTGCATCTTTTGATTCTGCAATACTTTGCTGACGATATTAATTTTTGATAATATTTCATACCAAATGATAAGACTGGTAATAAATTCAAATTCACTTATCTTGCGCACTATAGACAAAATCTCAATTTTCAATTTATTGTCAGATGCGTTGTTGCCAATTTTGATTAAGGCGTTTCGAAATTGGGTAACTTGAAATCGAGTAGCCTTTACACTATCAAAACGGCATTCCCACCTAGTTTCTAATAATGGTTTAGGTGTAATTTTTTCAACCTGTTTTTTTTAACATCCCAACGCGATGTCGATGTTGCAAATATCGTGTAAATCTTTTGCAAACACCAAAAAAAAGTAGTGCTTGAGTTCATAGTTTCGCTATATCTACCAATAACAAATTCAAGTTGTGACTACCGCATGATACGTAAAACGCTTTAGGATTTACACGTAATATATTTTCTTGTACTCTTTGATATATTCTCCTTATATTGGCACCGTTATCATATCCTTATCCGCAATATTCAGATATTTTTATTTCCAACTGATCCAGAATGAGCATGATAGTTTCAGATAGTGCTTCCCGGTTGTAGCGTGAACTACTTCAAATTTGATAAAAAATGTCCCTTGATTTCACCCTCCCTGTCTATTATTATGCATTATTATATTCTTATTATGTTGACATAACGAAGGACTATCGATAATTGCTCTTGATGGCTCACATCTGGTGTACAATCCAATAAAATGGAATAATATTTTGCTCTCCTTATTGCATCGATACTTACTTTTTGTACTTTCTGTAGGGTTTTTAAAAGGCGTTTTTTTTGTTGGTTAATAATAATAATACTGTTTATTACTCTCTCTGATACACTGCTCTTTCTCGTTCGCAACTCTTTCTCGTTCGTAACTCTTTCTCGTTCGTAACTCTTTCTCGTTCGCAACTCTTTCTGCAACTGACCCCTGATCGGTTTCGTCGCTTCAAAGTATCCGAAAAACGCTAGTCGACCGATTTCTCCTACTACGTCCTTCGTGCTCGGTGCGCGTCGCGACGGTTGACTACAACATAAGTGCCCCGATGCATGGGCGATCGCATGGGGTTAATGCTCTAAATATTTACACATCCTACATTTATTTGCCATTGCACTTATTCATTCATTTTGAATTAAATGGAATAAATAATGATGCCCTTTTATGGCTGTTCTGTCTAAATAATCATTTACAACAGAATCAAATTTTGTAATTAATTGCATTAAACCCCAAATATTACCATTGTGCGGTATGTACAAAGTATAGCAACTTCCTCGAAAAGTTAAATGTATGTATGTATGTAAGTTTATTGACTCCCCATTGGGGCTACAGTATTATATTTCCCGCCTCTTACTTAACACATTACCGATCGCTAGCGTTTCAACAGCATACGCACGTCCGACCGGCCACTCAGCCACGAATTCTCTCTGGCGCCGGCTCTGTTTTGTTTTAGACTGTCGCGCGGGAGTGTCTGTGCGTTTCGTATGCTCAAATAAAATTCTCTGCTTTTTGTTAATACAGAACAATTAGATTTAATAAAATCTTTTATTTTAATGATATTAATGCTAAATTATATTTATTTTATATATTACAGTGGTTACTACAAATAAGAAATAGTTAATATTTTTGTAAAGCATGATATCGCTCAAAACAGTCGCCTTTATATAGTGGGACTTCGCAAATTTGCAAACAAAACATGTTCTACTTCTTTTTTTACGAACAGCACAAACTCTACATTGTCTTTCTGGTTTCAAACTTCGACCACTGGTCACTATATTTATAAGTTTGTGTTTCCCGAAATTCGATAGTCTTCCGGGATGGTCTGATCTGGGTACTCTCCTTGTAGGTTCAGGACTAGGTTGGTTGTCACCGTGTTCCGTACAATTAGCTTCACTATCTGCCGTCCACGAAATTGCCACTTTGTGCAGGAAATTCTTATACGTCATTTTTTCCCATTTAGAACTGTGTATGCTTTAAATGAATTAAACAGTGCACAGTTGACGAAAAACATTACAACCCGTTTTGTCCATTTTTTTGTTTTTCGGAAAATGGAGTAATATGCGAGATATTGGTCCACGCGATCTACGCCCTTCATATATTTATTATAGTCCATGATGGAATTAGGCTTTTCTATTGGGGCTGTGGATCTTTTGCTTCTGCTTGTGGATTCCATCAATTGTGCAGAATGTACGGTAGAGATCATATTCACATTTCTTCTGGCGTTATTCCACACTTCTAACAAAACTTCACGATTCCTGCGAAATTCGTACTATCCTCTTGAAAGTCGTAATCTTTGTAGCGGTTGAGGAAGACCTCTGTTTTTGCGAATGGTTCCACACACTCTGTATTGATTTGCAGCATCAGCAGGTCCTCAATCTCAAGGACTCTGCAGTTGCGGGGTTATCATCCCTACAGGATAATACGCGTCCATCGACTTCGCGAAGGAGATTTCGATCGGAGACTCCAGTACTGCCACTGGCTTGTGGACCAGTGCGAGAGGGAGCCCAATTTTCTCTCGCGGGTTCTGTGGACCGATGAGGCACTGTTTAATCAGGAGGGTGTGTTCAATGGCCAGAATGCCCATATCTGGGATACAGAAAATCCACGGGCAACACACCAGCGAAACTATCAGGAGCGCTGGTCGCTTAACATTTGGGCCGGGATTCTCGGCGACAGAATAATCGGCCCGTACCTGCTACCTCGCAACCTTAATGGAGCGAGGTATGAGGTTTTTTTGAGGGAGGTACTGCCAGGCCTGATGGCCGACGTACCTGTTGAGCAGGATGGCGCACCCCCACACCGAACTCGCGCCGTCACCAACTACTTAAATACCTATTTTAACTACAGAACGATTAGCTACAATGGCGCCGTCCCATGGCCTCCTCGATCACCTGATCTCACGCCATTGGATTTTTTCTTGTGGGGCCACATTAAAGTAAGTGAAATTTTGGCACTTAACGATAAATTAATAATTTGGTATTGCAAACAATTAATAATGATTCTTTGTTTTCTAGAACTCCTTGTTCGGCGTTGACCGAAACGACGAAAGAGCCACCATCAAAGGGCTCCATGCAGTGTTGGCGGCACTCAATGGAGGAATGTTGGCTCGAGTCAGAGCCAGCATTCTAAAACGCGCTCGTTTGTGCATCGAAAATAATGGGAGGCACATTGAACCCCATTTATGAACAACTCCATTTTTAATTGGCCCTTTTCAGGGCCAGCAATAATTTGAAACGTAGAGGCTTCGTCAGTATGACTAAAGAAGCATGTGTACAAACGGTCCTTTTCAGGGCCCGAATATTTTGCATGCGAATCCGTGCTTTCCTTCTCCTACAATTCCTACATCATTTCATGTCAGCTATTAATATGAAAATTGGTACCAGCAAATTTTAAATTTGATCAAGAATCGCGAAACAACCAATCAGGGATATCAATTACGGCAAGCGTGTATTAAAAAAGAGGGAAAGCAGGGGAAAGTCAAAGTGAGTGTCTGTAGGGCGATGCCGTGCCATGCCATGCTCGGGTCTTCAAGACGGCACATCGAAGGGTCTGCTCCCCGGTTTGGAAGGAACCGAGCGGTTGAGTACCCGCCGGTCCTCCATAGCAATTGTTGCACGCCCAGACCCAAGATCTTTTCCGGCACCTCCCTTTTTCTAGGAGCGAGGCATAACCGGCCAGGACTCGCCAAGAGCTCGGTGGGCGTTACCTAACTTTGTTGTTGAATAACTCGGAATTGGAGGCCTAACGCAAATTTTTAAAAACGACATCATCATCCCCGCCCCCTTCCCAACAAGATGGCTATAGTGATGTTGGACATTTTTGGGACACCCCAGTGTGTCCCAAAAATGTCGTAAAATATTACCACCATCGTGTTGGGATGGTATTTATGAACAAAATGGCAGGTTTGAAAATTGTTGTTCGGCCCTCAATTTCGAGTTATTAAACATTTACTTATGCTCCGCCCCTCGAACTTTTGGCGAGTCACGGACGGCTATCGCTTGCTCCTAGAATAAGGGAGGTGACAAAACACATCTTGACGGTCGGCCTGTGAGAAGCGCGATGGAGGACCAACCGGTGCTCAACCGTTCGGTTTTCCCGAAACGAAACAATCGCCGTCTCGGTGCGCTCGCACCGACGGTCCAGCCGACAGGCCGCTGCATGTGTCGTCCTCGACACCCGACACAGCACGGCACCGCCAAACAAACGCTTCTTTGCCATTCCTCTTGCTTTCCCACTTTCTTAACCTAAAAAGACATTAAAAATGTTAAAAAAATCGTCAAGTAGTTTTGTTCGACCTCCCACAAAAATCTTTTCCCCCACAAATGTGTTTTGAATTCAACAAAAATCATATTTTTCTTTAACATTGGAAGACAATTCTACTAACAACTACATATTTCGTTGCCTTTGCCATATTCTCAAAAAAATTAATGAAAATCCTTGGAAACTAGAGCCAAGGCACCATTTAATTATGAGATATTTTTAAAAATGTTTTGAAACCATGAAACCATTTCATCGCAATGCCGAGGCGATTACGGGTACTCAGTCACAACACAAGCATGATATACTTTACAGTGCTAGATAAGGGTTGGTTGCAGTTTTGGGGTAGAGAAACGGCATAGTAGAATTAATCATCAATAAAACATCTGATACTTGGCCGGCCCGGTTATTCACAAATGGAGCTTCAAGCCTTTCACATGACAAATACATAGAAAATTTATCCATGTACAATACCAATCAATCAAAACATCTGAAATGTGAAACACGCGCGCAAAACGCCGCAAATTTCACACTACTTTCCACTACATAACAGCCAAATACACGAACGTACAATAGCCCCGGTAAAAAATGAACACTCCATAACCAATATTGTTTATCGCTTGTCGTATATTCAACAATATACCAAGGATCTGTGATGGTATGATGAATCATTTAAACGATACAAACTACCCAGCAATTTGTGTGTAGGCTTGAAACTCCATTTGTGAATAACCGGGCCGGCCAAGTATCAGATGTTTTATTGATGATTAATTCTACTATGCCGTTTCTCTACCCTAAAACTGCAACCAACCCTTATCTAGCACTGTAAAGTATATCATGCTTGTGTTGTGACTGAGTACCCGTAATCGCCTCGGCATTGCGATGAAATGGTTTCATGGTTTCAAAACATTTTTAAAAATATCTCATAATTAAATGGTGCCTTGGCTCTAGTTTCCAAGGATTTTCATTAATTTTTTTGAGAATGTGGCAAAGGCAACGAAATATGTAGTTGTTAGTAGAATTGTCTTCCAATGTTAAAGAAAAATATGATTTTTGTTGAACTCAAAACACATTTGTGGGAGGTCGAACAAAACTACTTGGCGATTTGTTTTACATTTTTAATGTCTTTTTAGGGGATATTACTGGCGATTGTTGAATTGGTGTTTTCTAATTAAGTTGTTTCGAGGCTGCATGCCGCATATTTAAAATATTAGCTATAATAGAGCACTGCGAGTATATGGACTTAAATAAAATCAAGCGGGTTTGCTATAAATGCTTTAAAGCTCCATAAGTGCAAAAATTGTCACATTTGGCATTTTTGGGGGGTCCTTGCAGTTGACCATTGCAAACCAAATTTTGTACACTTGTTCTACATCACATCCAAAGCTTATAAAAAAAATTGGATTTGGGTTTCGACGTGACAGGTCTAACACTTTTTGTTAGAATGTCAAAGCGGAGTATGATTTTTGTTAAATCCAAAACACTTATGCGGAACAAAGAATGTTTGGAGTAGGTTGGGCAAAACTACTTGGCAAATTGCGCTACATTTTGTGGGGGTATACAATTTTTGTAAACAATTTCCGGAGAGTAAGCTATGATTGTTAAAATGCATGGTTGTTAGTTTAAATGAATACAATTCTAGTAAGAATAGTAGTAGTTTTGGTAAGACGCTCAATTTGCAATCTTATGATTCCCGTTCTATTGCAAATACATAATATTTGTTTAATTGCTTGTTATTTACACAGATGAAAAAATTCTATTTTGATGTTAGTAATGAATTTGTCTCGTGCTGCACAATATCCACCTTCATCGAATTAGGAGGAATAGTGTGACGACACTATTTATATTCCTACCTGTTTAACACTCAATGGTGCCTTTGCACTTCCATAGTACCAGGTCCTGACATATAATAAAATATTTATAAATGCGGTTAAAACGTTGTTTGTTGATAGTCGCAGAGTAATTGTGAAATGAGTTTATTGCCAATAACAAAATATATCATTTCTATACCTGCATAAATAGTAAGAAATATCAGATATTTGCAATAGAACTGGAACGATAAAATTACGATTTTGGCGTCGTACCACGACGACCGCTATTGTTACTTTAACTGAATTCATTGAAAGTGACAAGCGTTCATCCCAATAGCCCACTCTCCCGATATTCAGTTCATAGGAATTTTATATGACACAATTAATAAAGTTACCATGTGACTCTGAGTTGAACATAAAATAATTTTATTGAAGTTCATAAGCAACGCTTCTTTGAGATTTTGCATTTATCAATTAACCGATTGGCTCCCGATATCTGTCGTGATTCACTCCGCCTAATGGTCAGCGAAACAAAACCTAAGTGACACTACACGGCCACCAAAAGAAGTACGCAATGTCGGTATTATCGATAATTCGACATTACAAAACTGTAGTCAACTGTAGGTTATATTTTAGAATCAGGCGGTTGATATTTATGCACCATTGATTGTAATGACGGGACAGATACTGGAGTAAAATGTGGGATTGCCCACCATCTGTCACAGTTTTGTTCAGTCTGTCAATTATTACCTGACCGTACCTGACCCTATTGGGAAATACTTGAGTTAATGCCTGCGTAGCATGTGTGAGCTTGGAGCTCGAGCGCTCCGCGCCGCCCCTTATTCCCATCATGCGGATCCCAGTCATAAAACGGAGCTACCTGACTATGGCTTAACGACAAACTACAATAAACATTCGAAAAGAAAGAAATTGTAATGTTTCTTTAAAAATTGAAATGCTGTATATAATAATATTCATCACATAGAATTTGTAAACTGCTTGGCACTGAGAATCTATTGATTCTTCTAATTAACGCAGTACAACTTGAGCAAAACGAGACAGTTGTTTCACTATATACATGACAGATGCATTCATTGAAACGTTCGTAAGTTTCATAAAATACGAGCACAACACATGTATTCGAAAATATCACTGACTTTGATGAAACAGATAATTATTATTAATAATAATTATTAATATAATAATTAATTCTTATTAAAAAGAGCGTTCACTGTATGTCGTCGGGCGCGCAAAAGACAACGCTTATTATTAGCACTATGTATCTGCTATGGTATCCGATACCTGTTTGACACTACCTGGCTGACGGTCCGAGGCATTCTGATGCCAAGCGCCCGTCCAAAAGCAGGTAGGGCGCCGCCAGCCACCTAGCGGCGAAAAAAGGAAAGCGACATTTGAGGAAACTTGATTATAATGAAGAATTTCAGTAACTTTTCGCTTCGGACGAAATATTTCAAATATTTATATCTCTTAAACTAATGGACCGATTCTATTGTGCCTTACGTCATACGAATCAGAAAAAATCATAGAAAAATATATCCCGAAAAGAATTACTTCGTGCAGGAAATCTCTGAGAAATTCGGAAAAGATATTTGCAGACAATTTTTCGCATGGGTTAAATCGTTTTACGTCGGGATAATATAGCCTCGGGAGTCTCGCTGGCCCGTACGGCTACGCCTTCACTACTTGGCGCGGAGACTCTACCGAGTCTCCTGATATAGCCTCGGGAGTCTCGCTGGCCCGTACGGCTACGCCTTCACTACTTGGCGCGGAGACTCTACCGAGTCTCCTGATATGCGCTTACGGTAGTCAATATCCCTGATTAGTTGTTTCGCGACGCCCGATTAAACCCAATTAAATCCGACCAAATTCAGTGAATCTACTTTATGAAGCGCCTGTAATACCTTTTCTCATAGATACTGAAGTGGCGACAGTGCCCGCTGGGACTCCGCACAGTACGGTCGTCTGCGCTAGCTGCCTCTTAGCTACTGTCAAGGTGATAGTGTACTTTAAAGTGTGAGTGACCTCAACGCTCCTCAAATCTTCAGCCCCCTGGGCACTATTCCTTATTCCACCGGATCCGTCAAACCCCATGGACCAACCATGACCCCCAAGGAACCAGGAAAAGGAAAACGGAAAAATCCGACCACCACGGAGACGGCCTCCAAGAAAGGCAAACAACTGGAACCCACAAGTCCACCTCATACGTCCGCTAACATCATAGCGGAAATCTCAGCCTCCTCAGACAAACCAGACCCCGCACCACGAATCATTCTGGATAACGAGAAGGTTGATATCAAACAACTAATTGAAACCCTCAAGCCACTCACCAACGGTGAGTTCAAAATCAGGAATAACGGGAACGCCTCCACTATCCTCACCAAATCGCGTGCTCACCACACGCTCGTAACTCAAACGTGCCTAGACAAGGGTTGGAAATTCTTCACCTATGGGTACAAAAGCGAAAAACTGAACAAATTCGTAATACACGGACTTCCACCTTCATTCTCGGCCGAAGACGTTAAAGCCGATTTGAACGCCAAAGGCATCAACACAAGCACCGTCCAACAGTTCCACAAAAAACAACCAGACGGGTCAAGTCTCCCACTACCAGTCTTCGCTCTTGTTGTCACCCCAGATGTCACTCTAACCCAAATAACAGCTGTCAAAACCATTTTATACCACTCCTTTAAAGCGGAAAAATTTAAAGCGAGCGACCAGCCAGCACAGTGCTTCAACTGCCAAAGATTCGGACACGGAAGCAGAAACTGCCATCGTGATCCCGTCTGCGTCCGCTGCAGCGGCAACCATGACATCAAGAGCTGCCTCAGAAACACCGAACCGATCTGTGCCAACTGCAAAAGCAACCATGCCGCCAGCTTCCGCCAATGTCCAGCCAGACTAAAATACATCACCGCAAGTAAAACCAAACCCCCTCCACCAACTCTCCACAAAACCGCAACCACCCCAACACATAAGTGCCCCAACTACTCTTCCTCAACCCAGTTTCCCCCTGTAAATCCCAACGTGAGATTCATCACACCTACAACATCTTTCACGACTACCCAAGCCATACCATCGGGATTGCCGCCGAATTCAACATACTCTGCCGCCCTCAAGAACACCAGCGCAACGCCATCACAACAGGCCACCACCGGTAACTTCTCCTCACTCTACTTACCGGCACCACTCCTCGAAGTTCAACGCCCGGAAGACCGAGAAGAACAACAACAACACGCTACTCTCACATCCTCACCTCCAATAACCCGCACCAACACTCAGAACCCCCTCGAAACTCATGACATCTCAACAATCGCCGATATCCTTCATGAATCCGCAACTATCCTCCACGAACTCAAAAATCTTAACATCTTCAATATCCTCTCCGAACTCAAAACCATGATCCACAAACTAAAAACCGCCGCCCATCCAATCGACAAGTTACTCATACTTGCCAACCACTCCCACCTATTCCCCCCATCCTACTCTAATAAACCCCCCGAAAACCACTACGAAAATGGCTCCTATCATTAACATCATCGCAATCAACATCAACAGCCTCAGAGCGCACAGTAGCGAATTTCTCCACACTCTACAAGTATACAACATCGATATCGCACTCATTTCCGAAACCAAACTGAGCCCCAGGAATAAGCTATCTCTACACGGCTATACACTGTACCGCCAAGACAGGACAGACAGGTCAGGGGGTGGTGTAGCCATAGCCATCAAATCCTCTCTTTCCTCCACCGAACTCCCTCACGATCTCCCATCTCCTACCGAATACGTTGGCATCCAACTCAACATCAACAACAATCCCACTAACATCTATGCAATCTACAACCCCCCTAACATCCCCCTTGACCCCTCCCTCATCCTACACATCTTCTCCTCCCACTCCAAAACGGTAATAATTGCGGGTGATTTCAATGCCAAACACCCAGCATGGAATCACAGCTCCTCCAACCAGTCCGGAACCATCCTCTCAAACCTCATCACCCAACAAAACCTCGAACTCTTTACACCTCCGACCCCTACGCACTACCCTGCTACCGCTAACCACGATCCCTCTACTCTTGACCTCATGCTAACAAATAAGAGAAATGTCATCTCCAACTTCACTCTACTCCATGAATCCCCGTCAGATCACCTTCCCCTACTCTTCTCCATCTTCGGCAGACCCACCCGTCTCCCCACCAGAGCCAAACTCAACTTTAAAAAATCCGATTGGCCTTCCTTCCGAAACCACCTAAACTCCCTGATCCCCACGGCTAACCCCCCCATTAATAACATTTCCGACGTCGAATCCCACATTCAACTTCTAACATCCAGCATCTCACAATCCATTCACAAATTTACTCCCACCTCTAGTACCCCCTACCGCCCTCCCCCTCTCCCCCGTTCTATCCAAAAGGCTATAAAAAACAAAAACCATATTAGGAAAAAATGGCAAGAAACCAGATCACCTCTCCTAAAACTCCTACTCAACCAGTCCATCCGAGCCGTTCGACATAGTATTAACACATGGAAACAGTCCTCATGGGACACCAAACTAAAATCTATCACCTCCAAAGACCACTCAATCTGGCACCTGACCAAAATCTTCAACAACAATTGCACAACGCACTCTCTGCCCCCACTCAAACTCCCCAACCATCACGCCACCTCTCCCACCGAAAAAGCCAACGCTCTTGCCGCACACTTCAGCAAAATTCACCATGATGCCTCCATCAGAGGCAACCCGTCCAAAACCCAACAAATCTCAGCCTTCGTAAGAAGAACTCTAAACGCTCCGTCCTCCCCTGTAACTCCAACGCCCCCTTCCGCACTCACTAGCCCTTCCGAAATCTCAGCTATCTTAAAAAAACTAAAATCTCGCTCAGCCCCTGGTTTCGACGAAATCCCAAACGTCGCTCTCAAAAACCTACCCAAAAAAGCCGTGGCCTACCTTTCCAAAATCTTCAACAGCGCTCTCAAGCTCCATTACTCCCCACTATCCTGGCGCAACGCCATAGTCATCCCCATCCTCAAACCAAACAAACCCCCCTCCCAACCTTCCAGCTATAGGCCCATCAGCCTCCTGCCCTGCCTGTCCAAAATATACGAGAAAATCATACTTGCTCGCCTGAACAAATTAACCAGTTCTCTAAACTTGATCCCCCAAGCCCAGTTTGGTTTCAGAAATAAACACTCTACATACCACCAACTTGCGCGCATAGCCCGCCACATCGCCGATGCGAAAAAAGCCAAGGAAGACACCCTGATGGTTCTCATAGATAGTGAAAAAGCCTTCGACTCAGTCTGGACTGACGGGCTAATCTATAAACTAATCAAACTAGGCGTTGCCCCTTATCTATGCAAAACAATTCACTCTTTCCTGCAACACCGAACCATCAGGGTCAGAGTCTCTCTCGAACTCTCCGAAGACCAGGAGATCCTTGCTGGTGTCCCCCAAGGATCCTCTCTATCTCCGATACTCTTTAACATATATATCGCCTCTATTTTTCATTCGACTCCCCACAACGTCCACATCGCCGGTTATGCGGACGACATCGCACTGTACGCCTCCAGTACCTCTATCCCCCGTGCAATTTCACGCGCCGAAAACGCGACTTCCCTAATCATCAAACAACTCCAAGACTGGAAAATCACTGTAAACGAATCAAAGACAGAGGCGATTCTCTTTACCCGCAAGCGTAAAAAGCCAAATTTCATCAAAATACGGGGCCAATCCATCCCCATTAAAACCCAAGTTAAATATCTTGGCATCACCCTCGACCATGCCCTTACGTGGAAACCGCACATCCTCACAGCGTCAAAAAAAGCCAAAATCATCCTTATAAGGCTCTTCAACCTCCTATGCTCGAAAGCTCTCAGCATCCAGCTAAAAATCTTAGTCTACAAAGGAGCAATCAGACCTGTGATGACGTACGGTTGCCCAGTCTGGAGCACCGCTGCCAAAACTAACCTAAACACCCTACAAATTATACAAAACAAATTCTTAAGAACTATTGGGAATTTCCCCCGCTATGTTCCCTTAAGCTACATTCACACCGCACTTAACATCGTCCCACTAGACACATTCATACGCAAAGCAACAGACAGCTTCAACATTTCTACTCGCTCCCACGAAAACCCCCTCATCAAACGAATTTACCAATAACCCCCCCCCCCATCTCCAGGGTTTTTTAGAAGTTCATTTTTCCCTGGCCCACAACCCCAGCCACTGAATATTGCGCACCCATCATGCAGCGTCTTGCCTCACCAACCCCTCATTCTCAGTGTATAAAGCCCTTGGCTGGTGACCTGCACTCTCACCCACCACCCTTTACTGTATATAAGTTTGTATATATATTGTATATAATATCAGTCAATAAACTTTTGTTAATCGTTAATGAAGTGGCGACGTGGCAAGGCGTTGGAGCAGTGGCCGCGGTGATCCGGGTTCGATTCCCCGTTGTCGCGAATCTTTTTTTTGCATTTTCTTGCCCTCATCATCATACTGAATACCTGACAGTTATGATATTTTTTTGTGTTTGCCATCAACCTACAATCGCCACTCTGAAAATTCCTGTTGGAGATAGCCAGAAAATACATGGTCTTTCAGATTTTTACCCAGCAAACCAATCAGAGCTATCAAAATGAAATTTGCCGGTACCAAGTTTCATATTGATAGCTGAAACGAAATGGAGTAGGAAGGACAGGAGCAGGAAAGCAGGACAAAAGGCATGGATATGCATACAAAACATTGGAGCCCTGAAAAGGACTGTTTGTACACATGCTTCTTCAATGATATTGACGAAGCGTCTACGTCTGAGATTATTGCTGGCCCTGAAAAGGGCCAATTAAAAATGGCGCTATTAGCTCCGCAGCTGCTCGGAGTGCCCACCGTCATCAACATGTTTTAATATTCGCTATAACCAAATGTAAGCGTTGGCATACTCAAGATATAATCCCCTTTTCGACGATATTGAAGTGAGGGACTCTACAGACTTAATCACTTCTGGTATTTTCTCCGTTTTCACATTTTATTATACCTCAAGTTATTTCACTCTAATCATTTGGCGCGCAGATGTTCCTCTTCACCGTCTTCAAGCCTCTCTGCTTTCTATTATTTTCATTTTATTATACCCCAAATTATTTTATTGAAAACATGTGGCCTGCAGATGTTCTTTTCCCCCATCTTCGAGCTTTTCTGACTTCTATTATTTTTAAGTGCACATCTGCAGACTTAATTACTGGCTTTCCTAAGGTTCTTTTCACCTTTGGTTACTTTGTCCATTTTTATATTTCATTATACCCTTCTTCTTCACCGCTTCACCTGGATTAGCAATCCATTCCTTGAATTTTATGACTCTTTGCTGGTCAGGTATCCAAGGAAGCGAGTCTCCTACCGCTCAACCCCCGTGCGGAAAAACCCACCCGCCACCCTTTCAGGTGTAAAATTTGTATGCCCCTTCTTGGCACACCCACCTCTTCTTCCGCCACCTCCACTTTTTCCTCACCATGTATTTACATTTTCAATATTTTCAGCCAATGATCTTGACTTCCCCACTTCAATGTCCCCTAAGAAGGGATTAATGAGTTTTTAAATATGCGTGCGCCTAGATTTTAATATTAGAGGTGTTAGTGTTCACTGTCACAACGTGTCATCCTTAAACTTGTTTTCGCAATTTGTAATATCATGGCCGGACCGTACCAGGAATTCTATGACATGATGTTGTGTCTCGGGTGGTGCAACGACAACACGCATAGAGCGGTCGCACTGTACGCAGAGCGGTTTCCCAATCGGAGGCACCCGGCATACAGCGCATTTTCAGGACTACGAACCCGCGTGTTGACGACCGGCAGTATGCTTCCTCGTGGCAGCGAGGTCGGGCGGCCACGCATTGCCCGCACAGAAGGGGTGGAGGAGGCCATTGTCGAGGCGGTGGAAGAAAACCCGGGGACCAGCACCCGCGAAATTTCGCGAACCCGCCGGTAAGATTATCGTGTTGTCACACTTGTATCAGACTCGGCAGAGTCTCCGTGCCATGTACTTTTGTATTTCTCACATGCTTCTTGATTATCCAGGATTTCAAAATCTACAGTGGGGCGCGTGCTAAAAAACCAGTCCTACCACCCTTATAAATACACGGCAGTGCAGGAGCTCCTTCCCGCCGACCATGACCGCAGGCTGGAGTACTGCAGGTGGATTTTGGGGCAGTCAGCGAGGGATCCAGAATTCACGAAAAAAGTCCTGTGGCCCGACGAGGCCCTATTCAACGAGCGGGGTATTTTTAATGGGCGCAATGCCCATTACTGGGCGACCGAAAATCCCCGCGTTAAGAGGACGAGGACTTTCCAGCGGAAGTGGTCCCTGAACATTTGGGTGGGGATCTTGGGGGTTAATATTATTGGACCCCATATTATGCCCCACCGACTCAACAGGGCGCAATATCTTGCGTTTTTGGAGGATGTTCTCCCCAACTTGCTGGAGGTTGTTCCCCGCGAAGCGAGAAACAACATTTGGTTCCAGCAAGATGGAGCTCCTCCGCACAGAACCCGTCGAGTTCAGGAACACCTCAACCAGGTATTTCCTAACAGGTGGATAGGGACCGGCAGCCCCACTGCCCTCTGGCCAGCAAGATCTCCGGATCTCACCCCCCTTGATTTTTTTTTGGGGGGATATGCGAAGGTATGTTTACTGTCTAATACTGATCAATACTTGACTTTTATCAATCGCTTATTTAACAATAATATTTCTTTTACAGAGCATAACGTACGGCGTCGACGCGCCTTCCGAGGAAAACGTCATACAGCGGCTTCAGGCGGCCGTTGCAAGCATAGAGCCGGAACAATTTTCGTGAGTTCGGCACGACATCATCGAACGTGCCCAACTTTGTGTGAACAACAACGGTGGGCACTTTGAAGAGCTACGGCGCTAATAGCGCCATTTTTAATTGGCCCTTTTCAGGGCTAGCAATAATCTCAGACGTAGATGCTTCGTCAATATCATTGAAGAAGCATGTGTACAAACAGTCCTTTTCAGGGCTCCAATGTTTTGTATGCACATCCATGCCTTTTGTCCTGCTTTCCTGCTCCTGTCCTTCCTACTCCATTTCGTTTCAGCTATCAATATGAAACTTGGTACCAGCAAATTTCATTTTGATAGCTCTGATTGGTTTGCTAGGTAAAAATCTGAAAGACCATGTATTTTCTGGCCATCTCCAACAGGAATTTTCAGAGTGGCGATTGCAGGTTGATGGCAAACACAAAAAAATATCATAACTGTCAGGTATTCAGTATGATGATGAGGGCAAGAAAATGCAAAAAAAAGATTCGCGACAACGGGGAACCGAGCCCGGATCACCGCGGTCACTGCTCCAACGTCTTGCCACGTCGCCACTTCAGTATCTGTGAGAAAAAGTATTACAGGCGCTTCATAAAGTAGATTCACTGAATTTGGTCGGATTTAATTGGGTTTAATCGGGCGTCGCGAAACAACTAATCAGGGATATTGATTACCGTAAGCGCATATTAAGAAAGTGGGAAAGCAAGAGGAATGGCAAAGAAGCGTTCGTTTGGCGGTGCCGTGCTGTGTCGGGTGTCGAGGACGACACATGCAGCGGCCTGTCGGCTGGGCCGTCGGTGCGAGCGCACCGAGACGGCGATTGTTTCGTTTCGGGAAAACCGAACGGTTGAGCACCGGTTGGTCCTCCATCGCGCTTCTCACAGGCCGACCGTCAAGATGTGTTTTGTCACCTCCCTTATTCTAGGAGCAAGCGATAGCCGTCCGTGACTCGCCAAAAGTTCGAGGGGCGGAGCATAAGTAAATGTTTAATAACTCGAAATTGAGGGCCGAACAACAATTTTCAAACCTGCCATTTTGTTCATAAATACCATACCAACACGATGGCGGTAATATTTTACGACATTTTTGGGACACCCTGTAGTTATATCTATATGTATAGTGGTTCCTACATACTTCTTCATTTGCTTCTCAAACCTTTAGTTATTTCGGAAGTTTTGCTACTCTACGTATCAGCTCTTGCGCCCGAGCCCAAAGTTGGATCTTGGAAGTACAAACTAGCAATATTGCCAAATTCTTTTTTCGAAAGGATGATGCAGCAGTATATAAAGGACGAGGCAATGAGTCATTCCGCCTGATCAGCGCCTCGTGCCGGAGGAATGCCCGCATCGAACAAAAGCATCGCTCTAATCGCTCTAAGTCCCAATCGGGTACTCGCTATCCAGATTTCGACAAGAACACATCAATGCATACCAGCGAGTTACTCTGTACCTTTTGTTAGATGTTTGGTTTTGGGTTTAATCCGTACAAAAACATTAAAATGTAAAAAATGCGCCAAGTAGTTTGAGTTCGCGACAAAATTGAAATATAACAAAAAAGATAATAAATATCATACGAGAAAGCCAAGTCTTCATTTAAAGAAACATCGATTTAACTCGCATTAGCATCGAACACTGAATTAACAACAAATTGTCAACTAATAATAAAAAAAACTTGGCGTATGCACGCCTCATTGGAGGCACTTGCTCTGGTAATATTGCTAAAAGAATTTTTAAAGAAATTAAATTTTAGTAAAGTCAGTGTTTGGTAAGTCAGTTTCCCATTATCTTTTTAAGTCGCAATGAAGTGAGCACACGCCAAGTTTTTTTTATTATTAAATGACAATTTATTGTTAAATCAGTGTTCGATGCTAATGCGAGATAAATCGATGTTTCTTTAAATGAAGACTTGGCTTTCTCGTATGATATTTATTATCTTTTTTGTTGTATGTATGTATGTATGTATGTATAGTTTATTGATCCCCTTGGGGTTACAATGTTTTCCATCCTTAATGCTACCGTAAACGCTCCCTACTTCGCATTGCCTGTCTTCGCCTCTCTCTCTCTCTCTCTCTCCCTCAACGCCACCGCCTCTCTCCCCGCTGTCTTACATCTACGCTCCGTTCTTGCCATTCCTCCTCTCTCTCCCTCTCATCCGTCCTTCCATCACCACTCATTCTGTTGCGACTTCCGTTTCCGCTGCGCTCCCCCTCCCTTCGTTCTTCCCTTCTCTCCTTTTCCCCCTTCCTTTCTCCTCTCCATTCTTCTATTTTTCTCAACCACTCTTCCCCTTGTCCTTCATCCCCTAATACCTCTCCTGCCGCCTCTTGCCATCCCCAGCCCCATCCCCATCCCGTGCATACCTTCCACACGTGCTCCCACGTTTCCCTCCCTTCTCCGCACATCCTGCACTCTCTGTCCTTCTCCTCCATCCAATACTTGCCCCCCTCCATTCCATTCCCCAGCCTGAACTTCGCCACTCTCCTCCATCTGCTTTCGCCCCACCCTTTTTTTAAGGTATCCCGGTACTCCCTTCCCCTTCACCATCCCGTACCATTTGTTGTACCTCGCTTCTCTTATTTTTTTCCACCTCTCCCTCCTCATTATTTCCTCTCCCCTCAGATCCTCCCCTTCGTCTCTTAGTCTTTCCACTTCCTCCGTCTCCCATCCCCTTACCTTGTAGAACGCTGCTCTCCCCTTCTTCCACCGTCCTAATGCTTTTCCCAACCTTGCCCTCCTCCTGACTTCTTCCCAGCATCTCCTTGCCAGTTCTCCCCCTTTCCCTTCCGCCAATTTTCTTTCATACGCCCACGCTCTCATGCCTGCCTTCCCTTTTAACTTTTCCTTCTGCAGCTCTTCCCTTACCATGTATCCCGGCGTGCATCTTTTCACTCCCAGGACCCATCTCAGGTATCTATCCTGCAATTTCTCCACTCCTGCTCTTTCCTCCCATCCCCATATTTCTACGCCGTAACCCACTACCGGCCACACTAATTTGTCGAAGAGCCAGATCCTCCGATCCCATTCCTTCCTAAACATCCTCTCTCCTATTCCCCATACCTGCCCCATGAGTGCTGCCCCTTTCCTGACCCTGTCTTTCACTTGTTCCTCCTGCCTTCCATCCCTTGCCACCACGTATCCCAAGTATTTGTATTTTCCAACCTCCTCTGACTTCTTTCTCTTCCATCTTCAGTCCGCCTTTCTTTGCCTTCCTCCACCTTTCCTGTACCTCATTATCTTTGTTTTGTCCCTATTCACTTCGAGTCCCTTCTTGTCCATGTACCTCTCTAGCTTACTTATCATCCCTTTCATACCCTCCTCATCTTCTGCTAGAATCACTATATCGTCCGCGTATGCTAGAAAGAATATCTTTTCTTCTCCCAACCTGACTCCTCCCCATCCTCCCCTTCTTAGTTCCTCTTCCAAGTCCGCTATCAGTATTAAGAACAGCATCGAACTCAGCGGGCATCCCTGCCTTAACCCCCTTCCCGTCCAAAACTTCTCCCCTTCTTTGCTACCTACCCTTACTCTCCCCGTCGTTTCCTCTAAAATCTCTTCACATCTTCTAATTAATCCTTCTCTCACTCCCCTTTCTCTCATTGCCTTTACTAATATATCCCTATTCACTGAATCAAATGCTGCTTTCAGATCTACGAACATGGCTACCATCCTTCTCTCTTTCCTCGTTACCTGTCTGTTTATTAGGTAGTTCAGGACGTACACATTGTCTATAGTTCCTAGCCCTCTTCTGAATCCTGTTTGATTCGGTGGTAACATATTCTTCTCTTCTAGTTCAACCCTCAACCTCTCCGCTAATACCCCTGTGTACGCCCTGTACGCCGTCTGCGTGATTGTTACACCTCTACAGGGTGTCCCAACAATGTCCCACATCACTATAGCCATCTTGTTGGGAAGGGGGCGGGGATGATGATGCCGTTTTTAAAAATTTGCGTTAGGCCTTCAATTCCGAGTTATTCAACAACAAAGTTAGGTAACGCCCACCGAGCTCTTGGCGAGTCCTGGCCGGTTGTGCCTTGCTCCTAGAAAAAGGGAGGTGACAGAAAACATCTTGAGTGTGGGCCTCCGACAATTGCTATGGAGGACCGACGGGTGCTCAACCGCTCGGTTCCTTCGAAACCGGGGAGCAGACCCTTCCATGTGCCGTCTTGAAGACCCGAGCACGGCACGGCACGGCATCGCCCTACGGACACTCACTTTGACTTTCCTCTCGCTTTCCCTCTTTCTTAATACACGCTTGCGACAACTGATATTCTTGATTAGTTGTTTAGTGACTCCCGACTAAATCCAGTTAAATCCGTCCAAATCCAGTGAAGCAAATTTATCAGGGGCCTATGACACTTCTCTTAAAAGTATCGAAGTGGTGCCGTGACAAAACGTTGGAGCTGTAACCCTGAGGATTCGAGTTCGATTCCTCCCCGTCGCAGATTTTTTTTCATTTCCTTGTTCAATATCCAGCAGTGGTAATATCTTCTCTTTTATAGTTTTACGCCTTTTCTCTGACATTTTCATTTTCCCTGCACATGTATGCGATACGTAAGGTCTCTGAGGAGTTGTTTAGCGACTCCCTAATAAATTGGAATGAATTTTAACTTTTTTAACTACCATTGAGCGAACATTATTGAACTTGGATTACCTTCTTAAATTATGTTAAACATTAATTACTACCGGTACACATTTCTCTACATGTTAGAAAATGTAGTCAGTAGTTTAAAGCGATAGGTCTCTAACCTTGAGAACATGACTTTGTTTCTCTTTTTCTCAATGAGTATTTTACGCTTCCCATTGTATTATTTTCATACTATTTCAATTGAAATTCAATCGGATTTTCTAATCATTTTTTTGCAAACCGATCACGAGTACTATCTGGAGAATTTGCAGTCTTGTCTAAATTACGAGGACAGGCCACAAAGATTAACAATTAAACATTACCATTGGCTGGGTATTCAACATAAGGCAAAGAACTGTAAAACAAACAGGAAGGAAATAAAAAAAAACATCCGCGACGGGGAGGAATCGAACTCGAATCCTCAGGGTTACAGCTCCAACATTTTGTCACGGCACCACTTCGATACTTATAAAAGAAGTGTCATAGGCCCCTGATAAATATGATTCACTGCATTTGGACGGATTTAACTGGATTTAGTCGGGAGTCACTAAACAACTAATCAAGAATATCAGTTGTTGCAAGCGTGTATTAAGAAAGAGGGAAAGCGACAGGAAAGTCAAAGTGAGTGTCCGTAGGGCGATGCCGTGCCGTGGCGTGCTCGGGTCTTCAAGACGGCACATGCAAGGGTCTGCTGTCCGGTTTGGAAGGAACCGAACGATTGAGCACATGCCGGTCCTCCATAGCAATTGTCGCAGGCCCACACTCAAGATCTTTTCTGTCATCTCCCTTTTTCTAGGAGCGAGGCATAAACGGCCAGGAGTCGCCAAGAGCTCGGTGGGCGTTACCTAACTTTGTTGTTGAATAACTCGGAATTGGAGGCCTAATGCAAATTTTTAAAAACGGCATCATCATCCCCACCCCCTTCCCAACAAGATGGCTATAGTGAAATCCAACATTTTTGGGACACCCTGTATATACTACTACTACTTGGCGCGAGACTCTACCGAGTCTCCTGATCCCGGTGGATTTCAATCCTTTAAACGCTACGAGCCAGACTTCCTCCGATCCCACTATCTGCTCTGTGCAGCCACCACGCAAGTCACAACAGCCATACCACTTTTTACACTTTCGTGATGAAACTGGAGTCTATATTTTTAGAGTCATATAAACATTTTTTAGAACGCTTCCTCGTTCGATAGTAGAATTTTTCCAACGGTGATTCCTGATCGCACAAGTACATAGTGCAGTCGATATTGGACGAGAATTCATTGTTCGCGTAATTGCTATCGTCAACTCGATTGTCGAATAATTTTGATGTCCTTGAAGTGGAAATTCATCCTCAGTGAGAATAATGCCGCGCGCAAGGGCACTCATCAAGTAGGCACTGAATTGCTTGATATGTACAAGTTTTTGCATTGCAATTTTGTTAACTATTATTATTCGTTTGTAGATTATCCCTGATATTTGTAGCCATCGACTCTGTATCGTGCCAGTGGAAACCAAACAATGATGAAAAGGAAGTGTTGTGCGAAACACCGGAATGTACGGCAAGAGGTAATAAATAGATTGTATACTGTTTGATTATAGGCATAATAAAAAATTCGTTGTGCGTGGTAGGAAAAGAATATAAGGACAATATCGATAGACGGGTCAATCCCTGCCAGGATTTTTTTACTTTTTCCTGTGGTAATTTTCGCAAAAACCACCCCGGTCCGAAATATGCACCTGAATGGAGTTTGGTCGACGTAATGAATTTTGACTTTGCCCTCATAATTCGGGGTAAGCAAATCAAACATCTTATTAAACATAAATATTACACCGGGCTCGATTTTTTTTTGCAGAATCTCTTGAATCATACAACTATCAACAGGATGGAAATAATTTATTCCGTAGAGCGAAAGAGGTTTACGAGACTTGTTTAAAGATTCGTAATACAATAGTTCTAATCTCAAACATTTCGAGTTGACAACATACATCTTTTGCTGAACAAAATACTTTTACAGCGGAATATCCGATCAGCGACGCGAAGGAAGTTGCCCAAGAAATTAAGAAAATCGGTCGCTTGTCGGCCAACACATCTGTTTGGGATATCCATTCTAAGTATTTGAAACTGTCAGGCGAATCGGCTTTTTTCCAGACCAAAATACTTGCGGGTAGAGCAGTGGAAGGCTTACCGGTGTTATTTGTAATGATACGAAAATTATAAGTGTTATTAAAGCATCGTTAAACTTTGGATTCTTGCTCTTCAAACGTGGTTTCAAACCGTCAGGTCATGGAGCCCCCAAGTGCGTATGGATCAATTTTTCATGGGGAGGACTGGAAACCACAGGAGAAACAGGCTTACTATGACTTCCTATTTGTCATTATGAAAATTCTGAAATTAAAGGATTCCGATGCAATAATCAAGAAAAAGATTGAAACAGTGTTTGACTTTAGGGAAGAACTCGATTGGGTAGACATCGTATCATTCGTAAACTCGTAGTTGGGTGTACGCATTCATAGGTTTAAATTTTATATTTTCTGTTTTAGATAATCAAACAACGCGGGAAAGAAAAACCTGACCCCTACATTCCATTAACCGGAATAGAATTGGAAAAGTGGTTTTCAGATACTCTCCAAGATAAAACAAAGACTCAGAAAGTACGTCAGAAAATCCACTAAATCGTACAGGTATTATATCTGCTTTGATTAAGAGGTTTTTCTAGATACCCTGGACGGAAGTAATCGAGATATTATTGCAAAATTTGGAACCGGAAACGAGACGGACTAAAAAGATAATTTCCATACGTCATAGAGAGTACTTCCTGGACTTGTTAGATCTCCTTCGAAATGTACCCACAGAGGTTTTAGGTATAGTAAGCATTTCTGGCATAAAGTTTTGATTAAATAATTCACATATCACTTACGAAATGTTATAGAAAATCATATGGAAATTTATTTTGTGGAACGTCACTTGAAATTTGAGAAGAATATATACAACATACTGAAAGCAACATCAGTCGAGCCTCATGGTCTTTTCCACTACATAAGGGAAAAATTTTATCCAAGGTGCACTTTCAATTGATCTTATACAGACAATGGAATTAAACAATTAAAAACAGGTTGATAGAGATGATGTTCTTAGATGGCGTACGTGTATCGTGAATCATAATATGGAGGAGATCTTGGAGAAATTAGTCTTCGAAAAATGGTTCCTGAAGGATAATATAGAAATTGTAAGAATTCGGACATCAAATCGAAAGATAGTGATAGTTTTACTTATAATTTCTTTTGGTAGGTTCATCAATTAAATAACAGGATAAAAATAGCTATTGGGAACCAAATGAGAAATTCCACGTGGTTAAACCAAGTGACCCGCGAAAAGACAATGGCAAAATTCAACGCACTCAATGAATGGATTGGTTTTCCCCCCTGGGTAATCGATGGCGGGACTGCTCAAGAGTGAGTTACCGAATTCTTTGAGAGTTAATTATATTTATAACATTCGACATGTGTTTTATATATTTACGAATTGTTGCAATTATCGGTATGTACAGGAGAGACAAGAGAGACATTCTAACACCAGACGCAATACTCGATAACAATGTCAACTTGCTCTGTGAGTACAGTATTGATCCAATGCAGCAAGCTTCGAACTTTGACTTTGTTACGGACAAAAGTGGTTAAAAAGATATGGATCGACTTTAAAAATAGGCAACACATGCTTAAAAGTACAAAATAATTTCAATCTTATTTATATTTACTAAATATCTCTTCCATAGATTACCGATTTTAGAAGTCAGTCCATATTGTTTTAAAAATTTGTGCAGAATTCGTTCTTGGGGCGTATTTCCCAAAATGAAAGAAATTGCATTTCGTTCGAAGCACTTGTACAAAAGTTATGTGCAGATAAACAACAATTGGGTATTTCGTATTACAAGCCCCGATCACTAATCAATGTGACTCTAAATGATTGCTTAAAATTGAACCCTACCTTCATCACAAACTTGTTGGGAGTCGGGATCAATGATTGGAAAACTAAGTCGATTCATGCCTGTATGATTTTTGTACTACGTGTTCTGGGAGATTCTGGATCAGCTTGCAGCACTGAAAGTGATGTATGTCGCCTCAACACTCTATGGAACTATGATTCTAACAGTCTTAACATGTTCATGACGGGGTGCATCACCGGTGGTACACACAATTGTCCCATCGCATCGGGCGGGCTGCGTCACCGGTGGTACACGAACGATTGCCGCCTCATAGTAATTAAAAACTAATTGCTGTAATTAACAAATTTATTTCCATCTTTTTATACATAATTATATACATACAACTATTTTTTTCATGCGTGTCTTTAAAACATTTTAAGCAGCAAGGCGGCTGATTGTCACAAAAAGGGCAAAACGTAGTAACGCGCTTAGCTTTTTTGCGGTTATGGCGGGACCTATCCGTTCAGATAAATTTTTGTAGCATTGTCTACAGCGTTTACGTACACTTCTTGCAGAGCCTACATATTCATCTATAAAATGTTGCTTGCTATGATTTATTTTCACTATTCTAATTTCTTTAGCAAGTAATAATTTAACAATAATTTGTTCTATATATTTCAATATGCTAATGAAATGACTGCCTCACTGTCTGTGTATGTAATATGCATTTACAATTGTTGTACCACAAAGTAGTTGTATCACCATTTTTTGGTGCCATTTCACTGCTTTTCTGAAGGACTCATGATAGATGACATCTGACCTGATAAGTCAATGCCTTTTTTGCATTATTATAATCAAAAACGAGATTAGATTTGTTTCGTGTCGGTTTTCCATAGATTAGTAGGCCTTTATGATTTTTGCAAGTTGATAACATCTTTTATCAGCTCATTTCACGAATTTTACATTAAAATTATTTTCAAGGTTTATAACTTCACTACGTTTTTGCTGTTTCTTTCTCTTTAATGGCAAAAATGTCTGGTCTTCCTGTACTGTACCGTAAAAGTATGTTTGTTTCTGTAAAAGTGATTGTCCTAAGGGAACACTGGAATAACACCTGAATATACATATACAAACTGCTATACGCAAATAACAAACCATTCATAACTTTTGTCACAACATCATATGAATCATGTTCAATCATATGTCCATTTGTTGAAGCAGTTGTGTTTTTAGCATACCCTCCTAAGTCATAACACAATTTTATACTATATTTATGACGTTTCACTTTGATGTGTTGACGGACACGCAAACGTCCACGCTATTAAATCGTACTTTCGTCTATTACAACAGCTTTAGTAGGTTTTCCTGGATTCTTGAATGTATGAAGAATTTCTGGCATGATGTCTCTGATTCTGTTCAAGAGATCTTCGATTCTGCATGTTGTATTATCGAAGAAATGTAAATATTTCAAAATAGTCAAGAAACAATCCGTTTCATGATATTTTTAATACTGCCGATACCGTTCATATCACTTTTAGACCAATATAATGTAATGTCTGGCATTTGTATGATTCCCATAACTAATAATATACCTATAAAAACCTCTATTTCGCTTGTTGTAACGCGTATCGAGGATTTCTGATATTTCGTTTTTTTCTACGAATGCCACATTGCATGGCATATTTATTTATTTGTTGAATCATAAGTTGAATTATGCTATCGGTAAAAAATAATTTACATATCGCAAACTGCTTATCGCAATTAATATTTTGTATTAGAAGCTCCGTGTCTGGCTGACTCTCATGTTCTATCACTTTGTTATCTGATTCTGTTCTCTGTTCTCTCGACCTGTCATATTCGTACGCAAATGTAAATTGGAAAGTTCAACGCCCAGAATACCAGGTTCATTCCTTTCGTTTGAAGTGTAGCGGATAGGTGATAGCCTTCTCCTTCGATACCAAAAGATACTGCCTCATAATGATGTATGAGATTCATTTGATGAATCATCGAATTCCACTTTTCATACCTTAATGGATACTCATTGAAATTGGAATTGTGGTTATAATACATATACAAACATTATATATTATTTACGAATGTAAATCTTGAAATATGCATAGAGCACCACCATCGAACAAGAGGATTATATAAATTACTATTGAAGCGGTGCTAGGGCGCTTTGCCCTCGTGGACCTCCCTTTCGTCGGCATGTCGGTTGGGATTGCGGGAATAATTTTCAAGGAAGACAGGAATAGTTTTGGCTAAACAGACAAGTTCGGATTTTATTAGGAGGGATTAGGTTCTACATGATTGGAATACAATGTTAAATGGAGTAAGGATCGGATTTGGACACAAGGAATAATTTCATTCGTGACTCGACATAATATAATTATTACAATCCGTAACAACGACTCCATTTGTATTTAACGAATCGGGCGTCCGGCCTTCTCAGCCGAACTCTCCCATCGCCTACGATCGGGCGTCCGGCCTTTTCAGCCGAACTCTCCCCATCGTAGGGTATCGCGGAATATCCGACGTGCCCTGGGCGTCCGGGTGACTCTCCGAACTCTCCTCTCTGGGAGGCGACCGGCCTTTTCAGCCGTTCTCTCCATCCCAGGGGCGTCCAGGCAGTAGTCCCCGTACTCTCCCAGCATTCCTCAGGCGTCCGGGGTAACTGCTCTGAACTCTCTTCGGGAAGGCGACCGGCCTTTTCAGCCGTTCTCTCCGTTCCACGAGAGGTCCAGCAAAGCTAGCCCCCGTACTCTCCTGTTTTACCTAATTCTCTCAGGCGGCCGTGGCTTCTTACCTCGTCCTCTCCTTCGAGAATGCGGCGGAATAGGGGCGAGCGCGTACGCGATCGCGATTTTTATACGGAGTCGTTGCTATGGTGGTTGAGCCGCCGCGGCCGCGATCAACAACGCGGTTTCCATGCAGGTGTCCGCTCCGATCGGAGCGCGGAACTGCATGGAGCTCGCGGGGCTCTCGCGGTGCGGGAGGCACCGCGAGCCTCTTCGGCTCTTTAAACTGGAATCTTCCAGATATTTCTGGAGCGCTTCGTTACATCCTCCCCCTCTGGACACGACGTCGTCCCGACAAGTAGTCCAGGATCTTATTGCCTTTTCCTCCTTTTGGTGGTATTCTCCTTGGCTGGCTGTTGTCGCTTTCGGGGTCGTCCACGACGGCGAATCGGCACGACTGGATCGGGTATTTCAGCGGCAGTTCCGCTGTAAGGTCGCAGTGCCGATGAATGGTACACTCCTATGATGGTGGGCTCCGCATCCTGAGTCTGGAGCTCATAGCTAGTAGCTCCGACTCGTCGCTTGACAGTGTACGGGCCATCCCTCCTTGGAGTCAGTTTCGATGTGAACTGCTGGTCCCTTCGACTCAAGGGGTGGATGGTGACCCAGACTAGGTCTCCTTGCTGGTATTCGGGGCCTGCTCGTCGGCGCTGATCCACATACGTCTTTCTTTGATCCTGCTGTTGCTCCTGGTTCTGTTGGGCGATCTGCAGGGTGTCAGCCAGCGTCAGCAGCTTTGGTGTTATTTCCGGCAGGAAATTCTCGGCTTGGATGATAGTCCTCAAGTCCCGATTAGCATCGTCCGGGGTCCGAAGTTCTCTCCCGAACGTCAGGTATGCTGCCGTATAACCGGTGGTTTCGCACTTTGCCGAGTTCATGGCAAATCTGATGCTCGGCAGTTTTTCGTCCCAGGTCGTATGGTCTGTTCCGACGTAGATTCCGAGCTGTGCCTTGAGATCCCGGTTCTTTCGCTCCACAGGATTCGCCTCAGGGTGGTAAACAGGAGTGAATGCTTGCTTGATCCCAAAGCAGTGGGTGACTTGCTGCATCACTCCACTGATGAATTGCGTGCCGTTGTCGCTTATCAGTCGCCTTGGCATGCCAAATCGGAGCAGGACTTCGTTGATAAAGACATTGGCGCAAGCTTCAGCGGTGGCTTCCTGGAGGGCAAACAGTTCGACCCATCGAGATGCCACATCTTCTATAATGAGCACCCATCGGTTTCCATTTGTGGTGGGAGGAAGTGGTCCAAACAGGTCGATCGAGATCACCTCGAATCGTTGCTGCATGACGGGCGTCTGTAGTAAACCAGCAGGCTTTAGGTTGCTGGCTTTATATCTTTGGCAATCGATACAATTGCGTACGTATTCTCCAATTTCTCGACCCATCCCAGGCCAGAAGTAACGGGTGATGATTCGGTGGAGAGTGCGCTGTGCTCCGTAGTGCCCAGCGGTCGGGTCATCGTGGTATGCCCGCAAGATTTCGCTCCGTTCGTGTGAAGGCACTACTATCTGGGCGTCTTCCGTATCAACGTTCGGTGCATATCGATAGAGGACACCGTCGTTGAGTAGGTAGCCTCGGGATGACCATTTCATCATTTCCTCGTCCGCTGTGGTTGATTCCAGTGCTTCGATGATCGTCTTTAGGTCTTCATCTTTTAGCTGCTCCCCTCGGGTGATCGCTGGTCCTCGACATGGTACATCAATCGTGACTTCGGCGACGTCAGTCTTTTCTTCCTCGTTCCAAGGCTCGGTTGGCATCCTTGATAACATATCTGCCACCACGTTGCATCGGCCAGGAACATACTGAATATCCGGGCAATAGGGTTGCAAGAGCAACGCCCATCGCGCTAGTCGTCCACTGGGAGATTTGAGAGACATCAGCCACTTCAGGGGTTGGTGGTCGGTTGCAATCTTCACTTGTGCCCCCTCGATGTATCCTCGAAATTTCTCTACGGCCCAGACCACGGCCAAGGCTTCTCGCTCTGTGGTGGAGTAGTTTTTCTCTGCCGGAGTCAACAGGCGACTGGCATACTCAATGGGATGTTCGGTTTCTCGATGTCCTTGCAGTAAGACTGCTCCTATGGCATAGCTGCTCGCATCCGTTCGAATCGTGTACGGTTGGGTTTCGTCTGAGCAGCTCAAGATCGGTGGAGAAGTGAGAGCTTCCTTGAGTCGGTCGAAGGCCTGCTGCTGCTGCGGAGTCCATTCCCACGTTGCTTTCTTCTTCGTCAGTCGGGTTAAGGGTTCGGCAACGGAGGCGAATTTTGGTACAAACCGTCTGTACCATGAACAAGTTTGTAAAAACGAGATGAGCTGTTTCAGGTTCTTCGGTATCGCCATGTCTCGTATCGCCTTAACCTTTTCAGGGTTAGGATTAATGCCTTCAGCTGTGATGACGTGTCCCAAGTACTTGATTTCTTTGCAGCAAAATCGACACTTCTGCCGGTTGATCCGCAGACCAAATTGGCGTAGTCGATCAAAGACGGCTTTTAGGTCCGAAAGGTGATCTTCGTAATTTGCGGACAGCACCAAGAGATCATCAAGATAGACGAGGGTGTTGCGATCTCCAAGTCCAGCTCTCATCCGGTCCATGAGGCGTTGAAATGTGGCTGGTGCGTTTTTGAGCCCGAACGGCATTCGTTTGAATCGGAAGGTTCCGAACGGTGTTGTGAACGCTGTCTTATCTCGGTCTTCCTTTCTGACTTCGATTTGCCAGTAGCCGGATTGCAAATCCAGCGTTGACATGCATCCAGGGTGTTTTGCCGAATGCAGCAGGTCGTCTATTCTGGGCAGCGGGTATGAATCGGTGACAGTCACTGCGTTTAGCTTCCGGTAGTCTATGCAGACCCTAATGCTGCCATCCTTCTTCGGTACCATAACTACGGGGGCAGCCCAGGGCGACTCACACTCCTCGATTATGTCGCCTTCTTTCATTTTTGTTATTTCCTTCTTCAATAAGTCCCTCTTCGCAGGTGACATGCGATACGGGGGAACTGCTGTTGGTGGATGGTCACCAGTATCTATGCGGTGTACCGCTTCTGCCGTCGGAGGACCCACTGTTTTGAATAAATCGGCGTTTTCATTTAGCAGTGTCTGCAGCTTCTCTTTCTCTTCTGAAGTTCTACTCACCGCCTCATCCTCCCTTAGTTCCTCCACATTGACGGCGGCGATATCCACTCTTTCTTGAGCTAGTTCGTACGTGCGAACGCACCTATCGAAAAGCTCGTCCAGTCCTGGCCATTTCAGTGGGTTTTCACCCTGAGCTTCGGTCCTTGATAGCTCATCATAGTCTTCCTCAGTGTCGCGGAGGTATTCTTGCAGTTTGGCTGTCTCGTTTGGTTCTGGTATGCGGCTTAGAAGTGGCGGTGGTGGTTTTGCCAACTCCTCGATCTCATGGAGATGTTCCGCATCAATCGGAGCGAACTGAAGCTTCTTCGTCTCCCCCTCGTTGAAAGGTGGGTCTCCATTCGTCTCGCCCAGAAAATCATAGTGTTGGTCTGGCGAGTCCACGAAATGCCAACTTCGTTGAGGAAGGCTGAGGTCGATGCCAGCGTCTTCGACAAAGTCGACTCCAAGAAGAGTACGATTGTCTTTGCTCTTGGGGAGAACTATGAATCGAGTCCGGATCTTGCGGCCCTCGAGCAACACGTCTAGCTCGGTGGTTGGTACGTTGTGGACGCGGGGATGTCCATCAGCTAAGGACACTTGCATTTGCTTTTCTACAAATTTTATGCCCTTCTGGCATAACAGTGTATACAAGTTCTGGCTGGCGACTGAGCACTTTGCTCCCGTGTCTATGAATGCCTGTCCAGTTTCCCCAGCGATGCCTATCTTCACTGCAGGTCGAGGTCGAAGATTCGGTATTGCGTTTACCGTGCAGAATGCTGCCTGTGTCGTAGGGACCTTCGGTGTTTTGGAGCATTCAGGGCATTTACTGCGGACGGCGCCGGGTTTTCCGCACCCGTAGCAACGTAGAGGAGTCCGTGTTTCTTGGTGGTGTGTCGCCTTCGGAGGTTGTGGTGACTTCTGAAATTGAGGACTCGATGCAGGAGCATGGTACGTTCGGTGACGGCATTCGAAACTTGTATGCCCTTTGCGACGGCAGAAAGTGCAACGGCGGCGGTCCTTTGGATAAGGCAGCTTGAATTGATGCTCGCTTTGCCTAGTCTGCTTTTCTGCCGTTTGTTGCCGTTGTTTTTCCTTTTCCAGGTCCTCAACGTTGCGTGCGCGCTGAATGAGCTCCGAAAAGGTGGTTACGGAGTCTCGCGGGATTTTTGTACGCAGGTCGATACGTAATAAGCCATATATCATATCCATCTGGACATTTTCCGTGTGCGGGGTAGCGAGCTCTGCCAGGATTGCTCGCTTTTGGCTTATGAATAGATCAGTGGGAGTTTTCTCCTCTTGGCTTGTCCGGAAGAGGTCCGTGTACACCTGATAGGCTGGGCGACGCGGTGCAAAAGTAGCTCGTATAAGTTCTAGGGCCTCGTTCCAGGAGGTGACGGTATCCTTTACACCTCGCCACCAGATTGAGGCATGTTCTTCCAGAAGCAGTGGTAGGCCTTTCACTGCGTTCTCGTTCGAAATATTTTCTATTTCTTTAAAGATTGAAATAGTCGCGAGGAACGCGTTTACTTTCGCGTAATCGTGTACGCCGTTAAAACGTGCCGTGCACTTTGCAAAACTCCCCTGCTCTTGAGATTGTCTTCCACTCAGAGAGCCAATAAGTTGGGTAAATTGGGTAGGTGAGAACTGGAGAGCTGATGGTGGATTGCTGGGTGTCGGGTTGGATATGCTGCTCAGGTCAGGATCGGTGTCTGGGTTGGATTGGGTGTCGGTACTGGAGTCATGGGCCTCGGCCCGCACGTTGGGCGCCAGAATTGAAGCGGTGCTAGGGCGCTTTGCCCTCGTGGACCTCCCTTTCGTCGGCATGTCGGTTGGGATTGCGGGAATAATTTTCAAGGAAGACAGGAATAGTTTTGGCTAAACAGACAAGTTCGGATTTTATTAGGAGGGATTAGGTTCTACATGATTGGAATACAATGTTAAATGGAGTAAGGATCGGATTTGGACACAAGGAATAATTTCATTCGTGACTCGACATAATATAATTATTACAATCCGTAACAACGACTCCATTTGTATTTAACGAATCGGGCGTCCGGCCTTCTCAGCCGAACTCTCCCATCGCCTACGATCGGGCGTCCGGCCTTTTCAGCCGAACTCTCCCCATCGTAGGGTATCGCGGAATATCCGACGTGCCCTGGGCGTCCGGGTGACTCTCCGAACTCTCCTCTCTGGGAGGCGACCGGCCTTTTCAGCCGTTCTCTCCATCCCAGGGGCGTCCAGGCAGTAGTCCCCGTACTCTCCCAGCATTCCTCAGGCGTCCGGGGTAACTGCTCTGAACTCTCTTCGGGAAGGCGACCGGCCTTTTCAGCCGTTCTCTCCGTTCCACGAGAGGTCCAGCAAAGCTAGCCCCCGTACTCTCCTGTTTTACCTAATTCTCTCAGGCGGCCGTGGCTTCTTACCTCGTCCTCTCCTTCGAGAATGCGGCGGAATAGGGGCGAGCGCGTACGCGATCGCGATTTTTATACGGAGTCGTTGCTATGGTGGTTGAGCCGCCGCGGCCGCGATCAACAACGCGGTTTCCATGCAGGTGTCCGCTCCGATCGGAGCGCGGAACTGCATGGAGCTCGCGGGGCTCTCGCGGTGCGGGAGGCACCGCGAGCCTCTTCGGCTCTTTAAACTGGAATCTTCCAGATATTTCTGGAGCGCTTCGTTACACTATAAATATTTACAAAATGAACCTCCCACTAGATGGGAGAGGTAGCGAAAAATAAAATAACTACACTGAACTTGTAGATTTTCTGATCGTTCGAAACGTAATTCACAATACTATGGAGTGTATGGAGGGTGAACCTGAAATGAATTTTGATCATGAATCATGACTATTTAAATCCGTCCAAAAATACTAAAGTGTAAAGATATGCGCCAAGTAGTTTGATTTCGCGACAGAATTGAAATATAACAAAAAAGATAATAGATATCATACAAGAAAACCAAGTTTTCTTTTAACGATATTTCGATTTAACTCACATTAGCAATTAAAAATAAATCAACAAGAGATTAGCATTTAGGGTATAGTATCCTCTCCCCCGATCGGGATAAGCTTTGGCGCAAAAATAGTCCTTCTTATGGGTAATTCAACGCCACCAATCCCGATCCTTAAGTCGGCCCTATTTCGAAGTTACATATGATAAAGTATAATTTACTTATTGACATTTATCGATATTGCGCTATTCTGGGTCATCGGAGGTTTTTAATTTTTTTCTCACAAATAGTCGTTTGAGGGTCCGACAAAATGACCGAAAATTCATTAATTTATCGCCAACCGTTTGAGATTTAAAAATCGTAAAGTGAAATTGTCAGAAACTGAAATTTGAATCCACGTGTGTTATACGGGTAATTTTTCTTATTCAACACAATTATAAGCTGTTAAAATCAAGTGCATAGCCCAGAACTACTTGAGTGACACACTTGAAATTTACTGAGACGATATTGAGACTGATATAGCTTAGAGATTCTTGAGCTACACACTTGACAAATTTAAAAGTTTATCATTGTTACGAATAAAAGGAGGATGTAGCTTGGCTGTCTAATATTACATGTAAAGCCAAGAACCCTTTAAGCGACACGATTGAAATTTGCTAAGTAGATAATGATTTTCACCGACTAATATGCCGTTGAATTAACATATGATTAGGTTAAACACTTAATAAGTTCTAATATACTTTTACTCGACGCACTTGTAAAGTGTCAAATTTGTCAAGAGCATACCCAAAAACAACTTCAGTTACAGGTCGATCGTTTCATGCCAACTCAGAAGTTGGATTTTGGTTATGTGAGGGATTTTACTGAAAATTCAGTATGTTCTTTCTGTGATGAGGTTGGGGGGGGGGCTCATCGATTTCTAAGACCGTGAAAGTGGACGTTTTCGCACATCGACGAAATTAATGCATTGCGGAAGAATTTTTTCTAAAAGAACCACTGGTGGTATCGATATGATTTACATTTAGTTTTACTTGGGAAAGACCGCTCTATGTAACTATATTTTTTTAACGATTCGCAGATTAATTGATCAAAGCAAGAAATTTGTATAAACTTTTGACTTTTAAATAGAATATCAAAAGTAACGCTTACGTCATCTCAGGAGCAACATACTAAATACACCTTCTCAGTTGGCGTGGAATGACCCAGGTTTCAAACTTGCTGAATAGATACACAATTTCAACACTACAAAAATGAAAGATCTAAAGGTTTCTGAAGAAATACTGTTTACTTGCAAGATTCATAGTTCAGAAATCATTTACATTAAAGACCTGAAGAAGTTCTTGTTTAACAAATTTTAGCTCTTTCATTTAAGTGCATCCTGGCTACGCATTTAGCAACTTAGGCAGTCTATAATTATATTGATTAAAGGAGTACTGTTTATCCGTGTTAGAGCTTGAGTAGGAATGAGTTTAATTATTTTCATAAAATTGTACTGACCGTTGATAATAACAAGTAATTGCTCAGAAAGTTTCAGATCTGTATTTGTGGTATTCGAACTATACACCTCACAAGTTTGACAGGTCTATTTTGTGTTGAATAAGAGAATAGAACTATTAAATTTGTCAAATGCATTGTCCAATTAATAAGTTCCAGCTCGCAGACATAAGTTATAAATTGGACGCAGTCTAATTTATTTTTCTGAATTCAATTGGCTAAAGAGCAAGGAAATTGATCTATGCGTTCAAGAGATATGAATTCGCTCCTGTTATTTTCTCGAGCGGAAAGGGATTCAGAAGAAGATTCAGATCAAAAATGTCCTCCTAACATAGTTTATGGTGGATGGTGCAGGGTACAGGGTGGATGGTTTAGGGTGATGCGGTAAACTTGAAATCAGATAAGTAGGATTGGAATCAGCTTTTTACCATCGAATTATCTGGAATGCCGACATTTGCCTAATTGTTTTGTTAGTCGTGTAATATCACTCGTCTTATGTGTCCGGCGGCCTATCGATTAATTAAGAAATGCAAGGTCTCGAGGAAGCGTCCAATGAAACTGTTTTATTTTAAATTCTGAATTATATGGTAACCATATTAAGTCTTATGTTATATCAAACTTCTGTGAACTGAATCGTGGATAAATGAACGTTTGTTAGTTTGAATTAATACAATTGCAATTATAAAAGTAGGCATACTGGTAAAACGTTTAATTTACAATTGTCGCAGGAATGAGGTTGTTGTTAAGTGTCGACGTGCGACCTCGATGTTCACACCTTGAAGTGTTCAAGGACACACGACATGAGTCACATTACGCAGCTAACAACATAATTACGCAAATGTCGGTATTACCGATTATTTGATAGTAAATAGTTGATTACTTTATCAACTAAAAGTTGATACTCAAGTTCTAATATACATCAGCAGTATCCTGTTGTTCAGTACAATTATAGACTACCACAGTTGGTCAGTCCGCATCTAGGAGACACTTAACCGAAAAAGTTAAAATTTGTTAAGTAAATCCCCCCAAAAACATTAAAATGTAAAAAAACACCCAGTAGACCCCCACCTATCTAACCACCAACTGGCCAATCTCCTCGAAATCATTCAAAAATGATCAAAAATAAAAATGTATATCACTGGAAAACGAAACCCAAGTCATGACTTGGACATAGTTAACATAAAATAAAGGCAAGTTTTTATTCAATGATATTAAAATTTAACTTGCAGTTTCAAAAGTAAAAAGAAAACTTGGAGTTCGCGACTAGAGTATAGCTAGAGTTAGAATGAAATTGACTTCCGGAAGGAGACCTGGCGCTCAAGTAAAACCTAAGGATAGTGCGCGAGGTCGAGGAAGCAAGCTAGCCGTAGTTTTATACTACACGTTGGCCACCCTAGCGTCGGGCGATCCACGTACAGAGTGAGTCACTTGCCTTTGAATCATCACTGTCGAGCATACACTGTTCCATATAAAATCATTATAAATAACCTAGACATTTAAATTATACTCAAATGTTTCTCAACATTTGCCTGTATTTTATGCATTTATACTTTTACATGCTTGAGTTATGTTGATTCGCACATGAAATTTCACCCTGCAGAAGCCAGTTATATATAATATTTCCCTATAAATATAATAAAATAAAATATTTTCTCCTTACGTTGCCACCCATTCAAAGGATGTCGATGCTAAAACTTGGTAAAATATTCCCTCCAACAGACTACAGAATTCAATACAGTCTATTGTTGAACAGAGAATATATAGTATAATTGAATAGATGTCTAGTAAAAGTGGGCTAGAAGAGTTCTGATTCAAGGGCAAGTGAATCACCCTGTGCAGCCGGGGATAGGGTGGTAGTGGTTAGAGGGCGGGCGGCCTGCTTGGCGTTTTTTACATTTCAATGTTTTGGGGGTCTTATGTTATCCTCGCGTACTATTATCACATAATATCACACATAACCAATGCTTCATTTAATCATGCACCCGAACGTTAAATAAATATATCACATCTAGCCATCTTGTGTTAGTTAATCTTTTTCTATATGTCCATATTCTCTCTCTAAGATCATGTCACATCTCCATCACGTTCTACCATCTAGTGTGGATAACAGTAGATCGACATTTTTGGTCTAAATCATCTTGTCGATCCATGTACACTAGAAAAACTAACAGAAGGAAATTCATATCTTCTGAACGCATAGACCGCTTTCCTTGTTCTTTAGCGTATTAGATTCAGAAAAATAAATTAGGCTGCATTCAATTCTCAGCAAACAATTTTAGGAACATTAGTCAGGCATCTATCTCATAAAGAAAAGTCGTGCAAATGAGTGGGAAAAGCGGTATCATTAAAAAAAAAACACACAAGAATTAACAAGATCAAAACTTTTCCATTTCGTACAAGTATTCACTGGGTGTATCCATACAATAGCGTAATGTGTAACAACGATATGATTCATTAAATGCAGTAAAGATACCGTACGTGTAAATTAATTCAGGTTGTAACATCGAAGATTCGACCATTATCTCGAAGTTTCGATGCTCGAAGGCGGCAGCAGCCAGCAGACACGAGCGACGCGGAGCACGCGCTCTGAGCTCGCACCTCATGACGCGGTTGTTACTGACTATAGGAACTGCAAAAAATAGAGAGAGGCTAAAATCTCTCTTCTGCCAGTTCCCAATTCACTTCCCTTCGTTCAAAATTGTATTGAGCCATTCATCTGTACTATTGGTCCCTATATTCCTGAACGTTACTTGTTGAACCAGTTTTGTTTAAAAACGTTGTGGCAAAACCAGTCTCCTCTATCGATTCCAATATCCTTGTATCCTGTAGCATAATCAAATCCCTAATAAATTGTGTTACAGCATATTCGTGAATCCAAAGGCCTATTGCATAACTACAAGGTGCATTATAGTTGCGCCGGCTCCGAAAAGTTAACACATGTTTAGTATCACATCAAGATTCCAAATAACTTGTTTTGAATGATGCTGCCAGATTGTATAAATATATGGAATCAACATTATCTTGTACTTTGCAGCACCTTTTATCTCCTAGGTGACCATTAGTTACGGCTTGCTTTGTGTTGCTAGTTTTTTTTAGTGCAGTAAGTTTTCGAAGTAGGTTCTCCTTTTTTTAAAAGTATTGAGCAATGAATCATGGTCAGTGTCATTGCACTCGATGCACTGGTATACCAGATATAGGTGAACAAATACACCTGAGTTTGCTGAACAAAAAAGCTCGTACATTTTGAAATTTATGCAAATGGAAGGTACACAAGTTTCGAAGTCGATCAAGAATGTATTAGCTGCATTTTTCAGATATTCACGCGCCTCTCTTGATGCCACCACTGTTCAGTCCGACTATACCGACGTAAGTAAGATATAATAAGTGTACTTTCTTTACTATAATTAGCTTAGACTCGTATAAATAACGCTTTTTCACTCATAGTTTGTATAATTACGCTGGAATTGGCACCACCCTGGGACACGAGTTATACCATCTCATAGATGATTGTGGTAGGCCTTTCAATGAGCCCTAGTTATTCGTCAAAAATTTGTGCCAATACTTAGAGATCAATTTCTAAGTCTAGGCAGTTATCCGAAGGGGAAAAAGAACATTGTTTGGTGGCCATCGGAGATGCGGAAAAAGTGTCTCAGCAAGAAATTGGTTTTCATCGAGGCGTACAATAAGATCTCAGACAGGGAGTTTAAAAATCGTTATAACATGGATGTGAAAGTAACGTCTTGAAAATTGTGTTTTGATTTTAATATACGGAGCGCAATAGGGACAATTATTAATAGACTTTGCTTTTCTAGTCCGATACTTCGCGCACTTTCCTGGAGGACTATCCAGATATAGTAGGTCTTGAGGCAGCGTACAATGCTTACAAAGAATTAACCAGCAAAGAGAAGTCTGTATGCCAAACGCTACCCCATTTCGAGGAGTATAGTTGCGACCAAATGTTCTACATCGCTTTTGCCAATGTAAGTTCGCACTTTGGTGCACGTATTTTTCACAGAGATTAATCTGTCCGTCTTCCTCAGACCTATTGTGCACACTATACCAAAAAATTAGCAAAGGACAGATTAGACAATTCAGACCATAGTATTGAGAGCGTTAGGATAAACGGGGCGGTCGCTCAGATGGAAAGTTTCGCCACAGCATTCAGATGCACCGACGGATCTCCCATGAATCCACAGCAAAAATTAAACCTGTGGCAATAGTTTTCATGTACACCTTGCATACGCAGGCATTTCGATAATAAAATAAAATGTCTATTATCTGTAGGATTATTCTCATTGTTTACGCAAATTCTGTTTGAATGAAAAAATTAATAGATTTTGCTGCTAAGTGTAAAAATTACCGTGGCTTGGTTGGCATAGAGGTATAGTGGTGGCAAACCGCAAGTTACTAGCGTTCAGCCTTACTTCTGGAAATTGTCTTTATTCTGCGAGGAGGAATGAGAGATTCTCCATGACAAACTCATGAACCTTTCTTTTAAATGCAACTTGTTGAAATAATTTCTTCTAACTCAATTTTCTAGATTTTCTGACACATTCGTTGAAGTACATTTGTTTCGTGTGGATAAACTAAGTCGTATTTCGTATTTAATTAACGTCGACTCCCCTAAGGGGTTCGCGACGGGTATGGAATACCTCCTGCATTCACATACCAACCCGGTATAAGCGTCCATAAGGGAGGGGGGCACCAAACTTCTGCTTATACCAGGTGGACCTACTATTTTTAAGGTGGATTCCGAACCACCCCCCGCGCAGTGCGTGAACGTGCTGAAAATCAGCGATGACAGGTGCTGGGATCGAATCCGAGCCCCGCTAATTACGGGTCGAGTACTTATCCCCCTGAGCCACTGCGCGGGATTGGATAAACTAAGTCGTTATTATAATTGTGCAGTGTTACCCATTTTTACCGACTTCGAAAAGGAGGAGGTACTCAATTCGATCGCTATGCTTCTTTTTTTTTTTTAATGTTTGTCCGGCTAGTACGAGAAGACGGCTGGACCGATCGGGATGAAACCGGGCTTATGTTATAGAGGATGTTCATAGTTTGGTCCCATTATAAAATTTTTCGAAATTATTTAACGCTAACCATTGTTATTGCATAAAAACCTAATTTTTCGCCGATTTCACGTTTCTGCTGAAACTTTCGTGTGTCCGGCGATATCTCAGAGAGGGATGGACCGAAATTGATGAAACCAGGCCTATCGTGTAGAGGATGCTTGGTCCCATTACAAATTTTTCCCAAATTGTTTAACGCTAACCATTGTTATTGCATAAAAACCCAATTTTTCGCCGATTTCACGTTTCTACTATAATTTTAGTTTGTCCGTCGATATCTCCGAGATGGATGGACCGATTTTGATGAAATCTGACGTATCTTATAGAGGATGCTCGCAGCTTATTCCCATTATAAATCTTTGCGAAATTGTTAAATGATAACCATTGTTATTGTATAAAATTCCAATTTCTCGCTGATTTCACGTTTCTACTGAAGTTTGCGTTTCTCTGTTGACATCTCCGAGATGGATGGACCGATTTTGATGAAATCTGACGTATCTTATAGAGGATGCTCGCAGCTTATTCCCATTATAAATCTTTGCGAAATTGTTTAATGATAACCATTGATATTGCATTAAATCCCAATTTCTCGCTGATTTCACGTTTCTACTAAAATGTGCGTTTGTCCATCGATATCTCGGAGATGGATGGGCTGATTTTGATGAAATCTGGCCTATCTTATTGAGGACGCTCATACTTTAGTCCCAACATAAATTTTTCCGAAATTGTTTAATGCTAATCATTTTTAGTGCATAAAAGCTTTTCCTTCCGCAACAATTCCGGATACATTTGTTCGTCTATAACTGGTACACCAGTGCATCAATGAAATTCGAGATGCAATCTACTGCGAACCATCGTTGTATGCATTTCGTATACTAAAAAACATGAAATAAAAAAAAATATTTTTAACAAAAATGTGACCGACTTCGAAAAACTGACAGCATCCCAGAAAACTAAAAACTAAGAGAGCAGGGAAAAATAAAATTAAAAATAAAAATGCGCTGAAAAGTAAAAAATAATTTGCTGTTTTCGTGCTCTCGTCATTTTGCAGTCACAATGTGTAACTCTGGCAATCTTTCAGCATTGTACTCCAACTCAATGCAACATCCAACCCTTTGCAAGCCCAAATATTTTGCAACTTTTCGGAGTCGGCGCAAATATAAGTAAAATACTACTCATCTGGTTTTCTCAGAGGTGACGGCTGGGGATAGAGAACCCGCGACCCACTTATCTTGAGTCGAACCCTCTATCCACCAAGCCACTGCGGGCCCACTTAGAGGATATTCTAAGGAGCGCGTATACAAAGTATCGATGCAAACTGAGCAGCGTTGAATTGAGCGCATTGTGAAGTGTGTTACGACCAATGTAATTCACAGGATGCATTATGTACCTAAAGTTATGCAACTGTAATTCCAAGTTGTGGTTTCTTACAATTGTTATTAGTCACAAAAGCAAACTCCGAAGAGGGTGACAATTATAATTTTGTGATTAATAACAATTGTGAGGGACCACAATTGGTAATCACTCTTGCGTAACAAAGAGTGGTTCGCGTGGCGTGGAGCGACCAATTTTTAACATTCAAACCTGCGAACAATCACAACGATCGACATGTCCGGTTTTTGCAGTGCCTCGGCATCAATACTCCCTTAAGCAGTGCATTTCTTTTTGGAATACTAATGGATTGCGAACGTTGGTTGAGGACATCATTCCTCTCATAGGAATTCTGGATGAGGATAGGGGTACCATCAGACGGCAACAGGGTAAAACGTAATAAACTGAATTAAAAATTACAGTTTACTACATTCTACCCCGTAACCCTCCTTAAAAGGACGTGGATGTGGTGCAAGAGCCCCGAAGTTGGTGGATGGGTGGAGGATAGTAGCTGGAGGATCGCTGGAGGTTTCGTTAGATGTATTGAAAACTTAGTAATGCTGCCGCGGTCTTCTGGCTAGCTGCTCGATGTGTTGCCCTTCATGTTCGATGCACAAATGCATCCTGTGCACCATGCTGCCTCTGACATCGGCCAGTACAACTCTACGCTTCAACTCTTCAGTACATTCCATAATGCGATTGATAAGCTGCACCTCACTTTCAATCGGCACTTGGTAGACAAGATCCTTGAGAGCCCCTCCCAAAAAAAAGTCCAGTGGCGTTAGATCGGGTGACCTTGGAGGCCACTCAAACGGGCCATGCAGGCCGATCCACCTAGGTCCGAAGGTCGCGTTGAGGTGGTCGCGCGATATTCGGGCGGTGTGTGCAGGTGCCCCATCCTGCATAAACCACGTTTCTTCGTTTTCTGGTCCAAGAATAACATCATCCGGCAGCAATCCTGGCAAGTCCCGCTGCAGAAACTCCACGTAGGTGTCGGCGTTGAGGCGATGCGGCAAAATAAACGGGCCCACTATTGTGCCGCCTAATATTCCAGCCCAGACGTTTACAGAAAACTGCCTTTGAGCGTTATTCGGGACCACAGCCCGTGGATTCTCTGCAGTCCACACATGCGTGTTGTGCAGATTGAGGCGGCCAGTTCGCCCAAATCCCGCTTCATCGGTGAAGAGAATGTTGGCGATGAAGTTCGGATTTTGCAACGACTCGCGAAGGAGCCATCTACAAAATGTGACTCGCCGCCCGGGATCCACTTGCTGCAACTCTTGCACCCGCTGTACGTGGTACGGGTAATAATCCTCCACATGCAGTACCCGAAGGACGGTGGTGTGGGACGTCCCCTCTATCGCGGCGATTCGCCGAGAACTCACACTAGGATTATCTTCAACACGTCCCAGGATGCGCTCCTCGAGGTTGGGAGCTCGATGCGAACGCCCCCCGCTTGCGGACTTTCCTGCACTCCCGGTAGCCCTTAACCGCTGGGAAATCCGGTCAAACGTGCGGGCTGCAGGAACACGACGCCCAGGAAACTGCTCAGCGTAATACCGCCGAGCAAGAGTCGCGTCCCGAAACGCACGGCCATAGCATAATAACATCTCCTCCATTTCATGTGGCTCGTACATCTTTTTTCAATTTCTATACTTTCACTGTCAGTTGCGCGCTCGACAAAATACGTGGGCGAAGTGACGCTAAGGAGTTTCGAATCCCCCGATTCGCGTAAAACAATCGGTAAAACAAATTGCATCGTGTCGCCGAGCAACGAAAGACCGGCTACCCACACGCCGAACTTTGACTTTTCCGGCCGCGTTTCTGCTGGAAGAAACAGCAGAGTACAGAGTACAGAGAGAACAGGGAGCTAAAATGCTCTCGGATGTGTTATAATGATTCGCTTAGAGACATTCGGCCTGTGTGCACCTGGCTAAGGGAAGCGGTTCATCATGATACTTTCTCCAACGAAGCTGAGAGCCAACATTTTGATGGGCGATCGGCGATCGGTCAGTTCTCCGAGTATTGACAGGTTCGCGACTGCACACGAATTCTTCCATAGATGCGAGAGGTTCGCAGAGCAGTAGCAGTCTCGATTTAATTTATGCAAGGACGGATATGATGGTGTGAGTTCACTTAATGGGGGCATTTAAAAAGAGGTCGATGGCAGGTGATCCGAGTTGGTGCCGATACATTGTATGGAGTGTCGTGTCCGAACTCGATGCAGAAACAGATGGGTCAATGAACTCCGAAGCCACCGATTTATTTTAGACGTGCCGCGCGATGTTGCATTGTCTCGACATGGAGATTCCGTCCCTGCGATGCTCGCCCACCGATGACCGGACGGAGGCCCGAGAGTGTAACGAAGGAAAACACAGCGTGTTCAAATGAGCATTTTGCAGTCGAGGGAAATTCTGTCATGTCTGTCAATACGTCCACAATTTTGTACACTGGAACAAAAGTACTTGGCAGCAAAAGGGTTGAACGCCGCATTTGGAACTGGACGGATCGTGTTCTAGTAGAATTTAGAAAATACGAAGGCCGACGGGAATTGGAGGAAAGGGCGCGAGGAACGATCACTCGCACCACCGATGACAAGCCGAATTCAGTACCCGCTGCAGCGGTTGTCTCACTTTTACATTGCCCTGCTCTTTCTTTTGAGAGATGATCAGAAAATACACGTTTCTTGAGAACTTTTTTCCAAAAAAACTATCGACGCTGTTGAGATGAAGTTTGGTACGAATGTTATAAGCATACTGAGCAACGAGTAATTGTTGTCTTCTGCGACACAATAACGCATAGCTTTCAGGTGGAGTTAATCTGAGGAAGGGGCAAGAAAATGAAGAGGAAAAAAAAAATAATCGCCACAAGCGGGAACTGAACCCGGATCACCACGATTACAAGCTCGATCGCTCTGCCGCGCAGCCACTTTGACACTTGCATCAAAACAGAATCTTAGGCATCTGATAAAGATGATTCAATCGATTTGATTGGACTTAAACGGATATTGCGATCCGATTAATGTGGAATGCTAGTCGTCGCAAGCGTATACGATTAAGAAAGTGACAAAGCAGGAGGAAAGGCAAAGAAGCAGCCCGTCGAATGACGCCGTGCCGTGGCTTCCTCTGACATTGGGAAACGAAGCATCCTAGAGGCAGTCCGGTTAGTGCCGGTGCGAACGCATCAAGGAAGCGACACGATTTTGTTTCCGATTTTGCCTCTCGCATCGCTTTGACTGGTTACTACGGACCGAGCTTCTCTACGGTTGCTTTACATGGCGATCGCGCTGCGAAGAGATCAACTAGGATGGCCGCCCGCATATCGCCGCCTCGCCCAGACGTGCAGTCGCGGCGTGCTCTCTTTTACGCGGGATACGGAGCTCATAACCTCTTAGCTACTGACATCTCGCGCTAGGAATACCGCCTTATCGACATTGATCTGTTCGCACCCGATGTCCTTTCGATTTTCAGTGTAGGTCACCGTGACCTACTTTGCCATGCTTGTCCGGCCAGTCAAAAGGTGACTGCATACACGGATTGCCTACTTTCAGGCGCCTTTTCTACTGATTATTTAACATGCCATAACTAACAAACGGAAGCGCAAAATGCAATATTCCATTACCATTATTTTCTTCCCACGGCATACAGAAGATTCACCCCCTGCAACGCTTGACACATGAATGTTTCCACCCTGTACACTATCAAACGCACACGCATAAACTACACTCGGCCATCCTGGTTTTAGCATTCGTTGCTTCTTCCTGAGAATCACTTTCATCGTCGGTGTAATCTTAATCTGCCTCGATCCATGGTTTCATGGAGTCCGCCACTGTGGATGTGTGGTATGATCCTTCGTGATCACCCACCTTTTCGACTACATACCGGTCATTGCGCAATGCTTTTACAATGCGATATGGGCCGAAATATTTTGAAGCGAATTTTAAGCCGGGCCCATGCTGGGTCCGTCTTATCGCCACCAAATCGCCCTCGCGATACATCGTAGCCTTTTTTCTCTTTTTATTGAAGCTCCTCCTATTTTCTTCTTGGATTTTAGCTATACTGTCCTTCGCCTGTATTCTCACTTCATCCCGTTTTTCTTGGGACATCGCCGCCTACTCTTGCTCCAATAGCTCGCGAATCCGACGATCGTCCTTGGTACGCAAAACACAGGTGGAAGGGCGTCGTGTTTATGCTACGGTGAGGCGTAGCACTGATAAATTTTGTGCCGCTCGTACATGCCGATACCACTCTTCAGGCTTTGGTGCCGACAATTTGATCAGGAGAGGGATGAGCGTGCGGTTCATGCGTTCCACTTGTCCATTACCCCTAGGTACTCCCGTTGCAATGAGAGAGTGCTGAATATTCTCTCGTTCGCAATATTCCCGAAAATCTACAGACGTGAACGCGGTTCCCCAGTCCGAAATGATGCGTCGTGGGTTACCAAACGTAGCTGTTTGTTTACTCAAACGTTGGACTACTTCGCTAGTGTTCATTGTCTTGGTCGAGTATAGCCACACAAACTTCGTGAAAGCATCGATGACAACGAAAATGTAACGGTAGCTTTTTTTCGTTGACGGCAACGGCCCCAAATGGTCTATCTGATAGGTGTCAAGGGGTACCTCACCCTTGTCGATCGGTGTAAGAAAACCCTTCAGTTTCCCTGATTTTCTCTCGGCTAAAATACAGTCGATGCAATTTTTATGGTCTTCTCAATTTTAGGCCTAAGACCCTGAAACCAATAGTCTCGTTTCAATAATGTTTCGGTTTTCGTCAACGAAAAATGTCCGTTTCCATGAACTCGTTTAATCAGCTGCGTTGGCAGGCTCTTCGGTACAACTAGTCGGATGTTCGATAAACGCATGAGTAAGATGGTGGGCATAACAATATTAAAGAGTGGACTGTATTAAAATGACTAGGTGTTCTGATTTATTCATGGGGAATGTCCGGTGACATTCATGTTGCCGTGTCCTATTTACATTGATTTACAATAATATATACAGGTTATCTATCGATCGACTCACCTATCGACTAGATCGATAGGTGAGTCAAATATACAACCATTTGTTAGGAGTATGGTTGGAGGTGAACAGGACTGATCTGGACGATGTGTGCCTGTTGATGTACTAAAAGTTCCTGAAAGGAACTTGGCACACATGACGATTAGATCTGAGTAAGGTTCATAGGTTGGTGTAGGAGGGGTTAGCTCCTACATGAGCAGAGTATTGCAGCCGTTGAGGCACAGAAGGCCACAATTGTGGCCTGGCTACAAATCCTCATGAGAAGGGCTTTAGGTTGATCGACCATTGATCAGCATCGAGTAATCTCAGGGTAAGGTTGGGACACCATAAGCAGGGCCGTATTTGACAGGAGAGGTTATGTAGGAGCGGATGATGAAGGTCTCTTGGAGGGTTCCAAGGAGTTACAAAAAATTACATATGGTGATTATTTAACAGCTGTCGTCATCAACTATCTTGAATAGCAGTCCGTCTCTTGCCGAACATCCATCTATTTTCCCTTCTCGTCGTCCTGCTACGCCTTTTGAATTCTAGCCGTCATGTTATCCGCATCTTTGTCTACTAATAGATACGTCGGTAGCGGATTTCTGCTCAATGTGTCAACGCGAGTCATCTTAGTGCCTGATCGATGCTCAATAACTTAATCGAACTCTTCCAGAAGAATAGCCCATTTCGCTACGCGAACATATAAATCGTGCTTTCTCATCGTCAGTGAAAAAGCTTTGCAGTTCGTTACAATTTTAAAGTGAATTCCCAACAGGTAAATTCTAAATTTCTTGAGAGATTTCACTATCGCCAGTACCTCTAACTCATAACTAGTATGTTTCATTTCGGCTGGTACCGTCTTTCCGCTAGCAAAATATACTGGGTGCATTTCGCCGTCGTCGTCAGTGCGCTGCATTGCAATCAATCCAAAACCAAACATCGATGCGTCGGTATGCAGTAGTTCAGTAGGTGCACTCGCTTTATACAACCTTAGCACTGGTTTCTCGCACAACTTAGCCTTCAAGGTTTCAAACGCTTCTATTTCCTTGGAACCAAACTCAAATTTTACGTTTGCGCGCAACAAATCAGTCAAAAGTCTCGCGATCAACGAATACTGCTCTACGAAGTTCCGGAAATAGCCTGTCAAGCCCAAAAAACTTTGCACCTGTTTAACCGTTGTTGGTTTCGGAAACTTCGCGACGGCGTTGGTTTTATTCTCGGACGGTCGTATACACCCATTCTCTATAATATGTCCTAAGAACTCGACTCTGGTTTACAACAATGTGCACTTCTTCCAGTTGATGTCCAGGCCGAATTCTCTCGCGACCGACAACATTGTTTCAAGATTGCGAACTCCGGTTTCGACATCGATCGACGGCAGTATTAGATCATCCATATAGGCTAATACTATTTTCTCGCTAATAAGACGTTTAACTACGGCGTTGATGAACTTCGCGAAAACTGCCGGCGAATTACGTAACCCAAACGGCACACGCAAAAATGCATATTGCCCGTCAGGCACGATAAACGATGTGAATTTACGACTATCTTCACTTACCGAAACATGGAAGAACCCATTTTTCAGGTCTAACGTGCTAAAAATCTTTGCGCCTTGCAACGCGTCTAACTGATCCTCCACAAGCGGCAAAGGATAACGATCCTTCACGATTTTTTCGTTGATCTTACGATAATCAACGCACAAACGCATAGAGCCGTCTTTCTTCTTTACTAACACGGTAGGGCTGGTATATTCGGAAACCGACGGCTGCACAATACCGTTTCGTAGCCAATCGTTTATTTGCGCATTTACAACGTCTTTCTCTACCGGCGCTAAACGTCGTGCTCTTTGGTAAACCGGCTCATCGTCCTTTAATACAATGTTCATTTTTATGTCGACCTCCCGAATCTTTTCGGGAACATACTTTGTAACCATATCGCGAACTTTCTGCTTAGTTGCGGCATCGCTAACGTGCGATAGATCCACGTCGTTACAATTTCCCTCACACTCAATGCGATGGATCTCGGGAACATTAACATCAACAGGCAGTTCGTCTTCGATTCACTTGATCAACACCGTGCCTCTACTTATCGTCACACTGACCATGCTCACAAAATCAGCTCTTAGGAGAAGGTCCTCTTTAAGTAGTACGTCGGAAACTACATAGATCGCAACCAAATAAGAACTACCGTCAATAAAAATATCCGTCGTTGTTCCGTGAGGACCTGGGGTTAGAAGAGAAAAGCTAGTCGGGGTAGATGTAAAAGAGTCACAGTTTATTCACAAGTCAAATTTTCCCAGAGGAATATCGAAAACACAATACAATCCGTACAGAGGAGTTGCTGAGTACTTCACAGCTCGCGAGGATTAACCGGAGTCTATGCGAGACGTGAGGTAATCCGAGCTAACCGAAAAACAGGAGATTTTTGAACCGACAAAGCTATGCGTCCGTGCTGTCACAGATCGAGGATCGAAGAGAGGGTCGAAGCGAGAGACACGCCGTGTTGCCGGAAGCTAGAGGGGAATATCCACGAGTGACGCGCAACGTCGCTCGAGCTGCCACCACTCGGCAGAGAGAGGAGGGAGGAAATTCGCCAGTGCCGATGTCTAGCGACCCGCACTAGACACCGGAGCTCCTAATCCTTTATCGGCTCGCTTCGCCGCTTAACCTATGGTCGCTGCGGCCGAACAGTCGTGAATTTAGCCAACGTCTTGTTATACAGGGTGTCCCAAAACTGTCGTAAAATATTACCACCATCGTGTTGGGATGGTATTTGTGAACAAAATGGCAGGTTTGAAAATTGTTGTTCGGCCCCCAATTTCGAGTTATTAAACATTTACTTATGCTCCGCCCCTCGGACTCTTAGCGAGTCAGGGACAGCTATCGCCTGCTCCTAGAATAAGGGAGGTGACAAAACACATCTTGACGGTCGGTCTGCGAGAAATGCGATGGAGGACCAACCGGTGCTCAACCGTTCGGTTTTCCCGAAACGAAACAATTGCCGTCTCGGTGCGGTCGCACCGATGGCCTAGCCGGCAGGCCGCTGCATGTGTCCTTCTCGACACCCGAACACGGCACGGCATCGCCCAACCAACGCTTCTTGGCCATTCCCCTTGCTTTCCCACTTTCTTGATATGCGCTTACGGTAACCAATATCTCTGATTAGTTGTTTCGCGACGCCCGATTAGACTCAATTAAGTCCGACTAAATTCAATGAATCAACTTTATCAAGAGCCTGTGACACTTTTTTTTTATAAGTGTCGAAGTGGTGCCGTGGCAAAGCGTTGGAACAGCGGCGAGTACGGTGATCCGAGTTCGGTTCCCCGTTGTCGCGATTATTTTTTTTGCATTTTCTCGCCCTCTCATCATCATATTCAACACTGAGCAGTGGTGATATTTTTTTCTGTTCGCCATCCACCTGTAATCTCCACTCTAAAAATCCTTATTCGAGATGGCCAGAAAATACATGTTCTTTCAGATTTCTTTTCCACTAAACCAATCAAAGCTATCAAAATGAAATTTAATGGAACGAAGTTTCATACTCATAACTGCCGTGTCGTGCCGTGTTCGGGTGTCGAGACTGTCGAGAAGGACACATGCAGCGGCCCGCCGGTTAGGCCGCCGGTGCGACCGCACCGAGGCGGCAATTGTTTCGTTTCGGGAAAACCGAACGGTTGAGCACCGGTTGGTCCTCCATCGCATTTCTCACAGGCAGACCGTCAAGATGTGTTTTGTCACCTCCCTTATTCTAGGAGCAGGCGATAGCTGTCCCTGACTCGCTAAGAGTCCGAGGGGCGGAGCATAAGTAAATGTTTAATAACTCGAAATTGGGGGCCGAACAACAATTTTCAAACCTGCCATTTTGTTCACAAATACCATCCCAACACGATGGTGGTAATATTTTACGACATTTTTGGGACACCCTGTAGTCCGAACCAATACCAAGAAATATGACTTCGCTCTCTTGCAAACGTGGTGCGCCAATTTTAATGTAACATTCTGCTCCCATAAGCGTTAAATCGCTGCCCGTACCCACAAGGGCCGTTATACTAGAGTTGTTCAATCTTAGCGTTTTGTAGGTTTTTCGTGAAGGTGACTGTATCACCAGGTTAGCGTCCTTTACATTGTCTTTGCCGTTACGCTTCACACACGCTTTCGCAACGTGTCCATACCAGGCTTGCCAGATTTGTAAGGAATTCCTTACACTCGCCTCATCTGCGCATGTGCCACAGGCATCACTGCGGCCGTGCCAAACACGTATCGGGCGCATCCAAATCTTTTCGTAGGGAGCACTGAGGGGCCCCTTGAACTTAGTGACACTGCTTCGATTCCCCTCTGTCACAAAATATCCTTTTCCTTTTTTTGGGGGAATATGTCTTTTTCCACCGTTTTATGATTTTAATGTATCGATTTATGCTTGTTACAGTGTAATATCGTAGTTAATAAAAGTTTAATTGAATGACAGGAACAGTTTTAAAAGTTATTAAATCTTATACTTTATATATACCCTTTAGTTCTGTAAAACAATGGCTATCACTTACGACAAAAGTATTGATACGCAGTACGTATCGTCAATTAATATCATGCAAAGAAATCAAATCTTTACAGAGTACGCGGGAGAAAAATGTTGTCCTCTCCGACAACCGAACCCTCGTCCGCTCCATCGACAGTCAACCACCTTACCCATTACACCACATAGGTGATTATAAGGTTCCGGTCAAAATCGCGATAATTAAATTACATATTAAAATGTAATGTTTATTATTATTTTTGATTATTATTATTGTCATTGTTATTGTCGTGAGATAAGTGTACGTTATAGGTTACATATCAAGACAATTAAATAGAAGAAATATCAATAAAAGCTGTAACCTACTTTAAAAAATTGTTGTTTATTTTTACGAAGTTGCAATTCCTTTGAAACGAAATCTAATCTCCAGTTAAGGTTTTCTAAAAAAATTTGTTTACGGATTTGTTATGTAAACGTTTTTCCGGGATTGAAGAGATTAACAATAAATATGTCTACAAGGTATCGTAAAATCATGCTTAATCGCCGACAGTTTGGGTATTGGGCATTTAACTGGGTATTTAAAGTCTCGCAGCTGAGACAGGAGACTTTAGTTACCGCATCTGTGTCACTATCCATATCTATTTAGCGTATCTGTATTACTGTATCTACATCGAATCTGTAAGGGTTGGTGGACGAGGTGTCCCACAGACTGCGGGGGGCATGGTAACGGAACATCGAATCAGGCAATCGCCTGACCTTCCGCGTTTCGCTGTTTTGCGACCGTTGTGGCAAATTCGCGCCAAATGAGCCAGTGCTCTTTTACTCGCGACAGTGAACGGTTCACACCGTTCACAGTGGAGTTTTTGTGCAGTGAAGTGGCGTGAAGTGGAGTGAAGTGGAGTGAGGTGGAGTGAAGTGGACTATTAGAAATCAAGATTATGGAAGGAAGCATCCCAAGAAGGACGAAAACCCGTCAATGTAAGTACTTTTTACCATCGTGGCTAAACCACGATGCTTTAAAGGGGTGGTTGGCGCCGGACCGCGATAGACGTAAAGCTTTGTCTACAGCATGCAATAAGACATTGTCTTTTAATGCTGGGAAAATAGATTTAATACGGCATTCGGTTACACGTTCGCATCTTGCAGCTGTTCGCCGTGCAGCTAGTTCCTCCGCTTCCGGTAGTAGTGATGATAGGCCGATTGCTTCCACCTGCAACATTGCTGGTACAGAGAGCCACGCAATGCGTGTTAAAGTTAGCGAATTAAAGCTGGCTACATTTTTCGCGACGACCAATGTTTCAATTCATTTGGTAGACCAGCTTCTTCCATTAATTAAATCTATTTGTCCTGATTCCGACATCGCTCGAGATATGTCGGTTGCGCGTACGAAGTGCACCACGATTATAAAAAATATTTTGCACAAAGTAGAACTGGAACAACTTGTTTCAGTTCTACAAAATAATTATTTTTCAATTTTGCTCGATGAGAGCACGGATAATACCGACTCCAAGTCGTTATGCGTGTTCGTGCGGTACCTGTGTAGTCGGGATAAAATCATTAAAACAAATTTATTAGAGCTTTTACAAGTAGATGCTCGCGATTCTGGTTCGGAAAGCTTATACACTTTATTTAAGAATAGTTTCGAGTCCAAACAGGTACCGTTAAAGAATATTGTGGGCATGGCTTCTCACAATGCGTCAGTCATGTTGGGGTGTAACAACTCCTTCATGACCCGCTTGAAAGAAGACGTGCCCCATTTGAAAGTTTCCCTTGCTTTTGTCACTCTATGCACTTAATTGCCCATAAGGCTTTTGTCAAAATTCCGCAGTGCATAGAGCAATTAGTTCGCGGTGTCACTTCCTACATCGCAAATAGTCCAAAGCGCGTCGCGATTCTTACAGAGTTTCAGGAATATTTCGAGGTCGAATCTCGAAAATTGCTGAAACCATCTTTTACGCGGTGGCTCGCTTTACATGGTTGCGTGGCTCGCCTCCTGGATAATTGGGAGGTTCTGCGACAGTACTTTCAGTTAGCTGTAGTAGAAGATAAAAATCAGACCGTCCGTAATTTATATGATTTAATTTTTGATGACAGAAACAAAGCATATGCTTTGTTTCTGAAATATGTATTAAATATTTTCAATTCATTTAACGCGCGGTTTCAATCTAACGGTCTGTTAGTTCATAAAATAGCTGAAAGTAGTGTTGCACTTTGGAAGCAATTGGTGCAGAATTTCGTGCACATAGAGTATATTACAGTAAAGCCTTCCGTAGAATTAGAGAATAATGAAATTTTTGTTCCTATTAAGGACATATTTGTTGGTCCGGAATGCCAACAGTTTTTGGATAAATTAAATACCGCGGATGTTTTAGAAATAAAACATATTTGTTTTGAATTTTATAAAACCGCGGTGCACGAGATTCAGTGTCGGCTGCCCCTTTGCGATTCATTTTTTAACTGTCTAAATTTTATTAACCCTGTAATAGCACGTCAGAGTGAAGGCACTTTTAATCTTTCAGATATCACAACGCATTTTAGTTTCCTTAACTTCGATGTAAATGCTTTGGCGTCTGAATGGAAAGACATCCCGATGCTTTTTCCGCGGCCGGAAAGTCAAATTACTAGTAATAATTTGGTGACAATGTGGTCTGACATTGTCACCAAAAAGAATATTTTTGGCGCGCTCGTATATCCTAATTTATCTAAATTCATTTTCGCGGTGATGTCGTTTCCCCATTCAAATGCCGAAGCAGAGCGAGTTTTTTCTATTGTCAACAATATTAAAGTTGAGAATAGAAATAAACTTCGCCGCGAGACATTGAATGCGTTGTGTGTCGTTAGAAGCAATTTCCAGGGCAAAAATTGCCATAATTTCGAGCCATCCCCGCGACATTTAGAGCTGCACAATTCAGCCAATTTATATAATTAATTTTTATTTTTTTTCCGATCAAGCAAAATTGAATTTCTTTCATTTTGTTTTTTTATTATTTTTTTATTATCATTATTCTACCACTTTGACGTGCTACTTCGTATAGTTTAAGATATTATTTAATGTATATGTTTATATTACATTTTTTGATTTTTCCTTTTTTTATATTATTTATTTTATTTATTCAGACAATTTGTTTATAAATTTAATTAATTTTATTTTTTGTTTTGTTTATTTCATTTTTATTTATTTCATTTTTTGTTTATTTCTTTTCTATTCAAATTATTTATTTTCTTTTTTTTGTTTACTTCATGTATTTTTTTTTTGTATCCCGCGCAGTGGCTCAGGGGGATAAATACTCGACCCGTAATTAGCGGGGCTCGGGTTCGATCCCAGCACCTGTCATCGCTGATTTTCAGCACGTTTACGCACTGCGCGGGGGGTGGTTCGGAATCCACCTTAAAAAATAGTAGGTCCACCCGGTATAAGCAGAAGTTTGGTGCCCCCCCCCCCCCCCCCCCACCCTTATGGACGCTTATACCGGGTTGGTATGTGAATGCAGGAGGTATTCGATACCCGTCGCGAACCCCTCAGGGGAGTCGACGTTAATTAAATACGATTGATGTATTTTTTTTGTTTTGTTTTAGAAATTTTGGTAGGAGGCGCACTTATTGTATGTATATTTATTTATTTTATATTTAAATATAATTAGATTTAAGAAGTGTAAGAAGCAGATGACTGTAGAAGACATCAACAGCTGCTATCATGAGGTAAGAGTATTCAATTGCAGGAAAATACTCAGTTGTGCATTTCAATAATATCTTGTTTTTTATTTTAGGTGCCAGAAATCTCACGGCTGCATCAGGATCTCTTTTGAACCAGGTAAGAGTATTCAATTGCAAGAAAATACTCAGTTGTGCATTTTAATAATATCTTGTTTTTTATTTCAGGTGCCAGCAATCCCAGCCCAGGGCAGAGGATGCCCAAGGTGAGAGTTTTGCATACAGTGGTTCAACCACTATTACATGACTCTATTAATATTGAAATATAAATTTCTATTTTCCAGTGTCAGCAGCATCCAGACCAGGGCAGAGGATGTCCAAGGTGAGAGTTTTGCATAGAGTGGTTCAACTACTATTACATGACTCTATTAATAATCAAATATAAATTTCTATTTTCCAGTGTCAGCAGCAGCCAGTCCAAGGCAGAGATTAGACAATTTCTTACAACAGGTGAAAGTTTTAAATACAATTATGCAACTAGTTTAAAATTATTGTATTAGTAATCATATACATCTTTTTATTTTTAGGTCGCATATTGGGGACAGCGTTACTCTTTGCAGTCTTCATGGGGAAGCGGGGAAGGAGTGCATTTTTTGTATTTATGTATACTATTTTGTATTTTATACGATTTAATATCGGGCGTAAACTTTCGTTTGCCACTAAGTGAAATCTCACTAAGTAAAATATCCATTTCATTAACGGAAAGTTTACGCCCTATGTTTGTAATTTAATCTTTCTCGCAAAGGGAAGTCACGACCCGGAACTCTTCGATTTGAATATATTGTAGCCTAAAATGTAAGGAATAGGGTCAGTAATTAAATGCTAGAATACTAGATCGAATAATAAGTATTATGTATTATTTTGTATTGTATTATTGTGATTTAAGAAAATCACACATTGCACGATGCCGAAACTTAAATATTTAACACCAATTAAAAAGAATGATTGGCTATAAGTATTCTAGAATTTAATTACTAACGACATTCCTTACATTTTAAGCTATAATACTTTTAAATCAAAGAGTTCCGGGTCGCGGCCTCCACTTGTCAGCTATAACTGAATTAATTTATATATATTATTCCATTTTAGGTCAACTGTACGATAATAATATAATAAAATGGGTAGTTTATAATATATAAAGTATATACTATTATTATAATATCCTAGTCCAGTAATAAACCTTAATTTAGAAATTTAGCAAAAAACTTTGTAGTTAGAAGCTGCAACAGGTGAAAGGGGCGACAAGGGCACCACCGTTTTGTAGGAGTGTAGCGGAACCTGACTTTTAGTTCCACAAATTGACATGCGCATGCGTCATTTCCCCCTCTTACTCTGGCAACCCTGGTCCATACTCGCCGCATCGAAAACATTTTATTCCGAGCTCCCTCGTTGAACAATTCTTACTCAGATGTCCTGCCTCGCCGCAATTATAGCATTTTCCTGCGTTCCTTTTCGGCATCCGTTCATCGAGCCGCTAGCTCCCCTCGGCGTTCTGCAACATTGTAGTCGTTTGCGGCTTTCCTCGTGTGTTTCCTCCCTGACTCTACGACGGTAACGTAAGTTTCTCGAATGCTCGCAACAATGACTCGGGAGTCTCGAAGCATAACATTTTCGCTTGATTCCTCGACGGCGGATCAGGAATGCCGTCAATAATTTGATCGACTATTTCAATTTGACCCCCAATCGGTACGCGATTCGCCTTAATAATCTTATCGTGGAAATAGTCTTCGAACGACTCGTCCTTTTTCTACACGCTCTTACTCGGCCGATGATGAGACATTTGCTCGAAATTCCTCAACAGCTCGTCAACAGCGAGCTCACAAAACTCAGAGCGAGAGTGCATCCATTCTCGCGCCTTACCACGGAGTCTCATTCCGACCAAGATTTTGGTTTCGTCGTCCTTCAATCGGTACGTCGCCTGTAATACCCGTACTTGTTTCGACCAACCTGGAATATCTTCCGACTTGCCCTCGAAGAATCCAAGTAATTCGACGACTGTTGTCACACCTACTCGTGTGTGCGTAGTCTGCGTCGTCGACCGCTCCTCGGCCGTGTTGAATCGTTGTACGTTTTGAGCCAATGCAAGCTCACGCCTGATAGTTGCAAGCTCTCGTTTTATGAGTGCATTTTCCCTACGGAGAAAATCCACTTCACTGTGACTCGGCATCACTTTGTCATTGTTCGCTGTGCTCGGGATATTCGTCGTCACGAACTTCAGCGGCACTCCCGCTATCTTTTCGCGACCCTTTATCTTCGCGCACTGAAATTAACAATTGTCCCGACGGATCGTTGTCGTTCAATCGGGCTATCAGTTCGGCCTTCGCACCAGTCGTGACTAACCCGCGAATTCTCAGCAACTCCTTGAGTTCTACGACGGTGAATTCGTTTGCCTCTCTAGCAGACATCGTCGTTTTGCGTCTTTTCCGATAATTCGTCACATGGAAAACCGTTCACGTCTATCAACACGTAACATGTCACCTCACTCTTGCTCACTCACAACAATCACACTGACGTTGTACTGTCCGGTGTTATAGGCTGATCTTTTGCTCTGATCCCGGCCGAGCCCCCAAAAATATGTGGGATCAGGAATTATTTGGATCAATGTAACTTGTCTAATGCGCATTGGTTTGGGTAAAGAAACGTATATTATCGTCTGTGCGTCGATTACAGTCCAACATACATGGGTTTCGACTTTCGTCACGCTTCGTCAACGTTGTCCGGCTTGACAACGTCTGCGTCTGACCCGACTTGGTGTCACTCTTCGACTGACTCTACGACCGCTCTTACGGGCTCTTGCTCGCGTCCGATCGTCTTATCGCAAAATCAGTGACATATACACTATCAAACGCACACGCATACACTCCGCTCAAGCATTCTCAATCCTCTGGTTCACTACATATATATAGTGAAATTGTGTATACATATATATTCAAGAATATTAATTATACCTTTTGCCACTGGAGAATTGATTTCGCAGGGCCGAAGCCCTTGCTGTTTGGGCTGCCGAGGGCTGTTTAATTCCTCGGTCAAATCCTCCCACTGCCGCCGGTTTGTCTCCCGGCCCCTAACTCTGACGAACCGGTGGGCGGCGAAGTCCGTATACTTCATCATGTACTGAATCATGACCTCTTTTTGGATTGTCGTCGGACGCGCTGACCGGGGGGTTTGCCTTTGACTGCAATCAAAAAGAAAAATGATACCGTAGGCTCAGTCGAGGATCTATCGCTACAAAGGAACCGTGAGAGTATAAAAAGTTTAATAAAATTGAAAGCAATATAAAATATCGCGGGAGGAATTATGATCGCTCATCCACATATGCTATACAATATTTAAATGATGCGTTTGTCCATCACACATGACATATAGATGTGGCGATTGAGACACATACCTCATTTTCGTCCGCCTTCTTAATCAGTTATTGAACCTCGACAGCGTATCGGCAGTAAAACAAAAACACCACCAGCAAATCTTCATTTGTTTCTTCTTCATAGCACCGGTGAGAGAGAAAGAACGGTGGAATAATCGTAGAAGTGGGATGGAGGATGTAAAGGAAAGTGGTATTTTTAAATTAACACCATTTTATTGATGACACTCGGGATTTTGAAAAGCCGTGGATGTATGAATTCTTTTTAAGAATTGCTATTTGCGGTCCTCATTACAGCTCTGTGAATATGTAACCAAGCTATCAAGCTATACGAAGGCGTTTTTCAAAATGTTAATTTGCCACGAAATGGCAGTATTTTAAACTCAAAGAAATCTGTTGTACCCTCCAAAATAACTATATTTTTAGCCAGCAAGTGGATGATAAACGGCCTTTCAAGAATCGTTTTTCGACAGAAAAAATGGTTTCATTTGATTTGACGGAAAATGGATAGACCTACAGTGGGGATCCTGCATCGTGATATTTGAAATTTTTTTTTTCGAAAGCGGTATGCTCGAAATCCTTCAGCATTTCTTCCATTTCGAGAAGCATGTTGTTAGGAATTTTCCTTGGGCTGCTTGGGAATAGAGCTACCCGCAGCTTGTTGCCCAGGAAAATTCGGGGGACTAATTGATAATAGATGTAATGACAGAGAATTGGACTTTGATCGACTTGAATCGATCGAGACTGGGGAAAAGTCGGGACGCGAAACTATGCCCTGACTCTCGATTGCAACTCCGGAAAACCAAAGAATAAGGGCGCCAGGTACCCCGCGGTACCACAAAAGCGAAACTGACTGGCTAATGGGCGAACAATAATTCCGGAGGCTTGCAGTCGGATTTCTCTGCACGGCTGCTCAGAGTTGGAGTTTGTGGGAGCACAGTGGATCCGGCAGGAAACGCAACCAAGACAGATTTGCTCTTAGACTCGAGACTTTATTCGCTCTTCCGAGATGGAATGATGACAGAATAGCGCGAGATCAGACGGACTTCACTCACGGGCGTTACAATGCGTCTGTGAGGAGCAAGTTACAAGACGTACAGTCTATTAACAACGACGGCCTAACAAAAGGAGAGAAGCGTCTCGGAACGACGAGACGAACGGAAAACTAGTGAGCTGACGGACTTATGAGAATCTCAAGAAGCGAGCTACTTAAACTAGAGGACGGAAGTGATTCGTTGCGAGGACGGGAGTCCTCCAGGAAGGTCGGCTACGGCTGCGTGGAACTTGCAAAGGTCAAGCTAATGAGAAGCACGAGGACGGAACGTTTGTAAGACTCAGCCAGGACAATCCCCTGACTGGCCAATACGTTAGCTTACGAAATTTACAAGTCCGAAGATTCGGCTGTTACCTAATGCTGTAGGCTGCTTAAGCTGTGTTAACGGAAGACACTGATTTCAAACTAGATCGCACAAACTTACACGCAACGAATGTTCGCTCCGTCGTGCATCCGCAGTGGAGTCTCCACGTCGAGCCGGAATCTCGTGGCTGCTGGTGTCGGTACTGAAGGTGGTTGTGAGCGTGCTGGTGGTATTGCTACGCCCCTGCTCAACGGTGTCTAAATGGTTGAAGCGAATTCAAAGCGTATTAGGAGCGGAACATCAACTTTCGTTAGGAATTAACGGGCGACCTTGCCTGGAGGCTATGTTGTTTTCCCCAATTTGCGATTTCGGATTAACCTTCCGGTCTTATGTTTGGTTTGGGGGAGGACACTTCGTCACAATGTTTTGGCGCAATGCTAGTAATTTTGTTATGTACCGATAATGAAAGTTACCAAAATGATTAAGTAATTTGACGGAAGGCCTTTTGTTGAACACGTTTTACAGTGACCACTGTTCTTCGGAGCTCGGTCGCCGAAAATTAGAAAAACCGACATATTTGGATAGTCAATTAGATTAGGGATTTTTACGGATTTGTAAAAAACAAGTTTCTTTCAAAATGACGCTACGTGAATATTTTTGTTTGGTATATTTTTTGGGTTTATTAACATTGTAAATACATTACACACATGTCTACATATATTTTGATCAATAAAATAAATACAAAAAGAAATAAAAATAACAGGGAAGAGGTAAGGGACTTTACAGACTCACCAGATACATTTCATGGCTTATAAACTAAATATATATAATTACACTGCAAACCTAACTTAAATAAATACATTGCAACCTAATATTAAACTTAAATAATTTTAAACACCTTAAACCTAACGAAAACCCGTCCTTACAAGTCGTTCCCTAATCCGTCATCCTTCAGCGGCGCGTCCTCTTCTCACGTTGTCCCGATGGTCCTCTTCCCTTGCTGGCGGTTCTCTTCCGACAAAATTTTCGACCATTTCTTCTCGCGGCAGATTGTAATGCAAGCGCATGTTGTGTAACATAACGCACGCATTGACAATCATCCCAGCTAGCAATGGTTTATACATGAGCTTCCTTTGCTGGAACAAACAAATGTGAACATATTAAAATCATGTATACAAGTACTACAGTTATATGAACTATTGAACTAGATTGCTTGTAGATACTTACGTCACTGAGGCACCTCCAAACCATCTTGAGCCTGGCAAAGCATCGTTCTATACAAGAACGAGCTTTGCTATGTGCCTTGGTGTATCGATATTCGGGACTACCTTCCGCAGCCGCTACGATCGGCGTCATCAGCCATGGCTCCAAAGGATAGCCAGAATCCCCTGGTCGTCAGGCAAATAAAAAAACATGAATACATCTAGGATGCAGCAAAGAATACTTGCGAAGCATGTACAAGTGTATTGCTCACCGATTAACTTCGTATTCCGCTCGCCTTGATCATAGTACAGCTCCATCAGCATGCGAGATGGCGATTGCATCCAAATAGCAACGTCGTGTCGTGATCCTGGATATCTTGCAACAACATCCAGAATCCTCAGGTCTGGGTCACATACCTGAAATCAAGGAATTCGTCTATGTACATACTAGAAACATAGTTAGCTTTTTCACTGATAGATAAGTTCCTGTGGCTTATCATTTGAACGTTCAGTGTGTGGCAGTGCTAATAGATGGATATGGGTGTAATCAATTGCACCTATAGTACCCGAGAATCGCTGCCTAGCATCAGAGAATTGTCTCTGAGCTGCGGCACGATCCTGAGGGGTGGCGGGAAACATAATCCACCTTCTAAAAAGGTGGGTTGTTATTACCTCCGATATCGCCCTGATGCAGCGGCTCACGGCAGTCTGGCTCATCGCAACCAGGAAATCCTGCCCGACGGCTCTTTGGTAAGAGCCAACCGCATAGAAGCGTAGTACACACAATACCTGGACAGAGACAAAATAGCATGAGATGCGGAGTCCAAGACGAATAATTTGAGGAGTTATCGAGAGCTTAGGCGGTGACTTACTTGACACTCTATGGGGACTCTGGTGGTTCTTCTCCCTTCTTCCAAGTGGGGCCTTAGGTCCTCGATGATGTCCCGCGCCAACATTCGTGAGACCCGGAAGAGCTCACGAACGTGCCGGTCGGTGATATCAAAAGGGTCCTGCTCGTCCCGGAGATGTCGCCGCACAATCCTGAGGTGATCCTCTTCGACGTCATGGTCCTCGCGCTCGTCCTCTTCCTCCAGCAACTCGAAAATGGCCCTATAAAGATGATAACAAGCCATACCAAATTACAGTGGAAAAATAAGAATGTAACACAATAAACAGAACAAAAGTCTCTTAGGGTAATGTTGCAGGTTCGTCGTCGTCGCTACTTGCAGATCCGCTTGCTCCCAAACGCTCCGTAAAACTGACTGTCTCGGTTTACGCGCCAAGATTTCCCGCCGTAATTTACCGCGCAAATTCCCCCACCACGGTGCAAAATGGGTCGCTGACATAAAGGCGCATTTACAGCCGCTGCAACCATTTCGTAGCGACACAACCGCTCCTCGCGATAAGTATCGCTACTAGAGTCGTCGCCAATTCAATAGGCGGTTACAAGGCCAAAATTGCATCCCACCCATGGCACGAAGTGCCTTTCACTTTTCCCCTTCCTTAGTTAAATGGGTGGAGCTTGCCCCCTGGCCTCTGTTAGCCTCGCAAGCGTCCTCAAAAACACGTGTGTCATGATAGCACCGCGGCAAGATGATGGGATTTCCAATCCTATGACCCGGGTTCAGTTCCGCATGCGCGCTCTGTATATTCTTGTTTCAATTTTTGTCGTTTACCATTGCTTGCATATTATCACGATTACTTTTTATGGTCATCAGCGAATAAAAAATGAACTTATCAAAGTAGTTAGATATCTTTGGACACTAAATAAGCTTTTCCAAGGTGTTGGTTTTATTGCGGGATTTTCAAGTACTTGGGTTGGTCATTCTAAAATATATGCATTGAATGAGTATATTTACAGCACATATTTACAAGTATTTACAGAAATAAGAAACCCTCGGCGACTTGGTGCTTAATTTGAGCCCAGATGAGCTCTATCGGGTTATGCTATCAATGGTAAGGCGGCAGCCGCACAACTTCGTGGCCGTTTTCAAGGGCCAATTCGTCCAACTCGTACTTTTTGTATATATGGGCATGACGCCCAACTATTTCCAACAATTCTGCCTTGCTATGAAGCGGACTGCATTCAATGCTCTTTTCCTCTAGCCATCGGATGATTTCCGCCTTCCTACTCTTTGATGTTGAGATCTTCTCCACCGTCATTGAGTGGTAGCTCACATTGTCCATAACGATGATGCTACCTTCCTCAAGACTGTCGAGCAGAGTGGAGAACCAATCCCGAAATACGTCTCCATTCATCTCTTCGTGGTAATCCGCCGTTTTCCGGGACTGGAAAACTAACTTCGCTTCCTTAATGAAGCCGTACTTTGCACATCGTGCGTGCACGACAATGTGGCGTTGACCCTTGCCTGTTGGTACTTTGAGGCCTCCAGAGTTACCGCAGGCTTGCCAAATGTACTGCAGCGTGTGGTTCTGGTTCACCCACTTTTCGTCCAAATAGACGATCTGTCATTTGGGCCAAATGGGCGACTGTCATTTGTCTTCGTTAACCCATTTGCATCATCGCTCTACTTAGGCCACCGTGCTTAAAAATCCGAGCGAACAACGGACGACTGCCCCATATAACCGCGCGCTGTTGGATATACGGGTGTGAAACAGATGTTTAAAAAATGTATGGATTTTATCAAAAATACAGGGTCTAACACGACAAATACGCAATATTATACCTCAAACATCTCATTTTACTTTTTTTTTACAAGAAAAGGAAAAAAAATTTTTTATATACGAAATAAAATTGTTTATAATACAATGAAAATTTAATTAAATTTGTAACGTGGAGATTGGGTTTTGGTGTAGGGAACCGGATTTAAAATGACAGGTGCACAGGATGTCTGAGGAAAACACAAATATGGGTTTATTGAGGAGAGGAGTCGATACAGGATTTTCGGTTTCAAAACAAAATTGTCTCAACATGATTATTGAGCTTAACCGGCGGTTCTAGCAACGACATTAACCCTTTTAGTGCCAGGCATTTTACAGAGTACATGCGAAAAATGCCGCGGGCCGATTTGATATGTGGCATATATGAATAGCTTTATAAGGAACAAAATTCCGATTTCCTGGAGGAAAATTTTACTATTTATTCTTTTAAAACTTAAAAATATGGAATATAATGCTCCACAGTAAAATTTTTAGTTATAAAATATGTTTAATTAAAAAATTGTTATATACTTGTGTGTACATAGATTATATAAACTTTGAACTTAACAAGCAACATAATATTTTAGGAATTACATTTATGTTGTGAAAAGCATGCACCATGCAGACCCTTCTTGCAAATTGAACATATCATTCGAGTTCTTCTTCGATTTCCGCCGCCATCTTTATGCCTCGTACTGCATACACAACAGTCTTTCTCCTTTTTTCCTGGTAATTTTTCCAGTTTGTTGGATTCCGCACCGCTGTTTTTCTTCGCACTTTCCCATTCTTTTGCGAGAGTTTCCACAATACTAATCATAAAACGGAAATGGGTAATAGGCTTTTCCTCAGGGGGCAGACTTTCTTTGTAAATGATGTAACTGTTGAGCATCATTCTCGAAAACACATTGAAGCATACTTTTTTCCAGTATTTTACTGTCCGCCTTTCATCCAGATAAGTATATAACATCATATCGGATTTGTCGATGCCGCCCATGTAATTATTATAACATTTTACAACCAATGGTTTGACTGTTTCCTCGGGTTGGCCTCTACGTGTGCGGAAATGTGTGGTACTTTCCGCTTTGGATTTAGAAGATAATAAAACAACTGGAAAACGTTGGGACTTCTTTTCCCTGTAACCAATAGTGAGGATAGGACCCTGTCGAAAATATTTCGTTACGCCTACAGCGAATTTTTCAGTAAGCGGTTTGGGTATAAATTTTCGGTTTCTGCGAATCGTTCCAGTAATGTAAGTACCCAGATCGAACAAAGTTTTTGCCAGAGGTACGGATGTGAAGAAGTTGTCGACAAAAATGTGGTAACCTTTTGAGAAATAATTTCCCATTGTCAATAATTTCATGACTACTGTATGCGCCAAGCCGTTCTCTTGGATTTCGCATTTGTCTGTAGCATTTTGTGCTCCTCGGTATACGTAAAAAGTCAAACAATAGTTTGAAAGAGAGTCGCATAACATCCACAGTTTTATTCCCCACCGGTGATGGTGTTTATTAGGAAGGTACTGCAAAAGTTGTGTGTGATTTTTGGTTCCCACTAAGCTCTCGTCAATGCTCATCTGCTCGTGGGGAATATAGAGCTGTCTGAATACTGTGTTGGCATGGTCAATGAGGGGCTGGATTTTAGCACATGAGTCGTATCCAGGTTGTCCGGGTCGTGGAAGATCCTTTGTATCGACCAGATGAAGAAATTTCAGAATCAACTGAAAGCGGTTTCTTGAAAACATTCGGTGGAACTACGGATTATACTGCGAGTAATCAGTAGACCAATACGACGAAATGGTTGGTCGTTTTTCTAAACCCATATTTATTACGCAGGCGAGGAATCCTTTGAATTCAGATATCGTAATATCCTTCCACTTTTGTGCACGGGAATTCGGTGCAGATTTCTCCGTGACAAAAAATTATCTGCATAGGCGTTCGTTTCATTTACTATTGTCTCCAGCAGAATATTCGTAAAAAATAAATACAAATAGGCAATGGGCGCTGTAGCAAGAGGAAGTGTGTGGTTTGGACCCGGTATTTCATTGAATTTATAATGGGCTTCTCGTGGATTATCAGTATCCTGGAACACTTCTTCCCAACCTTTTATTGCTGTACGCGAATTTTCTTCAAAATCACTTTCGGATGACAATATTGTTCGTCTTCTTGATGAAGTAAGTCCAACAGGATGAATGAGCGAGTCATCACTATTCGACGATGCATTACCGTTGTCAAAATGTGATGGCACCAAACTTTCTGCACTATCTTTCTGAACTTGCTCTGGCATTATTGACCGGGATATTATTTCAAAATAATATATATTCAAATAATATATTTCAAAATAATATAAGGACTAAGTGTAAGCAAATGCGACTTGACACTCAGAGAAATAATGATCTGAACGAAAACAAGAAAGGCCCTTCAAACAAGGTTGAGACAAAGTCTCTCAGCACGTAAGCCCACCACAACGCATCGGCCCGTGGCAGTTTTCGTATAATGATTGTGGGCCGATAGATCGGCCCGCTGGCACTAAAAGGGTTAAGTACGTAATTCCGGGCGTCCGGCTTTTTTTTTGTTTTGTTTATTAAAGCTACTGACTCAATGAGAATCAATCAGTCTTGATATACATATAAGAATAAACATATAAGATTTGTATAACAACGTTATATAGAAATATAGCTATGTAAATATATGTTTCTAATAAGCAATGGGTGATCTATCTTATGGACATAATTTGTGTCGCCGCAGGTACGAATATATATGTTTGTACGCATTAACATTTGGAGTCTTAAATATATTATCTAAGTCTAGAGGAATATCACAGAGTCTATTGAGTTTACGGATAAGGGGGGATCTACCTTCATGACAAAGAGGACAGTCAAAGATTGTGTGGAAGATATCCATGGACGGATAAGAGCACTCGCATGTTGCGTTGGAGATAATTCCAACTCGGGCAAGAGAGGCAGGGAAGCTGTAGTGGTTGGAGCGAAGTCTGCAGAGTTGGACAATTATTTCTCTTGGGAGGGAGGATTTATGGAACCAGGGTTTGGTATGTAGACTATTGTAAAAATACTTGAAGTAATGGACGCCTTTAAGAGCTCCTATAGATGTGATATCAGAGTTGAAGTTTTGGAAACAGACAGATTTGTTGAGTTCTTTGAGGTCGCTGTAGGGAATTTTAAAGGAGGGATTAGGAAAGAAGGTGGTGGCTTCCTTGGCAAGGGTGTCGGCAGACTTGTTGCCCAGGATGCCACAGTGAGAGGGGATCCAGAGGAAGGAAATATTGCTGGCGTTGGGTGAGGAGCGACGAAATAGGTAGATTTTATTTTTGATATCATAGATATAAGGATTGTTATGGACAGAAATGGAAGGATTGTAGATAGAATGAAGAGAACTAAGAGAGTCAGAACAAATTAGATATGACTGCTCGCAGTTGGAGAGGGCAAGGTCGAGGACTAATGAAATGGCTATACATTCGGCCGTATATACCGACGTGAGTTTATTAATGGCAACGGATCTGGAGAAGTTTAAGGCAGGACAAGTGAGAGCTGCCCCACTTGATAGACCAGAACGAGACTTGGAGCCATCAGTAAAGATGGCTACGTGACTGGGATAGTTATGGTTGATGAAGGTGATAAGGGCAGAGTTGGAGCAAGTAGCTTTTTTAAATTGGAGACCGGCAGTCAAATTGCAATCAACTTCTAGCATTAACGATTGGAAGTTGGGAGAGTGACACATATAGGATGAGCTCTTAAAGATGAGACATTCAAACGGGTGGATTTGGGCGATACAATGGAAGAGGATTTTGTGGTGTGGGAAGTTTGCAGTTACTTCAAGATATTCTTTGGTATAGGGTAAACAGGGATGACTTTCGTTAGAGTGGATTTTGCACATAAAATTAGAACCCAAGTATACTGCTCTGGTTTCGAGAGAAGGGCACTTGGATTCACCTAAAGAGACATTATTGGGGGTACTAGTCCCTAATCCTCGACATAGTTTAAGGAACTTATGTTGGATGCCTTCAAGTTTGTCGATAAGTTTTCTGGAGGAAGGAAAGTAGATGAAGATGGCATAATCAATGATGGATCTGACGAGAGCTTTGTAGATAGTGATAAGGGTACCCGGACAGGCACCCCACCAAGTTCCACGCAAAAAGTTAACAGTGTTGAGAAGTTTAAGGCAGCGGGTTTTAACAAACTCTATGTGAGCACCAAAGGTCAGCCTATAGTCAAATATTACGCCTAAGAATTTAACATTATCGCAGTTGGCTATACGCAAATTGCCTACACGTATATAATAGGAACTAGGAAGAAGTCGGCGCTTATTAAATACAATGATTTTTGTCTTGGCTGGGGAGAGGTCCAAGCCAAGGAGGAGGAGATTTCTTTGGATGGTGGATAACCCTCTCTCCAGGATGTCTTTGGCATTATCTAGAAGCTTATGTCTAGTAAAAACAGAGATGTCATCTGCAAATTGTGCGATGCATAACTGTTTGGGAAGGTTGGCGGTAATGTTGGAAACGTAGAGCGTGTATAGTAATGGACTTGGAACGCCTCCCTGTGGAACGCCTTTGAAAGCTAATCTGGTGCAGTCAAGATTTTCGAAGGTGATCTTTCTGCAATAGGACCATACAAAGATGAACTTGAGTGTTTTGCTGGGAATGCCCAGCGAGGATAGCTTGTCAATTAAGATGTGAGGAAGGACGTTGTCGAATGCAGCACTAACATCAAGAAAAGCGGCAAGGGTATATTGTTTGTTAGCAAATCCGGATTCTATATACATAGTGAGGTTAGAGATGTTGTCCAGACAGGAGCGGCCCTTTCTAAATCCAGATTGGGAGGAGGGAAGGAGATTGTTATGTTCAAGCCACCATTGAAGGCGGGTATTGATGAGTCGCTCAAGGAGCTTCCACATACACGAGGTAAGAGAAATGGGTCTAAAGTTGGTGCCATCTGGTTTTTTAACGAGGAGAACATGGGAGTTGGTCCAGTCTTCGGGGAAGTCAGAATTTTTGAACAGATCATTCAGGATGTCTAATAAAATAAGTTTCATTTTAGTGGATAGATTTTTAATCATGAGGTAATCCACTGAGTCAGGACCTGGAGCGGACTTTACTTTTGTGTTGGATATGGCAAAGTTTAATTCGGTGAATGAGAACGGCTCTTCTAGGAAAGAGTTGGAGAGAGTGGGTAGACTTAGGATGGGATTGGTAGGGACCCACGAAGGACAGATATTATCTACTACTTTCAGCTTGTTGGTGTTGGAGATGGAGGGGTTAGAAAGGGGCAAGTCAGTGTTCCCTGACCATTTGTTTTTCAGAATTTTAATTCTGTTCCAAAAATATGATGGGGAGGTATGCGGAGATAGTTGGGAGTGTTACGTCCCGCAAGCGGTTCGGCTGCGAATTCCTTTCGTATATTATTTCGTTCATTCGCAAGATTGCTAATTTCGTCGATATTCCTAAATTATTCCGACAGGAAATTCCCACGTTCGAAATGCCGACTTGGCGTGGGGTAAGAATCAGGTATCGCTCGCGCCGGATGTGGAATTTCGAATAGTGTAAATCGAGATACCCCTGCTCGCGACGGAAGAATTCGAGGTCCTTGGGATAACGCTTGCGATGCGTTCGATACAAGAATGTGCAAGACTGCGTGACAATGAATGAGAATGAAAGAGGATGAGTGGGGATGTAGGATAGGAGCGAATTAGGAAAGTCAAAAGGAAGATTCACTTTTTGTTCGACCGTCGCATAGTGCGCTAGCAAGAGTCCGCGTTCTCCTTTAGAGCATAGTTGCATCTCCCGTAATCAAGTGAGTGCAAAAACTCGAGTCCGCGTTAAAAGTTTCATAAATTCAATTCACAGAATCGTTAAAGGTTTCGAAAGTAATCTGTTATTCATTTTATCTATTTCTAATCTAACCGCAATTTGTAATATAATACGTTTAGAAGTGTGAGTGAAAGCGAGAGCCGAGCTAGCGAGACCGAGACGAGAGCCGAGACGAGAGCGAGATCTGAGCGAGAGCGAAAGGGCAGAACAATCTTCGATTACTTGTCTGGTGAGTCCCGTTCATGTCTGTCCTCACTTCATTCTTCCTTATAACTCTCTTCCTAATCGCGGTGCGAGTACCGTGCGGGTGTCCGCCGTGCGGCATCAAACGTTTGTAAAATCGTAAGCGTCAGCGACTTCCAAATACAGCCAAGGATATCAACTTTTTATTCGAGCTCTTTGTTTTATTTTATATATCCGTTCCAATGATCTCCCAATGACTCAGTGAATCCTGTACGGGATTAGTCGTATCCGATCCCATTTACCGGGTCTATCTCCTATCCGAGTGGACTCATATTTATATTATCATGATCTGTTACCGCGTGCGAAAACCTTAGTCTAACCGCTCGACGATGGCACGCGTACGTAACAGGAGGCAAAAGAGCGAAAATCGTCTCTTTTTTTGCGAAGAAGAGTTTTTTTAGTTGAAGCAGCTTGCTTCTTATAGGCAAACCAGTCAGTGAAGGTGAAAGAGTGTTGCCATTTTTTAAAAGCGGCTTTTCTGAGACGGACTACTTTATCGCAATCCGTATCCCACCAAGGAATCGAGTTGCTGCGGTAACGTTTTGAAGGATTCGTGCTAGGAGTGGAGAGATCGATGGATGTCAGCATAGAGCTGACGAACATCGAGTATAATTCTAAGGGCGGGAGATGGTGAAGACGGATGAAAGTTTCATAGTATTCTTCCATGGTGGAAGAATAAAGAAGCCAATCTGTCCTGGTAGAGGATTTTCTGAAAGATTTTTTAGAGTAAAGGAATTTGTTGTTGCTAATATTGATTAGGAGAGGGAAATGGTCAGAGCCCAAAGGGTCTTCTAGTTGAGAGTAGGAACAAAGAGGGAGAAGGTTGTCATTGGTGAGAATAAGGTCAATGTTGCTGAAGGAGCCAGTTCTCATGGTGACATGGGAGTTGCTATTGTGATTTAGAATGTGGAGGTTGTTATGGGAGAAAATATCAAAGAGCTTTTCTCCGTCTGAATTAGAATGGTTACAGTTCCAGGATATGTGGTGAGCATTAAAGTCTCCCACGAGGAGATAGTGGTTGAGGGACATGAGTTTTTGGCAGAAGTGGTCCCAGGCCAGGGAGTTTATTGCATTCCCAGGGGGACGATAATATGCGATAATATTCACTGGGGTTTCAAGATTGAGAATCTTGAGGGAAAGGAGTTCTGTGGAAGGTTCATTGATGAGGACATCGTCAGTAACTTGGATGTGGAGATGTTTGGCAGCTAAGATGATGATGCCACCACCATGCTGATTTGGACGGTCTTTTCTGAGGATATTGAAGCCTGCGATATCTATGATGTTGTGTGGCTTGAGGAAAGATTCCACACAGACAAGGATATCTACATTTTGAAGAAGGTGTCTAATCTCAGGAATCTTATTGGCAAAGCTTCTGTTCCAATAAATGATCTTTAATTCTTTGAGGTTGACAAAATTTAGAGGATGCTGAGGCATTTTGAGATGAGGAATGAGAAGGATAGAAGGAGTTATTGAGAGGTTAGAGAGGGATCAGAGTGATCCAATGTAGGAGCAGAGATTGGAAGTGACAACAGGGGATTACAGTTGGGATTGGTAACCAGTGAGGATGAAGAGGAGATGGGAGAGGTATGAGTTGGAGAAAAACTAGATTCAGAATTGGGGCTAGAGTGAGAGAGGGAGAGTTTATCAAAGGTGAACATAGTTGGGTTAACAGAGGAACAGGAAGGAGAGCTATGGGAGAACTTCGTTAGAGGATAGGCGATACCATATTGGTGTTTCCTTACTTCTAAGTCTCTATTGAGGTTGGAGATATCACGAGTTAATGTTGACATCTCATCAGCAGAAGCTGGTATGGTGAGTGAAGATCGGTCCTTGGGTTTCTTCTTCATAGGAAGAGTAAGTGTAGGTCTTGAAGATTCCATCCTCACTAATGAGGACATGGCAGGAGTTTTGGTCGGCTTGGGCAGGTTGTTGGAGGTTGTTCCAGGAGACGAGCCTCCAATTTGCTTGAGGTGGAAGGCCTGCGCTGGAGAGATCTTCTTAAGTGAAGGGAAGTTTTCCTTACTTTTTACCAGGTTAGCCTGTGGTGAGTGGTTCATCTTTGGGAAAATATTTTGGAAGAGCGGTTTGATGGCACTGACTGCTTCGTGGATACTGGCATTATTTAGTGCCATGAATATTCTGAGTTCAGAGTTATATCTGAAGAGTTCACATTCCTTGTGGAAGGTTCGATGAGGACCACCACAATGGACACAGATGGGGGTGTCTGGGTTGCACTCATGAGAGGTTTGATCTTCCTCACTTCTTCCACATGTGATGCACTTCTTTGTTTTCTTGCAGGTGTTCTTCGAGTGACCGTATTGCAGGCAGTTGTAGCAGGATCTTACGTTGTCAATGTATGGAGTGATTAAGACATCAATCAATCCAAAAAGTTGAAGAGAGTCAGGGAGGGTATTTCCCTCGAAAGTAAGAATAACTGACTCGCTGGGAATCCACTCGTATTTGTTGGTGGAGGTATTAAAGGATGGTTTGTTAAGCCTTCTGGCTGAGAGAATTTTAGCTGGGCTAGTAGATAGCCGAACTAGAGAATCCAAGTCGTAAGAGGTATCAATGGACCTTAGAAGACCTTGGCGAGAGGTCCTGAAGGAAGGGATATGAGCTTGAAGGATAGAGTCAGGGAGGGATTTGTGAAGGCTAACAAATTTGTTCGTCAAAATATAATTTCGGAACATAAGTTCAGCCTTATTGAATGATCTGGGAGTTAGGTCAGTTGCATAGCAGTCAAGAGTAGACACAAACTGGGCAATGGCGATCATGTTTCTGGTTCGTGAATTTTTGATGTGCTGGGGTTTGATCTGGACATCCACGACGGCAGGGCCAGAGTGAGATGAGGAATAGAGGTTAATAGGGTGAGGACTTGGTTCCGACCCCATAGTAGAAGAGGAGATCGAAGATCTCTGATGGATGCGTTTCAGAGCATGGACTGTTTCATCCAGGTCGTGGATAGGTTTTCTCTTAAGAGAGAGGTCCAATGTGATGGGCGCGTGGGCCCGATCATCAGGTGGGTCTTCCATGGCGTCCATCATGCGCGCCACGCTACCCTCATGCCTGTTGGCATGAGGAGAGGTTATGATCTAATTGATCAGAGTTTTTTTGGCACTGAGAGAGAATAAAAACTAAGCACAATATTTCACTGTCTTCAGGGCACAACTATGCGTGGAAAGGCGCACTAATTGATGGCTAGAGATGGGTCACATGCTTAAAATTTGCAAAAAAAAACAACCGAGAGAAGTAAGCGCGTCCTAACCCAGTCAGGCGTCAGAGGGCTCTCTCGGGCGTCCGGCTTTCGTAGCCGAACTCTCCCATCACCTACGATCGGGCGGCCGGTTTTCGCAGCCGTCCTCTCCTATCCTCAGGGCGTCCAGGAATAACTCCGTACTCTCCCATCGTAGGCAGGCGTCCAGGAGGTAGCTCTGTACTCTCCCCTGGAAGGCGACCGGCTTTCTCAGCCGTTCTCTCCATTCCAGAGGCGTCCAGGAACTGACCTCTGTACTCTCCTGTTTATTCCCAGGCGTCCAGGAAGTCGCTTTGTACTCTCCTCTGGACGGCGACCGGCTTTTTCAGCCGTTCTCTCCATTCCAAAGGCGTCCAGGAACAGACCTCTGTACTCTTCTGTGCTGTTAGGCAGGCGAGAACAGAGCTTCGTCCTCTCCTAATTCTTTTGGGCGACCGATGGTCTTACCTCGTCCTCTCCCAAGAGAATTCAGCAGGAATAGGTCGAGCGCGTCCGCGATCGCGATTCTTATACGGAGTCGTTGCTAGGTACACTGAGCCGCCGTCGCCGCAGTAAACAACGCGGTTTCCACGCGAACGGCTACTCCGATCGGAGCATGGAGCCGCGCGCTCCCCGCTCATTGCCGCATCTCGAATGTTCGGGAATCTTCAGGGCAGGTATGGGCATTAGCTAATAATTTCATGGTATTAATAACTTATTAATGCGGAAAATAGGCATTAATAACTTATTAATCCGGAAAATCGGCATTAATAACTTATTAATCCGGAAAATCGGCATTGATAACTTATTAATCCGGAAAATCGGCATTAATAACTTATTAATCGCGATAATGGATAGAAATAATAGAATAAATGCCCTTCTAAAATGCCTTTGTAGGCATCAACGCTGAGATATTTGCTGTGCGTCTGTGCATGCACCTGTAGGCGTGCATGTCGGAACAAAAGTGTCGCTAAAATTATAGTTACTAGAAGCTTCTATTAAGAAGCTTTTCAAGTTGTCAGGTTACGTGGTAACAAAAAAAATGGCGGACGACGAAATAGCTGATTCTTTCCAGGAAAACTGTCGCGTAAATGGAAGTGAACCACTTTTATTATATGTATATTAACTTATTAATTTATTTCCGAATATAAATATTTAGTCTCAAGTAGTTTCGCGTGCTTTACCAAATAGGATAAACATTTGATCAAATATTAAGAGAAAACAAAAAAATTAAATATTAGATCAATGTTCTTGATCTGCTGGAGTATAATGTACATAGGCGGGTGGGTTTGCATATAATTAAACTTTATCAATGGCCGAATTACATTTCGCGAGAACACGCATCTCGAATTGCTCGTCGGTTAAACGATTATATTTTGGCACGCTCATCATCGTCGCGTATGAAAACAGGCGCTCGACGGGCGCCGACGATGGAAGAGGGGTATTAAAATAGAGGAACGCACTTTTAATACTAGGGAAAGAGTCCCAAATTTTTAGAGAGTTCGTCGGTCGCTCTTCTAAATACTTTAGGAGTTCGATATCGTATATCGACGTGTCATGCAGGGTCGATGACCCCTGGCTCTCCTCGCCACCAAAATTAAAAAAATCTTCGTCGTCTAATTTATTCTCGGAGCCCTCAGGACGAATGCCAAAGGTATTTACGGCACTGGCCGTGGATTGTGAAATACTAATTACTAATTAGTAGTCTTTGGAAAAAGTTGTCGGAAAGCCCCAGAAATTATAATTTCGAAACTTGCGCCAATCTAGCAGAAAGCTTAAAAAATAATGTCCATCGGAGATTCGAAGACATTTTTCTGGTCAGGGGAAATGGCGATTTCGCTGCGGTCGCAGCGGTACTGCATCCGCGATTCAAGAAGCTCTGGGTGTCCTCCTTTTCGCAAGACTCCAAAGACCGTATTTCACAATCCACGGCCAGTGCCGTAAATACCTTTGGCATTCGTCCTGAGGGCTCCGAGAATAAATTAGACGACGAAGATTTTTTTAATTTTGGTGGCGAGGAGAGCCAGGGGTCATCGACCCTGCATGACACGTCGATATACGATATCGAACTCCTAAAGTATTTAGAAGAGCGACCGACGAACTCTCTAAAAATTTGGGACTCTTTCCCTAGTATTAAAAGTGCGTTCCTCTATTTTAATACCCCTCTTCCATCGTCGGCGCCCGTCGAGCGCCTGTTTTCATACGCGACGATGATGAGCGTGCCAAAATATAATCGTTTAACCGACGAGCAATTCGAGATGCGTGTTCTCGCGAAATGTAATTCGGCCATTGATAAAGTTTAATTATATGCAAACCCACCCGTCTATGTACTATGACGGGGCTGAGCGGCCCCGCACAAGGCTCCCACCCTTGCGAGGCAGGCCGGCCGGTAGGACAGGGTCTCTCTCTCTCGACCCGACGTCGCGCGCTCGCTGCACCGTCGCTCCAAGGAAGGCCCGCGTAAATGAGCTATATTAATTCTTGTGTGAACGCCGAGAGGCACGTAGGTCTTGGCGGGTACGGCCGCCAAGGAGGAAAAGAGAACCGATGCGCTAAGGAGTAGGGCTGGCAGAGGGGAAATATCCGGCAGCCCGAGTGGCCATGAGGGCAGCTGGACGAACGGAGGAGCCCTGACGATAACCGACGGGGGACCGGGACTTCTTCGAAGGCGGACGAGCGGGCGCCAAAGCGTTCGCTAAAACGCCACCCCTGGACCGGACGAAGGCCGGAGCGCCGGCTTTCGCGAAGGGAACCCAGTCGGGATCGATCGCAGCGCGCGAGATCGAACCCGACACCAGCCTTGACCGTGAGCGCCAATAGGGATCTAGGCTAGGGCGTGCAGCGCTACTTGAGGCGGCCAGGCCAATTAGGGGCTCTTTCTCGTCACTTAGAGTGCGACCGTGCGAGCGAACGCAAGCGATCTACCGAGCAAAACCCAGTGACTGAGGAGAAAGAGAGAGAGAGAGCCTACGAAGTACCGAAAAGCGCCCACCAGTTTTCGAAGGCCGAGGATTACCCAGCTTCTGAAGCTAGGCCAAGCCAGTAGTGGGAGAGAAAGGTACGCCTCATTTAGCTCTGCCGCCCGCCTTTATTTTGTTATCCCGGTGTCGATTTCTCGCGATTCCACGTCTTTCTTGTAATGTTCGTAGGGCCTTCAGCCAAATAGCTCAGCCTTCCTTGGGGCGACTCGTCTAGTCGCCTCTAAGTCCGGCGTTTAGGGCGATCGTTCGCCGAACACGCGGCTCGGCCGCCATTTTGCGACACGCCACTTGTTGTTCGCCACGCGGGCGAACGAAGCGAAACTTGCCTTCCATTGTCCGATCTCGCCACCTTATACCAGGCGACTCTCGCGAGCATAAACGATTGTAGACATTTCCTCTCTTTCGAGAGAGCTCTCTTGTCGCGAGCCCATCATCTTGTTGCCGTAGAGGCAAGGGGCTGAACACCTTTCATGACATCTTTTGCGTTAGTTCTTCGGGGACCGAAACCCTAGTATCGCCGTTGCTAGATTGTACAGGGGCCTTCGTGGCCTAGGCTTGAACGCGCGCTAGCTCGAGCTGGTTAGGCGTAATTAGTTTTTAAGGCCGTATCACCGGCCGTATTCGGAAATAAACGGTTGTTAGATTCGAACTCGTGTCGCGTGAGTTTCCTGCCTCGCAACGGGGATCCCGATTTCTTAAGTTCCCATCCCTCTCTACCTTCCAGAGGCCAGTCGGGCCTAGATTTCTTAACTTCCCCTGCCGGGTTTTGGTCTGTTCGATCTCGTGTCCAAAATATTCCAATCTATACGAGCGGCCTTCTTGCGAAGGCCTGGCGCCCAGAAGACACGAGACCGGAGAGGCTAACCTGGCCTAAGTTTGCCCTGCACGATTGCCACCCTCGCGACGGGTAGTAATCGTGCAGCTGGGAATACGGTGGCAGTACATTATACTCCAGCAGATCAAGAACATTGATCTAATATTTAATTTTTTTGTTTTCTCTTAATATTTGATCAAATGTTCATCCTATTTGGTAAAGCACGCGAAACTACTTGAGACTAAATATTTATATTCGGAAATAAATTAATAAGTTAATATACATATAATAAAAGTGGTTCACTTCCATTTACGCGACAGTTTTCCTGGAAAGAATCAGCTATTTCGTCGTCCGCCATTTTTTTTGTTACCACGTAACCTGACAACTTGAAAAGCTTCTTAATAGAAGCTTCTAGTAACTATAATTTTAGCGACACTTTTGTTCCGACATGCACGCCTACAGGTGCATGCACAGACGCACAGCAAATATCTCAGCGTTGATGCCTACAAAGGCATTTTAGAAGGGCATTTATTCTATTGTTATCAATGCCGATTTTCCGGATTAATAAGTTATTAATGCCGATTTTCCGCATTAATAAGTTATTAATACCATGAAATTATTAGCTAATGCCCATACCTGCTTCAGGGGCGGTATACTAGATGTTCCATTACAAATTACTTTTCGTGATATTCTTTGAAATGATCAATACATAATGCTACCTCGCAAATATGGCATTTAAAGATCGTCTCTCTTCGAATAGACTTGGATAAGCATGCAACGCATCGTTTTGACGTTTTATACCCCTTTGCCAAGGTTTGAGGTATCCGTACAGGAAAATGCCTGCCAATATTATTGCGTTATAGAATCATTCATAGGTGCCTCATTTACTTTTATATTAGGTAAATATTTGTGAACAAGTTCTTCGGCTAATAGCTGTTTATAAACATGAAATGATGAATCTTTTTTATGATTTTTAAAAATTACATAACTATTCAGCAACATCATGTCGAGAAAATAAACAAATATTTTCTTATAGGCTTTTCTACTTCTTCGCATAGTGTGAAATTTACTTAACATTTACTTTTCCAGTTTCAGCAAAATCCAGCCATGCATAGTCGTTAATAAAACGACATATTTTTTATCCTTCCATTTTATTGCGGCCATCTCTCTTGTAGAAAACACAACAGCTTCTCCCTTTTGCAATTGTCGTGATTTTAGTTCCCGAGGCATTTCTTTCCTGTTCATTCTCACGGTTCCACATACATTCGTTTTCATACTGTATAATTCTCGATATAAGATGGGTGAACTGTACCAATTATCTATAAATAAGCAATGTCCTTTGTGCAATAACTGACTCTCTTTCAACAAATTCATTACAACATTTCTACTAGCAGATCCAGTAACGGTTTTATCTTTTCCTACATATATATTAAAATTATGTATGTATCTCGATTGCGAATCATACAGTTTGTAAAACTTTATACCAAATCTCACTCGTTTCGTTCTAATAAATTGAATATAATGCAACCGACTTCTACATGACATTAGTGACTCACCAATCGAAATGTTTTTACAGCTCGTTACTGGAAAGAAGGCGCCTGGCTCTAGAATTCGGAAAGAGTGGGACTGATGGACTACGCCTTACAAAGCTGAGAAACACCGCCTTTCCTATTTTTCCTCGGACGAGGCCCCTCACGGCCTTCACCTGGCCCTTTGTATACCTGGCAAAAATGGTGTCCGGCGCAGGTCAAATTGTTTCCTGCTGACCAATAGAAACAAGACTACGGGTTGCCAATCATAAAACTTTTTGTTTCCATCCCTAAGTACCGTCCCTAAGTAATTTTGAAGGAGGAGGCAAATTTTTCGGCAAATCAGAGCCAGGCGCCTTCTTTCCAGTAACGAGCTGTACTTGGTATATACATGCGGATGAAAGTATTTTTTACTATTTTAGAAACTTCCCGAATTTTTACAAGTGGGTCATTAGAATTATTAATACTAGAAAAATGAAAATTTTTGGTGTTTGACATAAATCGGTTACGGGTCATAACATTTTTAAAATATGGTGTTTCTAAGCTTTTATCGGTAGTCCAGTAGCTCTGAATCGTAGGTTTACAAACTAAGCTCATTAGAATATTCAAAGCGATAAATACTTTTAATTCATCGTCTACAAAAGGTATAAAATTTGCATCGGTTGCACCATATTTATTTGTTTCTGTAATTACTTTTGTAACTAATTCTTTGTTAAAGAATAATTCAAAGATTTCACATCTTGACCGATTTTGTGTATCTACGGTTGCACTAACAACACTACAAAAACCGTGTATAATGGGCGTATGATTTTTAGCTTTCCACGCGAAATCTTCATTTGTATAATTGCCGCATTGTTCAAGTTCGCTGTCATCACTTGATGAAATCCTACGGATACGTTTTCGAGTGTGTCCAATCTCAATACTTGAATCCGAATCAGGATACTCAAAATCCATTGGGGCAACTACATTTCAGTTTAAATTATAGAATTAGATGGTTTTTTAAAACTTGGACTTGTTAAAATTAAATGCAGACTAACAGCACTTACTCATAGTGGCAATTAAAAAGATTCTCAAGAAAAAAGTTAAACTTGTTTACAATACACTGATGTACAGTTGGGAGCTGGAAAGTTGGCCCCTGGGAGGCAGACCCTAGCTAGAAAGATATATCTGGCCCCGATTGGCGAAAAATTTGACTCCTCCTTGAAGGTCTCCTACTTACAAATTTAAAGAAAAGAAATTACGGCCCCTAATTATCGGTCGAACTTCGATTGGCCGGCAGGGTGTCGGGCACCTCCACCTCACGGGCCTGAGTCCCTTCGGTGCCCTACCTGCCGCTGCGAATATACCAATAAGCAGGTAATCAAGCAGTACGGGGGCAGATTTTCGCAGGTATCATAGGCGTTACCGGCAAGCCTTGCCAGCCCAAGCTCAAGCACGATCTGCCTCTCAGGGGCCAACTTTCCAGCTCCCAACTGTACTTATATAATAACCGTTGTGACCGCCCAGCTGCTACCTGTCGACCCGGTGCTTCTATCAACTGGGCGTTAGTCCCAGGAACCCGTGATCTCTCTAGTCGTAGTCAATTCTCGCGGTCAATTGCAAATCCGACCCGGTCGCCACTTGGTTTGTACGTCCAAGAACGAGGGCAAGCCCCCAAATGATATCTCGTTTTTATTTAGTACGAGTGCACAGCTTTAATTTAACTTTTATTTTATTTGGTCCGTGTCCGTCATCAATAGATCAGAGAATCCTCTCATTGACCTATTCCTTTTCAATCGGATATGTTAAACCGTAGTTGGAAAAGGTATATTTGATGTTGACACTTATTCTCTGGTATAAACGATCGTTTATTGAAAGTAACGTTGATTCGCCCTGGTATGCTACCAGTAAGTACAATAGTTGGTAACTGGCGATGGTTTACCAACTTTAACAAGAGTTTTATTACGCGACCACCGCGGAGCTGGTTGAAGTATCGTAAATTCGTAATTCGCTGTACGTGAAAATCTTCCAGCTTAACGTTCACTACTTGAAATATCACTTGTTCACAAGACGGGATAGCTCAGTATTTCGAGCCCAACTAATTAATCACGAATTGTCTATAAACTTGAGTTCGTTAAGACTGCTGAATCCTTCTGATTATTGCTCTTACTTGTATTACATCCGCGAATGTTGATGAGTGCGCTTATCGTTCGACAATTTTCAATATGAACAATAATTTGTTTATAATCTGTGAATTGCTCAACGTTAAGAAATTGGAACCTACGCAAATGCAAGAACATCACCCGCTACGAACGATAGTAAGCATGAATTTTAATAACGTTAAGTTTGTTTATAAAAATTGAATAAAAATAAGTTTTGTAGCCGTGCTAGGGCGTTTTGCCCTCGTGGACCTCCCTCTCGTCGGCATGTCGGTTTGGGTTTTCAGGAAAATGATTCAAGGCAAACAGGAATTGGTTCGGCTAAACAGACAAGTTCGGATTTTATTAGGAGGGATTAGGTTTTACATGATCGGAATACAATGTTAAATGGAGTAAGGATCGGACTTGGATACAAGGAATAGTCTCATCTGTGACTTGATATAATATAATTATTACAATCCTTAACAACGACTCCATTTGTAATTAACAAATTGGGCGACCGGCCTTTTCAGCCGTTCTCTCCATCCCAGGGGCGTCCAGGCAGTAGTCCCCGTACTCTCCCAGCATTCCTCAGACGTCCGGGGTAACTGCTCTGAACTCTCTTCGGGAAGGCGACCGGCCTTTTCAGCCGTTCTCTCCGTTCCACGAGAGGTCCAGCAAAGCTAGCCCCCGTACTCTCCTGTTTAGCCTAATTCTCTCAGGCGGCCGTGGCTTCTTACCTCGTCCTCTCCTTCGAGAATGCGGCGGAATAGGGGCGAGCGCGTACGCGATTGCGATTTTTATACGGAGTCGTTGCTATGGTGGTTGAGCCGCCGCGGCCGCAATCAACAACGCGGTTTCCATGCAGGTGTCCGCTCCGATCGGAGCGCGGAGCTGCATGGATCTCGCGCGGTGCGGGAGGCACCGCGAGCCTCTTCGGCTCTTTAAACTGGAATTTTCCAGATGTTTCTGGAGCGCTTCGTTACAGTTTACTTTTTACGTTAAGAAAAACCGAAACGCTGATTCTGTAGTGCATACTGTAATTACTAAATATACCAATTGTCAACCCTTAACGCACTCTGTAAGTTATTTTACCGGGCATTCAACCTTTTCCGCTCATGCATACAACACACACGCATCTTGGCAGGAACGTCGCCAAGGTACCCTTTTTTTTTCGTGGGGAAATCCTCATGGACCCCCCGCCGCCCTGGTGGGGGCGGAGGGGGAGTGCCGGACTCCTACCGGCTAAAATCCCACGGTGGCCATCCTTCGCGCGTAATGGGGCGACACCGGAAACTTTTGTCGAACACTACCGGTGCCGCCCCGCGCGCCAAGGTACCCTGCGTTGGTTGCAACTTATAGGCGAAATGCTACCACAAGCGATCAAATATGATCTGTCATATCTGAAGAATATTTGGCAACTGGTAATAAGAAACAGGCGCACGTTCGCGGATTATTCCGCGATCGGTGATAGTGGACAGTCGCGGTTCGCGGAATATTCCGCGCTTGGATGCAAATGGATTAAATTATGCATCGTGCGCAAAAAGTTTGCTAAATTAATGTTTTTTTCGCATTCAACCGCGACAGCAGCCAAATCATAGACGACGACAAAGAACGGAGACAATCCATAATCACCGTAAACCCGATGGGAACAGCGTGCGCATGATATGCATACAAATAGCAGTTTATTTATTATTCACAAACAAAGCTAAATTCTTTCTCCTCTGAACATATATATTTAGAAAGGCATAATATCATTTTGTGATTCAAACTGAACGATCTATGTTTCGATATCCTTTGGAGACCTTTCGCCAGTTGTATGGGTTTTCAGGAAAATTACTTTGGAAGTGAGATTATGGGAGACCATTGGCCATTGGCTTTCGAAGGTTCGCTAGTAAAAGGTTGGACTTTACTGAATTTGGTCGGTTTTAAAGCTCCAATTTCTGAACAAAGTATCTCCTGATACTTCGGCTTGGGGAATCAACAGTTAGCGGTTCCTATCACAAGAGATATGGGCGCCAGGCATCAGAGATGCCACACAAAACTTAACCAAAACGAGAATGCGATAGAATTGAGAGGAACGGCTACTTGAGATTTCCCAAGACGGCAGAACAGTTGCTCGGCTAGAGACTTGAACAAATGGGAGAGCACGTGGGTCGACACGAGTGACCAAGCCAGAAGTTGAACTAAGGAACGTTTATTCGATGAGGAAGCTAATACAAAGATGGGCTTCGCACGAGGTGTTCATAGGCAACCTCGAGCGAAGCGTGCAGCTTCGAGGTGACACAATCGAGTTACATTTAGATGACACAAGTTCAAGCGCAGTTGACAAACGCTAGTGAGTTTACGAGTTTCTATACAGGACTCGACGCTAATAGTGGACTAGAAGTGACTCTTGCTTGGCCGCAGCCTACAGGAAGATCCCGCTCAAAGGCACAGAATTCTGAGATTCACATAAACCTGAAAGATCGCGACCGTAAGAGAGCATTGGAAGCTTGCAGTACGTTTTAAGCGAAGACAACGAGAAGCAACAAATTCCTGGCGGGAGTCCGAGAGAGATCGGCTCCTTACAGAATAGCCAGGGAGAAGGATGATTTGCTTACCGCTAACAGATTTAAGACGGCGTGACGTTAGTCTGGAGGAATGGCTCGCCTCCTCCCTTCCTTCCTTCCTTCCTTCCTTTCGTTAATAAAGGTTATCGCTAGTAAGTCGCTAGTCGCTAGTATTCGCCAGTATGTCCGCACGCTGTGGTCGCCAATGCAAGAGTGCCGGTTTTCGGCACGCGGACCGTAACGTTCGCCTAGCCGCCTTTGTTTTCGAAGATTGTTGCCTATTGGTCGCCGGGTTCTACCGAGCGCGAAGGACTTCGATGTGCCCTCGGACGAGCGACGCCAGGGCCGTACAGGCCCAACCGTGCGCGAACCATGCTACGCTGAGGGAATACTATGTCCGCTCCCCCGCGTTGCTGGGTGTCTCGAAATCGCCTGTCTCACCACCCAGTTTCCGTCGTCGATGACCAGTCGTCGGCGGCAACTTTCGGAGACTGCTGATTTCTTATGCTCGTCCAGGTCGAGCCGAATCCTTAGTGCTGGCAAATTTGGCGTCTTCGGGTACTGTGAGTTGATGTTCGTCCCTGGGTTTCCTCGTTGCTGATTGGCTCGGGCGAAATATTAGGCGTTAGTTTTATGTGGTCTGGGATCTTTTCGGATCTTCCTTGACGACGCTGTGTTCCGTTATCGTGTGGGGGTACAAGTCATTTCGACGCCGCCACTTCGACGCCGTCACTTCGACGAAGTCGCTTCGACGCGGCTTCGTTTCGATGCGGAGTCGTTTCGACGCCGTATTGTTTCAACGCTTACTCGGAGTGATCGGATGATCTTATAATTACATAATAGCAGGTACTTTGGTACTAAAACCTAACTAACTCCGGAATTGTCAGTATTTGGAACTGCGCAACCTAACCGAATCCCTGACCTAACCCATTTGTTAATTGGTAGGCTCGCTCGCTCCGCTCGCTCGCGATAATAATACTACCACCTACCTAACTCCGAAATTGTCAGTACGTGGAACTCCGCAACCGAACCGAATCCCAGACCTAACCCATTTGTTAAACTAAATTAAATTAAATTATAGTCTAAATAAAATAAAATTTTATATTATTTTAATGACGTGCGTGTATCAACAAAGTGCCTGTTATCACGTAATTGTAAGATCATTCGATCACTCAGAGTAAGCGTTGAAACAACACGGCGTCGAAACGACCCCGCGTCGAAGTGACAGCGTCGAAATGACCTGCTTCGATCGTGTGGCGCTAATTTTAACTGAGGGTTGAGCATCTTGTGGCGTACGCCGGGCGTAACGTCACAGGGTGTACATGTAACCGTAGAGATTCTCCACCTGCAAATGTACGCCCAGGCGAGAAGTTTATTTAAACGTAAATACGACGTTACTGCCTCGAACGGTTGTAGGATTTTGATTGCTGGATTCTAATGTTTTTGTCAAACGACTCAAATGGAGAATTAATTGGAATCTATCACTTGCATATTACTTGTATCTCAGAAATGTTTTTCTAATTATACAGAGATAAAAATAATATTACATAACTGTGAGGAATTTTCCTGGGGCTGCTCGGGAATAGAACTACCCGGAGCCAGTTGCCCAGGAAAATTGTGTATATAATGAGACGTGGCATTTCGCCCGTCACAAATTTCGTCATGCTTTCGGTAGCGCTCGGGGTCAGAGGTGGGGGTATCGGCCGTCTCGCGGGCTCACCCGCGAGGTACCCGGCACTCTACGTCGTACATTTCTTTTACATGAAGATCGTTAGTATACTTGAGATTTATTTCAGCTACGTTTCCACGTAAGACCGAAGTAGCGACAACCTGAGGATCAACGGGCTACGCATCGCTGCGTAGCCAGGGCCGCACTAATCAGAGTTTAGCGTTTAGTGACTATCGTCTAGGTTTCTCGTTCGCTATTGTGGCTAGCCGTCAGGGCCCTCCGATTTCTCGGTCGGAAGGGCTAGAAGGACACCCACTTGCCTGCTCCGGACAGGGCTTGCGGGTGCGGAAGATCCGGGTCCAGTTTCCTTCAGCCCTCCCTGTTGAACCACCGTTGTGGCAACAGGATGGGGCTCCTGATGTTTTGTAATCTGTAGTTTCCGTTCGCGAGGCACACCTGAGTGCTCGCTGTAAGAACGGTCTTTGGTATAATAAGCTGGCACAGGAATTGCCACCCAGAAGGATTCCTCCCTTCAACATTAGGGCAGGGTAATTAAAAAGTCCCTGCGGCCCTGCCAGGGTTTTCGCGGCCGCGAAGACTCTGTTTCCGTCTCGTTCCGGGTAACGGCGAATTTTAGGTGAGCCGCCGATTTCCCGCGAACCTACGCCACAAGGATTAGCGAGTTCACGAGAAGTCCTAGGTAAGAGCTGTAAGTGCTCCTGGGCCAATCAGGGGGTGGTTGCACGTCATGGGGAGCCAATCCTCGAGTCCTCGGAGCGCCAATCACGAATATAAAAGTGAACATTTTCGGGCAGAAATTCATTCTCGTTACGACGCCCCCGTGCATCACCACGTCGACTAAGTGCTCTCCAACCGAAGCCTACGAGAGGACTCCGAGCGTGCCGAGGACGGGCTGCCTTCCACCCCCTGCGGACTTGGTGAGTCGAAACTTTCGTGTCTTTTGCTGGAGCTGAGTCTCTCCGAGGCTAGCATATCTTGTGTTTAATTATTGTTGATCTATTGCCTGCCGTACGCTTCCACCGACATTATTGTTGAGATTATCGTTCGAATATCGCGGCGGCCTGCGACCGCCATTTCGTGAACGCTTGGCGACGAGCTGAGCAGCGGCGACTTCAATCCCATTGGTTACCTCTTGTGATTATCGTTCCGAATATTTTGTGATTATCGTCTCGGGTATCGTGTGATTATCGTTCCGATTATTGTGAATATCGTCTCGAGTCTCGGGTGAATATCGCTTTGAATATCGCTGTGAATATCGCTTCGAATCTCGTGTGAATATCGCTTTGAATATCGCTTCGATCATCCGGTGATTATCGTTCGGGATATTTTGGGATTATCGCTCTTTCTCTGTCTGAGTCGTGAACCTCCCCCTCTCTGCTGAGATTAGCCAGCCCTTGGGATTGGTGACCAGGAGATCAGAGACTTGCCTGTGGAGATTGTATTATTCGTGTGGCTATCGTTTCGCTTTTGTCTATCGCTCGCGTTTACCGACCGAGTAACTATCGTCCCGTCTCTATCTATCGCTCGCGTGGCTACCGCTCGCGTATACCGCCCGAGTGACTATTGTTCCGTCTCTGTCTATCGCTCGTGTGGCTATCGCCACGTCTACCGCCCGAGTGACTATCGTTCCGTCTCTGTCTATCGCTCGTGTGGCTATCGCTCACGTCTACCGCTCGTGCGACTATCGCTCCGTCTTCGTCTATCGCTCGTGTGGCTATCGCTCGCGTCTACCGCTCGTGTGGCTGCCGCTCGCGTATACCGCCCGGTTGATTATCGTTCGGCTACGTTCAAGTGTCTAGCGCTTAGTCCGCGTTATAGTAAAATTTTTTCTCCATTCGGCAAGCCCCCGTCGAGTCTCCCATATATCGTTCTCGTCTCTCCGTCCTTTTTGTTGCACCCGACTTCGACCCAATCAAAGGGGAAACCACCACCTTGCCCCGAATTCGTCGACCGGCGCTTCCGCCCACCGAAGTTGGGTCACAATAAATATAAGATTTAAAGAATATATATAAAAGAGAGCATGGATCGAATTGATCGAGACCGGTTTCTCTAACTGACAATGATCGAGTCTGGGGAAAAGTCGGGACGCGGAACTAGGCCCCGACTCTCGACTGCAATTCTGGAACAGCCAAAGAAGGGTGCCACGTACCCCGCGGTGCCACAAAAGCGAAACTGACTGGCTATTAGCCGAAGAATAATTCCGGAGACTTGCAGTCGGATTTCCCTACACGGCTCACAGTGGGACGAACCATAGGTTTGGCTGGACAAAAGTCCAAAAACGAGGATTACATAATCAGTTGGAGTATTCCTTGTTACGCGCGTTAAAATAACGACACGTGGTCTTATTTGATTTTAATAACACCATGACCGTCAAATTCATTGTTAGTTTTTATTATAAAAGACACTAAAAAATTGGTTGTATAAAGTGCAGAACCTTGGGAACTAATCAGAACTCAACATTTCTTATTGTTCTGTCTTCCATAGACATTACTATGACAAAACATTCTTATTATAGCTGCTAACTTCCGCCTGGCTTCTTTTTATGAACATTGCAAACTCTAAAACTATGTTCTATGTTGCTAATAAATGATTAAATTAAACCGCAATGAAGAATACAATAATGCGGCAAAACCAAATAATGATAATCGCTTAAACTATCTCTATCGCTCTCGCTATAATTTTTTTTGGTTTGGGATACTAATTTTAATACACTATTTCTATGTTTTTGTACATTTATATGCAAGGGTTGAATTAGACTAATGATAGGATCTGTGAGCAGGCATACGCAGGGAGGAATAAAAGTACGCACCAAACTCTGAATAATGTACGTTTATTGCAAGACTGAAGCGATCATCAGAAAGGGCTACGCGATAGTAGCGGTAGCATACAAAGCGGGTAGGGGCTAGCGAGCCGCGTTCGCGAAAGGGACTCGCTTGTCCAGGGGCAGTACGGTGACCGCGTATGGCTGATATGCGGAACACACCCTCTTACAGGATCCGATAAAACTAACAAGTTGTGAAATATATCCGCATTAGTGTCTACTCTGCTACATTTTCTAGAGTAATGTTCCCTAAATGTTTTGAACTCCTTATGGCGACTTTCTTGCACATTTTCTGAAAGTTGTCCAATTGGCACAAGGAACCTTCTCATAATTGCTGGAGCATGTAATAAAATTGTATGAACGGTTACGGGTATAGGGTACCAGGGGTATAACTGCACATAATATTAAGCCGTCTTCAATGTGTATTCTTGAAATGCAATGTGATTGATTTCACAGCCGGATGCCAATGTCTCAAGAATCACACTAAATCTTTCAATTAGCTCCTTGTTCACGCCTGTTAATCGTGATGATGTTGATGCGTCCTTGAAAAATCGTCGCGCAGAATTTCCGTCATTGGTATTTCCTCCACCCTGCTTCGGAGTGTCCAAAAGTAATCCGGTGTCGGAACGGAATGAGTCTATTATTTGTCTCTTCTTTTCGATGACAGCTATCTTATCCGGTTCATTTCGAACTTGATATTTTTTAATATGTAACTTATATGCTATGTGGAGAATACACTTCATAAATCTAATACACGCATGAAGAGTCGATAAACCCCATGAAAAGGTATGCTCGTGACATGTTTTATTTAATATGTTTGGTAAGTCATTCTGTTACTTGAGGACCTGGGTTAGGAGAGAGAAGAAAACTAGTCTGGTTTGAGGAATAATTCACAATTTATTGAAACCTTGTCAGAGGAACACCGAAAACAGAGTTGAGGGTCGCGAGGAACACCAAAAACTTAGCACACGCAGTACTGCGGAATTTCCGAGTACACGTTAGCCGATAGCGAGGATTAACCGTAGTTTTAAGACAAACTTGAGGAATCCGAGCTGACCGTTAATCGAAGATATCCGAACCGAGCGCAAACAAAAACACGTCCGCTCTGCAGCTGATCGAGGATCGAAGGGAGGGCCGAAGCGAGCGACACGCCGTGTTGCCGGAAGCTAGAGGGGAATAAAAAAAATATTTTAAAAAAAATGTGACCGACTTCGAAAAACTGACAGCATCCCAGAAAACTGAAAACTAAAAGAGCTGGAAAAATAAAATTAATAATCAAAATAAGCAGAATAAAAATGCGCTGAAAAGTAAAAAATAATTTGCTGTTTTCGTGCTTTCGTCATTTTGCAGTCATAATGTATAACTTTGGCAACCTTCCCGCATTGTACTGCAACCCAATGCAACACCCAACCCTTTGCAAGCCCAAATATTTTGCAACTTTTCGGAGTCGGCGCAAATATAAGTAAAATACTACTCACCTGGCTTAATCTCACCTACCCGTATTCTCTCTTTTATCGCGCCATGTCCAATCCCACTTGCTCACGCTCAGTTACGATCTCTCTCTTTTCTTCTATCTTCGTCTATACAGGGTATAAACGATATGACTCCCGGCGCTTTGAGGGAAGGCACAGGAGAAAATTTAAAACATTTTAAGATGAGATTATGATGTCCGATCTTTGTTAGTTTGGTTGGTATAACATATTAATGGTGGAGAGGCTATCTTCGATCCCACTGCTAGAATCGTCCCATAAATTCGTATATGTGTGCTGTTGTGCGATTGGAGGTAACACCTAAAAAAGCGACTCGATACTCTGATTGGTTTACATAATAATTAATAAAGTATTTTTGCTCCGGGTGAACGATGTTTGCAGACTCAATAGTGTGCAAGCGTAGTGGAAATCATGGGGTGCGTTCGCCCCCCAAGTGTCGGTGTCTTTGCGGGATGTAACGTGACACCTTTAAGGGCCGTCCCCTATCTCTCAGTAGAATAGGCTGAAACCAATTGTTTTCTCCGATTCGAACCGATATAGTTATATTAGTTGCATCAGAATGGTCCAACAACGACCAATCACCGAGAAGGGCTAAGACAAAAACGCAAAAAAGTAAAGAGGGGCCCTCGGTCAATCCCCGATGTTGCCGACCTGCCGTTCGATTACTACCCGTTCCAATAACTTAGAGCTTACTTTAAGATGCAATAACAACTAAACTAAAAGTGATAGGATCTAAACATTTGCCCCCTATAGCCTTAAAATTTTCCCCTCTACCATCCCCTAGAGCGGCGGGAGTTATATCGTTTACACCCTGTATATCTATCTGTTCACGAGAATACTTCCATGATAGACGAAGAGAGAATGATAGATACAAGAGATGATTATTTGAGACAATCATCTACATCTATGAGATGTTAGAATTGTCCTCCATATACCAGACCAGTTAATGTTAACAGTAGTAGTAGTATGTTACACGGGAGATACGTTTAGATAAGATATACATATGTGTATATATCTATCTAACCATCCACAGGAACACGTTCATGATAGATGAAGGCAGAAGTATGCACACAATTGTAAAGAGTATTCTCTTGCTTACGGTCTGCTATATGTGACTGTCTTTTGTAGTATTTTACTTATATTTGCGCCGACTCCGAAAAGTTGCAAAATATTTGGGCTTGCAAAGGGTTGGGTGTTGCATTGAGTTGCAGTACAATGCGGGAAGGTTGCCAAAGTTATACATTATGACTGCAAAATGACGAAAGCACGAAAACAGCAAATTATTTTTTACTTTTCAGCGCATTTTTATTCTGCTTATTTTGATTATTAATTTTATTTTTCCAGCTCTTTTAGTTTTCAGTTTTCTGGGATGCTGTCAGTTTTTCGAAGTCGGTCACATTTTTTTTTAAATATTTTTTTTATTTCATGCTGTTTAGTGTTTCAAATGCATACAACGATAGTTCGCAGTAGATTGCATCTCGAATTTCATCGATGCACTGTTGTACCAGTTATAGACGAACAAATGTATCCGGAATTGTCGAGGAAGGAAAAGGTTTTATGCACTAAAAATGATTAGCATTAAACAATTTCGGAAAAATTTATGGTGGGACTAAAGTATGTGCATCCTCAATAAGATATGTCAGATTTAGTCAATATCGGTCCAACCATCTCGAAGATAACGTTGGACAAACGCAGTTTTAGTAGAAAAGTGAAATCAGCAAAACATTCGGTGTTTATGCAATAACAATGGTTAGAGTTAAACAATTTCGCAAAGATTGATAATGGGACCAAAGTACAAGCACCCTCTATAAGATACGTCAGGTTTCATCAAAATCGGTCCATGCATCTCGGAGATATCGACGGACAAACGAAAATTATAGTAGAAACGTGAAATCAGCGAGAAAATGGCATTTTATGCAATAACAATGGTTATCGTTAAACAATTTCGGGAAAATGTGTAATGGGACCAAAGTACGCGTATCCGCTATAAGATAGATAAGATTTCATCAAGCTCGGTCCATCCATCTCGGAGATATCGACGGACAAACGAAAATTGTAGTAGAAACGTGAAATCAGCGAGAAAATGGCATTTTATGCAATAACAATGGTTATCGTTAAACAATTTCGGGAAAATGTGTAATGGGACCAAAGTACGAGTAACCGCTATAAGATAGACAAGATTTGATCAAGATCGGTCCATCTGTCTCGGAGATATCGCTGGACACACGAAAATTCCCTCAGAAACGTGAAATCAGCGAAGAATTGGGTTTTTATGCAATAACAATAGTTAGTGTTAAACAATTTGGGAAAAATTTATATTGGGACCAAAGTACGAGCATCCTCTACGCGATAAGCCTGGGTTCATCAATTTCGGTCCATCCATCTCGGAGATATCGCTGGACACACGAAAATTCCCTCAGAAACGTGAAATCGGCGAAGAATTGGGTTTTTATGCAATAACAATGGTTAGCGTTAAACAATTTCGAAAAATTTTATAATGGGACCAAACTGTGAACATCCTCTATGATATAAGCCCGGTTTCATCCCGATCGGTCCAGCGGTCTTCCCGTACTAGCCGGACAAACATTAAAAAAAAAAAAAAAAAAAAAAAAAACATAGCGATCGAATTGAGTACCTCCTCCTTTTCGAAGTCGGTAAAAATCCGCGAGCGACGCGCAACGTCGCTCGAGCTGCTACCACTCGTCAGAGGGAAGAGGGAGGAAATTCGCCAGCGCCGATGCCTAGCGATCCGCACTAGGCACTGGAGCTCCTAATCCCTTATCGACTCGCTTCGCCGCTTAATCGCTTAATGTATGGTCGCTGCGACCGAACACATTCATCTCCTTACTTGAAGATCTGCAGATGTAACATGTTTGACTAGCTCTATTTGACGCTAAAGCATTACAAACTTTGCCATCGACCATAGTTTGTATAAATTTCGCCTTCACAAGAACGGTAGATTAATTTTTCAGTTGAATTTCTGTGTCCTTCAGTGTATTAATTTGGTTGTTTATATACGACATTTCATTGACAAGTTTTTGCTCTGTTTCTTTTATAAATCGAAAACGGATAGGTCTGCAAAACCGTATCGAAGACGTACGCGGATTTTGCCACAATACTCTTTCTTGACCACCTTCAGCAGTACCTACGAGGTGCAAGGGTACAAAAGATGTTACTAATACACTGGAGTCGCTTAAATTCATATCTGAACTCTGTTGTTTGTTAGCGAGTTAGACTGGCACACCCGTCACAACCCCATTTAAAAATAAATTTACACGAAGAATCTTCATTTCGGTTAAATGTATCTCCAAGGTCAACACTTTGCGCCATAAAAAAACCTTCTAAGCGTTAAGTCGACAATCGCTTATAAATTCGTCTCCGCTTTGTTCTCTGTTACTTCAACATCACGTGGAGAAGGGTAGCAGTTCTGCTTAGCTTGCTGCACTTTGTAGTATGATGGGTAAAGATTTACCCCCTTCTCTAATGCCCCTTTTCTTAATAAATTGTATTGATTTTTAGTCAATTTTGAAGATACCAGGAGCGCTAGTGCTTCCTCCGGAGAGTACAAAGAGGTACTCTTATTAGTTTCAGTTTGGATGTATGCTTCTTTTATTATATTTGCGCGAGTAGGTGTTGTGCCCTGTGTGGTGACTGCACAGAGCGGGTAGCGGGATCGGAAGTTAGGCTCGTAGCGTTTAAAGGATTAGAATCCACCGGGATTAAACCCAGAAACTTGGAGTTTATTGATAGTGTAGGGGAGGTGGCGGTGAGGATAGTTATTCAGGATGGTAGAAAGCACTCACACTCCCCTTTGGTCAGGATATATGTATATATTTCTTACATTGTTCGCTGCAGTCTCCGACGGTCTTCGCTCACCGGTCGCACCTTTCGATCTCCCGTTCGCACTCGCGGTGCTCGCACTCTCCCTATGCCCCAACCTGCGGGGGCGCTACCTTGCACCTCACAGAGGGCGCGCTTCTCAAAAGCCTACAATAGGATATAACCAAAGACTGGCAAGAAAGGTACAGAGTAACTCGCTGGTACGCACTGATGTGTTCTGTTCGAAATCTGGAGAGCGAGTCCCCGATTGGGACTTGGAGCAATAATTTTGTTCGATGCGGGCGTCGCATTAGCACGAGGCACTGATCAGGCGATGTGACTCAGTGCTAATGCGCAAAACGTGATTTAGTCGCTATTCGCTTGCTTATTGCTATACTAGTATCTTATTTCTTTTATACATTGCAACATCCTTTCAAGGATAGGACTTAGTGGTCTGCTTAGTTTGTGCATTCCGGGAGCCAACCTTGGGCTCGGGCGCAACATAGGAAATCTTGAAATTTCCTTTAGGAGAAAGGCTGCATTTAATTTTCCTGTTTTTTTAAGTTTTGTTTGTGCTACAAAAGAGAGCTCGTCCGCAGATTTATTTTCAATTAAAGATTGAATTTTTCGAGTGAGTCTTCTTTGCGCACATTCCACTTTGGACACGAGCCTCTTTTCGAACTTGCGCACGTGGAAACAGCACACATTGGACACTGCTCACATTGGAAGCTGTGCACAGTGGAAACTGCACACAGAGATAGCTATTCACAGAGTAGGCAGTACACATCGTCTACTAGGATTAGTGGAAATTGCACATTGGAGAAACCGCGAATAATGATTTTTACACACTAAGGGGAAAGCGTGCAGGTTACTGATATTCCAAAAAGATATTGAAATTAAAAACGTTAGGTGCCAGTGAGTAAGGAAAATATGAAGCGAACTGCTTGGTTTGTGACTACGACCAAATTTTTCACATAGAAAAAGGTATTTAAACAAATGCGACCGTCTTCGAAAAACTGACAGCATCGCAGAATAATAAAAACTACAAGAGCTGAAAAAAATAGAACAATAAACGGAACAAAAACTGCATTGAAACGTAAAAAATAATTTGCTGTTTTCCCGCTTTCATAAATTTGCAGTCATAATGTGCAATTTCGCAACCTTCCCTCATTGCATTGCACCCAACACCTACCCAAACCCAACCCAAAACTAAGAACTAATCCACATAACCCAGACCTAACCCAATAAGGCTCCAACGAGACTCGAAGAACCAACAAATCCACCATTGTTACGTCTCGGGGGACGCCGACGGAGGTCAAAGTTTTCCTCAACCTATTAGTTCATACTTATTTATTGCTTTTGAATTAAATGTGATCCTTTTTGTATATTGTGACCAAAATCTATTATTCGCATTAATTCCCGTGTGCAGTTTCCTCTGGGATGTGTACAGGATCCACTGCCGATGTGTCTTGTTTCCACTGTGGGCAAGATCGAATGTGTGCAAATTCCACTGTGTCCGAAAATCCACATGTGCGCAAGTTGAAACGTGCGCAAAGAGGACACTGCCAATTTTTCTGAGTTTTGTTTTTTGGCCGGAGAAAGTCTTTCGGTGGGCGTCCTAACCTTGGAGTCACTTTTGAACTGGTTCCAAAGCCTGGAACCGGAAGTTCACACAGGTCGACATTTTCAATCGCTATTGAATCATGTAGTCAGTTTTTATGGCGCGACAATAATGCTGAATATGTGCGGTTGCACTGTACCCAATTCCGTTTAAGAACTTTTAAAAAGCTATCCAATGCTCTATGTATATGTTTAATTAAATTCTTTGGTGGGCTTCCGAAATTATGTCTTAATTCTATAAAATCAAACAGCATAGTTCTGCTGTCACTAGAATTGGAGATTTCACAATTCCTTGCCCGTAAAGAGTCAAGCAACTCCAAACGTTGCAAGATTATTTGTCTGACCGAACTCTTTTTTATAGTTTTTCTGAAAGCACTGATAGATTGTTTAAAACTTGTAACCATGACAATTTCATGGTAGGTGCCGCTATAGTGTCGCCATCCAGTAAAAAATTATAGAGGGTGTCCCAAAGATGTCGTAAAATATTACCGCCATCGTGTTGGGATAGTATTTGTGAACAAAATGGCAGGTTTGAAAATTGTTGTTCGGCCCTCAATTTCGAGTTATTAAACATTAAGGGGCTAGGCTACCTTCTCCGCGGTACGGCAGAGCTGCTGCATTACCGGCTCAATTTGCCCAAAATATGAGTTCGCAGGGCCACTTCCTGCTCGCTTATGTGACATGATTTGGAGTTGGGAAAGCTTTCAATCGAAAGAAGAAAGTCCAATAGAGGCCGGGCTGGTAGTAGTTTTATGGGATTGTTTCATTTTTGTAGCAAATTAGTCGTCTAAAGTCTACACATTTTCCAAGATGGTCGTGAAGTACACGGGCTTTTTGCTGCGGTATATTTGTGTCATTCCCATGTTTTCCTTTCAAAATAACTACCAGCCCGGCCTTCCTTGTGAACTCACGAACACGCCAAGCTATATTTTATCTTGAAACTGTAAGAAATAAAGCCGTAGGAAGTGGCCCCGCCTAACCCTGTGTTTTGCGGGATTTCGCCATAGTGTCGATCACACAGGTCAATATTCGTGAGTACTTTAGGTCGGCCGCGGAGAAAAAGGTGGCGCCTCATCGAGAGGGCTGCTCACGCTGGATCACAGAAATGTCAAGCTGTTTGCCAACAAGTTGCAGGTTAGGCATGTGAGAGATGCAGGGACAGGGGCATTTCATCATCATATGATTTTAGGGAAGTGCCTCATTTCGATGTATGATTGCTTGTCCTTGGTGTAGGTTGCTACCAAAATGTGGTATGCTTGTCGTGGTTTTGTAAGATTGCATTGTTTCTTAGCATGCACGACTGTTTCAAAACAGGGATGTGAAAAACAATCTTGCTATGATAACACATTAGCACAGTATTCTTAGGCTTATAAATCGTTGAAACAGTAAAGGCATAACAGGTTTCTGAAGATATCTTGGTATTGAAGCGACATGTATTGAAACCAAGATCTGCTTTTGAATGTTTATTCTTATTAGAATCAAGTGGACTTGTGTATATTCTTTTACACAAATGTTTTTCACTTTCTGGAGTACGTGTCTGTAACAGATATGATCTGAATCATGCTTGCGCCTGCTATATCAGATGATACAATGAATAGATGTGCAAGAGAACTTACTAGTGGAATATTTCTCACAGCGCTTACCAGAGTAGTAATACGCAGGAGTAATCTTTCAATAAATACGTAAGGTTCAGAACTTATAACTTCTGTACAGGTTTCACTTTTTTGTAAGTTGACTCAAAACTGTATTTGGAACAGGATGCTATGACAATACTATTACATAGCTTGGGAAATGCAAGATGATTCAAATCTGCATTGCCAGTGTTTCTGGAAGAAACCTTAGAAAAGCTATAAGCAATACTGTTCAAAGATAAATGGGCATATTGCAAATATATCCAGTAAAATAATGAATCTATTGTAATTTTTTTTATTAACCCGGTTATTCCACGCTAAGCTCGCACCTTTTTCTGATCATGCAGCTGATTTCTGAAAACGGAGTATTATATTCATAATAGGTGAGAATTGTAATTATGGAACTAAGATCAGGAGACTCGGTAGTCTCGCGCCAAGTAGTAGTATATATAGGACGGCGCGCGACTACCGAGTATATTATCCCGAAGTGTAGCGGTTATCGTCTGCTATAAAACTTTCACCTCGATTTATGGAAAAGCTATGGGTCGGAGTATCAATTATTGGAAACCGGGAGTTGGGATAACAGCTAGGAAGCCAATGACAGGAAAGTGGAGAATGGATTTTTTACAGTAATTCGAACACATTATACAATATTATATTATGTTTTTATTTTTTTGTTTATCGTGTGTTGATAGTTATGACATATTTCCCCGAATCCCCCCCCCCCCCCCGCCGTTTCCCCGATAATTTTTTTTATTTTTCCGGTGGCTCCGGTGTTTGCCGCCCCGCTGGTTTGTTGTGCCGTCCCGCTGCACACAGTTGCCGTCGGTCCGTTGCAGGCTGTTGTTTCCGTTGGTGTCCTGCTGCTGGCGGACGAGAATGGCCGTTATTATTATTCGCTGCATATAAAAGAATCACATACTAATAGAAATACATACTTGGTCATTGTTTGTCTCCCGCGCCACCACCGCTGGAGTGCGGGAGCGCCTTCGCGGGTACCGCTGCGTCCAAGAAATTGGACGCAGCGGTGAGCGGGTACGCGCTCGGCTACCCGGACTCGGGGACGCAGACAGCGTCTCGCGGGTGGGCGGCGTACGTGCCCGCGAGGTCCTCCTCGCGGGTGTCCGCCGCTCCTCCTGTTGACTCGTTTGCGATTCCATCTGTAACATCAATGTGTTCACAATTATTATGGGCCATGCAAAACTTAGGGAAATGTATCTGTTCGATAAACTCATGATTAAGGTGGTGGGTATAACGAAATAATAAGTGGACTGTATTATAAAATGACTAGGTGTTCTGATTTATTAACATGGGAATGTCCGGTGACATTCGTGTTGCCGTGTGCTATGTACAAGAATGTACAAGAATGTACAAGTCATCTATCGACCAACTGGATCGATAGATGAGTCAAAAATACAACCATTTTATTAGGAGCATGGTTGGAAGTGAGCAGGACTGATCTGGACGATGTGTGCTTGTTGATGTACGAAAAGCTCCTGAAAGGAACTTGGCACACATGAGGATTAGATCTGAGTAAGGTTCATAGGTTAGTGTAGGAGGGGTTAGCTCCTACATGAGCAGAGTATTGCAGCCGTTGATGCACAGAAGGCCACAATTGTGGCCTGGCTACAAATCCTCGTGAGAAGGGCTTTTAATTATCAGGGCAATCAAGTGGGAATCACTATGTGATTCCCGTTTAGCCATGTGGCTTGAGAAAGGTACATGATCAGGACAGGTGAAAATGATCAGATGCTTACTGTTCGACGTCCTCGAGGCGAGAGAGATATCAGTGCCCGAGAGATAACGAACAGGTAGAACAGTTCATGAGATGATCACCAGAGTGTGCGCGTGGCGCACACCTAGGTTGGTCGGCCATTGATCAGTATCTAGTGATCTCAGAGTAAGGTTGGGACACCATGAGCAGGGCCGTATTTGACAGGAGGGGTTATGTAGGAGTGGATCATGAATAGGTTTCTTGGAGGGCTCCAAGGATTCACATGATTACCAAATTAAGTAGATGATTATTTAACAGTATCAGACGCACGAAATTACTATGAAAGTAGACTGATAGAGTAGAGATCGGCAGAGCAAGATCAAGATATGAGTGATAGGAACTAAAGAATTCGAAAGAGAAGATACTTACGGTCTTTCGTCGGCAACGGTTGGCTTCGAAATGAGGCTTGGGGTGATGCGAACGGGAAGACGGGGCGCCGATCTTCGATTGTTTCGATTGTCGCTTCTCACTGATGCTGACCGAGCAACACCCGCTTCGCGAGACGCTAAACCCGCAGCTTCGGCTTCATTGTTTTGCGCGTTGCTACGAAGACGTGCAACTGAGCTTGTACCAACAAATACGAAAGGACACATACTGATTCGAAAGAATAGTGTATGCACTTTAGTGTTGGTTTGTGCACAAAATGCAGCATTCGAGTGATCGTGGAAGTGAAGCGAGGAAGAGGAATCTGAAGAAAGAGCCTCGAAACAACATCTTACGGATATCTGCAAAACGCATGTCCATGCGCAAAAGCGCCCGAGAACGGTAAGTTTTATCTTGAATTGATGGCTTTGCGACGCGCCAGTGATAGTATTATTATCACCTTCCACCACCGGAAGAGTGTACTGCATTGCTATCCACCAAAATATTCAAATTACGCTCCTACGTATTCCTAAAGAGTATGATTGTAATCAAACTAAGAATTATCGCGCTATCTTTACCGTAGCATACATACTGCCGCGTAAAAGTTGACAAGCAACAATCGTGCAAGTAACATCGAATGAACATTTCAAATGTTACATCAATTCTGGTGGTTGAAACTCTATCGCTACTTTCCGTTCGCTCATTTCGCTTTTGCTCGCTTTTCTCCCTCCCGCTTTCTTTCGCTCTCGCTCTTCCAAACGCTCCATCGCTCCGGTGCTCAGGCATCGCTCAAGCTCTTGTAGGTGACCCTATGTATGTATATGGGGATTCGAGCTCCGAGTCGCATGCATGTGTGTGCGAGCGACCAGCTGAGCGGGAGCATGGCAGTGTGAGATGCCCGAGTCGCGGAGCGCATAGGCGTGAGAGAGAGAGAATGCTCATGAGTCTGCGGAAGCGCTGCGTGCCCCGCGGTCTATGTAGTACATTTCATTACCGGAGTGCATTATTATTTTATAACTAGGAAGGATGAGATGTACAGAATTTTTAGAGGACACCCCAGCAGATTCAACCAAATTTCACAAATCGCAACATCTTTATCGGATTTTTTGAATACATTTTTCTTTTCTCCATAAAGATTGTAAATTAGGATAATGTTTATTGATGTTTTTGCATAGGACGTCCCATTTTTTAACTGGAATTATCTTGAAAGGACATGTAAAATAATGGCACTTATAGTGGCAGCCCGGTTAGTAATAAATATCTCTGTCATTTGGCCCTGAACGAGACCGCCCCTATAGGTACTTGTAAAGGCTGGTCTACCCATAGGTATGTCCTTTCAAAAAAATGCAGTTGAAAAATGGAATAACCGGTGCAAATAAACTAAATAAACATTTTCCGAATTCACAATGTGTGAACACGAAACTAAATATACGTATCGCGTGTTGCGTATTATAATGAGGCGGACACATGCCGCTCTGAATTGTTTGTAATTCTCATACAGTGTACATTATTCTGTATACATTTCACGATGTAAATGCGCTTATGAACTTGTTTTTTGTCAATCTTTTTACAGGAGGCGGCTAAGGAAAGCGGGTCATCTGCAGGTAAGTGAAAACAGTTGTGATTTTGTAGCAGACCTGCACCTTGATAAGGTTCCATGTAGCACGGCCGTAGAAGCATTTGAGCACCCATGCCCCCAAGTGTTTCCGTCTGCTGTTACATGCACGTCTGCAGTAGCGGGTTGAAGTTTCCCCCTCCAGGAATTGCACGGAAACGCAAGCATCAGCGATCACACAACACTGCAACATGACACGGAGAAAGTGACCATCGTAGAAGACATCCTCGAGGAAATCGAGGAAGACATGCATGAAGAAATCACTGAAGAAGTTATAGAAATATACGAGACTTCCTACGATCAAGGAGAGCGTGTCATGGAGAATGCACCCAGCGAAGAGATTGAAGATTCTCTTCAAAATCATGCATTGGAAGCTTCTCCAGAAGAAACACAGCCAATCACCGACGATCAGATTGATCGCATTGACGACGACAGTTCTGATGACGACTGCATGAGTGATTGGACCATCGATTTCGTGGAAGAAGGAAGAGAAGCACCAGCACCGGAAAAAGAAAATCCAGAAGCACCCGCTCCCGACCGAATGGGAAAACTGGACGTCGACGAAGACGATTGTTTGGTGGTCGAGAGAGCGGAGTCACCGCAGTCAGAAGAGTCTGTCGTGAAGGGTTTCGATATCGTCGACTTTACGTATCTCCTTCAAAAAATGAAAGAGCTCGCCAACCACTCCCCCGCCACGAATTGCGGTCTGGAACATATCAAGATAATTGGATGCCGAAAAAAAGGCTTAGAAAAAATTTATAAATTGGAGTGTGAAATGTGCCAATATGTGGCGAGAATACCATGTTTGCCGAATAATGAAAACCAAATGGACCTGAATCACAGCGCCGTATCTGGAACAATGGTAACAGGAGGCGGATTCTGGCAATTGGAAGAAACCATGTCTGCCATGAACATAGAATGCATGTCGCGCAAAATGTTCGAGAAGTGCCAGCAAAACATCATCGACGGATTTGAACTGGCTGCAGAACGCGAAATGGCGGAAGCTGCGAGAGAGGAGAAAGAGATAGCGATTGCAAAAGGCGACGTGCATCCAGAGAGCGGTATCCCAATGATTACCGTCGTCGCAGATGGCAGCTGGCTGAAAAGAGTATATCGTGGTGGAGTTTACAACTCTACATCCGGCATGGGAGCTATCATTGGATACGCCACGAAAAAGGTCCTGTACTTCAATGTCAAGAATAAGTTCTGCATGATATGCATAACCGCAGCGAAGAAGCATGAACCACCTCCCGCACATCGTTGCTACAAGAACTGGGGTCGTGACATGCCTTCCACGGCTATGGAAGTTGCTGCAATTGCAGAAGGCTTCAAGTGCAGCGTTGAGATGCATGGCCTAATATATAAAGTGTTAGTTGCCGATGGCGACGCTGCCGTGTACAAGAAGATAGTGGACAATGATCCATACAAGGAATACATGATCCGTGTGAAGAAGATTGAATGCTGCAATCACCTCCTCCGAAGTTTCTGCAGCGCCCTACGTCAGATAGTAGCGAAAGGCCGTTTCAGAGATTCCAGAGATGTGATCAAGACGAAGATTTACCGTTTGCGGAACTGCATCCAGAAAGCTGCGGAACACCGATTCACGGAAAAGCAGCCGCTTGCCGAACGGGTACAAAACTTTAAAAATGATCTGAGGAACGTACCGAGCCATGTCTTTGGAGAACACAAAGACTGTGAGAGATTGCAATATTTTTGCAAAAAATACTCGGACCCGAAGAGAATCAAGTACGTACCAGAGCTGAAGAAAAGAGGACTGTATGAAGAAATCGAGAATGCCATGCGACGGCTTTACGTAAACGCCGAGAGTATGCTATATGGGCTCAATAGCAATAGCGTGGAAAATCTAAATGGCATCATTACCAAATACATCGGAGGAAAGCGACTCAATTTCGGAAGAAAAGGATCTTACACCGGTAGATCTGCGGCTAGCGTCGTTGTGAAGAACACGAAAGAAGCGTTGACCAGGCTGCATGTAGCAATGGGCAAGGAACTGACGCCTGTATTGCAGAAGATGGAAACTCGTCGTAAACATGCGGTAGCAATGGTGAAAAAATATAAGGAGGCAGCAAAAGCATCTGGATCAAAGTATCAGAAGAAGCAATCGTGTGATAGGGATTACGGCCCAGATGCAGACAGGCCGGACATAGATCCTGTGCCCTTTGCGGGAACTGGGTTAGGGAACTCGGGGCTTGCCCCGAGGCCCCGCCCGGGCCCTGTGAGGGGAGGGGAGTTTGCCGACTCCCGACACGGCGCGTCCCCGGGTTGCGGATAGGGGGATTCCCAAGGGGCATATGCCCGGCGGGGAGTGGGTCTTCGAAAGGAGCCCGCCGCGGACAGCTTCGGCAAGGTGACCCCACTACCGAAAGCGTGGGGGCCGGGGGTCCTCTTCGTTCTTCGTGGCGGAGAGGGTGGCACCCTGGGGATGGCATTCGTCACCCGTCCCCTAATACCGGAATCCCTGATTCCGCCTCCTACCGCGCCTTGGCGGGGCGTCGGAAGAGGCGGGGTCAGGGGCCGGGGGCCTTGGCCTTAACTGGCCGGGCCGCGAGGAGTAAACCTCTCTAAAAAATCCACACTCGCGCGGGCGCGAATTACACTGACACGCACACACACATACTTACACACAAACACATACACACATACTCATACTTACACACACACACACACACACACCCTGCCTCGGGACAGTTCACTGTTGGGGGCTGGTACATACACACAGGCACAACACATACACATACACATACTCCTACACCTGCATCAGCGAAGATAATAAGCTTTATATATATATCTGAGCACTATTGAGCTGTTAGTAAAATTTTAGCTAATTTGTTTTAATCTTATTGGACCCTTTACATCCCTTTTACTCTATTTATTATCCCTATTTATTCTATTTATGATATATATTTATTCTATTTATAATTTTTTTTTTAACCCTGTTATGTATGCCTTTTTTTTAAACTCTGGGTTGGAGTATAACTACATGCCAGAAGAGTAGAGGTCTCGCTGAAAATGTACGAGTCGTGTATCAGCCCCTTGGGCACCAGCGTGAGGGTACAGGTTAGAAACCGGGTTCGGCACTCCCGCGGCTGCCCTTTAGTATAGAGGCCCGAACCTTGACGCCAACAAGGAGGCTGCCTCATCAAAGGGCGAAAATCTCGGGGTCCGTTGTAATTCCGGATGGCGCCCGGACGGGCACTTGCAGCGGGCTCCGGGGGGCTTTCCCGAGGCCACACGGGGATGCAGGGCTGCTTAGCCCGGGGGACTGATACAGATGACTGCACTTGCATTAGCAGCATGGAACTTGCATTAGCGAAAGTAACGAACACGCTTATACACGTTCACAATTATACACATAACAACACTAGACGTAGTAGAGAGTTATGAAATCATGACAGACACGAAAGGAAACAGAAGTTTTTTAAAAATGCCATGTACAGAGATTATAGAGCCGCCCAGCTCTCCAGCAATAATTCAGATTGCACCATTCGAAGGCGAAGACTCAGTGATTGCAAATCTAAATAGAACTGAAGTGAGTATTACGAAAGTAAGTACGCCAAATAGGGGGAAATGTAGGTTTCTAGCGAATACGCCAAATAAGGCGGAGGGCGATAGTTCAAACTTAACAAGAACGAAAAGAGCCTGCACTCTGATCAAGAAACTGAGAGGGGAGGAACGAGAGGAGCTTGAGAGCCTAATGAGGACCGTTGAAAGGCTTATTGATGCGACAGATGATCCGTCGGATGGAAAACAAAACCAGAGGATCAGAACGCACATACAGCTACTGAAACAGAAGTGCGACAGGGTGAAAAGCGCAGTAGAAGCTACCGCTATGGCCGTTGACGCTGCGGAAAGAGCTAGTAGGGAAGAATTCGAGGAAATTGCGAAAGCTCCACCAAGGGTAGAATTTAGGGAAGTAACGGTAGAAAAGATAGTAGAAAGAGATAAAGAGAAGGAATGCAGCTGCAAGAAAATTAAGCGGAAGCGATCACTCACATCACCAGAGAATAATGATCAAGAAACCAGAGGCAGTACGAAGAGAAACAAGGCTTCGGTAAAACGTATAAAGGATTTTACCGCGGACTCACCGTTGGTGATACGAAGGAGGGATGACGAAGGTGGAGTCACCTCGGTAAATAAAGAGAATTGGATACTGGTGGGAGACAAGAGCGCAAGGAACAGAAAAGAAAGGAAACCACTCCCTAGCGAAGAGAAGGGCGACAAGGGTGCTCGTTCTATAGATGATAAGGAGGGAGATGGACGAAGGGACGTGAGTGGTAGGCAAAGGAGTACTGATGGGGTGACTGTACAAGTCACGGAGCAGGCATCTTATGCCGAAATGCTTAAGAGAATTAAAGCAAGCGCGAAATTACAGGAGGGTCAAGTAAGGAGAGTCAGAAGGACCAGAAACGAAAATATGCTTTTCGAGGTGCCCAAGGAGGAAGGAATTGCAGCAAGAGTGAGGGAAGAAATAATGAAAGTTTTGGGAGAATCGGCAGTAGTGAAGGCAAAAACGGGTAGAATGGTGGATATGGAGATCTTGGATCTGGATGAACTTGTTGTTTGCGAGGACATCACAGCGGCAATTAAGAAGCTGGTCAGTGACGTAGAGGACACGGAAATAAGGGTGAAATCCCTCAAATCTGGCCGGGCAGGAATGCAGCGGGCGGTCATAGTTTTGAGCCAAAGGGTAGCAGATAAGCTGGTCTCATTAAGGAAGATTAGGATAGGATTTGTATCTTGCCGGGTAAACGTGCTGCCATGGGTGGTGAGGTGCTATAAGTGCCATCGGTTAGGGCACGTAGCATCCCGATGTGAGAAGGAAATGGGACAGGAAGAAATATGCAGAAGGTGCGGAGCCGAAGGGCATACTATTCGTGACTGTACTAATGAATACAGATGCGTGGAATGCCTGGAGGCAAAGTATACGGAAGTAGATCATCTAGTCGGAACGTATAAGTGCAGAGTGTACCGTGAGAAGGTTCATAGAAACGGCGAGAAAGGAAATAAAAAATGGCAGAGATAAAAGTGCTCCAGGCGAACATAAACCATTGTGCACTAGTCCAGGACCTGCTTATGCAAAATATGCTTGAAATGGATATGGATATAGCGGTAATAGCGGAAGTATATCGAGCTCCTGGCACCTGGTATACGAACACAAATGGAAAGGTTGCAGTAGTATTGAACGGAAGGAAAAGAGGTTTAGGAACAGTAGAGCAGTGTTATCGAGGGGAAGGCTTTGTCGGAGTTAAAGTCGGAAGCGTTTTTCTCTTCGCGTGCTATTTTTCGCCAAACGATAGTATAGAAAATTTCAAAACTGATACCGAGGAACTCTTTGCAACACTACAACAATGCACGGGCGAAATACTGGTATGTGGTGATTTTAATGCCAAATCCTTTGTGTGGGGAGCAGGCGTGGAGGATGAGAGAGGTAGTTTCCTGGCTGAATTAATGGCAACAAATGATTTTTTCCCGACATCAGCAGCGGGGATCCCTACTTTTGTGCGCAGGGATAGTAGATCTGTCATTGATTTTGCTATGGCGAATAGCAGAACGTTACAGAGAGGAGTCGAATCGGAGGTCCTTGAACTGTATAATGCGTCTGATCATCGGTATATCGTACACGTTATTGAGGCTACAGATGCGAAAGCTGAGGTAATAGAACGACCGCGTAAGGGGTGGGTTAAGAAAAAGCTTGATGACAAGAGTTTCGATGAAATAGCTCGTATCGGTAATGTTATATATCAAGGGATGGCGCCGGAAATCGATGCGGAAGAGAGCGCAATAGCGCTGGCCACCATAATACAGTTGGCATGTGACGCATCCATGCCAAGGTACGGGGTTCGTTGTAATGGCAAAGTTAGAAAAAGTGCGTACTGGTGGAAGGACGAAATGGCCCAATTGAGAGCAGGGGTGTGCAGAGCCAGGAGGAAAATGCAGAGGGCCCACCGGAAAAGAAAAGGAGAAGCGACGGAAGAAGAAAATGAATATAAAGCTGCAAGAAGAAAACTCCAAAAGGCGATATGGGAAAGTAAAGAGGCGTACTATAGGGAAATGTGTGAGCAAGTTAACGCCGATATATGGGGACGACCCTACAAAGCCGTCACCAGTCAGCTCAAAGGAAAGAGGGAAAGGACGCAACTTTCGCGTGAGGCGTTGGAAGATACTATAAAAAGGTTATTCCTACTTGAGCCGCCGCCTAAGGCTAGAATAAAGACGATACCGTTCATAGTTAAAACGCCGGAGAGCAAATTTTTCAAGAGCGACGAGATTTTCAACGCCGTGATGAAATTGAAGCCAAACAAGTCCCCGGGGTTGGATGGGATACCCGTTATCGCGTTGAGAAGAATAGCGGCCAAGCGGATGGACCTACTACTAGCTGTCTATAATAAATGCCTCGAGGCATGTTATTTCCCTGCGATCTGGAAGGAACAGGCCCTGGTCCTCATACCCAAAGGGGACTCGGGAGCGGCTGGGCCAAGGAAGTTTAGGCCCCTTGGGATCATAAGTAATCTAGCAAAGCTGTACAAGTATATGATTAAAGAAAGGCTGATTGCAGAGATGGGAGATTTCGCAGAAAATCAATACGGCTTTCGATGTGGAAGGTCAACGATAGGCGCGATCGACAAGATGGGTGATTTGGCTAAAACCGCTACGCCGCTGTGTAAAGTGTCCATTGCGGTGACAGTGGACGTTAAAAATGCTTTCAACTCCGTCCGGTGGGAAAGTATAGTTGATTCATTAAGGAGGAGAAGGATATCTACGAGTGTTCTGACTGTAATTAAAAGTTATTTGAGCGAGAGGAAACTGGTGGCTACTTCAAATGGTGGCGAAGTCAAGAGAAACTTTTACGCGGGGGTTCCACAGGGGTCGGTCCTCGGACCACTCCTTTGGAATGTCGTATATGACGAACTTATAAGCAAGCGCATAAGTGGTGACATCGTGTACATTGCCTATGCCGATGATCTCGCGGTTTTCGTGACTGGGTATAGTGCTGCGGACGTTAGAAGACGAACAGCTGAAGCTATGAACGAGATTGTCGAGTGGATGACTAAGAATAAATTGGAGATAGCTAAGGAGAAGACTGAGGCAATACAGCTTACTGGACTGAAAAAGGAAAAGATTGACTGTCTGAATATTCACGGAACAGATATTGTCTTGAGGAAGGAATTTAAATACTTGGGCGTCATTATAGATCGCCGCCGAACTTATAAAGCGCACACCAGACATGCTGCCGAGAAAGCTATGAAAGCAGCTGCCTGCCTGGCTAAACTCATGCCTAACCTGGGAGGACCAACGAGTTGGAAGAGAAAACTGCTCTATACTGTAGTAGACTCCATTGTACTATACGCATGCCCAATATGGGAAGCCGTCACAAACATCAAGACGACATATAAGCAACTGGAGAGAGTGCAAAGAAGAGGTGCTCTGCGTATCACGTGTGCGTACAGGACTGTCGCAACAACGACAGTCCTGATAATGGCCGGTATGATACCTTATAAGCATCTTATACGGGAGAGGAAAGAGGCATACTATCAAAATGGAGCAAAAAAGAGTACAGAAACGAGAGAGCAGACCTTAAATATGTGGCAAGCTGACTGGGATGCATCCAACAAGGGAAGGTGGACATATTCACTCATTCCGGATATTAGAAGGTGGTTAAACAGAAGACATGGAAATGTAAATTATTACATGGCACAGGCGATGACCGATCATGGGTGTTTTGGTAAATACCTAATGAAAATACGGAAGGAGGAACATGCAGCATGCTGGTTTTGCTCTGCAAAAGACGATAATGCCAGGCACACTTTCTTTGAGTGTGACTACTGGGTCTCGGAAAGAAGCGCACTTGAGACTGATATCGAGGAAAAAATGACACCAGAAAATATGGTTGATATTATGCTACAGAGTCCAGAAAAATGGAAAAGAATCGAGGTGTTTGTGACTGCTGTTCTGAAGACAAAGGAGCAAGAGGAAAGAGAGAGAGAAAAATCGCTACGACCTTCTAAGGGCACGCGAGGTGGAAGACGAAGACGAAGAGTTTTAACCCTCAATGATGACGCGAATATCGCTGATTAAATCGCTAGAAACTGGCCTTAAAATAAGAGAACAAACCATCGTAAGATATAGTTGGAATGCGCCGGAACCTGCATCTGCGGATACCTGGAGCAGGACGTACGGTGTTCATTTTTTCCGAAACAGGGTAGGAAGTACTGGCCAATCCCCTTTTTGTGTATGCCTTATGGCGAAACCGAAGGGGTTTGGCGGAGGGTAATGGAGGTGGGTAAAAAAAAAAAAGGCCGGACATAGATCAAGCAGCGTACACTTCTGAGTGGGAGAGACACATGACGCAGCTATACGAATGGCAGGCATCCCGATCTGTCATCGAGGAGGAAACACGCGATCAAGCCAACGATGCGAGATGGATGGCATATCGAAGACAATTATTGCCTGCATCCAATTTCGGCATAGTGTGCCGAATGCGTAAAACGACACCGCGTGCGAATACAGTGAAGAGCATACTGTATCGCCAAGAATTATTTTTAGAGGCACTGCAGTACGGAAGAGACAACGAACCGAAGGCATTGAAGGCACTAGAAGACAAGTTCAAAGTACGACGATGCGGCCTCTTCATTGATAGCGTTGTGCCATATTTAGGTGCGACACCTGATGGCGTTATTGACCAAGATGACATGCTTGTGGAAGTGAAATGTCCATATTCGGCAAGAGATTTGACACCCGAAGAAGCAATTGAGACACTTCCAAATATAAAGGCAATCTACCGAGGCGACGAACTGAACAGGAGTCACAAGTACTTTTACCAAATGCAAGGGCAGTTGCATATCACGAGCAGAAAAGAGGGCATGTTCTGTTTGTGGACACCAAAGGGAGCAAAGTTCACAGGAGTGAAGAAGGACGACGCATTTTGGAAGAAAGAAATGGAGTCGAAATTGAAGAACTTTTATGAGGACTGCATGCTTCCCGAACTTATAGACAGTCGGCACAATAGAGGGCAGCCCATTAGAGAGCCCCCATACGTGAAGAAAACAGAACGGAAGAAAAAAGCTGCGGACACCGTCCGGGAGGAAGACGTGTTAGAAAATGATGAAGTCTAAGAAGAGGCACACAATTCATCTCCACAAAACAGCACTAGGAGAATGCTTGAGCCGCAATCGCTTGTGCCTAGGACGTCCACTCACTGCAGTAGCTCGCAATCGCTTGAGCCTAGGACGTCCACTCACTGCAGCAGCTCGCAATCGCTTGAGCCTAGAACGTCCACTCACTGCAACAGCTCGCAATCGCTTGAGTCTACAAGTTGTTTTTATAATTGCAGGAATAGACCAAGAAGTACACGGTCATCGAACGTGCGACTTTCTGGCTAACTGCTTTATAACTGTGATGGATTGCAACTGTCATAAAACAGATGTTCTCCCTTGAAAAGATAAGTAGATCATATTTCTTTCAACTCGCGCCAAGTGGTTCATTCAAAATTGTGTGTTTATATTTCTTGCAGGTATTGATATCATACCGCCGGACAATAACTCCATGCTCCTACTAGGAATATTCGCAGAAATAGAGAAAAAAGGAAGGAGACAAAAGATAACTTCAAAGAAATGCCGAACATTTTGCAGGACGATCGAATGTCAATACGGCATTATGATTTTTACGTTGTAGATTTGAAATAACTGTCATTCACTTTTCCAGGTCAAAGAAAGCACAGGTATAGCCAAAACCAATCTGGGGATGATCACTTTTTCACGGAACACCATCACTTTGGGGAAGGTGATTATTTTTCATACATACTGGTGATATGCCAGAATCATAAAGAGCATGGGCGACTTTATTGGAAACTGTTCTTTTATACTTGTTACAGATCGAAATTCATTAGCATGGAAACAGGGCCTGTACATGAGGGAGACTGTACAAAAATCAAGCCAGCTACAAGCCAGGACACGGATCAAGCATAAGAAAAATCAATATAATTATTGTTGTGTGTTATAATAGGTTTGTTCGAGTAGGCAATTTGATCAGCACCCAACTTATTTCCAACCGGGTTTTCATGCAAGCTCGCTTTCTATTCCTTTGTGTCAAAGAGTTGGAAACGAGCTGGTTCCTGTCCAAACTGCCAGCCCGCACAACCCTAATGTTTGTAAATGTGTTGTGAAAAATTTTCATATTGTAATAAACATGAAAACATAAAATGTGGGAATTCTGTTGCCCTCATTTCATGTTCCTCCCCTATTCCTACTCCATACTTCCTCTACACTGTTTTAGTCTTTGTTTCAATAGGAATTGCGTTACAAAAGTTCTTGTATATCTTTTTTTTCCTAATGCCTTATATCACTCATCGGTTCCCATCTTCCTATGTTCTATTATGAAACCTGTTTGTTTATCCACATTTTACCTTGTCGAAATTTATTGGTAAACTTTGTCAACGTTGACCACTTTTTCATAATCATTTGACAATGATGCCAAAGTGTCCTAATAAATTTCGACAAAGTAAAAGGTGGATAAGCAAACAGGTTTCATAATAAAAGATAGGGTTTGTTTGGAACCGGTGAGTGGTATAAGGCATTAGGAAAAAAGAAAGATGTTTGATATAAGAACGAATTTGATCAAAAGATATAAGAACTTTTGTAATTCAATTGATACCGAAAAAAAGTTTATGGAAGAGAATGGGTATACTTTGTGACGGGGCTTAGCGGCCCCGCACAAGGCTCCCACCCTTGCGAGGCAGGCCGGCCGGTAGGGTAGGGTCTCTCTCTCTCGACCCGACGTCGCGCGCTCGCTACACCGTTGCTCCAAGGAAGGCCCGCGTTAAATGAGCTATACTAATTATTGTGTGAACGCCGAGAGGCACGTAGGTCTTGGCGGGTACGGCCGCCAAGAAGGAAAAGAGAACCGAGGCGCTAAGGAGGAAGGCTGGCAGAGGGGAAATATCCGGCAGCCCGAGTGGCCATGAGGGCAGCTGGACGAACGGAGGAGCCCTGACGATAACCGACGGGGGATCGGGACTTCTTCGAAGGCGGACGAGCGGGCGCCAAAGCGTTTGCTAAAACGCCACCCCTGGACCGGACGAAGGCCGGAGCGCCGGCTTTCGCGATGGGAACCCAGTCGGGATCGATCGCAGCGCGCGAGATCGAACCCGACACCAGCCTTGACCGTGAGCGCCAATAGGGATCTAGGCTAGGGCGTGCAGCGCTACTTGAGGCGGCCAGGCCAATTAGGGGCTCTTTCTCGTCACTTAGAGTGCGACCGTGCGACCGAGCGCAAGCTATCACGAGTGATATTTGAGAGCTGACGAATAGAGGAAAGAGAGAGAGAGCCTACCGTGCGAAACCACAGCCACCAGTTTTTCCGAGGGCCGACTATCCGTGAGCTCTAGCAGCTAGGCCGGAAAAGAGTTGGGAGTAGACGCAAGGTACGCCTCATTTAGTTCTGCCGCCCGCCTTTATTGTTGTGATCCCGGTGTCGATTTCTCGCGATTCCACGTTTTCATAGTAATGTTCGTAGGGCCTTCAGCCAAATAGCTCAGCCTTCCTTGGGGCGACTCGTCTAGTCGCCTCTAAGTCCGGCGTTTAGGGCGATCGTTCGCCGAACCCGCGGCTCGGCCGCCATTTGGCGACACGCCACTTGTTGTTCGCCACGCGGGCGAACAAAGCAAACTTGCCTTCTATTGTCCGATCTCGCCACCTTATACCAGGCGACTCTCGCGAGCATAAACGATTGTAGACATTTCTTCTCTTTCGAGAGAACGCTCTTGTCGCGAGCCCATCATCTTGTTGCCTTAGAGGCAAGGGGCTGAACACCTTTCATGATATCTTTTGCGTTAGTCCTTCGGGGACCGAAACCCTAGTATCGCCGTTGTTAGATTGTACAGGGGCCTTCGTGGCCTAGGCTTGAACGCGCGCTAGCTCGAGCTGGTTAGGTGTAATTAGTTTTTAAGGCCGTATCGCCGGCCGTATTCGGAAATAAACGGTTGTTAGATTCGAACTCGTGTCGCGTGAGTTTCCTGCCTCGCAACGGGGATCCCGATTTCTCAAGTTCCCATCCCTCTCTACCTTACAGAGGCCAGTCGGGCCTAGATTTCTTAACTTCCCCTGCCGAGTTTTGGTCTGTCCGAGCTCGTGTCGAGAATATTCCAGCTTATACGAGCGGCCTTCTTGCGAAGGCCTGGCGCCCAAAAGACACGAGACCGGAGAGGCTAACCTGGCCTAAGTTTGCCCTGCACGATTGCCACCCTCGCGACAGGCAGTAATCGTGCAGCTGGGAATACGGTGGCAACTTGTCCTTTCATGTCTACCACGTATTAGTCTCAGATGTAATTGTAATCAAATTATACCCGAGACTAATTACGTGTTAGACGACAAAGGGCAAAGTTGCCCATAGTAACCTTATTCTCTACCATAACCTTTTTTCAGGTTTCAATTCCTCTTGATAGACCACGCCAGTGACTCCACCTTGCGTTCCATTTGATAGCCAATGTTTGTAGGTAATACGATCGCGATCCTAAAAAACCACCGGTTACTGTCGGTAATCGATAGTCAGCCGAATCGCGAGAAGTCTCACGGGTAGCCTAGCCCCTTAATATGCGATTGCAATAACTAATATCTCTCATCAGTTGGTACGCGATGCTCGATTAAATTCATTCCAATCCAGTGGAGCGCCCTTATCAGGCGCCTGAGATACTTTTTCCTACAAGTATCAAAGTGGCAGCGCGGCAAAGCGGTCGAACTGCAACTCTGACGATCCGAGTTCGGTTCTTCGTTGTGGCGAGCATTTCTTTTTTGCAGTCCGTAGAATAAAATACTCCTAATACCAATTCTACAGTGGCGGAGTCCACAAACGGAGGAACATTGTCGCGATAATTTAAGCTACGCCTCACGCTCATCCACTTTAACGACTGGATGGATTGTGAGATTTCGTTGGCTTTGGAATGTAGAAGAACCGATCAGATTACTAATCTGCAATTTTTCTAATGACTGTCTTGTACCTTCGCTGCTTTGCTCTTTATTGTTTTTATAGCCACATAAAGATCCATTTCAAGATTTGTTTTGTGTTTCCTCGCGGATAAAATAGAATAATGAAGTAGCAAAGGTATAAGAAACTTACTTGGAAAGCTATTTTACTTGGTAGCATTCATAACGGTAATGATTCGATCGTGGCTAATTGACGGGTCGGATTTGGAGCACGTTTGGTGTCCCGGTGAATTATGCAATCGTTTATAACTCCTACAGATTATTTGTTCTTGCATAAAATCGGCATGTAAGTACATTTGTGAGGCCTCCCATTTTTGGTACATGATTACGGATTGCAAAAGTATTGATGAGGCAGGAGGTTTGTGTGGATTCATGTGAAAACAATTGCCATAGACATTATCGAGCCAAGCTCTAAGCGAGTTTGATGAACTCATTCCGTTCGTTACTGAGCAACGCACTCAAATTATTATTGGCAATTGTTTCATGCGAATCCATCGGATTGAGGCTGCTTTCCTTCAGATCCTATCGTGCCAGCGTTCGTGACAGTAGTTGTGACTTAGTGAAGTGCTGCCATGTACGAAAATTTTGAGATGGAAGAGAGGCATCAGTGTTACGGGCGGGCGCGGGGAAATGCTTCCGAGGCACGGCGACTTTATGCCGAACTATTTCCTCGTCGCGACCTGCCGTGTGCGCGGACATTCAGCCGTATCGCCCAAAGGCTTCGGGCAACGGGAAGCGTGGGCAAATTTGCAACCGGCGGACGTACTCGACGCCAGCAAAATTTGGACGACCGTGTCTTGCGTCGTGTCCAGGACGACCCCGGAACCAGCACAAGAAACATCGCGCGATTGGAGGGCACGAGTCAAACTACGGTGCGGCGAATTTTGCGCGAAAACGAACTGCACCCATACCATGTGCAGCCGGTGCACGAATTGACGGAGGCCGATCCGGAAAGACGAGTCCTCTTTTGTCAATGGATGCTTCGGCAAACCATTGACGAGCCGGACATCCTCCAAAGGATCGTATTTACAGACGAAGCAGGGTTTTCAAGAGTAGGCCTGCTTAATTTGCACAATACGCACGTGTGGGCGGAGGAGAATCCGCACGCTATGTCTGTGCAGAACGTTCAGTGGCAGTTTGCGGTGAACGTTTGGGCCGGGATATTGGGCGACCATATCCTTGGTCCATTCGTTTTGCCGCATCGGCTGAACGCAGAGGCATACGTGCGCTTTCTTCAGGAGGACCTGCCCGCCCTGCTTCCCGACGGGATCAACATCGCCGAAACGTGGTGGATGCATGACGGTGCACCAGCTCACGCATCGCGCTTGGCACGTGAGCACATCACTGGACTATTCGAAGACAGGTGGATCGGCCGTCACGGCCCGGTAGAGTGGCCCGCCCGCTCGTCGGACCTGACACCGTTGGATTTTTTTTTTTTTTGGGGTCATTTAAAGACCCTTGTGTATGCTGTGCCCATTAACAGCGAAGAGGAACTAATCGCGCGCATTATGGAGTGCGCCGACACCATCCGGCGCACAGTCAACTTACGCGATGTGCGCGATAGCATCCTTCGGCGCATGCACCTATGCATCGAGGAGCGTGGAGCTCACATTGAGCAGCTCGCGAGACGACCGCGAGCTGTTCTCTAAAGAGGACTTCCACCACCACGTCCACGCCCACGTCCACCTCCACCTCCACCTCCATCTGCACCTGCACCTCCACTTCCACCTTCACCTCTTCCATCCTGCGGAGAAGCTCCAGGACATATCATCCGTCCTACGTCCTTTTCAGGACGGACACGGGGTAGAAAGTAGCAAATTGTAATATTTAAATTTAATTTGTTACTTTTTACCCTGTAGCTGTCTGATTTTTCCAACCCTCCTGCTCCAGAAAATGTTCCTTTTCCTATTTGAAAATTTATGTACCTGTGGTAATCATTTTGTTTTGCAGTCAAGGGTAGCAGAATTAACAAGAAATAAAGCAATACGAGAACCCCCCCCCCCTTTCACTCCCTCTTTCGCTAGAATGTGGATGTCGCGGATTTCTTCAGTCTTTCATTGTACATTTCTAATAAATTAAGGCGAGCTGCTAATCTGTGCTCCCAAATGCTTGTTCACTCACGGGTCGTCGCAAACTATTATGTGGTTGAGCGTTATTAAAAATTAATCCGTATTTTTCCATTTCGAAGAGCAGCCACGGCGGTAATGCGGAGAATTTCCAATCACTTAACTCTTTATTTTATTTGTACCGTGGTATAGGCGCATTCCTCCGTTTGTGGACTCCGCCACTGTAGAATTGGTATTAGGAGTATTTTATTCTACGGACTGCAAAAAAAATGCTCGCCACAACGAAGAACCGAACTCGGATCGTCAGGGTTGCAGCTCGACCGCTTTGCCGCGCTGCCACTTTGATACTTGTGGGAAAAAGTATCTCAGACGCCTGTTAAGGGCGCTCCACTGGATTGGAATGAATTTAATCGAGCATCGCGTACCAACTGATGAGAGATATTAGTTATTGCAATCGCATATTAAGGGGCTAGGCTAGGCACGTGACTTTTAGAGATTCGGCCGTTCGCTGTGTTACCTACAGAAATTTGACGGGCGAGATGGAGCTGCTCGCGATGTCTATCGAATGATCCAGCGTCCAAACGCATGTGTGTCAGATCTCACACATACGTATGTTCAACTATTTCGATCCCCTTTTTTTGCGGCTCTCGCTTATCGCTTTTACGATCTTCAATTGAGGAGCTCCCAGCTCCCGAGGTTCCGAGACCGAGTGTGAGCCGAGTTCCCAACTACCAATACTATACGTATAGTACAGTACGTATGCGTACTATAGCATATTATATGTACTATATAAGGGGATCGGTGTGTCTCTGTTTCTTTTCAACTACAATAGGCTGTCTCACATTATCCGCATGTTACGATATACCACATTATCTACATGTCTATTGCCAAAAGTATAATGATGCATAGAACTGATCGGATGTCGATTTTATAAAAATATAAATTAAAAAAAGCTGAAAATATAAAAAGAAACGCGAACAGAAATTGTATCGAACACGGAATCGAGCTCGTTCCTTTCAAATGGAAATCCATCGTCTTACTTTTAGCACTACTTACTGAATTATAATCAAATTTCGCATTACGGTAAAAGAAGTACGACTCTGCTCTATGTCTGTAATCACATTTTAGATAACGAAATATTTACAGTATGTCGATTTTTGTAATTTCAGTATGTCGACTATTCTGTTCCATATTATACAATTGTGTCTAACATGTGGAATTATTACTATTTGTACCATTTTTAGTACGACATGAGCATATGAGTTTGATGGAAAATGAATATGACCAAACAAAATCTTATGGATTATGATTTGAATGATTCGTAAGATGTATATAATTTCTTACAAAATCCATAAACTTTTTCTGGTATATTACTCTACGTGTAAAGATCGAAATTCTAGGAGACTTGCCGTAATTGTTACACTTTTTCTAATAAATGGTATTTGCAGTTTTTTTTGGAAAGAAAAGACAATGAGAAGAGTCAAAGTAGTGCTTCAGTATGGCACGGAGATTCAAAAAGTAAGTCATGAGTTCGATTCCTAGTGTGAGATGTGTTGCGACAGTTTTATGGATATGCGCGGCAAATAATATAGATCTATGGACTGGGAATGCATAGTAATTTTGTTAAGGAGGGGGAATGTTATCATACATTTGTGCTAGGAATATTAGGGTATACGTATGCATTTGCGCTATGGGAAATATCTCTATTTTGCAAAAACAAATACACGATTCCAGTCTTAAAAATTCAGAAAATAAAATATTATGCTTTGAATCCTTTGCTAGCATGCCCTTTCTCACTAGGTACACTGAGCTGGACTTACTAGGAATGACAGTCATATCATTGTTTAATACTACTGTTTATGAATATGTAAGAGAGTTTCCAACTATAGAACCGTTAGTGTTCTAATAAATGAAATTTTAAAAATAGTGCAGTAACTAAATAAAAAACTTGAAAATTGTATACGCATCTACTAGATAGTGCTTGCACGTGTCTTTGTATTGAAATATTAGTTCTGCGTAACAGTCCTCTGATGATAGTATCAGATACAGCAGAAAAAAAGATGGTTGATATATTAGCTTCTTTCATATATTTATGACAGTCAAGCATTCAAAACAATGAATAGTACTTTGGACAAAAGAAACAACTCTGTTTCATTTCACTTTGTGCTATAACAATAAGAGCAACTATAAAATACCAGATCTTTGATTAGACAATCCATTTCATAAAAGTCATTTGCAGAAGAACTGTTACACAGATCTAAATGCTTCACTTCAAAGGTATGTTTGCACATTTGTAAGTTCCTTGTGGTTACTGAGATTTAAAAGTTCCACTTTATTAAATAAATGTCCATTGATCCAAATTTGAACAGCTGTATTTACCAAGTGTTTGGTTCTTGGGTCCAACTTTTTTAAACATGCCAAAACTGGAAGATCAACTCTTCATGATCATTTTACAGTATTAAAAACAACACAGTTATGGAAGCTCTCATTTATAGTAGGAAAGACCCAAGTTATTACAACAGCATAAGAATATTTAGATAGCAAGACACTGTATTTAGATAAAGACTGGAATTGTTGCACTTGTAATGCTTCAAAACAAGTCATTACTATTTACTAAGGAATTAAGGAACTGTTTACTAGATTCCGATAAATCCCACAATTAAAAAACATAAGTAAGAGTAGGGCATTCTTGTAAAAGCATATTTTTCTGAGGTACATCTACATCGCGTATATGCCTAACCCCAAATTTTGCTGTCAAAGCTGTCAACACAGCGCAGAGTAGCCCTCTCAATTAGGCGCCACCTCGAACCCAATGGCCCACCTAAAGTACTCACAAATACCGATCTGTGTGATCGACACTATGGCAAAATCAGGCAAGAAGCAGAGCTAAGGGGGAAGTCTTCCCACGGCTCGATTTCTTATAATTTCAAAATAAAATACAGCTTGGGATGTTCCTCAGTTCATAAGGTAGTGCGGGCTGGTGTTTATTTTGCAAAGAAAATACGGAAAAGATGTAAATATGGTCGAGCAAACAGTCAGTGTATTTGGCGGCCATCTTCGAAAATGAGCAGATCTTGGCTTCGGTTTAGACAGCTAATAATACCAAAAAACAATGCAATTCAATGTAACTACTACCAGCCCGCACTTTCTTAGACTATCTTCTTTCGATTGAAATGTTTCTCAACCAAAAATCATTTCATACGAGCCAACAGGAAGACTTCCCCTAAACTCATATTTTTGGTCAATTTCGCCGGTAACACAGCAACTCTGCAGTACCGCCGACGAGCCTAGCCTAGCCCCTTAAGAAAGTGGCAAAACAGAAGGAAAGTCAGAGGAGGGGCAGAATGAATGAATGATGCAGTGCCGTGACTTGGTCGCACTTTGAGAAAGAAGCATGCAGGCCGGTGTCAGCTGGTGCCGCGCGCCGGTGCGTTCGCACCGAGACAGTGATACGATTTTGTTTTCGGGGAATCGATCGACTCAGCACCAGCTGATTCTTCGCCGCGATGCTTGCAGGTCGGCCGACAAGAGTTTTTTTGTCGCCTCCAAACGCGGCCCTATTCCGCTTACTTTAAGCCCCCCGCGCACCCTAAACCCCTATCACTTTTAAGCAATCTTTCAATCATACTATAAAATGACAACGTTGCAACGTCACGTATCATTCCCCTTATTTACTTCTAAATTCGGTGCGAGTAATTACGTGTGTTGACGAGAATGTGGTCGGCGGGCAAAATTCTGACTGCTGACTACCAGAACTGTGCAGTAGCGAGCAGGTGGAGCGGCAAATTTGCAGGCGGAGGGAATATTACCTTATTTTCATTGATTACCGCCCACGATCAATTTGAAATTTAAAGAAAAAGCATCTTTTTAATTGAATACTACGTAGCGGGACTTCTCTTCTCTTACGTGGCGATCGCGCTATGAAGAGATCGACGGGAATGGCCGCCCGCATATCGCCGCCTCGGCCAGACGTGCCGTCGTATTGAGCTGACTTTTGCTCGAGATTCGGAGCTCATCATTTCCTAACTACTGACATCTCGCGCTAGGAATTCCGCGTTACCGACGCTGATCTGTTCGGATCCGATGTCCTCTCGATTTTGAGTGTAGGTCACCGTGACCTACTTTGCCATGCCTATCCGGCCGGTCAAAATGTGACTCCAACTCTTCTGACGGCGCCTTTTCTACTGATTGTTTAACAGGCTATAACTAACAAACGGGACCCCAAAATTCAAAGTTGTATTAGAAGTTTCTTATCCCCTCAGCATGCAGATTAACCCCCTTGAGCAGGTGACACATGAAGAGTTTCACCCTGTATACCCTATCGGACATCCTAATATTGTTAACATTAACTGGTGTGGTATACGACATACAATTCCAACATTTCACACGTGTCGATGATTGAAGCGGACACATTACATACGTATGACAGACTGTCAGTAAAAGACAGCTCGTTACTTTTGTGTTTCTCATTCTATTTCCGTCTATCATTAAAGTGTTCTCGTGGATAGATAGATGTATGGATATACACTCTCAAAAAAGTCATAGGTAAAGGCTACAATAACGCATGGTTCAACTTTTCTTGCAAGGTGAAGCATAATTATTGCGCGTGCAACTATAACATTGTGGCTCATACACTGCAAACATAGTTATTGGTGCTTCGACTTTGACAACTATTGAATACAGTTTGGAAGACCAACTACATAGTAAAAAGAATCAAACATTTTTACATAGTAGTGGTAACGACAAATTATAGTGTATGATTACAATGGTATTGTGTTTGATGATACAACATTTTTGTGATAAAAATAGTATTGTTATTCACACAATAAAGATAGTATAACAAAAAAATTGGTATAGTCACCTCAGAGTTCGAATTATTATATTTATATGAACTATTTTTTTAAAATCGGGTAACTATACATTACTACATAATATAGACTCAACCGCATGTTGGCTTAGGTCATATATGTTCTTTACCAATAATTATATAGTTCCGGCAGTAGCAAGCGTGTTGTTTTGCAAACAAACTATCGGTTCGTTCAACAATATCCTTAATAATATAGATGGAATTTTAATTTCATGATAGTACTTGTTTCAAAATGCTTGCAACTGTTCGCAAAGTTTACAAAACATTACAAATACATAACTGACATCAGGATTCAGTGCGAACACAACTTTTACAATGGACAATATATTCTAGGAACTCTCGTTTTTAACCAGGCTGCAACGGAAACAATAAAGAGTAAAGTATGGATTCATGTTTGGCAAAAAATATCATATATAATAGCTCTACTCTGACGTGGGGCACAATAGCTACTTATTGCTATAACACGTTAGATATGTATATGCTTCGCAGGAGACGTTACCATAAAGAACATGGTGGCGTCTCGAGCCAAGTATATCGCCTGCAGATTTGCCGATTTTCACATCTTCCCTTCCGCTCTCTCTCACTCTTTCCCTTTCATTTGTCTTTTATTCGCCGCCGCTGTCCGATTGTTTTGCGAAGCCGGTGCAGGTTTCTGCCTGTATCATTTGCTCTCATCAGTCGAATCGTATCGGATCTGTAACCCCATTGCTTGATCGAATTGTGTGTGCTCTTATTGAAATTCCGTTCAAATTGGATTACTTAATCAGTATAATAGTCAGTGTGGTAAATTCAGTGAAATATGTCTCAGATGAATTATGTGAAAGAAAAATTAGAAGAATGGAAGTTGGAAGAATATATTGCATCATTCGAAAGTAAGTATTCTTAAATCTTAAATGTATAGGATTTACGGAACTAAGACATCCAACTTAAACATTTCTCACCTAAATTTATTCGTAAACGTAAAATTAAAAATGGATTATGTTTGCGTTTAGAAGAAAAAATCGACAAGGAAACTTTTCTCACAATGCCGCCAGAAGCCGTATCCGAGTTAATAAAAACTATAGGACCACGGTATACATTTTTACGCAAAAGAGACGAATATCTTGCAGAAATACGGAAAGAAAATATTGAATCGGTGAGATTGGAAAAAAATGTCTGCCAGAATTTAGTTTAGAAGTAGCTTGAAAACTAAAATTTAATGTAAATTTCGGTTGTAGAGATTAGACACTTTGAACAGCGGCGATAGTAGTTCTACTATAAGTAACAATTCAACCGAATCAAGTACTACATTACGTAATTCGGGTGAGGTATGTGTATTCGTATATCCAAAATGACTAAATTTTATGTAAGATGAGGAGAGTTAATGCTTGTTTAGGTTTGATTAATTTATAGATATTTTTAATGCTTTGTACAGAAACTCAGGACCCTACTACGTAAGTCAGTTACCGGCAAGTACTTACTATCACGATCGCATCTGACATCATCTGACAGAAAACAGTTATGCCATGTGATCATTGAAACGTTGCTTAATGATTCTATCAAGTGAGTGAATTCATTTTTAATAGTTGTATGCTGAATTTTAAGTTGTGAATGTGTGAGGAAGTAAGGTGAATAAATGTATGAACGACGTGGGGATGAGATTCCTCGAAGATAGCCGTTAAGTATTTCAGCAGGCAGGAGTGAGTCACATACCGATCGAATTCTTGCGAATGTATTAGTACACGCCGTCGGACGAACAAATGCATGAATACATGTGGCCACACTACGGATAGGACTGACCATTAAAACAATAGACGAGCGAAAGAAGGAGGGAGAGGATTGTTGGACACGCGCGTGATTGTGAATGTGAAAGAAAGAGAAACAGTGAAAGAAATGAGTGCGAGAAGACTAATACCTTAGAATAGTACCAATAATACTAATATCATCATTACAGGTTATACACGGAAGACTTTCATTTCTGGGCAGAAGAGATAACTGCCGTCTTCAAAAGCGAGAGGGCCAATACGTATTACATTCCCTTCAGAAGTGGAGAAACCAAACGCTTAGCTTCTGGAAAATTGTGGGATAAATACTGCAATTTGAAGCGAAAAATTAAAACTTTTGTTGACACTAATAATAAAAACAGTCAAGCTTCGTGTAGTAAAAATACTACCGATGGGAAAGACATTTTGTTGCATCTAAAATCATTACCGTTGGATGACGAATGTCAATGGAAAACATTATGGCAACAAACCCATCATTCGAGAGATCGCAGCATTAGCATAAATGCATATTACCAAAAATATCCCATTTTGCAAGGCCCAATAGGTGCATCCCTTGTACGTTTTGTTTTACTTGGATCTGTTCAAACATCTTACATGAATTCTTGATTTTTTCAAAATTTACTCTTTTGTAGCTTCAAATTGACTTTGAGTGCATGGCGGTAGCTGACCCAAATGCTCTATTTAAGAAGTGGCCAGCGGTATCAACAAAAATAATAAGTCTCGCTGCTCAAAAGATATCCTGCCGTAATTTTTTTGAGAATAATGGTGCAATGTTTCACAATTATTTTATTTAACAGTTATGTAGTAAAAGTAATTTCCAGAACTAATTCACTGTGCTCTTTTTCTCCCATTTCTAGATGACCTACCAGAAACCGTTTTAGGGCTACGTGTACTACCTTTTTTATTTAAACCAGTTCTCATCAAATCTAAGAACAAGAAAAAGTGGAAGCCCTCGTTTCATGAACAAGCCAATGGCTTCATCTTGTGGATCGCTACAATGTCGGATTTAGAAAAAGCTATTGAAGCTCGTCGGGACCTTCTACACTCATATGGATTAAGTTGCCAACCAATAGTGGTTGCCGTGGGTCCACCTAAACTGTTATCAATAACATACGTACTCATAAATAATATAAAATATTCCTTCACAGACCTTCTAGCGGCTGTTAATTTTTGTTTCCAATCGTTCTATGCACTTAACGCAGAATTTCCTGCTGAGAGTGAAAGTGTATGGACTTTTCTCGAAACGTACATTTATGGCATTGAAACTAAAGATTCTCGAAAATTTATCAGTGTCGAATCTGTAATTTCTGATTTGGATCATATGCTAAAATCTGGCACGGGTTCTGAGTCTGAGAGTGAGCAAAACATTGCTTAATCGGCTAATTTTAATATTTGAATACTATAACATTATACTTGATAACTTTATTATTAGCTTTAATATACAACTTTTATATTTAATTTCTCCGATAGTGTGCGATTACACAAGATGATTGTTACATGTATCTATTGCTATAATCCCATAAAAGCTAAAAGATTGAAGGAACATATAAAATATCTTCACAGAGGCAGGAATATTGTGTACGCTTGTACAAAAGTCGCATGTCAACGACATTTTAGCACGTTAAAATCCCTAAGGAATCATTTAGTCGATCATGAAATTTCGTCAGTATCAGACGGTCCATTAGGTTTACAATGCGATACGCTTGGTATACCAAATAATGTTGATAACCCTAGCAAGTCTAGCACACTTGTCAGGGAAAGGATTCCAGAGAGCTGCAGTCGTCCAAATTCTGATTCAACTGAAAACGATAATCCCGTCCAAAGTAATGTACCTTCAACCAATATTGATACAAATGAATTATTCACAACAGCATTAGCTATAGTATCCACCTTCTATTCAGACCCTACGTTATCCCGTACTCAAGTGCAACATATTGTAAATGTATTTGACGATTTTCTAAATTGTAGTTACATTACGTCTCTTAAAGAACTAATTTTGTCCTCATGTGAAAAAGACAAGGAAGTCATCAGTAAAAAATTTAGGGAGGTACAGTCTGTGTTTTCGTCAATAAATACTGAACACAAACGTTTCAAAGAATTACAATCCCGAAGCTATTATATTAAACCACAGAGTGTCGTATTTGGTTACATTGATGAAAAAAATAATACTGATGGTACACTTCGAAGCAAAAAAATTTGTGGTCAGTTTATACCTCCTTCATTATTCTTAAAATCATTTTTTGAAATTCCTAGAATATTTGATGAAACTATTGAATATATTATTTCCTTGAAACGTATGAACGATGGATACGTTTCCAATATAATTCAAACTGATTTTTGGTTGAAAAAATTATTAAATACAAAGAAGGAACTGGTGTTCCCATTATTTTTATATCAGGATGATTTTGAAACTGGTAATGCTCTCGGTTCTCATGCTACACAACATAAAATGTCGGCTCTTTACATCACAATCCCATGCTTGCCGCCAAAGTTCCGCTCTAAATTAAATAATATTTTCCTCGTTCAACTTTCCCATTCGGATGATTCAAAATTATTTGATAAACATCAGTTGTACTCTAAAATTATAGATGAATTAAATATGTTAGCTACTGAAGGAGTGACTATAAGTATACGGAATCAAACTTTTACTATATACTTCAAATTAGCATTAATAATCGGTGATAACCTTGGTCTAAATTCAATGCTTGGATTTGTTGAAAGTTTTAGCGCCACAAACTTTTGCCGATTTTGTAAAATTTCAAAAGCTGAATCGAAATACACTTGTCTAGAAAATCGTTCTAAACTTCGAACAGTCATAAATTATGAGGCAGATTTACTGAAAAATAATGTGCAGCAAACGGGAATTAAAGAGCGTTGTATATGGAATAACATTCAGGATTTTCATGTAGTAGAAAACTATTCCGTAGACATTATGCATGATCTACTAGAGGGGTGTTGTAAATATGATTTATGTTTTATTTTGAATTATTTTATTACTGTGAAAAAAAATTTCACTTTGGACATTTTGAATTTCAAGATAAAGTATTTTAAGTATCCGATAGGTAGTAATGAACCACAACCTATATCTATTGAAAATTTAAAATCGAACAATCTGAAAATGTCTGCCTCTGAGATGAAAACTTTAATTTTAAATGCTGGTCTTATCTTCGGCGATCTTGTTCCCGAAGGTGACGAACACTGGGAGCTGTTCTTAATATTGCGCCAGATATTATCGCTTGCAATGGAATCATCATGTTCAAATGATACATGTGACTTATTAGAAGTTTTAATCGAGGAACATCACACTTTATTCATAAAACTTTTTGGGAACAGGTTAAAACCAAAATACCACTTTTTGGTACATTATCCACGAATTATGAAAAGCGTGGGACCACTATACCATATTTGGTCAATGCGATGCGAAGCAAAACATCGAATATCAAAACAGATAGCAGCTGCAACATGCAATCGTATTAATTTACCTTATACTATAGCCGTGAGACATCAGTTATGTTTCAGTGACATGAAATTAAATCCAAATTCGCTACGACAAGATATCACTTACAAAAATCTGAAACAACTCCCACATATTTCATGTGAACGAATCAGCTGCTTACCTGTCGAAGCCTATAACTATTTACAAATCAAAACCGTTGCTGTTGGAGAAATTAAATATAAAATAAGTACTGTAGTTGTAATTCGTATGGAAGATTTTCCGGTTTTCGGAATAATTAATCATTTATTTCTTAAAAAGGGTGGCGGAGTAAAAGAATCCGAATTTTCATTTATAGTGAAGGTAGTTTTTACTCAGCGCTGTTGCGAGCACTTACAAGCGTATGAGGTAGAAGAAACTGATAGGTTTGAATTTATACAATTGGATAGTTTAGCTTGGAAGGAACCCCGAACTATACATATGTTTTCAAATGGCAGATTATATATCAGTTTTGATTTCCATTTATGTTAAACTAATATCAAAGTGTTATACTTTGATATAAGTGGAGTATATAACGTCATTTTTGTAATTTTTTGCGTTTGTAAGATACTTTTCCAGTTTTTCATAGGGATTCCGGGTATATATTCTTAATTTTAATTCTATGAATATGTTACTATTAAGTGTGTAGTATTATTGTAGTATGGAGTTGCATTTACTCTGTGTACAAAATAATGTATGTAGAATATAGTATTCATACACTGTATGTAATATTTTAACAGTCTTATACAGCATTCAATAAAAATTGTTTACCATGTTATAACCCATGTTCACTTGTACCATATCAACTAGTACATACAACAAAAAGTCCAACACAACTCCCTTTTTCATATGAATATGAAAATTGTCCTGCATCATTTATATTTTTGTTACGGATAACTAAAAAGTATTGAATATTTAGGCACACTGTATTGTTGTGCAAAACGAACGTGTGTTAATATTCACCATAATACTATTATGCGTTAACAGATGTCATTGTTATTTTTACCAATGCACAAGTGACGTTAACATAGTATATTTTTGTCAAAGAATATTCATATTGTAAACTATACCCAATCATATATTAGGAGGTACATCGGAAAAACTAGTAAGTAATACGATAGGATGTATTAACTGCAAATATGATTAATAGTTTTTTCAACTATATTATATTGATTCTTTCACCATATATTTCAATTCATTTAACTATCATAATATAGAGAAATCTACAAGTATAATATAGTTCAGAGCTATATTGTCAAGATGACGATGTTAACATGATTGGTTGAATTGTTTGGATAATCATAAAAATTGGTTATACAAACTATAATTTCACAAGTCACAGTGACCAAAAACCTAGGGTTAAGGTCATATGGAACTATGGTTTATGGTTAAAATATTGTTCAATTGACTATAAATTTTTCTCAGTGTAGAGGGTGATCGAGGGTGAGAGATGGGGCGGGAGGCGGTACGAAAGCGAGAGTGAGTTCGTAAATGAGCGTGTGTAAGTGGGAGAGGACATCACGCGGCAAAAGAAAGAAGCCGGGTAAGCGCGGTTCAGACAGATGATTACCAGTAATATTTTACTTATATTTGCGCCGACTCCGAAAAGTTGCAATAAGGTTGTCAAAAGAAGGTTGAATGAAATCAGCAAAATTATTTTTTACTTTTGAGCGCATTTTTATTTTTTATTTTATATTTTCATGTTTTCGAGTTTTCAGTTTTCTGGATTGCTGTCAGTTTTCGAAGTCGGTCACATTTTTTTTAAAAATATATATTTTTTTTTCTACACTTTTGCTCTCGTTCCACCGCCATATTTCTACTTCATAGCTAAGGATTGTCCACACTAACGTGTCGAACACCCATAGCCTCCTCTTTCTATCATGTCCGAATCTTCTTTTCCCAATTGCCTATACTCCTCCATTCCTCTAGAATGTCTGCCTCAAGTACTCAAATTTCCTCATCTCTTCCACATTCTTCTTCCCTCGCCACCATCTCCTTCTTTGTTGCCTTCCTCCCTCCTCCTGAATATCATTACCTCGGACTTTCCGCATTCAGCTCCAACCACTTCCTTGCCAGATACCCTTTCCGCATCTCTTATCTATATCTTTTTTGTTATATCTCATTTATGCGCAGCGCGAGGAGATACGATTCTCCCCACTACAGCGCGGTGATGTAATTGTGTGCATTTTGCACACAACTTTCGCATGGCTGATATTCTCTCTCGGGTGCCCAGTCGCACAGTTAATAGCGCTAGCGACACCTAATGGATGACGGTGCGATCCATGCCAACCGTTTCGAACTTCGTAAAATCGGACCTCAGCTAGAACAAAGCAACCACCGCCGAGCGACCCAACTAATTGTCTCTATATAGTGGTTTCTACTTCTTCAGTTGCTCTTTCAACTCCTAGCTGTTGCGCAAGTTTCGCCACGTACGAACCATATCACTTTTTACACCTTCGTGACGAAACTGGAGTTTATATTTTTAGAGCCATATAACATTTTTTAGAACACTTCCTTATTCGATACTAACATTTTTCCAACGGTGATTCTCAATTGCACAAGTGGATATTGCAGTCTATATTGTGTAAGAATCCATTGTGCACGTAACTGCTACAGGTAATTCGACCACCGAATAATTTTGACGACTTTGAAGTGGAAATTCGTCGTCAGCGACAATAATGGTTCACGCAAGGACAGGCGTCAAGTAGGCTCTGAATTGTCTGACATGCACATGTACTTCACGTTTGCGTTGGAAAATTTGGTTAACTATTATTCGTTTGCAGATTATTCCTGATATTTGTAATTATCCAGTCTGTGTCGTGTCAGTGGAAACCAAACAATGATGAAAAGGAAGCTTTGTGCGAAACACCGGAATGTACAGCGAGAGGTAATAAATGGATTTTGTACTGTTTTCATAACAAAAAAATAGTATGTTATATAAATATTATAATAAATAATACAAAATTCATTGTACCTGGTAGGAAACGAATATAAGAACAATATGGACACACGGGTCGACCCCTGCCAGGATTTTTTCTCTTTTGCCTGTGGTAATTTCCGCAACAATCACCCCGGTCCGAAATATGCATCTGAGTGGAGTTTGGTCGACGTCATGAATTTCAACTTTGCCCTCATAATTCGGGGTAAGCAAATCAAACATCTAATTTAATATAAATATTACACCGGACTGGATTTTTTTTACAGAATCTCTTGAATCATACAACTATCAACAGGATGGAAATAATTTATTCCGTAGAGCGAAAGAGGTTTACGAGACTTGTTTAAAGATTCGTAATACAATAGTTCTAGTTTCAAACATTTCCAGTTAACAATGTACATTTTTTGCTGAAGAAAATATTTTTACAGCGGAATATCCGATCAGCGATGCGAAGGAAGTCGCCCAAAAAATTAAGAAAATTGGTCGCTTATCGGCCAACACATCTCTTTGGGACACCCATTCTAAGTATTTGAAACTGTCAGGCGAATCGGCTTTTTTCCAGACGAAAATACTTGCGGGTAGAGCATTGGAAGGCTTACCGGTGCTATTTGTAATGATACGATAATTATAAGTGTTATAAAAACATCGCTAAACTTTGGATTCTTGCTCTTCAAACGTGGTTTCAAACTTTCAGGTTATGGAACCCCCAAGCGCGTATGGATCAATTTTTCATGGGGAGGACTGGAAACCACAGGAGAAACAGGCTTACTATGACTTCCTATTTGTCATTATGAAAAGTCTGAAATTAAAGGATTCCAATGCAATAATCAAGGAAAAGATTGAAACAGTGTTTGAGTTTAGGGAAGAACTCGATTGGGTATACATCGTATCATTCGTAGACTCCTAGTTGGGTGTGCGTATTCGTATGTTTAAATTTTATAACTTCTGTTTTAGATAATCAAACAACACGGGAAAGAGAAGCCTGACCCCTATATTCCATTAACCGGATTAGAATTGGAAAAGTGGTTCTCAGATACTCTCCAGGATCAAACAAAATCTCCGAAAGTACGTCAGAAAATCCGCTAAATTGAACAGGCATTATATCTGCTTTGATTAAGATCTTCTTCTAGATACCCTGGACGGAAGTAATCAAGATATTGTTGCAAAATTTGGAACCGGAAACGAGACGGACTAAAAAGATAATTTCCATACGTCGTAGAGAGTACTTCCTGGACTTGTTACATTTCCTTAAAAATGTGCCCAAAGAGGTGTTAGGTATAGTAAGCCTTTCTGGCATAAAGTTTTGATTAAATAATTCACATATCGCTCACGAAATTTTATAGAAAATCACATGGAAATTTATTTTGTGGAACGTCACCTGAAACTTGAGAAGAATATATACAAGATACTGAAAGCAACATCAGTCGAGCCTCATGATCTTTTCGACTATATAAGGGAAAAATTTTATCCAAGGTGCACTTTCAATTAATCTTATACAGATAATCAAATTAGGCAATTCGAAATAGGTTGATAGAGATGATATTTTTAGATGGCATACATGTATCGTGAATCATAATATGGAGGAGATATTGGAGAAATTAGTCTTCGAAAAATGGTTTCTGAAGGATAATATAGAAATTGTAAGAATTTACACATCAGATCAAGAGATAGTGGTAATTTTACTTGTAATTTCTTTTGGTAGGTTCATCAATTAAACACCAGGATAAAGATAGCTATTGGGAATCAAATGAGAAATTCCACATGGTTAAACCAAGCGACTCGCGAAAAGACAGTGGCAAAACTCAGCGCACTCGATGAATGGATTGGTTTTCCCCCCTGGGTCATCGATGGCGGGACTGCTAAAAAGTGAGTTACCAAATTCTTTGAGAGTTAATTATATTTATAACATCTGACATATGTTTTTGTATTTACGAATTATTACAATTGTCGATATATACAGGAGAGACAAGAGAGACATTCTGACGCCCGACGCAATATTCGATAACAATGCCAACTTGCTCTGTAAGTACAGTATTCATGCCTTGCTGTAAGCTTCGGTCTTTGCATTTATTACGGAGAAAAAGTGGTTAAAGAAATGTAAACCGACTTTGAAAATAGGCAACACAAGAATATGCTTAAAAACACAATCCATCTTTTTTATATTTACTTCTTTGTATTATATTAAGTCCATCTCCTTTATATTTACTAAATAGCTCCTTCGTAGGTTATGCATTAATATTAGCAAGAAGCGGTCTTCTGTTGCCTATTTTAGATGTTAGCCCATATTGTTTTAACGTTTGTGTAAAATTTGTTTTTGGGGCATCCGCCGCATAATGAAAGGAATTGCATTTCGTTCGGAGCACTCGTTCAAAAGTTGTGTGCAGGCACACAAGAATTGAGTGTTTTGTGTTACGAGCCGAGGTCATTAGTCGACGTGATTCCAAATTATTGCTTAAAATTGAACTCCACCTTCATTACAAATTTGAATTATCGATAGAACCGACAGCACGTAATTGCTTTGGTAACCGTGTAATGTTCACGATAGATATCGACGGGCCATCGATGAATTAACGTATACGGTAGCATCAAGGAATTCCAGAAAAGTCTGGAATCCTCACGAAGGCAATCATACATTGTCATCGCCGCTTGTTGGCGGCAGCGGGCGTAGGAGATGCGGAGCGCGATCGCTGACCTCGCGCCTGACAACGCGACTGTTGATTTCGGTAGCAACGGCTAGTAAAACCACTGATCTCGGCCACGCGCGGTCATTACACTGTTTCCGAAGGGAGAGGACGGGGTAATACCATCGGCCGCCCTCTCGGACAGGTAATCCGAGCGCTAGCAGGAGAGTTCGGCGAGAATACCTGGACGCTTGCTAGCCTCAACGGGAGAGTACGGAGAGTTCCCGTGGACGCCCTCGGTCAGGAGAGTTCGCCGATGATACCTGGAGGCCTGACCGAGAGGAGAGTACGGGGGAATATCTCTGGACGCCCGATAGGGACAGGAGAGTACGGGAGTGTACTCCTGGACGCCTGCTTGGTATGGAGAGTTCGGCGATTATACCTGAACGCCTACCAAGCAGGAGAGTACAGAATGACTCCTGGACGCCTGAGAGAACAGGATAGTACGGGGAGTTCTCGTGGACGCCCTCGGTCAGGAGAGTTTGACGATGATACCTGGACGCCTGACCGAGAGGAGAGTACGAGGGAACATCCCTGGACGCCTGAGTAGAGTCGAAGAGTACGGGGAAGTTTCCGTGGGCACCTTCGATTGGGAGAGTACGGAGATGACACCCGGACGCCTGATCAAGGGAGAGCACGGGGAAACATTCCTGGACGCCCGATTTATGATTAAACGAGATCAGTTGGTCTATTAGCGTCAGAATGCCGGTTCTTAAAATCCTGCCTCTTCCTTGTATTGTATCGAGTCCCCTCTGCACACTGAACCTATGTTACACATGACCACCACCTAATCTTGAACTCTGTACACTTCCGCAATCTAATTACCTGTCCTCCAACCTTTTTCTCATGTACCAAACTAATGATATCCTGAATAAATCCTGCTATAGTTGCAATTCCTGATTCCAACTCTTAATCCCTGGCTACAATACTAAATTATCATCCTATTGGGGTATACAGATAGGTCTGCGGATAATAAACCTATTAATAGACCTTAATACTAGAGTTAACAGCCCTATTAACAGGTCTAGTATCCGCAGACCTATCAGCAGACCCTAATAGGACTCTAATTTAGCATTTGTTAATTAATCAATAAGCCACATATTTATCTGTCGTGATGCACTCTGTGTAGTGCATAGCGACGCCCGAACTATTTTTTTTTAAGTTTAATTACGCAATGTTCGTATTACCGATAATTCCATGGTAAAAACCTAATTCCCCGTCTAGCGCATCACCCTATATGTTATCAGGAAAAATACTTTTGTCACGGAATATTTCTGGTGGACATTGGCAATTGGGCGCCAATTTATCAGGAAAAGTACTTTAAGGCTAATACTTTAAAAAGGGGCGCTAATATTGGGTGAAAGTGTGCGCACCTTGATCTAAGATAGTTATCCTGAATCGGCAGAAAGTATTTCCCGACACTTCGACTTGGGAGATTAACAGTCAGCAGTTCCTCTGTTACACAAAATATGGGCGCCAGGCATCAGAGATGCCACACAAAACGGAATTCGAATCGAGACACGATAGACGTGAGAGGAACGGCCACTGGAGATGTCCCAAGAGGGCTGAACGATCGCTCGGCTAGGGACTTGAACAATAGGAGAGCACGTGGGTCGACACGAGTGACCAAGCCAGACGTTGAACTCAACAATGTTTATTTCGCTAGTGAAGCTTACAAGAGAGAAGCTTCGTACGAGGTGTTCATTAGCAACCTCGGACGAAGCACGTGGCTTCTAGGTAGTTCCAACGAAAATTACATTTCGGTGACAAGAGTTCGAGCACAGATGATCAGCGCTAATGTTACTCGAGTGACGTTACAGATTATTTCGTTAGTCTCGGAATACAGTGTGACTCTTGATCGGCCTCAGCGTACAGAAAGATCGTAATCAAAATACAGAATTCTACGGTTCACATTAATCCGGGAAGATCGCGACGAGCATAGAAAATAGGAAGCTTGCAGTAGTTTGAGCGAGAAACGAGAAGCAACGAATCCTGGCTGGAACCCGAACGGAAATGGGTTCCTTACAGAACGGCCAGGCAGAAGGAGGATTTGCTTACCGCTAGTATATTATTCGGTGGCCGCTGGATCGAGGTACGGTCTCGCTTCCTTCCTTCCTTCCTTCCTTTCTAATATTAGTTTTTCGGATTCGCTATTGGTTCGGTAATACTCGCACGTCCGCTCGCAACGCTCGCCAATACAAGAGTGCCGAATCTCGGCACGCGGGCCGTAACGTTCGCCTAGCCGCCTTTGTCTCGAAGATCGAATCTTATTGGTCGCCGGGTTCTATCTCGCGTAAAGGACTTCGATGTGCCCTCGAACGAGCAACGCCAGCATCGCGGAGGAAATATGATGTCCACTCCCGCGTTGCTGGGTGTCTCGGAATCGCCTGCCTCACCACCCAGTTCCCGTCGATGATGACCAATCGTCGACGGTAACCTTCGGAGGCTGCTGGTTCCTTAGGCTCGTCCTGGTCGAGCCGAATCCTCTTGCTGGCAAATTTGGTGTCTTCGGGTGCTGTGGGCTGATATTCGTCCCTGGGTTTCCTTGGTTGTGCTAGTTGGCTCGGGCGAAATAGTGGCGTTAGTTGTTTGCTTCTAAGATCTTCCGGATCTCCCTTGAAGACGCTAATTTCCTCTTATCTACGGCGCTACTTTTAAGTGTTGGTTGGGCAGCCTGTGACGTACGCAGGGCGTAACGTCACAATGTATACAAATGTCCCATCGAGTGGGCTGCACCGCAGGGGATACATGAACGATTGCTGCGTGACCGTAATTAAAAACTGATCCTTGTAATTAACAAATTTATTTCCATCTTTTTCTACATAATTATATACATACAACTCTTTTTTTTATAAATTTCTTTAAAACAGTGGGCGCCTATCCCTTCAGATAATTCCCTGTAGCATTGTCTACAGCGTTAACGTACACTTCTTGTGATTGTGCTAAGAGAATACCGGAATAATAGGTGTCTGTATAGAGAGTGCGATATTCAAATAACAAGCCATTCATACGTTTTGTCACAACATCATATGAATGTCCATGTGTTGAAGGACTTGAATCTTTTCCAACGTACATATTTAACAAGGGGAGGTCACGACCTGGTCGAGCGCTTTTTGAACGGGACTTGGCTTAAACTTTAGGTATTGGTGAGTAATAGTAAAGTATAAAACATTAAGGGTATCCGGACACGCATTTTTATAAAAAATTATTTTAAACATAAAAATTTGACCATCGTCGAATAAAGTAAATCTTTTTCCCGGCGGTAGCTCTTGAGGCAAGAAACAAGAAAGGTTTATGTCTAGTAGTACCAGTGTCGAAAATGTAATTAGAAAATTGAGTTTTCAAATGAAACTTTCGACAGTGGCTTCAAACATTTTCAGATACAGGAACAATTAGTCCACTGCCGAAAGCTGTAGCAATAGTAGGAACAACGTAAATGACCAAGACGAGAATAGCGCGTGTTCGGATATCTCTTATCCATGAACATTTTTTTCGGCGAAAACGTTGCCCTATGTGTTTTCATTAGTGTTGTACAGGTCGTAATAATTTTGTTTATTATTAATTATTGCTTTTTTGCGAGTAAATTGCATAAATAATTCAGAAATCGTTTGATTCATTGTAGATGTGTGAATAAGAATTGCATAAGCATGCAGATAAGAAATAATTAAAATATTCGTACATAAGAAGTATGTAATTCGAATGTGAGTAGAAAAAACGTGAGAGGTTTTAACGTGCAAAAAACACAAACCCACACACCACAACACTACAACATCATACGATAATGAAGAAAAAGAGATTAATTAGAATGCTATTTATTTTATTTATATGTATTCTTCATTATCAGTTTGTTTATAATTGGAAATGCCTGTTGGGGATGTTTTGTGTTTATCTCGTAACGTTTGTTATGCATGTTTAGTGGATATGCGGGTTTGTACTTTTTGCACGTTAGAACATCTCACGTTTTTTCTGTTCCTATTTGAATTATACACGTTCTTTTTATATGTAAATATTTACCTTGTTTCTTATTTGTATGTTTATACAATTCTCATTCACACATCTCCAATAAAACAAACGATTTCTGAAGTGTTTATACCATTTATTCTAAAAAAAAAGCGTCAATTAGCGGTAAACAAAATTATTACGACCTGTACAAAACTATTGAAGACATATCAGACAATGTCTTCGCTGAAAAAGTATGTTCGCGTATAACAGAGAGCCGAAATCAGGCCATTCTCATCCATTACGTTGCGCTGTTCCCGCTAATGCCACAGCTTTCGGCAGTGGATTAATTCTTCCAGTATTTGGAGAAAGTTGAAGCAATAGAAACTCAATTTTCTAACGATATTTGCGACACTGGAGCGACGAGACGTAAACCTTTCTTGTTCATTACGTGAAGTCCAACCTCCGAAAAAAAGATTTACTTTATTCGACGATGTTCCAATTTTTATGTTTAAAATAATTTTGTTTAAAAATGGGTGATCAGACACCCTTAATATTTTAAACTTTGCTTATACTCACTAATAGTTTAAGCCAAGTCTCGTTCCAAAAGCGCTCGTCCAGGTCGTGATCTCCCCTTATTAGAAATATGCTAAACATTAGCAATCACCATTTGCTGAGCGCATTTCAGGTCTTTGGCTTAAGTGATTGCTGAGCTACACACTTGAGAAGTTTAATACTTTATCACTATAACGAATAAAAGGAGGATATAGCTTGTCTGTGTAATATAACATGTTAAACCAAGAACCCTTTAAGTGACACGCTTGAAATTTGTTGGGTAGATAATGATTTTCAACAATTAGTATGCCCCAGAATTAATATACCATTACATTGAACACTTAATAAGTTCTGTTAATACTCTTACTTGTAAAGTATAAAGTATCAATGAAAAGTGTCAAATTTGTCAAGAGCATACTCAAAAACCACTTCAGTCACAGGTTTGAAACTTGCTGAACAGATACATAATTTAAACACTACAAAAGTGAAAGATCTAAAGTTTTCTCATGAAATACTGTTTACTTATAAAGTTCGTAGTTCAGTTTATACTAAAGACCTGAAGAGGTACTTGCTTAACAAATTATAGGTCTTTCATTTAAGTGGGTCCTGGTTACGAACTTTGGCAGCCTTCGTAGTCTATGTATAATTATATTGAATACGGGGATATTGTGTATCGGTGTTAAAGCTTGGGCTGGAATGAGTTTAATTATTTTCATAAAATTCTATTAACTATTGATGATAACAAGTAATTGCTCAGAAAGCTTCAGGTTTATGTTGTTTATCCTATTCGAACCATGCACAGTTCTATTTTATGTCGAATAAGAGAATAGAACTATTAAATTTGTCAAATGCATAGTCCAATTCACAAGGCACATCACTATTAAAGTATTATAAATATATAAGTAAGATTCGACCAAGATCTCGAATCTTCGATGATCGAAGGCGGCAGCAGCTAGCAGAGACGAGCGATGCGGAGCACGCGCTCTGAGCACGGGCCTGATGACACGGTTCTTGATTACGATAACAATGGCATAAAATTGTGAGAGGTTAAAGAGTTCCTTCTGCTCGTTCCCAACTCACTTCCCCTTTTTATATTCCTGAAATCTACTTGGTGAACTAGTTTTGTTTAAAAACGATACCACAAAATGAGTTTTCTCTATCGATTCGAATATCCTTGTATCCTGTAGCATAAACAAATCCTTACTAAATCCTATTACAGAATATTCTTGAATCCCTATTCCTTAACCGCAAGGTGCATTATACTCGCGCTGGCTCGGAAAATTTGGAACACATTTAGTATCATATCAAGATTCTACATAACTTGTTTTGAGTGATGCTACAAGATCGCATACATTGTATGTAGAATCAACATTATCTTGTACTTTTCAGCACCTTTTATCTCCTAGGTGACCATTAGTTACGTATCGCTTTGAGTTGCTAGTTTCTTTAGTGTAACAGGTTTTCAAAGTAGGTTCCCATTTTTTAAAAAACATTGGGCAATAAATCACAGTCAGTTTCATGGCTGATATGGCAATTGATGCGCTGGTGTACCAATTATGGGCGAACAAATTGAGCCGAATGTGCTGAACAAAAGCTCGTACATTTTGAAATTTATGCAAGTGGAAGGTACACGAGTTTCGAAGTCGATCAAGCTGTTTTTTATTAACTGTATTTTTCAGATATTCACGCGCCTCTCTTGGTACCACCACTGTTCAGTCCGACTATACCGACGTAAGTAAAATATAAGTGTGCTTTCTTTATCATAATAAGTTCATACTTGTAAATAACGATTTTTCACACATAGTTTGTATAATTACGCTGGCATTGGCACTACCCTGGGACACGAGTTATACCATCTCATATATGATTGTGGTAGGCCTTTCAATGAACCGTTTTTATGAGATAATTATTCGTTAAAAATTCGTGCCAATACATGATGATCAATTTCTAACTCTAGGCAGTTATCCGAAGGGGAAAGAGAACATTGTTTGGTGGCCACCGGAGATGCGGAAAAAGTGTCTCAGCAAGAAATTGGGTTTCATCGAGGCGTACAATAAGATCTCAAACAGGGAGTTTAAAAATCGTTATAACATGGATGTGAAAGTAACCTCTTGAAAATTGTGTTTTGATTTTGATATACGGAGCGCAATAGGGACAATTATTAATCGGCCTTGCTTTTCTAGTCCGATACTTCGCGCACTTTCCTGGAGGACTATCCAGATATAGTGGGCCTTGAGGCAGCGTACAATGCCTACAAAGAATTAGCCAGCAAAGAGAAGTCTGCATGCCAAACGCTACCCTATTTCGAGGAGTACAGTTGCAGCCAAATGTTCTACATTGCTTTTGCCAATGTAAGTTCACACTCTCGCACATATATTTTTCACGGAGATTAATCTGTCGGTCTTTCTCAGACCTATTGTGCAGACTATACCAACAAATTAGCGAAGAACAGATTAGATCATTCAGACCATAGCATTGAGAGCGTTAGAATAAATGGAGCGGTCGCTCAGATGGAAAGTTTCGGCACAGCATTCAGGTGCACCGATGGATCTCCCATGAATCCACAGAAAAAATTGAACCTGTGGCAATAGATTTCATGTACCCTTTGGATACGCAGGCATTTCGTGAATAAAATAAAATATCTATTATCTGTGGGATTATTTTCACTGTTTGCGCAAATGCTGTTTGAACGTAAAAATTAATAGAATTTGCTGCTAAATTTAAAAACTTCCCTGAGTTAGGTGGCGTAGAGGTATAGTGGTAGGAAACCGCAAGTTACTAGCGCTCAGCCTTTCTTCCGGAAAGAGTCTTCATTCTGCAAGGAGGAATGTGACAGTCTCCATGACAAACCATGATCGTTTTTCTTAAATGCAACCTGTTGAAATAATTTCTCATGACTTAATTTTTTAGATTTTCTGACATATTCTTTAAATCACGTTCTAGGATATTGCTATGTAAAATGACAATTAGAAAATATTTCGAGATTAATGTCATTAAATCGTTGCAATTGGACGCGAGAAGTAGCATCGGTTGTAAATTCAAGATATCCTCAATTTCAGTAATGTATGTATTAAATTCTTCGGATGATTTCTCGACATATTCATTGTCGATAGACTTTACTCAGAGCAACCATACGACTCTACAATCACTTGGTTGTGGGTATTCGATTGCTTCATAGCAGCCCTCCCGTTCACCGCCGAAGAAATATTAGTATAAATTATCAGGGATTTTCCTGTGGTGACTCCGGGATAGGACTACCCGCAACTAATTTCATGGGAAACTAGATTACAACTATTGGTTACTTTCGGCGGAGACTACGCGGATGAGACGGGACGGCACAAACTATCCCTGATCATCGACTATGAATCCGGGAGACAAACGTAGAAAGGCGTCAGGTATCTCGAGGTACCACTCAGAAACCAATTAACTGACCACGTTGGTCAGACTTTCCCGCGGGATTACAGTCGGATTTCCTTACACGACACCTCAAAACTAGTCGGAAGTAGGGTAGGGCCGCGGAGTCGGCAGAAAACGCAACCAAGACAGAATTAACTTATAACGAGATTTGTTGCTCTATGGAAGATCTTACGGAAAAGCGAATGGATAATTTACAAGGGGCTAGACAGACTTGACGGAAACGAACTATTACAACAGACAGCAAATAACGGCGGAAGTGAGTCTTGAGCGACAAGACGTTCGGATTGGGAGAGCAAACTAAATATTCTAAATCTCGAACGTGAAAAGACTTAATCTAATGGACGGAGAGAATTTGATTCGCTACGTGGGAGGAAGCCCTCCCGAAATGTTAGAATTAATAATTTTACGAATCACAGAAGTTTTGCAGTGCCGGAAATTATTTAGAGACGCGCAAGATACACGGTTAGAAAACCGGGACAGGACAACCCCCGGCCGGCAAATACGTAATTGAGAGATCCAAATGGACGCTTACCAAAAGCTGATCGATTGGTAGATGCCTCGGCACAGGTCGCGAAATCGCACTACTTAACAGAATTCCACGTAACGAATGGCGGCGCCTTCCGCGCGCGGAACTTTAACACGTTAACTGCCGCGCGCATTTTACATGGTTTGCCCATGGCGCCAAGATGAATGTTTTATTATGCGATATGTATTATGCTGAAATATTATCTACAGCAGGTAAGGTGAGTTATATAATGGTGTTTAATGGATATTTCGTGGTGTGAGTCACCGGTGACCCCCGAGGCGCTGTGAACCATTTTTGCGATTATCCGTTGTTTCAAACTGTTGCGCTGCAGTTGCTAAGCAACTACTCTGATTTAGTAGCCTTATTCAGTGCATCCTACAAAAAAGTAAGTGCGTTTGTTTTACTCTGCCACTTTACATAAGTTCTTGCTTTCATTCCATTTTTTAATCAGCCCTTAGAAATATGGCTTCAACTGAAGATTATTGGTCAAGTTTTTCTTCCGACAATGCAAATATACAAAGACCCTCCAAACGATATCGATTGCTATCAGATAGAGAGAAAAGTTCAACGCATAGTCTATCTGACATGATAAGGGTTTCCACAGTACGCGGGCGCCGTCGCCGAATTGAATCGGACAGTAAAACTGAAGTTGGAGATAACAGTAACAATGAAGATAACATACAAGAGGAATTTGATGTGGATTGGCGTATTCCTTTGGGGAATCAACCCAAAATCACATTTTCGAATTGGATCGGAATCAATACATGCCAAACGGAGACTTTTGCTTCTACAGAGTCGCATCATTTTTATTGTCTTTTTGTCACGGATGAAATATTCGAAATGCTCGCAAATCAAACAAACATCGATGCTTTGCAAAAAATATCGGAACAGCGATCGTATCGTCTAGATCAGTGGTATGAAACAAATTCTAACGAAATAAAACGTTCATTTGGTCTCATTATATGGATGGGATTAGTGCGACTGCCAAAAATTGAGCAATATTGGAGGAATAATGAAGGATATAATTTGACATTTCCACGTACAGGGTGTAAAAAAAAATGTCGCGACTATCATAGGATGATTCTGCACCCTCGGATCGGCGAAGATCCATAAAAAAAAATTGCCGCAAAATAGTACTTGACCTTGAAATTGAGGGTCAAATTTTCTTTTTATTTTATCGTATTCTACTCCTTGAGGGCACCAATATTGCTAAAGGAACCATGTGTCTCCGAAGTATAGTTTCATTTGGAGACGCAATTGAAGTTTACCAAGTTGGATTACTCTGTTCCATAGTTTTTCTCCAAGACTAATTAGGTCAGATTACATAGAATGTAAACAAATAGTGTATCGAGTTGTAGTAGCTATAATAGCGAATTAAATTTTTTTATGGGGCGGCGTAAAACAAAAGGTATACCAGTCAGGTCGACGTATTAGGAGCAGAGCAGAATTGCGGAACAGAGCAGACAAGGCGTTTCGTCAACTCCAAATCATCCCCACAATTTAGTAGCCAGATTACAAGTTTGCTTAGCCAATAACGGCAGTCCAATTGAAGCTGGGGCACAAGCGCGTATCTTGCGAGGCATAGACCAGAATGGTGCGATCCTATGGGTCAGACGAAGAAATAAGAGGCGAAGAAACCAGCAATAAAACTTGATAAACTTTAATTACATTCTTTAATCGAACTATACTTCGGAGACACATGGTTCCTTTAGCAATATTGGTGCCCTCAAGGAGTAGAATACGATAAAATTAAAAAAAAATTGACCCTCAATTTCAAGGTCAAGTCCTATTTTGCGGCAACTTTTTTTTATGGATCTTCGCCGATCTGAGGGTGCAGAATCATCCTATGATAGTCGCGACATTTATTTTTTTTACACCCTGTACAGTAATATCAAGAAATCGATTCGAATTACTATTGCGGTTTCTTCATTTTAATAATAATGAAGAAAATAATTCTAACGATAGATTATCTAAAATTATTCACATTATCAATCATCTAAACAATAATTTTAAGAAATATTATAATCCACATGAAACATTGTGCGTGGAGGAATCATTAGTGCCATTTCGTGGCCGCATAGTCTTTCGCCAATATATAAAACAAAAGCGTCATAGATATGGCATCAAGATTTTTAAATTATCCAGTGGACCAGGCTACACTCATTCATTTCAAGTCTACAGGGGCAAAGATGAAAATAGAAATCAAATATCTAAAAACAAATCTTCTGAAATTGTATTATCTCTTTGTAAAGATATTTTGGGTAAAGGCCATGCTGTCTGCACAGATAATTATTACACATGTGTAGATCTTGCTGAAAAATTCATTACAATGCACACGCATTTAGTAGGTACGTTGCGAAAAAATCGGCGAGGCAATCCAAAAGAAGTAGTGTCCTAAAAATTAAAACGTGGAGATTTTATTGCGCGAGAAAATGAAAACGGTGTAACAGTTTTAAAGTGGAAAGATAAAAGAGATGTGCTAATGCTATCTACAAAACATTCTACGGAAATGATAAATGTATAGAAAAGATCCTGTTTATATAAAAAGCCAAAAATGGTAGTAGATTATAGTTCAGGGAAATCTTCAGTTGATTTGTCCGATCAAATGACTGCGTATAATTCACCACTACGAAAAACTATAAAGTGGTACAGGAAATTGGCAACAGAGCTTTTAGAGCGTGTGTATTGGTTCACCTTTTCTTTGCCTACAGTGTTTCAATGTAACTCATCGTAATATGAAAAAAATGTAATGTATATATTTTCCTTGTATTAATAAATTATTTTTGCATTTTCTGTATGGCATTAATTTCTTTAAACCATTATAATAACAATAGCATTTTTAAACAATTTATCAGTATCGATATTTACTCTAATTATGCATTTTTACTATTGGTCGCGTCGCCGGTCACTGGTGGCCCCCACGGCGCTGTAACCAAGTCAAGTGTCGGGTACCGGTGACCCCCACGGCAATCAACGTGTTAATAGACTCATGCGTTTACCCCCTGCGCCCCTGACCTCGACCGAATAGGTCACCTTGACCGTCCGAACGCCGAGGCTCGAGGAGCCCCTGCGACAGGACCGAACGACTTTGCTTTTGGACGCCATTGTGAACGCTTCGTGTGAATCTCCTTGTGCATGTTTTTGTAGTATATTGGATTTATTTACGGTGCTAGTTATCATTGTTGCCTCTCAGCACAACCCACGCAGCTCTCCACTTATAAGTTTGCCTTCTAATTGTCCACAATCTTCAATATGAAGCCGCAAACTCACCCAGCCCAGAGCTAAACTCCAAAGTGTCTCCAGTGCGCCTGCGTGCGCGTCTCAGCGCCTTCCTGCCTTTGGCCACACTTTTGTCGTCATGAGGGATTGAATCGTTTCCCTTGACGATGATGCAGTGCGTCGAACCCCCCGATCCTCTGCCTTCTGGCGGGACTCGGTATTCATCCGATGCATCCCTCTAACGACTCCCCACTAACGACTCTACCACCAAGCGCAAACCCAAAGAAGCCTCGGCTAACAATGCTTCGCCATCCACGTCTCCTACTTTGGACCGGCCTCTACCCAACAACCAAGCTAACCTCACCAACACCTCCCCCAGTACTCACGCTGGTAAAGCTACAAGTGAAATCAATATCAAGAAAGAATTTGTCCTCAAGAAGAAGATGCACAACATGGCGGACCTGGCGAAATCCATCTCTACCCACAAATCTGGTGCCATAAACCTTTTTTTTTTTACATGGAGGAAATCCTCATGGATTCCACGCTCCCCTGAGGAGGGGACGGGGATATGCAGGACTTTTACTAAAACTAAAACCCCCATGGTGGCCAGCCTCTGGGGCCCTCCAGGGGGGACCCTGGGAACTCTGTACGAACAACATCCAGAGCCCGCCCTGCTCGGTCCCTCGGCGCGCTACGCGCTACCTCCCGGAGGGGGGGGGGGGGGTGTCTCGGACCCCCCGGTAACCTGCACGTTGGCGACTAGGCGTTCCACACACCTAGTCGCCCCTCACCGGGCCCTTTCCGCGGAGGAGCCCCTGTCCTCAGCAGGGACCCCCCAAGGGCCGGTGGAGCTTGCGCGCGACGCGGCTGTGGCTCCCCACCGCGCATTCTCGTTAAACTTAAAAACAACGAGGGGAGGGGCGGTCCGGTTAGAGCCTATAGACCCCTCGCCGGAGACGTCTGCCCCTCGTCGGCGACCATTGCTTGCACGACGGCCGCCGGCGAGAGATCCTCCCTTATTTGGCTGACCAGGACGGCACGCTCAGCATCCCACGAGGGACACTCCTCGAGGGTGTGCTGAGCGTCGTCCCGGTCGGCCCCGCAGTGGTGGCAGCGGGTATCCGCCTCCCGCCCAATGCGCGCCAGATACCCACCGAAGCAACCATGCCCGGTGAGCATCTGGCACGTCCTGTAGGTGACGCCGTGTCTCCTACCGCTATCTGCCCACTCCGGTAAGGAGGGGAGGATAGCTTCGACAGCCCTGCTGGCGGCGTGGCGCGGCTCGGACAGCCACGCCCGCCACCTCTCCAGCAGGGTCTGCCGAGCCTGACGCTTCAGGCCCTCGACCGCCTGTGCCGCGACGGGCCCACCCCTTCGCCGGAGATCAGCCTGGCCGAGGTACACCTCGGCCAGGTATTCAGCCTCCAATTCCCAGGGGGGAATACCCGCCACGGCACTCGCCGCAGCACCGGAGATGGTGCGGTAGCCCCGGGCGGCACGTCTAAAATAAATCAGTGGCTTCGGAGTTCATTGACCCACCTGTTTCTGCGTCGAGTTCGGACACAACACTCCATACAATGTATCGGCACTAACTCGGATCACCTGCCATCGACCTCTTTTTAAATGCCCCCATTAAGTGAACTCATATCATCATATCCGTCCTTGCAGAAATTAAATCGAGACTGCTACTGCTCTGCGAACCTCTCGCACTTATGGGAGAATTCGTGTGCAGTCGCGAACCTGTCAATACTCGGAGAACTGGCCGATCACCGATCGCCGATCGCCCATCAAAATGTTGGCCCTCTGCTTCGCTGGAGAAAGTATCATGATGAACCGCTTCCCTTAGCCAGGCGCACACAGGCCGAATGTCTCTAAGCGAATCATTATAACACATCCGAGAGCATTTAGCTCTCTGCTCATCCGATCCGGTTCTCTCTGTACTCTGTACTCTGCTGTTTCTTCCAGCAGAAACGCCGCCGGAAAAATCCGGTGTGTGGGTAGCCGGTCTTTCGTTGCTCGGCGACACGATGCAATTTGTTTTACCGAATGTTTTACGCAAATCGGGGGATCCGAGACTCGTTAGCGTCACTTCGTCCACGTATTTTATCGAGCGCGCAATTGTCAGTGAGAGTGTAGGAATTCAGAAAAGATGTACGAGCCACATGAGATGGAAGAGATGCTATTGTGCTATGGCCGTGCGTTTCGGGACACCACTCTTGCTCGGCGCTATTACGCTGAGCAGTTTTCCGGGCGTCGTGTTCCTGCAGCCCGGACCTTTGATCGCATTTCCCAGCGGTTGAGGGCTACCGGGAGTGCAGGAAAGTCCGCAAGCGGGGGGCGTTCGTGTCGAGCTCCCAACCTCGAGGAGAGCATTCTGGAGCGAGTTGAGGAGAATCCAGGTGTTAGTTCTCGGCGAATCGCCGCGATAGAGGGGACATCGCACACCACCGTCCTTCGGGTACTATACGAGGAGGATTATTATCCGTATCATGTACAGCAGTGCAAGAACTGCAGGAAGTCGATCCCGGGCGGCGAGTCACATTTTGTCGATGGCTCTTTCGCGATTCGTTGCAAAATCCTAACTTCATCGCCAACATTCTTTTCACCGATGAAGCGGGATTTGAGCGAACTGGCCGCCTTAATCTACATAAGACGCATGTGTGGACTGCAGAGAATCCACGGACTGTGGTCCCGAATAACGCTCAAAGGCAGTTTTCTGTGAACGTCTGGGCTGGAATACTAGGCGACACAATAGTGGGCCCGTTTATTTTGCCGCATCACCTCAACGCCGACACTTACGTTGAGTTTGTGCAGCGAGACTTCCCAGGATTGCTGCCGGATGGTGTTATTCTTGGTCCGAAAAATAAAGAGACGTGGTTTATGCAGGATGGGGCACCTGCACACACCGCCCGAATATCGCGCGACCACATTACCGCGACCTTCGGACCCAGGTGGATCGGCCTGCATGGCCCGGTTGAGTGGCCTCCAAGGTCACCCGATCTAATGCCACTAGACTTTTTTTTGGGGGGGGGGGGGGCTCTCAAGAATCTCGTGTACCAGGTGCCAATTGATAGTGAGGTGCAATTAATCAATCGGATTATGGAGTGTACCGAACAATTGAGGCGTACAGTTGTGCTGGCTGATGTGAGAGCCAGCATGGTGCACAGGATGCATTTGTGTATCCAACATGAAGGACAATACATCGAGCAGCTAGCCAGAAGACCTCAGCAGCAATACTGAGTTTTTAATGACCCCGCTCCAATTTGAACCTCTAATGAAACCTCCAGCGATCCTCCAGCTACTATCCTCCACCCATCATCCAACTTCGGGCCTCTTGCACCACATCCACGTCCTTTTAAGGACGGTTACGGAGTAGAATGTAGTAAACTGTAATTTTTAATTCAGTTTGTTACTTTTTACCCTGTTGCCGTCTGATGGTACCCCTATCCTCATCCGGGATTCCTATGAGAGGATTGATGTCCTCAACCAACGTCCGCAATCCATTAGTATCCCAAAAAGAAATGTACTGCTTAAGGGAGTATTGGTGCCGAGACACTGCAAAAACCGGACATGTCGACCGTTGCGATTGTTCGCAGGTTTGAATGTTAAAAAATAAGAACAAGAGTGATTACCAGTTGTGGTCCCTCACGATTGTTATTAATCACAAAATTATAATTGTCACCCTCTTCGGAGTTTACTTTTGTGACTAATAACAATCGTAAGAAACCACAACTTGGAAATTACGACGCACGTCTCTGCGGCGTTGAGGCAATAACACATCCCCCCCACCCAACAGACATTGACCGAAAATTGCCTCTGGGCGTTATTCGGAATGAATATCCACAGCCACAGTCTGTAGATTTTCTGTAGGCCACACATGCGTATTATGCAGATTAAGGCGGCCGGTTCGCCCAAATCCCGCTTCATCGGTGAAAAGAATGTTGGCGATGAAGTTAGGATTTTGCAACGACTCGCGAGGCAACCACCGACAAAATGTTAAACAATTTCTTTTGCTTTTTGTGGGGTTCATACATTCTGCAAAATACTGGTAAACTGACAGAACGCAACGATGCGCGATCGGCAAAACTCTCCGGCCGCGATTCGGCTGGAAGAAACAGCAGAGTACAGAGTACAGAGAGAACCGGATCGGATGAGCAGAGAGCTAAAATGCTCTCGGATGTGTTATAATGATTCGCTTAGAGACATTCGGCCTGTGTGCGCCTGGCTAAGGGAAGCGGTTCATCATGATACTTTCTCCAACGAAGCTGAGAGCCAACATTTTGATGGGCGATCGGCGATCGATGATCGGCCAGTTCTCCGAGTATTGACAGGTTCGCGACTGCACACGAATTCTTCCATAGGTGCGAGAGGTTCGCAGAGCAGTAGCAGTCTCGATTTAATTTCTGCAAGGACGGATATGATGATGTGAGTTCACTTAATGGGGGCATTTAAAAAGAGGTCGATGGCAGGTGATCCGAGTTAGTGCCGATACATTGTATGGAGTGTCGTGTCCGAACTCGACGCAGAAACAGGTGGGTCAATGAACTCCGAAGCAACTGATTTATTTTAGACGTGCCGCGCGATGTTGCATTGTCTCGAGATGGAGATTCCGTCCCTGCGATGCTCGCCCACCGATGACCGGACGGAGGCCCGAGAGTGTAACGAAGGAAAACACAGCGTGTTCAAATGAGCATTTTGCAGTCGAGGGAAATTCTGTCATGTCTGTCAATACGTCCACAATTTTGTACACTGGAACAAAAGTACTTGGCAGCAAAAGGGTTGAACGCCGCATTTGGAACTGGACGGATCGTGTTCTAGTAGAATTTAGAAAATACGAAGGCCGACGGGAATTGGAGGAAAGGGCGCGAGGAACGATCACTCGCACCACCGATGACAAGCCGAATTCAGTACCCGCTGCAGCGGTTGTCTCACTTTTACATTGCCCTGCTCTTTCTTTTGAGAGATGATCAGAAAATACACGTTTCTTGAGAACTTTTTTCCAAAAAAACTATCGACGCTGTTGAGATGAAGTTTGGTACGAATGTTATAAGCATACTGAGCAACGAGTAATTGTTGTCTTCTGCGACACAATAACGCATAGCTTTCAGGTGGAGTTAATCTGAGGAAGGGGCAAGAAAATGAAGAGGAAAAAAAAAATAATCGCCACAAGCGGTAACTGAACCCGGATCACCACGATTGCAAGCTCGATCGCTCTGCCGCGCAGCCATTTTGACACTTGCATCAAAACATAATCTTTGGCATCTGATAAAGTTGATTCAATCGATTTGATTGGACTTATTGTTAAACGGATATCGCGATCCGATTAATATGGAATACTAGTCGCCGTAATCGTATACGATTAGGAAAGTGACAAAGCAGGAGGAAAGGCAAAGAAGCAGCCCGTCGAATGACGCCGTGCCGTGGCTTGCTCTGACATTGGGAAACGAAGCATCCTAGAGGCAGTCCGGTTAGCGCCGGTGTGAACGCATCAAGGAAGCGACACGATTTTGTTTCCGATTTTGCCTCTCGCATGCTGGCCGGCAAGATGTTTTTCTTGTCACCTCCAAACGCGTGCTCAAACCGCGGCCAAAGTTCAGATTCGTTTAACCCTTGTCAATCCATACTACTTTTAAATTGACACTATGAGTATTATTTGATTCAATAGGCGGTGAAGGTAGTAGAAATCATGCCAACTTTCAATGATATCATAAAATGCCAACGCTGCAATTTCACGTATCATTCCCCTTATTAAATTCTAAACACAACGTTAATAATTGTACGTCTCAACGAGAATCCGATTGTAGGGCAGAATTCTGTCCATTCTCCCACACAACTCTGCAGTAACGAGGTGGTGGGACGGCAAACTTGAAGCCGAAGGGAATTTTACGTGAATGAAAGTTGTACGACGTATGTCGCACACTTCTATCCAGAATTAGTGTAAAATCTCTAAGGAAAGCATCGCTTTGACTGGTTACTACGGACCGAGCCTCTCTACGGTTGCGTTACATGGCGATCGCGCTACGAAGAGATTGCCTGGGATGGCTGCCCGCATATCGCCACCTCGCCCAGACGTGCAGTCGCGGCGTGCTCTCTTTTACGCGGGATTCGGAGCTCATCACCTCTTAGCTACTGACATCTCGCGCTAAGAATACCGCCTTATCGACATTGATCTGTTCGCACCCGATGTCCTTTCGATTTTCAGTGTAGGTCACCGTGACCTACTTTGCCATGTCTGCCCGGCCGGTCAAAAGGTAACTGCATACACGGATTGCCTGCTTTCAGGCGCCTTTTCTACTGATTATTTAACATGCCATAACTAACAAACGGAAGCGCAAAATGCAATATTCCATTACCATTATTTTCTTCCCACGGCATGCAGATTCACCCCCTGCAATGCCCGACACATGAATGTTTCCACCCTGTATTGGTTCAAATCGGAGATAACAATTGGGGTCCAGCCTATTCTAAAAAGAGATAAGGGGCGGCCCCTCAAAGGTGTCACGTTACATCCCGCTAAGAGTTACTAAGCCAAAATTTGGGGAGGACCGAACCCCACTCTTTCTACTAGGATCGTGGACTATCAATTCTGCAAACATAGTTCAACCAGAACAAAAATACTTTATTAATTATTAACCTGTTAACTGTGGAATTTAGTTTTAAGAATCCCCCACACAGTGCGGAATTAAAATTAAGCAAATGCAAGTACGACGAGTATACACGTCAACCACCCCACAATAGAGATTTGGTTCGACGTGTATACACGTCAAACGCACTTAACTGGTTAAGTAAACCAATCAGAGAGTAGAGTCGTCTTTTTCCGTGTTACCTCCAATCGCACTGGAGTATACATGGACGATCATACCAGCGGGATCGAAGATAGCCTCTTCACTTTTAATATAATACGTTATACCAACCAAACCAATAAAGATTCAACATCATAATGTAACTCGAATTGCTTAAAAATTTTCCCTTCTACTATCCGTGAAAGCGCTGGCAGGTATATTGTTTACACCCTGTATATACAGTGGGAGAAGCCGAGACAACTTATCCCGAAGTGTTATGAAAATTTCACCCTGATTTCCGAAAACGTTACAGCTTGCAGGCATAAATTGTGAATTAAGCACAGCCTAATTTATTTTTCTGAATCCATTCAGTTAAAGAGCAAAGAAATTGGTCCATGCGTTCAAGAGATATGAATTTCCTCCTGTTATTTTCTCGAGAAAAAACGGGTTCAGAAGAAAATTCAGACGAAAACTGTCCATTACACATATTTGTAGCTGCGCGATTATGTTAGAAAGAGAAGATAGACATATAGAAAGAGAACTAATACGAGATAGGCAGATATCGTATTTTCTTCACGTTTAAGTGTTTGCTATTTTATGACTGCCGCATGCGAAGATATCTGTTAAATTTAACAGTTCTATTTTCTTCTTGGTACAGCCTTATGTAAATATTTAAACTCATTCCTACTCAACTTCTGCCAGTGATAAGCAATATCCTCTTATTCAATACAATTATAGACTATCCAAATTACCAAATCCGTATCCAGCACCCACTTAAACGAAAAAGCTACAGTTTGTTAAGCAAGTACTACTTTAGGTCTTTCGTGTAAATGATTTCTGAACTACGAATCTTATAAGTAATCGGTATTTGCTGAGAATACTTTGAGTTTTTCACTTTTATAGTATTCAAATTATATATCTGTTCAGCAAGTTTGAAATCTGTCACTGAAGTGGTTGTTGGGTATACCCTTGTCAAATTTGACACTACAAATGTGTCGAATAAGAGAATTAATAGAACTTATTAAATGTTGAGCCTAATCGTAATATTAATTTAGAGGCATACTAGTCGTTTAAAAACAGTACCTACTCATCAAATTTCGAGCCCGTCGACCAGATAAGGCGAACTAAGGAGGTTTTAATACTCCTTTAATACTTAATGTTTGAGGTAGTTCACTCGATGATGGCCTGATTTCTTGTTTTTCGTTAAGCTGGTTGTTATTTTGTTATTGTTAAGTTTCTGTTAGGTTTATTGTAGAGTTAAATAGATTTGTTCTTGTTCAGTCACTATTGTAAGAAATTATATTGTCACAATAAACTATTAAACAGTCAATATTGCACAATTGATTGTGAGTGGAATGAATGCACAGTGTGGATGATTAGGTTGTTAAAAGATTTGGAGCAACCGACTCCTTTTCGACTAATTAAGACGAGCTAGCGACTCTACCTTAACACGTTAACTGCCGCGCGCATTTTACATGGTTTGCCTATGGCGCCAAGATGAATGTTTTATTATGCGATATGTATTATGCTGAAATATTATCTACAGCAGGTAAGGTGAGTTATATAATGGTGTTTAATGGATATTTCGTGGTGTGGGTCACCGGTGACTCCCGAGGCGCTGTGGACCGTTTTTGCAATTATCCGTTGTTTCAAACTGTTGCGCTGCAGTTGCTAAGCAACTACTCTGATTTAGTAGCCTTATTCAGTGCATCCTACAAGAAGGTAAGTGCGTTTGTTTTACTCTGCCACTTTAAATAAGTTCTTGCTTTCATTCCATTTTTTAATCAGCCCTTAGAAATATGGCTTCAACTGAAGATTATTGGTCAAGTTTTTCTTCCGACAATGCAAATATACAAAGACCCTCTAAACGATATCGATTGCTATCAGATAGAGAGAAAAGTTCAACGCATAGTCTATCTGACATGATAAGGGTTTCCACAGTACGCGGGCGCCGTCGCCGAATTGAATCGGACAGTAAAACTGAAGTTGGAGATAACAGTAACAATGAAGATAACATACAAGAGGAATTTGATGTGGATTGGCGTATTCCTTTGGGGAATCAACCCAAAATCACATTTTCGAATTGGATCGGAATCAATACATGCTAAACAGAGACTTTTGCTTCTACAGAATTGCATCATTTTTATTGTCTTTTTGTCACGGATGAAATATTCGAAATGCTCGCAAATCAAACAAACATCGATGCTTTGCAAAAAATATCGGAACAGCGATCGTATCGTCTAGATCAGTGGTATGAAACAAATTCTAACGAAATAAAACGTTCATTTGGTCACATTATATGGATGGGATTAGTGCGACTGCCAAAAATTGAGCAATATTGGAGTAATAATGAAGGATATAATTTGACATTTCCACGTACAGGGTGTAAAAAAAAATGTCGCGACTATCATAGGATGATTCTGCACCCTTGGATCGGCGAAGATCCATAAAAAAAAATTGCCGCAAAATAGTACTTGACCTTGAAATTGAAGGTCAAATTTTCTTTTTATTTTATCGTATTCTACTCCTTGAGGAGTAGAATAGAAGGAGGAGTAGAAGACTAATTAGGTCAGATTACATAGAATGTAAACAAATAGTGTATCGAGTTGTAGTAGCTATAATAGCGAATTAAATTTTGTTATGGGGCGGCGTAAAAGAAAAGGTATACCAGTCAGGTCGACCTATTAGGAGCAGAGCAGAATTGCGGAACAGAGCAGACAAGGCGTTTCGTCAACTCCAAATCATCCCCACAATTTAGTAGCCAGATTACAAGTTTGCTTAGCCAATAACGGCAGTCCAATTGAAGCTGGGACACAAGCGCGTATGTTGCGAGGCATAGACCAGAATGGTGCGATCCTATGGGTCAGACGAAGAAATAAGAGGCGAAGAAACCAGCAATAAAACTTGATAAACTTTAATTACATTCTTTAATCGAACTATACTTCGGAGACACATGGTTCCTTTAGCAATATTGGTGCCCTCAAGGAGTAGAATACGATAAAATTTAAAAAAAATTTGACCCTCAATTTCAAGGTCAAGTACTATTTTGCGGCAACTTTTTTTTATGGTTCTTCGCCGATCTGAGGGTGCAGAATCATCCTATGATAGTCGCGACATTTATTTTTTTTACACCCTGTACAGTAATATCAAGAAATCGATTCGAATTACTATTGCGGTTTCTTCATTTTAATAATAATGAAGAAAATAATTCTAACGATAGATTATCTAAAATTATTCACATTATCAATCATCTAAACAATAATTTTAAGAAATATTATAATCCACATGAAACATTGTGCGTGGATGAGTCATTAGTGCCATTTCGTGGCCGCATAGTCTTTCGCCAATATATAAAACAAAAGCGTCATAAATATGGCATCAAGATTTTTAAATTATCCAGTGGACCAGGCTACACTCATTCATTTCAAGTCTACAGGGGCAAAGATGAAAATAGAAATCAAATATCTAAAAACAAATCTTCTGAAATTGTATTATCTCTTTGTAAAGATATTTTGGGCAAAGGCCATGCTGTCTGCACAGATAATTATTACACATGTGTAGATCTTGCTGAAAAATTCATTACAATGCACACGCATTTAGTAGGTACGTTGCGAAAAAATCGGCGAGGCAATCCAAAAGAAGTAGTGTCCTAAAAATTAAAACGTGGAGATTTTATTGCGCGAGAAAATGAAAACGGTGTAACAGTTTTAAAGTGGAAAGATAAAAGAGATGTGCTAATGCTATCTACAAAACATTCTACAGAAATGATAAATGTACAGAAAAGATCCTGTTTATATAAAAAGCCAAAAATGGTAGTAGATTATAGTTCAGGGAAATCTTCAGTTGATTTGTCCGATCAAATGACTGCGTATAATTCACCACTACGAAAAACTATAAAAGTGGTACAGGAAATTGGCAACAGAGCTTTTAGAGCGTGTGTATTGGTTCACCTTTTCTTTGCCTACAGTGTTTCAATGTAACTCATTGTAATATGAAAAAAATGTAATGTATATATTTTCCTTGTATTAATAAAATTATTTTTGCATTTTCTGTATGGCATTAATTTCTTTAAACCATTATAATAACAATAGCATTTTTAAACAATTTATCAGTATCGATATTTACTCTAATTATGCATTTTTACTATTGGTCGCGTCGCCGGTCACTGGTGGCCCCCACGGCGCTGTAACCAAGTCAAGTGTCGGGTACCGGTGACCCCCACGGCAGTCAACGTGTTAATTTTCCGAGGCGATTAGAGCAAGCGACTCTCTACTTATTCACAGCTGTCCAAGATCAAAGAGAGGCTGAGCTCGGACTTCCCCAATATTTATAACCTTTTCCGTGCTTCTGGAAAGTTCCCTTACAGTGGTCACTTCCGGATTAGAAGTACCGAAAGCATTCCAGAAGGCGAGGACGGTTGATGGAACTAAGCACTAGGGCTGTTCGTGATAATCACTCACTGTGATTTTTCACTGGTGATCGGCGAATCACGATCACTCCCGTGATTCGATCACGGGAAGAGCAGTGATCGGTGATTCTGGAGTGGGGGTGATTGACTCACTTCACGTTGCTCGTCGCCGCGTTACTTTTATACTACGTTGCTACACCAGTTGCTACTGCTAGTTCTGCTAGTTGCTATTATTTAGTATTTACCGCGAGTAACTTTATTTAAAGATTAAGGAAATAACAAACCAACTTCAAACAGTAATTATTTTGTTCAATAAACTTGATAGTTAAATACACTGTGCATGCTGCTAATGACACAAGAATTCGTGCTGTATAAAATTATAAACATATAAATGATTTTTCATAAAAATATATTTTCTTTCATCTCGACACCGTAACACTGCTGATCTTCTCACCGCCATGAGCAAAACAAAATTTCACATGAAACATCATTTGGGCGCAAACATTAAAATTATTTAATAGTTAAAAGTTGTTGAGCCCGACAAATTTATTAATATTGATATCAGAATCATCCGTATTATCCCGCAAACAACTTAAATATAAGAAATGAGAAATATTTATACGAATGCATAAATAGCGTAGGTGGTAAGGAGCCGGACTATGGAATGAGTTGAAATGCGGGGTTATTGGGTTCGATTCCCGAAGTTGTTATTTTTTTTTCGGTGCAATTTCTACAGCATTAATGCCAGCACAGCGTGCCGGCATTTTGGGCAATTTTTGCAGTATTAAATCCTAGGCCGGGAACGTACGGCACGAAATCCTGTCATAATACTTCTTCCATACTTTGTTCACGAGATTTCTGCTTCTGCTCCAAACCAAACTACTCAAAACCTGCCGTTCTCAGGTAGCGTGAATAGCGCAGTCACGTCGCTCACCCATTGGATGACTGGTAGTGATTCGTGATTGGTCACCAAATCACCCAATCAGAGTCGATCACACCCAAATCACGAATCACGGTTAAAAATCACAGTGATTGGGAACTCACGAGAACGGATCACGCGTGATCACTGAAGAGTCGTGAATAACAGCCCTACTAAGCACTGCAGCGCTCAGTCGCTGACTTATTAGGGAAGCCGAGCTCAGTAGGTAACGAGCGGACTTTGAAATCCGTGACACTCCACAGATGAATATAATTTGAGAAAAAATATGACAGGATAAACCGAAGAGTAATTAAGAGTTTGCAGATGAACGATTAAATTTCACAAAAATTAATAAACCGGAGGAGTCTAATTAAACTATTCAGAAAGGAGTGGCAAGAATGGTTATAAAGAAAGAAATTTGTGGTGAATCTATAGTATATCTACGACAACTCATCGTAAATACGAATAAGCCATAACACATCGATTAAATAGGAAAAATTATGATTCGGCAAAGGCATCGCAATAGTTTTAGGGTGATCTGAACAATCCTGATTTTCATGCCCAATGGTTATCGGTGTCTTTCGGAAGTATAGGCAATATGTTGAATTCAATAAAAAAATTGGCAATTACATGTACAGTAAACAATATGGAAATAATGTGCAGATGCTCTTTCCGCGCGCGGGACTTTAATAGATTCTACTATTTATCCCTTTGCGCCCTTGACATTGGCCGAATATGCCACCTCACGCACTCCGGACGCCGAGTCTCAGGGAG